>CM055117.1:461247314-463647314 GCA_029206835.1 Rana muscosa
TCTCTCTCCAGACACACAACTCATCCCTGACATGTTCAGCTCAGCTGACAAGCAGGTCTGAAGGGGAAGTTCCTACCCTCTTCAATTAACCCTTTCTTAACCCGCTCCAGACTGACCCTCTGCAGGTATGTGTGTATATATATATATATATATATACAGTATGTGTGTGTGTGTAGGTATATAGGTGTATATACATATGTAGGTGTATGTAGATAAATCAGAAAGGAAAGTGAAATCCTTTCTCCTATGTCTACTCCTGTTCCTTAGGGTTAGCTTTTCAGCTATCCTTGCCTCAGCTGGCTGTCCCATTTCTCCACAGATCAAGAGTCAGTTACTGCTCATACAAAGACCCTCAACTAGGGTGGGGACTACTGTATCAGTAAGTTTTCAGGAAAAGAGTGCCCTCTTGTGCGGATTGCTTTGATTTTCTTCAGCCCCGCACGCCCACGCTCTCAAAAGGGCTGGGCCAAGGCAAGGCGGACGTTCTTCAGGGGGCATAGCCCGGATGGTGTTCCCACTCAGGAGAAAAGTTCCAAGGAAGACGTCTTTGCTCCTCTTCCCCAGAGCCAGTGCCCCAGCAAGAGTCCTGCAGGGCCTATGGTGCAGTACCTATGCCCAGGAAGCTGGTGAGTAGACACTTTCTGGAGGACTCGGAGTATGCAGCTAACAGGTAATGCCAAATGTCTCTATTATTGATAAAAGTGGCACAAGATTCTGGTTTGAACTCACCTTAATTACCTGAAACTACTGTTACAATTGTCCCTTTCAGGTCATCTAAATAAACCTTTTGTCATTTCAGCTGGGAATCATCAAGGAAAATAGGTTACTGCCTGGACCTTAGCAGGCTTGGTTGTGCATATAGGACTAGGGGTCGCGAGCCTCCGTCAGCGGTGGCGGAGCACTCTACCAGAGCGGTTGAAGCCTCATAGGGAGCACATTCAAGAGAATCTATGGTGTCCATCTGTAGAGGAGTATCGTGGTCGTCCCAACATTCCTACTCAAACTTGACAGAATAGCCCCGGGGGGCCTTGTCATCAGGGGACTTTGTAGGAAGGACAATTCAGTCCTCTGTCTCATCCTAATTAGAAGATTGGTTGGACAAGTAGATCCCACCCTGTCAGCTAGTTATTTATCACTAGTATGCTGCCATGTTGGCGTCAGGAAAATGGAAAATTGTATCAAATACTTACCGTAATTTTCCTTTCCTGACGCCAAACCATGGCAGCATATGAGCCCACCCATGTGTATTCCGGTATGTGGCTTGTTACAAAGAATGGGGTGGCGGCTAACCATGCCTTAATTTATGCTATTCACTGTTCCTGAGGGAGTGGTCAAAAGGCGGAGCTCTATCACTAGTATGCTGCCATGGTTTGGCGTCAGGAAAGGAAAATTACTTTAAGTATTTGATACAATTTTCAGAGCAACACAATGCAACGTGTTCAAATGCATGCAAATGCACATAAATGCACAAACACAATGCACCACAAGGCAAAAGAAATTCAAATGCAGTGCAAGTAAAATGGATGCCAAAGTATCATAACGCATTGTAAAAAATGCAATGTGAATGACCAAATTATTTTATGGTGCTATGTGTCAATGATATAATGAATTTAAATAGTCTGCCCTGCAACACAGCTAAATATACATACACACATAGATAAAGAAATGCAAACGCTGCATCCTTCCAATTCCACTCCACCCACAAATAGTTTTATCACTGTGAGAAATGTATGTGAAGAGCAGCGTCTGGTTTACATAACTCTCCAACCACACAGATACAAACAGTGACACAGCAGTTTGTTAGCTTGGGCAGCAATTTAAAGCAATACTAATACATGTTCAGTATTAATTTTAGTGAATTTTAACAGTATACTTTTTAGGGCATATTACCTTCACATTTTAAAATCTTAAAGTAAACATGTCACAAATACGTAAATACAGTATTGTGAAAAAGTTATTTCACCCCATGAAAATTGTTGACATTTTCAACATATTTGAACAGACAAACCTTAGATCTTCATTTGAACAGTGCCTACAGATATAGTAAAATACATGAACAAATAACACATAACATGGACAAATGATTTTCATAATCTAAATAAAATGAAGTATAGATTTGTCACATGGAAAAAATAAGTAATCCCACATTTACCACCACATAAAGCCCATGAAATTAGAACCAGGTTCTCCAGATTGAGTACCTGTGATTAGAACCTCCTTAGGAAGTATGCAGATGGAACATGTCCTATTTAACCTCTTGCAGACTGCCCGCCTGCAAAGTACTGAGGATGTCTGGCTTGTGCAGGCAAAGCGGCAATCGCGTACGACACTGCCTGCGTCCGGTTTTAGGGCACGCACATGTGCGACCACCCTTTTTACACCCGCTGTGATTGTATACGGTTGGAATCTGTCAGCAGGTCCTGGCAAATAATTTATGGCTGGGACTAAGGATGAGCTTCGTGTTCGAGTCGAACATACGTTCGACTCGAACATCGGCTGTTCGATCGTTCGACGAAGATCGAACGATTTGGGCCGTTCGCGCCAAATTTGAGTGACGCGAACGGCCCACAGTGCACTACGCCATTGCAGTGTCATCCAGGCGCTGTGATTGGCCAAGCATGCACTGTGACCCCGCATGCTTGGCCAATCACAGCGCCGGCAGCGAGGAGAGCAATGATTGGCCACAGGCAGGATGCCTGTGGCCAATTATTGCTGAGGGGGTTTAGTACACGCCCCACACTATAAAAGGCCGCCAGCGCGGCGGCCTTGTGTAGTGTGTTCCGGAGCAGGGAAAGAGAAGCATAGGCAGGGCCAGTGTCATTATTTTTCCTTTACTAATCCTGGATTCCTTGTGTTTAGGGACAAATAAGGATAGGTAGGGAGAGTGTCAGTGTGTTATTCTGTGCTAAACCTTGTTTGTAGGGACAGAGAAGGACAGTGAGGGAAAGTGTCAGTGTGCTATTCTGTTCTAAACCAATCTTGCTGAACCATATTTGAAATCCTTGAGTTTAGGGACAGAGAGGTACAGTAAGGGAAAGTGTCAGTGTGCTATTCTGTTCTAAAAACTATTTTGCTGAACCATATTTTCAATCCTTGAGTTGAGGGACAGAGAGGTACAGTGAGTGAAACTGACAGTGTGCTATTCTGTTCGAAACCAATTTTGCTGTTCCATATTTTCAATCCTTGAGTTTAGGGACAGAGAAGGACACTCGTAGAAATTATCAGTGTGCTATTCTGTGCTAAATCTTGTTTGTAGGGAGGGACAGAGTAGGACAGTGAGGGAAAGTGTCAGTGTGCTATTCTGTTCTAAAACTATTTTGCTGAACCATATTTTCAATCCTTGAGTTGAGGGACAGAGAGGTACAGTGAGTGAAACTGACAGTGTGCTATTCTGTTCTAAAACCTATTTTGCTGTTCCATATTTTCAATCCTTGAGTTGAGGGACAGAGAGGTACAGTGAGTGAAACTGACAGTGTGCTATTCTGTTCTAAACCAATTTTGCTGTTCCATATTTTCAATCCTTGAGTTTAGGGACAGAGAAGGACACTCGTAGAAATTATCAGTGTGCTATTCTGTGCTAAATCTTGTTTGTAGGGAGGGACAGAGTAGGACAGTGAGGGAAAGTGTCAGTGTGCTATTCTGTTCTAAAACTATTTTGCTGAACCATATTTTCAATCCTTGAGTTGAGGGACAGAGAGGTACAGTGAGTGAAACTGACAGTGTGCTATTCTGTTCTAAACCTATTTTGCTGTTCCATATTTTCAATCCTTGAGTTGAGGGACAGAGAGGTACAGTGAGTGAAACTGACAGTGTGCTATTCTGTTCTAAACCAATTTTGCTGTTCCATATTTTCAATCCTTGAGTTTAGGGACAGAGAAGGACACTCGTAGAAATTATCAGTGTGCTATTCTGTGCTAAATCTTGTTTGTAGGGAGGGACAGAGTAGGACAGTGAGGGAAAGTGTCAGTGTGCTATTCTGTTCTAAAACTATTTTGCTGAACCATATTTTCAATCCTTGAGTTGAGGGACAGAGAGGTACAGTGAGTGAAACTGACAGTGTGCTATTCTGTTCTAAACCAATTTTGCTGTTCCATATTTTCAATCCTTGAGTTTAGGGACAGAGAAGGACACTCGTAGAAATTATCAGAGTGCTATTCTGTGCTAAATCTTGTTTGTAGGGAGGGACAGAGTAGGACAGTGAGGGAAAGTGTCAGTGTGCTATTCTGTTCTAAACCTATTTTGCTGTTCCATATTTTCAATCCTTGAGTTGAGGGACAGAGAGGTACAGTGAGTGAAACTGACAGTGTGCTATTCTGTTCTAAACCAATTTTGCTGTTCCATATTTTCAATCCTTGAGTTTAGGGACAGAGAAGGACACTCGTAGAAATTATCAGTGTGCTATTCTGTGCTAAATCTTGTTTGTAGGGAGGGACAGAGTAGGACAGTGAGGGAAAGTGTCAGTGTGCTATTCTGTTCTAAAACTATTTTGCTGAACCATATTTTCAATCCTTGAGTTGAGGGACAGAGAGGTACAGTGAGTGAAACTGACAGTGTGCTATTCTGTTCTAAACCTATTTTGCTGTTCCATATTTTCAATCCTTGAGTTGAGGGACAGAGAGGTACAGTGAGTGAAACTGACAGTGTGCTATTCTGTTCTAAATAGGGTTGTCCCGATACCACTTTTTTAAGACCGAGTACAAGTACCGATACTTTTTTTCAAGTACTCGCCGATACCGATTACCGATACTTTTTTTTAATGTCAGGTGACAGTTTTCAAGCACAATACAGATTAGGTGGCACTGATATGCAGCACTGATAGGTGGCACAGATTAAGCAGCACTGATGAGCACTGATATGATTAGGTGGCAAGGATATGCAGCACTGATGAGTACTGACAGGTGGCGGGCACTGATAGCTGGCACTGACAGGTGGCACTGATAGCTGGCACTGACAGGTGGCACTGATGGCTGGCACCAACAGATGGCTGGCACTGACAGGGGGCTGGCACTGACAGATGGCACTGGCACTAATAGATGGCAGGTGGCTGGCACTGATAGCATTGACAGGTGGTAGTGATAGATGGTACTGACAGGTGTCTGGCACTAATAGGTGACACTGAGTAAGCAGCACTAATGAGAACTGACAGATAGCGGGCACTGACAGGTAGTGGGCACTTATAGGCACGAGAGGATTTATTTTTCTATGCTGCCTCTGCGACGCCCATCTTAGTACACCCTGCACTCGGCCTCAATAAAGCAGCAGCGGACATCTTGTTACACCCAGCTCGAACTACATGGGCTGGGTGTAACAAGATGTCCGCTGCTGCTTTATTGAGGCCGAATGCAGGGTGTACCAAGATGGGCGTCGCATTTTTCAAGCACTGACAGTGTAACACGGAGCGTCACTTCCTTTAATGTGACGGCTCCGGTCGACGATGGATCATGATGCGGCTGCAAGCTTACCCGCCTGAGGACTCTCCGCTCCACTCTGCTCTCCGCTCCGACTTGCCGAATCTGCCTGCCGACTCCGCCCGCTGACTTCTCCTCTCCACTCTGCTCTCCGCTCCGCCCTCCGCTTGCCGACTCCGCCCGCCGACTCCGACCGCTGACTTCTCCTCTCCACTCTGCTCTCCGCTCCGCCCTCCGCTTGCCGACTCCGCCCGCCGACTCCGCCCGCTGACTTCTCCTCTCCACTCTGCTCTCCGCTCCGCACTCCGCTTGCCGACTCCGCCCGCCGACTCCGCCCGCTGACTTCTCCTCTCCACTCTGCTCTCCGCTCCGCCCTCCGCTTGCCGACTCCGCCCGCTGACTTCTCCCATCCCAGGTATCGGCAAAGGCATCGGGAGCATTTGCGCGAGTACAAGTACTCACGCAAATGCTCGGTATTGGTCCCGATACCGATACTAGTATCGGTATCGGGACAACCCTAGTTCTAAACCAATTTTGCTGTTCCATATTTTCAATCCTTGAGTTTAGGGACAGAGAAGGACACTCGTAGAAATTATCAGTGTGCTATTCTGTGCTAAATCTTGTTTGTAGGGAGGGACAGAGTAGGACAGTGAGGGAAAGTGTCAGTGTGCTATTCTGTTCTAAAACTTTTTTGCTGAACCATATTTTCAATCCTTGTGTTTAGGGACAGAGAAGGATAGGCAGGGGACAGTGTCAGTGTCATTGTTGCTAAGCCTCCTGCACAGTATACACCTGAAGGTAGCCCTTATTGCTGTTTTTCCCATCTCCCTGCAGGCCATCCATTAAAATGTCTGGAAGGCAACCAAGGAGAGGCAGACAGTCAGGAGGCAAAAAAAGAGGGCAAGCATGCTCTGTGTCTGGGGGCAACAGTGCTGGTCGTGTACGCGGTGCATTGTCATTAGTGATGAGCCGAACACCCCCGGGTTCGGTTCGCACCAGAACCCGCGAACGGACCGAAAGTTCGTACGAACATTAGAACCCTATTAAATACAATGGATGCGAACGTTCGAATTCTAAAGTGCTAATTATAACGACTATTATGCATGTTATTGTCCTAAAAAGGGTTTGGGAACCCGGGTTCTGCACCAGGGGACATGTATCAATGCAAAAAGAAGTTTTAAAAACGGTCGTTTTTCGGGAGCAGTCATTTTAATGATGCATAAAGTGAAAAAAAAAAAGTCAAATATTCCTTTAAATATCGTAACTGGGGGGTGTCTAAAGTATGCCTGTGAAGTGCCACGTGTTTCCCGTGTTTAGAACTGCCCCTGCACAAAATGACACTTCTAAAGGAAAAAAAAGCCATTTAAAACTGCTTGCGGCTTTAATGTAATGTCTGGTCCCGGTAATATGGATGAAAATCTTTAAGAAAAATGGCATAGCTACCCCATGACCCCCCCCCCTACCCCAGCCCATTACCAGCCCCTTTGGGTCTTGTATGGATATTAAGGGGAACCCCGCACATAAAATAAAAAAGGTCCTATATACTCTGAACAGCCGTATACAGGCGGTGCATACAAGACAGGGACTGTAGGTTTGTTCTTATGTAGAATCTGTTTGTAATTTTGAACAGGTACATTGTTTAAGTGTAGCTCCAGCCCAAAAATCTATTTTTAAACTTTTTGGAAAACATAGGTAAGGGTTATCACCCCTGTAACATTTGTTTTGCTGTCTGTGCCCCTGTTCAGAACATTTCACCTCACTTTCCGTCCCAATGACAACTGTTTTTGAAATGTGGTGTTTTTCTTGAAACAAGGATTGCTGATAAAGCATCAGTACAGAGGAGACACCTTTCTCCCATATTAATTCTTACAGGAGAGAATTTTCCTTCCAAGGGGTAGATTTCCTCTCACTTCCTGTTGTCTTCTTGCGTTTGCAAGTAGGAGTCGTTTGTAAGTTGGATGTTTGAAAGTAGGGACCTGCCGTATATACTCTGCAGAAATAGGCCCCTTAGTTGTTGGTGTTGGCACAACACTGTAAGCACTCACAGTTACTCTTGGTTGGTGCTGGAACGCCCTGCTGTCAACTATTATATCAGGAATTTTAATTACATATAATTGTTGAACAGTGGTAGTAAAAATTGGGCCTTTGATGGTGGTGCTGGTGCCACAACACTGTAAGCCCTGACAGTTACTCTTGGTGGGTGCAGCAATGGGCCCTGCTGTGAATTATTAGATCAAGAATTGTAATTGCATGCCCCTGTTGAACAGGGGCTGAAAAATTGGGCCTTTCGTGGTGGTGGTGGTGGTGGTGGTGTTGCCACAACACTGTAAGCCCTCAGAGTTACTCTTGGTGGGTGCAGGAATGGGCCCTGCTGTGAATTATTAGATCAAGAATTGTAATTACATGCCCCTTTTGAACAGGGGCTGAAAAATTGGGCCTTTCGTGGTGGTGGTGGTGGTGGCGTTGCCACAACACTGTAAGCCCTCAGAGTTACTCTTGGTGGGTGCAGCAATGGGCCCTGCTGTGAATTATTAGATGAAGAATTGTAATTACATGCCCCTGTTGAACAGGGGCTGAAAAATTGGGCCTTAGGCACTGGTGGCACAACACTACAACCCCTCACAGATACTGTACTTGGAGCACAGCAATGAGCCCTGTTGCAAAGTATTGCTTCAAAAATTGTAATGACACGCCCCTGTTAAACAGGGGCTGAAAAATTGGGCCTTAGGCACTGGTGGCACAACACTCCAACCCCTCACAGATACTGTACTTGGAGCACAGCAATGAGCCCTATGGCAAATTATTGCTAAAAAAATTGTAATTACACGCCCCTGTAAAACAGGGGCTGAAAAATTGGGCCTTAGCCACTGGTGGCGGCACCCATAAACAAAAATGATCTTCCAAGCTATCATCATCAATCGTATCATTGAGGACTCGAAGGAGGAGGATAGCCAGTCAACAAAACAGCACAGGCACTCAGCATCAGCATCAGTCTTGAAGGGATGTGACATGTTAAAATCAATTAGTCTGTTATATCAGCATCAGGTGTGTGGTAGCTGGTGGTGATCCAAGACTGGTTCATCTTGATGAAAGTCAGTCGATCAACCGAGTCGGTGGACAGGCGCACCCTGTGATCGGTGACAAATCCTCCAGCAGCACTGAATGTGCGTTCCGAAAGAACGCTGGATGCAGGACAGGCCAGTAGCTCAATTGCATACTGTGCAAGCTCTGGCCAGTGATCCATCCTCAAGACCCAGTAAGCCAGAGGATTTTCGGTGGGGAAGGTGTCCAAGTCTGACCTTGCCCCTAGATATTCCTGCACCATGTTTATCAGACGCTGGCGATGGTTGCTGGAACCGATCATACTTTGGGGCTGCGGACTAAAGAATTGTCTGAACGCATCGGTCAGACGGCCACCTTCCCCACCGCTCCTTCTTTGACTGGCCGAAGCCTCAGCAACTCGTTGTCCAGGACCAGGAGTTTGTAACCTCCCAGTCTCTGGGAACGCGTTGCACAGACCTTTCTGCAAGGCCTCCTGGAGTTGTCTCATCCTCTGCTCCCTCTGCGACGGTAACATAAGGTCCGCAACCTTACCCTTGTACCGTGGATCAAGGAGAGTGGCCAGCCAGTAATGGTCCCTCTCCTTGATCCGAAGAATACGAGGATCCTTCCGCAGACTTTGCAGGATCAGGGAGGCCATGCAGCGTAGGTTTGCTGAGGCATTCGGTCCAGAGTCCTCTGGGTCACTAAGGACGACATGATCCGCAGCCACCTCCTCCCAGCCACGTACAAGTCCACTGGTTTCTTGGGACTGTAAATCATCCCTAAAAGACTGCTGCTGATGATGCTGAGTGCCAGCCTCCACCTCCATGCTGACACAATCCTCCTCCTCCTCCTCCTCCTCCTCTTCCTGTGCGATGGGTGGGACAGAAGGAACACTGTCTGGGTAAAGGGGGCCTTGAGAGGCAAGGAAGTCCTCCTCTTCCTGCCTCTGTTCTGCCTCAAGTGCCCTGTCCATTATTTCACGCAGCGTGTGCTCCAACAGGTGGACAAGAGGTACAGTGTCACTGATGCATGCACTGTCACTGCTCACCATCCTCGTGGCCTCCTCAAATGGTGCCAGGACAGTGCATGCATCCCTGATCATGCCCCACTGGCGTGGAGAAAAAAAACCAAGCTCCCCTGACCCTGTCCTGGTGCCGTAGTCGCACAGGTACTCATTGATGGCCCTCTGCTGCGTGTGCAGCCGCTGCAGCATGGCCAACGTTGAGTTCCACCTGGTGGGCATGTCACATATAAGGCGGTTCTTGGGCAGGTTCAACTCCTTTTGCAGCTCAGCCAGGCGAGCACTGGCATTATAAGATCTGCGGAAATGCACACAGACTTTCCTGGCCTGCCTCAGGACATCCTGTAAGCCCGGGTACCTGCCCAAGAACCGCTGCACCACCAGGTTAAGGACGTGAGCCACACAGGGCACATGGGTCAGTTGTCCCTGTCGGAGGGCGGAGAGGAGGTTGGTGCCATTGTCGCAAACCACCATTCCTGGCTTAAGCTGGCGTGGCGTCAACCACCTCTCGGCCTGGCCCTGCAGAGCAGACAGGACCTCTGCCCCAGTGTGGCTTCTGTCTCCCAAACACACCAGCGCAAGCACGGCATGGCATCTTTTTGCCTGCGTACTTGCGTAGCCCCTTGAACGGCTACGGAGCACCGCTGGTTCAGAGGACAAACCACAGGAAGAGTACATGGAGGAAGAAGAAGAGGAGGGGGTGGAGGAGAGAGGTGTGTCACAACCAGTAGTAGCATTTTGGAGGCGTGGCGGTGGAACAACCTCCAACACTACTGCACCTTGTCCTGCATCCTTCCCAGCTGCCAAAAGAGTGACCCAATGGGCCGTGAAAGAAAGGTAACGTCCCTGTCCATGCCTGCTGGACCATGAGTCAGCGGTAATATGCACCTGACCGCCCTGTCCAGCGAGGCCAAGACATTGCCTTCCACATGCCGGTAGAGAGCCGGAATAGCCTTCCGTGAGAAAAAGTGGCGTTTGGGAACCTGCCACTGAGGAACCGCACATTGCACAAACTCACGGAAGGGGGCCGAGTCTACCAACTGAAAAGGCAGCAGTTGAAGCGCTAGCAATTTAGCCAAGCTAGCATTCAACCGCTGGGCATGTGGATGGCTGGGAGTGAACTTCTTTCGACGGTCCAGCAGCTGGGGCAGGGAAATTTGCCTGCTAGAATCGGACGTCGGTGTACTGCTAGCAGAGTGGCCGCAACTACTTGGCTGTGACACACCTAATTCTACACCTTCATTCCTCTCAGTGCATGTTTCAGAGAGGACTGAAGTTATAGTGGGGTTGGAGATCCCAGCTGATGCGGTGCAAGGAGAGGTCCGCTTTGTTCTTTGGTGTGGGTCTTTGAGGTAGGCTTGCCAACGAGCTGCATGGCAGGTCAACATATGTCTGGTCAGGCATGTGGTACCCAAGCGGCTGATGTTTTGGCCACGCGATATACGCTTGAGACATATGTTGCAAACAGCAGCTGTGCGATCTGATGCACTAGCCTCAAAAAAGGCCCACACCAAAGAACTTTTTGAATGACGGGCAGAGGCAGCGCCCTGCACAGGCGGAGCTCTGCGGTGTGATTCCGTCGGTGTACTGCCCTTACGCTGGCCACCAAAGGGCATCCTGCCTCGTTGGAGATGTGCCTCCTCCTCATCCTCCTCCTCCTCCTCTCTCCTATTAGGCACCCACGTGGAGTCAGTGACCTCATCATCCCCTCCCTCCTCATCACTGGAGCCAATCTGGCAGTATGCTGCAGCTGCTGGAACATGACTGCCAGATTGGTGTCCTTCTTGAGCATCCCCTCTGTCTGCTCTCACGCTACTGCCTTCCTGTAGCTGGGTTTCATCATCAGACCCTTCGAAACGCTGGGCATCCTCCTGGAGCATGTACCCAACACTGTGCTCAAACAGTTCGGGGGACTCCTCAGGAGGAGGACATGGTGGGTCTAGGGAAGGAGTGACTGATGATGAGTCTGACATTGATACCAGGGAAGAGGACGCTTTGGCAGCTGCTTTGCCAGTACCCTGAGCCTGGGTGAGAGAGGATGAGGAGGAGGAGGAGGGCTTGGTCATCCACTCTACCAAGTCTTCGGCATGATGTGGCTCAACATGTCCAGCTGCCGAAAAGAAGGACAAGCGTGTCCCATGGCCATGTGCTGATGACAATGCACCGTGTCCACGACCAGCACTGTTGCCCCCAGACACAGAGCCTGCTTGCCCTCTTTTATTGCCTCCTGACTGTCTGCCTCTCCTTGTTTGCCTTCCAGACATTCTAATAGATGGCCTGCAGAGAGATGGGAAAAAAGCAATAAGGGCTACCTTCAGGTGTCCTTCTCTGTCCCTTTACTTAAGGATTTCTAAATATGGTTGAGGATGATTGCTTTCGCACAGAATAGCACAACGACAATTTCCCTGACTGTCCAAAAAACAAGGATTTCAAAGATGGTTGATGAGGAATGCTTTAGCACACTATAGCACAAGGAGAATTTCCCTCACTGTCCTTCCCTGTCCCTAGAAACAAGGATTATCACAGTGAAAGAAACTGACACTCTTCCTACCTATAGTTTTCTGTCCCTAGAAAAAATGTTTTTTTAAAGATGGTTGATGATCAATGCTTTAGCACACTATAGCACAAGGAGAATTTCCCTCACTGTCCTTCCCTGTCCCTAGAAACAAGGATTATCACAGTGAAAGAAACTGACACTCTTCCTACCTATAGTTTTCTGTCCCTAGAAAAAATGTTTTTTTAAAGACGGTTGATGATCAATGCTTTAGCACACTATAGCACAAGGAGAATTTCCCTCACTGTCCTTCCCTGTCCCTAGAAACAAGGATTATCACAGTGAAAGAAACTGACACTCTTCCTACCTATAGTTTTCTGTCCCTAGAAAAAATGTTTTTTTAAAGACGGTTGATGATCAATGCTTTAGCACACTATAGCACAAGGAGAATTTCCCTCACTGTCCTTCCCTGTCCCTAGAAACAAGGATTATCACAGTGAAAGAAACTGACACTCTTCCTACCTATAGTTTTCTGTCCCTAGAAAAAATGTTTTTTTAAAGACGGTTGATGATCAATGCTTTAGCACACTATAGCACAAGGAGAATTTCCCTCACTGTCCTTCCCTGTCCCTAGAAACAAGGATTATCACAGTGAAAGAAACTGACACTCTTCCTACCTATAGTTTTCTGTCCCTAGAAAAAATGTTTTTTTAAAGACGGTTGATGATCAATGCTTTAGCACACTATACTACAAGGAGAATTTCCCTCACTGTCCTTCCCTGTCCCTAGAAACAAGGATTATCACAGTGAAAGAAACTGACACTCTTCCTACCTATAGTTTTCTGTCCCAAGAAAAAATGTTTTTTTAAAGACGGTTGATGATCAATGCTTTAGCACACTATAGCACAAGGAGAATTTCCCTCACTGTCCTTCCCTGTCCCTAGAAACAAGGATTATCACAGTGAAAGAAACTGACACTCTTCCTACCTATAGTTTTCTGTCCCTAGAAAAAATGTTTTTTTAAAGACGGTTGATGATCAATGCTTTAGCACACTATAGCACAAGGAGAATTTCCCTCACTGTCCTTCCCTGTCCCTAGAAACAAGGATTATCACAGTGAAAGAAACTGACACTCTTCCTACCTATAGTTTTCTGTCCCTAGAAAAAATGTTTTTTTAAAGACGGTTGATGATCAATGCTTTAGCACACTATAGCACAAGGAGAATTTCCCTCACTGTCCTTCCCTGTCCCTAGAAACAAGGATTATCACAGTGAAAGAAACTGACACTCTTCCTACCTATAGTTTTCTGTCCCTAGAAAAAATGTTTTTTTAAAGACGGTTGATGATCAATGCTTTAGCACACTATAGCACAAGGAGAATTTCCCTCACTGTCCTTCCCTGTCCCTAGAAACAAGGATTATCACAGTGAAAGAAACTGACACTCTTCCTACCTATAGTTTTCTGTCCCTAGAAAAAATGTTTTTTAAAGACGGTTGATGATCAATGCTTTAGCACACTATAGCACAAGGAGAATTTCCCTCACTGTCCTTCCCTGTCCCTAGAAACAAGGATTATCACAGTGAAAGAAACTGACACTCTTCCTACCTATAGTTTTCTGTCCCTAGAAAAAACCTTTTTTTAAAGACGGTTGATGATCAATGCTTTAGCACACTATAGCACAAGGAGAATTTCCCTCACTGTCCTTCCCTGTCCCTAGAAACAAGGATTATCACAGTGAAAGAAACTGACACTCTTCCTACCTATAGTTTTCTTTCCCTAGAAAAAATGTTTTTTTAACCACTTAAGCCCCGGACCATTTCGGGCCATTAGGACCAGGCCTGTTTTTGGGATTCGGCACTGCGCTGCTTTAACTGTAAATTGTGCGGACATGCAATGTTGTACCCAAATGAAATTTGCGTCCTTTTCTTCCCACAAATAGAGCTTTCTTTTAATGGTATTTGATTGCCTCTACGATTTTTATTTTTTGCGATATAAACAGAAAAAGACCGAAAATTTTGAAAAAAAATTATATTTTCTAATTTTTGTTATAAGAAAAATCGAATAAACTCAATTTTAGTCATACATTTAGGCCAAAATGTATTCAGCCACATGTCTTTAGTAAAAAAAATGTCAATAAGCGTATATTTATTGGTTTGCGCAAAAGTTATAGCGTTTACAAACTAGGGTACATTTTCTGAAATTTACACAGCTTTAAATTTATGACTGCCTATCTCATTTCTTGAGGTGCTAAAATGGCAGGGCAGTACAAAACCCCCCCAAATGACCCCATTTTGGAAAGTAGACACCCCAAGGAAATTGCTGAGAGGCATGTTGAGCCCATTGAATATTTTTTTTTTTTGTCCCAAGTGATTGAATAATGACAAAAAAAAAAAAATTACAAAAAGTTGTCACTAAATGATATATTGCTCACACATGCCATGGTTATATGTGGAATTGCACCCCAAAATACATTCTGCTGCTTCTCCTGAGTACGGGGATACCACATGTGTGGGACTTTTTAGGAGCCTAGCCACGTACGGGACCCCGGAAACCAAGCACCGCCTTCAGGATTTCTAAGGGCACAAATTTTTGATTTCACTCCTCACTACCTATCACAGTTTCGAAGGCCATAAAATGCCAAAATAGCACAAAACCCCCCCAAATGACCCCATTTTGGAAAGTAGACACCCCAAGCTATTTACTGAGAGGCATGTTCAGTCCATGGAATATTTTATATTTTGCCACAAGTTGCGGGAATATGACAAACTTTTTTTTTTTTGCACAAAGTTGTCACTAAATGATATATTGCTCACACATGCCATGGGCATATGTGAAATTACACCCCAAAATACATTCTGCTGCTTCTCCTGAGTACGGGGATACCACATGTGTGGGACTTTTTGGGAGCCTAGCCGCGTACGGGACCCCAAAAACCAAGCACCGCCTTCAAGGTTTCTAAGAGCATAAATTTTTGATTTCACTCCTCACTACCTATCACAGTTTTGAAGGCCATAAAATGCCAAGATGGCACAAAACCCCCCCAAATGACCCCATTTTGGAAAGTAGACACCCCAAGCTATTTGCTGAGAGGCATGTTGACCCCATTGAATATTTTTTTTTTTTGTCCCAAATGATTGAATAATGACAAAAAGAAAAAAAAAATGTACAAAAAGTTGTCACTAAATGATATATTGCTCACACATGCCATGGTTATATGTGGAATTGCACCCCAAAATACATTCTGCTGCTTTTCCTGAGTACGGGGATACCACATGTGTGGGACTTTTTGGGAGCCTAGCCGCGTACAGGGCCCCAAAAACCAAGCACCGCCTTCAGGATTTCTAAGGGCGTAAATTTTTGATTTCACTCCTCACTACCTATCACAGTTTCGAAGGCCATAAAATGCCAAAATAGCACAAAACCCCCCCAAATTACCCCATTTTGGAAAGTAGACGCCCCAAGCTATTTGCTGAGAGGCATGTTGAGTCCATGGAATATTTTATATTTTGCCACAGGTTGCGGGAATATGACAAACTTTTTTTTTTTTGCACAAAGTTGTCACTAAATGATATATTGCTCACACATGCCATGGGCATATGTGAAATTACACCCCAAAATACATTCTGCTGCTTCTCCTGAGTACGGGGATACCACATGTGTGGGACTTTTTGGGAGCCTAGCCGCGTACGGGACCCCAAAAACCAAGCACCGCCTTCAAGGTTTCTAAGGGCATAAATTTTTGATTTCGCTCCTCACTACCTATCACAGTTTTGAAGGCCATAAAATGCCAAGATGGCACAAAACCCCCCCAAATGAACCCATTTTGGAAAGTAGACACCCCAAGCTATTTGCTGAGAGGCATGTTGAGCACATTGAATATTTTTTTTTTTTGTCCCAAATGATTGAATAATGACAAAAAGAAAAAAAAATGTACAAAAAGTTGTCACTAAATGATATATTGCTCACACATGCCATGGTTATATGTGAAATTACACCCCAAAATACATTCTGCTGCTTCTCCTGAGTACGGGGATACCACATGTGTGGGACTTTTTGGGAGCCTAGCCGCGTACGGGACCCCAAAATCCAAGCACCGCCTTCAAGGTTTCTAAGGGCATAAATTTTTGATTTCACTCCTCACTACCTATCACAGTTTTGAAGGCCATAAAATGTCAAAATAGCCCAAAACCCCCACAAATGACCCCATTTTGGAAAGTAGACACCCCAAGCTATTTGCTGAGAGGCATGGTGAGTATTTTACAGCTCTCATTTGTTTTTGAAAATTAAGAAAGACATTTTTTTTTATTTATTTTTTTATTTTTTTACATTTTCAAAACTTTGTGACAAAAAGCGAGATCTGCAAAATACTCAACATACCTCTCAGCAAATAGCTTGGGGTGTCTACTTTCCAAAATGGGGTCATTTGGGGGGGTTTTGTGCCATCTGGGCATTCCATGGCCTCCGAAACTGTGATAGGCAGTGAGGAGTGAAATCAAAAATTTACACCCATAGAAATCCTGAAGGCGGTGCTTGGTTTTTGGGGTCCCGTACGCGACTAGGCTCCCAAAAAGTCCCACACATGTGGTATCCCCGTACTCAGGAGAAGCAACAGAATGTATTTTGGGGTGTAATTCCACATATGCCCATGGCATGTTTGAGCAATATATAATTTAGTGACAACTTTTTGTACATTTTTTTTTTTTTTTGGTCATTATTCAATCACTTGGGACAAAAAAAAAAAATATTCAATGGGCTCAACATGCCTCTCAGCAAATAGCTTGAGGTGTCTACTTTACAAAATGGGGTCATTTGGGGGGGTTTTGAACTGTCCTGGCATTTTATGCACAACATTAGGAAGCTTATGTCACACATCATCCACTCTTCTAACCACTTGAAGACAAAGCCCTTTCTGACACTTTTTGTTTACATGAAAAAAAAAATTTTTTTGCAAGAAAATTATGTTGAACCCCCAAACATTATATATTTTTTTAAAGCAAAGGCCCTACAGATTAAAATAGTGGGTGTTGCATTTTTTTTTCCACACAGTATTTGCGCAGCGATTTTTCAAACGCATTTTTTGGGGGAAAACACACTTTTTTTATTTTTAATGCACTAAAAAACACTATATTGCCCAAATGTTTGATGAAATAAAAAAGATGATCATAGGCCGAGTACATGGATACCAAACACGACATGCTTTAAAATTGCGCACAAACGCGCAGCGGCGACAAACTACATTCATTTTTAAAAGCATTTAAAAGCCTTTACAGGTTACCACGTTAGATTTACAGAGGAGGTCTACTGCTAAAATGACTGCCCTCGATCTGACCTTCGTGGTGATACCTCACATGCATGATGCAATTGCTGTTTACATATGACGCTAGACCGACGCTTGCGTTCGCCTTTGCGCAAGAGCAGGGGGGGGACAGCGGTGCTTTTTTTTTTTTTTTTTTTATTTATTTGGCTTTTTTATTTTATTTTTAAACTGTGCCTTCCATATTTTATTTTTTTACCATTTTTATCGTTATCTCAGGGAATGTAAATATCCCCTATGATAGCAATAGGTAGTGACAGGTACTCTTTTTTTGAAAAAAATTGGGGGGTTAGACCCTAGATCTTTCCTCTGCCCTCAAAGCATCTGACCACACCAAGATCGGTGTGATAAAATGCTTTCCCAATTTCCCAATGGCGCTTTTTATATCCGGGGGGGGGACATTCCCTCCCACTGCTTGTAAAAGCAGTCTAGAGGCTAATTATCTGCTAGAATTGCTTTTACATGAAAGCCGGCTGCTGGCTGAAAAGAATGATACCAAGATGATACCTAAACCCGCAGGCATCATTCTGGTATAAACATTCAAAGTCCAGCAACATACCAGTACGTTGCTGGTCCTTGTTGGACATGTATTGTAATCTTTTTTTTCATACAGCCTATTGGCTGAACGAAAAAAAGAGATTGATTGGTGGGTATGCCCACCATTAGAATACCTCCCTTCATCCACCCACTTCTAATGATGGGCATATATGCCGAAGCATGGGGGCATCCTCCCGCAAAAAAGTTATGCCGCGTACACACGGTCAAGCCTCCGTTGGAATTTCGACCGTATATACGCGGCATTAGGAGCAAAATCGCTCCTCCGCCCCTGCTGCCCCCATGCTTCGGCATATATGCTCTTTTTTTTAACTGTGGTGGTGAAATCACCTCCTACAGCGTTGGAGTCACGGCTTTATGTATCGTGGGAGCAAACGCTGTTGCTGTCAAGATAAATAGATCCGCGCTGCAACTGAATGGCGTACCTGCTAAGCAAATGGTGGTTAACATTAAAACAAAGTAACATTACAGTACAACAGTAAGACCTTACCATGCCATACCTGCAAAGCAAATACCAAAACAAAACCTAGTAAAAAATAAAAAAATGTTTTAACGCAACCTGTGCCTAAAATATATATATGCCGAAGCATGGGGGCATCCTCCCGCAAAAAAGTTATGCCGCGTACATACGGTCGGAATTTTCCACGGGCAGGCCTCCGTCGGAATTTCGACCGTATGTACGTGGCATTAGGAGCAAAATCGCTCCTCCGCCCCTGCTGCCCCCATGCTTCGGCATATATGCTCTTTTTTTTAACTGTGGTGGTGAAATCACCTCCTACAGCGTTGGAGTCACGGCTTTATGTATCGTGGGAGCAAACGCTGTTGCTGTCAAGATAAATAGATCCGCGCTGCAACTGAATGGCGTACCTGCTAAGCAAATGGTGGTTAACATTAAAACAAAGTAACATTACAGTACAACAGTAAGACCTTACCATGCCATACCTGCAAAGCAAATACCAAAACAAAACCTAGTAAAAAATAAAAAAATGTTTTAACGCAACCTGTGCCTAAAATATATATATGCCGAAGCATGGGGGCATCCTCCCGCAAAAAAGTTATGCCGCGTACACACGGTCGGAATTTTCCACGGGCAGGCCTCCGTCGGAATTTCGACCGTATGTACGTGGCATTAGGAGCAAAATCGCTCCTCCGCCCCTGCTGCCCCCATGCTTCGGCATATATGCTCTTTTTTTTAACTGTGGTGGTGAAATCACCTCCTACAGCACTGGAGTCACGGCTTTATGTATCGTGGGAGCAAACGCTGTTGCTGTCAAGATAAATAATTCCGCGCTGCAGTTGAATGGCGCACCTGAAAACAAAAAATTACATACCTGAAAAGCAAGCATGATAAAACATTGCAGAATAGAATACAGTAAAAAAGAGCAGAACAATAGAGAGAAAATAGAGAGAGAGAGAACAATAAAACGACAACTATTTTTGGTTTTTTTATTTTATATTTTTTTTGTGTTTTGTTTTTTACGTTTTTTTTTTTTCTTTTTTACACTTTTTTTTGTAACTTTACAACTGTAATGGTTCGGGTCTCTCAAAATGTAATGGCATCTTGGGAGACCCTGTGTAAGTGTGTCCTTGTCTGTGAAATGCTGTACCCTACGCTAAAACTTCACTTTTGAGTGGTAGCGTTCAAAACATTCACCTTGGCAAAGACCAGGCTTGTCAGGACAGAGTGGACAAAAACTACGGGTGTCACGCCTAAATCCGCGCTTGCTACAGACACGACATCTTTTTTGGGGGTGGCTTTGGGTAGGGGTACTCGGGAGGACATACGAATAATGCCTCTCATGCAGCCGGCTTACTGCATTTGGTTGGGGATGGTGAGGTGCAGAACCGCCTGGATACAGGAGTTCTGTGACTATCTCATTCTGGAATTTTAGAAGAGATAACGTCCCGCCTGAAGCTCTGTATAGCACATGAGCGTTCAGCAAAGCCAATTGGAATAATGATAGAGACACTTTTTTGTACCAGCGTCTCGCCTTACGGTCAATTAGATACGGCGCCATCAACTGGTCGTTGAGGTCCACCCCTCCCATATTTTGGTTATATTCGTGGACACAGAGGGGTTTCTCCACAACACCAGTCGCCGTACGAATTTGGACTGTCGTGTCTGCATGAAGGGAGGTAAGAAGGAAAACATTCTTATTGTCCCTCCACTTCATAGCGAGCAAGTTATTACACTTCAAGCAGGCTCTCTCCCCCAGCCTAAGACGGGCATCTACAAGCCGCTGGAGAAAAAAAAAGGGCGATTAGGTCGCACGGTGCCACATGCTCCAATCTGATGATCAAACAAGTGACTAAACAGTGGCACGCTCGTGTAATAATTGTCCACATACAAGTGGTACCCCTTTCCGAATAAGGGTGACACCAAGTTCCACACTATCTTGCCAGCGCTCCCTATGTAATCCGGGCAGTTGACCGACTCAATCTGACTATCTTTTCCCTCATAAACCGTAAAGTTCACTACATAGCCTGTTGCCCTGTCACAGAACTTGTAGAGCTTGACCCCGTATCTGGCACGCTTGCTGGGAAGGTACTGCTTGAAAGACAAGCGGCCAGAAAATTTAATCAGGGACTCATCAACGCAGACAACTTGATCGGGAGTAAACAAGGCTTCAAAACGTTCGTTGAAGTGGTTTATGAGGGGCCGAATTTTATAGAGTCGGTCGTATTCAGGGTCCCCACATGGACGACAAAGTTCATTGTCGTTGAAGTGCATGAACCGCAAAATCTGCTCGTATCGTGCCCTGGACATGGAGGCAGAGAACACGGGCATGTGGTCAATTGGGTGCGTGGACCAATAAGCACGCAATGACGGAAATTTATGTGTGCCCATGTTGAGGGAAAGGCCCAGAAAGGTCTTAAATTCGGAAACCGTAATTGGTTTCCAATTTCTGGCAATTTTAGGCAACTGGGGGTTAGCGGCGATAAATTGACCAGCATATAAATTACTCTGGTCCACAATAGATCTATAGAGATCTTCCGTGAAAAACAGCGAATAAAAATCAATTGGAATAAAATCAGCTGTTTCCACCTGAATACCGGGTTGGGCAGTGAATGGGGGAAGTACGGGTTCTGCAGAAGTGGTGGGGACCCAATCAGGATAGGCGAATTCTGCAGGAAGGGCAGTATGGGCACGACGGGCCTGCCTTTGTCTTCTTGGTGGCAGCGGGACACTACTTGTGCTTGCCACCTCGCCAGCTTGAACTGCACTTATGGGACTCGCCACGTCACCAAGTGTTACTGCAGTGCTGGATGTACGTCCAGGCTGTACTAGGCCGCTGGTGCTTGCCAGTTCACCAGAAGGAATAGCGGCGCTAGTACTACTCTGCTCAATGATACGAGAGACCTGCGGTTCTTGCTCCTCAACAACCTCAGAAGATCGGGATCGGGTACACCTGACCTTAGCAGGGACCTCAACTTCGTCGTCAGAGCTATCTGACGTGGGGCCGCTGACGTCACTGTCTTCTACGGGAAGATATTCTGAGCCTGAATCTAACAGATACGTGACCTCCTCTTCACTATCTGTCATGCTCAGAATCTCGTAGGCCTCTTTACTAGTGTACCTTCGTCTTGCCATTTTGGGCTCTAAATTTAGGGGTACACTAGTAAGATTCACAGGAAAAAAAGCACCTGACTGTCGTCAGCAAATATATCAAACGCTACAAAAAAACTGTTAGCGATCGCAGGGATCAGGCCTGTCTCTGCGAACGCTGCAGTTATGTGTGTTGTGTTTGGTAAGTGACAGTGATCGATCGATACTGCACTTGGGTGGGCTGGGCTGGGCTGGGCTGGGCGGAGGGGCTAAACGCAGGCGCTAGCAGGTATCTGGGCTGATCCCGCTAGCACTGCGTTTTTGGGAACCCTAAACCGCTGGGGATGCTAGTATAGATCTGATCAGATACTATACCACTAAGGGGGGTGTATGCTTTGCGCGTGGGTGTTAGCGTTACTGGTACTAACCTAACACTGCCTGGGGCGACGCAGACCCTCTCTGGCGCTAAAACCTAATTGATCTCACCCGCCGGGCGATCAGGGGGGTTAAACCTTTATTGGGTTATATACGGCGGGTGCCCTGATGCTATAAAAAGCAAACTAATCAACCAGCGTCACCCGTAACCTTTATATGGTGATCACTGGTGAAAGGGTTAACTAGGGGCAATCAGGGGGTTAAAACCTTTATTAGGTTAAATATGGGGGTACCCGACGCTATATAAAAACCTGACGGGTTACCTAAATAACTAGATAACTTACTGGCTAACCAGTGACACCAGTGACGCTTATACGGCGATCACTGGTGAAAGGGTTAACTCTAGGGGCAATCAGGGGGTTAAAATAATATATGGGGGTACCTGACACTAATAAAAACCTGCGGCGAACCTAAAAAAAAAATAACTGCCTATCTAAAACACCAGCGACACGAATACAGCGATCGGAAAAACAATCGCTTAGTGACGCTGAAGTTAGGGGGTGAAAGGGTTACCTGCGGGGTGATCAAGGGGTTAAACCTTTATTAGGGGGGGGTTAGGGGGCTACCCTGGACCTAAAGGGGCCTAATCCTAACTGCCCTGCAACTTTTTACAATCACAGATGACACTAAATGCAGTGATCAGTAAAATAAATGATCACTGCAATCAGTGACACTGTGATTGGGGGCTTTGGGGTGACCTGGGGGGTGATCTGGGGGTGACTGGGGGGTGATTTGTGTGCCTATGTGTACCTACGTGTCAGTGGACTGTTGGAGCACTAACCTCTGTCTTCTCTCCTCGGCGCCGGGAACGAAAAGACCGCGGCGAGGGAGATGACATCACTTCCTCCAGCCTTGTTTACATCACATGGCGGAGGAAGCATTTTCATTGGCCGGGAGCGATCGCGAGGGGGGGGGCGGAATCGAGCGGCCGCCCCCTCATGCCTGATCGCTCCCGAACACTTAACGGCCGCTCACTGCAGTGAAGGGGGGTCCGGATGGACTCCCCAACTGCACAAAGGCGATCACGTAGATCTACGTGATTCTGCCTGTCCGTGCCATTCTGCCGACGTAAATCGGCGGTGGGCGGTCGTTAAGTGGTTAAAGACGGTTGATGATCAATGCTTTAGCACACTATAGCACAAGGAGAATTTCCCTCACTGTCCTTCCCTGTCCCTAGAAACAAGGATTATCACAGTGAAAGAAACTGACACTCTTCCTACCTATAGTTTTCTGTCCCTAGAAAAAATGTTTTTTTAAAGATGGTTGATGATCAATGCTTTAGCACACTATAGCACAAGGAGAATTTCCCTCACTGTCCTTCCCTGTCCCTAGAAACAAGGATTATCACAGTGAAAGAAACTAACACTCTTCCTACCTATAGTTTTCTGTCCCTAGAAAAAATGTTTTTTTAAAGACGGTTGATGATCAATGCTTTAGCACACTATAGCACAAGGAGAATTTCCCTCACTGTCCTTCCCTGTCCCTAGAAACAAGGATTATCACAGTAAAACACACTGACACTCTCCCTACCTATAGTTTTCTGTCCCTAGAAAAAATTATTTTTTAAAGACGGTTGATGATCAATGCTTTAGCACACTATAGCACAAGGAGAATTTCCCTCACTGTCCTTCCCTGTCCCTAGAAACAAGGATTATCACAGTGAAAGAAACTGACACTCTTCCTACCTATAGTTTTCTGTCCCTAGAAAAAATGTTTTTTTAAAGATGGTTGATGATCAATGCTTTAGCACACTACAGCACAAGGAGAATTTCCCTCACTGTCCTTCCCTGTCCCTAGAAACAAGGATTATCACAGTGAAAGAAACTGACACTCTTCCTACCTATAGTTTTCTGTCCCTAGAAAAAATGTTTTTTTAAAGACGGTTGATGATCAATGCTTTAGCACACTATAGCACAAGGAGAATTTCCCTCACTGTCCTTCCCTGTCCCTAGAAACAAGGATTATCACAGTGAAAGAAACTGACACTCTTCCTACCTATAGTTTTCTGTCCCTAGAAAAAATGTTTTTTTAAAGATGGTTGATGATCAATGCTTTAGCACACTATAGCACAAGGAGAATTTCCCTCACTGTCCTTCCCTGTCCCTAGAAACAAGGATTATCACAGTGAAAGAAACTAACACTCTTCCTACCTATAGTTTTCTGTCCCTAGAAAAAATGTTTTTTTAAAGATGGTTGATGATCAATGCTTTAGCACACTATAGCACAAGGAGAATTTCCCTCACTGTCCTTCCCTGTCCCTAGAAACAAGGATTATCACAGTAAAACACACTGACACTCTCCCTACCTATAGTTTTCTGTCCCTAGAAAAAATGATTTTTTAAAGATGGTTGATGATCAATGCTTTAGCACACTATAGCACAAGGAGAATTTCCCTCACTGTCCTTCCCTGTCCCTAGAAACAAGGATTCGCACAGTAAAACACACTGACACTCTCCCTACCTATCCTTCTCTTTCCCTAAACTAAAGGAATCCAGGTTAAGCAAGAAAAAAAAAATGTCACTGTCCCTGCCTATGCTTCTCTTTCCCTGCTCCGGAACACACTACACTAGGCCGCCGTGCTGGCGGCCTTTTATAGTGTGGGGCGTGTACTAAACACCCTCAGCAATAATTGGCCACAGGCATCCTGCCTGTGGCCAATCATTGCTCTCCTCGCTGCCGGCGCTGTGATTGGCCAAGCATGCGGGGTCACAGTGCATGCTTGGCCAATCACAGCGCCTGGATGACACTGCGATGGCGTAGTGCATTGTGGGCCGTTCGCGTCACTCGAATTAGGCGCGAACGGCCCAAATCGTTCGATCTTCGTCGAACGATCGAACAGCCGATGTTCGAGTCGAACGTATGTTCGACTCGAACACCGAGCTCATCCCTAATTGTCATCAGCACATGGCCATGGGACACGCTTGTCCTTGTTCTCGGGAGCTGGACATGTTGAGCCACATCATGCCGAAGACTTGGTAGAGTGGATGACCAAGCCCACCTCATCCTCCTCATCCTCTCTCACCCAGGCTCAGGGTACTGGCAAAGCAGCTGCCAAAGCGTCCTCTTCTCTGGTATCATTATCTTCATTAGTCAATCCTTCCCTAGACCCACCATGCCCTCCTCCTGAGGAGTCCCCCGAACTGTTTGAGCACAGTGTTGGGTACATGCTCCAGGAGGATGCCCAGCGTTTGGAAGGATCTGATGATGATACCCAGCTAGAGGAAGGCAGCAGCGTGAGAGCAGAGAGAGGGGATGCTCAAGAAGGACACCAATCTGGCAGTCATGCTCCAGCAGCTGCAGCATACTGCCAGATTGGCTCCAGTGATGAGGAGGGAGGGGATGATGAGGTCACTGACTCCACGTGGGTGCCTAATAGGAGAGAGGAGGAGGAGGAGGATGAGGAGGAGGCACATCTCCAACGAGGCAGGATGCCCTTGAGTGGCCAGCGTATGGGCAGCACACCGACGGAATCACACCGCAGAGCTCCGCCTGTGCAGGGCGCTGCCTCTGCCCGTCATTCAAAAAGTTCTTTGGTGTGGGCCTTTTTTGAGGCGAGTGCATCAGATCGCACAGCTGCTGTTTGCAACATATGTCTCAAGCGTATATCGCGTGGCCAAAACATCAGCCGCTTGGGCACCACATGCTTGATCAGACATATGTTGACCTGCCATGCAGCTCGTTGGCAAGCCTACCTTAAAGACCCACACCAAAGAACAAAGCTGACCTCTTCTTGCACCGCATCAGCTGGGATCTCCAACCCCACTATACCTTCACTCCTCTCTGAAACCTGCTCTGAGAGGAATGAAGGTGTAGAATTAGGTGTGTCACAGGCAAGTACTTGCGGGCACTCTGCTAGCAGTACACCAACGTCCGATTCTAGCAGGCAAATTTCCCTGCCCCAGCTGCTGGACCGTCGAAAGAAGTTCACTCCCAGCCATCCACATGCGCAGCGGTTGAATGCTAGCTTGGCTAAATTGCTAGCGCTTCAACTGCTGCCTTTTCAGTTGGTAGACTCGGCCCCCTTCCGTGAGTTTGTGCAATGTGCGGTTTCTCAGTGGCAGGTTCCCAAACGACACTTTTTCGCACGGAAGGCTATTCCGGCTCTCTACAGGCATGTGGAAGGCAATGTCTTGGCCTCGCTGGACAGGGCGGTCAGCGGTAAGGTGCATATTACCGCTGACTCATGGTCCAGCAGGCATGGACAGGGACATTACCTTTCTTTCACGGCCCATTGGGTCACTCTTTTGGCAGCTGGGAAGGATGCAGGACAAGGTGCAGTAGTGTTGGAGGTTGTTCCACCGCCACGCCTCCAAAATGCTACTACTGGTTGTGACACACCTCTCTCCTCCACCCCCTCCTCTTCTTCTTCCTCCATGGCCTCTTCCTGTGGTTTGTCCTCGGAACCAGCGGTGCTCCGTAGGCGTTCAAGGGGCTACGCAAGTACGCAGGCAAAAAGATGCCATGCCGTGCTTGCGCTGGTGTGTTTGGGGGACAGGAGCCACACTGGGGCAGAGGTCCTGTCTGCTCTGCAGGGGCAGGCCGAGAGGTGGTTGACGCCACGCCAGCTTAAGCCAGGAATGGTGGTTTGCGACAATGGCACCAACCTCCTCTCCGCCCTCCGACAGGGACAACTGACCCATGTGCCCTGTATGGCTCACGTCCTTAACCTGGTGGTGCAGCGGTTCTTGGGCAGGTACCCGGGCTTACAGGATGTCCTGAGGCAGGCCAGGAAAGTCTGTGTGCATTTCCGCAGATCTTATAATGCCAGTGCTCGCCTGGCTGAGCTTCAAAAGGAGTTGAACCTGCCCAAGAACCGCCTTATATGTGACATGCCCACCAGGTGGAACTCAACGTTGGCCATGCTGCAGCGGCTGCACACGCAGCAGAGGGCCATCAATGAGTACCTGTGCGACTACGGCACCAGGACAGGGTCAGGGGAGCTCGGGTTTTTTTCACCACGCCAGTGGGGCATGATCAGGGATGCATGCACTGTCCTGGCACCATTTGAGGAGGCCACGAGGATGGTGAGCAGTGACAGTGCATGCATCAGTGACACTGTACCTCTTGTCCACCTGTTGGAGCACACGCTGCGTGGAATAATGGACAGGGCACTTGAGGCAGAACAGAGGCAGGAAGAGGAGGACTTCCTTGCCTCTCAAGGCCCCCTTTACCCAGACAGTGTTCCTTCTGTCCCACCCATCGCACAGGAAGAGGAGGAGGAGGAGGAGGATTGTGTCAGCATGGAGGTGGAGGCTGGCACTCAGCATCATCAGCAGAAGTCTTTTAGGGATGATTTACAGTCCCAAGAAACCAGTGGACTTGTACGTGGCTGGGAGGAGGTGGCTGCGGATCATGTCGTCCTTAGTGACCCAGAGGACTCCGGACTGAATGCCTCAGCTAACCTACGCTGCATGGCCTCCCTGATCCTGCAAAGTCTGCGGAAGGATCCTCGTATTCTTCGGATCAAGGAGAGGGACCATTACTGGCTGGCCACTCTCCTTGATCCACGGTACAAGGGTAAGGTTGCGGACCTTATCGTACCGTCGCAGAGGGAGCAGAGGATGAGACAACTCCGGGAGGCCTTGCAGAAAGGTCTGTGCAACGCGTTCCCAGAGACTGGGAGGTTACAAACTCCTGGTCCTGGACAACGAGTTGCTGAGGCTTCGGGCAGTCAAAGAAGGAGCGGTGGGGAAGGTGGCCGTCTGACCGATGCGTTCAGACAATTCTTTAGTCCGCAGCCCCAAAGTATGATCGGTTCCAGCAACCATCGCCAGCGTCTGATATACATGGTGCAGGAATACCTAGGGGCAAGGTCAGACTTGGACACCTTCCCCACCGAAAATCCTCTGGCTTACTGGGTCTTGAGGATGGATCACTGGCCAGAGCTTGCACAGTATGCAATTGAGCTACTGGCCTGTCCTGCATCCAGCGTTCTTTCAGAATGCACATTCAGTGCTGCTGGAGGATTTGTCACGGATCACAGGGTGCGCCAGTCCACCGACTCGGTTGATCGACTGACTTTCATCAAGATGAACCAGTCTTGGATCACCACCAGCTACCACACACCAGATGCTGATATAACAGACTAATTGATTTTAAAATGTCACATTCCTTCAAGGCTGATGCTGATGCTGAGTCCCTGTGCTGTTATGTTGACTGGCTATCCTCCTCCTCCTCCTCAATGATACGATTAACGATGATAGCTTGGAAGATCATTTTGGTTTATGGGTGACGCCACCAGTGGCTAAGGCCCAATTTTTCAGCCCCTGTTTAACAGGGGCGTGTAATTAAAATTGTTGATGCAATACTTTGCAACAGGCCTCATTGCTGTGCTCCAAGTACAGTATCTGTGAGGGGTTGCAGTGTTGTGCCACCAGTGCCTAAGGCCGAATTTTTCAGCCCCTGTTCAACAGGGGCATGCAATTATAATTATTGATCTAATAATTCACAGCAGGGCCCATTGCTGCGCCCACCAAGAGTAACTGTCAGGCCTTACAGTGTTGTGGCACCAGCACCACCATCACCACCACCACCACCACCAAAGGCCCAATTTTTAAGCCCCTGTTCAACAGGGGCATGCAATTATAATTATTGATCTAATAATTCACAGCAGGGCCCATTGCTGCGCCCACCAAGAGTACCTGTCAGGCCTTACAGTGTTGTGGCACCAGCACCACCATCACCACCACCACCACCACCAAAGGCCCAATTTTTCAGCCCCTGTTCAACAGGGGCATGCAATTATAATTATTGATCTAATAATTCACAGCAGGGAGCATTGCTGCGCCCACCAAGAGTAACTGTCAGGCCTTACAGTGTTGTGGCACCAGCACCACCATCACCACCACCACCACCACCAAAGGCCCAATTTTTCAGCCCCTGTTCAACAGGGGCATGCAATTATAATTATTGATCTAATAATTCACAGCAGGGAGCATTGCTGCGCCCACCAAGAGTAACTGTCAGGCCTTACAGTGTTGTGGCACCAGCACCACCATCACAACCACCACCACCACCAAAGGCCCAATTTTTCAGCCCCTGTTCAACAGGGGCATGCAATTATAATTATTGATCTAATAATTCACAGCAGGGACCATTGCTGCGCCCACCAAGAGTAACTGTCAGGCCTTACAGTGTTGTGGCACCAGCACCACCATCAAAGGCCCAATTTTTACTACCACTGATCAACAATTATATGTTATTACAATTCCTGATATTATACTTGACAGCAGGGCGTTCCAGCACCCACCAAGAATAACTGTGAGTGCTTTCAGTGTTGTGCCAACACCAACACCTAAGGGGCCAATTTCTGCAGAGTATATACGGAAGGTCCCTACTTTCAAACATCCAACTTACAAACTACTACTACTTGCAAACGGAAGAAGACAACAGGAAGTGAGAGGAAATCTACCCCTTGGAAGGAAAATTCTCTCCTGTAAGAATTAATATGGGAGAAAGGTGTCTCCTCTCTACTGATGCTCTATCACCAATCCTTGTTTCAATAAAAACACCACATTTCAAAAACAGTTGTCATTCGGACGCAAAGTGAGGTGAAATGTTCTGAACAGGGGCACAGACAGCAAAAAAAATGTGACAGGGGTGATAACCGTTCCCTATGTTTTACAAAAAGCTAAAAAAAAGGAATTTGCCATGGAGCTCCACTTAAACAATGCAGCTGTTCAAAATTATAAACAGATTCTACATAAGAACAAACCTACAGTCCCTGTCTTGTATGCACCGCCTGTATACGGCTGTTCAGAGTATATAGGTCCTTTTTTATTTTGTGTGCGGGGTTCCCCTTAATATCCATACAAGACCCAAAGGGGCTGGTAATGGGCTGGGGTGGGGGGGGGGTTGATGGGGTAGCTATGCCATTTTTCCTAAAGATTTTCATCCATATTACCGGGACCAGACATTGCATTAAAGCCGCAAGCAGTTTTAAATGACTTTTTTCCCTTTAGAAATGTTATTTTGTGCAGGGACAGTTCTAAACACGGGAAACACATGGCACTTCACAGGCATACTTTAGACACCCCCCAGGTACAATATTTAAAGGAATATTTGACTTTTTTTTTTTCACTTTATGCATCATTAAAATGACTGCTCCCGGAAAACGTCCGTTTTTAAAACTTCTTTTTGCATTGATACATGTCCCCTGGTGCAGAACCCGGGTTCCCAAACTCTGTTTCGGACAATAACATGGATAATAGTCGTTATAATTAGCACTTTAGAATCCGAACGTTCGCATCCATTGTATTTAATAGGGTTCTAATGTTCGTGCGAACTTTCGGTCCGTTCGCGGGTTCTGGTGCGAACCGAACCCGGGGGTGTTCGGCTCATCACTAGCTGGGACCTGCTGATCGGCTGTGTGCAATTACAGCTCAGAGCCCTGTGTTGACAATCAACACAAGGCTCTGTACAGAGGGTACAATCTCTCTATTATTTTAGACTGAGGCCCAACTCACACAGATATACAGAACACCTCATCCCGTTTAATTTATGAAGGGAAAATAACTGGAGAATTGAGCACCGAGGTGCTCTGGGATTTTTAAACGTGTTCCAAAAGGATAGCTCAACAAGGAGATGTGAATAAAATTTAACAAAGTTTATTAAATAATTGTAAAAAGGAAAAGACAGACATGCATATGATAAAAAACCATCCACATAGATAAATGACAAAGCAATCACAACATATGATAACTTGGCGTCGAGAGTCACACTACTAGTTTCGCTCACTAGGAGCTTCCTCAGGAGTTTATTGACAATGGACGCTGATCATACTAGAAGATAAAATTAGCATAGGTCAAATAGTGGATGTGAGAGCACGTCCGTTTATAGAAAAGGCATAAAGAACAATAAGTTGTGATACAACATAATCAAATAAGAAGCAAATCATGGTTAATGAAATATATACTGATATAAAGATAAATTGATATATAATAATGATCATTATCTGGATAACAGAGTATAACTCACCACGAGACTCAAAGTCGCATATATGCAGAGGGTCACAGACGAATACTAAAAGTCCCAAGAATAGACAGGACCAACCACTGTGGGCAGACAAACCATCCCAGGCACCAAAGCCATAGAGAGCAAAGATAATAGAACAGAGTATAACCTGAAAATAAAGTATAGCAAAAAGAGAATTTGATTGTCAAGAAATAATCTAGATATCTGACCTAGGTCAGAAGGCGTTGCGCATAGATTCCACAAGTGTATAATCAATGGACACATACCTGAAACAAACAGGTACCGCAGGGATAATGCCAATTAGTTATTTTAATGACGATTAGTCTGGCTCAGTCAGTCGCTTAAATAATAAAAGGTTGAATTAGAAACCAAGACATCCCCAGCTGGACAACCAGCATGAGTGAGAGCACATCTCACGCTGAACTGGATGAGGAAAAACAAAATAAAATAAAAATAAAAAAATATTCAAGAGAGATATTCTACCATGAGGTTTCAAACGTCATAAAATAGATGGGGAATGGATCATAATGATCCCTATTCCAAAAGCACCTAAATGAAGGAAAGACTTACCAAGGGTAATGATGGAATGCTGGACACTGGGTAGACAAAGTGGCCACCTCTCCCCACAGCGGGAGTTTATCCTGTCAGCATTGCGGTAAGCACCGCACTCTTATGCTCCCCAATCCGGCGGCGTCTGACGTCATCGCCGGAAAGCGGACGTACTAAGCACAAAAACTGCGCATGTCCGGTTTACCCGAATCAGGAGGTGGCGCCGTGCGTGAGGACGGCGTACGTCGCGTGTCCTAGGACAGCAACGGCGTTACGTCATCAGAGGCAAACAGCGCCATCTCGATTAAGGGAAGGCTGCGAGATGGAATAAAAGCAGTGTGGGAAAGACAAAGTGGGCAATGGAGAACATTGCTGGAATGGAATAGGGTCTGACCATCAGAAAACAGGGGAATGCCAGAAAATGGGGCAGAGTTAGTGCATTAGAAGGGGTGCATTAAATGGACAGATGATTGGCATAACACCTGCCCATGGATTGGCACCCCGGGCGTCCGTATGGCGATGAATGCCCGATGGTTCACTTTCCCCACAGTGGGGTCCCGGAGAAAAAATAAATAAAAAATATGTTGAATTACTAAAATAATTGAATAATAAATTAAATGAGGTAATTGAATAATTGATGAAGATGAAAATGTTGCAATTGAATCATCAAATGTAGCATTAAATGGGAATTGTACTTCAACTATGGCCCTGAGGCAAACTACAGTGCAATACAAATAAGAGGATTGACCAAGTATGTTATGAATGGTCACCTAATAAATATATATATAAATGCGACTTAATGAGTACATGGAGACAATTCTGCTGAACCAGGTCATGATTCAAAATGAGATACCAAAGCACAAGTGATAATGCTTAATCTAAAGTACATCCAATAAAGTGATCCGCATTGTATATAGACAAAACACAAGAAACAACAAGAGAAAAAAAAAAAAGAAGGGGGATTTGTTTTGCTTTTTACCATTTTTCCTATTCTTTTAAAGAAAAGGCTTAAAACTGAAAGCCTCATTCAGGCCAGGTGATGTCAAGGCAGAAAGATTGTGGATCCATTTCGCTTCCTTTTGGAGCAAGGCCTTATCATAATCACCACCCCTGTCACCAGGGGGTATGTGTTCTAAGGCCGAAAAATGCATTTTTGAGGCATCAAAAGAATGATAGAGACCCATGTGAGGACTAATGGGGGTCTCCATTCTTTTCTTGTTTATGAGGGCAATGTGGTCACGGATCCTATGAAAGAAGGGTCTCCTGGTTTTCCCTACGTAAAAGGCCTGACATTCACACTGCATTATATACACAATGCCTACCGATTGACATGTCACAGAAAAGCGCGGTCTGTAAGTACGTCCATTCGGAAGGGCCACCAATTGTGATGAATGGACGTATCTACAGAAGTGGCATCTGTGACATGGTCTGGTGCCTCTCTGGTCCAGAGAAGGTGAAGATGGAGAGGTGTGATGGCTGTGGACCAAACCATCACGTAGGGAGCGGGCCCTTCTGTAAGTGATTTCCGGATATGACTTGATATGTTTGGATATCAAGTCGTCACTTGTAAGAAGATACCAATATTTATCCAGTATTGATCTCATTTGCTTATGCTGGCCCATGAATTTGGTAATTAACCGGACCCCTGGATTCGATTTTAAAGTTTTAGGATCATGTAGGAGAGATTTCCTATCATGTTGTTTGGCACGTACATATGCCCTCTTCAAGCACTTGTTGCTGTAGCCTCGTTCCTGGAAACGGGTCCTAAGCAGCTTTGCTTGTGTCTCAAAGTCACTGTTGTTACTGCAATTACGGCGTATTCTTAAATACTGCCCATAGGGCACACTGGTGATGAGAGATTTGGGGTGGGAACTCTCCGCATGCAACAGGGAGTTGCAGGCGGAGGGCTTCTGAAAGAGGGAAGTACCTAGGGTACCATCCTCTTGGACAAAAATGTTGATATCCAGAAAGTTCAGTTTAGTCTGGTCCATCTCAAATGTGAACTTAAGATTGTATATATTCACCTTGAGGCTTTCCAGAAAGGATAAGAGGATATCCTTAGGACCCGTCCAAATAAAGAAGATGTCATCAATGAATCTTTTCCAGATTGGTATATGTTCAAAAAAAGATTGCATGTTGTCACTGAAAAAGAGCTCCCGTTCCCACCCCCCAGATACAAGTTGGCATATGAGGGGGCACACTTGGTCCCCATAGCCACCCCCTGTATCTGGAGGTAGTGGGACCCTCCAAACAAAAAGATATTGTTTGAGAGGATGAATTCAAGAAGGTCCAATACAAAACGATTGTAGGCTGTAGGGGCATCATATCCCTCAGAGATGAAGCCCTCGACAACCTGCACCCCTAATTTGTGGGGTATAGAGTTGTATAGGGGCCTCGACGTCCAAGGCTACCAACCAAGAACCCATCGGTAGATGGACACCATCGAGGGCCCTGAGCAAGTCGGTGGTGTCCTGAAGGTAAGAAGCAAGTCCCTCAACATGTGGCCTAAGAAAATCGTCCACCAACTGACTGGCTGTTTCAGTTAGTGAACCGTTTCCCGAAACTATAGGCCGCCCAGGGGGGTGGATACATTTTTATGGACTTTGGGCAGACTGCAGGTGATCAACCTATCATCCACAAAATTGTCATTGGATCAGATAGCAGTCCTACAACTAGGTCTCAATTTCTGTCCAACTGACAAAGGGGATGAATTTGAACTTATCAAAGATCTCAATCTCTTTGCACGCAGATTATTATTTAACCACTTCAATACCCTTATACAGCTTCCTGCCCAAGCCAATTTTGAGCTTTCAGCGCTGTCACAATTTGAATGACAATTGCGCGGTCATGCTACACTGTACCCAAACAAATTTTTTATCATTTTGTTCCCACAAATAGAGCTTTCTTTCGGTGGTATTTGATTGCCTCTGCGATTTTTATTTTTTGCACAACAAATAAAAAAAGAGCGAAAATTTAAAAAAAAACTAAGTTTTTCTTTGTTTCTGTTAATTTTTTTTGTAAATAAGTACCTTTTCTACTTCAATGACAGGCACTGATAAGGCGGCACTGAAGGGCACTGATAAGGCGACACTGATGGGCACTGATGAGGTGGCACCAATGAGGTGGCACTGATGAGGTGGCACTGATGATGGGCACTGATGGGCACTGATATGTGGCACTGGTATGCGGCACTGATGGGCACTCATAGGTGGCACTGATTGGCACTCATAGGCGGCACTGATTGGCACTCATAGGCGGCACTGATTGGCACTCATGGGCGGCACTGATGGGCACTTATGGGTGGCACTGATAGGTGGCATGGACGGGCACTGATAGGTGTGCACAGATTGGCACGGATGGGCACTGATAGGTGGCACTGATGGACACTAGTAGGTGGCATTGGTGGCACTGGTGCCCAGCAATGCCAGCCACCACACATTGTGAAAGTGCCAGTCAGTGCCCATTTGTGGGCACTGATTGGCATATTTTTTTTAATGTTTTTATTTTTACTACATGTGGATGGCCATGGGGGCCATCCACATGATTGGGGCTTCCCTGGTGGTCCTGGGGGGCTTCCCTGGTGGTCTAGTGTGGGTATCCGAGGGGGGGCTGCGCTGATAAACAATCAGCGCGAACCCCCCCTGTCAGGAGAGCCGCCGATCGGCTCTCCTCTACTCGCGTCTATCAGACGCGAGTGAGGAAGAGCCGATCAACGGCTCTTCCTGTTTACTTCCTGATCAGCCGTGATTCGACACGGCTGATCACATGGTAAAAAGCCTCCGACTGAGGCTTTTTACCGAGATCAGTGTAGCGGTGGGTCAGACTGACCCACCGCTCCACCGATCGCCGCGATGCGCGCCCCCCCGGGCGCGCGGCGGCTGTTATCCCGCAGGACGTTATATGACGTCCAGTGTGGATAACAGAACCACTTCCCGGACGTCAATCTGCTATTGACGGGGCGGGAAGTGGTTAAGGTTCTGTATGACAAACCCCAACCCTCTGTTCAAACCACCAATTTTGCTAATCCTCTCTGAAAGGAGATGACGTTAGAGGATATAAGGGCCATGGAGGAATTGATGGAGCTTTGAGAGGAGGGTAACATTGATCCCCTAGAGTTTGAGGAGGCTGCCCATCTTGATTTGGTCCCCCCCTCCTCATCTACCTCTTCTTCCTCCTTGGTACCTTTTTCCTTTTCTATGGCCCCCAGTTTGACTTCAGCTAAATCGAAACCTAAGGACTACAAACCCAGAACGAGGATGTTCCCTGCTTTACAGGGAAACCCCAATATCTGGGCATTTACCAAACAGGTTACAAAAGAAATCTGTCAGACGAAGTGGCAAAATCCTGCTGAGTCCAATTTGAATAATAGTCAACTGGCGGCACTGGCAGCCTTACAACGCAATCAGGACATTGTCATCAAGCCCTCCGACAAGGGGGGCAACCTGGTGGTTATGGACACAGTCATGTATTAAAACATGGTTCGGGACATCCTTAACAACAAGGAATGGTATCGAAAGGTGACAACCAGTCACCTCAGCCTAACCCAGACCCGTTATCGTTATCTTTTGGGCAGGGCATATCATGAGGGACTTATCACCAAGACAACATGGGAATTTCTCAATGTATCCTCTCCCAGAATACCCACATTGTATGCCCTGCCCAAAGTCCATAAAAATGTATCCACCCCCCCTGGACGGCCTATAGTTTCGGGAAACAGTTCACTAACTGAAACAGCCAGTCAGTTGGTGGACGATTTTCTTAGGCCACATGTTGAGGGTCTTGCTTCTTACCTTCAGGACACCACCGACTTGCTCAGGGCCCTCGATGGTGTCCATCTACCGATGGGTTCTTGGTTGGTGGCCTTGGACGTCGAGGCCCTATACAACTCTATACCCCACAAATTAGGGGGAAAGGTTGTCGAGGGCTTCATCTCTGAGGGATATGATGCCCCTACAGCCTACAATCGTTTTGTATTAAACCTTCTTGAATTCATCCTCTCAAACAATATCTTTTTGTTTGGAGGGTCCCACTACCTCCAGATACAGGGGGTGGCTATGGGGACCAAGTGTGCCCCCTCATATGCCAACTTGTATCTGGGGGGGTGGGAACGGGAGCTCTTTTTCAGTGACAACATGCAGTCTTTTTTTGAACATATACCAATCTGGAGAAGATTCATTGATGACATCTTCTTTATTTGGACGGTGTAACGGCACCCCAAATACGAAAGGGTGTAACTCCGTTTAGATCCCTTCCCTCTCCTGGACACAAATTCACTGTCGATCCTCCACAGACAGAAGACCACTTCCCATAGGAATTAATCCTTCCAAAGAACGAGACAACACGCTCTGTATCTTTCCAAAAATAGACTGCCTTTATTGCCAAAAACATTGAAACTCTTATACACATCCAATACTGCATTAACCTGAATGAACAATGGTCCAGCTCCACCCACAACATAACAAGCCCCAATACACATTATTTTGACGTCTGCTAGGAGACAACGGGTTCTAATCCCCTTTATGTTTAAATGACTATGCATGACCTTTATATTCACCAGACTGTCTGATACTTTACAATACACACAAGTACAGACTTAATTAACACAATGAAAGATCCTTAGACGCCATCCTAGATTCATTTACATCACACAGGCAGGTAACACATCTCCCAATTAACCTGTTGAGTTCAGGGTAAGTAAATAGTCCTTTACAGATATCCTTGGGAATATGGTGGATAAATAGTACAGACCCATTTTAGGTAGTCCAAGATATATTTCTTAATGTCCATTATTTCCTGGCTCACCCTGTGTCCAAAGTGACCCTCCTGTCACACATCTCCCCTTTCGGCAGGAGACTAACACAGGAGGTGACCCCAGACGGGTTGACTTCGAAGTTAGTCCATAGGTCCATTCTTCTAATGCCGGTACCCACACAGTACCCCAAATAAATTGCTCCAAACAGAGCATCACTTACCCAGCCAACCTCTGCCTCTCTCAGAGAACATACCCACCGCTGGGGAGAAGACAGGGTGACTGGGCTCAGTCCGTCATGCTGTTGGGGATCTGGGCCGACTGCCCAGCATCCCTGGGGTATACAAGTGGAGACTGAAGTCCCCTCCACTTGTGGTAGGTGAAAATCCCCCAGTGCTTGCAAAGCAAGGCTGACATCCTCCTGTCTCAGTGTCACACCATTTTCTGGGGTTGGGTCAGTGAGGACCGAAGTCCCATCCGGTACCACAGGAACTCCTTCTTCTGTTAGTTAAGAGCAGAGGCCCGCGGCACTCTGCTCTGTTGCCAGCTCTTGTGCTGGGTTGCTGTGAGTGGAGACTGCAGTCCCATCCACCTATATCCGCTCAAGTGGCAGTTGTGTGCAGCGGCCAGTAGCATTCTGCCCTGCTGCCAGTGATTCAGCTGGGGGTAAAAGCTTTACCACCTCAGCTTGTTGCTGGAGAGATGGGCCAACTGCCCCGGCTCCCTGAAACTCCACAGCTGTTTCCGGTGCTGGGCAGAGGTTGGTATCACTCTGCCCTGTTGCCAGCACTTCTGCTGGGGACTCCACACCATCTGCTCTGGCTAACTGTTGGGGAGGGAAAAGAGCTGCTTCTCCCCCCTGCATCTCTGAAATCCCCTGGGAAAGAGGAACCATCACCTTCTCACCTCGGGCCTCCAAAACTGCCACGGGTGTAGAGCAGGGGTCTGCAGTACTCTGTCCTGCTGCCAGTACTTGGGTAGGCGATGCATAATCCCTAACATCCTCTGAACAGTCCCTTAAGTCCATACCTTCTGTAATCTGTGGCTGGGGAGATGAGCCAACTGCCCTAGCTCCCTGGAACTCCATATCATCCACTTCGGCTTTAGGGCTGGCAATCTTTAGATTTTCCACTACCGATTCTTCAGCCAGGCTAGCTCCCTGGAACTCCATATCATCCACTTCGGCTTTAGGGATGGCAATCTTCAGATTTTCCACTGCCGATTCTTCAGCCAGGCTAGCTCCCTGGAACTCCGTATCATCCACTTCGGCTTTAGGGATGGCAATCTTCAGATTTTCCACTGCCGATTCTTCAGCCAGGATTTCAGAGTTGTCCACTGGTATTTCCAGATAGTCCCAGGCAAAGGTAGCACCACCCTGCTGCTGAGCAGATTCTAGCAGCTGTCTGTAGGCGATCTCAGATTGTCGTATTACCGCCATTCTCCACTCCTGTTGCCGCTCTAGTTCTCTCTTTTGTCGCGCATCCTGCAGCTGGATGCCTCTAATGGCTTCCTGTATGGCGGTCTCTGATGGGTTAGCACCATATAATGCCAACCGCTGTCACACTCGTTGCTGAAACAAATCTTCAACTGACCGGGGTCCTGCATCACCGTCTCTCTGGTCCATCTCGGCTAGCTCCCTGATCAAGGTGGCCTTGTTCTTTGTCCCACTGGTCCCTTCACGGCTCTCAAGTAGGTCCTTCAGCGTGGCTTTCGTGCAGGCTGCATAGCTGGTCATTCACTGTGGTGGCTTGGAGTGTCCCATGAACTGGAGGGAAAATCCCGCTGCTGCCAACCAATGTAACGGCACCCCAAATACGAAAGGGGGTAACGCGCCGTTTAGATCCCTTCCCTCTCCTGGACACAAATTCACTGTCGATCCTCCACAGCCAGAAGACCACTTCCCATAGGAATTAATCCTTCAAAAAGAACGAGACAACACGCTCTGTATCTTTCCAAAAATAGACTGCCTTTATTGCCAAAAACATTGAAACTCTTATATACATCCAATACTGCAATAACCTGAATGAACAATGGTCCAGCTCCACCCACAACATAACAAGCCCCAATACACATTATTTTGACGTCTGCTAGGAGACAACAGGTTCTAATCCCCTTTATGTTTAAATGACTATGCATGACCTTTATATTCACCAGACTGTCTGATACTTTACAATACACACAAGTACAGACTTAATTAACACAATGAAAGATCCTTAGACGCCATCCTAGATTCATTTACATCACACAGGCAGGTAACACATCTCCCAATTAACCTGTTGAGTTCAGGGTAAGTAAATAGTCCTTTACAGATATCCTTGGGAATATGGTGGATAAATAGTACAGACCCATTTTAGGTAGTCCAAGATATATTTCTTAATGTCCATTATTTCCTGGCTCACCCTGTGTCCAAAGTGACCCTCCTGTCACACATCTCCCCTTTCGGCAGGAGACTAACACAGGAGGTGACCCCAGTGAGATCTGACCTTCAGCACACACAACTTACTCCACTATATCTATGACACTAGAGATGTGACTTGAGATCAAGGCTCCCATATGCATAGTTCACTTTCCAGTATCAATGCCACCAGTTAGATCATTTGCTTTTTCCTCACCTCTTCCTTTCTCATGTTTACTGTATCTATAGCAGGATATTCTCCATTCTTCTGTAATACCACAGTGCCTCATACCTCTCTGTTACAAGGCTTCTCTTACCTCTCTATAACATTCAGGCTTACATGCAGAACCTTATCACTTTCAGTATAACCTGTAGTGAAATAGTTGTAGGTAGAGGTGTCTATGTACAGTGTTCAAATGGCAGTGCAGTAAAGTGTTGTATTAGTAGTAAGTAGTAAGTGGCTATTGCCCTCTCACCAAGACTGAACCGAAACCAGATGCCTTGCAGACAGCGACCCCGGGAAAAGACATCTGTCAATGAAACCGCCAGCGATGACCCACCGGCGCGGAGTAGGGTGACCACATGTCCCGGATTGCCCGGGACAGTCCCGCATTTTGCAGGTCTGTCCCGGGCACATTCATTCCAGGACAATACAGTGTCCCGGAATGAAACTGACACAGCCACCCCCCGGGACAATCTGATTCCCCCAAAAAAGGCCTTCACATCACCGCTTTACTCACTGACAGTACTTATCCTGGCCGGGAATGCCTGGGGGAGCACAATCCCCGCCCCCTGCTTGTGATTGGAGAAATCATAAATCCTGCCTCTTGTGTCCAATCACTGTGCTGTGATTCATTACAGCACAAGCTGATTTTTGGGAAGGGAGGGTGTCCCTTAATGGTAGTTTGGAAATGTGGTCACCCTAGCGCGGAGTGTGGACGGATGTGGTGTCGAGCTGCTGAGTTGATGCCGTGTAAATGTCTGTCGGACAGCAAGAAGAGACCTAACTGGAATCACTTGAACACCGCTTGGTAGGCCACAACCTCTCTCTCCCCGTCACGGAGAGATGTGCATTAAGCAGGGCCCAGGAAAAAGAGGAGCGTGGGACGGATCTCCGATCTCCCTTATAGTCTCTCCAAGAAATCCCCTGGATGGTGACAAGGATTTCTGGGATGTGTAGTCCTGGTATATGGTTATGCAATGGAATTGCTGGTCAGAAAGACTACTAGTCCCACAATCCTTTGGTTTGGGCTCACAAATATGATTACAGTCACTGGCGCCTAGCATTAAATTACAAGTATAGTCCACCATCACTACACTACACACAGTGATTTGTATTTCTAAATAATACAGGAAGTGCCTTATATTACTCTGTTACATGCAATTCCCCATGCCTAGGATCTATATACAGTGCCAGGAGATATGAAAATGTTCCCAGGTGTGGAGAAGTTGCTTAAGTTTGCGTATGGAGGGGATGGCCTGGTAAAGGGTATGCTATGTGAGGGTCAAGGTAATTCCAAAGTAGGTTAAAGAAGCACGTAACCCACAGAAAGCAATAATTCAGTTTTAGGTGTGGTATGGTCTTCGGAGCAAGGGAAACATTCATTGTGCTAGATTTCATTTTTATTGATTTTTAGGCCTGATACAAACTTTACTGTGGGGGGTGGGAGTTGCCAAAAGGTGTTTTTTACGAGCTGACTGACGTTCAGCTTTAACTTTAAGGCTGCATTCAGACTGATGTTGTGCGGTTTGACCACACTGTGGGACCACACTATGTACCCACAGGTTTGGTGCAGATTAGCTGCGCTTTCCCATAGAGTTTTATTAGGTCCTGCAGTTTTGGTGCACTTTCTGAAAGTGCATTAAAACTCCTGCATGCTGCATCTTTGGAGCACTTTCAGAAAGCGCACAAAAACTGCAGGACCTAATAGAACTCTGTAGGAAAGCGCACAGTGGCGGCTGGTGGAGTTTTAGGATGGGGGGCGCTAGACCCCGCCTTTCCTTTTTGACCCCTCCCACTTCTCATAAGCTACACCCCTTATAGAGTCCACCCACTCTGTCCCCTGTTTTCCACTTGCTTCCACCCATGGTGTCGGGAGTATACAGCTCAGCATCACAGGACAGAGTATACAGCCCCAGATTTACAGGACAGAGTGTACAGCCCCAGCATCCAGGACAGAGTATACAGCTCAGCATCACAGGACAGAGTATATAGCTCAGCCTCACAGATCAGGGTATATAGGTCAGCATCACAGATAGGGTATATTGATCAGCATCACAGATATGGTATATAGGTCAGCATCACAGATAGGGTATATAGATCAGCATCACAGGTAGGATATATAGATCAGCATTACAGATAGGGTATATAGATCAGCATCACAGATATGGTATATAGATCAGCATCACAGATATGGTATATAGATCAGCATCACAGATATGGTATATAGATCAGCATCACAGATATGGTATATAGATCAGCATCACAGATATGGCATATCGATCAGCATCACAGAAAGGGTACATAGATCAGCATCACAGAAAGGGTACATAGATCAGCATCACAGAAAGGGTATATAGATCAACATCTCAGCATCACAGATATGGTATATAGATCAGTGCCACAGATATGGCATATCGATCAGCATCACAGAAAGGGTACATAGATCAGCATCACAGAAAGGGTATATAGATCAACATTAGTGATGAGCCGAACACCCCCGGGTTCGGTTCGCACCAGAACCCGCAAACGGACCGAAAGTTCGTACGAACATTAGAACCCTATTAAATACAATGGATGCGAACGTTCGAATTCTAAAGTGCTAATTATAACAACTATTATGCATGTTATTGTCCTAAAAAGGGTTTGGGAACCCGGGTTCTGCACCAGGGGACATGTATCAATGCAAAAAGAAGTTTTAAAAACGGTCGTTTTTCGGGAGCAGTCATTTTAATGATGCATAAAGTGAAAAAAAAAAAGTCAAATATTCCTTTAAATATCGTACCTGGGGGGTGTCTAAAGTATGCCTGTGAAGTGCCACGTGTTTCCCATGTTTAGAACTGTCCCTGCACAAAATGACACTTCTAAAGGAAAAAAAAGCCATTTAAAACTGCTTGCGGCTTTAATGTAATGTCTGGTCCCGGTAATATGGATGAAAATCTTTAAGAAAAATGGCATAGCTACCCCATGACCCCCCCCCCCTACCCCAGCCCATTACCAGCCCCTTTGGGTCTTGTATGGATATTAAGGGGAACCCCGCACATAAAATAAAAAAGGCCCTATATACTCTGAACAGCCGTATACAGGCGGTGCATACAAGACAGGGACTGTAGGTTTGTTCTTATGTAGAATCTGTTTGTAATTTTGAACAGGTACATTGTTTAAGTGTATCTCCAGCCCAAAAATCTATTTTTAAACTTTTTGGAAAACATAGGTAAGGGTTATCACCCCTGTAACATTTGTTTTGCTGTCTGTGCCCCTGTTCAGAACATTTCACCTCACTTTCCGTCCCAATGACAACTGTTTTTGAAATGTGGTGTTTTTCTTGAAACAAGGATTGCTGATAAAGCATCAGTACAGAGGAGACACCTTTCTCCCATATTAATTCTTACAGGAGAGAATTTTCCTTCCTAGGGGTAGATTTCCTCTCACTTCCTGTTGTCTTCTTGCGTTTGCAAGTAGGAGTCGTTTGTAAGTTGGATGTTTGAAAGTAGGGACCTGCCGTATATACGCTGCAGAAATAGGCCCCTTAGTTGTTGGTGTTGGCACAACACTGTAAGCACTCACAGTTACTCTTGGTTGGTGCTGGAACGCCCTGCTGTCAACTATTATATCAGGAATTGTAATTACATATAATTGTTGAACAGTGGTAGTAAAAATTGGGCCTTTGATGGTGGTGCTGGTGCCACAACACTGTAAGCCCTGACAGTTACTCTTGGTGGGTGCAGCAATGGGCCCTGCTGTGAATTATTAGATCAAGAATTGTAATTGCATGCCCCTGTTGAACAGGGGCTGAAAAATTGGGCCTTTCGTGGTGGTGGTGGTGGTGGTGGTGTTGCCACAACACTGTAAGCCCTCAGAATTACTCTTGGTGGGTGCAGGAATGGGCCCTGCTGTGAATTATTAGATCAAGAATTGTAATTACATGCCCCTTTTGAACAGGGGCTGAAAAATTGGGCCTTTCGTGGTGGTGGTGGTGGTGGCGTTGCCACAACACTGTAAGCCCTCAGAGTTACTCTTGGTGGGTGCAGCAATGGGCCCTGCTGTGAATTATTAGATCAAGAATTGTAATTACATGCCCCTGTTGAACAGGGGCTGAAAAATTGGGCCTTAGGCACTGGTGGCACAACACTGCAACCCCTCACAGATACTGTACTTGGAGCACAGCAATGAGCCCTGTTGCAAAGTATTGCTTCAAAAATTGTAATTACACGCCCCTGTTAAACAGGGGCTGAAAAATTGGGCGTTAGGCACTGGTGGCGGCACCCATAAACAAAAATGATCTTCCAAGCTATCATCATCAATCGTATCATTGAGGACTCGGAGGAGGAGGATGGCCAGTCAACATAACAGCACAGGCACTCAGCATCAGCATCAGTCTTGAAGGGATGTGACATGTTAAAATCAATTAGTCTGTTATATCAGCATCAGGTGTGTGGTAGCTGGTGGTGATCCAAGACTGGTTCATCTTGATGAAAGTCAGTCGATCAACCGAGTCGGTGGACAGGCGCACCCTGTGATCCGTGACAAATCCTCCAGCAGCACTGAATGTGCGTTCCGAAAGAACGCTGGATGCAGGACAGGCCAGTAGCTCAATTGCATACTGTGCAAGCTCTGGCCAGTGATCCATCCTCAAGACCCAGTAAGCCAGAGGATTTTCGGTGGGGAAGGTGTCCAAGTCTGACCTTGCCCCTAGATATTCCTGCACCATGTTTATCAGACGCTGGCGATGGTTGCTGGAACCGATCATACTTTGGGGCTGCGGACTAAAGAATTGTCTGAACGCATCGGTCAGACGGCCACCTTCCCCACCGCTCCTTCTTTGACTGGCCGAAGCCTCAGCAACTCGTTGTCCAGGACCAGGAGTTTGTAACCTCCCAGTCTCTGGGAACGCGTTGCACAGACCTTTCTGCAAGGCCTCCCGGAGTTGTCTCATCCTCTGCTCCCTCTGCGACGGTAACATAAGGTCCGCAACCTTACCCTTGTACCGTGGATCAAGGAGAGTGGCCAGCCAGTAATGGTCTCTCTCCTTGATCCGAAGAATACGAGGATCCTTCCGCAGACTTTGCAGGATCAGGGAGGCCATGCAGCGTAGGTTAGCTGAGGCATTCGGTCCGGAGTCCTCTGGGTCACTAAGGACGACATGATCCGCAGCCACCTCCTCCCAGCCACATACAAGTCCACTGGTTTCTTGGGACTGTAAATCATCCCTAAAAGACTGCTGCTGATGATGCTGAGTGCCAGCCTCCACCTCCATGCTGACACAATCCTCCTCCTCCTCCTCCTCCTCCTCCTCCTCTTCCTGTGCGATGGGTGGGACAGAAGGAACACTGTCTGGGTAAAGGGGGCCTTGAGAGGCAAGGAAGTCCTCCTCTTCCTGCCTCTGTTCTGCCTCAAGTGCCCTGTCCATTATTCCACGCAGCGTGTGCTCCAACAGGTGGACAAGAGGTACAGTGTCACTGATGCATGCACTGTCACTGCTCACCATCCTCGTGGCCTCCTCAAATGGTGCCAGGACAGTGCATGCATCCCTGATCATGCCCCACTGGCGTGGAGAAAAAAAACCAAGCTCCCCTGACCCTGTCCTGGTGCCGTAGTCGCACAGGTACTCATTGATGGCCCTCTGCTGCGTGTGCAGCCGCTGCAGCATGGCCAACGTTGAGTTCCACCTGGTGGGCATGTCACATATAAGGCGGTTCTTGGGCAGGTTCAACTCCTTTTGCAGCTCAGCCAGGCGAGCACTGGCATTATAAGATCTGCGGAAATGCACACAGACTTTCCTGGCCTGCCTCAGGACATCCTGTAAGCCCGGGTACCTGCCCAAGAACCGCTGCACCACCAGGTTAAGGACGTGAGCCACACAGGGCACATGGGTCAGTTGTCCCTGTCGGAGGGCGGAGAGGAGGTTGGTGCCATTGTCGCAAACCACCATTCCTGGCTTAAGCTGGCGTGGCGTCAACCACCTCTCGGCCTGGCCCTGCAGAGCAGACAGGACCTCTGCCCCAGTGTGGCTTCTGTCCCCCAAACACACCAGCGCAAGCACGGCATGGCATCTTTTTGCCTGCGTACTTGCGTAGCCCCTTGAACGGCTGCGGAGCACCGCTGGTTCAGAGGACAAAGCACAGGAAGAGGCCATGGAGGAAGAAGAAGAGGAGGGGTGGAGGAGAGAGGTGTGTCATAAACACTAGTAGCATTTTGTAGGCGTGGCGGTGGAACAACCTCCAACACTACTGCACCTTGTCCTGCATCCTTCCCAGCTGCCAAAAGAGTGACCCAATGGGCCGTGAAAGAAAGGTAACGTCCCTGTCCATGCCTGCTGGACCATGAGTCAGCGGTAATATGCACCTTACCGCTGATCGCCCTGTCCAGCGAGGCCAAGACATTGCCTTCCACATGCCGGTAGAGAGCCGGAATAGCCTTCCGTGAGAAAAAGTGGCGTTTGGGAACCTGCCACTGAGGAACCGCACATTGCACAAACTCACGGAAGGGGGCCGAGTCTACCAACTGAAAAGGCAGCAGTTGAAGCGCTAGCAATTTAGCCAAGCTAGCATTCAACCGCTGGGCATGTGGATGGCTGGGAGTGAACTTCTTTCGACGGTCCAGCAGCTGGGGCAGGGAAATTTGCCTGCTAGAATCGGACGTCGGTGTACTGCTAGCAGAGTGGCCGCAAGTACTTGGCTGTGACACACCTAATTCTACACCTTCATTCCTCTCAGTGCATGTTTCAGAGAGGACTGAAGTTATAGTGGGGTTGGAGATCCCAGCTGATGCGGTGCAAGGAGAGGTCCGCTTTGTTCTTTGGTGTGGGTCTTTGAGGTAGGCTTGCCAACGAGCTGCATGGCAGGTCAACATATGTCTGGTCAGGCATGTGGTACCCAAGCGGCTGATGTTTTGGCCACACGATATACGCTTGAGACATATGTTGCAAACAGCAGCTGTGCGATCTGATGCACTAGCCTCAAAAAAGGCCCACACCAAAGAACTTTTTGAATGACGGGCAGAGGCAGCGCCCTGCACAGGCGGAGCTCTGCGGTGTGATTCCGTCGGTGTACTGCCCTTACGCTGGCCACCAAAGGGCATCCTGCCTCGTTGGAGATGTGCCTCCTCCTCATCCTCCTCCTCTCTCCTATTAGGCACCCACGTGGAGTCAGTGACCTCATCATCCCCTCCCTCCTCATCACTGGAGCCAATCTGGCAGTATGCTGCAGCTGCTGGAACATGACTGCCAGATTGGTGTCCTTCTTGAGCATCCCCTCTGTCTGCTCTCACGCTACTGCCTTCCTGTAGCTGGGTTTCAACATCAGACCCTTCGAAACGCTGGGCATCCTCCTGGAGCATGTACCCAACACTGTGCTCAAACAGTTCGGGGGACTCCTCAGGAGGAGGACATGGTGGGTCTAGGGAAGGAGTGACTGATGATGAGTCTGACATTGATACCAGGGAAGAGGACGCTTTGGCAGCTGCTTTGCCAGTACCCTGAGCCTGGGTGAGAGAGGATGAGGAGGAGGAGGAGGGCTTGGTCATCCACTCTACTAAGTCTTCGGCATGATGTGGCTCAACATGTCCAGCTGCCGAAAAGAAGGACAAGCATGTCCCATGGCCATGTGCTGATGACAATGCACCGCGTCCACGACCAGCACTGTTGCCCCCAGACACAGAGCCTGCTTGCCCTCTTTTATTGCCTCCTGACTGTCTGCCTCTCCTTGTTTGCCTTCCAGACATTCTAATGGATGGCCTGCAGGGAGATGGGAAAAAAGCAATAAGGGCTACCTTCAGGTGTCCTTCTCTGTCCCTTTACTTAAGGATTTCTAAATATGGTTGAGGATGATTGCTTTCGCACAGAATAGCACAATGACAATTTCCCTGACTGTCCAAAAAACAAGGATTTCAAAGATGGTTGATGAGGAATGCTTTAGCACAGTATAGCACAAGGAGAATTTCCCTCACTGTCCTTCCCTGTCCCTAGAAACAAGGATTAGCACAGTGAAACACACTGACACTCTCCCTACCTATAGTTTTCTGTCCCTAGAAAAAATGTTTTTTTAAAGATGGTTGATGATCAATGCTTTAGCACACTATAGCACAAGGAGAATTTCCCTCACTGTCCTTCCCTGTCCCTAGAAACAAGGATTAGCACAGTAAAACACACTGACACTCTCCCTACCTATAGTTTTCTGTCCCTAGAAAAAATGTTTTTTTAAAGATGGTTGATGATCAATGCTTTAGCACAGTATAGCACAAGGAGAATTTCCCTCACTGTCCTTCCCTGTCCCTAGAAACAAGGATTAGCACAGTGAAACACACTGACACTCTCCCTACCTATAGTTTTCTGTCCCTAGAAAAATGTTTTTTTAAATATGGTTGATGATCAATGCTTTAGCACAGTATAGCACAAGGAGAATTTCCCTCACTGTCCTTCCCTGTCCCTAGAAACAAGGATTAGCACAGTGAAACACACTGACACTCTCCCTACCTATAGTTTTCTGTCCCTAGAATTTTTTTTTTTTTAAAGATGGTTGATGATCAATGCTTTAGCACAGTATAGCACAAGGAGAATTCCCCTCACTGTCCTTCCCTGTCCCTAGAAACAAGGATTAGCACAGTGAAACACACTGACACTCTCCCTACCTATAGTTTTCTGTCCCTAGAAAAAATGTTTTTTTAAAGATGGTTGATGATCAATGCTTTAGCACAGTATAGCACAAGGATAATTTCCCTCACTGTCCTTCCCTGTCCCTAGAAACAAGGATTAGCACAGTAAAACACACTGACACTCTCCCTACCTATAGTTTTCTGTCCCTAGAAAAAATGTTTTTTTAAAGATGGTTGATGATCAATGCTTTAGTACAGTATAGCACAAGGAGAATTTCCCTCACTGTCCTTCCCTGTCCCTAGAAACAAGGATTAGCACAGTGAAACACACTGACACTCTCCCTACCTATAGTTTTCTGTCCCTAGAAAAAATGTTTTTTTAAAGATGGTTGATGATCAATGCTTTAGCACAGTATAGCACAAGGAGAATTTCCCTCACTGTCCTTCCCTGTCCCTAGAAACAAGGATTAGCACAGTAAAACACACTGACACTCTCCCTACCTATAGTTTTCTGTCCCTAGAAAAAATGTTTTTTTAAAGATGGTTGATGATCAATGCTTTAGCACAGTATAGCACAAGGAGAATTTCCCTCACTGTCCTTCCCTGTCCCTAGAAACAAGGATTAGCACAGTGAAACACTGACACTCTCCCTACCTATAGTTTTCTGTCCCTAGAAAAAATGTTTTTTTAAAGATGGTTGATGATCAATGCTTTAGCACAGTATAGCACAAGGAGAATTTCCCTCACTGTCCTTCCCTGTCCCTAGAAACAAGGATTAGCACAGTAAAACACACTGACACTCTCCCTACCTATAGTTTTCTGTCCCTAGAAAAAATGTTTTTTTAAAGATGGTTAATGATCAATGCTTTAGCACAGTATAGCACAAGGAGAATTTCCCTCACTGTCCTTCCCTGTCCCTAGAAACAAGGATTAGCACAGTAAAACACACTGACACTCTCCCTACCTATAGTTTTCTGTCCCTAGAAAAAATGTTTTTTTAAAGATGGTTGATGATCAATGCTTTAGCACAGTATAGCACAAGGAGAATTTCCCTCACTGTCCTTCCCTGTCCCTAGAAACAAGGATTAGCACAGTAAAACACACTGACACTCTCCCTACTGTGACAGCAGGAAGGTAAAGTCACCTGGTTGCATCCAGGGGGGTTGATATATTTCGCCCAGATTCAGGCTTTACGCCGACTTATACAACTAGGTGGAGAGTTGTATAAGCCCAGCTGAGGATAGTGGGCTCATGGATGACTCATACCTCTAGGGAGAGTGTGGGGCGTCGTGCAGACAGGGAGTTGATGAGACCAGCTGAAGCTTGTCAGCTCATTTAGGCCTCTATAAGAACTCCCAGCTTCATTAGGGGTTAGCTCATGCCTGGAAGCAGACCTGTGTGGACTTCCTGGAGAGAGTGAACCCTTGTGCGGTGAGACAAAGCCTGTGTGGCTATTTGCTTGGACATTTAAAACCAGGGACTTAGGGACTAGGACAGCACTAGGCTGATCCCAGTTGTTAGTTAGGAAACCTGTATGTTTAGTCGGAGGTCAAATTGACCAGGATTTATTTTGTTTATGTTTCTTTTGGCTTTGCTGTGTTTTGTCACTGTAAATAGAAAATAAACCGCACCTTTTTTTGATTTTGAAAACCAGAACCTCCGTTTGCTGGGCCTGTTTTTGTGTGGGGAGCCCATCCCAGGGGTCACACACACCCGCTGCCGAGCTAACCCCCTCACAGTTGGTGGAGAACCAGTGGCAGTTTTTTTTTAAGCCAGCATGAAGGAGATACTGAAGCAGCTGGCTCTAGCAAATGCCAATCAACAGCAGACAAATGCAGGTTTGCAAAAGAGCCTTGCAGCTCATCAACAGAGCCTTGCAGCTCAACAACAGAACTTCGCAGCCCAGCAGCAAGCTCATCAACAGAGCCTTGCAGCCCAGCAGCAAGCTCACCAACAGAGTCTGGAAGCTCAGCAACAAGCCCAGCAGCAATCTGAGGCCCGCTTCATAGACCTGTTACAGAAGCAAGAGCAGAGACTACAACAAATGGAAGCAGTAATGCAGCAACGTCCGCAGACCAGTGAGGGAAGCCGTCCCACTAATACCGTGTCCTTTGGGGTGAGTCGTTTATTGACAAAAATGACTGGAGAGGATGATCCAGAGGTATTTTTGACCACATTTGAAAGGACTGCTGAAAGAGAAAAGTGGCCTGAGGAGCAGTGGGCTGGACTGGTGGCTCCTCTGTTAACTGGTGAATCGCAGAAGGCTTACTATGACCTAGAGCCTGACCAAGCAAAAGACTATGTGATGCTAAAAGCTGAAATATTGGCAAGGCTGGGTGTCACCCAGGCTGTCCGGGCTCAGCGTGTGCATAACTGGACTTTCCAGCTTGGAAAACCCCCCAGGTCTCAAATGTATGATCTCATTCACCTGAGCAGAAAGTGGCTACAGCCAGAGACTTTGTCCGCACCAAAGATTGTGGAACGTGTTGTAATGGATCGGTTTTTGAGAGCTCTTCCTACTGCCATCCAAAAGTGGGTAAGCCATGGAGACCCAGAGACGGCCGATGGTCTTGTGGATCGTGTGGAGAAATACTTGGCTACAGAGAACCTGACGGCCTCTTCCAGAGACACTCGGACTTTCCACCCTAAGACCAGACCATCCCCAGGGGCGGATAAGAGGATTCCAAGGGGTGAGGGTGGAGAGAGTGAGAGGGTGGGAGCTCTACCCCAAGTTTGGCGAGAACAGCCTGGGAAATCAGCGGCTCAAGAGGCGGCAAGAAGGATCGTTTGCTACCGCTGCCGGCAAGCGGGACATATTGCAGCCAATTGCCCGGTTGTGGAGGAACCCATGCAGTGTGACTTTCTGACGGGCAGACGTCAGTCGCTGTGTGCGACAGTCGCATGCACTGCCATTCGAGGAACTGAGAAACATTTATGCAAAATGTGTGTTAATGGTAGAAATGTTGTGGTATTGCTGGATTCAGGTAGCCTTGTGACCCTGATAAAGGCTGAGTTAGTTAAAACAGAGGTCTCTGGGAATAGCAAGGTAGCTGTTATTTGTGTGCATGGGGACACCCGAGAGTATCCAGTGACTACAGTGTGTTTCGAGACCCCCAAAGGTACCCTCTCTCATCCAGTGGGCTTAGTATCTCAGTTACCGCATGACGCCATTGTGGGAAGGGATTTTCCGAAGTTCTGGGAACTGTGGGATGATCCTGAACCCCCCACTGGTGCCCCTATGTACCAGGAATGTGATAGCCAGAACTCCCCTGAGAGTGGTGAGGACTCTCCGGAATTTCCCTTATCAGTATTGGCAGGGGAGACTCAAGAAACTGGAGAGGAGCCCACCTCCTCAGACGAAAACCTACCGTCTGTGGAGTTTTCTGATCTTGAGGTTCACAGGGAAAACTTTGCCACAGAACAGTTGAAAGACCCCGCCCTAATAAAGGCACGGGAAAACGTAGTGAAAATAGATGGCGAGTTAGTGAACCCAGATAATACCTGCACTTACCCATACTTCAGCGTAGAGAAGGACCTACTGTATCGGGTGGCAAAAAGGGCAGAAGAAACCGTTGAGCAGCTTGTGGTGCCCAAACCTTACAGGAAGTTGGTGTTGGAGTTGGCCCATGGGCACATTCTTGGAGGTCATCTGGGGACAGAGAAAACCCGAGAGAGGGTATTACAGAGATTCTATTGGCCGGGGGTGATGAAGGACATAGAAAATTATTGTTCCTCCTGCCCTGTGTGTCAGAGGTCGGCCCCGATGCCACATTTCCGTAGCCCGTTGGTCCCTCTACCCATCATTGAGGTCCCGTTTGAGAGGATCGCCATGGATTTGGTAGGTCCTATAATCAAGTCCGCTAGGGGGCACCAGTACATATTAGTTATAATGGACTATGCCACCCGTTATCCAGAAGCGATCCCTCTCCGAAATACCTCGGCCAAAACCATAGCCAAAGAGCTATCTCTTGTGTTTAGCCGGGTGGGTATTTGTAAAGAACTGCTTACGGACCAAGGTACACCCTTTATGTCCCGGGTTATGAAGGAGCTGTGTAAATTGTTCAAAGTGACGCAATTACGTACATCTGTGTATCACCCCCAAACCGATGGGCTGGTTGAAAGATTCAACAAAACCCTAAAACAAATGTTGAAGAAAGTGGTGGATAGAGATGGAAAGGATTGGGACTGTCTACTTCCTTATCTGATGTTTGCTATTAGGGAGGTGCCCCAATCCTCTACGGGATTCTCCCCCTTTGAGTTACTGTATGGGAGACACCCAAGAGGGCTGTTGGATATTGCCAAGGAAACTTGGGAAAGTGAGAGTTCTCCCCACAGGAGTGTGATTGAGCATGTCGCCCTGATGCAAGACCGAATTGCACAGGTAATGCCCATCGTGAAGGAACATTTGGCCCAAGCGCAGTTAGCACAGCAGAGAGTGTACAACCGTGGAGCCAAGACCCGTACCTTTTCCCCGGGGGATAGGATACTGGTACTTGTCCCTACGGTTGAAAGTAAATTCCTTGCCAAATGGCAAGGCCCCTACGAGATAATGGAAAAAGTGAGCGAAGTGAATTACAAGGTCAGACAACCAGGAAGGCGAAAGCCCGAACAGATCTATCACGTTAATCTGTTGAAAGCCTGGAGGGATAGAGAGTCCCTAGTCGCAGACACTTGGTCACCAGCTCAAACTGGTTGCGTGATTCCTGAGGTTGGAATAGCAGCCACCTTGTCACAACCCCAACAACAGGAGGTTAAGGAGTTTGTGCTTCGCAACAAGGAGGTATTCTCTGAGCTGCCGGGACAAACATCTGGGGTAGAGCATGACATCATTACCCCGCCCGGTGAAAGGGTGAAGTTAAAACCCTATCGGATCCCAGAGGCCCGACGGGAGGCAATACGGGAGGAAGTACAGAAAATGCTGAACTTAGGGGTGATAGAGGAGTCCCAAAGTGATTGGTCTAGCCCCATTGTGTTGGTGCCTAAACCGGATGGGAGCTGGCGATTTTGTAACGATTTTCGTCAGTTGAACAAAGTTACAAAATTTTACACCTACCCCATGCCACGTATAGATGAGTTGATCGACCGGCTGGGAACAGCCCGATACATGACGACTCTTGACCTCACAAAAGGGTATTGGCAAATCCCCCTGGCCAAATTGGCCAAAGAGAAAACCGCATTTGTAACCCCAGACGGGGCGTTCCAATATAAAAGAATGCCGTTCGGGTTACAGAATGCGCCGGCCACATTCCAGCGGAAAATGGACCAGATGCTGAGGCCCCATCGGAAGTATGCTGCGGCTTACCTGGATGACGTAATTGTCCATAGCACAGATTGGGCCTCACATCTGCCAAAAGTGCAAGCAGTCCTGGACTCTGTTCGGGAAGCGGGGTTTACGGCTAACCCCAAGAAGTGTACCATTGGGCAGGAGGAGGCCAAATATCTTGGGTACACCATTGGGAGGGGAGTAATAAAACCCCAACTCAACAAAGTCGAGGCCATCCAGAGTTGGCCACGTCCCAACAGCAAGAAGCAGGTACGAGCCTTTCTGGGAATCGCTGGGTATTATCGGCGATTCATTCCCCACTTTGCTTCTAAGGCTGTGCCCCTAACCAACCTAACGAAGGGGAAAGGGTCGGTCATGATTAAATGGACCCCCGAGGCTGAGGCAGCATTCCAATTCTTGAAACAAGCCTTATGTAGCCAGCCAGTGTTGTACTCACCCGACTTCTCTAAAGACTTTGTCGTACAAAGTGATGCGTCAGATGTGGGGTTAGGAGCAGTATTGTCCCAGGTCTGGAACGGGGAAGAGCACCCAGTCATTTACCTCAGCAGGAAGTTGAAGTCCCATGAGGTAAATTACGCCACCGTTGAAAAGGAGTGTTTAGCGGTGAAGTGGGCTCTAGATTCCCTTCGGTACTACCTGCTAGGTAGGCACTTTGACATGGTTACAGATCACGCTCCGTTAAAGTGGATGGCTCAAAACAAGGAAACAAATAGAAGAGTGAATAGGTGGTTCCTGGCCCTCCAGGAATTCAACTTCACAGTAAAGCATCGCCCTGGCGTTCAAATGGGGAATGTGGATGCTTTGTCTCGAGTACATGAATGCCTGATTGCTGGTGTTCCAACCCCAAGGTTAAAACAAGAGGGGGGGGTATGTGACAGCAGGAAGGTAAAGTCACCTGGTTGCATCCAGGGGGGTAGATATATTTCGCCCAGATTCAGGCTTTACGCCGACTTATACAACTAGGTGGAGAGTTGTATAAGCCCAGCTGAGGATAGTGGGCTCATGGATGACTCATACCTCTAGGGAGAGTGTGGGGCGTCGTGCAGACAGGGAGTTGATGAGACCAGCTGAAGCTTGTCAGCTCATTTAGGCCTCTATAAGAACTCCCAGCTTCATTAGGGGTTAGCTCATGCCTGGAAGCAGACCTGTGTGGACTTCCTGGAGAGAGTGAACCCTTGTGCGGTGAGACAAAGCCTGTGTGGCTATTTGCTTGGACATTTAAAACCAGGGACTTAGGGACTAGGACAGCACTAGGCTGATCCCAGTTGTTAGTTAGGAAACCTGTATGTTTAGTCGGAGGTCAAATTGACCAGGATTTATTTTGTTTATGTTTCTTTTGGCTTTGCTGTGTTTTGTCACTGTAAATAGAAAATAAACCGCACCTTTTTTTGATTTTGAAAACCAGAACCTCCGTTTGCTGGGCCTGTTTTTGTGTGGGGAGCCCATCCCAGGGGTCACACACACCCGCTGCCGAGCTAACCCCCTCACACTACCTATAGTTTTCTGTCCCTAGAAAAAATGTTTTTTTAAAGATGGTTGATGATCAATGCTTTAGCACAGTATAGCACAAGGAGAATTTCCCTCACTGTCCTTCCCTGTCCCTAGAAACAAGGATTAGCACAGTGAAACACACTGACACTCTCCCTACCTATAGTTTTCTGTCCCTAGAAAAAATGTTTTTTTAAAGATGGTTGATGATCAATGCTTTAGCACAGTATAGCACAAGGAGAATTTCCCTCACTGTCCTTCCCTGTCCCTAGAAACAAGGATTAGCACAGTAAAACACACTGACACTCTCCCTACCTATAGTTTTCTGTCCCTAGAAAAAATGTTTTTTTAAAGATGGTTGATGATCAATGCTTTAGCACAGTATAGCACAAGGAGAATTTCCCTCACTGTCCTTCCCTGTCCCTAGAAACAAGGATTAGCACAGTAAAACACACTGACACTCTCCCTACTGTGAGGGGGTTAGCTCGGCAGCGGGTGTGTGTGACCCCCGGGATGGGCTCCCCACACAAAACAGGCCCAGCAAACGGAGGTTGTGGTTTTCAAAATCAAAAAGGTGCGGTTTATTTTCTATTTACAGTGACAAAACACAGCAAAGCAAAAGAAACATAACCAAAATAAATCCTGGTCAAGTTGACCTCTGACTAAACATACAGGTTTCCTAACTAACAACTGGGATCAGCCTAGTGCTGTCCTAGTCCCTAAGTCCCTGGTTTTAAATGTCCAAGCAAATAGCCACACAGGCTTTGTCTCACCGCACAGGGGTTCACTCTCCCTAGACAGTCCACACAGGTCTGGTTCCAGGCATGAGCTAACACCTAATGAATCTGGGAGTTCTTATAGAGGCCTAAATGAGCTGACAAGCTTCAGCTGGCCTCATCAACTCCCTGTCTGTACGACGCCCCACACTCTCCCTAGAGGTATGAGTCATCCATGAGCCCACTAGCCTTATACAACTCTCCACCTAGTTGTATAAGTCGGCGTAAAGCCTGAATCTGGGCGAAATATATCTACCCCCCTGGATGCAACCAGGTGACTTTACCTTCCTGCTGTCACATACCCCCCCCTCTTGTTTTAACCTCGGGGTTGGAACACCAGCAATCAGGCATTCATGTACTCGAGACAAAGCATCCACATTCCCCATTTGAACGCCAGGGCGATGCTTTACTGTGAAGTTGAATTCCTGGAGGGCCAGGAACCACCTATTCACTCTTCTATTTGTTTCCTTGTTTTGAGCCATCCACTTTAACGGAGCGTGATCCGTAACCATGTCAAAGTGCCTACCTAGCAGGTAGTACCGAAGGGAATCTAGAGCCCACTTCACCGCTAAACACTCCTTTTCAACGGTGGCGTAATTTACCTCATGGGACTTCAACTTCCTGCTGAGGTAAATGACTGGGTGCTCTTCCCCGTTCCAGACCTGGGACAATACTGCTCCTAACCCCACATCTGACGCATCACTTTGTACGACAAAGTCTTTAGAGAAGTCGGGTGAGTACAACACTGGCTGGCTACATAAGGCTTGTTTCAAGAATTGGAATGCTGCCTCAGCCTCGGGGGTCCATTTAATCATGACCGACCCTTTCCCCTTCGTCAGGTTGGTTAGGGGCACAGCCTTAGAAGCAAAGTGGGGAATGAATCGCCGATAATACCCAGCGATTCCCAGAAAGGCTCGTACCTGCTTCTTGCTGTTGGGACGTGGCCAACTCTGGATGGCCTCGACTTTGTTGAGTTGGGGTTTTATTACTCCCCTCCCAATGGTGTACCCAAGATATTTGGCCTCCTCCTGCCCAATGGTACACTTCTTGGGGTTAGCCGTAAACCCCGCTTCCCGAACAGAGTCCAGGACTGCTTGCACTTTTGGCAGATGTGAGGCCCAATCTGTGCTATGGACAATTACGTCATCCAGGTAAGCCGCAGCATACTTCCGATGGGGCCTCAGCATCTGGTCCATTTTCCGCTGGAATGTGGCCGGCGCATTCTGTAACCCGAACGGCATTCTTTTATATTGGAACGCCCCGTCTGGGGTTACAAATGCGGTTTTCTCTTTGGCCGACTTGGCCAGGGGGATTTGCCAATACCCTTTTGTGAGGTCAAGAGTCGTCATGTATCGGGCTGTTCCCAGCCGGTCGATCAACTCATCTATACGTGGCATGGGGTAGGTGTCAAATTTTGTAACTTTGTTCAACTGACGAAAATCGTTACAAAATCGCCAGCTCCCATCCGGTTTAGGCACCAACACGATGGGACTAGACCAATCACTTTGGGACTCCTCTATCACCCCTAAGTTCAGCATTTTCTGTACTTCCTCCCGTATTGCCTCCCGTCGGGCCTCTGGGATCCGATAGGGTTTTAACTTCACCCTTTCACCGGGCGGGGTAATGATGTCATGCTCTACCCCAGATGTTTGTCCCGGCAGCTCAGAGAATACCTCCTTGTTGCGAAGCACAAACTCCTTAACCTCCTGTTGTTGGGGTTGTGACAAGGTGGCTGCTATTCCAACCTCAGGAATCACGCAACCAGTTTGAGCTGGTGACCAAGTGTCTGCGACTAGGGACTCTCTATCCCTCCAGGCTTTCAACAGATTAACGTGATAGATCTGTTCGGGCTTTCGCCTTCCTGGTTGTCTGACCTTGTAATTCACTTCGCTCACTTTTTCCATTATCTCGTAGGGGCCTTGCCATTTGGCAAGGAATTTACTTTCAACCGTAGGGACAAGTACCAATATCCTATCCCCCGGGGAAAAGGTACGGGTCTTGGCTCCACGGTTGTACACTCTCTGCTGTGCCAACTGCGCTTGGGCCAAATGTTCCTTCACGATGGGCATTACCTGTGCAATTCGATCTTGCATCAGGGCGACATGCTCAATCACACTCCTGTGGGGAGAACTCTCACTTTCCCAAGTTTCCTTGGCAATATCCAACAGCCCTCTTGGGTGTCTCCCATACAGTAACTCAAAGGGGGAGAATCCCGTAGAGGATTGGGGCACCTCCCTAATAGCAAACATCAAATAAGGAAGTAAACAGTCCCAATCCTTTCCATCTCTATCCACCACTTTCTTCAACATTTGTTTTAGGGTTTTGTTGAATCTTTCAACCAGCCCATCGGTTTGGGGGTGATACACAGACGTACGCAATTGCGTCACTTTGAACAATTTACACAGCTCTTTCATAACCCGGGACATAAAGGGTGTACCTTGGTCCGTAAGCAGTTCTTTACAAATACCCACCCGGCTAAAAACAAGAGATAGCTCTTTGGCTATGGTTTTGGCCGAGGTATTTCGGAGAGGGATCGCTTCTGGATAACGGGTGGCATAGTCCATTATAACTAATATGTACTGGTGCCCCCTAGCGGACTTGATTATAGGACCTACCAAATCCATGGCGATCCTCTCAAACGGGACCTCAATGATGGGTAGAGGGACCAGCGGGCTACGGAAATGTGGCATCGGGGCCAACCTCTGACACACAGGGCAGGAGGAACAATAATTTTCTACGTCCTTCATCACCCCCGGCCAATAGAATCTCTGTAATACCCTCTCTCGGGTTTTCTCTGTCCCCAGATGACCTCCAAGAATGTGCCCATGGGCCAACTCCAACACCAACTTCCTGTAAGGTTTGGGCACCACAAGCTGCTCAACGGTTTCTTCTGCCCTTTTTGCCACCCGATACAGTAGGTCCTTCTCTACGCTGAAGTATGGGTAAGTGCAGGTATTATCTGGGTTCACTAACTCGCCATCTATTTTCACTACGTTTTCCCGTGCCTTTATTAGGGCGGGGTCTTTCAACTGTTCTGTGGCAAAGTTTTCCCTGTGAACCTCAAGATCAGAAAACTCCACAGACGGTAGGTTTTCGTCTGAGGAGGTGGGCTCCTCTCCAGTTTCTTGAGTCTCCCCTGCCAATACTGATAAGGGAAATTCCGGAGAGTCCTCACCACTCTCAGGGGAGTTCTGGCTATCACATTCCTGGTACATAGGGGCACCAGTGAGGGGCTCAGGATCATCCCACAGTTCCCAGAACTTCGGAAAATCCCTTCCCACAATGGCGTCATGCGGTAACTGAGATACTAAGCCCACTGGATGAGAGAGGGTACCTTTGGGGGTCTCGAAACACACTGTAGTCACTGGATACTCTCGGGTGTCCCCATGCACACAAATAACAGCTACCTTGCTATTCCCAGAGACCTCTGTTTTAACTAACTCAGCCTTTATCAGGGTCACAAGGCTACCTGAATCCAGCAATACCACAACATTTCTACCATTAACACACATTTTGCATAAATGTTTCTCAGTTCCTCGAATGGCAGTGCATGCGACTGTCGCACACAGCGACTGACGTCTGCCCGTCAGAAAGTCACACTGCATGGGTTCCTCCACAACCGGGCAATTGGCTGCAATATGTCCCGCTTGCCGGCAGCGGTAGCAAACGATCCTTCTTGCCGCCTCTTGAGCCGCTGATTTCCCAGGCTGTTCTCGCCAAACTTGGGGTAGAGCTCCCACCCTCTCACTCTCTCCGCCCTCACCCCTTGGAATCCTCTTATCCGCCCCTGGGGATGGTCTGGTCTTAGGGTGGAAAGTCCGAGTGTCTCTGGAAGAGGCCGTCAGGTTCTCTGTAGCCAAGTATTTCTCCACACGATCCACAAGACCATCGGCCGTCTCTGGGTCTCCATGGCTTACCCACTTTTGGATGGCAGTAGGAAGGGCTCTCAAAAACCGATCCATTACAACACGTTCCACAATCTTTGGTGCGGACAAAGTCTCTGGCTGTAGCCACTTTCTGCTCAGGTGAATGAGATCATACATTTGAGACCTGGGGGGTTTTCCAAGCTGGAAAGTCCAGTTATGCACACGCTGAGCCCGGACAGCCTGGGTGACACCCAGCCTTGCCAAAATTTCAGCTTTTAGCATCACATAGTCTTTTGCTTGATTAGGCTCTAGGTCATAGTAAGCTTTCTGCGATTCACCAGTTAACAGAGGAGCCACCAGTCCAGCCCACTGCTCCTCAGGCCACTTTTCTCTTTCAGCAGTCCTTTCAAATGTGGTCAAAAATACCTCTGGATCATCCTCTCCAGTCATTTTTGTCAATAAACGACTCACCCCAAAGGACGCGGTATTAGTGGGACGGCTTCCCTCACTGGTCTGCGGACGTTGCTGCACTACTGCTTCCATTTGTTGTAGTCTCTGCTCTTGCTTCTGTAACAGGTCTATGAAGCGGGCCTCAGATTGCTGCAGGGCTTGTTGCTGAGCTTCCAGACTCTGTTGGTGAGCTTGCTGCTGGGCTGCAAGGCTCTGTTGATGAGCTTGCTGCTGGGCTGCAAGGCTCCTTTGCAAACCTGCATTTGTCTGCTGTTGATTGGCATTTGCTAGAGCCAGCTGTTTCAGTATCTCCTCCATGCTGGCTTAAAAAAAACTGCCACTGGTTCTCCACCAACTGTGAGGGGGTTAGCTCGGCAGCGGGTGTGTGTGACCCCCGGGATGGGCTCCCCACACAAAACAGGCCCAGCAAACGGAGGTTGTGGTTTTCAAAATCAAAAAGGTGCGGTTTATTTTCTATTTACAGTGACAAAACACAGCAAAGCAAAAGAAACATAACCAAAATAAATCCTGGTCAAGTTGACCTCTGACTAAACATACAGGTTTCCTAACTAACAACTGGGATCAGCCTAGTGCTGTCCTAGTCCCTAAGTCCCTGGTTTTAAATGTCCAAGCAAATAGCCACACAGGCTTTGTCTCACCGCACAGGGGTTCACTCTCCCTAGACAGTCCACACAGGTCTGGTTCCAGGCATGAGCTAACACCTAATGAATCTGGGAGTTCTTATAGAGGCCTAAATGAGCTGACAAGCTTCAGCTGGCCTCATCAACTCCCTGTCTGTACGACGCCCCACACTCTCCCTAGAGGTATGAGTCATCCATGAGCCCACTAGCCTTATACAACTCTCCACCTAGTTGTATAAGTCGGCGTAAAGCCTGAATCTGGGCGAAATATATCTACCCCCCTGGATGCAACCAGGTGACTTTACCTTCCTGCTGTCACACTACCTATAGTTTTCTGTCCCTAGAAAAAATGTTTTTTTAAAGATGGTTGATGATCAATGCTTTAGCACAGTATAGCACAAGGAGAATTTCCCTCACTGTCCTTCCCTGTCCCTAGAAACAAGGATTAGCACAGTGAAACACACTGACACTCTCCCTACCTATAGTTTTCTGTCCCTAGAAAAAATGTTTTTTTAAAGATGGTTGATGATCAATGCTTTAGCACAGTATAGCACAAGGAGAATTTCCCTCACTGTCCTTCCCTGTCCCTAGAAACAAGGATTAGCACAGTAAAACACACTGACACTCTCCCTACCTATAGTTTTCTGTCCCTAGAAAAAATGTTTTTTTAAAGATGGTTGATGATGAATGCTTTAGCACAGTATAGCACAAGGAGAATTTCCCTCACTGTCCTTCCCTGTCCCTAGAAACAAGGATTAGCACAGTAAAACACACTGACACTCTCCCTACCTATAGTTTTCTGTCCCTAGAAAAAATGTTTTTTTAAAGATGGTTGATGATCAATGCTTTAGCACAGTATAGCACAAGGAGAATTTCCCTCACTGTCCTTCCCTGTCCCTAGAAACAAGGATTAGCACAGTAAAACACACTGACACTCTCCCTACCTATAGTTTTCTGTCCCTAGAAAAAATGTTTTTTTAAAGATGGTTGATGGTCAATGCTTTAGCACAGTATAGCACAAGGAGAATTTCCCTCACTGTCCTTCCCTGTCCCTAGAAACAAGGATTAGCACAGTAAAACACACTGACACTCTCCCTACCTATAGTTTTCTGTCCTAGAAAAAATGTTTTTTTAAAGATGGTTGATGATCAATGCTTTAGCACAGTATAGCACAAGGAGAATTTCCCTCACTGTCCTTCCCTGTCCCTAGAAACAAGGATTAGCACAGTAAAACACACTGACACTCTCCCTACCTATAGTTTTCTGTCCCTAGAAAAAATGTTTTTTTAAAGATGGTTGATGATCAATGCTTTAGCACAGTATAGCACAAGGAGAATTTCCCTCACTGTCCTTCCCTGTCCCTAGAAACAAGGATTAGCACAGTAAAACACACTGACACTCTCCCTACCTATAGTTTTCTGTCCCTAGAAAAAATGTTTTTTTAAAGATGGTTGATGATCAATGCTTTAGCACAGTATAGCACAAGGAGAATTTCCCTCACTGTCCTTCCCTGTCCCTACAAACAAGGATTAGCACACTAAAACACACTGACACTCTCCCTACCTATCCTTCTCTTTCCCTAAACTAAAGGAATCCAGGTTAAGCAAGAAAAAAAAATGTCACTGTCCCTGCCTATGCTTCTCTTTCCCTGCTCCGGAACACACTACACTAGGCCGCCGTGCTGGCGGCCTTTTATAGTGTGGGGCGTGTACTAAACACCCTCAGCAATAATTGGCCACAGGCATCCTGCCTGTGGCCAATCATTGCTCTCCTCGCTGCCGGCGCTGTGATTGGCCAAGCATGCGGGGTCACAGTGCATGCTTGGCCAATCACAGCGCCTGGATGACACTGCGATGGCGTAGTGCATTGTGGGCCGTTCGCGTCACTCGAATTAGGCGCGAACGGCCCAAATCGTTCGATCTTCGTCGAACGATCGAACAGCCGATGTTCGAGTCGAACGTATGTTCGACTCGAACACCGAGCTCATCCCTAGTCTCTATAATGTTGAATCATTTCTCTCTATGTTGAATAATCTTGGACTAATAAAGTTAGGTTAGGCACATTCAACTGCAGGTTCGATAGACACAGATCGCTATTGTCACCGTCTTGTAGAATCTTCTATTTATCTATATAGAATTATTGTCACAACGATACAAAAATATAATGGATACGAAAATAAAGCATTTTATTATTTTGAATCTTTCGGATTTCAGATTCTGCGCCTTCGTTATCGTTTGTTAAAACAACCACGGGAATCCCACAAATTCAGACGAAAATGCATTCGGACGAAAACTAATGCACATGTCTAGTATGCATAGCATACTAGCTCATTATGAAATACTCACATTAGATCGAAGCCTCCGTAGCGGTCCCCATAAACCGATCCGGCCGGTGACATTGCTTGGGTACTTCCGGGTATCGCGGGCTCCGGCGCTGTGATTGGCAAGCGTGCGGGCAACGAAGTTCCCGAAAAAAGCAAAAAAACGAATGAAACAAAAACGAAAAAAAAGAATTTTCAAATTTCCGAATTTCGGAAATTCGGAAATTCTAAAATTTCGGAAATTCAATTTTCCAAATTTCCCATTTTTGAATTTTTGATTTTCAAATTTTAGATTTTCGAATTTTGCAATTTTGATTGTTCGAATCTCGGATTTTCAAAATTTCCAATTTTCGAATCTTCGAATTTTCGAAATTCCGAACCTTCGAATTTTTGAAATTCGGAAATTCGTAATTTTGGAAATTCGTAATTTCCAAAATTCCGAATTTCAGAAATTGGAAAATTCGGAAATTGGAAAATTTGGAAATTCGGAAATTCTAAATTTCGGAAATCCGAAAATTCGGAAATTGAAAATTTCGGAAATTTCGGAATTAATGAATTACTTAAAATTAGTTAAAAAACAAATTTGAAACTAAGTGAATTGCACATGTCTATAAAACAGAGTACAAGGACGGTTGCCGATTACGTCATTGAATTTCGTACTCTGGCAGCAGAGGTTGCTTGGAACAATGAGGCCCTCGTGGCTGATTTTTCTCATGGTCTCTCGGATAACATCAAGGATGAGATAGCAGCCCGAGATATACCCACTGAGCTGGAGAAGTTGATCACATTTGCCATCCTTATTGACTCCAGACTCAGAGAAAGACCCTCTGTTAACCACTTAAGGACCGCTCACTGTATATATACGTCGGCAGAATGGCTCGTACAGGCACAATCATGTACCTGTATGTCTCCTTTAACTGCCCGACGTCGGGGTCGCCAGCGCGCCGCCAGCGGCGTGCTCGCGACCCCCCTGCCTTCCCCGTTCATCGGACCGTGGATCCCCCGGACTCGATCGCCGCGGGGATCCCAGCGATCGCGTCACGGAGGCATGGAGCGGGGAGATGTTAGTGTAAACACAACATCTCCCCGCTCCCCTACTGACAATGTCAGCGATCTCCGCTCTGTGTAATCAGAGCGGAGATCGGTGACGTGTCAGTCGTAGCCACGCCCCCACACAGTAGTAATCACTCCCCTAGGCACACTTAACCCCTCCAGCGCCCCTAGTGGTTAACCCCTTCACTGCCAGTGTAATTTTCACAGTAACCAATGCATTTTTATAGCACTGATCGCTGTGAAAATGACAATGGTCCCAAAAATGTGTCAAAAGTGTCCGATGTGTCCTCCATAATGTCACAGTCACAAAAAAAATCGCTGATCGCCGCCATTACTAGTAAATAAAATAAAAAAATTATTAAAATGCCATAAAACTGACCCCTATTTTGTAAACACTATAACTTTTGCGCAAACCAATCAATAAACGGCGATTGCAATTTTTTTTACCAAAAATATGTAGAAGAATATGTATCGGCCTAAACTGAGGAAAAAAAATGTTTTTTTTAATATATGTTTGGGGATATTTATTATAGCAAAAAGTAAAAAATATTGCATTTTTTTCAAAATTGTCACTCTATTTTTGATTATAGCGCAAAAAATAAAAACTGCAGAGGTGATCAAATACCACCAAAAGAAAGCTCTATTTGTGGGGAAAAAAGGACGTCAATTTTGTTTGGGAGCCACGTCGCACGACCGCGCAATTGTCAGTTAAAGCGACGCAGTGGCGAATCGCAAAAAGGGGCCTGGGCTTTATGCTGCGTATTGGTCCGGGGCTTAAGTGTTTAAGGAGCGCTTGTGGAAGCCTCCTGTACTTTTGTCTCTGAGCTTTGCAGTCCCACCCTTGCCTCCCTCACGTCCCATGCCTCTTGGTACCGAGTCCGTCTGTGAAGATGAACCCATGCACTTGGGCTTCACGCGTCTCTCTGCGGATGAGAGAGCCCTTAGGAGGAGGGAGAGATTGTGCCTTTATTGTGGCCCGGCTGCAGTGGCGGTGCGTCCATAGAGGGCGCCGGAGCGCCGCCCCCTCTCGCTCCCGCACCGCCACTGAAAGACAATACACAGATTCATGCATTGCATGAATCTGTGTATTGTCACCGCTGCCGCGCTGCCCACTATACATATGGCCGGCCTCCTGGTGAGCGCCGGCCATATGAATTAGAGCGGCGGCCGGTGGTGGGTGTAACTTGGAAGTGCCTATCAGAGCCAGCGGCTCTGATAGGCTTTCCGAATACAGCTCTCACGCTGTATTCGGCTTCCAAAAACTCCTCCCAGGTACGCACGGGGGTGCGTTCCTGGGAGAAGACTGTGTGGAGGTTTCAGCCAATCAGGTTCACCGGATCTGGTTACCGGTAACCTGATTGGTTGAAGCGACATTGAGGGCGGGAGAACACATCGAGGACGGCGCGGACCGAGGAAGGTAAGTGCAGGGCTGGGGGGGGGACAGGCTGCATTTGGGGGACAAACTGGCTGAATATGGGGGACAAACTGGCTGAATATGGGGGACAAACTGGGTGCATTTGGGGGGAACTGGCTGTATATGGGGGACAAACTGGCTGAATATGGGGGGAACTGGCTGAATATGGGGGACAAACTGGCTGAATATGGGGGGAACTGGCTGAATATGCGGGACAAACTGGCTGAATATGGGGGGAACTGGCTGTATATGGGGGGAACTGGCTGAATATGGGGGGAACTGGCTGAATATGGGGGGAACTGGCTGAATATGGGGGACAAACTGGCTGAATATGGGGGGAACTGGCTGAATATGGGGGACAAACTGGCTGAATATGGGGGGAACTGGCTGTATATGGGGGACACGCTGGCTGCATTTGGGGGGAGCTGGCTGTATATGGGGGACAAACTGGCTGAATATGGGGGGAACTGGCTGTATATGGGGGACAAACTGGCTGAATATGGGGGGAACTGGCTGTATATGGGGGACACGCTGGCTGCATTTGGGGGGAACTAGCTGTATATGGGGGACAAACTGGCTGCATTTGGGGGAACTGGCTGTATATGGGGGACAAACTGGCTGCATTTGGGGGGAACTGGCTGTATATGGGGGACAAACTGGCTGCATATGGGGGACAAACTGGCTGCATTTGGGGGGAACTGGCTGTATATGGGGACAAACTGGCTGTATGTGGGGGCACACTGGCTATATATATGGGGACACACTGGCTGTATATGGGGGCACACTGGCTATATATATGGGGACAAACTGGCTGTATATGGGGGCACACTGGCTATATATATATGGGGGCACACTGGCTGTATATGGGGGCACACTGGTTATATATATATGGGGGCACACTGGTTATATATATATGGGGGCACACTGGCTGTATATGGAAACAAACTGGCTGTATTTGAGGGGGCAAACTGGTGGCGTTTGGGCACAGTGGCTGCGTTTAATGGGCACAGTGGCGGCAATTGATTTTTTATTTTTTTTCAGTTTGTTTGCGCCCCCCCAAAAATTTTGAGCACCAGCCGCCACTGCCCGGCTGGTCACTTTTTGAAGTCTTGTCCTCCCCGTCCAGAGAACGCCCGAGCCTTGAGGTCCTGTCATGGACAGACCTTAGGTGGAGTTGTTTCGTCTCCAGTTTCCCAGAAGGATAAGCCCCTGGTTTCAGTTGCCCTGTCTTGGGCTGAGTCGTCCGTCGAGATACAGGCTCTAAATCGACTCCGGGGCTGCAGGCCTGTTCATTGATGCTGCCTTTGTATCGTAGCACTCAATTCCACTGCAGCTGCGTGACACTCCACTTGCCATTGAGGCTCTTGATGGGAGACCTCTACAGCCTGCCCATGTGACTCATGAGACTGTTCCGTTGTCCATGGCCATAGGGGCTCTTCACCATGAGATAATCCAATTCCAAGTTATTTCTTCACCTAAGTTTCTGCTGGTTATTGGTTATCCTTGGTTACAGAGGCACAACCCGTCTTTTGATCGGCTCCGTGCTGAGGTTCTGTCCTGGTCGCCACAGTGCAGTGAGAGATGCTTCCAGAAGGTAGCTAAGGTCCTCTACACCTCTTCACTCTCCTCCCTGCCGGAGGAGTACCGCGATTTCAGCGGTCTTTGACAAAGGTCAAGCCGGTACTTTGCCTTCACACCGGTGGTATGATTGCGCAATTGACCTTCAACCTGGTGCCATACCCCCTCGTGGCCGGGTTTACCCTTTGTCGGTCTTGGGGGATAAGGCCATGGAGGAGTATGTTGCAGACGCACTTTCTCGAGGTTTCATCCGCAAATCCTCGTCTCCTGCTGGTGCTGGTTTCTTTTTTGTGAAGAAGAAGAGTGGTGAACTGAGACCTTGTATTGACTATAGGGGTCGCAATCGTTTCACCATTAAGAATGCCTATCCAATCCCGTTGATTATGGAGTTATTTGACCGCCTCAAGGGAGCAATGGTTTTCACAAAGCTTGATGTGAGAGGGGCATACAATCTCGTCAGGATTAAGGAGGGCGATGAGTGGAAAACTGTGTTTAATACCCAAACAGGTCATTATGAGTATCTCGTAATGCCTTTTGGCCTCTGTAACGCTTCGGCAGTTTTCCAGGAGTTTATTAACAATGTCCTCCGAGATTTGTTGCAGTTATGTGTGGTGGTTTATCTCTATGATATCCTCATATTTTCCAAGTCCCTGGAGAGCCACCACACAGATGTCTGTCGAGTGCTTAAGAAACTAAGAGAAAACAATCTCTATTGTAAACTGGAGAAGTGCGAATTCCATCGTGAACAGGTTAAATTCCTGGGTTATGTAATTTCCACTGCTGGTTTTTCGATGGACCCAGAGAAACTTTCTGCAGTCCTACAGTGGCCTTGACCCATGGGTTTACGTCCTCTGCAGCGTTTCCTTGGCTTCGCCAACTATTATCAGAAGTTTATTCGTAACTTCTCGTCTCTGGTCAAGCCCCTGACTGATATGACCAGAAAGGACGGTAACCCACAGAGTTGGTCTCCGGAATCTATTAAGGCCTTTGAGAGTCTCAAGGCTGCCTTTGTTTCTGCTTCGGTGTTGGCACATCCTGATCCTACGTTGCCTTTTATCCTTAAAGTTGATGCTTCTGAGACTGGAGTTGGCGCCCTTCTGTCTCAATGTCCTAGCTCTGAGAGCGCCATGCATCCGTGTGGCTATTTTTCCAGGAAATTGTCACCTGCTGAGTGCAATTATGAGATTGGTGACAGAGAGCTGTTGGCGATCATTTTAGCTCTGAAAGAATGGAGACATCTCCTCGAGGGTACCACTGTGCCGGTTCTCATTCTTACTTAAATAGAAAAAAAATAAAAAAAGAACAGACCTCCACACACCTATATGAGTTATATTACAAAATTTAATAGCCTAAATCAGGCAAATACAAAATTATTAAAACACTACTAATATCCCAATTTGACATATGACCAAGATGAAAACCATATGAGAGATCATCAAATCACTGTGGATCCCTCCAGCCAGAGAGAACCCCCCCAGTAATTGATGGTTGGTGAACCCACTCCCTCCCCCCCTGCGAAGAACACCCCTGTACGCGCCTAATATACCCCAATTGTCCCCTATGGAAACCAACGTTTAATCCGTGTACTTCCTACACAAGAGCAGCCTGTGCTTAAAAGCAGCATCTATCTCTGCTATTGAATGGAAGACACAGCCTGGATCAAACTCCAATTGTGAGATCTCGGTGTTATTACCTGTATCACTGAAACAGACTGCAAACTGCTATTGGGGACAATCATACGCTCCAATAAGTTCATACAGGTCGCGTGAGTAAACCTATTATGCCATGCAAATAAGTTCATATATTTACTGCATACCTATAAAGCACAGTAACATATAGGACGAATATGATGGACAAACATTGATATCTACCGCTGATTCAATATATTACTTATAATCACTATCGTTATGATATGAACTATCCTCCTGGGATATCACACTAATATATACCCACTACTTGGGAAATAGTTGTAGATGAACTCTCATTGGAATCAATTCCTTGCACGGACCCTGAAGACATACTAGTGATTGGACATTTATACAAATTGAAGTGGATGCAGTTTTTCTTCCTTTATTTCATCATTTTGTCTCTGCCCTTCTCGTAATATGTGTATTTATACCAATATATTTCTCCTATACATAGATCCTCGTACTCATGTACCAGGCCCTTCCACTGACTGACTGCTGACTGGTGGGGTTTTATCTGTATGGGAGTTTGATCCAGGCTGTGTCTTCCATTCAATAGCAGAGATAGATGCTGCTTTTAAGCACAGGCTGCTCTTGTGTAGGAAGTACACGGATTAAACGTTGGTCTCCATAGGGGACAATTGGGGTATATTAGGCGCGTACAGGGGTGTTCTTCGCAGGGGGGGAGGGAGTGGGTTCACCAACCATCAATTACTGGGGGGGTTCTCTCCGGCTGGAGGGATCCACAGTGATTTGATGATCTCTCATATGGTTTTCATCTTGGTCATATGTCAAATTGGGATATTAGTAGTGTTTTAATAATTTTGTATTTGCCTGATTTAGGCTATTAAAATTTGTAATATAACTCATATAGGTGTGTGGAGGTCTGTTCTTTTTTTGTTTTTTATCTTTATATATGTATCATATCTGACCACACCCCCGATATTTATCGGTGAATATTACTACCCCAATAGATAGGATTCCCATAACCGTTCTCCCCCTTTTTGTTCTCATAAGACCATAAGAATCTCACATTCTTGTCTGAGGCTAAACGCCTCTCTCCCAAAAGGGCGCGATGGGCTCTTTTCTTGTCAAGTTTTAATTACATTGTCTCATTCTTACCCGGTACTAAGAATGAAAGGGCTGACGCTTTGTCAAGACAATTTTCCTCCACTTCCAAGATGGAGTCGGTTCCAGTTCCTGTGATTCCTCCTGATCGTATTCTGGCTACGGTTCGCACCAGTCTCACTTCTCCTTTGGGTGACAAAATTCTAGCTGCCCAGGTCGATGCTCCTCCTGAGAAACCTTGTGACTGCTGCTTTGTCCCTGAGAGTCTCCGTAGTGCCGTGCTCCAGACTTACCATTCTCCCAAGGCTGCTGGCCACCCTGGGAAGAATCAACTGTTTTGGGCCATTTCCCAACAATTCTGGTGGCCTAGTCTACGTGCAGACGTAACCGCCTTCGTAGCTGCCTGTTCCATGTGTGCTCAGAGTAAGACTCCATGACACCTTCCTGTGGGCCTCCTACAACCGATACCCAATGGAGAGAGGCCCTGGTCCCACCTGTTTATGGACTTCATTGTGGAGTTACCCAACTCCTAGGGCAACACAGTTATCCTTATGGTGGTTGACCGGTTCTCGAAAATGTCTCACTGTATCCCACTTAAGAAGTTGCCTACTTCTAAGGAACTGGCTTCCATTTTTGCTTTTGAGATCTTTCGCTTACATGGCCTACCCAAGGTCATTGTCTCAGACGGGGGAAGTCAATTTGTGTCCCGGTTCTGGCGAGCCTTTTGTGCACAATTGGGAATTCAGCTTGCTTTCTCCTCTGCGTATCACCCGCAGTCTAATGGGGCTGCAGAATGAGCCAATCAGTCTTTGGAGCAATTCCTACGTTGCTATATTTCTGACCATTATAACAACTGGTCAGACCTCTTACCATGGGCGAAGTTTGCTCACAATAGCGCTTTGAATTCTGCTTCCCGTTTGTCCCCGTTTATGGCGAACTATGGTTTCCAACCTTCCATGTTGCCTGACTCGTTTGTTCCACAGAGTATTCCTGCGTTAGAGGAGCATCTCCGTGGTCTTCGTTTCACTTGGGCACAAGTCCAGGAGGTGTTGCGACATGCTAACGATAGGTACAGACTCCATGCTGACCGCAGACGCCTGCCTGTGCCTTCCTACCAGGTTGGGGGCAGGGTCTGGCTGTCATCTCGCAACCTCCGACTTCGTGTTCCTTCTCTGAAGTCCGCACCTCGGTTTATTGGGCCTTTCCGTATCCTTCCCAGGATTAACCCAGTGGCTTACGCGCTGGACCTTCCTTCCAGTATGCGTATCTCAAATGTGTTTTATGTCTCCTTATTGAAACCTTTGGTCTGCAACCACTTTACCACCTCAGTCCCACGTCCTCACCCTATACAGCTTGAGAACCATGAGGAGTATGAAGTACAATCCATTGTTGACTCCCGTAGGGTCCGTGGGCGCATACAGTACCTGGTGCATTGGAAGGGTTACGGTCCGGAGGAACACTCTTGGGTCTCATCCTCGGACGTACATGCGCCTGTCCTCCTCCGTGATTTCCATAGCTGTTTTCCCCTCAAGCCCGGTGGTCCTCCGAGGGGGAGGGGTCATTGAGGAGGGGGTACTGTCAGGGCTGGGCTCAGCCCTCCCTTCTCTGAGCTGGCCGCTCAGCTGTCGGCTAATTGCCAGCTCCTATCTCTCCACAGTTACTCACCTGTTGATGATCCGGCTCGTCAATCATGCCTACTTAAAGCCTTCCAGTTCACTTGCTCACTGCCTTTGCCTTGTCAAGATCAGAGAGACTTTCTCCTGCGTTCCTGTGGAATACTACGCCGCTGACGTCCCTTCTGGCTACTGGTCCTGCTTGCTGTACTACTACGTTTATCTCTGGCTCTCTGACATTGGCTTGGCTGACTACCCGATCCGGTTACTGAACTCTGGCTATGTTTTGACCACGCTTACTCTGTTTACCTTTTTATCATTATTTTTAAACAAGTGTGATTTAACTGTACTTCTGTCTCGGTCTGATTCATGGTTCCCGACACATAGTTGCCATTCTAAGAGATATATTTACCCAACTATGACTACCCATAACCCTATCATTGTGCCTTAAACAACTCTCATAGATTCAGTTAGCCTTCATTACATATCAGATGAAATAAATATACTGTTTTCCTAGCCAGTGGGTTTACATCTCTGATATCCTGCTGCTTCCACTAAATGAGGTGTTAATTAAAATTTCCTTGTTAAAAGGTCTGATTTTCAGCCAGTTGCAAACTGACAGGCTCATTATTATTTTCGCTCTGATGAGCTGGTACAGAGGTGTTTGCAGTGTGCCTCCTCCACTCCTCTCTATAGTCTAAACACAAATACAATGTGATCATTTATATTTAGGGATGCGGTGGATGGCATAAATAATAAGGGGTGTTCAGATCCTGCCTGCAGGTCCAACGGATTTCTAATATCTATGATCACCTTTAGAAAGCTAGAGAATTCTGTGCTGTCTACTCAAACCAATCAGATGTCAGCTGTCATTTTCTTGTACATGTTAGGAGAAAGCAAGCATCAGGCACGTTTCCATTTTTATTAAACATTGTACAAATCTCAAATTTATAAATAAATATGGTGGGACAACACGGACCTAAATAAAAAAAGAGAGATATTATTTCTGGGAATTGCTTCATTCATCCTATTTAGTGCATGCTAGGAATCATACTTATTGTCTCTGGTGGCATGCAAATGTACCAACCTATCATGAATCAGCTGAAACAATTCCTTGCCAAGGGGAAATGTCTAATTCAACAGGTTTCTTCAGATTGTGGTTTATTACGGTTCACGATCCCTTGTCTGCCTGTGTATGACTATAAAACCTGTGCAAGCATGGTGACCGTGTACATGGAGCCTAAAATGCAAGCAGATTCACACTTTAAGCAAATGTGAATATATTTGCTTATATGTTCACAGCATAAAAATACTTTTTTTTTTGTCAGGTAAATATAAAATACTAAGAGTGAATATTTTGTATTTGATATTTCTAGCCAGCAGATGAAATTAAAGTGATTGTAAAGTCTTGTTTTTTTTTTCTATAAAAATAACAAACATGTTATACTTACCTACTCTGTGTAGTGGATTTGCACAGAACAGCCCGGATCCTCCTCTTCTAGGGTGCCTCTTGGATGCTCCTGGCCCCTCCCTCCAGTTCAGTGCCCCCACAGCAAGCAGCTTGCTATGGGGGCACCTGTGTCATCGCTCCCTGTGTCCATTCAGACCCGGAGCCCTGGCCCCGGCCCTCTCTCCCCCGATTGGCTAGCTTACTTTGATTGACAGCAGGCTCCGCTGCTGTGTCTCAGCCAATCAGGAGGGAGAATCTCGGATGGCTGAGACATCGCTGGACAGAGAGGGACCTCAGGTAAGTGTTAGGGGGGCTGAGGAATGCATTAAGATAAAAAACCTTCTGCCTTTACAACCACTTGAGGCTGGGTTCACACTGATACTACACGACATTCATCCGACTTTCATCCTTCTTTGCTCTGCGACATCAGTCCTACATTGATCCTACATTGGTCTGACATCCATCCGACTTTCATGAACAGGATACTACTTTGATCCGACTTTGTGCTAGTCTGACTTGTCCTTTGACCAATCAAAACAATCCCAGGGTGAGATAAATTCCTTTTACTGCTGCTGTAATCACATGTCGGATGTCAAATGTCGGATGGTTAGGACAAGGATCCTACTTTGATCCGACTTCAATGATATTCAATGGGCTGAAGTCGGATCAAAGTCGGACCAAAGTAGTACAGGGAGCATTTTCAAAGTCGGACCGACTTGTGTCGGACCAGCTAAGACGGCTCCCATAGGGAAACATTGATTTTCACACGTCATGCGACATGAGCTCCCAATGTCGGAGCATTTGTCGCCCCAGTGTGAACCAGGCCTTAAGCTTCTGATCACATATTTACCAGGGTAACCTTAGCTGCTTTGTTAAAAAGCCTGTTATTTACAGAACAGAATATCTGAAGCTCAAAATGTACAGTACATACAGTGGGGGTGATTTACTAAAGGAGGAGTAAAATAAATGTTCACAAACAAATGTTCATAGACTTAAAGTGGAAGTAAAACCTTAATTTTTTATTTTTTTTTAAAACGCACCTGCAAGACAAAGCCATAATGAGCTAGTATGACTAGCATACTAGCTCATTATGCATCACTTACCTTAGATCGGGGCTCCCGAAGCCGTCCTCGTCTCCCCCTGCAGCCGCAGCCATCGCTCCTCTAATACCCGGAAGGTTACTTCCGGGTATCGCCGCTCCAGCCAATCACAGCGCAGCTCCGGCGCTGTGATTGGCCGGAGCGGCGGAGTTGTCACTCCGTGCATGCGCACGTGAGCCGTCAAATCCGGCAAAGTCGGATTTGTAAATGGGATTAACCCTGTGACATCAGTGCATGTCTTTTTTGCAAATATCTCCTAAACCGTGTAGGTTTAGGAGATATTTCTTGCACCTACAGGTAAGCCTTAATCTAGGCTTACCTGTAGGTGCAAGTTGCACAAGTGGGTTTACAACCACTTTAAGCCTCATGTACACGATCAGATTTTTCCGACGGGAATTGTGTGTTGACAGGCTGTTGGTGGAAAATCCAACCGTTTGCATGTTGTCGGATTTTCCGTGGACGAATGTTGGATGGTAGGCTTTAAATTTTCTCGGACAACGGTCTGTTGTTGGATTTTCCAAGCGTGTGTACACAAGTCCATCAGACAAAAGGTCAAAGTACAAACACGCATTCTCGGAAGCAATGCTCACAAAACACAACATTAGCAGAAGGTGTCCAAAGGGGGGGGCGCTAAAGAGCTGAAAAACCACGTAGGACGTCTAGTAGTCTAGTACGTCACTACGTTTGTGTTTGTTGGCCGACAATTGTGTGCCGTTTGTATGCAAGACAAAATCCAGGCACACGCCCCTCGGACAAAAGTCCGAGGCTTTGTCTGAAGGAAAATCCGATCGTGTGTACGAGACTTTAGTGAATAAGTTGACACTGTTCACTTTTCATACCCAATCATGTGCAAACAAAAAAAAAAGACACTTACTGTATACCTGAAGATGAGGCTTATTTGCCGACAAAGAAGGATAAGTGTTGGAAATCTAGTAGGGAAAGAAAAAAAGACACAAATAAAAAAATATATATTGGCGTAAAATTAGTGTTGAGCGGACCCGAACTGTAAAGTTCGGGTCCGTACCGAATTTTGGCGTTTTCCCGACCCCGGACCCGGACCCGGATTTTGTGCTAAAGTCCGGGTTCGGGTTCGGATTCGGGAATTTAATGGCGCAGTTAGAAATGCTTCAGGGGCCAGCCAATCACCATTTGATTAGCTGGTGTGCCCTTAGAAGCCATCATAGCCATGCCTACTAATGGCATGGCTGTGATTGGTCAGTGCAACATGTGACCCAGCATGTGACCAGCTTCTATATAAGAAAGAGGCACACAGCACAGATCGTCACTCTGCTTTTAGACAGTGTAGGGAAAGGATCCTGGCTGCTGTTGCTGTGAGGGAGAGAATAGGAGTTAGTCCTGATTCTGCAATCTACTGATAGAAAAGATAGGGAGACAGTGTAGTGTAGTGTAGTGTAGGGGCAGGATCCTGTTTGTGCTTTCAGGGAGAGAGATTTAGATAGGAGTCCAGATTGAGAGATATAATAGCTCAGCGATCTGCATAGGTTTATCTGTTTGTGTTGCAAGCTCAGTGCACCAGCACTGCATTACGTTGAGTGATACACCTATTCCATACTGTGGCTGTATTGTGCTCTTGCTAAAAGACCTATTTTGGTCAGAAAAAAAAAAAAAAAGGCACTTTATTGTGCTTTTGCTAAAAAGACCCATTTTTGGGCCCCAAAAAAAAAAAAAGGCACTTTATTGTGCTGTTGCAAAAAAAAAAAAGGCACTTTGTTGTGCGCAAAAAAGACCTATTTTTGGGCAAAAAAAATATTTTGCAGTGTATATCTCTAGTTGTGTGAAATAACCAATTTCTATATATTTTTCTTGTACTATGCTATACTAAAAAAAAAAAAAAAAACTTTTTTTTGAATAGCATTCTCTGCAGCTGTGCGATTCAGCGGTTATATACTGTGGTTGTGTTGTGCTCTTTCAAAAAACGCCATTTAGGGCCACAGAAAATATTTTGCAGTGTGAAATACACATGTGGAGGTGTGTAAAATAAACAATTTCTATATATTGTACAGTGCTATACTAAAAAAAACAACATTTTTTTTGAATAGCATTCTCTGCACTTCTATAGCTGTGCGATTCAGTGGTTAAATACTGTGGTTGTGTTGTGCTCTTTCAAAAAACGCCATTTAGGGCCACAGAAAATATTTTGCAGTGTGAAATACACATGTGGAGGTGTGTAAAATAAACAATTTCTATATATTGTACAGTGCTATACTAAAAAAAAAAACATTTTTTTTGAATAGCATTCTCTGCACTTCTATAGCTGTGCGATTCAGTGGTTAAATACTGTGGTTGTGTTGTGCTCTTTCAAAAAACGCCATTTAGGGCCACAGAAAATATTTTGCAGTGTGAAATACACATGTGGAGGTGTGTAAAATAAACAATTTCTATATATTGTACAGTGCTATACTAAAAAAAAAAACATTTTTTTTGAATAGCATTCTCTGCACTTCTATAGCTGTGCGATTCAGTGGTTAAATACTGTGGTTGTGTTGTGCTCTTTCAAAAAACGCCATTTAGGGCCACAGAAAATATTTTGCAGTGTGAAATACACATGTGGAGGTGTGTAAAATAAACAATTTCTATATATTGTACAGTGCTATACTAAAAAAAACAACATTTTTTTTGAATAGCATTCTCTGCACTTCTATAGCTGTGCGATTCAGTGGTTAAATACTGTGGTTGTGTTGTGCTCTTTCAAAAAACGCCATTTAGGGCCACAGAAAATATTTTGCAGTGTATATCTCTAGTTGTGTGAAATAACCAATTTCTATATATTTTTCTTGTACTATGCTATACTAAAAAAAAAAAAAAAACTTTTTTTTGAATAGCATTCTCTGCAGCTGTGCGATTCAGCGGTTATATACTGTGGTTGTGTTGTGCTCTTTCAAAAAACGCCATTTAGGGCCACAGAAAATATTTTGCAGTGTATATCTCTAGTTGTGTGAAATAACCAATTTCTATATATTTTTCTTGTACTATGCTATACTAAAAAAAAAAAAAAAAACTTTTTTTTGAATAGCATTCTCTGCAGCTGTGCGATTCAGCGGTTATATACTGTGGTTGTGTTGTGCTCTTTCAAAAAACGCCATTTAGGGCCACAGAAAATATTTTGCAGTGTGAAATACACATGTGGAGGTGTGTAAAATAAACAATTTCTATATATTGTACAGTGCTATACTAAAAAAAACAACATTTTTTTTGAATAGCATTCTCTGCACTTCTATAGCTGTGCGATTCAGTGGTTAAATACTGTGGTTGTGTTGTGCTCTTTCAAAAAACGCCATTTAGGGCCACAGAAAATATTTTGCAGTGTGAAATACACATGTGGAGGTGTGTAAAATAAACAATTTCTATATATTGTACAGTGCTATACTAAAAAAAACAACATTTTTTTTGAATAGCATTCTCTGCACTTCTATAGCTGTGCGATTCAGTGGTTAAATACTGTGGTTGTGTTGTGCTCTTGCAAAAAACGCCATTTAGGGCCACAGAAAATAAATTGCAGTGTGAAATACACATGTGGAGGTGTGTAAAATAAACAATTTCTATATATTTTCCTTGTACTGTGCTATACTAAAAAAAACAACCTTTTTTTTTTGAATAGCATTTTCTGTAGCTGTGCGATTCAGCGGTTACGTGCTGTGGGTGTGTTGTGGTCTGGCAAAAAACGCCATTTAGGGCCACAGAAAATATTTTGCAGTGTGAAATACACATCTGGAGGTGTGTGTAAAAAAACAATTTATATATATTTTCCTTGTACTGTGCTATACTAAAAAAAACAACCTTTTTTTTTTGAATAGCATTTTCTGCAGTTCTGTAGCTGTGCGTTTCAGCCATTACGTACTGTGGGTGTGTTGTGGTCTTCCAAAAAACGCCATTTAGGGCAAGATCCTAAATTTGGAAAATATGAGGGGAAGGTCAAAGGGACGTGGTGGCCCCGGTCGTGGTGCTGCTGGTGGAGCTCCTGTTGCAGGGAGAGGACGTGGTGGATCTGTGCCAGCTACACGCACAAGTGAAACACCTTCCTCAGGTGCGAGTAGGCGACCGAGCCTGCGGCGGTATTTTGTCACGCCTAATGAGGCTGTACCAATGTTTAGGCCAGGACAAGTACAGGCGATAGTAGATTGGGTTGCTGACAGTGCCTCGGGTTCCTTCACATTGTCTCCCACCCACTCTTCTGCTGAAAGATCAGAGTTGGCACCTGAAGCCCATGTCCATCAGTCTTTCACCTCACCCCCTTGCAAATCAGCCAAGCAGTCTGAGCCCCAAATCATGCAGCAGTCTCTTCTGCTTTTCGATGACTCTGTTAGCAGGGTTTCCCAGGGCCATCCACCTAGCCCTGCCCCAGAAGTGGAAGAGATTGAGTGCACCGATGCCCAACCACTTATGTTTCATGATGGGTACATGGGAGGACCATCGCAGCACGTCTCGGATGATGACGAAACACAGGTGCCAACTGCTGCTGCTTTCGCAATTGTGCAGACAGACATGGAGGGCAGGGGTGAAGACTGGGTGGAAGATGATGTGGAGGACGATGAGGTCCTCGACCCCACATGGAATCAACGTTATGCAGGTGACCAGTTTAGTTCGGAGGAAGAGGCGGTGGTCGCACAGAGCCACCAGCACAGCAGAAGAGGGAGCAGGGTGCAAAAACGGAGCATTCGTCCCCTAGACAGTACATCTGCTACTGCCCAACGCAGCAAGGGACCGAGCACACCAAAGCCAGGTCCAAGGACTTCCCTAGCATGGCAGTTCTTCACACAGTGTGTTGATGACAAGACACGAGTGGTTTGCACGCTGTGCAATCAGAGCCTGAAGCGAGGCATAAACGTTCTCAACCTGAGCACAAGCTGCATGACCAGGCATCTAAGTGCAAAGCACGAGCTGCAGTGGAGTAGACACCTCAGAAACCAAGAAAGGTCTCTGGCTCCTCCTGCTTCCTCTTCTGCTGCAGTCTCGGCCTCTTCATCCACCTCTGTAGTGACAGTGGCACCTGTCACCCCGCAAACAGAGGATCTGCCAGCAACACTACCACCTGGGTCACCGACCATCTCCACAATGTCCCATGGAAGCGTTCAGCTCTCTATCTCCCAAACATTGGAGCGGAAGAGGAAGTACCCCCCTAGCCACCCGCGATCCCTGGCCCTGAATGCCAGCATTTCAAAATTCCTGGCCTTTGAAATGCTGTCATTCCGTCTGGTGGAGACGCAGAGTTTTAAAAGCCTGATGGCATTGGCTGTCCCGCAGTACGTTGTGCCCAGCCGCCACTACTTTTCCAGGCGAGCCATCCCTTCCCTGCACAACCAGGTGGGGGACAAAATCAGGTGTGCACTGCGCAACGCCATCTGTGGCAAGGTCCACCTAACTACGGATGCGTGGACCAGTAAGCACGGTCAGGGATGTTATATCTCCCTAACAGCACACTGGGTAAATGCAGTGGCTGCTGGGCCTGAGGCAGATAGCGGTTTGGCGCATGTCCTTCCACCACCGAGGATTGCAGGGCGCTTCAGTTTGCCTCCTGTTGCTAACTCCTCCTTCTCCGCTTCCTCATCCTCTACCGCCTCCTCATCCATTCAGCGTAACACCTTCACCACCAACTTCAGCACAGCCAGGGGTAAACGACAGCAGGCAGTTTTAAAACTTTCCTGTTTGGGGGAAAATCCCCACACCGCGCAGGAGTTGTGGAGGGACATGGAACAACAGACCGATGAGTGGTTGCTGTCAGTGAGCCTCAAGCCCGGCCTGGTGGTGTGCGATAATGGGCGAAATCTCGTAGCAGCTCTGGGTCTAGCCGGTTTGACGCACATCCCTTGCCTGGCGCATGTGCTGAACTTGGTGGTCCAGAGGTTCCTTAAAAATTACCCCAATATGCCAGAGCTGCTGCAGAAAGTGCGGGCTGTGTGTGCGCACTTTCGGCGTTCTCACCCTGCTGCTGCTCGCCTGTCAGCGCTGCAGCGTAACTTCGGCCTTCCAGCTCACCGCCTCATATGTGACGTGCCCACAAGGTGGAACTCCACCTTGCACATGCTGGCCAGACTGTGCGAGCAGCAGCAGGCAATAGTGGAGTTTCAGCTGCAGCAATCACGCGTGAGTCGCTCTGCGGAACAGCACCACTTCACCACCAATAACTGGGCCTCCATGCGAGACCTGTGTGCCTTGTTGCGCTGTTTCGAGTACTCCACCAACATGGCCAGTGCCAATGACGCCGTTCTCAGCGTTACTATCCCAGTTCTATGCCTCCTTGAAAAAACGCTTCGTGCGATGATGGAAGAGGATGTGGCACAGGAGGATGAGGAGGAGGAGGAGGAAGCGGGATCATTTCAAAGGCTTTCAGGGCAGTCTTTCACAAGTGGCTACGAGGGTGGGTTCCTGCACCAACAAACGCCAGGTACACAATTGTCCGGCAGAAAGGGCACAGTTCTGGAGGATGACGAGGTGGAGGAGGAGATGGAGGAGGAGGAGGAGGAGGAGGAGGAGGAGCCATGTTCACAGCAGGGTGGCACTCAGACCAGCTCGTGGCCATTACTGGTGCGTGGCTGGGGGGATACAGAGGACACAGACGATACACCTCCCACAGAGGACAGCTTTTCTTTGCCTCTGGGCAGCCTGGCACACATGAGCGATTACATGCTGCAGTGTTTCCGCAACGACAGCCGAGTTGCCCACATTTTAACTGGTGCTGATTACTGGGTGGCCACCCTGCTGGATCCCCGTTACAAGGACAACGTACCGTCCTTAATTCCCTCACTGGAGCGGGATCGTAAGATGCGCGAGTACAAGCGCACGCTGGTAGACGCGCTGCTGGTGGCATTCCCACCTGACAGCGGGCGTACGGTGGAAGCACAAGGCGAAGGCAGAGGAGGAGGAAGAGGTCGCCAACGCAGCCGGGGCACCGGCAGCACCTCAGAAGGCAGGGTTAGCATGGCCGAAATGTGGAAAAGCTTTGTCAGCACGCCACAACAACCAGCACCACCAGCTGAGATGGAACGTCTTAGCAGGAGGCAGCATTTCACCAACATGGTTGAGCAGTATGTGTCCACAGGCCTACACGTACTGGATGACGGGTCTGCCCCCTTTAACTTCTGGGTCTCCAAATTGGGCACATGGCCTGAGCTTGCCGTTTATGCCTTGGAGGTGCTGGCCTGCCCTGCAGCCAGTGTATTATCTGAACGTGTATTTAGCACGGCAGGGGGCGTTATCACAGACAAGCGCAGCCGCCTGTCCAGAGCCAATGTGGACAAGCTCACGTTCATTAAAATGAACCAGGCATGGATCCCACAGGACTTGTCCGTACCTTGTGCAGAATAGACATGTATACCGGTGTTGTGACAAAAACTGTCCGGCCATCGGATTGTGCCCGGCCCGTACTGCGCAGGCGCAGCGCTTGCGCAGTACAGAGGACAAGGAGATTCACAAAATCTCCGAAGATGAACGGCGCCTGCGCTGTGAGTGCAGGTTCAAGCCCCACCATCCAAGAGGACATACGGTAGCACATAGTAACAGGGCCCCTCACGGGCTCGCTTCGATCGCGGCCTTGCTTGGCTCGGCTTGAACCACGGATGGTGTGGCCTTCACCTGAACTCAACACGCAGGCGCCGTTAGTCTTGGGAGATTTTTGAAATCCCCTTGTCCTACATACTCAGCAAGCGCAGTACAGGGCGGACACTATTCGACAGGGGACAGAATTCGACACATCGCCGGCCTTACCCAGCCATTGTTGTATTTTTGAACCAGTGTTGGCTACCTCGTCCTCCTCCACCGCCGCTTCCACCTACACAGCCACATCCACCGCCACCTCAACCTCCTACTCCATATGGACCTCGTCCTGCTAGGCCAAGATTAAAATTTTTATTTTATTTTTTTGTAGCGCACAGATCCTTTCCCCCTTACCTGCCTTTATGTTGTTGGCTCTTCGCAGGAGGGAGAAAGGCACACCGCACTACCAGCCCGTATCATCCTATATAAAGAGGTTGAGCGGTGTACTTGACGGGCCGTGTCCACAGCCGGAGTCAAAACTCCTCCAGGGGATGATTCTCACCTCTACTGTAGGTAGAGGCAAGTCCTTTAATTGCCAGTAAAGTCAATGTCCACACCAGCTGAAACTCCAACTCTTATTCTCTCATGGCAAAATAAACTGTACTCAGATAGAAAAGGTTAGAGCAAAGAAACAGGACAGCTTAAGGTGTGGAGGAGGTCCAGGCACAAACGTAGCACATTCACTTCACTGCTTAGGTTTCTCAAACAGTTTTTGGCGCACGGTCTCTGCCACAGACATTGAGGTTGGTCTCTGCCACAGACCGGGTGTACAAGGCCCCTGCCACGGGCCTGGAGAACTTTGGTCTCAGCCACAGACCAGGGTGTATAAGGCCCCTGCCACGGGCCGGTTGAATAAGGCCTCTGATACAGTCAAGGTGACCTTGAGCTTCTCCTTCTACGAACCTAGCCCATATCAAGGGGAAGACATCTCTCCAGGGAGTCAACAGACCATTCCTTCACCGTGACTCCCGCATCGGTCCATCAGAATGATCCTCCCTTCCCTGGAACAGGGTCCCCTACACGAGGCGGCTCTGGACTCCAGGCTTTACTCCCGCCCCTAGGCCTCCATACCCAGGGCAGCAAGAACTCCAGGATAGTACCTCACCCCGGGCTAAAGGTGCCCGAGATGGAACAGGAACACATGCACCCAGGCCGAAGGCACCTGGGCGCGGACCCCACTGGACATCAGCCCCCAGGCCAAAGGTCTGCCCCTTTTATATGCTCTCCCGGCATGCACAGCAGGTTCCCCGCCCCGCTGTACTACTGCCAAGAGGGGACACAAAAGGCGCCACCTGTAGGCCGCAGGGAACTGCACACCAATACTGTCCCCCGAGGACAAAATGGTCCATGAATCCTACAGAATTAGGGTATTTGAGCCTATTTACCACTCAAACACTTTCCTTAAATTTAGCACCCCGCTACATTTTTATTTCAAAGTATTTTATTTTCCCACTAGCTTATCCATTAAATTAAATAATTTATTCCAGAAAGGGCGTATTCTGGGGCATTCCCACCATATGTGTGGCATTGTGCCGTTGAGTTTCTGAGGTTCTTAATGACTTCCTGTACCTCTTCTGCTGAAAAGGGGGCCTCCAGCATATTTTTTTATTTTTTAATTTTTTTTATGTTCTTTTAAGTTATTTCCTATCCACATTTGTTTGCAGAGCACTTGCCATGTTCTTAACAACATTTTGCTGCCATTTGCAGCCCTCTAGCCCTTTCCATTACTTTTTTAGAGCCTTTTTAGTCGTCAGAAGTCCGGGTCCCCATTGACTTCAATGGGGTCCGGGTCCGGGTCCGGGTTCGGGTTAAAGTTCGGTCCCGAATCCGAACTTTTTTCCGAAGTTCGGCCGAACCCGCCGGACCCGAATATCCAGCTACCCGCTCAACTCTACGTAAAATATATTATGTTCTTTTTAATCATTGATGAAGGCTGAAGGTACACTATTTTATGTGTTTTGCAGAGAGACTGTTTTGCAATGGGTAGCACATTTATCCGTATGATTGATGAACAATTTGGAAATGACAGTTACAAAGAATCAGCATATTGTGAATGCAAGGAGGAGTTTCAAGAAGATTACCGTTTTATCATTCTTTTTCCAGATTATCCAGTGAGGAGGGAACCTTTCTCGATATATACATGCATGCTGCTTTGTTTCCTAGACTTATTTTTTTTTTTTATATTGAATACCCTGTTTAGAGGGAACTTCTTTTCATCTACGGTATATATGCTAATTTATTCCTATTGGATTCATCTTTTATCCATTTTGTTTCCTAATTACCCATTGTAGAGAAAACCTGCTTCTTTCCAATGCATATGTATCACTGATTCATCTCAAAATGAAACTAAGTGGGAAAGCCTTGGATAATAGCTAGTAGTAGTAAAAAAATAATAATAAAATGAACACAACGGTAGCATTTAATCCTAAACATGAGTACACTAAAATTGCTTTTGGATAACACGGGAGTACTGATTTTAGCAAACCATTGTAGAAATGTAATAAAATTCCCCTAGCAAGTGGGATCTTCATAAACCTCAGTTCAATAACACCAGCGTGACACATGATTTGCAAAGTTAAACAGCCGACTGGATAAAAAAAAAAATCCCCCCATTTGTTTCTCGACCAAGCTTTAAAATGTGCACTTTATCCGGAAAGGTCACTAATTCCCAAAACTGTGTTCCAAGACCAAGACATGCTCAACAAGACAACCTTTCAGCCATGATGTCCCCTGAAGTCTTTTGAAGTGAAATGCAATTTTACTATAAAGCACTCTTTTGTTTCCTACCACACTGATGTGCATCCTTTTTTTTTTCCACGATAAAAATCTCTTAATGAACTATTGCTTGTGTGACACAAAGACATTGTTTTTCAATTTAACCTGTAGCTTGACCGCTCATCCCGCTTCTGCAGTGCCAATTAGATTACAATGGAACATGACATTTAAGGGGTTGAAGCATGCGCTTTATTCCAGTTTCCCTTCATTTGACATCATAAAGTCAATTCTAATTGAAACAGTAATGATACTGCTTGAAGGTCAGTTACTCATATCGCTAACAATGCTAGCTTCCTGTTCAGTCATTCGTCAGATACTCTGGAATATGACTGGCGATTAATAATTACAGTGTGTGTGTGTGTGTGTGGTTCTTGATATATTTAAACAATGAGCCTTGATTGGACAAGTAATGATTTGCCAAATGTTTCTGCTGGGTGGAGATGCATTATAATTTTGCTAGGTAACAGGGATAAAGGTGCTATCAATTAGTTATTTATAGGAGTTAGCAAGAAGCGTGTCTCATTAATTTATGCTCTGCACTTTGGGTTGTAATCTGAGTTACACCTAACTGTGAAGCTCTTTCAAAGACTGATTCATACAGGCGGTATATGTAAATTGAACCAAGGAGCAAGTTACAAGATAGAAATTTATTTTTTATTATGCTGAAACCGCCTTACTTCAAAGGGAATATAAAGTTTCCGTGTAAGGATCGCAATTATTTATGTTGATGGGGGCAGCCATATTTGCTCATTACATATGCACACTGTGCTTCTCGTTTTGCAGGGCTGCTCAGTGGCTGCGTGTTACTGCATCTTCTCGTAAAGTAAAGGTGGCTATAGATAAAAAATAAATAAAAAAAATTAAACAGCCAGCAGGCTGATGAAAAAACACAAAAACATGGCGCTGGGGCTAGTAACATGAATAAAGCAACACTTTATTAAAACAAAGAACTCCTACAGTGTTAAAACTCTAAGGTCGGCCAAAAATGGTCCAAATCCTGCTGAACCGGCCGAGATTCAAACCATATATGGGCAAGCTAAAAGCACCTAATGCCCCGTACACGCGATCGGAAATTCCGACCAGAAAACCGTGTTTTTTTTTTACAGAATGTTGGCTCAAACTTGTGTTGCATACACACGGTCACACAAATCTTTTCTGAAATTTCGCCCGTCAAGAATGCAGTGATGTACAACACGTACGACGAGCCAAAATCAATGAAGTTCGATAGGCAGTCCGGCTCTTCGGCTCAATTCTGAGCATGTGTGTTTTTTTTGCGCGTCGGAATTGCATACAGACGAGCGAAATTTCCGACAAGAACTTTTTCCGTCCGAAAAATAGAGAACCTGCACTCAATCTTTTGCTGGCGGAAATTCTGACAGAAAATGTTGGATGGAGCCTACACACGGTCGGAATATCCGACCAAAAGCTCACATCCAACTTTTTTTGATGGAAAATCCGACCGTGTGTACGGGACATAAGTTGATCGACTGATTAACTTCGGTACAAATCTTTACATGCGCTTATCGCTAGCGGCTGGTATAGCTGCTAGCAATAATCACTGTCTTTTCCCAGCGGGGACCTGTGATTGCAGGAAAGAAATTCGCTCCATGTATGGCCTGCTTTAGTCCAGCATGGATGGCAGCCAAGGAGTGCAGCACATCAGCATACATAGGCCAGGCTGATCAAACAGCAGCTTGTGTGTCAATCCGCCAAAGACCACCAGAGGAACAAAAGACCAGCAGCTGAAGGATGACAGGTGTGACATTAAAGGATGGGCAGGCCGCAATCCATTTCAAGGGCACCGCCCCCTTTGTCAAGCATCCTGAGGAAAGAGAAGTGCTGGTGGCCCACCTATCCTCTGACACCACCTGTCTTCCTTTGGTTCTGTTTTGCATCCGTAGACTTCACTGGTCCTTGTTCCTTTGGCAGTCTAAAGTCTGGTACACGCGATCGGATTTTCCGTGGACAAAGCGTAGGACTTTTGTCCGAAGGGCGTTGGCCAGGAATTTGTCTTGCATACAAACGGCACACAATTGTTGGCCAACAAACAAAAAATGACGTGTTTTTTCAGCTCTTTAGCTCCCCCCTTTGGGCAACTTCTGCTAATGTTGTGTTATGGTTAGCATTGCTTCTGATCATGCGTGTTTGTACTTTGGAGTTTTGTCCGATGGACTTGTGTACACACAATCGGATTATCCATCAACACACATTTGTTGGCGGAAAATTTTAAAGCATGCTATCCAACATTTGTTGGCTGAAAATCCGACAACAATTGTCCGATGGAGCATACAAACGGACGGATTTTCTGACAACAGCCTGCCATCACACAATTCCTATCGGAAAATCTGATCATGTGTATGGGCCTTAAGGCTGATGGACATTCTATCACAGTTTGGGAGTGCAGGGTAAGCAGTGTATACCTGTGGTATACACAACTGTAATATGTGTGCCCTGAAAAAAAAAAATCCTCCATCCACATAAGCGAGGTGAATAGAGGAATCTTCCTCACTGAAACATTGTATTTTGACAGCAGGACCTGATCGAGAAATGGTTTCCATCATTGGATAATGATCACCTTCTGTTGAACAGGAACAGGCATCAAAATTCATCTTGTCCCTGCAGAACCAGCCGACTTTGGACCATCTATGGCCAGCTTAAGTCTATAAGGGTTCATGATGGGGAGTGTGCTTGTTAAGCGCTGCGTTTGATTTTGAATAGCAAATGTAGTGTTTGACAAGAAAAGGTTGGATTAGGCTTGCTTTGCACACCAGGGTGGTGCTGAGTCTGAAAAAATTCAGTGCATCACAAAGCAAGTCAAATTAATCCTCTGAACTGTCATCTATACAGCTAAATTAAAATCAATAGGATTTTCCTGACCTGCATTTGAAATGTATTCCAAATGCATGTTAAATGCTGGAAAATAATGCCAGTCAACATTCTAAGTACAAAATCTCCTGTGGATAATCCCGGAGGTAGGGACATACTATCCTTAGATGCTGCCAAGGCTTTCAACAGCATGGAGTGGCACTATCTCTGGGAGATCCTAGCTGGATTCGGCCTGGGGATCGCCTTTATCAATTGGGTGCGGGTTCTATATTCTGCTCCTTGAGCCAGGATCAGAATCAATAACTCCCTTTCTTCACCATCCAAGTAATACCGGGGAACTCGTCAGGGATGCCCGCTATCCCCCCTTTTATTTGCATTGGCAGTGGAGCCACTTGCCATGTTAATTCGTAACAACCAGGAAATTGTGGCCTTCCATAGAGGCCAGCTGGAAGACAAAATATCCCTCTACGCTGACGATGCCCTAATATACAGTCATAGCCGAAATTGTTGGCACCCTAGAAATTTTTCCAGAAAATCAAGTATTTCTCACAGAAAAGTATTGCAGTGACACATGTTTTGCTATACACATGTTTATTCCCTTTGAGTGTGTAGCGGCCTCACCCCATCTCCTTTGTCTAGGGGTATGTCACACGACAGGGTGAGATGCGCTACGGCCCATGTCCTCCCCATAGCTGTGGGTGAGGTGAAGGCCAGTATCAGATATTTCCTCGGGCCTGTGTGCTTTTGTCTAGAATACAGTCCTGCTGTGTCAACACTTCCCTCTGCTCCCATTAACCAGAGTTCCACACACCGATCACAGTCCAACTCTTGCTTTATTGTACATCTCACAATAAACAGTGCTTCAGTAGCCAACTGGTTGCGACTTGATAACATTTTGATACGGGGGTGAGCAGGTCGAGGCACTATTCTGGTTATAAACTAAACCACTGCGATCTCGCCAGCGGTTACTATAGCATTCAGCTAGAAAGGACTTAGAATCTGAGAGTCTCTACCAGCGACTCAAGAGAACGTAGATAGGAGTACCTTTGCTGCGTTGCGGCCCCTATCAGGGGAAGATGTCCCTCCAAGGGAGTTACCAGAGGCCCATCCATCACTGGGTTGATGCTGCTCCAGACTCTCCGAATGGGTAACCTCCCCGGCCTCCTCACCTCAGACATGAGCCCCATCCACCTCAGGGACCCTCGGACGTCTCCACCCTTGCGGGATCCAGTCGAAGTCACTGGACCCCAGGCCTCCTAGTTTAGTACCTCATCCCAGGCTGAAGGTGCCTGGGATGGACTCCAACTCCATTCCGGTCAGGCCTAGGGCGCCTGGGCCGGAATCCAGAACCGCCCGCACCCAGGCCTAAGGTGCCTGGGCGCGTGAAGAAGATCCTCCAGAAGACCTCGTGGTTAGGGCGTCTCCCCCTTTTATCTCCTCCCATCGACACCACGGCAGGTTCCCCGCCCTCGCCGTACCATCTCCGGAAAGGGACAAAAAGGGTAGCACTGTAATGGCAAATCTACCTTGAACCTCCAGATACCCCGCCACCCAGAGGCCAAGGAGATTATTACACCATCCAATCCTTCACGAACACAAGTGGTCCACTATTACACACCTGGGTGTCCCGCCTAAATTTAGAGACCCCGCTACATACTCCCCCCTGTGATTTGACGCTGGTCCCCAGCGTCTGGTGCGAACCCATGTCTCCCATGGAGTGACGACACAAGCTTAGCCCCAGAGGCTATCCCTAAATTTCTGAACCTCCACCATACCAAGACCTGCTCAAAGGGGAAAGGGAATATAAAACAATAAAACTTTTCCCTAAAACATCTATCATGTACACATATACAATCCCTCCCTTCACTGTCTAAGAACCACCCCATACTCAGCAGTCTTGACAGACGAATCTCCTGCAGAAGGGAAGAGGAAAAAAAAACACAACACAAAATAAAATCACATCCTGACATTTTTGTGTTATTTTGGAATGAATGGTAAAAAAAAAAACAGCCGTTGCACAACACTGCCACCTGGTGACAGCGCTGCGGTAATGACACTTGGTGAAATCTTCATTCTTCCTGCGTCCCTACACTAATTCTACCCCCAAAGTCTGTCTTCGAACTGTGAGGAAGAGAGAACAAACAAAAAAAAAAGCTGCTCTCATTCCTCCTGAAGAGTAGAAAACAAAAGCCCAAATAAAAAACTAGGGCACAGTTCGGATGTTCCAGCAAGAACACTTCTAGAAGATTGTAGGAAAGGAAACAACAAGTGAGTCTCTTCTCACAAATAGAACTTCGGGTCAGGCAAGAACAAAGGCTTCAGATGCTTATCAAAAACCTCAATTGAATAGTCAGCATCCTCTCCATTCTTCCTGCAGATGCGCACTTTGTCTGCGTGGATATGGCGACCCCACATCCAGTCTGCTCTGCAGTCCCGAAACTTTTTCGACACGGATGGCGAACAGGACAAATATCTTCGTGCATGGGGTACTTTGAGCTTTTCCCAAACAAATTCGTCATACCATCTCTGGCGTATGACCTCAACTTCAAAAAGTAAGTCCCGAGGCAAGTAGGGATATTCCCACCCATACTCACGGGCGACTCTCTGTGAGAAAAGTCGTTGCAATCTGGCCAAAGGAGGCATGGCTTCCCGCTCACCTTCTCCGGGTTGAACGATGGCCTCCGGATGCCGAGGTACTTTCACTACCTCTGATGGCTTTTCTCTCGGTGCTCGCAGTGAGGCTCGCTGCATCCCCGCCACCAAGATGGGCGATGTTGAATATTGTGGGAAGGTACTCTGAGGACTAGACTTCCTCGTAGAATCCGGGGCTTGTACCCGGGGCGTGCTGTCTCCTATAGACATAGGGGAATCCTGCGGTACACGTAACACAGGCAATGGGCGTTTGTCCCAGCCCTTCCGATGAAACAGTTCATCAATCTCCCCGTCATCTCCACAATCTGATAGCGACTCTAGGTCGGAAGTGTCATACATCTCGGCGGGAAGGTAGTCTCTGGTAGACGTGGTACTACCCTCCCTTGCGGGCTCCACCGGCTGTAGACCCCCGACACCTCCAACCACCACCACAGTCCCAGCCCCTGGCTCACCTTGACCTCTTGTAGAACTGGGATGTCCAGGACTCTTCCAACCGGATCAATCCAGGCCAGGCAAGCGACGGGGTGAAGCTCAACCACGACCACAGGAGGCCTGCACCAGGCCAACCTTCCTCTTCTGAGGTGGGAGCAGAGAATCTGTGGTGACCGAAGCAGCATCCTCTGATTTTTCTCTCTCAGTCTCTGATTGGGCAGTCACATCGCCCTGGTCAGTGCGTACGGGAACCTCCGCAAAGGCCTGGATCTCTCCTTCTAGAGTAGCGGTACCTGTGAGGCTGTTGAGGTGAAGGGCCCGGGGCCTTACAGTGGATGGCTCCACCTCGAACAAGAACTCTTTGCACGCCTCGCAACGCCCGAATGGCTTCAGGTGGACCACCAGTCCCGAGCATCCGGGACAGATCACGCCGAGGGCCTCCGTGTCTCTGCATGAGTACAAAGCCAACTGCCCTCGGGGCCTGAGTCTTATCCCCGTGTCTGTAAGGAGAGCAGCGAACGTAGTCATCTTCGTGGGGTAGGGAACCGGAATCCACGGGGAGCTTGAGGCCATCCCGACTATCTGCTGCTCCATCACGCACTGACCACACGCCAAAGTCTCCACGTGAGTTCCTCCACATGGCCAGACTCCTCCCATGACTTGCACGTTTTCGCGGGCTTCCTTCAAGCTCCGCCCACAAACTGTACAGTCACGGGGTGCCCCGTGGCGCAGTGCAATAAAAGCCCCCACATGTAGTACTTCACACGGCTGGACTCCTCCCTCTTCTCGCTCCTCTGCATGGGCCTTTCCCGTCCTAGGGTCATTTCCACGACTTTGAGCAGGGATGCACTTTGGCCAATCACATGGCCGACCTGCTCGGGAACTCCTCCGGGCAGCAAAGTCCAGACACAGCCATTCTTTCTTCCAAAGTTAAAACACACATCATCCCGGACTCACGAGCCCCCACGTGTAGCGGCCTCACCCCATCTCCTTTGTCTAGGGGTATGTCACACGACAGGGTGAGATGCGCTACGGCCCATGTCCTCCCCATAGCTGTGGGTGAGGTGAAGGCCAGTATCAGATATTTCCTCGGGCCTGTGTGCTTTTGTCTAGAATACAGTCCTGCTGTGTCAACACTTCCCTCTGCTCCCATTAACCAGAGTTCCACACACCGATCACAGTCCAACTCTTGCTTTATTGTACATCTCACAATAAACAGTGCTTCAGTAGCCATCTGGTTGCGACTTGATAACATTTTGATACGGGGGTGAGCAGGTCGAGGCACTATCCTGGTTATAAACTAAACCACTGCGATCTCGCCAGCGGTTACTATAGCATTCAGCTAGAAAGGACTTAGAATCTGAGAGTCTCTACCAGCGACTCAAGAGAACGTAGATAGGAGTACCTTCGCTGCATTGCGGCCCCTATCAGGGGAAGATGTCCCTCCAAGGGAGTTACCAGAGGCCCATCCGTCACTGGGTTGATGCTGCTCCAGACTCTCCGAATGGGTAACCTCCCCGGCCTCCTCACCTCAGACATGAGCCCCATCCACCTCAGGGACCCTCGGACGTCTCCACCCTCGCGGGATCCAGTCGAAGTCACTGGACCCCAGGCCTCCTAGTTTAGTACCTCACCCCAGGCTGAAGGTGCCTGGGATGGACTCCAACTCCATTCCGGTCAGGCCTAGGGCGCCTGGGCCGGAATTCAGAACCGCCCGCACCAAGGCCTAAGGTGCCTGGGCGCGTGAAGAAGATCCTCCAGAAGACCTCGTGGTTAGGGCGTCTCCCCCTTTTATCTTCTCCCATCGACACCACGGCAGGTTCCCCGCCCTCGCCGTACCATCTCCGGAAAGGGACAAAAAGGGTAGCACTGTAATGGCAAATCTACCTTGAGCCTCCAGATACCCCGCCACCCAGAGGCCAAGGAGATTATTACACCATCCAATCCTCCACGAACACAAGTGGTCCAGTATTACACACCTGGGTGTCCCACCTAAATTTAGAGACCCCGCTACATGTGTATTGAAACAAAACAAAAAAAGGGAGAAAAAAAAGCAAATTGGACATAATGTCACACAAAACTCCAAAAATGGGCTGGTCAAAATTCTTGGCACCCTTAACTTAATATTTGGTTGCACACCCTTTGGAAAAAATAACTGAAATCAGTCGCTTCCTATAGCCATCAATAAGCTTCTTACACCTCTCATCTGGAATTTTGGACCACTCTTCCTTTGCAAACTGCTCCAGGTCTCTCTTATTGGAAGGGCGCATTTTCCCAACAGCAATTTTAGGATCTCTCCACAAGTGTTCGTTCAATGGGATTTAGATCTGGACTCATTGCTGGCCCTTTTAGAACTCTCTAGCGCTTTGTTGCCATCCATTTCTGGGTGCTTTTTGACGTATGTTTGGGGTCATTGTCCTGCTGAAAGACCCAAGATCATGGACGCAAACCCAGCTTTCTGACACTGGGCTCTACAGTGCGACCCAAAATCCTTTGGTAATCCTCAGATTTCATGATGCCTTGCACACATTCAAGGCACCCAGTGCCAGAGTCAGCAAAACAACCCCAAAACTTCAATGAACCTCCACCATATTTCACTGTAGGTACTGTGTTCTTTTCTTTATAGGCCTCATTCCGTTTTCAGTAAACAGTAGAATGATGTGCTTAACCAAAAAGCTCTATCTTGGTCTCATCTGTCCACAAGACGTTTTCCAAGAAGGATTTTGGCTTACTCAAGTACATTTTGACAAACTGTAGTCTTGCTTTTTTATGTCTCTGTATCAGCAGTGGGGTCCTCCTGGGTCTCCTGCCATAGTGTTTCATTTCATTTACATGTCGACGGATAGTTCGCGCTGACACTGATGTTCCCTGAGCCTGCAGGACAGCTTGAATTTCTTTGGAACTTGTTTGGGGCTGCTTATCCATTATCCCGACTATCCGGCGTTGCAACTTTTCCTCAATTTTTCTCTTCCGTCCACGCCCAGAGAGATTAGCTACAGTGTCATGGGTTGCAAACTTCTTGATAATGTTGCGCACTGTGGACAAAGGCAAATCTAGATCTCTGGAGATGGACTTGTAACCTTGAGATTGTTGATATTTTTCCACAAATTTTGATTCTCAAGTCCTCAGACAGTTCTCTTCTCCTCTTTCTGTTGTCCATACTTAGTGTAGCACACACAGACACACAATGCAAAGACTAAGTGAACTTCTCTCCTTTTTATCTGCTTTCATGTGTGATTTTTATATTGCCCACACCTGTTACTTGCCCCAGGTGAGTTCAAAGGAGCATCATAATCTTATTTATCCACAATTTTGAAAGGGTGCCAAGAATTTTGACCAGCCCATTTTTGGAGTTTTGTGTGACAATATGTCCAATTTGCTTTTTTTACTCCCTTTTTTGTTTTGTTCCAATACACACAAAGGGAATAAACATGTGTATAGCAAAACATGTGTTACTGCAATACTTTTCTGTGAGAAATACTTGATTTTCTGGAAACATTTCTGGGGTGCCAACAATTTCGGCTATGACTGTATCTGGGGGATACTGGGGGATCATTGCAAACTCTGATGGCAACTATAATCAAATTCAGTGAATTCTCTGGATTTACTATCAATTGATCCAAATCTGTAATTATGCCCACTATGATACACTCGAGTCTCCCCTCCCTGTCCCAAATAGCCATAAAGCCGTTAATACCTTCAAATACCTGGGTGTAACAGTATCCCAGGGCCCAACTGAATACCTGAAACTTAATCTAACCCCTCTGCTGGACAAGCAACCTACTAAATGTCAAGGTTGGTGTAGACTCCCGTTGTCAGTGGTGGGGCGGGCGAACCTGATCAAGATGATCTGGGCACCTCAGCTCCTGTACATTTTCCATAACTCCCCTATGTGGATTTACAACAAATGGTTCAGACGGATTGACTCTAAATTCCGAGACCATATTTGTAAAAAGGGCAGAGCCCGTATTAGCTTGACTACTCTACAGTATAGCCCGGACAGGGGGGTGGGGGAGGGGCTGGCAGTCTCACACTCCAAGATGTACTTTCTAGCATCACAGCTGCAACAACTTACAGGATGGGATCTTCATGACTCTGGTGATCCAATAGTCCAATTGGTGACCCACACTAACCCTATGTTAACAGTTGGCTCCCATCTGGAGATGGGCCTACCGGGTATCCCTCCGTCCTCTCCAACAGCATTATTGCTCCAGAAGGTCTGGAAGGCAGTTAGAGGCAGTTAGAGGGGCATTAGCTATAGTTAGCTATAGTTGGCCCGTTGGAATTAACCCACTTTGGAACAATCCCAAATATGCAGGACTATTTAAACTGCCGGGTTTCTCCCCCTTTGGGCACGACAAGGGAACTGGTTCTTTAAACATTTATATAACGGTAATGTGCTCAATTCATTTGATCATCTGTCCGGGGAGTTCTCCTTAACACGGAAACAATTCTACCAATACCTTCAACTCAGGCACGCGCTACAAACCCAAGCACAGACTGTTAGTTTATCTGTCGATAAATCTGTACTCTTTTGGGAACTCTTGCAGGCAAATAACCCTAGGGGTGTAATATCACGAGCTTACTCAACACTAGTCTCCTCAATTCAGAATCCTGCTCTTCTTAGGTGTAGAACCAAGTGGTGCACTGATGTGGGGAATATAGATGGAGACCAATGGGATATGGCCTTAGAGTCAATCCCGCGTCCCATAAACTGTCCCAACTATTCATACTACATAGGTCCTACCGCACACCCGTTCAATTCTACGACTGGGGAAGAAGAGATTCTCCCTTGTGCCCAAAGTGTGCCATCCATATGGGAGACTTTATACATATGATCTGGTGCTGCCAAAAGCTTACCAGATATTGGACAGAAATCACGCAGACTATCTCTACTTTGGCCCAAACGCCTATACCATCTACCCCATTAGTATGCCCCCTAGGAGCGATTGATGCTGAAATGTATCCAAAAGGTTTGTACATTTTAGTAACCAGACTGCTATACCTGGCTAGGAAACTTATAGCACGCTTCTGGCTGGTGTCAACTGTGCCTTCTAGGGCCAAATGGATCACCTATGTTAACTCTCTTCTCCTCAGGGAACAGTTGGCATATCGACATCGATATGTTATATGGCAAAACTGGTTGGATGACCCAAACCTTGCTCCTCCACAGTTAGTGATTGATAGATTGCTCGGTTCTAGAACCTTTTATTGTCTCTTGAGTTTTCTCCTGAGCTTGGGGCTTCTCCTACATTATATATAAAGCGTAGATGAAACATCATCCAATGCTTTTGCCTACAAACAAGCTCGGAGAAGGGTGTTTTTTTTTTTGTTTTTTTTTTCTTTCAGTTCGTTTTAAGTTTTATCAGTAAAAATATTATATATGCTTGTTACCAGGTAACTGCATACTCTACATTGGGATATGTGCTTTGTGTATAAGTTTATGATGCTACTTTTTTCTGTATATCTCTTTGCTGTACTTTACAGTTACCCACTAACCTTGTCAATAAAAAAAAGTTTCGGTTAAAAAAAAAGTGCAAAATCTGGCCATAGGCAGATAGAAATTTGGCCAAATTTCAATCAGTGTGTGGCCGTTCCTGTTTGACTTCTGTTGAACGGACAAGTTAGAAAACTTTTGCCAATTAGTGGCTGTAGCTGCTGATCAGTATATTCTGACAGTACTGGGTACCACTGTAAGAATACAATTTCCCACCTCATTAGATAGCATGTCCACTTCTGGACACCACTATTCTTCCCATCAGCCACAACATCACTATTCAATTCTGTAGTGACGTAACAGCTAATGGGAGGAACCATGGTTCCAGTGGTTTACAGGAAGACTGGAAGAATTTTATTATCCTAGTGACAGGGTCATCTTGAGGTGGAACTGAAATTCCTATAAAATATTAGTAAATACCACCATGCCCTCCCCATTAGCAGCCCAAAATATGTATTCAGCTGAACAGTATTGAGCTTAGCCAGCTCAGAGTTGGAAAGCACTGCAGGTCTACTGGTGGTTGGAATAGAGGCTCTAATTGAGGTCAACTCGCTTGTTTATTTAACCTTCAATAACTTTAATTGACATTTCAGTTCAACTTCAAAAGCATATTCACAGATTGCCCAGGAAAAAATTGCTTACTTTCTAATTCGGTAGAAAAACTTGGCAATTATGTGCGTTTGAAAAAGTTTGACCTCTTTTTGTGACCGAAATTAAACCAAAATCAGCAAAACCTGTCAGTACATGCTATATTGCATTGAGTTCATACTCATCCACTACAACATTTGTTTTTGGAGACTGCAAAAATCCTGGTTGATCCTGATGTTCACTGTCCCTCCTTCCTTGTCTGTGTCCCCACTGCAGCCAGAGATCGTGTAGACCAGCTGTTGACATCTACTGAGCATGCTCCAGTTTCAGTTCCCTTCTAAACTGTTTATTTGCTCCTTTTTGTTTAACACACAGCTGAGCCAGGGTTTTACTGCCCTCCAACTGACCACCTAAAGTATAAAATACAGCCAGAGGATGCTGTTCATATGTTGTGGCAAATTAAATGTGACATTCACTACATCATTCAAGTCGTCAAGCTCCGCCATTCAAGTCAATGGGGCTGCACCGCAACGCCAAACCAAATTCTTGGCTTGAGATTGTGGTGCATTAGCCCTACAATTAAAAAGGAGCTCCCCCCAAAAATGTAAAAGTCAGCAGCTACAAATACTGTCCAAGAATCCAGAATGAGATGTCCTCACTCAAACCCATTGTTCACTGGGCTTCAGGTCCCTAACACTAGCATCTTAACTAAGGAAAATTGGCTGTGAAGATGCACGGCCTTACAGACGGATTCCCACTGAGCATGCGTGAGCCGCACTGTGCTTTGTGAATGGTCCTGCAGTCTTCTGGGATCTGTGATGTAACTCAGGAAGGCTGCAGCCTGAAGGCGGTGGGTGAACTGTCAAAACCAGGTACCCACTCCCCCCCCCCCCCAATAAAACAAAGTGCCAAATAATAAAGAGGAGGTGGAGGGGAGGAAGCCAACGAGTGGAACTTTCCCTTTTGGGTAAAGGTCTGATTTAACTGCCATTCAGCAAAAAAACAAACAGGTACCGAGGAAGTGGCGGGATTGGCTCCTGAATCCCTGACAGCGGATGCTTAGCCACCCTCTGTAAACTTTATTCATCGCTTTGTTGAGCATTGTCTAGTGTGAATCTAGCCTTATGCCCCGTACACACGATCGTTTTTCATGCCGTTAAAACTGCCATTTTAAAAAATGGCCCTGAAAAATGATCGTGTGTATGCTCCAGAGCATTTTTAACGACGTGAAAAACGGCCATTAAAAATTCCGGACATGCTCTCTTTTTTCACGTAGTTTTTCATGTGTTTTTTTTTTAACGACGTGAAAAACGATAGTGTGTATGCTTTAACGACGTGAAAAAAACGTGCATGCTCAGAATCAAGTATGAGACGGGAGCTCTCGTTCTGGTAAAACTAGCGTTCGTAATGGAGATAGCACATTCATTACACAGTAACGGACTGAAAAGCGCGAATCGTCGCTCAACAAACTTTACTAACATGAAGGGTGGCGCCATTCGAACGGAACTTCCCCTTTATAGTGCCGTCGTACGTGTTGAACGTCACTGCGCTTAGCTTGATCGTTTTTTTAATGATGGTGTGTACGCAAGGCAGGCTTGAGAGGAAACATGAAAAAAAACGAGGAAAAAAACGTCGGTTTAAAAAATGACATTAAAAACGATCGTGTGTACGGGGCATTAAGCCCTGTATACACGATCGGATTTCCTATGGATTTTAAACCGATGGATTTTTCCATCGGAAATCCGATGAAGCTGACTTCCATCAGTCTTGCCTACACACCATCAGTCCAAAAAACGATCGTCCCAAACGCAAACGTAAAACACTCCGACGAGCCAAGAAAAATTAAGTTCTATGCTTCTGAGCGACTTGATTCTGAGCATGCGTGGGTTTTTTACCCGATGGAGTTCCCCACAGACGATAGTAATTTGCTCTTTTTTTTTTTTCCATCGGATAAATTTAAAACATGTTCTATTTTTTTACACCGATGGAAAAAAGACCGATGGGGCCCATACACGATCGGTTTGTCCCATGAAAGAAGTCCATCGGACTGTTTTCATCGGTAAAACCGATCGTGTGTACAGGGCTTTACAGTTCTTACGTACTCGTTATAACAACATTGCTAGAACTTTAGAAAAGCTGTAGTGTCTGCAAAAATACATAGTTGCTTCCACAGGGCTCAGAGGGTTAAGTACACAAAGAACTTTTCAATACAATGAAGCATATATAGATGATGTTATTTATTCAATGTAGCTACAAAAAAAGTTGCATCTCAAACTGACAGCTTATGAAAGGCTTGAAAAGAAAAACAATGATGGCTTTCAGGAAATACAACAAAGTGAAGGCAGTATGGGAAACTGGTAATTATTTATTATTTATTTCCCATAACTGTAGCACCAATGTATTACATAGCATATAGAACCATTCTCATCAATGCCTCTAGCCAATAGAAACTAACAATTTAATTACTTACTGCATGCACCATGCACCAGAGACAACTTCACTTTGGGGGGGGGGGTGTTTAGGGGACAATTTCAATTTAATCACTGCCAAACACATACCCTATACCAGGGATATGCAATTAGCGGACCTCTAGCTGTTGCAAAACTACAAGTCCCATCATGCCTCTGCCTCTGGGTGTCATGCTTGCTGCTGTCAGAGTCTCGCTATGCCTCATGGGACTTGTAGTTTGGCAACAGCTGGAGGTCCGCTAATTGCATATCCCTGCCCTATACACTCTCGCCATTATTGGGTTAAATCAAGTTCACTTGTTTCAAAGATTGATCAGCAGACTCGGCTCTATGATGTAGAAGTAATCTGGATGGCTGTAATTCTGGACAATCGCTTCTACGGACACCTGAAGTGCCAAATGAATATCAGTGTGTCTGCTAAATTGTATCCTGACCTGGCCACAGAAGGCTGTGTTGGTACTGAATAGTGATGAGCCGAACACCCCCGGGTTCGGTTCGCACCAGAACCCGCGAACGGACCGAAAGTTTGCACGAACATTAGAACCCTATTAAATACAATGGATGCGATCGTTCGGATTCTAAAGTGCTAATTATAACGACTATTATCCATGTTATTGTCCTAAACAGAGTTTGGGAACCCGGGTTCTGCACCAGGGGACATGTATCAATGCAAAAAGAAGTTTTAAAAACGGACGTTTTCCGGGAGCAGTCATTTTAATGATGCATAAAGTGAAAAAAAAAAAAGTCAAATATTCCTTTAAATATTGTACCTGGGGGGTGTCTAAAGTATGCCTGTGAAGTGCCACGTGTTTCCCGTGTTTAGAACTGTCCCTGCACAAAATAACATTTCTAAAGGAAAAAAAAGCCATTTAAAACTGCTTGCGGCTTTAATGTAATGTCTGGTCCCGGTAATATGGATGAAAATCTTTAAGAAAAATGGCATAGCTACCCCCCCTACCCCAGCCCATTACCAGCCCCTTTGGGTCTTGTATGAACATTAAGGGGAACCCCGCACACAAAATAAAAAAGGCCCTATATACTCTGAACAGCCGTATACAGGGACTGTAGGTTTGTTCTTATGTAGAATCTGTTTGTAATTTTGAACAGCTACATTGTTTAAGTGTAGCTCCAGGCCAAATACCTATTTTTAAGCTTTTTGGAAAACATAGGGAAGGGTTATCACCCCTGTAACATTTTTTTTTGCTGTCTGTGCCCCTGTTCAGAACATTTCACCTCACTTTGCGTCCCAATGACAACTGTTTTTGAAATGTGGTGTTTTTATTTAAACAAGGATTGGTGATAAAGCATCAGTAGAGAGGAGACACCTTTCTCCCATATTAATTCTTACAGGAGAGAATTTTCCTTCCAAGGGGTAGATTTCCTCTCACTTCCTGTTGTCTTCTTCCGTTTGCAAGTAGGAGTCGTTTGTAAGTTGGATGTTTGAAAGTAGGGACCTGCCGTATATACTCTGCAGAAATTGGCCCCTTAGGTGTTGGTGTTGGCACAACACTGTAAGCACTCACAGTTACTCTTGGTGGGTGCTGGAACGCCCTGCTGTCAACTATTATATCAGGAATTGTAATAACATATAATTGTTGAACAGTGGTAGTAAAAATTGGGCCTTTGATGGTGGTGCTGGTGCCACAACACTGTAAGGCCTGACAGTTACTCTTGGTGGGCGCATGAATGGGCCCTGCTGTGAATTATTAGATCAATAATTATAATTGCATGCCCCTGCTGAACAGGGGCTGAAAAATTGGGCCTTTGGTGGTGGTGGTGGTGGTGGTGGTGGTGTTGACACAACACTGTAAGGCCTGACAGTTACTCTTGGTGGGCGCAGCAATGGGCCCTGCTGTGAATTATTAGATCAATAATTATAATTGCATGCCCCTGTTGAACAGGGGCTGAAAAATTGGGCCTTTGGTGGTGGTGGTGGTGGTGATGGTGGTGCTGGTGCCACAACACTGTAAGGCCTGACAGTTACTCTTGGTGGGCGCAGCAATGGGCCCTGCTGTGAATTATTAGATCAATTATTATAATTGCATGCCCCTGTTGAACAGGGGCTGAAAAATTGGGCCTTAGGCACTGGTGGCACAACACTGCAACCCCTCATAGATACTGTACTTGGAGCACAGCAATGAGGCCTGTTGCAAAGTATTGCATCAAAAATTTTAATTACACGCCCCTGTTAAACAGGGGCTGAAAAATTGGGCCTTAGCCACTGGTGGCGTCACCCATAAACCAAAATGATCTTCCAAGCTATCATCATTAATCGTATCATTGAGGAGGAGGAGGAGGATAGCCAGTCAACATAACAGCACAGGCACTCAGCATCAGCATCAGTCTTGAAGGGATGTGACATTTTAAAATCAATTAGTCTGTTATATCAGCATCAGGTGTGTGGTAGCTGGTGGTGATCCAAGACTGGTTCATCTTGATGAAAGTCAGTCGATCAACCGAGTCGGTGGACAGGCGCACCCTGTGATCCGTGACAAATCCTCCAGCAGCACTGAATGTGCGTTCTGAAAGAACGCTGGATGCAGGACAGGCCAGTAGCTCAATTGCATACTGTGCAAGCTCTGGCCAGTGATCCATCCTCAAGACCCAGTAAGCCAGAGGATTTTCGGTGGGGAAGGTGTCCAAGTCTGACCTTGCCCCTAGGTATTCCTGCACCATGTATATCAGACGCTGGCGATGGTTGCTGGAACCGATCATACTTTGGGGCTGCGGACTAAAGAATTGTCTGAACGCATCGGTCAGACGGCCACCTTCCCCACCGCTCCTTCTTTGACTGCCCGAAGCCTCAGCAACTCGTTGTCCAGGACCAGGAGTTTGTAACCTCCCAGTCTCTGGGAACGCGTTGCACAGACCTTTCTGCAAGGCCTCCCGGAGTTGTCTCATCCTCTGCTCCCTCTGCGACGGTAACATAAGGTCCGCAACCTTACCCTTGTACCGTGGATCAAGGAGAGTGGCCAGCCAGTAATGGTCCCTCTCCTTGATCCGAAGAATACAAGGATCCTTCCGCAGACTTTGCAGGATCAGGGAGGCCATGCAGCGTAGGTTAGCTGAGGCATTCAGTCCGGAGTCCTCTGGGTCATTAAGGACGACATGATCCGCAGCCACCTCCTCCCAGCCACGTACAAGTCCACTGGTTTCTTGGGACTGTAAATCATCCCTAAAAGACTGCTGCTGATGATGCTGAGTGCCAGCCTCCACCTCCATGCTGACACAATCCTCCTCCTCCTCCTCCTCCTCTTCCTGTGTGATGGGTGGGACAGAAGGAACACTGTCTGGGTAAAGGGGGCCTTGAGAGGCAAGGAAGTCCTCCTCTTCCTGCCTCTGTTCTGCCTCAAGTGCCCTGTCCATTATTCCACGCAGCGTGTGCTCCAACAGGTGGACAAGAGGTACAGTGTCACTGATGCATGCACTGTCACTGCTCACCATCCTCGTGGCCTCCTCAAATGGTGCCAGGACAGTGCATGCATCCCTGATCATGCCCCACTGGCGTGGTGAAAAAAACCCGAGCTCCCCTGACCCTGTCCTGGTGCCGTAGTCGCACAGGTACTCATTGATGGCCCTCTGCTGCGTGTGCAGCCGCTGCAGCATGGCCAACGTTGAGTTCCACCTGGTGGGCATGTCACATATAAGGCGGTTCTTGGGCAGGTTCAACTCCTTTTGCAGCTCAGCCAGGCGAGCACTGGCATTATAAGATCTGTGGAAATGCACACAGACTTTCCTGGCCTGCCTCAGGACATCCTGTAAGCCCGGGTACCTGCCCAAGAACCGCTGCACCACCAGGTTAAGGACGTGAGCCATACAGGGCACATGGGTCAGTTGTCCCTGTCGGAGGGCGGAGAGGAGGTTGTTGCCATTGTCGCAAACCACCATTCCTGGCTTAAGCTGGCGTGGCGTCAACCACCTCTCGGCCTGCCCCTGCAGAGCAGACAGGACCTCTGCCCCAGTGTGGCTCCTGTCCCCCAAACACACCAGCGCAAGCACGGCATGGCATCTTTTTGCCTGCGTACTTGCGTAGCCCCTTGAACGCCTACGGAGCACCGCTGGTTCCGAGGACAAACCACAGGAAGAGGCCATGGAGGAAGAAGAAGAGGAAGGGGTGGAGGAGAGAGGTGTGTCACAACCAGTAGTAGCATTTTGGAGGCGTGGCGGTGGAACAACCTCCAACACTACTGCACCTTGTCCTGCATCCTTCCCAGCTGCCAAAAGAGTGACCCAATGGGCCGTGAAAGAAAGGTAACGTCCCTGTCCATGCCTGCTGGACCATGAGTCAGCGGTAATATGCACCTTACCACTGACCGCCCTGTCCAGCGAGGCCAAGACATTGCCTTCCACATGCCTGTAGAGAGCCGGAATCGCCTTCCATGAGAAAAAGTGGCGTTTGGGAACCTGCCACTGAGGAACCGCACATTGCACAAACTCACGGAAGGGGGCCGAGTCTACCAACTGAAAAGGCAGCAGTTGAAGCGCTAGCAATTTAGCCAAGCTAGCATTCAACCGCTGGGCATGTGGATGGCTGGGAGTGAACTTCTTTCGACGGTCCAGCAGCTGGGGCAGGGAAATTTGCCTGCTAGAATCGGACGTCGGTGTACTGCTAGCAGAGTGGCCGCAAGTACTTGGCTGTGACACACCTAATTCTACACCTTCATTCCTCTCAGTGCAGGTTTCAGAGAGGACTGATGGTATAGTGGGGTTGGAGATCCCAGCTGATGCGGTGCAAGGAGAGGTCCGCTTTGTTCTTTGGTGTGGGTCTTTAAGGTAGGCTTGCCAACGAGCTGCATGGCAGGTCAACATATGTCTGATCAAGCATGTGGTGCCCAAGCGGCTGATGTTTTGGCCACGCGATATACGCTTGAGACATATGTTGCAAACAGCAGCTGTGCGATCTGATGCACTCGTCTCAAAAAAGGCCCACACCAAAGAACTTTTTGAATGACGGGCAGAGGCAGCGCCCTGCACAGGCGGAGCTCTGCGGTGTGATTCCGTCGGTGTGCTGCCCATACGCTGGCCACCCAAGGGCATCCTGCCTCGTTGGAGATGTGCCTCCTCCTCATCCTCCTCCTCCTCCTCTCTCCTATTAGGCACCCACGTGGAGTCAGTGACCTCATCATCCCCTCCCTCCTCATCACTGGAGCCAATCTGGCAGTATGCTGCAGCTGCTGGAGCATGACTGCCAGATTGGTGTCCTTCTTGAGCATCCCCTCTCTCTGCTCTCACGCTACTGCCTTCCTCTAGCTGGGTATCATCATCAGATCCTTCGAAACGCTGGGCATCCTCCTGGAGCATGTACCCAACACTGTGCTCAAACAGTTCGGGGGACTCCTCAGGAGGAGGACATGGTGGGTCTAGGGAAGGAGTGACTAATGATGACATTGATACCAGAGAAGAGGACGCTTTGGCAGCTGCTTTGCCAGTACCCTGAGCCTGGGTGAGAGAGGATGAGGAGGATGAGGTGGGCTTGGTCATCCACTCTACCAAGTCTTCGGCATGATGTGGCTCAACATGTCCAGCTGCCGAAAAGAAGGACAAGCGTGTCCCATGGCCACGTGCTGATGACAATGCACCGCGTCCATGACCAGCACTGTTGCCCTCAGACACAGAGCCTGCTTGCCCTCTTTGTTTGCCTCCTGACTGTCTGCCTCTCCTTGTTTGCCTTCCAGACATTTTAATGGATGGCCTGCAGGGAGATGGGAAAAACAGCAATAAGGGCTACCTTCAGGTGTATACTGTGCAGGAGGCTTAGCAACAAAGACACTGACACAGTCCCCTGCCTATCCTTCTCTGTCCCTAAACACAAGGATGTGCAATATGCTTCAGCAAGATTGGTTTAGCACAGAATAGCACACTGATAGTTTCCCTCACTGTCCTTCTCTGTCCCTACAAACAAGATTTAGCACAGAATAGCACACTGATAGTTTCCACGAGTGTCCTTCTCTGTCCCTAAACTCAAGGATTTCAAATATGGTTCAGCAAGATTGGTTTAGAACAGAATAGCACACTGACACTTTCCCTCACTGTCCTTTTCTGTCCCTACAAACAAGATTTAGCACAGAATAGCACACTGATAGTTTCCACGAGTGTCCTTCTCTGTCCCTAAACTCAAGGATTTCAAATATGGCTCAGCAAGATTGGTTTAGGACAGAATAGCACACTGACACTTTCCCTCACTGTCCTTCTCTGTCCCTACAAACAAGATTTATCACAGAATAGCACACTGATAGTTTCCACGAGTGTCCTTCTCTGTCCCTAAACTCAAGGATTTCAAATATGGTTCAGCAAGATTGGTTTAGCACAGAATAGCACACTGATAGTTTCCCTCACTGTCCTTCTCTGTCCCTACAAACAAGGATTAGCACAGAATAGCACACTGATAGCTTCCACGAGTGTCCTTCTCTGTCCCTAAACTCAAGGATTTCAAATATGGTTCAGCAAGATTGGTTTAGAACAGAATAGCACACTGACAGTTTCCCCGAGTGTCCTTCTCTGTCCCTAAACTCAAGGATTTCAAATATGGTTCAGCAAGATTGGTTTAGGACAGAATAGCACACTGACACTTCCCCTTACTGTCCTTCTCTGTCCCTACAAACAAGATTTAGCACAGAATAGCACACTGATAGTTTCCACGAGTGTCCTTCTCTGTCCCTAAACTCAAGGATTTCAAATATGGTTCAGCAAGATTGGTTTAGAACAGAATAGCACACTGACAGTTTCACTCACTGTCCTTCTCTGTCCCTACAAACAAGGATTAGCACAGAATAGCACACTGATAGTTTCCACGAGTGTCCTTCTCTGTCCCTAAACTCAAGGATTTCAAATATGGTTCAGCAAGATTGGTTTAGGACAGAATAGCACACTGACACTTTCCCTCACTGTCCTTCTCTGTCCCTACAAACAAGATTTAGCACAGAATAGCACACTGATAGTTTCCACGAGTGTCCTTCTCTGTCCCTAAACTCAAGGATTTCAAATATGGTTCAGCAAGATTGGTTTAGCACAGAATAGCACACTGATAGTTTCCCTCACTGTCCTTCTCTGTCCCTACAAACAAGGATTAGCACAGAATAGCACACTGATAGTTTCCACGAGTGTCCTTCTCTGTCCCTAAACTCAAGGATTTCAAATATGGTTCAGCAAGATTGGTTTAGGACAGAATAGCACACTGACACTTTCCCTCACTGTCCTTCTCTGTCCCTACAAACAAGATTTAGCACAGAATAGCACACTGATAGTTTCCACGAGTGTCCTTCTCTGTCCCTAAACTCAAGGATTTCAAATATGGTTCAGCAAGATTGGTTTAGAACAGAATAGCACACTGACAGTTTCCCTCACTGTCCTTCTCTGTCCCTACAAACAAGTTTTAGCACAGAATAGCACACTGATAGTTTCCACGAGTGTCCTTCTCTGTCCCTAAACTCAAGGATTTCAAATACGGTTCAGCAAGATTGGTTTAGAACAGAATAGCACACTGACAGTTTCCCTCACTGTCCTTCTCTGTCCCTACAAACAAGGATTAGCACAGAATAGCACACTGACACTTTCCCTCACTGTCCTTCTCTGTCCCTACAAACAAGGTTTAGCACAGAATAGCACACTGACACTTTCCCTCACTGTCCTTCTCTGTCCCTACAAACAAGGTTTAGCACAGAATGACACACTGACACTCTCCCTACCTATCCTTCTCTGTCCCTAAACACAAGGAATCCAGGATTAGTAAAGGAAAAAAATGACACTGTCCCTGCCTATGCTTCTCTTTCCCTGCTCCGGAACACACTACACAAGGCCGCCGCACTGGCGGCCTTTTATAATGTGGGGTGTGTACTAAACCCCCTCAGCAATAATTGGCCACAGGCATCCTGCCTGTGGCCAATCATTGCTCTCCTCGCTGCCGGCGCTGTGATTGGCCAAGCATGCGGGGTCACAGTGCATGCTTGGCCAATCACAGCGCCTGGATGACACTGCAATGGCGTAGTGCATTGTGGGCCGTTCGCGTCACTCGAATTTGGCGCGAACGGCCCAAATCGTTTGATCTTCGTCGAACGATCGAACAGCCGATGTTCGAGTCGAACGTATGTTCGAGTCGAACACGAAGCTCATCCCTAGTACTGAATGGGATATAGTTGATTGTATTGGTTAAGCCGGCCAGGTACTGTCAATGAGAGGGATTTATCCAGGTACTGGAGAGAGATTTGGGGGGGTGAGAATAGAGCACTGTACTGGGGAGGGCGTGATTTTGGGCAAAGGAGGCTTCTTGTACTCTGGACTCTGCGCGCAACGCACCCCTGAACCTTGCACTCTGTATGCAGTGCACCCCTGAACCCTGCACTCTGTATGCAGTGAACCCCTGAACCCTGCACTCTTTATGCAGTGAACCCCTGAACCTTGCACTTTGTATGCAGCCCACCCCTGAAACCTGCACTCTGTATGCAGCGCACCCCTAAACCCTGCACTCTGTATGCAGTGCACCCCTGAAACCTGCACTCTGTATGCAGTGCACCCCTGAACCCTGCACTCTGTATGCAGTGCACCCCTGAACCTTGCATTCTGTATGCAGCTCACCCCTGAACCCTGCACTCTGTATGCAGTGCACCCCTGAACCCTGCACTCTGTATGCAGTGCACCCCTGAACCTTGTACTCTGTATGCAGTGCACCCCTCAACCCTGCACTCTGTATGCAGTGCACCCTTGAACCTTGCACTCTGTATGCAGTGCATCCCTGAACTTTGCACTCTGTATGCAGCTCACCCCTGAACCCTGCACTCTGTATGCAGCTCACCCCTGAACCTTGTACTCTGTATGCAGTGTACCCCTGAACAGTGCACTCTGTATGCAGTGCACCCCTGAACCCTGCACCCTGTATGCAGTGCACCCCTGAACCTTGCACTCTGTATGCAGTTCACCCCTGAACCCTGCACTCTGTATGTAGCGAACACTTGAACCCTGGACTTTGTATATACTGCACACCTGAACCCTGTACTTAAAATGACTGTAAAATCTAAAAAAAATTATGTTAAAAATAACAAACATGTTTATACTTACCTGTTCTGTGCAGTTGGTTTTGAAACAGAGAAGCCCAGATCCTCCTCTTCTCGGGTCCCTCTTCGGTGCTCATGGCCCCTCCCTCCTGTTGAGTGCTCCCACAACAAGCAGCTCCGTGTGGCCCCAACCCCTTTCTCTCCTCATTGGCTGACTGACTTTGACAACAGCGGGAACCAATGGCGCTGCGCTACTGTCACAGCCAATTAGAAGGGGAGTCCTGGGCAGCCGAGACACTCCCACAACATCCCTGGATCTAGGGTGACCACATTTCCAAACTGCCATTCAGGGACACCCCAGCAAGCTTTGTTCAGGGAGTTGAGTGTTTCTTCCGTTGAGTGGTTTTGGTTTAACATTTCCATATTGTTCAATAGTGTGGTTTTGTAGTTTCTTCTGTGATCTTGTCCAGTGTGTTGTTGTTGATTGTCTTGATTTTTGGAGGGTGGTTTTGGTCGTTATAGTAAATTTGATGGCATGGTGGTCTGTCCATGGTAGAGGCCGGTTGTACAGTGTGTTGATGTCCATATTTTGTTTGAAGATTAGGTCGAGAGTGTGACCTGATACATGTGTAGGAGTATTTATCAGTTGTTGCAAGCCTAGTTTTTCTAGTTGGTCGATGCAGGCGGTGGCGATGAGGTCTTCGGAGGAATTGGCCCGGAGGTTGAAGTCTCCAAGTAGCAGGAGATTTTTGGTATTCATGGTGTATGTCGAGAAAAATTCATTGAAAAGTGTGAGGAGTTGAGTCTTTGGTCCCGGTGGTCTGTAGCAAAGCAGTATGTGGATGGTATCCTGGGGTGTAGTTTGAAGTTGCAAGGTGAGCGTTTCCATGAAAGGCAATGAGTTCTGTAGCGTTGGTTTGATGAGCGTAAGGTGGTCTTTGTAGATTACTGCTAGGCCTCCTCCTCTTTGTCCTGTTCTATGCTCGGTAAGGATGCGGTAGTTCTCCGGCACTAGTTCTGCTAGGATGGTATTGCAGTCGGGTGTTAGCCAGCTTTCTGTGATGAAGAGGCAGTCTATGTTGTGTTGAGTGATGAAATTATGAATTTCCTGTCTGTGTTTGACTGCAGATCTAGTGTTGATTAGGGCACTTGATAGGTGTTGTAGTTGCCGTGGTGCTATACTGTTTTTTTCTGTTGATAGTCGACTGATTCTTAGGATTCGTTCTTTTTGCAGTTTTATTTGGATGGGTGCCGGTAGTGTTGTGGCGGAGTTCTTTAGGCTTCGGATGGTGTCGGCTGAGTATTTAATGCTGACCATGTTGAGAAAGTGTTGATGATGATGATATTGGTCCGATGGTGATGATGATCCGATGGTGGTGATGATCCGATGGTGATGATGATCCGATGGCGGTGATGATCCGATGGTGGCGGTGATGATCCGATGGTGGCGGTGATGATCCGATGGTGACGATGATGATCCGGAGGCGAATGGGCTATCCTGAGTCTCTGGCTAATGGAAGAGCCCGATATACTTACCTTGTTGTCAGGTTTGGTGGACAACTAGTGATGATCCTGAGAAGAGGATAAGGATGATGGTGATGATGGTGAAGGTGCTGAGGATGATGATAGTGATGATGGTGCTGGTGAGGACGGCGATGATCCTGACTATCTAACCCCCCCGTTGATCCAGAGGAAGGCGAAAAACCCCAGCTAAGCACAGGCCAATAGTGCTATAGCGGGGGGAAAAAATCCTTCCTGATCCCTCTAGAGGCGATCGGGTGATCCCTGGATCAGCTAACTAATGGATGGACCCCGGTATACTTACCTAGTTGTCAGGTTTGCCAGGACAACTAGTGATGATGCGGATGATGATGATGTGAATGCGGATGAGGATAATGAGGCTGATGATGACGAGAATGAGGATGCGGATGACGATGAGGATGAGGATGCTGGGGATGCGGATGATGCTGAAAGTGAGGATGATGATGCTGCTGAGACTGAGGACAAGGATGTGGATGATGGTATTAGCAGAGAGTATTGCTACTGCAGTTCTATATACTACTGTCCAATTCCTGGTAGATATAGGCCCGGGTGTACCAAGATGGCCACTGGTGCCTAGACTAGGTCGGGAGAGTGCTGGAGGCCAGGCGGGTGTACCAAGATGGCCGCCACGGCCGGAGCCGCGGGCTGTCCTGAAAAGGACAGGCGGCGGTGGTTGCGGCCTCGGGTCTGCTGCTGGCTGAGGGAGCTCCGATGCGGGAAACACGGCGTGCCCGCTAAATGGGGGTGAGGGGGGACGATGCTGGGCTAGAGGGGGGCCGGACTAGGCCTCAGCCGTAGACTGTCTTGCCGGCGGTTGCCGGTAACAATGAATGGCGGCCCGGATGGTAAGTGGAGAGGCTCTGGGAGTAGCTGGGAGGAGTAGGGCCAGGTGCCAGGGGATCGTGGCTTGTTAGGCAGCCCCTGTAAAGGAAGGACGAACTGTGGGATGTGCCTGGGAAGCCCTGGAAGGCAGAAGGCAGGGAGCTCCTGCAACACACGTCCGTTCTCTACGGCTCACACTGACACTGAGTGATGGCCATTAATCCATGCCAGGTCAATGTTAGGAAAAGGAGAGCACACCACCCACCTCATGGCTGTGCTATTCCAGTCCTGCTTGCTCTCTCCCTGCCACAGCCCTGACATAAGCCCGGTCCAGCCTGTGGTGTATGTCCCCATGTTATCTGTACCTGAATTACTGCAGTTCCTTGTAGGTGTCACTCACTTCCTGCAGCACATGTCCTCGGTCTTTGCGGTGAAGTGCAGCGAGGAGGGGGAGGAGAAGATCCGGGACTGGAGCCTGGACACTGCATGCGATGCTCCTCTTCTGTCAGCCTGACAGACTCTGCCACTTCCGCTTTCTCATGCCATCGCCGGACCCTCCACCTGTCACTTAAGCAGTAGCAGCAGTCGGGCACATCCATTCCTAGCTGAGAGGGCGGGCTGACAACACAGCGGGGCACGTGGGCTGACAGTCACTGGAGAGTCAAATGCCACCACTGTGCCCATCATATGCAGCCACTTGTGCCCCATCAAATGCAGCCACTTGTGCCCCATCAAATGCAGCCACTTTGCCCGTCAAATGCCATCACTGTGCTCGTCAAATGCCATCACTGTGCCCGTCAAATGCCATCACTGTGCCCCATCTAATGCCACCACTTGTGCCCCATCAAATGTAGCCACTGTGCCCGTCAAATGGCATCACTGTGCCCGTCAAATGCCATCGCTGTGCCTGTCAAATGCAGTCACTTGTGCCTCATCAAATGTGACCACTGTGCTCCATCAATTGCCGCCATTTGTGCCCATCAAATGCCATCACTGTGCCCTGTCAAATGCAGTCACTGTGCCCGTCAAATGCAGTCACTTTTACCCAATCAAATGCCACCACTGTGCCCCATAATATACAGCCACTTGTGCACCATCAAATGCAGCCACTTTGTCCGTCAAATGCCATCACTGTGCTCGTCAAATGCCATCACTGTGCCAGTCAAATGCCGCCACTGTGCCCATAAAATGCCATCACTGTGCCCGTCTAATGCCATCACTGTGCCCCATCTAATGCCGCCACTTGTGCCCCATCAAATGTAGCCACTGTGCCCGTCAAATGCCATCACTGTGCCCGTCAAATGCCATCACTTGTGCCTCATCAAATGCTACCACTGTGCCCCATCAATTGCCGCCATTTGTGCCCATCAAATGCCATCACTGTGCCCGTCAAATGCAGTCACTTCTACCCTATCAAATGCCGCCACTGTGCCCCATCAAATGTCACCACTGTGCCCCATCAAATGTCACCACTGTGCCCGTCAAATGCCATCACTGTGCCCGTCAAATGCCATCACTGTGCCCGTCAAAGCCATCACTGTGCCCATCAAATGCCATCACTGTGCCCCATCAAATGCCATCACTGTGCCCATCAAATGCCATCACTGTGCCCATCATATGCAGCCACTGTGCCCCCCACCCCCCCTTATCAGACCAGCTCAAGACACAAGCAGTCAAGCACTCCTCTTCCTTATCACACTAGCTCTGGATGGCACAGGTCAGGTGTGATTGGGTGGTGGACACCTTGCCAACCCCCCACCTATAGTAACAGCTCACCTCGGGCTCCAGGACACCCCCATCGCAAGCCGCCCCCGCCCGTTACCGCACTAGCTCGGTGCCATGGCGAGCAGCTCTGCCTCTGTTACACCTGGGCGGCAGCTGAAGGGAACACACACAGTGTGCAGCAGCAGCCACGCCGCTCGGGCGGAGAAGGTAAAAAGCTCAGCAGCGCGTAGTACTGGGAGGGGAGGACCCGTAGCTGGAAACAGAGCCAGGCAGGCACAGCTGACTCCTGTGACATCACTCGTTGCTAAACGCCAAGCGGGGCCGGCTCTAGCAACCTGTACAGGAAATGCAGTGGCTGCACTGGCTGACAGGCTGTGTCCTCTATTTCATTCCGGGACACTGTATTGTCCCGGAATGAAGTAGCCTGGGACCAGGGACATACATTTCAATTGCGGGATAATCCCGGGTAATCCGGGACACGTGGGCAGCCTAGCTGGATCTAGAGGAACCTCGGGTAAGTTTTAGGGGGGCACATTCCTGGTATTTATTGCCCCTTTAACACCTTAGTGCAAGAAGTGAAATTGCTGCCTCCTGAATGTGTTTTTTTCCAAGGTGAATGGGAATTGAAATTCTGTCACAACTGCAAGCCAAGCATTTGGCTTGTGGCTGCTATATAGCCCCATTGAGCTTGACGAGCAAGCTTGACATGCGATGCTGCCTGTGAAACTTGACATGTCGAGTTAAAATTGCTGCACTATGAAGCTAAGCATTGAGACCATGGCAATGTGTACTCACCCAACCAGCTGCTATGTTCGCTAAGGTCCGATTCACACCTATGCAGGTTGCAGTTTGCAAATTGCAGGTGCATTTAGCGTTTTTCATTACACGCTTTTCATCCATTGAAGTCTATGGAACCAAAAACCAGAAAAAAGTCCCTGGCCTTTTCCATAAAATGCACAGATGTGAACTACATCTAAAGGAAACCATGTTAAATAGACTGCAGTGTGTTTCTGCAAAACTGAAATACCACAAAAAAATGCATAGGTGTGAACTAGGCCTTAGAGGTAGGTGGTCAGGGAGTGATTCTGTTTAATCATCCTCCTTTAGGCCACTCTGACTATTGGATGCAATCTGGTCATGCCCATTCCTCTCTTTTGCATAACAGAATTTGTTTTTCCAGCAGGGTGGCTGATAATTTGTCATGCTGTGTCAACTTTTTAAATGTAAACGCAGCCATTGTGATGACCATGTAATACACAGGTTTATTTATTAGTGGTATTTATTTAGCACTGCTTTTCATATACATTGCACATTCACATCAGTCCCTAAACTCAAGGAGCTTACAATCTAAAGTCCCTAAATCACATTCATATACTAGGGTCAATTAACCTCCCAGCATGTCTTTGGAGTGTAGAGGAAACCCACGCAGGCACAGGGAGGACATACAAACTTCAGGCAGGTAGTGCCATGGTTGGGATTCAAACTGATGACTCGAATGCTGGCAGGCAGAATTGCTAACCATTTAGCCACTATGCTGCCCACAGATAAGCACCAAATGATTTTATTGGTTTATACATACTGAATAGAATGTTTAGGTGTGTCCCTGTATTACATAATTATGGTAACTATAAAAGAGTCATGCCTAGTACACACGAGTGGGTTTTCCGACAGGAAAAGATCCGTCGTAAAAACCAGAGGGGAAAGACGAGAACCTGCTCGGTAACTTTTTCCCCGTACACGCGGCCGGTTTTCCCTTCGGGAAAACTCAGATGAGAGCTTTGGCCAGGAATCCCGGCCGTGTGTATGATCCGTTGCAGTTTTTATTATAGGAAAACTGTCGGCAAAAAGTCCGTCGGTAATCCCGGCGAGAAAAAAGAGAGGAGGTTCTCTTTTTTTGTCCGACGGTTTTTGGCAGTTTTCCTGTCTGAAAAACTGCGAGGGAGCATACACACAGCCGGGATTCCCGACCAAAAGCTCTCCTTGCAGTCTTCCTGTCGGGAAAACCGACCGTGTGTATGAGGCATCAGACTCAATAGTGTATAGCCCTGTTAATAATGTGTTTAAAGCCCAACTCCAGGACACGTGAAAATTCTCCCTTGCAGCTGTACCCAACCTTGCAAGTGTTAACTGCTCCATTAGGTCAAGAAGGCATAGAAAAGAAGATTTACTTACCGGATCCTCTGGTCCTCCGCATAGAGCAGCCTCTGCAGTGTTCGCCCCCCCCACCCCCATGCTCTAGTGGCCTAAGGTCCTAAGATCATTAAAGTGGTTGTAAACCCACTTTTTAAACAAAGACCTACAGGTAAGCCTAGATTAAGGCTTACCTGTAGGTGCATGAAATATCTCCTTAACCTACACGGTTAAGGAGATATTTGTATGTAAATGCGGCGATGCTGACGTCACCCCATTCACAAATTCGGCTAGGTCGCAACATTCGACGACGTAGCCGAATTCGACAGCTCACACGCGCATGCGCGGAGTCACGTCTTCGCCGCTCCGGCCAATCACAGCGCCGGAGCGGCGCTGTGATTGGCTGCAGCGGCGATACCCGGAAGTAACATTCCGGCTATCGCCACAGCGATGGATGCGGCTTTCGGGGGCCCCGATCGAAGGTAAGTGGTACATAATGAGCTAGTATGCTAGTCATACTAGCTCATTATAGCTTTGTCTTGCAGGTTAGTAAAAAAAAAAAAAAGATAAAAGGGTTTACAACCACTTTAAGACCAATGATGGGTCTATAATTCTGCAACTCGACATGAGGATGCTGAGGAACTGCCAGAGCATGGGGGAAGCAGAGGATTGAGTAAGTAACTGTATTTTTACTCTCCCCTAGACCTAAATGAGCAGTTAAAGCAGAGCTCCACCCAAAAGGGGAAGCTCTACTTATCTGCCTCCTCCGCCCCTCCGCTGCCACATTTGGCACCATTTGGGGGGGAGCAGGTACCTGGTTTTGACAGGTACCAGCTCCCACTTCCAGCTCACTTTGCCACGGCAAAGTGAGCCAGAAGTTCAGCCCTCAAAGATGGCCCATTGAGAAAGCGCAGCATGATTCGTGATTTTTGTCCGAAGGGAGTTGGCCCGGGAACACCCATAGCATACACATGGCAGGACTTTTCTGCAAATTTTCCCAAAACTTTCACAACATCACGTGGTTTTTCTGCTCTTTTCTGCTCTTTACCGCCACCCTTTGGTCAACTTCTGCTATCGTTGGTTGATTTTAACATTGGTTCTGGGCATGCCTGTTTGTACTTCGGACAAAAGTCCGATGGATTTCTGTACACACAATAGGATTTTGCAGAGCGAACTTTTGTCTGGTGAAAACCGAAAAAGTTTGTCCGATGGAGCGTACACACGGTAGTATTTTTTTGAAACCTTGCTCATTTTGAAGTTTGTTGTCAAAAAGTCTTACCGTGTGTATGGGGCTTAACTGTCGATTTTACATTTTTTGAGGGGTGGGGCGGAACTCCTCTTTGAGTTCACTGTGGGCACAGCCCCACTGCAAGGTAGAATTTTTAGATTTACCGGAGTTGAGCTTTAAATAACATATTGATCTGGCTATCATGTTGATAGATGAATTATAAAATACTGACATTTTGTTAAACCTGAAAAAGGCCTAGATTTCATTCATCTAAGCGCTGCGCAAACTGTTGGCGCTATATAAATCCTGTATAAAAATTTATCTGCACCATCTTTGGTTATCAGTGTCAGCAAATACGCTTTTATATGAACTGACCTATTGGAAAGCCACACAGCCTTCCACCCAAAGACACAAATATAAACTGATATTTCCTCTAAAAGCAAAAGGTACATTTGTCTACGGAAAGTGTTCAGCTGTTAAAACCCTTTCAAACAGTTTCTAGGTCAGCTAGCAGGCGCTTGTCTGTTTGATCTATTGATATCTGCTTCCTCTAACTGAAGCTTCTGTTTGCAGGTGTCTTTGGGGAGCCACAGCCTTTCACACACACAAACTTGTTTTCCATTTTTCTTATGTTTTATATTGTTCACAATGTGTACACATTGGTGCTGGATGCACATCCAATCCCTGTAAATTTGATGCACTAGAAATGAGCATGCACTGCGATATTACCACGGACACCATGTACAGAACAGGATAAAACTAAAGGATTATTTACTATACATTAAAACCTGAAATTACTAAAATAAACAATAATAATGATGATGTGTCTCTGCTGTCTCCTGGTTTTAGTAGAAATCTTCCTCCTCCCATCCCCTCCTACCCCCACCCCTGTACTTTTCTGGAGCGGTAGGGGTTAACAGAGCTGAAGGATCTTTCATATGCACTCATCAAGAGCGCCTGACTATGTTGTCCAAATTTTCTGCCAAACTCCTCCATTTACAGAAGCCATATTATCACTTCTATGTATAGCGCTAAACCCATGGGGGCTGCTGGTAATAACTTGTTCTTCCCAGATAGTACAGAGGCTGCCCATCCCTACAAGCACCAGTTCATCCACATCAGCTTCAAGAACTTCATCTAGGGCAGTGATGGCGAACCTTGGCACCCCAGATGTTTTGGAACTACATTTCCCATGATGCTCAACTACACTGCAGAGTGTATGAGAATCATGGGAAATGTAGTTCCAAAACATCTGGGGTGCCAACGTTCGCCATCACTGATCTAGGGGATGTATTTTTTGAATTGCTTGAAGAATTTTAAACAGGAAAGTGATTAAAGGAAATGTAAAGGTTGTCACCCCTCTACACTGTAATGCGCTGTGTAAACTGTTGGCGCTATATAAATCGTGTAAAATAATAATAAATAATAGTAATAATAAAGGTTTGTTTTAAAAAAAACAAAAACAAAAAACAAACATGTCATACTTACCTCCAGGGATGAGCCGAACACCCCCCTGTTCGGTTCGCACCAGAACCTGCAAACAGACAGAATGTTTGCGCGAACTTTAGAACCCTATTAAATACAATGGACTCGAACGTTCGAAATCTAAAGTGCTAATTATAAAGGCTAATATGCAAGTTATTGTCCTAAAAAGTGTTTGGGGACTCGGGTCCTGCCCCAGGGGACATGTATCAATGCAAAAAAAGGTTTAAAAAATAGACGTTTTTACGGGAGCAGTGATTTTAATAATGCTTAAAATGAAAAAATAAAAGTGAAATATTCCTTTAAATTTCGTACCTGGGGGGTGTGTATGATATGCATGTAAAGTGGCGCATGTTTCCCGTGCTTAGAACTGTCCCTGCACAAAGTGTCATTTTTGAAGGAAAAAAAGTCATTTAAAACTCACTCGCGGCTATTAATGAATTGTCAGCTTTTATCAATACATACAAAAGTCATTGATAAAAAAAAAGCGTGGGGGTTCCCCCAAATTCAATTACCAGGCCCTTTAGGTCTGGAATGGATATTAAGGGGAACCCCGCCGCAAATTTAAAAAAAAATGGCGTGGGGTTCCCCCTAAATATCCATACCAGGCCCTTGAGATCTGGCATGGATTTTAAGGGGAACTCCACCCCAAATGTAAAAAAAATGGTGTGGAGTCCCCCCCAAAAATCCATACCAGACCCTTATCCGAGCACGCAACCTGGCCGGCCGCAGGGGAAGAGGGGGGGACGAGAGAGCGCCCCCCCCTCCCTCCTGAACCGTACCAGGCCACATGCCCTCAACATGGGGAGGATGTCCCCATGTTGATGGGGACAAGGGCCTCATCCCCACAACCCTTGCCCGGTGGTTGTGGGGGTCTGCGGGCGGGGGGCTTATCGGAATCTGGAAGACCCCTTTAACAAAGGGGACCCCCAGATCCTGGCCCCCCCTATGTGAATTGGTAAGGGGTACATTGTACCCCTACCATTTCACGAAGAAAGTGTCAAAAAATTTAAATAAAAACACACACACCTTGAAAAAGTCCTTTATTAAAAAAAAAAAAACTAATAAAAAAAAAAAACATTCCAGCGATGAAATCCAGTGTCCCACGGCGATCCCGATGTCCAGCGCTGTCCGTCATTGGTTGTGCCTGTGCGGACCTGATGGGGAACTTCCTCTGCTGTGTTTTAAATGTATAGACCCACCCCTTCTAAAGTTCCCCATCAGGTCCGCTCAGCGGACCAGATGCGGAACGAGAGAAGGGGCGGGTCTATTCATGTATTACACAGCGGACCTGAAGGGGAACTTTAGAAGGGGCGGGTCTATACATTTAAAACACAGCGGAGGAAGTTCCCCATCAGGTCCGCACAGGCACAACCAATGACGGACAGCGCTGGACATCGGGATCGCCATGGGACACTGGATTTCATCGCTGGAATGTTGTTGTTTTTTTATTATTTTTTTTTTTTTAATAAAGGACTTTTTCAAGGTGTGTGTGTTTTTATATAAAATTTTTTGACACTTTCTTCGTGAAATGGTAGGGGTACAATGTACCCCTTACCAATTCACATAGGGGGGGCCGGGATCTGTGGGTCCCCTTTGTTAAAGGGATCTTCCAGATTCCGATAAGCCCCCCGCCCGCAGACCCCCACAACCACCGGGCAAGGGTTGTGGGGATGAGGCCCTTGTCCCCATCAACATGGGGACATCCTCCCCATGTTGAGGGCATGTGGCCTGGTACGGTTCAGGAGGGAGGGGGGGGCGCTCTCTCGTCCCCCCCTATTCCCCTGCGGCCGGCCAGGTTGCGTGCTCGGATAAGGGTCTGGTATGGATTTTTGGAGGGACTCCACGCCATTTTAAAAAATAAAATTGGGGTGGAGTTCCCCTTAAAATCCATGCCAGATCTCAAGGGCCTGGTATGGATATTTAGGGGGAACCCCACGCCATTTTTTTTTTCATTTGCGGCGGGGTTCCCCTTAATATCCATTCCAGACCTAAAGGGCCTGGTAATTGAATTTGGGGGAACCCCCACGCTTTTTTTTTATCAATGACTTTTCTATGTATTGATAAAAGCCGACAATTCATTATAGCCGCGAGTGAGTTTTAAATGACTCTTTTTCCTTCAAAAATTACACTTTGTGCAAGGACAGTTCTAAGCACAGGAAACATGTGCCACTTTACATGCATATCATACACACCCCCCAGGTACGAAATTTAAAGGAATATTTCACTTTTATTGTTTCTTTTTAAGCATTATTAAAATCACTGCTCCTAAAAAAACGGCAGTTTTTAAAACTTTTTTTTTGCATTGATACATGTCCCCTGGGGCAGGACCCAGGTCCCCAAACACTTTTTAGGACAATAACTTGCATATAAGCCTTTATAATTAGCACTTTAGATTTCTCCCATAGACTTTTCGAATTTGCCGCGAACACCCCAAATTGTTCGTTGTTCGGCGAACGGGCGAACAGGCAATGTTCGAGTCGAACATGAGTTCAACTCGAACTCGAAGCTCATCCCTACTTACCTCCTCTGTGCAGTTGGTTTTGCACAGAGTGGCCTCTTCTGGGGTCACTCCTGGCTCCTCCTCTTCTCGAGTGCCACGTTGGAAAGCTGCTCTTCCTCTGGGCACTCGTGTGGGCGCGCTCCCGTTTCTATTGACACAGACAGCAGGACTCGGCCCCACCCCCCGGCTCCCACGTCATTGAATTTGATGGGCAGCAGTGGGAGCCAATGGCTGCGCTGCTATCAATATATCCAATTAGGACCTGAGACACCAGCTGGAGCTGGTGTGCTGGTCCCCGTCGCTTGAAAGACCGAGTTCAGATAAGTAAAAGGGGGGCTCTGGGAGGCTGCTGCATCACAAGAGGTTTTTCACCTTAATGCATAGAATGCATTATGGTGAAAAACATTAAGGGTTTACAACCCCCTTAAGGCATGGGATACTCTTGTACGGTAATAGGAGGACTCTTTTCTCTAGGCTCACGCACATGGATTCCTCTGAGACCCTATGAGAGCTATCTCAGTCAACAGCTACTTCTGGCACTTACATACCAAAGGATACAGTCACCAGGGATAACAAGTCAAGGTCAGTACTCACAAGTCCATGGGACAGCTGCACACCTTTGAGCCATGGCCCAGTGAGGGAGAAAATCATTTCCCAGAACAAGTCTCTTATGGTGAAGTTCCACAGCCAGCTCCTCAGGAACCTCACTCAAGGCCCTCAGCCCTGAAACTGCTGAGGCCTAAAGAACACAGTCCACAGGCTACTTCTCCTGGGGAGAGAGAACAATCTCTTCAGTGCTTCAGACTATTTATCATCCCCACCCCAGCCACCTTCTAGACACTCCCCTCCAGGGATTGGCTAGGGCATAATAAATATTCAGTCTGATCATTTGACTCTCCAAACCCCATATTCTGGAACCTTCTTCCAGAAGATAGGGAAAGCCATCAAACTCCCAGCCAGTGAAATCTTAAGCAGACCAGAGCAATCAATCCCTGCTCCCTCGACTACAGAAGGAGACAAAAACTAAATTTGCCTACATATACTACAAAAACTAAATTTGCCTACATATGCTACATATGAATAACACACTATGAATGAAGAACAAGGATCATTTGCCTGTTTTGCCATTTATAAATCGATATTCATTCATATACGTATATGGCTAAACACACATTAAGAGCTTGGCAAGTGTCAGGAATGTGCACTTGGAGATCTAGTATCAAGACATTGAAGGGACTTAAAGTGATATTAAAGCTTGCTGTTTTTTTTAAAATAACAAACATTTCATACTTACCTGCTTTGTGTATTTTTTTGTTCAGAGCAGCCCCGGTCCTCTTCTTTTTGGGTCCCTTGCAGGTGCTTCTGGCTTCTCCCCCTCGAACAGTGCCCCCAGAGAAAGCCTCTTTCTCTGGGGGCACTGCTGCATGCTCGCTTCCAAGCTGCAAATCTATGGGGTTGATTTACTAAAACTGCAGAGTGCAAAATCTGGTGCAGCTGTGCATGATAGCCAATCAGCTTCTAACTTCAGCTTGTTCAATTAAGCTTTGACAAAACAAACCTGGTTTCTATGCAGGCCTTCACCAGAATTTGCACCCTCCAGTTTTAGTAAATCCACTGCTATGCGTCAATAAAACACATAGAGCCGCGGCTTAACCCCACCCTCCCCGCTCTCTACTCATTGGTTCACTGGCTGTGATTAACATCAGTGGCAGCCAATGGGTGCTCGGGACAGTCAAGTCTCTCATGCACATTGCTGGATCAAGAGGGGGTTTAGGTGAGTATTAGGGGGGCTGTGGGGGAACAGCACACAGAATGTTTTTTACCTTCGTGAAGGTAAAAAACCTTCAGCCTTTACAACCCCTTTAAGTGCCTAAAGTCTGAGAACTTCCTTAAAGTGGTTGCAAACCCTCCATTACAACTTTCATCTACAGGTAAGCCTAGGCTAAGGCTTACCTGTAGGTACAAGAAATATCTCCTAAACCTAACGGTTTAGGAGATATTTGCCAAAAAGTTTTACAACGTTGTAGACAACGGTGCATTCACAGTGTTAATCCCCATTCACAAATCCGGCTTTGCTGGATTTGACGGCTCCCACGCGCATGCGCGGAGTGACGTCTTCACCGCTCTGGCCAATCACAGCGCCGGAGCGGCGCTGTGATTGGCCGGAGCGGCGATACCGGGAAGTAACCTTCCGGGTATCTGTGGAGCGATGACTGCGGCTGGAGGGGGAGACGAGGATGGCTTCGGGGGCCCCGATCTAAGGTAAGTCATGCATAATGAGCTAGTAAGCTAGTCATACTAGCTCATTATGGCTTTGTCTTGCAGGTGTTTTTTTTTTTTTTTAACAGGTTTACAACCACTTTAAAGGCTTTTGTTATCAGCATGTACTGTATACATGGGTGTCATGTACTTCCTTGGGTACATCTGAGTTCCTAAGCATAGTATGCAGAGGCGCTCATAGAAATCATTTGTTCTCTAATGATAAAAAGTACCCACAGCAACCCTTTTTATGTGCTAAAACCAGAGAAAATTCCCAGCTCAACGCACCAACCAGTCTGCTTACCAACTGAATTAACCTGTCCAACAGTATACGTTAAAAACAGGGGTTTAGTTAGCACACATTTGCAAACACAGCTACAAGACCTCTTCATACAGCACCCTGTATCAATTGCAGTCCTAACCTTTCTACATTTATGAGTCTCCACAGTGGGAGCACATGCATTCTAATAGATAGATAAGGGGCAGGGGGGCCTGGAGGTAACCCAATCCTCCTTAAAGGCACAGGGGCACACTGGACACCCAGCAATAGCACAGTGGCAGCTAGGGTTGCCACCTCATCCCTTTAAAACCAAACACATATCAATTAAACAGGTTCTGTGGCTGATTAAGTTGGTAATCAAACTCACTTGGTGCCTTATCTGCATTAAATTAGCCTTAGAACCTGTGTAAGTCACATGTGTTCGGTTTTAAAGGGATGAGGTGGCAACCATAGTGGCAGCAAAGGTGCCCAGTGTGTCCCCTGGCCAAATTTACGCCAGTAACAAAGAGATGGCCCCTGCCCCCACCTATAACTGGCCTTCACAACACGGAGCGCATGGAAGGGCGAACACATTAGCACATGTAGCGGCCTCACCCCATCTCCTTTGTCTAGGGGTATGTCACACGACAGGGTGAGATGTGCTATGGCCCATGTCCTCCCCATAGCTGTGGGTGAGGTGAAGGCCAGTATCAGATATTTCCTTGGGCCTGTGTGCTTTTGTCTAGAATACAGTCCTGCTGTGTCAACACTTCCCTCTGCTCCCATTAACCAGAGTTCCACACACCGATCACAGTCCAACTCTTGCTTTATTGTACATCTCACAATAAACAGTGCTTCAGTAGCCATCTGGTTGCGACTTGATAACATTTTGATACGGGGGTGAGCAGGTCGAGGCACTATCCTGGTTATAAACTAAACCACTGCGATCTCGCCAGCGGTTACTATAGCATTCAGCTAGAAAGGACTTAGAATCTGAGAGTCTCTACCAGCGACTCAAGAGAACGTAGATAGGAGTACCTTTGCTGCGTTGCGGCCCCTATCAGGGGAAGATGTCCCTCCAAGGGAGTTATCAGAGGCCCATCCATCACTGGGTTGATGCTGCTCCAGACTCTCCGGACGGGTAACCTCCCCGGCCTCCTCACCTCAGACATGGGCCCCATCCACCTCAGGGACCCTCGGACGTCTCCACCCTCGCGGGATCCAGTCGAAGTCACTGGACCCCAGGCCTCCTAGTACAGTACCTCACCCCAGGCTGAAGGTGCCTGGGATGGACTCCGACTCCATTCCAGTCAGGCCTAGGGCACCTGAGCCGGAATCCAGAACCGCCCGCACCCAGGCCTAAGGTGCCTGGGCGCGTAAAGAAGATCCTCCGGAAGACCTCGTGGTTAGGGCGTCTCCCCCTTTTATCTCCTCCCATCGACACCACGACAGGTTCCCCGCCCTCGCCGTACCATCTCCGGGAAGGGACAAAAAGGGTAGCACTGTAATGGCAAATCTACCTTGAGCCTCCAGGTACCCCGCCACCCAGAGGCCAAGGAGATTATTACACCATCCAATCCTCCACGAACACAAGTGGTCCACTATCCCTATACTTCCACACCTGGGTGTCCCACATAAATTTAGAGACCCCGCTACACACACAATTGCAAACACGTTCATGCGTTTGCCCTTACCTGTGCTTCTTGCTGTGAAGGCCAGTTATAGGTGGGGACAGGGGCCATCTCTTTGTTACTTTTTATGCGCTAGACACATTCTGCTGTTTTTACAGATTTTTTTTATCTAGTATAGTAGTGCATTGGTGCTGTCAGTTGCATAAGTTAAATATGTTATATCTGTTAATTTAGATACAAAGTATAGTATTACTGATATCCAATGAATGTTTTGCAAACTCTCCTAGAAGCCTTTCCTCCTGGCAGCAGCGTTTTGGCAGAAAAAATGCTTGACTCTTGTAAAAATGTGTAAAGCTTTTACAAGCTTTTAGGCACGTTTACAGGTGTCAATAGCTTGGCCGGTAATTTATTTAATTGGCAAGAATAATAATTTATTATGGCCATTTAAATTAATTAACGCTCAAGCATTAGATGCATCAAATGTTTATTGTGCGTTTAGGCACATTTATAAGCAGCGCTTAGCAGTGTCAAGCGTTTCATCTGCTAAAACTCTGCTACTCCTGGACGCACTGGCAGTGTTTTTTTTTCCTGCTTCTAAAAAACCTTGCCACTAAATGCTGCTAAAAGTCTATGTGTGCACGGACACGTAGGCTAACATGCAGAGGAGGTTAGAAGCAGGAGAGAAAAAAAAATGCCTGACACCCCTGGAAGAAGCTGCAAAAACATCTAGTGTGCATGAGGCCTTTATAATCCAACAGGCTTTTTTCTATTGCACAAAGATTTAAGCCAAGCACATATTCTCCTATTCATCTAACAGCATTATCAAGTGCTCATTCCTCACCTCTCTCCCTAATTGCATGGCAGGGTCTGGGTTCCAAATGTGACAGACTACTGAGCCTTACTGCAGCTATCGAAAGTCATACCAAGGTCAGAATTCCAGTTTTCACTGTACTACTTGTTCTGGGTCTATAATTCAGAAAGTACTGGGTCAGTTGGACAATAAGGCAATTGGCATTTTGAAAAGGAGAGGTCTGCAATGGTAGCCTCTATACATTACTAATAACAGGTATATTTTAGGTGTTAACATATTTTCTATGGCATTTTAGGTGTTAGGGATGGGGAAGGGATAGGGTTAAGTGTTAGGGCATTGTAAAGTGTTAGGGATAAGCTATACATTATGAGTATGGGTGCATGTTTTCCGTATGCTGTGACTTGTGATGAGTGAATGTTATCCAGGGTGGGGCCACTTAGACTTCATGCTGGTTGGGGCACACCTGAATGATGACATCCTATTGTACAAGCTCCAGTATTTATATAATATATACTAAAGTTAGAATGTATTATTAGATGAAGCATACTGTCTGCTTATCGGTCACAGCAGACTACTGAAGAAATTAAATAGGAGATTGTTGTTTGTCGTGATATATGTAGAGAGACAGCACAAACCATTACTGTACATAAGCCATGTTTACTGAAAAGACCCAGCAGGAACAGGAAACACAGGAAGAAGTACAACAGAAGAACAACAGAGATGCACCATAGAGTTGTATTTAAAGAAACATATCATCCATAACATCTCCCCCTTTTAGTGTTAATAAATTAACATTGTGAAATTCAAAAGAGACAAAGCAATAACACATTCTACAGGTTAAGTCTCATAGGTGGTTTTGAACATCTACCACTACGGGTGAAGACTGGCCCTTGTGCAAGGATTCCTTTAGCCGTCTCTGAAGTTACTGGCTCCTCTCATCACGTACTGGCATGCTCTGCGCTTGACAGCTGTCGGGTATACTTGTTTGCCCAGAACTGTCATTGCCGTTGGTATGAGGCATTCCCTCTGTACATGCCTCACTGTCAATGGGTGAGTATGTCCTTGTGACACTGGGTGAGTCTAATCTATCAATGGGATACTGAGATTCAGGCTGCTCTGCCACTCTCAAATCCACTCGATTGTGGCAATAGAGAGTTCCTTCAACGTCCACAAGATAGGAGTGTGGTGCAACCTTTTGCAGACAAGTACCTATTCTCCAACGGCCTGTTCGATCTTCAGGTAATGGTTTCATAAGGATTCGTTCTCCAATATTCAATTCTGGCAAATCTTTGGCCGATGTGTCATATCGTGCCTTTGACACTTGTCTCTTAATCCTTAACTTTTCTGGAACACCTTGTATGACAGAGGGTTCAAGCAGCCTATTTGCTACTGGTAAGGAGGTCTTTAATCTCCTTGACATCAGTCTTTGTGCCGGGTTACTATCCATGTGTAGCGGTCTTCCCCCACCTTCTCCCCTCTCTTTATGGCTGGTTAACTCGTCTAGGGGTATCTGGGAGAAGGGGGGAAGATGCACACCACCAGCTCGGCTCTCTGATGTAGTATGCAGAGATATGAGCAAAACCGTTACCTTCGGGTCTGCGTTTTAGGCCGGAGCCTCAGCTTCTCCTGTGGAGGATGATTGTCACTGTCACTGACAGGGACACTTAGCTTCCAGTAACACGAGTTCCACACCAATAAAAGTCCAACACTGTTTTATTTGCTTTGATCAATGGGTAGGCTGGTTGAACTTTAAAAGAACAGACAAGGTGTAGGAAAGAGTAGGTCCAGGAGGCACAACACAATGAATAAAGTCTCTCCTGTTCCGTTTAGTGCAAACAGGCTTGGCGCACAGTGGCTGCCACCGACCGTGAATTTGGTCCCTGCCACTGACCTGGGTGAATGTTGAGGCCTCTGCCACAGGCCTTGGATGAGGCCTGCCACTGACCTGATAAAGATGGGTCTCTGCCACAGACCATAAGAACATGAAATACCTCCTTTAGAACAAACGACCCCTGTCAGAGGAAGACATCCATCTGGACGGTCACCAGAGGCCTCCACCGTCACCAGCAAATGCTGCGCTGGCTCTTCGGGGAGGTTACTTCTCCGGTCCCTTACGCCCTGGATTCAGGCACCCAATACCGGGGGCACCTTAGGAATGTTTCGCCCTTGCTGGACCCAGTTGAAGGTACTGGGCCCCAGGCCTCCTTGTAAAGTACCTCACCCCAGGCTGAAGGTGCCTGGGATGGAACTCGACTCCACGCGCCCAGGCCAAGGGCGCCTGGGCACAGATGAACCGCAGCAGCCCCCAGGCTGAAGGTGCCTGGGGAATGGACCTCGTGCGGAAGATGTCCGCCCCTTTATATCCTCTCCCAGCAGGCACAGCGGGTTCCCCACCCCGCTGTACTACTGCCGCGAGAGGACACAAAGGGCACGGCTCTAGAATGGCAGTTCAAGCCCGGTCCCAGGTGACAGTGCCCCCTAGGGACTGCAGGGAACATGACACCATCCATACCTCCCACACTCCAAAGTGTCCATTAATTCAAAAAAATCTATGTATCTGGGCCATCTATAGCCCAGATACTCCCTCTAAATTTGACACCCGCTACACATGCCTTAAGTCAGAGTGTTTCTCCAATGTAAAATGGCCTTCCATGGGTCTTTACCATCACTTTGTGCTTACTTGCATACATTTTTAACAATCTTTACAGCTGATTCAGCTTTGCCATTAGCCTGTGGATGACGTGGTGAGGAAGTAACATGCTCAAACTCCCATTCAGTGGCAAATTTTCTGAATTGTAGGCTTGCAAACTGAGGGTCATTGTCGGAGATCACTGTATCTGGTTGGCCATGATGTGCAAAATGAGCCTTGTACCTCTTAATTGTAGCTTCAGCGGATAAGTCGGGGAGAAGGTCTATTTCCCAGAAGTCTGAATAATGATCGACTAATAGCAGATATTCCTTGCCTGCGTAGTTGAATAAGTCCATACTGATAATCTGCCACGGACGTGTAGGTATCTCATGTGACATCATGGTTTCTTTTTGTTGCAAACTGGCATATTCATTGCAGGTGGGACAATTACTGACAAAGTCTTTGATTTCACCATGCATGTTGGGCCAGTAAAGAGTATCACAAGCTTGCCTGTAGCATGCTTCACCACCAATATGGCTGGAGTGTATGCGTAATAACATCTCTGCTCTCAGTGACTTTGGCACGATGACCCTTGGACCTTTGTACAAGATACCATTTTGTATGCTGATCTCATCTCTAAAGGACCAGTATTCCCTTACAATTCCAGGTACTGCCTCTTTTTCATCTGGCCACCCACTCAAAACAATAGACTTCAAAGCTTGTAAAGTTGCATCACTGTCAGTGTGCTGTATGAGTTGATGTAGTCTCTGATCTGTGACATTAAGATAGTCTGCTTGATTGATATTGGCAAATAAATCTTGTTCCTGTTCCAGCAGACAAATTGTACGATGCTCATGCTCACCTCCAGGTGCCACATTATCTGACATAGCTCTGCTCAGGGTATCGCTGATATACATTTCACATCCTGGCTTGTAGACAACATTGAGGTTGTAATGCTGCAATGTAAGCATCATGCTCTGCAAACGCTTGGGAGCACACAAAAGGGGCTTTTTGAATATGGCTATCAAAGGTTTGTGATCAGTTTCAGCTGTAATGGGATCCCGTCTATAAAGATAATGATGGAAACGCTGGCAAGCAAATACAATGCTTAAACATTCCTTCTCAATTTGAGCATAATTTTGCTCAGCTAATGAAAGAGCTCTGGATGCATATGCAACTGGCTGACCTTTCTGCAAAAGGCAACAACCTAGACCATTTTTACTGGAGTCACTTTGTATCGTAACAGGCTTTGTGACATCATAGTATTTCAACACTGGAGCAGAGGTGACCAAGCAGAAGGAGAGAGTTACCGCTCAGATGTGACTGGTGACTCATTCACAAGATCCAGAGCCGTGGGTGCAGGCAATACATATGACAATGCAAAAAATCTGAGGAAAACGCTTGGACAGCCGCACTCCAAAAAAGGTTATTTTATTTAAAACAAAAGCACAAATAACATGCCACAGCAAAAAACCAGCAAGTATGAGCTGACGTTTCGCACTGCGATTCAGTGCTTAACCACTTAAGCCCCGGACCATTTGGTAGCTAAAGGACCAGAGGTGAATTCAGAATTTTGCACTGCGCTGCTTTAACTGTAAATTGTGCGGACATGCAATGTTGTACCCAAACGAAATTTGCGTCCTTTTCTTCCCACAAATAGAGCTTTCTTTTAATGGTATTTGATTGCCTCTGCGATTTTTCTTTTTTGCGATATAAACGGAAAAAGACCGAAAATTTTGAAAAAAAATGATATTTTCTACTTTTTGTTATAAGAAAAATCGAATAAACTCAATTTTAGTCATACATTTAGGCCAAAATGTATTCAGCCACATGTCTTTAGTAAAAAAAATGTCAATAAGCGTATATTTATTGGTTTGCGCAAAAGTTATAGCGTTTACAAACTAGGGTACATTTTCTGGAATTTACACAGCTTTTGCCTATCTCATTTCTTGAGGTGCTAAAATGGCAGGGCAGTACAAAACCCCCCCAAATGACCCCATTTTAGAAAGTAGATACCCCAAGGAAATTGCTGAGAGGCATGTTGAGCCCATTGAATATTTTTTTTTTTTGTCCCAAGTGATTGAATAATGACAAAAAAAAAAAAAAAAATTACAAAAAGTTGTCACTAAATGATATATTGCTCACACATGCCATGGTTATATGTGGAATTGCACCCCAAAATACATTCTGCTGCTTCTCCTGAGTACGGGGATACCACATGTGTGGGACTTTTTAGGAGCCTAGCCACGTACGGGACCCCGGAAACCAAGCACCGCCTTCAGGATTTCTAAGGGTGCAAATTTTTGATTTCACTCCTCACTACCTATCACAGTTTTGAAGGCCATAAAATGCCAAAATAGCACAAAACCCCCCCAAATGACCCCATTTTAGAAAGTAGACACCCCAAGGAAATTGCTGAGAGGCCTGTTGAGCCCATTGAATATTTTTTTTTTGTCCCAAGTGATTGAATAATGACAAAAAAAAAAAAATTACAAAAAGTTGTCACTAAATGATATATTGCTCACACATGCCATGGTTATATGTGGAATTGCACCCCAAAATACATTCTTCTGCTTCTCCTGAGTACGGGGATATCACATGTGTGGGACTTTTTAGGAGCCTAGCCACGTACGGGACCCCGGAAACCAAGCACCGCCTTCAGGATTTCTAAGGGCGCAAATTTTTGATTTCACTCCTCACTACCTATCACAGTTTTGAAGGCCATAAAATGCCAAAATAGCACAAACCCCCCCCCAAAATGACCCCATTTTGGAAAGTAGACACCCCAAGCTGTTTGCTGAGAGGCATGGTGAGTATTTTACAGCTCTCATTTGTTTTTGAAAATGAAGAAAGAACATTTTTTTTTTCTTTTTTTTTTCAATTTTCAAAACTTTGTGACAAAAAGAGAGATCTGCAAAATACTCACAATACCTCTCAGCAAATAGCTTGGGGTGTCTACTTTCCAAAATGGGGTCATTTGGGGGGGTTTTGTGCCATCTGGGCATTCCATGGCCTCCGAAACTGTGATAGGCAGTGAGAAGTGAAATCAAAAATTTACACCCTTAGAAAGCCTGAAGGCGGTGCTTGGTTTTTGGGGTCCCGTACGCGGCTAGGCTCCCAAAAAGTCTCACACATGTGGTATCCCCGTACTCAGGAGAAGCAACAGAATGTATTTTGGGGTGTAATTCCACATATGCCCATGGCATGTTTGAGCAATATATCATTTAGTGACAACTTTGTGCAAAAAAAAAAAAAAAAGAATTGTATTTTTTCCGCAACTTGTGTTAACATATAAAATATTCCATGGACTCGACATGCCTCTCAGTATATAGCTTGGGGTGTCTACTTTCCAAAATGGGGTCATTTGGGGGGTTTTGAACTGTTCTGGCATTTTATACACAACATTAGGAAGCTTACATCCACTCTTCTAACCACTTGAAGACAAAGCCCTTTTTGACACTTTTTGTTTACATGAAAACATATTTTTTTTTGCAAGAAAATTATGTTGAACCCCCAAACATTATATATATTTTTAAATCAAAGGCCCTACAGAATAAAATGGTGGGTGTTGCATTTTTTTTTTCTACACAGTAGTTGCGCAGCGATTTTTCAAACGCATTTTTTGGGGAAAAAATACACTTTTTTTAATTTTAATGCACTAAAACACACTATATTGCCCAAATGTTTGATGAAATAAAAAAGATTATCTTAGGCCGAGTACATAGATACCAAACACGACATGCTTTAAAATTTCGCACAAACGCGCATTGGCGACAAACTACATACATTTTTAAAAGCCTTTAAAGCATTTACAGGTTACCCCGTTAGATTTACAGAGGAGGTCTACTGCTAAAATTACTGCCCTCGATCTGACCTTCGCGGTGATACCTCACATGCATGGTGCAATTGCTGTTTACATATGACGCCAGACCAACGCTTGTGTTCGCCATTGGGCAAGAGCAGGGCAGGACAGGGGTGTTTTTTTTTTATTTTTTATTATTAATTTTGCTTTTTTATTTTATTTTTAAACTGTTGCTTCCATATTTATTTATTTTTTATCACTTTTATTGTTATCTCAGGGAATGTAAATATCCCCTATGATAGCAATAGGTAATGACAGGTACTCTTTTTTGAAAAAACTGGGGTCTTCTAGACCCTAGATTTTTCCTCTGCCCTCAAATCATCTGACCACACCAAGATCGGTGTGATAAAATGCTTTCCCAATTTCCCAATGGCGCTTTTTATATCCGGGGACGACGACATTCCCTCCCACTGCTTGTAAAAGCAGTCCAGAGGCTAATTAGCCACTAGGATTGCTTCTACATGAAAGCCGGCCGCAGGCTGAAAAGAATGATACCAAGATGATACCTAAACCCGCAGGCATCAATCTGGTATAACCATTCAAAGTCCAGCAACATACCAGTACGTTGCTGGTCCTTGTTGGACATGTATTGTAATCTTTTTTTTTTCATGCAGCCAGTTGGCTGAACGAAAAAAGAGATTGATCGGTGGGTATGCCCACCATTAGAATACCGCCCTTCATCCACCCACTTCCAATGATGGGCATACACGCACCATTTATATATGCCGAAGCATGGGGGCATCCTCCCGCAAAAAAGTTATGCCGCACACACATGGTCGGACTTTTCCACGGGCAAGCCTCCGTCGGAATTTCGACCGTATGTACGCGGCATTAGGAGCAAAATCGCTCCTCCGCCCCTGCTGCCCCAATGCTTCGGCATATTTGCTTTTTTTTTTTAACTGTGGTGGTGAAATCACCTCCTACAGCACTGGAGTCGCAGGGATCAGGCCTGTCTCTGCGAACGCTGCAGTTATGTGTGTTGTGTTTTGCAAGTGACAGTGATCGATCGATACTGCACTTGGGTGGCCTGGGCTGGACGGAGGGGCAAAACGCAGGTGCTAGCATGTATCTGGGCTGATCCCGCTAACACTGCGTTTTTGGGAACCCTAAACTGCTGGGGACGCTAGTATAGATCTGATCAGATCAGATATTGATCTGTTCAGATACTATACCACTAAGGGGGGTGTATGCTTCACGCGTGGGTGTTAGCGCTACTGGCACTAACCTGACGCTGCCTGGGGTGTGACGCAGACCCTCTCTGACGCTAAAACCTAATTGATATCACCCGCCGGGCGATCAGGGGGTTAAACCTTTATTGGGTTATATACGGCGGGTGCCCTGACACTATAAAAAGCAAACTAACTAACCAGCGTCACTCGTAACACTTATATGATGATCACTGGTGAAAGGGTTAACTAGGGGCAATTAGGGGGTTAAAACCTTTATTAGGTAATATATGGGGGTACCTGACGCTATATAAAAACCTGACGGCGAACCTAAAAAAAATTACCAGCTACCGATCTGCATCACCGACATTAAGACAGCGTTTAGAAAAACGATCGCTTAGCGACAGTGGTGATGGGGGTGAAAGGGTTACCTGGGGGGCGATCAAGGGGGTTAAACCTTTATTAGATAATATATTGGGGTACCTGACGCTATAAAAACATGCGGCGAACCTAAAAAAAATTACTGGCTACCGATCTGCATCACCGACACTAAGACAGCGTTTAGAAAAACGATCGCTTAGCGACAGTGGTGATAGGGGGTGAAAGGGTTACCTGGGGGGCGATCAAGGGGGTTAAACCTTTATTAGATAATATATTGGGGTACCTGACGCTATAAAAACCTGCGGCGAACCTAAAACAAATTACCAGCTACCGATCTGCATCACCGACACTAAGACAGCGTTTAGAAAAACGATCGCTTAGCGACAGTGGTGATGGGGGTGAAAGGGTTACCTGGGGGGCGATCAAGGGGGTTAAACCTTTATTAGATAATATATTGGGGTACCTGACGCTATAAAAACCTGCGGCGAACCTAAAATAAATTACCGGCTACCGATCTGCATCACAGACACTAAGACAGCGTTTAGAAAAACGATCGCTTAGTGACAGTGGTGATAGGGGGTGAAAGGGTTACCTGGGGGGCGATCAAGGGGGTTAAACCTTTATTAGATAATATATTGGGGTACCTGACGCTATAAAAACATGCGGCGAACCTAAAAAAAATTACTGGCTGCCGATCGGCATCACTGACGCTAAGACAGCGATCAGAAAAATGATCGCTTAGCGACAGTGGTGATAGGGGGTGAAAGGGTTATCTGGGGGGTGATCAGGGGGTTAAACCTTTATTAGGGGGGGTTAGGGGGCTACACTGGACCTAAGACTAAACTTTGGTGACACTTTTACAGTCACAAATGTCACTGATTGCAGTGATCACTAAATAAATGGTCACTGCAATCAGTGACACTGTGACTGGGGGCTGGGGGGGTGATCTGGGGGGTGATCTGGGGTGTCTGGGGGGCCTGGGGGGCGATTTATGTCCCTATGTGTCCTGGTGTCAGTGTAGTGTTGTGTGCACTGACCTGATGTCTTCTCTTGTACGGCGCTCGGTATATGTGAGCGCCGCACCAGAGATGACATCACTTCCTCCTGCTCCCTCTGTCTGACACAGACAGAGGGGGCATTTCCATTCGCCGGGAGCGATCGCGAGGGGGTGGCCAGAAACGAATGGCTGCCCCCTCATCCCGGAACGCTCCCGGACACTTAGCCACCGCTCACTGTATAGGAGGGGGGTCCGATTGGACCCCCCAACTATACAAAGGCAATCACGTATGCTCTACGTGATTGTGCCTGTCGGTGCCATTCTGCCAACGTATATATACAGTGAGCGGTCGTTAAGTGGTTAATCATAGCTATGCTGTTTTTTTGCTGTTGCATGTTATTTGTGCTTTTGTTTTAAATAAAAGAACCTTTTTTGGAGTGCGGCTGCCCAAGCGTTTTCCTCAGATTTTTTGCAGAGGTGACCAAGCATTTTATATCCTCTACTGCCCGGTCATGCTTGGGAAGCCAGTGCCAAACTGCATCTTTGTCCAGAAGTCGCCTTAGTGGCTCACACACCTCAGATAAGTGTGGCAGGAATTTCGCTAGGTATGTAACAAAGCCAATATATCTCTGTACCGCTTTGGCATCAGCAGGTTGTGGCATGTCCACAATGGCTTTAATCTTATCTGGGTCAGCTTTTAAGCCTTGTGAAGACAGGATATGTCCATGGAAACTGACTTCTTCCACCTTGAACTGCAATTTCTTCACACTAAGCCTCAGCATCACCTGCCTACAATGATCTAGTAGCGCTATTAACTATTTGTCATGGTCTTGCTCAGCCTCCTCATCTGTATTACCGCAGCCAACTATAAGAATGTCATCAGCTATTGGCTCAATTCCTTGAAGACCACCTAATAGTTCATGCTGCTTTCGCTGGTATACCTCCGGTGCTACAGAGACTCCAAATGGTAGTTTGAGCCATCTCTTTCTGCCCCAAGGAGTCCAGAACGTGGTCATGTAGCTACTCTTTTCATCCAGTTTGCACTGTAAAAAGGCATCTCTGGCATCCACAATGTCATGGATATGCATTAATGTCTGTCTGCCATCTTACCTTCCTCCTCATGTGTTCATCTAGAGACCAGACCTCCTTCACCTGGCTTCCTTTATAATCTCCTCCCAGCCTGACTCCACCCCAGGCCCTATCACTGAACACTATATTAACCTGTGCACTGCAAGCCTGCCTTGCTGATCAACGTGTTTGTTAGGCATTGTGTGTTTGGGTTCCTGCCTGCCGTGTGCTACGTCTGTCTCTCTGTTACGTTATTGGCTTGTCCCCGACTATCCCTGTCTGCTCGTGACCCTTGACCTTCGGCTCGTTCTTCGTTATCCTTGTCTGCTTGTGGCCCCTGACCTTCAGCTTGTTATTCGGTTCTCTCTATCGTGTGCTGCTGCTTCCCCTCTTTTCCCCTTATCCTACGGGGCGTGAGCTAGGAAACTCCAGGGGCCGCGACCTGGTCCCAGCCTGCAGCGTAACATCCTCACCACTAGAGGCCCTGGAGAAGACCAGCTGGGTCTTAGACTCCGCGCCCTGGGGAATCTTGGCTCTCGCTTCCGTTGGGATCCCGGTTGTGCTCCTCTGGTCCCGCTTTCCACAACCACCCAGTTTCCTATCCGCAGAAGCCAGCCATAGGGTTCACTACCTCGCGGTGCACTCCTGTCCCCCTACGGTGTGCATCTGTCACCTGGCCACAGGTGACCCTGACACACAAGTGTGAAGACACGTTCTTTAGGTAGTTTGTGCAAAATATCATCGAGTGTTGGCATGAAGTAGTGTGACCGTTTCAGGGCCATATTCAGAAACTTGGGATCAATGCATATTCTGATCTTCTCAGGCTTTCTGATAACAACCATGTTACTGATCCAATCTGTAGGCTCTGTTACTGAAGTTAGATGTCCCTCAGCTTCATATTTATCTAGTTGAGCTTTAACCTGTGGCTTAATGGCGATAGGCACATTGCGTGGGGCACATTGTACAGGTTGAATGGTAGGATCAAGTTCAAAACTAACCTCTCCTGGAACAGAGACTATCGGGCCCTCAAACACATCACTGTAGGTGTGAAGAATTTGCTGTTTTGTCAGTGACCTAGTCAGAGATTTTGCAGGCTGATTATCAACATTATGTAGCTCAGCAGGAATGGTGAACAGCATCAGTCCAAGGCGCTCACATGTTGAACCCGATAATAGCAGTTTCTGATCGGCGTCAACAATCTCAAAGTTCAGTTTGTGTATACAATCACGTATGCTGCATTTTGTTTGGAATAGCCCCAATGATTCTATTAGTTCACCTGAATACAACTTTAGTTTGGTGCTACTAGGCTGAAGGGGTGCTCTGGGTGCCAGTTTCATTTTGTCCTTTATACTCATGACATCACACGTTGCACCCGAGTCCAGCTGGCAGGGTTGGATTATATTGTTTAATCTGAGGTTTACAAACCATTTTTTGCCCTTTGTGTTTACAGCACCAATGCATTCTGAGGAGTAAACCATATCAATGCTAAACGGGTGTGCGTCCTCCGGATCTGACATTTGCTCAATTGTGTGCAGTTTCCTTGCTTCCATTTTACTGGAGAGACACACTCTTGCAAAGTGATTTGGTTTACCACATGCAGTACAGATTTTCCCATTTGCAGGACACTTTTCTCTCGTACATGCACATTGCCACAATACTTGCATGATGCAGGCTTCCTCCCAGGTGAGTTGTGTAGGTGACCCTTGTGCTGAAACTTATGCTGGTGGTTTTTGAAGCTTTGCTGTTGTTTGTGCTGTCTCTCTACATATATCACGACAAACATGGTGTCAGAAGATTTGGATCCATGTTCTTTCTACACATTTCGATGCTTAGAGCTTGCCAGCCTTGATGTGAGTTTTCTTGGTTTATCCTGCTCCATAGCTTTCATGTTTGTCAGTAAGTTCTGCAGTGCCACATATCTCAATTGCTGTTTGTAGATCTAAATCATGTTTCCTCAATAGGTGGCGGCGTGTGCTTTCACTGGTGATACCCAAAACTATTTTATCACAAATAAGTTCATCTCTCAGAGAGCCATACTCACAGCTTGCAGCTTTTTCTCTTAGCCGTGTGACAAACCTGTCTATTGATTCACAGTCTTCTTGCTTACAGCAGCCAAATACATATCTTTCATAGATGACATTTTTAGAGGGTCTGAAGAAACCTTCTAATGCATCCAGAATGGTTTTGGTGTCACTCTTTTGCTCCTCTGTGAGGTTCAGATTATGCTTGTAAACATGGAGGCATTCACTGTCCATTACCCTCCTCAGTGTGGCTGCTTGCACTGCTGCAGGCTTCTTATTTAACCCTGTGGCTAGGGAATAGTCCTCAAGCTCAGCCCTGAAATTGTCCCAGTTACTGCTGACATCTCCACTCACCCTCATTGCCTCAGGCAGTGGAATGCTGTTAGCTGCCATGATGCTGTTTTCCTTGCTGCAAATACTTAGCATCCAGGACAGGACTGCAATTGTCAGGAGGCACAATCAGTTCCAAGAAAACTCACATCAAGGCTGGCAAGCTCTAAGCATCGAAATGTGTAGAAAGAACATGGATCCAAATCTTCTGACACCATGTTTGTCGTGATATATGTAGAGAGACAGCACAAACCATTACTGTACATAAGCCATGTTTACTGAAAAGACCCAGCAGGAACAGTAAACACAACACAGGAAGAAGTACAACAGAAGTACACCATAGAGTTGCATTTAAAGAAACATATCATCCATAACAATTGTTTCATGTTACTTGGACTACAGTGACAGCTCTCAACTGTCCCTCATTTGCAGGGAATGTCCCTCTTTTGAGACCAAATCCCTCAGTCCCCCATGCACCCTCAGTTGTCCTTTTTGGTCTGATGTGTACATCCCTATAAAAAAAATGACTATTTAACTACCAAATGTGTTAAGCTGCACTACACTTTTTATCCAACCTCTGTTTTACTACATTTGTGAATTTGAAAAACCAATAAAAAAAAAAAATAGAGGTCAAATAAGCACCGGTGTGTTTAAATCGCTTCTGTACTGCCCTTCAGCGCGAAATCACGTACCTGTACGTGATTTCGTTCTTCAGGTCTGGGGCATGCATGCCAGCAACCTGCTCCTACTGTGATTGGACACAGCCGGAGCCAATCAGTGTATGTCTGCCGGGACCCGCCGATCGTTCCCGAGGCAGACAGAACGGCGGTTCTGTCAGAGGGGGAGATAGAGATCTTGTGTTTCTGCTAAGCAGGAACATGGATCTCTGTCTTCCCCCATTCAAATCAACTCCCCCCCACAGTTAGCAAGCACTCCCTAGGAGTACATTTAAAGGGACACTAAAGGTTCCCGTTTTTTTTTTTTTAAATAACAAACATGTTATACTTACCTTCACTGTGCAGCTCGTTTTGCACACAGTGGCCCCGATCGGCGGCTGTCTCGGCTCCTCCCCGCATCAGCTAACCCCCTTCATGGGAAGCGCTCTCCGAAGGGAGTTAGCTTGCGGGCGCGCTCCCGTGATACAGCCGGTGGCCATAGCCGCCGACTGTATCACACGGCCCCGGCACGCCGCGTCATTACATGTGATTGACAGCAGCGCGAGCCAATGGCTGCGCTGCTATCAATCTAGCAAATCTAGCCAATCAGCGGCGAGACTCCAAGGAGAAGATGACGCCGGGGTACGCGCACAGCAGATACGAGGCTCAGGTAAGAAAAATGGGGGGGCTGGGGGGGCCGTCACTGCCAGTTTTTTTTTTCACCTTAATGCATAGGATGCATTAAGGTGAAAAAAAAACGAACCTTAACAACCCCTTTAACCCTTTGATCACCCCTGATGTTAACCTCTTCCCTGCCAGTGTCATTAGTAAAAAAAATTAGCACTGATCACTGTATTATTGTCACTGGTCTCCAAAAAGTGTCACTTAGTGTCAGATTTGTCCGCCGCAATGTCGCAGTCCCGCTAAAAAATCTCTGATCACCGCCATTACTAGTAAAAAAAAAAATGTAAATGTAAATTCCATAAATATATCCCATAGTTTGTAGACGCTATAACTTTTGCGCAAACCAATTAATATGCGCCTATTGGGATTTTTCTCACCAAAAATATGTACCAGAATATATATTGGCCTAAATTAAGGAAGAAATTTGATTTTTTTTTTTTATTTATTGGGAATGTTTTATAACAGAAAGTATTTTATTTATTTTTTTTATTTCTTTTTTAAATTGTTGTTTTTTTTTTGTTTATAGCTCAAAAAATAAAAACTGCAGAGGTGATTAAATACCACCAAAAGAAAACTCAATTTGTGGGGGGAAAAAAGCATCAATTTTATTTTGGTACAGCGTTGCATGACAGCGCAATTGTCAGTTAAAAGAAAACGCAGTGCCGTATCCCAAAAAATGGCCTGGTCATTAATTGGGTAAACCTTCCGGAGCTGGTTAACCAAACATGTTCTCTATATTGGATCTTTGTGGTTTGTGTAACCAGTGGCTGTGGTAGGGATGTGTCCTTTGCCCACATTGTGTGCTAAAAGGTGTCCCTCTTTATCATTTCAGAAAGTTGGAAGGTATGCAGTAATTCTTCTAACTGCTATCAACATCTGCTGCAAATGTGTTCCTCTATATTTTATTTACTGAATTTAGCCACAAATATCCAAAGGGGGGGACAAAAAAAATGATCATAGTATGTTCATTTTATGGCTTAGTTACCCCCACAACCACCTTTTGCACAAAAGGTAGAACGTTCCTTTTAATGGGCTGTCCTAAACGCGCCAAAGAAGCTCAAGTACTTTTTGAACTTTAAAGCGGAGGTTCACACAAAAAGTGAACCTCCGCTTTCTGGAACCCTCCCCTCCTCCGGTGTCACATTTGGCATCTTTCAGGGGGGTGCAGATACCTGTCTAATACAGGTATTTGCACCACTTCCAGGTTCTGACTCCCTTCGCGTCATCCCCCCCCCCCCCCCGCTGTGTCTTCTGGAAAACACATTGTTCCCAGGAGAGAGCGGGGAACAGTGACGGCGCGCCGCGATACTCGCACATGCGCAGTAGGGAACCGGGCAGTGAAGCCGCAAATGGCGGCGGAAGCATTCGAGGACCGAGCAATTGCTCAGCCTCGTCTGCTGACATCGTGGGCGCGCTGGACAGGTAAGTGTCCATTTTTTAAAAGTCAGCAGCTGCAGTATTTGTAGCTGCTGGCTTTTAAAAAAAAAAATCGGGTGGACCTCCGCTTTAAGCTTTTTTTAGCACGTCTTGCTTGCTTCACTTGGGGTATCATAATGAATGGCACAGCAAGCGCGGCATGCGCTATTTTTGCAAGCTTTGTGAATGTGCACAAAATTCAGCGATTTTGCACGCGTCCACGCGCTACACAGGTGGGAATGTAAGCTTATTTATACACATATTGAGGTTTCTCAAGGCTGTACTGTTCTTGTCACTAGAAGCGACCAGATATTGGATTTTTATTCTCTTTGACTCAAAACTTTTTTTAGGGAAAAAAGTTCAATGTTGCATGCACGCATGTGAGCTGGGATTTTGGTTTAAAGAATATGTAAACCCACATTTAATTGGCATGTACTTTTATGAAAATATATCCTGTGTGCTTTGTGTTCCAGCCAGTTCCTATGAAAAACTGACCACACAAGGCAGGATAACACAGAGAGGTCAGTTCTCTAGCTGTGCTTGGAACTCAGTGTGTTCCCCTCCAAGGATCAGACTTTTCCTGACACATATCTCCTGTGCAACCTTTCACTAGGAAGATCAGTGTGCTGCTCTTTCTCCTCCTCCAGCTCTCCATGCACCTGAGAACAGAGGGAAAGTGACCACTTATAAGAAAAAAGAGGGAAAAATATACTTATAATCAGTGGACGCCAGTCCACAAGGGGCGCAGGGGCGCCGCCCCAGCCCGCACAGTCCGCCCATGTGTGTGACCATGCACTGTGCGGAGCGCCGGACCACCAGGTCTCTACCAGGTCTGACACCCCCTCACAAGCACGTGACCAGTGCCCAAAGCCCCAATTGGCCTGTTTTATGTTGTCCTCGGACAACACCCCCCACCCTGTGATACCAGCGAATCAACACTCGCCATTGGCTTTTGGCTTCCCACAACGGCCAATCAGGACAGGAAGCCGAAGACCCAGAACCCAGAAAGAAGACCGGGTCAACACAGAAGCCGCTGTACCGGGCACCAGGGGAGCTGTGACCGCTGGAGGGCTCCGCCTGTTGGTGAGTGCGGACCTGGAGGGTCCCCAAAATCCTCCAGCACCAGGCACCACTGTTTATAATATTTTTATATCTATAAACAAATATTCTGCCTTTCATTTCCATTTTTAACTGAATAGGTTGTTTTACAAGGTAAGGGTTTACAATCAATTTAGGCGTGGGTATATAGGGGTTAAAAAGAAAAACTGTTGCTTCTAGTATAACCTGGACTAGCCCTGACATTTATTCTCTACTGGAATAGCTAACAGGAAATCCATACAATTAGTCCACATGAGGGAACAAAGAGCATCAGAGTTTGCATAAGCTATTTATGCAAAAAGCCTCGAAAACACATCAGCAATCACTTTTGCTGTTAATCCTAGGAGCTTGTGTGGTGCATCTGATATGCTTAACTGGATGTTGTCAGTGATTTTCATTAAATATATAAATATATACATGCTTCATTCTACACCAGCTGGCTGGAAACACAAATAGAGCCGTGTAAATTATGCACAATGAAGTGTGGGCTGTTTAATGAAAACGCACAATTCGTATAGCAGAGCATCATCATCTTGACCTGTCTTCTTGCTCGGTATGAGATGGCGTGGGCTGCTGAGTGTCTCTCATCAAACTCTGTGCCACGTTAAATACGTTCTGCCATTTTAATTCCTTTTACTTGTCAGTCCAGAGAAATGAATAGATTTAGGTCTGGGAACAAAGGCCTTTTCCAGGGAGGAGATTAATAGGAATTTTGATGCCTTTCTGCTCATGTTAATATATGACATTAATTATCTTTTTGTTATCTTAGATTTCATGTCCCTCAATGACAGGGAGAAAGACACCAAATACTAACAGAATCACACATTAAAGGAAAAGGATTATTTCAATGAGCACATATTTGGAGTGTATATTTCAGTGTTGTAGTTGTGTGGTGGTGGTCCTCGATTGGGATATGGCTGAGGGAGTAAGAAGGCCAAGGGAGCACCTCAGGCTATCCACTGAAAAAAATAAGAGGAGAGGTGGTAGAGCCCTTAAAGTATAACTAAGGGCAAAGCTTTTTTTTTAGTTTTGGATGGAGTCGAAATGGATTAAAACACCTGTCAGTTTTTATTGCTTTCTGTGTCCCCCAATAAGGAGATTCATCCTCTCTATTTCTCCTGTTTACCATAATCATTGAAAGTGAACGTAAAAGTAAAACCCACATTTTGTGTTGTCCCCAGAAAAGTAATAGAGAGGAAATCTTCCAACGGGGATACTTGTTCCGAGGACCTGGGGCTCCCCAAGGATTTCCCTTAATTTTCAGGGATTTCCTCTCACTTTCTGTTTGGCTATGGGACAGGAGGTAAAGGGAAATCTCCGCAATTGGACACAGATGGCAAAAATAAAATCTGACAGGGGTTATAACCCTCCCTTGCTCTATCCAAAATAAAAATAAAAAGTTTGACTATAGTTCTACTTTAATAGTGTAGTATGCATGTAGAACTAATAATTACAATAATGATGATTTGAGTAGAAGTACTCAAAATCGTAAGTTATATTTTATGAGGTTGCAGTGACCCTGTGGGGTAGGACACGCAACCCCCTTATTATGCGAATAGAGAATTTTCCTAACTTCATGCAAGATTAGGGTTGCCACCTCATCCCTTTAGCCACTTCCTTACCCAGCCATAGTCAAATGACGTCCACAGATGGGATCTCCCATCCTGGGTAGACGTCATATGATGTCCTCGGCTTTCCGCCGCTACTGCGGGCCCCCAGGGGCCCGCAGAGCGGCGATCGGGGTACCGTTGTGTCCCTTAGGACACAGCCGTTCCCCGATGGGGGTAATGGAGTGGTGGCAGAATGGCGGCGGCGGGCAGCGGAGCTTCCCGTGCGGCTTACCTGCTCCTATATGCAGAGCTGCAGCAGCGGCATGCACGGCGCCCGCGCGCGGCGATCGGGGATCCGGTGTGTCCCTCTGGACACAGCCGATCCCCGATGGGAAGAATGTGGTGGCGGGCGGCAGAGATTCCGGTATTACTTACCGGATTTGATGATGCAGAGCTGCGCAGCAGCGTGCACGGCATCCGCGCAGCGCGGTGATCGGGGCTGAGGCTTTTCCCTTGGATACAGCCCAGCCCCGATCAGAGTAAAGAGCCAATGAAATTGGCTCTTTACCACGTGACCGGCTGTGTCCAATCACAGCCGGTCACTAAATGTAAACGAAACACACTGATGTGTGTAACTTACTGTTGCTGGGTTCTCCTCTTCACACACCGATCCAGTGTGAGGAGGAGATCAGCTAACAGTGAGTTACACATATGTTATACACTACATATGTACCACTGTGCTCAGATTGCCCCCCCTAAATAAAGAGTACCTGTCATCTAGTACCTGCCACCAGAGTACCCGTCCATCAGGAGTACCTGTCCATCAGGAGTACCCGCCACCTTACCAGAATACCCGCCACCTCACCAAAGTACCCGCCACCAGTCCATCAGGAGTACCTGTCCACCAGGAGTACCCGCCACCTCACCAGAATACCCGCCACCTCACCAAAGTACCCGCCACCAGTCCATCAGGAGTACCTGTCCATCAGGAGTACCTGTCCACCAGGAGTACCCGCCACCTCACCAGAATACCCGTCACCTCACCAGAATACCCGCCACCTCACCAGAGTACCCGCCACCTCACCAAAGTACCCGCCACCAGTCCATCAGGAGTACCTGTCCATCAGGAGTACCTGTCCATCAGGAGTACTCGCCATCTCACCAGAGTACCCGCCACCAGTCCATCAGGAGTACCTGTCCATCAGGACTACCTATCCACCAGGAGTACCGTCCACCTCACTAGAGTACCCGCCACCTCACCAGAGTACCCGCCACCAGTCCATCAAGAGTACCTGTCCATCAGGAGTACCTACCACCTCACTAGAGTACCCGCCACCTCACCAGAGTACCCGCCACCAGTCCATCAGGAGTACCTGTCCATCAGAGTACCCGCCACCTCACCAGAGTACCCGCCACCAGTCCATCAGGAGTACCTGTTCATCAGAGTACCTGTCCACCAGAGTACCCGCCACCTCACCAGAGTACCCGCCACCAGTCCATCAGGAGTACCTGTTCATCAGAGTACCTGTCCACCAGAGTACTCGCCACCTCACCAAAGTACCCGCCACCTCACTAAAGTACCCGCCACCTCACCAGAGAACCTGCCACCAGAGTACCTGCCACCTCACCAGAGTACCCACCACCAGAGTACATACAGCCACTATGTCCAGAAAGGTGTACACCCCAGAAGAAGCATACCAAATACTTAGTCTGACCGATGAGAGCAACGGGGAGCTCTCACCGCTCAGTTCTGATTCCGATTCTGGTTCGGAATATGAGCCCCCCGAAGGCAGCACATCTGGATCCGAATTAGAGGAGGACACAGTCCATCCAAAAAGAAGACGGTCTGAACACCAGGCAGCTACCAGCAGTGCCAACGGCGGTAGACCCCAGGAGGCGAGGCCGAGTACAAGCGCTGCTAGACCCCAGGAGGAGAGGCCCAGTACAAGCGCTGCTAGACCCCAGGAGGAAAGGCCCAGTGCAAGTGCACGCCAAAGAAGTAGGGCCCAAACCCTGCTTCCAGATGGCTTGGCAAACCCATTGTGGCTGCCTTCTACCTCAGGGTCAGCCACGATCCCCCCTTTTACAGCACAGCCAGGTGTGCAGGTCAACACTGCAGGTTTTTCCAAACTTGATTTTTTTTATTTATTTTTCGCTGATGAATTGGTTCAAGGCATTGTGGACCAAACTAACCTTTTTGCTCAACAATTTATTGAAAACAACCCCAGCTCCAGCTATGCCCGCCCTTTTGAATGGAGACCCCTAACAGTGGTGGAGCTTAGATTGTTTTTAGGCCTAACACTTAACATGGGGCTTACAAAAAAAAATGAAATGAATAGGTATTGGTCGAAGAAACCCATCCACCATATGCCAATTTTTACATCGGCCATGTCCAGGTCCCGATACGAACTTATAATGCGGTTCCTGCATTTCAGTGACAACTCACAGTGCCCCCCCCAAAATCACCCAAACTTTGACAAATTATATAAAATTCGCCCCCTAATAAAAAAAAATTCCAAGAAGTTTGCCGAACTTTATGTCCCTGATAAAAACATTTCTGTGGACGAATCCCTGGTGCATTTCACAGGCCAGCTGGGAATCAAGCAATATATCCCCAGTAAGCGGGCGAGGTATGGCTTGAAGCTCAGTCACCAAGCTCTGTGAAATCGCCACTGGTTATGTGCACTCATTCCGCGTGTACGAAGGCAAAGATTCCCAGCTCCAGCCCCCTGAGTGTCCATCGTACATGGGAATAAGTGGAAAAATTGTTTGGGAGTTGGCATTCCCACTCCTCCAAAAGGGGTATCATATTTACATGGACGACTATTATACCAGCCTGCCCCTTCTCCGCCACCTCTACCTAAAAAAAAACTCTGGCCTGTGGTACAACAAGAAAAAACAGAAAGGGCTTCCCACAGCGTCTTGTCACCACAACCATTCAAAAGGGGGAATCGGCAAGCTTGAGGAACGAGGAAGTGTTGGCTGTGAAGTGGAGGGATAGGAAAGACGTGTACATCATGTCCGCCATCCACGATGACACCTCAGTGGAACTTCACAGAAGACGCGGTACCGTTCGCAAGCCTTCCTGCATCAATGAGTACAATAAATTCATGGGTGGTGTGGATTTAAATGAACAAATGTTGCAGCCCTATCTTTCAACCCGAAAATCCCTCTTCTGGTATAAAAAATTTGCAATTTACTTTTTTCATTTGGCCCTGTTAAATTCTTTCATAATCTACCAAAAATCAACAGAAAGACCCACCACCTTCATGAGGTTTATTGAAGACATTGTCACTGCCCTGATCTACCAACAAACACCCCCCCCCCCAGAAAGCATTCACTCAGATTGTGTCAGCAGACTACATGAACGCCATTTTTCAGACCATATTCCACCATCAGGATCCGGAAGACGGCGCCCAAAAAAATGTCGGGTGTGCACCAGAAGAGGAATTAGGAAAGACACCAGCTTCCATTGTCCCGACTGTCCCTCCCAACCTGGCCTTTGCATCGGAGAATGCTTCAAGCGATATCACACTCTCGAAAACTATTAGCCCATATTTCTAATACTGCTATTTCCCCATTTTCAATTTGTCCTGAATATTTCCCTGCCTCAACCAACCATATCATTTTCTTCCATGTGAACTGAACCTGGCCTTTTTCTTGACTATGCCTCTGCCTACCGTCTGCATTGTTTATCCGCCATGTTTCTGCCTTTCACGTGAACTGACCCTGGACTGTATCGACTATGCCTCTGCCTACCGTTTATTTCTGCCTTTTACCTGCACTGACCTCGGCCCGTTGACCTGCCCCCTTGGACTGATCTTTCACCCTGCTACACAGGCAGTGCCGATCCTGACCTCCCTGGGGCCCTAAGCAAAATTCTGCAAAGGGGCCCTCTACCTGACCCGTGAATAATGGGCGTTGTTTAAGCGTAATATTGGGCGTGGCTTAAAGGGGCGTGACTCAAAGGGTGTGGTTAGAGTCTGAGATGAACGAGGGATGGAGGGAGAACCAAAGGAAGAAAGAGAGAGAGAGAGAGAGAGGAAGTAAAAAAAAGAGGGATGGTGGGACAGCAGGCCCAGATCCTACACCGCAATAGAAATATGAGTATTCCAGAAAGTTTAACAATCAGCAGATAAAGTTTCTCCAAACACCTGGTGTTAGCAATTCAATCATCCCGGCACCATGGTTGTTATGGTGTCAGGGTGATTAAAGCGCATTATTTATATTATTACATTGTAATATAAAATGAAATCATTCAACTCACCATTTCAGGTGTCCCCAGCGGAGTGCCTCCTTACATTTCAGGTGTCCCCAGCGGAGTGCCTCCTTACATTTCAGGTGTCCCCAGCAGAGTGCTTCCTTACATTTCAGGTGTCCCCAGCCAGCAGAGTGCTTCCTTACATTTCAGGTGTCCCCAGCGGAGTGCTTCCTTACATCTCAGGTGTCCCCAGCCAGCAGGGTGCTTCCTTACATCTCAGGTGTCCCCAGCCAGCAGAGTGCTTCCTTACATCTCAGGTGTCCCCAGCCAGCAGAGTGCTTCCTTACATCTCAGGTGTCCCCAGCCAGCAGGGTGCTTTCTTACATCTCAGGTGTCCCCAGCCAGCGGAATGCTTCCTTACATCTTAGGTGTCCCCAGCCAGCAGAGTGCTTCCTTACATCTCAGGTGTCCCCAGCCAGCAGAGTGCTTCCTTACATCTCAGGTGTCCCCAGCCAGCGGAGTGCTTCCTTACATCTCAGGTGTCCCCAGCCAGCAGGGTGCTTCCTTACATCTCAGGTGTCCCCAGCCAGCAGAATGCTTCCTTACATCTTAGGTGTCCCCAGCCAGCAGAGTGCTTCCTTACATCTCAGGTGTCCCCAGCGGAGTGCTTCCTTACATCTCAGGTGTCCCCAGCCAGCAGAGTGCTTCCTTACATCTCAGGTGTCCCCAGCGGAGTGCTTCCTTACATCTCAGGTGTCCCCAGCCAGCAGAGTGCTTTCTTACATCTCAGGTGTCCCCAGCCAGCAGGGTTCTTCCTTACATCTCAGGTGTCCCCAGCCAGCAGAGTGCTTCCTTACATCTCAGGTGTCCCCAGCCAGCGGAGTGCTTCCTCACATCTCAGGTGTCCCCAGACAGCGGAGTGCTTCCTTACATCTCAGGTGTCCCCAGCCAGCGGAGTGCTTCCTTACATCTCAGGTGTCCCCAGCCAGCAGAGTGCTTCCTTACATCTCAGGTGTCCCCAGCCAGCGGAGTGCTTCCTCACATCTCAGGTGTCCCCAGACAGCGGAGTGCTTCCTTACATCTGAGGTGTCCCCAGCCAGCGGAGTGCTTCCTTACATCTCAGGTGTCCCCAGCCAGCGGAGTACTTCCTTACATCTCAGGTGTCCCCAGACAGCGGATTACTTCCTTACATCTTAGGTGTCCCCAACCAGCAGGGTGCTTCCTTACATCTCAGGTGTCCCCAGCCAGCGGAGTGCTTCCTTACATTTCAGGTGTCCCCAGCCAGCAGAGTGCTTCCTTACATCTCAGGTGTCCCCAGCCAGCGGAGTGCTTCCTCACATCTCAGGTGTCCCCAGACAGCGGAGTGCTTCCTTACATCTCAGGTGTCCCCAGCCAGCGGAGTGCTTCCTTACATCTCAGGTGTCCCCAGCCAGCGGAGTACTTCCTTACATCTCAGGTGTCCCCAGACAGCGGATTACTTCCTTACATCTTAGGTGTCCCCAACCAGCAGGGTGCTTCCTTACATCTCAGGTGTCCCCAGCCAGCGGAGTGCTTCCTTACATTTCAGGTGTCCCCCTCCCCCTTTGAGCCCTTCTATAGCTCAGCAGCGGCGAGAGGCGAGGGGGAACAAATTAGAGGCGGAGCCGGCCGGCTACAGTGAGCTGCGGCACCGCCCACCCCTTTCCCCCACAGGTCACAGTCTCAGATATCAGACAGACCGGGGGCAGGGGTGGGCGGCGCCGCAGCGCTATTTCTATTTCGGCAGGATCCCTCCCTTCTCATCCTGGTCTTCGGGAAAATGGCGGCCGGCGGAGACATTATCTCCGCCGGCCGCGGACCTCTAGCAGCGGCGGCGGGGCCCCGAGTATTACTCAGGGCCCTACGCAGCTTGCGTAGTCCGCGTATAGGGCGGATTGGCCCTGTACACAGGGGTCTCACATATGTGAGGGGCTCCAGAATAGTGTTCTGAGTTCAGAAAAACAGTTTTTGGTTTTCTGTGTTCCCAGAACAGGGTCTGGTTGTCCGGAGGCTTCAAAGCGATTTGGGTGGGAGAAGCCTCTACCCCTGTCCCCATTCTTTCCTGACCGATGCCCTAAGCTTGATGGTCCCGCCTGCTCCCTGGACAAATACTCTGGCTGTGCTGACCATACCTCTGCCTGCTGCATGTACTAACTATGGACAGTATTCCTGCCTGCTGCATGGACGATCCTTTGTTCCTTTTGCTGCTGCTGACCACATCCCTGCCTGCTATCTGGACCAATGCTTTGGCTGTGCTGACATCATCTCTACCTGTACTGACTATTCCTGCCTGCTGCCTGTTTTGCTGTCGCTGTCCACGTTCCTGCCTGCTGCCTGGACCAATGCTCTCCTCTTTGGACCACTGCACTACTAAAACCGCAGGTAATCTTTTCTTTACCCTTTTCTCAGAAGAATGTATTTTGGTTTATAATTGGTATGTACAGTACATGCTATGTGTTAGAAATATGAAGGGCCTTCAACAATGTGATAGGTTGTCAGGAATTTATGTGTAAGAAAAAAGGGGACAAATGTAAGGGATTTTTAGGAGAACATTGCCTGGTAAGGCCATGCATGTCCATCCCTTGGGACTTTAAATCAAACACATGACCTGGTAAGGCCATACATTTCCATCCCTAGTTAACTGAGAAAGGGGGGAGGCAGGAAGGTGGGACTTTACGTGAAGCACAAGGACGCAATAGAATAAGTAGGTGAACAATAGGAATTTTATTATATTTGATACAGTAAAAACATGCAAGCATTGCTGGTGATAGACAAACAGTAAACATGATATTAACAATTGACATGGTGATGCCATTGAAACTTCAGAGTGTAACCACTACTGAGGAAAAAACAATGTACATGATGACAGCCAATAAACATAATAAAATTGATGGTAATGTCTATTTCAGACAGTAACAAAATTCCCAAAGACACTGATGGCAAGATTTGGTAAAAACATATTAAGAAGTAGGGCCTGCAGGACCTGTGGCCTCACTAGACCTGGGAAGGTAGGGTAGATATAATGGTTGAGAGGTAGTAAGGAACTAATATGAATGAAACCACGGCACTAGTTGGCTCGACGCATTTCGTGGCCTCTACGCCACTCATCAGGAGCGTACACGTGATTGGTCTAGAATAAAAGGAGTATATAGATGTAAATATTGAATTCAAGTATATAAGGGGGTAGAAGTAAACCCCCAGCACCGAAGTGCATACTTACTAAGAGTGGTTCACAAGTAGGTAGTGTGTTGGTGAGGCATGGCAGACATCCAGGAGCACCTCCAAACGGGGGCCGTGGCGGGCAGCTCGCCAAGGGCAACGCACACGGCCTGCCGCCAGGCAGGGACGGGTAACCGGGCAACCCTGTGGGAAGTGATAACCGGTTAGGAATAAAGTGGGGTGGTGGGGGGTGACTGGGGGTGGGAATGGTGGGAAGGAACCCGTGCTAGTGAGGGGTGAGCTGGGGTGGAGGCTGACAATCCAAATTGGTGCCAGGTAAACGTGACAGAGTGAAAAAAAGTGGTGCAGGTGATAGTCCAAAGCTATCACCTGGGATAGCTTGGGAATATCACCTGCACCACTTTTTTCCTACACGTACTTCCTTCCGTTAGTAAACTGGCCCTTTATAGGACAAGAACATCCCTCCGGAGAGTTACCAGAGGCCCCATCTGTCACCACGACTCTGCGCTGGGTCTTCAGAAAGGGTCACCTCCCTGGCCTCCTCGTCCTGGATACGGGTCCCCTCGCAAGGCAGATCCCTGGGAGTCTCGGTCCCCGGCGGATCCCAGCCGAAGGCTGCTTGGTTCCGGGCCTTTCTCCAAAGTACCTCACCCCAGACTGAAGGTGTCTGAGATGGAACAGCAGCTCCGTTTCCGGGCCTAGGGCACCCAGAGACAACCCGACCAGGCCTCCAGGCCTAGGGCACCCGGAGGCGACACACATGCACCCAGGCCTAAGGTGCCTGAGCGCGGAACCGACACCTCTGGAAGATGGCCGCCCCCTTTTATATCCTCTCCCGACAGGCACAGCAGGTTTCCCGCCCCGCCGTACTGCTGCCAAGAGGGAACAAAAAAGGCACAACCTTGCACTGTGGTTCAACCCGGGCCCATGGCAACAGCGCCACTTATAGGCCCCAGGGAACTACACACTAGTACCATCTCCCAGGGATAGAAATGGTCCATGAAACCTAACAATTGGTGCATCTGAGCCTAGTTACCACTCAGATGCTTCCCCTAAATGTAACCACCCGCTACATATAATTACATTACTATTTGTTATAATTATTTATAGTTATTTATTATATTATAATTTACGATTTTGTGTTTCAAACTTTATCATACCCAGGATGTCTACTAGACTCTTGTTTGGTCAGGTTTAAGTAAGTAATTACTAAGAATTGCAGGCCTACAATACAAAACACAAAATTTCCATGCAAAATAATTGTACCGCTTTTGGTACGTAATTCCAGACAGAATCATACCGCCAGGGAGGTTAAAGGGATGAGGTGGAACTCTATGCAAGATAGAGCTGGTTGCCTCTTGGGGTACAGTCCTAGTTCCTGAGAGGGTCATCAGGGGGAATATTCGGCTTTTTGTTGGAGAAGTAACAAAAACCCATTGGTAGTTTACGCCTGCAGGAATGTATGGTATGATGTATTGTCTAGAAATGGATCCAGATTATCGTATACTGAACAAGCATGAGAATTTCTTTATTTCACCAGACGCGTTTTGTGGCTCAAACATGCCACTTCGCCAATTTAAAGTTGATAAACAGATGTTTTCTGTGTAAGGAGCTTGACCTTTAGGCTTCTTCCACATGAGTCCAGCTGTTCATGTTGTCAGCCGCGACTGGCCCACAGTTGGCAGTCGACTGTAAGGTAGTATGCTGCCTCCTGCACCCCTGCTTGAAGAGGACTTTCACACTGAAATACATCTTCATAGCACCGCAACCATTGGACACAATTGTGACGCCATCCTATTCACTGCTATGGGGCATGGTGGCAGGGAGGTGGTATCACCTACCTAACCCTTCATGCTCTATTTTCTTGTGATGGGGGCTATCGGACGGTAATTGCCTGAATTGACAGGCGACTGACGTGATTTAAAAATGTGCATCATGTGCCTATTTTTGCCACCTGACAGTGCCCATGTGAAAGGGGCCTAATATTTGATACAATTCAATTTGCTTTTTTTACATGCTTGCTCTTCCGTATTTTGGTTATTAGTCAGTGGAGGAAGTTCGATATTCCACTCAACTTCATTCAGCCCTCTTGCTGTCCGCACAGGGCAGCATAGGGTCACTTGTTTGTAATATATACCGTACTTACAAAAAGAAGCCTGAAAATACTTTTTGAAAAGTTGCTGCTTCACTGCTCACTGTCCATTGCAAGCATCTAGCTAGGTGGATGGGTACCTGTCCCCCCTCCCCACCGCTGCTTACTGTGGTTCCTCCTGTTTGCGTGTACATCCTGTAGTGACATATGAGCTGGCAGAAGAAACCATAGTCGGACTCGGCAGTGAGGTAGCAGCACACATGAAAGCATGTTAATACTTGCAGAAGACTAGAGATAATGTTCCGTTTGCTGCTATCAATGCCTACCATGAGTTTGAGGCAAATCCTGCTGCTTCAAGATTCACGGTCTTGGAAAATTTATGTGCAGATTTGCTTAAAGTGATAATAAACATACAGGGGGTTATTTACTAAAGGCAAATCCACTTTGCACTACAAGTGAAAACTCCAAGTGCAAAGTACACTTGAAATTGCACTGAAAGTGCACTTGGAAGTGCATTTTCAGTGCAATTTCAAGTGCACTTTGCTCTTGTAGTTTGAACTTGTAGTGCAATGTGGATTTGCCTTTCGTAAATAACCCCCTGTATGTTTATTATCACTTTAAGCAAATCTGCACATACATTTTCCAAGACCGTGAATCTTGAAGCAGCAGGATTTTTAATTTACATTACCCCTTCTATTTCTGTATGTGGATGTCACTGTAATTATTTTAATAAAATAAAATCATCTAAGTACCTTTTTCCTAATCAATAACAGGTGTTACGTGACCCAGTTCTTTCCTAGCCTGTCTGTAGGGAAACATAAGCAGGAGGATCTTCTAGTCCTCTGCTGCTGGTCACATGTTAAAAAAAAATGCCTTTAGGAATACAGAGTAAAAAGAAATAATTAATATGAATAAACTGTTTAAAATTGTCATACAAATATATATAAATCTTTATTATTTTTGTCAATAACATGGTGTGGGCAGGTTTCTGCTAGTCATAGGCTTTGTCATGCCCCCCCAGCCTGTGTCTTGGAACAACAGGGAGATGAAGCCTCCATCAATCAAGATGTAATATCCCACCCTATTGTGTTTAGCTGGTTAATGGGAATGGAGGAGGAGGGAAGGAGTGGGCTGTCATTTGCCACTGTGTATAGCCCACAAATATGACTCACATCAACTGCTCAGATGTGATAGGGAGGAAATGCTCATTATAGAAACTCACTGAAAACTGAGCATGTACAGTAGCTGCCAACACTGCTCATCATACAGATCCTTCACTTCCCTGTGCAGCCACAGCACCCCCTTGTCTCTGCCTCCCCTGGTCTCAGCATCCAGCAGACTCTGGCAGCCGACTCTAGCCCCTCCTCTGGTCCTCCTTCAGACCCTGCACCTTCTGCTTCCCAGCTCCTTCCCGGCAGAATCACAAGGCAAGGAGGGTGTACTGTGATGTAAGGGAGGGTGGGAGACTCTTGACTCCAGATGGTGGGGAGGCTCTTGGCATCTGATGTGGGGGGGGTGGGGGTGTGTGCTCTGGACATCTAGTCTTACATATACAACCGGCCCTTTCGAGGGCAAACATAATGCTGATGTGGCCCACAATGAAATTGAGTTTGACGCCCCTGATTAGGGGGTAAGTAAACTCTATCCACCATGCTACTAACTTTCACAACTTGAAGGTTTCATTATTAGTATTTAAAAGAAGAAAATTAGAGAAGAATTAGGAAATGCAGAAGACAGAAAACAGATTGAAGAACAAATTGGAGAACAAGAGAAAGTGGTATCTATGTTTCTAATGCCGCATACACACGACCGTTTTGTCATGACGAGAAAACTGCCATTTTTTAGATTGGTCGTGAAAACCGATCGAGTGTATGCGCCATAGCAGTTTTCTTGACGAGAAAACTGCCCACAAAAAAATTAGAACCTGCTTTATTTTTTTTTCGTCGTTTTTCCCGTAGTTCTTTTTCTCGTCGTGAAAACCGCTCGTGTGTATGCTTTTCCGAAGGGAAAAAAAACATGCATGCTCAGAATCAAGTATGAGACGGGAGTGCTCAGTCTGGTAAAACTAGCATTTGTAATTGAGATAAGCACATTCGTCATGTTGTAACGGACTGAAAAGCACAAGGCTGAAAACCGTGAATCGTCCCTCACCAAACTTTACTAACATGAGATCAGCAAAAGCAGCCCAAAGGGTGGCGCGATTCGAATGGAACTTCCCCTTTATAGTGCCGTCGTACATGTTGTCGTACGTGTTGTACGTCACCACGCTTTGCTCGAGCGTTTTTTTTCCTGAACGTGTGTATGCAAGGCAGGCTTGAGAGGAATCACGATGAATCACGTCGAGATAAACGTCATTTTTTTGCATGACAGGAAAAACGGTCGTGTGTACGCGGCATTACAGCAACTACAATTCATGATATATTTTCTGATTGCATTGTTTTTGTAAATTTAAACTGACCACTGACATGGTATGGAAATTGTCAGATCTGATCTTTTTCTGCTATATTGGGTATAATCCCATGTCTACGGGCTAAAGCAGATGGCTGGCAGACAGTAAAGCCTCGTACACACGATCGGATATCCTATGGATTCTAATCCAATGGTTTTGTCCATCGGAAATCCGATGAAGCTGACTATCATCAGTCTTGCCTACACACCATCAGTCAAAAAACCGACCGTTCCAAATGCGGTGACGTAAAACACTCCGATGAGCCGAGAAAAATGAAGTTCAATGCTTCTGAGCATGCGTCGACTTGATTCTGAGCATGCGTGGGTTTTTTATCCGATGGACTTGCCCATAGACGATCTGAGTTTTCGATCGGTTTTTTATCCATCGGAAAAATTTAAAACATGTTCTATTTTTTAAAACCGATGGAAAAAAGACCGATGGGTCCCATACACGATCGGTTTGTCTGATGAAAACAATCCATCGGACGGTTTTCATCGGTTAAACTGATCGTGTGTACAGGGCTTTATTCTTAGGGCCGGTGTCAACAGGCTTTGGACTTGTGTCAGTGATGTTAGTCTGACATCAGTTTATTATGCTTCTGAGATCATTGAGAATTCATTGACAGGTGCATATGACCTGCAGTCAAGCTCTTTTCTGACCTGCTCCAAGCTGGTTTTGCATTCCCATAGACGTGTGTGGCAGGGATGTGCGGTAAGGTCAGTGGCTGGTGAGGCACTGGCTAGTATCAGAGCCAGATACACACAGGTTACATACGCCGCGATCGTTAGAGCGAGAGCAATAATTCTAGCACTAGACCTTCTCTGAAATTCTAAACATGTAACCTGTAAAAAAAATGTAAAGCGTCACCTATGGAGATTTAGAAGTACTGAAGTTTGGCGCCATTCCAAGAGTGTGTGCAATTTTAAAGCATGACATGATAGGTATCTATTTACTCGGCGTAACATCATCTTTCACATTATACAAAAAAAATCAGGCTAACGTTAATGTTTTTTTTTTTATTAATGAAACAGTTTTTTTCCCACACGTTTGTAACGACCACCATTTTATTCCATAGGGTGTCTGCTAAAACAATATTAATAATGTTTAAGGGTTCTGAGTAATTTTCTAGCAAAAAAAATATTGTTTTTACATGTAGGAGAGAAGTGTCAGAATTGGCCTTGGTGGTAAGGGGTTGAAGCGGAGTTCCACCCAAAAATGGAACTTCCGCTTTTTGGAATCCTCCTCCCCTCCGTTGTCACATTTGGCACCTTTCAGGGGAGAGGGGGGAGCAGATACCTGTCTAATACTGGTATTTGCTCCCACTTCCGGGCATAGATCGCTGCAGTATATGCAGCGATCTACGCCATGTCCGGCCCCTCCTCCGTCCCCCCCGCTGTCTTCTAGGAGACACACAGGTCCCAGAAGACAGCAGGGACCAGTGAGATACGACTCGCGCATGCGCAGTAGTAGTGAACCAGGAAGTGAAGCCTCGAAGCTTCACTTCCTAATTCCTTTACCGAATATGGCGGCGGCAGCACCCGAGAGCCGAGGGACAGATCGGCTTTGGGTGAGGACATCGCGGGCACCCTGGACAGGTAAGTGTCCTAATATTAAAAGTCAGCAGCTGCAGTATTTGTAGCTGCTGACTTTTAATTAATTTATTTTTTTGGTGGAACTTTGATTTAATTACCATAAGTAAGTAATAAACAAATAATTAATTATATATTGTTTTTAAGGTAATTTACTATATTTTCAAAATCTGTACTCAAGCAGGTGGCTTAACGGACAAATTACTGAAGTATCAAGTTATAACTTCCAACCAGTAATTTCACAGTAAATAGATAAATAATAAATTATTATGTTATAACATATAGCATATAAATATATGATTTAGCTTGATCATAACAGTACCTTTTCAACAGAAAAAGTTTATCCCTCTTAACTGTGAGAAAAACATGGGATTATGGGTAAATCTTATACACATGTAGCGCTGGCATTTTTGCTTTCTAATGTTATGTGATCTTAGTTCTCTTGTTCCTGGGATGCATGGCCTGCCAGCAGAGCTCTGTTGGGTGTGTGTTCCACAGAGCTGCGGCCTACATTGTGCGGAGCGGAACAGCAGCCTTTGATTCTGCCTTACACCACAGCGTGCTGGAGCAGCAGTGTGGTTGAACCAGAGACCCTTGAAGGAGGTAACCGAGGACTCCCGGTCATCTGTGAAACGGAACACTGTGATGGCATGACCACAGCAAACAGACTGAGATCCTGTGGAGCGGAGGCATCCATCTGTCTGGACCTAGTGTGGTGAGAGGACTGGTGTCCAGAACTTTGTACTGCATTTCACACACCTAGACTGATTGCATAGTGTTGCTGGGACCGGTAGTCCCACGGAACAGTTCAGTTTAATAGAGTTACATGTGCATAGGCCTCAAACCTGATTTCATTACTAAGTGACTGCCGCTGGAGGTACATTCCCAGGGAAGGAGCTCACAGATACTTTGCACAATTGAAGTTACGGCTCTATGTTATTCCACACTGCTTTATTGATCGGAAATTCTGTGGATTATAAGTACTGACACACAATAGCTAGCAGAAGACAGAAGAATGAAGACCAGAGACTATATTCCTTACTGTAAGGCCTTACAGTGTTGCTATTACCTACTAGAGACTGTAGGGGGAATATTGAGTTAATCATATTGTGGTATATCATTCTTGCCAAATACTGTGTGTCGCATTGCTGATCTCATAGTGTCTACGCAGTGTGCTGGAATTGGGAAGGTGCCCAGAGTAAGGAGTAATCACTCTGAGCACTAGTCCCAATTAGAGCCACATTCTCAGAGGTCACCTAGGATAACTGTACAGATACAATCTGTTGTGTGTACCTACTGTGTTGTCACGTTATGTTTATGTGATAGTGCAACTGCTGGAATTATTACTTTACACTAACCTTAGTAAAAAATAAGTTCTTGGTTAAGTACTTTGGTGTGGAGTGTTGTTCCTTTTTCAGCAGCAGGTGGAGCTATTGGATACACAGGTAATAGCAAAAGTAAACTGTTATTATATTGTATATTGTGGGGTTGTCCTTCACCATTAGCTGCACAAAAACATTGCACCACAGCTGTGTCAAGGGGATTGAGCCAAGTCAGTGGGGGTTCACTAGCAGAGTACAGGCCCAAACAAATTCAGCTCCTTCGGGGGTCAGTGCTATACACATAAACACACATGTTTTTCCTTGTAGATAAGATGGCTTGGCTGGAAGGGAGCATTTGCTTTTTAGACACATGCCCCCTTCTTTGACACTGCAGTGAGAGGCGTGACTCCACTGCAGCATTTTTATTGGACAGCTGGGACCAATGGTTCTTTACCATTGGTCCAAGTCTCCAACATGTTCATTGAGTTCAGTGCCTCTGACAAGAAGTGAGAGGCACTGTGAGCTCATCCTCTCAGTCTGCTGCAAACAGTGTGTGTCAGCTTGTATTTAAAGTGGCCCCTCTGTATGTAGCTTCTGGCAGGCTGCACAAGAAGACCCATATCTCTGGAACCATAGGTCGTAGGAGCCCCACTTTTTTTTACCAGTGGTGTGGTAGGACTTAGGCTACATACCTCCCAAATCTCTGTGACCCTAGGTCCCCAAGCAACGACCCTTGAAACACGATTTTTTTTTTTTTCAATGTCCCTGCCTCCCCTGACTGCACAGCCCTGGTGTGTGGGTATGCAAAACTAACATACAAAGCCCAACAACACAGGCTCTTTGGAAAGATGTAAATTTTCCAGTTTGCTGCTACTGGAAGTTCAAACATTGTTAATATGTGGCTCAGTGGCATTTGAATCAGTCTTATAAACTGCATATTTACTATTGATGAATGAACTTTTAAAAGCTGCTCCACCATCAGTTTGACTAGATTAGCAGCAATATCTATGGATCACTGTAGTGATTCAGTTGAATAAGAAGCTATTTTCATCTGGGTGTTTTCCTGCCTTTAAACTGCCTTAACAGATGCAGCATTAGTGTTACATAACCAGGGCTGAACTTTTAACGTTTATGTAATCACAGTCACTGAAATCTCATAGACACTTTAATATGTTCATGCAATTTCAAAAGTCAATTTCAGCATTTTGAAATCAGCAGCCTTCATTAAAGAATAATTCCAAGTTTGGTTATCTTACATAATAAAAAAAAAACATAAAAAATTGCCATACCTGGAATTCAGGTTTAAAATAATACTTTATGACCCTGCCATGAAGATCCTTGTTCAAGCACTTCATGTTATACGTTGACAACACAAATTTTCTGCCTCCCATTTGTGCTTCTGTATTGTCAATGAAGGCTGGGTTCACATATGTGCGAATTGAATGCGGCTTTACCTGCATCCAATTCGCATGACAGGCAAGTGTGCTCGACTCTCAATGGAGCTGGTTCACACAGGTCCGTGACGGCCGCAGTTTGCACTCCAAAAGGGTCTTGTGCGTCTTTGGGTCCAATTCAGGTGTGAATTCAGGCAAAAATTCAGACCTGATTCGCACCTGAACCGGTAAACAGGGACGCACTGGACCCCATACGGTGAACCGTGGCCACAGATATGTGAACCCGGTCGGAGACTGCAAGTGCCCTGACCAACACACAATATTAAGTCATAGTCCATTGTTGTCACTCTCAGGAAACCTGTTCTGAGAAATGCCATATAGATATGCAGTGAATGTGTTAGACAAGAAGTGACTGCCCAAAATATCATTTAGTTAGGGTAAATAATTCTTCCAGTCTATACCTTTAAGAATAGCATTTGGTAATACTGGGTGAGGATATAATTTATGTGCTTGCCTCTGTCATTTATTGGCTCCATTTCCGCTCATTTATATAAATGATTGGTCTACACATGCAGCTGTTTACTGTCTATGTACTGCTTAAATTTTTTGCCGTTGTTTCTGTTTGGCTTGATTTAAATTGGGGTCCACTCGGGCAGTGTACTGTATTGTATTGCATGGCAGTGCTATGGTTCTTATTTTCAATAAAGTTCTTGGATAAGAAAAAAAGACTAGTGCCTGGTATTTTTACAGCTGGAAAGCAAATCAATGCATGTTTCCTACATTACAAAATATACTCTAAAGATCCTATTTTGAAATACGGAAAAGTTCTTCACTCTAGGAAAAAATATAAAAGTCAGCAGCTACAATGCCTATAGCTGCTGACTTTTTATAAATGGACACTTACCTGTCCAGGGGTCCAGCTCCATCCTCACTTGGGCTAGTACTGTACTTCACTAGATTCCAGGCTTTAGTGTGGGAAGCTAACTGTGACAGCTTGCGGCTTCACAGCTGGCTTCCAACTGCACATGCACAAGCCACGCTATGCTTTGTGAATGGTCCCACAGCCTTCTGTGGCCTGTGATGCGTCCCAGAAAGCTGTGGGTGAAGATAGGGGGGGGCGAACTTCCGCTCAGATCACCTAGGCAATCTGGGCAAAAGTGGGAGCGGGTACCTGTCAAAACTAGGTACCCACTCCCCCCTCCCCCAAAAAAAATGACATTCCAAATGTCGTAGGGTGGGGAGGCGGCTTGGGTTTGTCAGAAACCATGAATCAGACCGAGACAGAAGTACAGTTAAATCACACTTGTTTAATAATGAAAATAAAAAGGTAAACAGAGTAAGCGTAGTCAAAACATAGCCAGAGTTCAGTAACCGGATCAGGTAGTCGGCCAAGCCAATGTCAGAGAGCCAGCGATAAACATAGTAGTACAGCAAGCAGGATCAGTAGCCAGAAGGAACTTCAGCCAAGCAAGTCTTGAACAGGAATGCAGGAGAAAGTCTCTGTGATGTTAAAAAAGGTGAAGGCAGAGAGCAAATGAACTGGAAGGCTTTAAGTAGGCAGAGCTGACGAGCAGGATCATCAACAGGTGGATCACTGTGGAGAGATGGGAGCTGGCAATTAGCTGACAGCTGAGCTGCCAGCACAGAGAAGGAAGGGCTGAGCCCAGCCCTGACAGTACCCCCTCCTTAACGACCCCTCCCCTTCGAAGGACAACCAGGCTTGAGGGGAAAACGTCTATGGAATTCACGGAGGAGGACAGGGGCATGTACGTCAGAGGATGGGACCCAAGAGCGTTCCTCCGGACCATACCCCTTCCAATGCACCAGGTACTGTATGCGCCCACGGAACCTACGGGAGTCAACAATGGACTGTACTTCATACTCCTCATGGTTCTCAACCTGTATAGGGTGAGGACGTGGCACTGAGGTGGTAAAACGGTTGCAGACCAAAGGTTTCAATAAGGAGACATGAAACACATTATAGATACGCATACTGGAAGGAAGGTCCAACGCGTAAGCCACTAGGTTTATCCTGCGAAGGATACAGAAAGGCCCAATAAACCGAGGTGCGAACTTCAGAGAAGGAACACGAAGTCAGAGGTTGCGAGATGACAGCCAGACCCTGTCCCCAAACTGGTAGGAAGCTGCACGCAGGCGTCTGCGGTCAGCATGCTCAGTGGGTATATCTCGGGCTGCTATCTCATCCTTGATGTTATCTGAGAGACTATGAGAAAAAGCAGCCACGAGGGCCTCATTGTTCCAAGCAACCTCTGCTGCCAGAGTACGGAATTCAATGGCGTAATCGGCAACCGTCCTCGTACTCTGTTTGATAGACATGAGGCACTTGGCAGCAGAAGCGGAGCATGCAGGAACATCAAATACCATTTTGAAGGAAGCCACAAATTCTGGGTAACTCAGGACCACAGGTTTTTGTGTCTCCCATAGGAGGGTTTGCCAGGCCAAGGCTCTGTTAGAAAGCAATGATATCACGAAACCCACTTTGCTTCTGTCCGTGGGAAACGCCTGGGGCAGCATCTCAAAGTATATCTCAACCTGGTTGAGAAACCCTCTGCACTGAACTGGATCGCCCCCAAATCGCTGGGGAAGCAGAGTGGAACCAGACATACCTCTTATAGAGTTAATACTTGAGGCGGGTGCCTGCACAGAGACTACCGGAGCGGCCACAGTGGAAGATTCTAGACGAGCCGTGCGACTCAGGAGCGTCTTTATCGCCGTGGCAAACTGATCCATGCGGTGATCCAGGTCATCCAATCTGGAAAAAATATTACCAACAAGTGGATTGGCTGCATCTTCTGAATTCATGGCCTTCGCCTACTGTCAGAAACCATGAATCAGACCGAGACAGAAGTACAGTTAAATCACACTTGTTTAATAATAAAAATAAAAAGGTAAACAGAGTAAGCATAGTCAAAACATAGCCAGAGTTCAGTAACCGGATCAGGTAGTCAGCCATGCCAATGTCAGAGAGCCAGAGATAAATGTAGTAGTACAGCAAGCAGGATCAGTAGCCAGAAGGAACTTCAGCCAAGCAAGTCTTGAACAGGAACGCAGGAGAAAGTCTCTGTGATGTTAACAAAGACTAAGGCAGAGAGCAAATAAACTGGAAGGCTTTAAGTAGGCAGAGCTGACGAGCAGGATCATCAACAGGTGGAACACTGTGGAGAGATGAGAGCTGGCAATTAGCTGACATTTGAGCTGCCAGCACAGAGAAGGAGCCCAGCCCTGACAGGGTTGTCCTAAAGCCTTTTGTCTGAAATTCCGCTTTAATAAATTCTCTGAGCCACAACAAGCCTATGTGACCAGTATTTTTATATGATTGATAAATGTTTTTGTGCATTTCATATAAATCATGTTTCTCTTTTCGTCCATGGACGGACACAGCTCCTTAATTCTTGACTTGCGGGTTATGTTCCGTCTATTAGGAGAGGACTTGGCAGACATGTTAGTTATCTTAATACATGTAACTTTAACAGCATTGAACAGCCCCGCCCAGGGGGCGGTCCCTCCGGTCATAACCCCTCGCCCTGCAGCTAGCAGCTCAGTTTTTTGCCTAGTAGAGGAAAAGGACCTGGCTCCCCCTTGGGCTCAGAGTCCTATGAAAATTTTTATTTTTTCTTGTTTTATTATTTTATATTTTGATCCTGAGATCTTCTATCAATTGCCGGCTGGGTGACAGGCTGGATAATATAGATCCTGGTATTCTCCCCAGCCCGGCCATCGAGCGTGAGCAGACCTTAGCTAAGCGATGGGTTGCCCACGACATACCCCATGGCTCCAGGGGTGGCCGGTGAGCTATTGCTCTGGGGTCCACATATGACCGGGCTGCTTGCTGTCTAAGTCACAGTGGACCGTGGCCGACAGCCACTCCATACTGTCCGGCGGTGAGTCTGTCTGGAACGCACCAGTGAGTCCACGCATGGATGGGTAAGTATAGTTCCTCCTGCTTTGGTCAGTTTGGAACAGCTGGGCTTCCTGGAGGGTCTTTAGGGGGTCTCCTGTCCTCCCTTTCCCTCTTTCTGTCCCCCACTCTTTCCTCCTCCCCATTGCGGGATGTGCTGCATTGGCGGGGTGTACCTGTGGGGGGCCTCCGTATCACGGTTGGGGGCTGTAGGTGTGCCCGGGTCCGCTCTCTGTGGGGGGTGTCTGTCTTTTGGGGGTCTCCGCTCGGCCTTCTCGTGCACCTCAGTGTGCTCGGCCGCCATTTTTGGTAGCACCGGCGCCATTTGGTTTTTTCCTGTATTGAAAATCCCCATTGGTGGGCATTTTGTCGTGGCCGCGCTGTGGCGCAGGTCTTCAATGCGGGCGGCCATTTTCTTGTAGCCCACGCCCTTTTTTCCCTGAGGAGTCCGGCAGCCATTTTGCAGTGGTTTTTCACTGTATTGCTTGCCCTCTAGTGCTGGAGGCTTCCTGAACAGAGCGAATAGCGCAAATCACCTCACAGAACACCTCAGTCACACGCTGTGTGTGAGGCAGAGCGGACAACGGTGCTGAGCAGTCTCTGACTGGGTGGTGAGTCCCTGGGTAACCCCCCCCTCCCCCCCGGTCAGCGCAGCTAGGAGGGTGGACATTTGTTATTACAAGTGCCTTGACTTAGTCCCTAAGGACTGTCAGTGGGTCAGAATGGAGTCTGAAGCTGGCGCTTCTTCCCCAGACATTCCAGAGGCAGCAACCGGTGCCCCTGCACCTGCGGTTCCCATGGACACTTTGTCGGCAGTCCAGGAGTCATTTGTTGCCAGGGTGGAAGCGGCATGCGGGCGTAAGGGGGGTAAAAAATGCCCCCTCCCCCGCTATTTCCTGTGGAATGCTCTGACTCAGACACGGGCCTGGCTGCAGCTCAGGAACCCTGTTCTGGGATGTCAGACGAGGCGGACCAGGACCGTCGGGGCACTGAGGAGGACTCCTCGTCCGTGTGAACACAGGACAGAGCACTTGTGGCAGCACTTATCAATGCTGTGAGGGACACCCTTAAGCTAGAAGATACAGCTGGGACATCCACTGAGGTGTCAGTCCCTTTTGGGTCTCACAAACCGACCCGCTCTGTTAAGGTTTTTCCTTATGTAGATTTCTTTGACAAGTTCATAGATAAGGAATGGGAAAGGCCGCAGAGGTCCTTTGTGGTCCCTCAGCGTATTGCGGTCCGTTACCCATTTGAAAGGAGCCTTTTGAAAAAATGGGCTTTTCCACCTGTCGTTGACCCCCTGGTCTCAAGGTTGAACAAGGTAACAAATATCCCGGTGGAGGGGACCCCTGCTTTTAAGGACCCTACTGATAGAAGGTTCGAAGCAGTGAGTCGGACCGTGTTCACCATGCTGGGGTCAGCATTGCGGCCGATAATGGCTGCGACTTTGGTGTCACTCACTAAATGGGCTAAACTTTTGCACCAGGCAGTGGAGGAGCATCAGCTCCCTCAGGAAGTCGTGACACTGGCCAACCAGCTGGTGCAGGGCCTTGTGTACGTCTGTGATGCAACACTGGATGCGGGCCCTTTAATCTCCAGGGCCTCTGTATCTGTGGTGGTCTTGCGCCGCCTGATATGGCTAAAATGCTGGTCTGCGGACCAAGCTTCTAAGAAAGCTCTGACAGATTTACCTTTCAAGGTGGGAGGCTTTTTGGTGCCTCACTGGACGACATCATTAAGGATGTCACTGGAGGTAAGAGCACTCTTCTACCTCAGTCCACTAAAAGTAAGGAGCAGCACCGTAAGCCGGGGCCCTCCTTTCCCGCAGAAACATGATTTTTTTCATCAGTCAGGGCCCGCCAGCAGACCCTCCCAAGCCGATAAAGGTTCAGCTGGGGGACAAAATCGTCCCTGGGTGCGCAAGCAGTCCAAGCCCGCAAACAAGTCTGCTTCAGCATGAAGTCTTGCCCCCCACCCGATTCTTGGGTGGGGGGACGTCTTCACAAGATCGCAGCTCGGTGGACCTCCCTTCTTTCCGACCAGTGGGTTTGCAAAGTGATCACTTCAGGGTACAAGATCGAGTTTCTTTCTTGTCCACCAAACAGATTCTTTCCCTCAAATCTGCCTCTCCTTCCAGCTCGTCGGACTGCCCTGACTGGGGCAGTACAAGATTTGTTGAGGTGCGAAGTAATCATACCCGTACCGCCGCAGGACAGGTTTCAGGGATTCTACTCGAATCTGTTTGTGGTCCCAAAAAAGGACGGAGTCCGTCCGATCCTGGACCTCAAAGCCCTCAATGCCTTTGTGAAGGTTCGGAAATTCAGGATGGAATCGATTCGATCGGTGGTAGCTGTGCTCCGTCCGGGGGACTTTCTAGTGTCGTTGGACATCAAGGACGCGTACTTGCATGCAGGGCCGTCGGAACAGGACAGGCAAAACAAGCAATTGCCTGGGGCCCCAGCTGGCCTGGGGCCCCAGCCTAGGATGCCTGCCTGCTGCCTGTCACTGTCCTGGATTTCCAATGCCGCCCTGGGTCGATCTAAATCAAATGCACGATCGATCTGACAGTGGCTGTGGACCCCCCTAGCCTAGCTAGCTGGCACTGTCTCTGCTGGTTGCTAGTGACGCCCGCTTGGCTTGTAGCAACCAGTGACGTCACTAGCAGAGCAGGAGAGAGGCAGAGTTGTGCCTATCACAGGCAGCGGAGGAAAGATCTTCTAGCTAGCTCCGCCTCCGAGTCCACCCTCCTCCTCCTCCTCCTCCTGCTCTGTCCTCGAGGCACACTGTCCAGCCACTCAGGCAGCGGCATGCTGCTGTGCTGAAGTCTGAAGAACACAGAAAGACGTGACAGAGTGAGACAGATTTCAGACAGCTGTAGAAAGCAGGCAAGTAAGCATTGCTCACTCACCATTGTCAGCACAGCACTGACCAACACATCATAAGGGGTGGGTACTGCACTGGGCAGGACTGGAGCAGTAGTCAGCTCTGAGGGGTTCATGCTTGGACCTGTAGTTCTTCACTTTTGGGGGGGGGTCACATGATTTCCAGTCCCAGCATGAACCCTCCCTGCCCTGCCAGGATAGGACACACAAACACATCCTAGCAGGGCAGGGAGGGTTCATTGTGGGACTTGAAATCATGTGACCCCCCCCCCCAAAGTGAAGAACTACAGGTCCCAGCTGAACCCCTCAGGACACACAAACACATCCTAGCAGAGCAGGGAGGGTTCATGCTGGGACTTAAAATCATGTGACCCCCCCAAAAATGAAGAACTACAGGTCCCAGCATGAACCCCTCAGAGCTGACTCCTGCTCCAGTCCTGCCCAGTGACCACCCTTATGTGGGCACTGGGCAGGACTGGAGCAGTAGTCAGCTCTGAGGGGTTCATGCTGGGACCTGTAGTTCCTCACTTTTGGGGGGGGGGGTCACATGATTTCCAGTCCCAGCATGAACCCTCCCTGCCCTGCTAGGATGTGTTTGTGTGTCCTCTCCTGCCAGGATAAACTGTATCGCTATGCTGTGGTTCCTGTAGGCTTTGCAGGGGGGGGGCCTCCAAGTCCATTTTGCTTGGGGCCCCCAAATTCCTTCAAACGGCCCTGCTTGCATGTCCCCATCTGCGCCAGGCATCAGAGGTTCCTGCGCTTTGTGATCGGCAAAGACCACTATTAATTTGTGGCTCTTCCCTCTGGCCTAGCGTTGGCACCAAGAGTTTTTACCAAGGTGCTCGCCACGATTCTGGCTTTGCTGAGACAGCGAGGCATTGCTGTCATGGGTAGGGATGAGCTTTGAGTTCGAGTCGAACTCATGTTCGACTCGAACATTGCCTGTTCGCCCGTTCGCCGAACAGCAAACAAATTGGGGTGTTCGCGGCAAATTCGAAAAATCTATGGGGGAAATCTAAAGTGCTAATTATAAAGGCTTATATGCAAGTTATTGTCCTAAAAAGTGTTTGGGGACCGGGGTCCTGCCCCAGGGGACATGTATCAATGCAAAAAAGTTTTAAAAACGGCCGTTTTTTCGGGAGCAGTGATTTTAATAATGCTTAAAATGAAAAAATAAAAGTGAAATATTCCTTTAAATTTCGTACCTGGGGGGTGTGTATGATATGCATGTGAAGTGGCGCATGTTTCCCGTGCTTAGAACTGTCCCTGCAAAAAATGTCATTTTTGAAAGAAAAAAAGTCTTTTAAAACTGACTCGTGGCTATTAATGATTTGTCGGCTCCCGGCAATACATACAAAAGTCATTGAAAAAAAAAAAAAAAGCGTGGGGGTTCCCCAGAATTCAATTACCAGGCCCTTCAGGTCTGGAATGGATATTAAGGGGAACCCCGCCGCAAATTAAAAAAAAAATTGACGTGGGGTTCCCCCAAATATCCATTCCAGGCCCTTCAGATCTGGCATGGATTTTAAGGGGAACTCCACCCCAAATTTTAAAAAAATGGCGTGGAGTCCCCCTAAAAATCCATACCAGACCCCTTATCCGAGCACGCAACCTGGCCGGCCGCAGGGGAAAAGGGGGGGACGAGAGAGCGGCCCCCCCTCCCTCCTGAACCGTACCAAGCCACATGCCCTCAACATGGGGAGGATGTTGATGGGGACAAGGGCCTCATCCCCACAACCCTTGCCCGGTGGTTGTGGGGGTCTGCCGGCCCCCCCCTATGTGAATTGGTAAGGGGTACATTGTACCCTTACCATTTCACGAAGAAAGCGTAAAAAAATGTTTAAAAAAAACACACAAACACCTTGAAAAAGTCCTTTATTTAAAATAATAAAAAAAAAAAAAAAACATTCCAGCGCTGAAATCCAGTGTCCCACGGTGATCCCGATGTCCAGCGCTGTCCTTCATTGGTTGTGCCTGAGCGGACCTGATGGGGAACTCCCTCTCAGTATGTTAAATGTATAGACCCGCCCCTTCTAAAGTTCCCCATCAGGTCCGCTCCCTCGGTATGTCGGACCCGCCTACGTCATTGGCTTGAGCGGGGAACTTCCTTCACTGTGTAATTTAAATTTACATAGTGAAGGAAGTTCCCCGCTCAAGCCAATGATGTAGGCGGGTCCGACATACCGAGGGGGCGGACCTGATGGGGAACTGCTCTCACTTTGGCAATACATGTATAGACCCGCCCCTTCTCATGTTCCGCATCTAGTCCGCTGAGCGGACCTGATGGGGAACTTTAGAAGGGGCGGGTCTATACATTTAAAATACTGAGAGGGAGTTCCCCATCAGGTCCGCTCAGGCACAACCAATAAAGGACAGCGCTGGACATCGGGATCGCCGTGGGACACTGGATTTCACCGCTGGAATGTTTTTTTTTTTTTTTTAAATAAAGGACTTTTTCAAGGTGTTTGTGTGTTTTTTTTAAACATTTTTTTACGCTTTCTTCGTGAAATGGTAGGGGTACAATGTACCCCTTACCAATTCACATAGGGGGGGCCAGGATCTGGGGGTCCCCCTTGTTAAAGGGGTCTTCCAGATTCCGATAAGCCCCCCGCCCGCAGACCCCCACAACCACCGGGCAAGGGTTGTGGGGATGAGGCCCTTGTCCCCATCAACATGGGGACATCCTCCCCATGTTGAGGGCATGTGGCTTGGTACGGTTCAGGAGGGAGGGGGGGCCGCTCTCTCGTCCCCCCCCCCCTTTTCCCCTGCGGCCGGCCAGGTTGCGTGCTCGGATAAGGGGTCTGGTATGGATTTTTAGGGGGACTCCACGCCATTTTTTTAAAATTTGGGGCGGGGTTCCCCTTAATATCCATTCCAGACCTGAAGGGCCTGGTAATTGAATTCTGGGGAACCCTCACGCTTTTTTTTTTTTTTTTTATCAATGACTTTTGTATGTATTGCCGGGAGCCGACAATTCATTAATAGCCGCGAGTCAGTTTTAAAAGACTTTTTTTCTTTCAAAAATGACATTTTTTGCAGGGACAGTTCTAAGCACGGGAAACATGCGCCACTTCACATGCATATCATACACACCCCCCAGGTACGAAATTTAAAGGAATATTTCACTTTTATTTTTTCATTTTAAGCATTATTAAAATCACTGCTCCGAAAAAACGGCCGTTTTTAAAACTTCTTTTTGCATTGATACATGTCCCCTGGGGCAGGACCCGGGTCCCTAAACACTTTTTAGGACAATAACTCGCATATCAGTCTTTATAATTAACACTTTAGATTTCGAACGTTCGAGTCCATTGTATTTAATAGGGTTCTAAAGTTTACACAAACATTTTGTCTGTACGCAGGTTCTGGTGCGAACCGAACAGGGGGGTGTTCGGCTCATCCCTGGTCATGGGCTACTTAGACGATCTCCTTCTGAGAACTGCTTCTCACTCAGAATTAGAGGAAGACGTTTCTATAGCCAGTCACACTCTCTGAGAATTTGGTTGGGTATTGAACCTCCAGAAGTCGGTGTTAGTACCGACTCAGCGTCTGGAATACCTGGGGCTGATTCTGGACTCCTTGGAGTCGAGAGTTTTTCTTCCTCCAGAGAAGTTGCAGACGCTCCAAGCTGCAGTGAGGTTGTTAACATCCCGCAAATGGTCGTCTCTCTGTTTCTGCATGAGAGTCCTGGGCCTCAAGGTAGCCCTCATTCGAGGCAGTACCGTATGCCCAATCCCACACTCAAGTTTTGCAGAAGGAGATTCTGTCCAAATGGAACAAATCCCCATTGTCTTTGGATCATCAGATTCAGGTAAGTCGCCTAGTCAGGGCCTCTCTGACTTGGTGGCTGACATCCCCGGCACTTCAGTCCGGGAAGTCGCTTCTTCCTTTCCACTGGACTGTGATCACGACGGACGCCAGCCTGACAGGTTGGGGGGGAGTCTGGGGGGGTTCAGTCGGCCCAGGGAGAATCTTGCCTGCCAATCAATGTCCTCGAGCAATCAGGCTATGCCTCTCCAAGTGGTCACAGAGACTCCAAGGGCGTCCAGTCAGGATCCAGTCGGACAATGCCACGGCAGTGGCTTTTGTCAACCATCAGGGAGGAACAAGGAGCTCGGCCGCAGCGTTGGAGGTCGCTCACATCCTAAGGTGGGCCGAAAGGAGTGTACCGGTTCTATTGGCTATTCACATTCCGGGCGTAGAAAACTGGCAGGCGGACTATCTAAGTGTAGATATAAGTGTAGCGCTAATTAATTGTTAATCTAAGTACAGTATTAAATCATACATAGATGAATTGAAAAACGTGGTTGAATGTGCTGTCAAGGCAAAAAACCAGTGTAAAAACCAAAACCAAAAATACAATTAAGTCTTAAGGTTATAAGTAAAACGGAGTTACAGTGATAATTAGTGATAATTAATAGAGCAGTGAATATTAACTGTGAAAACTCAATATTCAATATGAAATAAAGTCCAAGGAAAATAAACATTCATCTGTTTTAAAGGTGAAGTGATGATCAATCCCAAAAAATAATGTTCATCAGTGATGTAAACTTGAAATCCAAATATGGAGTGCTGTGAAAACCGCCACCAAGAGTGAGTTGAAAGAGGCTTACCGGAAGTCTCAGACCTGGGGAAGCATATGCCACTCAGGTCAAGAAAAGCTTGGGGGTTAACGAACCCAATAAAGATGGTCTGGAGTCTGAGGGGTTTCTTATTCCACTTCAATCTCATAGGACATCTAGTATGTTGATCACGTGTTCACAAACGTATACAAAAGGCTCGGTATCCGTATTTTTGTACGTATGAAAGTAAAAAAGCTCACATAGCGTGATACCGTTTGGAAAGGTTTTAATCGCAAAAAAGAGTAACAATAAAACACTCACATTTGAGATGGTATAAAAGGCATAGATTCAGGTACAGGAGCGATACGTGTAGACAGGTCCACCCGACTAGTTTAGACTAATCAGTCATCATCTGGGGTATCTAAGTCGCCAGATGCTGGACCAAGGGGTATGGTCGCTACACCCGGAGGTGTTTCAACTCCTTTGTCAGAAATGGGGCACACCAGATGTGGATCTCCTGGCCTCTCGACTCAATCGCAAGGTATCGAGGTTTGTGGCCAGGTCCAGAGATCCCTGGGCAGACGCGTCAGACACGTTAGTGGCTCCATGGGGGCAGTATCGGCTAATTTATGCCTTTCCCCCACTGAAGTTGCTTCCTCGTCTGCTCCACAGCATGGAGGCCGAAGGGATTCCGGTGATTCTAATCACCCCAGGTGTCTCTGGTACGCTGACCTGGTGCGTCTGGTGGCGGACGCTCCCTGGTGTCTGCCAATGCAGGAGGACCTTCTGTCTCAAGGTCCCATACTTCATCCTGCATTACAGTCGCTGGCTTTAACGGCATGGCTATTAAAAGCCAGGTACTAAAGGACCGTGGTCTGTCAGACTCGGTAATTTCCACCATGTTGAGGGCTCGGAAGTCATCTTCCCGGAAGATCTACCATCGCACTTGGAAGGCCTACATCTCTATGTGTGAAGAGATGGATTGGCGCCCACGGGCATATTCAATTTCTCGGATCCTGCTGTTCTTACAGCGTGGAGTGGATCAGAAACTAGCCTTAAGCACTATTAAGGGGCAGATTTCAGCCTTAGCTCTTTTCTTCCAATGTCCCCTGGCGGCTCATTCACTGGTAAGCACGTTTGTGCAGGGGGTCCGACACGTGGTTCCCCTGTTTAGACCACCGCTCCCTCCGTGGGACTTGAATCTGGTGCTCTCGGTGCTTCAGGAATCTCCTTTTGAGGACATCAGGGAGATTTCTCTCTTGACACTTTCTCAGAAAGTTGCCTTCCTAGTAGCCATTACATCGGTCAGAAGGGTTTCTGAATTGGCGGACTTGTCCTGCATGTCGCCTTACTTGGTCCTCCATAAGGATAAAGCGGTGCTACGCCCGCAACCCTCATTCCTTCCTAAGGTAGTTTCAGCTTTTCACCTAAACAAGGACATTGTACTTCCATCCTTGTGTCCTCGGCCGTCGCATCCCAAGGAGGCTGCGCTACATACTTTGGACGTGGTACGTGCCCTACGGGTGTAGCTGTCTGCTACTGTTCCGTTCCGGAGATCTGACTCACTGTTCGTGTCGGTGTCTGGTCCAAGGAAGGGCCTGGCGGTCTCGTCGGCCACCATTTCTCAGTGGATTAGACAGACCGTGATCCAGGCCTATGCCCTTAAGGGCCTCCCTTTCCCGTCACGGCGCATTCGACCAGGGCAATTGGTGCCTCATGGGCTTTCCGATATCAACCGTCTGTCTCACAGGTGTGTAAGGATGAGACCTGGTCGTCTGTTCACACTTTCTCAAAGTTTTACAAGGTTGATGTGAGTGCATCTTCGGATGCTTCCTTTGGCCGCAAGGTTTTACAGACAACTGTTTGAGGTTGCAACTCCTCCGTTGAGGAGCTCTGATGTTTGGGGTGAAGTTAGTTTTTCGATTGCTGTTCCCACCCCTCGTTTTTTTCTGACACTGCTTGGGGACGTCCCACAAGTCAAGAATTAAGAAGCTGTGTCCGTCCATGGACGAAAAGAGAAAATAGGATTTTTGTACACACCGTAAAATCCTTTTCTCTGTCGTCCATGGACGGACACAGCACCCACCCCTCCTTTTTAAGTTTGTACTGCTTTTTGACGAACTGAGCTGCTAGCTGCAGGGTGAGGGGTTATGATCGCAGGGACCGCTCCCTGGTCGGGGCTGTTCAACTCTTATAAAGTTACATGTATTAAGATAACTAACATGTCTGCCTAGTCCTCTCCTAATAGACGGAACGTAACCCACAAGTCAAGAATTAAGGAGCTGTGTCCGTCCATGGACGACAGAGAAAAGGGTTTTACGGTGAGTACAAAAATCCTATTTTCTTAGGAATGCAGTTCCCATGAAACAAGCCAAGCTTCTCTTTCAGAGAATTGTTTAGTGTGCAACTGGTTAGAAATATGCAATCCAGGTGTTATATTTTGTTACTTCATCTGAATGATGGAGGAGCCTACTTTTAATTTCAACAGTCTATATACTGTTTTACCAGTTGAAATTGTGTCTTTTTTCAACCTGACTAACTATGTAACTATAACTACACAAAGCTGTTCTATGTCTGCACGTGATGAATTATATTAGGTTGCATTTACTGGATAATTAACATACCATAGAAGAGAGATCAATACATTGCAAAGAGGAATTGTGTGAATTGTCAAATAGTTGTATTGATGATTTCAGATGTTGCACTGACCCTGGATTTAACTTTGTGCACTTAAAACGGTATTACATTCAAAAGCAAACATGTATTATATTACAGTTCCAGCAGAATGTATTAGTTACATTGATGAGACAAAAAAATAACATTGATAGGGATGTTTACAATAATCATCTTTTATTTATTCATGTTAAACATTTATCTCAAAAGGAAAAAAACTGCTGTAAATGATTGTAAAGTGTGACCTGGAGTTTAGCTTCAATGTGTTAATGCATTTAAATCTGTCCATCTAATACTACCCTTCCCACTAAGGCTAATAATGCTGCTGTCCGCTGTTCCTCTTGTGCTCATTCAAACAGAGTTGTGTCTCACTAATACAGGATGTGTGTTACTGACCAGTTGAAAAGAGAGGGGGGAAAAGCAGAAAAAAAGAAAACAAATGCAGCCACCACATCTAATGATTGGTAAACTGCAATATATTATATTTTTGGTTTTGAGTTTAATACTGCTTTAAAAAAGATCAGGTGTGAGTAGCTAAATCTAAAAAACAAATGGTTTATAGCTCAGTACTCTTCCAAACAAAAATACATATAACTATGGTGGTTTTTCTCTCTGTACTGTACATGGGTATCAGAAAGGATCCCTAACATGATACCCTTGGAAGAACTATTTATAATCTAATGTGTGCACTGCTCCACCTGCACCAATGCTGATATCACCAGCACTACTAATGGCATAACCATAACATTACCAACATTGAATCAAATCCCATGACATAGGCCTTAAAGGGGACCTCAACTCATAAAGTGAAGATTTGCTATGTTATAAGGAACACTAAGAAATATTACCTGTGCCTAAGCAGTGCCCTGAAAATTTACCTGCGTTGGGTAATTGGCACAATACAAAGGAGATTATCATGGCCCCTGTGCAAGGACATGGGAATTTTTAAAGCAATATATATTTTACAGTATCAATTGCCATTTGATTGTTTTATCTTGTACATCTTTTTAGCTTAAAATATAAATATATATATTTTTTTATCCAACTCCATTAACCACACAGAGTCTTCTACTATTGCAGACTAGGTAAAGGAAACAAAACTGTGTTTTGATGTTGCCCCCGGAATTGATGGGTCCAGTAGTGGTAATACATGCTTTTGTGGAACCTAGCTGCTAGACTGAACTCACTGTAGGTCTAATAACAGCATCGAGTTACTTATTACATTAGTTTATCATGGGAACCATTTACTTTATTAGGAGGATAAGTGCTTGCTTATGGTGGAATATATTGCCTACCTGGACCCTACACGTTAGACCTATTGGATGAAGGTCTAATGTTAGCAGTAATGCCTTGTACACACGTTCGTAATTTCAAATGTAAAAAGTCAGACGGAATTTTTTCGTCAGATATTCCGACGGGGTGTATGCCCCATCTGACTTTTTCCATCGGAAATTCTGAGGAATTCTGTCAGAGTTTAGATAGAGAACAGGTTCTCTTTTACTCCGATGGAATTCTGACGGAATTCCGATGTGATTTTGGCCGGTCAAAAGTCCGACCGTGTATACGGGGCATAAGTCTTTGCTTTCCTTCCCCTTGCTTGTTGTAGGAACCCTTTGAAGCATTTCAGAAAAAAAAAAGTTAAAATATGGATTTTTATTTCATTCACACTTTATTTCTAGTTTGACTTTTAGTTGAAATATTTTATGTGTATTTATTTTTGGTAGATCCTTCCATCTTTCCCTCTTTATTTTATTACTTCTGGATTTTTAAACATTTTGTTTGATAATGCTTGTTGTAATACAATTTTTGTGGTACACATAGCTGCTCACTGTTCTCCTTGCTGGAGGATCTGACACAAGAAAGCAACTCTCTGCCCCTACCAAACCCCACCAGGAGAAAACAGTGATTATTGCTAGTGGCTATAACATCTATGCATGAAGGTAAAAAACCTTCTGTGTGCAGTGCCCCACCCCCCCTTTAATACTTACATGAGCCAGCAATGTGCATGAGAGCAGGAGCTCTCTCCCTCCTCATTGGCTCAGATACAGCAGTGGGAGCCATCAATCACAGCCAGTGAGGAGGGAGAAGGGGGTAGGGCTGGGCCCTTTTCTGTGTGTCAATGAGAGCAGTCCTCCAGAGTGAGTATGCATGAGTTTTTGCTAGGGGGGGGGGCACTTTGCAGGGGAAAGGAGCCCAGAGCATCGGTGGGGAACACCGAGAAGAGGACGATTGGGGCTGCACAGAGCAGGTATGTATAATATGTTTGTTATTTTTTTAAACATTTTTTTTCCACTATAGTATCACTTTAACTTTCTGACTTCCAGCATCACCTCACCAGCACCTCCCAGAAGTATCAGAAGCTGAGGGCGAGGTAAGTACTTTTTTTTCTTGTAAAAGCTTACTTATGTACTTATTTTGTTAATGCTATTTCAGTTTGGAGGTGGGGAACTAACAGTATGAAAAGCATTTTTCATACTTACACATTAGCTGTTTGTGGGGAACTGTGTCAAAATCTTAGGCGAAGTCCAAGTAAACCATATACACAGCCACCCCTTTCTGTTTTTTTCTTTGTGGGGGAAAAGGCAAATTTTTCCGTATTCCCCATGAAATTAATATATATAAGTTCGACCCTTCGTGAATCTATGATATCTATGATATTTTATAACAGATGCTCTTGTATGTGGTTCTTTATCAAACTCTTATTTATATTGCCTACTATAAAAGTTTAACCGGCCATAGATGGAATAATTTTCTTTCCTGCAACTATGGTTTGCAGGAAAGAAAATTGCTTTTTCCCCCGTCAACACAGTCATTGTTGATGGGGAAACCCCTCCCTCGGAGCCATTGTTTTCTCCAGGCGGGGAGAGCACAGGGATTACTGCTAGCAGCTATAACAGCTGCTAACAATAATCGCATGACAAATCCGACAGGCTGGTTGTACCCAAGTTGATAGATGTATCAACTTGGGTACGTTCAGCCTGCCCATACATGGTTCAAATCTTGGCAGGTCAATGCTGAACCGACCTGAGATTCGAACTGCCTATGGCTAGCTTTAAACATACAGGCCTGTAGTTACTGGGTAAAAAGCTTGACGACCTATAGCAGTATTAAACCCGAAACCAAAAATGTATTATGTTGTAGCTTACCAATCATTAGATGTGGTGGCTTCATCAGTTTTATTTTCTTTGGCTTTTTTCCCCCCTCTATTTTCACCTGGTGATCTGACCAGTAACACACCTCCTGTAATAGTGAGACACAAATCTGGATTAATAAGGACACAACAGAATTAACAGCCTGTTTTTCCTTTTGGGATAAAGGTTTTGCATAAATAAATAAAAGCTGATCATTGTGAGCACCCCTGCCGGTGTTCATTAGTTTGTCTCATCCATGTAAACTGATACATTCTGCTGTAGAGCATGTGCTTTTGAAAAGCAACAGAATTGCAGGCTGGATCACCAGATGAAAATACATAGAAGAAATAAAGCCCTAAAAATGAAACTTTCCGCCAGCAAAAGTTTGAGAGCAGGTTTTCAATTTTTCAGACGGGAAAAATTCCGATCGTAAATTCCGATCGTCTGTAGCAATTCCGACGCGCAAAATTCCGACGCATGCTCGGAAACAATTCAACGCATGCTCAGTAGCATTGAACTTAATTTTCTAGGCTCGTCGTAGTGTTGTACGTCACCGCGTTCTTGATGGTCGAAAGTTCAGAGAACTTTTGTGTGACCGTGTGTATGCAAGCCAAGCTTGAGCGGAATTCCGTCGGAAAAACCATCCAAGGTTTTTCCGACGGAAAATCCGATCGTGTGTACGGGGCATTATGCAGCCATCACATCTAATGCCGCGTACACACGACCGTTTTTCATGACGAGAAAAATGCAATTTTTTAAAATGGTCATTAAAAACGATCTTGTGTAGGCTTCAGAGCATTTTTCACGACGTGAAAAATGTCCATGAAAAATTTGGATGACATTAAAAACGGTCGTGTGTACGCGGCATACGAATTGGTAAGCTGCAATAAAAAAAAAATTGTGCTTTTGAATTTAATACTGCTTTAAATATTGGCACCAGACTGGCCTTGTGCCAGTCAAATGGTTTAAAGCCAGTCATTAAGAGTCAAAAAAAATAATCTGTAGCATACAAGTAGGAGGCTATTTGTCACATTTGCTTAGCAATAGATAGCTATCCCTAGTGATTAATCGCAAGGCATTTTATTAGATCCCTTTCACACTGGGGTGTTTTTCAGGTGCTTTTGGGCTAAAAATAGCGCCTATAAAGCACCTGAAAAATGCAGCCCAGTGTGAGAGCCTGAGTGCTTTCACTCTGGGGCGGTGCGCTTACAGGACGTTAGAAAAAGTCCTGCAAGCAGCATCTTTCAGGCGGTGGAAGAGCGGTTTATACACTGCTCTTCCACCGCCCCTGCCATTGAAATCAACGGGCAGCGCTGCCGAAGCGCCTGCAAAGTGCTTCAGCATTTTGCCGCGCTTTTAACCCTTTATTTGCCTGCTAGCGGGGGTTAAAGGCGCCCGCTAGTGGCTGAAAAGCGCCACTATAACAGCGGTAAAGCGCCGCTAAAATTAGTGGCGCTTTACCGATAACGCCTGCCCCAGTGTGAAAGTAGCCTTAGCATAAAAGTGCGATGAAAAGAAATGTGTATCTTTATTCTAACTATACAGCAACACATGAGAATGTTAGATTTGCACAGGGCAGCCAACACCTCTCATGTGTGAGCCAAATACAGTAAAAAGAGAAATTAAAATGTAGGGGTATTTTTAAATGTTAAACTAAGTAGAAAGTGCAAAAAAATTATAATTAATAAGCATGCTTCTGTATGACTGAAATACCCTAGTGCTGATTGCAGTGAATAGAGAAGGAATTAAACATAATGTGGAGATAAAAGTACAGAAGAGTCATTTGTGCATGACACAGAGTTTCGGGCAACACCAATATACAAAACGCAGAACACAAGAGGTATGAACTTTATTGATTTAAAAGCAGGATGTGGTGCAGAAGATAAAGAGCAGTGAAGGCTACATTAGACAGGGAGAGGGATGTTGTTTGTCCTGACAGTAGTTAAATTTGTTTCAACAATAATCAGCAAGCTGATTGTGTACTTTCATTATACAGCCATTATACTGATACATGATTATTTTTAAACCAATATGTGTTTTTTAATTCTTATCTGCTCAGTAAAATAAGTCATTCCCATTTCAGAGACCCAGGGCTCCACAGCTACTCATTTGCTTAACTGCCAAGATCTCATGATTAAATCATTCTCTTTCAGGATACAAATAAATATTTGCATGTGGTTTTACTAGCCATTCCAATGCTTTACCTTATGTTACCCCAATGGCCACCAATAACATCAGAATTCCTACTCTACTATGAGCTCTAGTGTCCATAGCACCATCTACAATTGATGTGGAGTCCTAAGACACTACTGGGGCAGATACAATTGCTAACCAGCCAATCACATGACAATAACTCGATGAATTTTAGGCATCTAGACCAGTGGCGTTTCCAGCTTTCATATTTAGGGGGGGCACATGGGGGGACAGGGACAAAAGTAGGGGGGCCAACTATAAAATGCAAATATATATATATATATATATATATATATATATATATATATATATATATATCCTGGGGCCCTTTACTACGATCCCACAACGGGCCCTTTCACATGTTCTACAGTGAGCTCACTTCCCACTATACTGGGGCCCCACCAGGGTGGTAGAAAACAAGAGATATATGTCACCAGCACACCAAGAAAATATAAGGGTCCAAAGCAGTGGGCGAAATATCAGGGTTGCAAAGGTTGTCTTGCCACCGGGCCCTGGTGTTCTGCCACTGTGGGGTTCCCCAGCTGTCCTGTCCCTGTTATTGACAGCGCTGGTCTGGCATCTGTCTCCTTGGCACCGGCGGCAGTCTATTAGGACTTTGTGCTGGTGACATTATGCGTGCATGTAGGGGAAGGCTGGCACTATTGGTTATAGAGACCCGAGCCCCCAGCTGGTCACCTAGCAGCAGTAATGCTGTATAACCTTCTCTGTTGACATGCTGATCGGGATGTGATCCAGGTGATGCTCCCAGTCAGATCTAATCAAGAGTACAACCACATATATATAATCAACCGTATGTTCAGCGGCCATGTGGGCTCTATGCCTGTAAAGTGTGGGCTTTGATCAATAAAATCACTGATATTTAACACTAGGATTTGACTAGGAGCATCACCTGGATTGCATCACGATCAGCATGTCAGAGAAGGCTCCACTGCTGCTAAGCAACCTGCATGGAGCTCAACTGTCTACAACCAATAGAGATGGGCTCGGGTGTGTTTGAAATCCCACATGCCCGATCTCCCGCCAGGAAGCCGACACTCCACAGTGCTAATCACAGCCAGTGAGACATTCCTGATCTGTGCAGCTGCGGACCGGGAAATGTCTCACTGCCTGTGATTAGCGCTGTGCAGTGTGGGCTTCCTGGCAGGCTCTGGCATGTAGAATTTTGAACATGCCCAGCCCATCTCTAACAACAAATTGTGCTGGCCCTCCTGTACATCAGCCCCATAAAGTAACCAGCACTGGGTTCCAATGTGCTGCCGCCGCTGCCATGGAGACAGAGACCAGCGTTGTAAATAGCCGGGACAGGACAGCAACTCTGGTTGTTCCAGCACTGGTCCACACTGGGAGGATTCCCCCATCCACCTATAATGTGTAGATGGGGGAATTGGATCATTTCCTTTTTTTTTCATTCAACCTAATAGTTGAATAAAAAAAAGTGATCAATGTATGGGCTGCCTAAGAGCTAGGACCAGCCATAGACAGTTTAAATCTCAGCTGGTTCAGCAGGAACTGGCTGAGATTTGAACCATAATCACTAGTGGTTGCTATAGCCACTAGTGATAATCACGGTTTGTCGGGAGAATACAATTGCTGGGCAGGAGGGATATTCCCCTGTCAGCACTGTCTGTGTTGATGGGGGAATTATGCAAGTTTCTTTCCTGCAATCTGTGAATGCAGGAAAGAAATTTGCACCGTATATTACCTGCCTAACTGAAAGTGAAAGTAAATTGTGAAGGTCTTGATAGAACAGGAGAGGGGGAGGGAGACAGATGAGGGAGAGAAGGGATGGAGATAATGCAGTTCAGTGATTACAGTGTACTGCAGTCTGCAGTGCACACACTTACCCACGGTCCAGGCTAGAATCTCAGTCATCATTCACACACAGCCAGGAATGCTGCTGATTTTCATATTTCCCGCCCACACATCCCCTCTCTTCAGATACAGCACGCCGGGTTGGTGTGGGCGGGACTGGAAGGAGGAGGAGGAGCTGTATTCCTCCCTGCTCGTATGTGAGGAGAGTGAGGGGGGGTGGCTGGACTCGCTGGGCTGTGAAAGAGTGTCATAGACTGACACTCGGCTCAGCTTGCAGTCACCACTCTCGGAATTTACAGGCTGGTTCTCCTGTCCTAAGGACGGGAGAAATCAGTCTGTTTTTTCAGTAACTGAGATGAAGGCTTGGGCCCCCCTCCCACAGTACTCGTGGAGTCCTTCCTGCAACTCGCTCTTCTCCGTGCCAATGAGGATGCAGGGAAAGGAGCAGATCGAGCGGCTGTGGTTGTGTGAGCGCTCGCATTATGCAGTGTCAGCGAGCAGAGGGAGGGGGAGGAATCCCCCGCAGGAGCTGACTGGGGACGCTCTCCCTCTCAGGAGAGACTATGTTACCCCAGCAGCAGCCCGAGCGAAAAAAAAAAATATATATATATATTTTTTTTTGGGGGGGGCACATGGTGGGGCACAGCATAATGTTGGGGGGGGCAGGGCCCCCTCTGGTCCCCCCCTAGGGACGCCATTGATCTAGACATGGTAAAGATGACTTGCTGAAGTTCAAACCGAGCTTCAGAATGGGGAAGAAAGGGGATTTAGGTTGTTGGTGCCAGACGAGCTGGTCTGAATATTTAAAAAACTGCTGATCTTTTGGGATTTTCACGCAGAACCATCTCTAGGGTTCACAGAGAATAGTCAGAAAAAGAGAAAATATCAAGTGAGCGTCATTTATGTGGAAGAAAATGCCTTGTTAATGTCAGAGGAGAATGGGCAGACTGGTTTGAGATGATAGAAAGGCAACAGTAACTTAAATAACGTGTCAACCAAGGTATGCAGAATACCATCTCTGAATGCACAACACATTGAACATTGAAGCAGATGGGCTAAAGCAGCAGAAGATCACACTGGCTGCCACTCCTGTCAGCTAAGGACAGGGAACTGAAGCTACAATTCACACAGGCTCAGCAAAATTGGACAATAGAAGATTGGAAAAACGTTGCCTGGTCTGATGGGTCTCAATTTCATTGCGACATTCAGGTGGTAGGATCAGAATTTGGCGTAAACAACATAAAAGCATGGATCCATCCTACCTTGTATCAACATTTCAGGCTGGTGGTGGTGGTGTAATGGGGTGTGGGATATTTTCTTGGCACACTTTTGGCCCCTTAGTACCAACTGAGCTTCGTTTAAATGCCACGGACTACCTGAGTATTGTTGCTGACCATGTCCATCCCTTTACGACTACAGTGTACCCATCTTCTGATGGCTACTTCAAGCAGGATAATGCACCATGTCACAAAGCTCAAATCATCTCACCACTGGTTTCTTGAACATGACAATGAGGTCACTGTACACGAATGGCCTCCACAGTCACCAGATCTCAATCCAATAGAGCACCTTTGGGATCTGGTGGATTCGCATCATGGATGTGCAGCAGACAAATCTGCAGCAACTGCGTGAGGCTATCATGTCAATATGGACCAAAATCTCTAATGCCGCGTACACACGATCAGAAATTCCGTCAAGAAAACCGTGTTTTTTTTTTCGACGGAATGTTGGCTCAAACTTGTGTGGCATACACGCGGTCACACAAATCTTATTGGAAATTCCGACCATCAAGAACGCAGTGATGTACAACAGGTACGACGAGCCGAGATCAATGAAGTTCAATAGGCAGTTCGGCTCTTCTGCTTGATTCTGAGTATGCGTGTTTTTTTGCGCGTCGAAATTGCATACAGACGATCGGAATTTAATAGAGAACCTGCTCTCAATCTTTTGTTGGTGGAAATTCCGACAGCAAAAGTCTGATGGAGCCTACACATGGTCGGAATTTCCGACCAAAATCTCACATCGGACTTTTCTTGTCGGAATTTCCAATCGTGTGTACGGGGCATGAGGAATGTTTCCAACACCTTATTTCCTTTTTATTCCCCTGCAAAGTGAAAGCATTATGGGCTAGTGTGCATCGGGGTACTAGCAAGGTGTACCTAATAAAGTGGCCAGTGAGTGTGTGTGTGTGTGTATATATATATATGTATAACATATATATATATATATGAAATTTAGCACATTCAGGTTGTGGGGCCTTTAAAAAATCTGTGTTTTCCTCTTGCTACATACCACAAGGACTCTGACTGCTAGTTAAAATTTGTTTTGTTTTGTATGTTAGGCTTGGAGTCAATACTGTTCTAACTTCACTTTTTTTGTCCGCAAGAGTTGAAGAAAAACGCAGTACTTCCATGTACGTCATATAGGGACAGGAAGAAAGAAGATCATGCGTAAGCTACTTGACGTAATTGTAGCCGTATTAGTGCAATTGTGACAGAGAAAATTAAGTACTGTCCGTGATACTTTTTTTATTTGCACTAACATAGAATTTTTAACATAAAATTCTATGTTAGTGCAAATAAAAAAAGTATCATGGACAGTACTTAATTTTCTCTATGCGTAAGCTACAAAGAAGTGTTGGTTCAGAATTTACACAGTGATTTTACAGCAGTGTTTCAACAACAAACTGGGTGGTGGGAGAGCTTCCTTATCAGGGCTGGATTTACACTCCTGCCCCCTCCGGGCCAAATGTCTTTTGTTGGCCTCCTCCTCTACTGAAGATGACTATCTAACCTTAATATGACACTACAAGACCAACTGTTGTAGCCACAAAAGGCATACCAGAATAAAGAGTATAGAAAAGAGCGTTTGTCTATTCTACATCAGTACTACTATAACAGATGACTCAAAGAGTAGGGCAGATTATTGCCCCGTTCTCATAGCAATTTGTATCTAGGTGTATAGATCCAGTCAACAACAAAATGTCTTGGTGGCTGTGTGCCCCCCCAGCAGCCTTACCACTCTACGCCATAGGCTATGCTTTCTATGCAGAAATCTGGCCCTGTCCATACCCTCTCTGCGCTAAAATGAACCTGTTTGTTCTAACTTAAAAAAAAATATTATTTTTTTGCGTATTTAGACATTTCTGATCCCATAGACTTCAAAGGGAACAATTGTACATGTGTGATATTCATATTTTCATATGGGGTTTTACGCCTGAAGAATTTCCGATCGTGTGTGTGGGCCCCATCAGTCTTTTTTCCATCGGTGTAAAAAAATAGAACATGTTTTAAATTTTACCGATGGAAAAAAAACGATAGCAAATTCCGATCGTCTGTGGGGAACTCCATCGGAGAAAAGCCCACGCATCCTCAGACTAAATTACAAGACGGGAGCGCTCGTTCTGGTAAAACTAGCGTTCGTAATAGAGATAGCACATTCGTCATGCTGTAACAGACTGAAAAGCTCTGAGACTGAAAAGCGCGAATCGGCTAACACCAAACTTTTACTAACATGCAGTAACACAAAATCACCAAAAGCAGCCCAAAGGGTGGCGCCGTTGGATTTGAACTTCCCATTTATAGTGCCGTTATACGTGTTGTACGTCACAGCGTTTTGGACGGTCGGAATTTTGTCTGATGGTGTGTAGGCAAGAGTGATGGAAGTCAGCTTCATCGGAATTCCGATGGAAAAATCCATTAGATTTTATTTCATCGGAAATCCGATCCTGTGTACAGGGCATTAAAGGAAAGTTATTTTATATACTGTACCATGAACATTTTGTGCTACCAGTGTTTTCAGAGCATCCATGAACTGTTTTTATAGGACACCACCACATAAATCTAATTACCAGATAAAAATAAAATTTGTTGTCTAAGAAAACATTAGACAAAACAGAGAGTTGCTTTTTTTTTTTTTTTTTTTGGCCTAATTCTCACCTTTGTCCCATCTGAAATGATTTGGCCAGCTCTGGTCATAAGGCTGATGTTTTTTCTACAGCAGAGGTATGTGATAAATTAGTCACATTCTTCCATTGGGAAAACTGAGACAGAGGCATGCAGGGATAAAAATGGAATGCTCACACTTGGTGGAAACAACGTGATGAGGTGAAAACAATGGGTGGTCTCACAAAACATGGCTGGTGAGATTCAATGAAAGATCACAAAGGTCAATAGTCACAAAGTGATGGTACAACATTGTACCAGTTCTTGCTTTACTCTTTCTCTGGAACTGCAAAACAGTTGAGAAATGAACACTTTTATTCTGGTTTTTATTTTGTGCTGTAAATACTGTATAAATTGCCCCATTTATATCATCATTATTCAGGATTTATATAGCAACAACATTTTACGCAGCACTTTACAATGTAGAGGGGAGACAGTACAATTACAATACAGTTCAATACAGAAGGAACAGAAGGGCCCTGCTCATGGAGCTTACAATCTAAAGGTACAAAAGGTAATAGCTGCAGGGGATGATCTGATGGAGATGACTCGGGTACAGTTCTTAGGAAAAAAAGTCCTACAAGCACCACTCCTTCACCGCCCCTGCCCATTGAAATGAATGGGCACCTCTGCCAAAAAGCACCACTTTTCGGGTGCTATTAACCCTTTCCTTGGACGCTAATGGGGGTTAAAAGCGCCCCGCTAGCGGCCGAATATCGCTGCTAAATCTAGCAGTGCTTTACCGCTAACGCCCCCTCCACCCAAGTGTGAAAGGGGTCTAAGTGATCTTTCGGGGATCGCCTAAAGGCATACAGGGTAGGGGCTGACCGGACATACTGGGGCAGGGAGTTTATATGGATGTAATGAACTCCATCTTGATATAGTTTCCACTTTGCAATGACGTAAATATGAAAAGACCTAAATTGCTTATGTGAAAAAATTATGAAAAAAATAATGCTTGAAATAATGAAAAAAAATAAAAATAACCTATCATTGCTGAAATGAGTATAGCTGTGTTAATAGTGGTGGGATCTATTTCTAAAGTGTATCTGAGGTTTAGAAAGGTAATATCATACATTAATTTTCCACATTGTATTTAAATTATTTCTAGCTTACGCCTATTAATCTAAACCATCTTGAAGTTTGTAAACTTACTTTGTGAAGAATAACAATTACTTCCTTAAATTCTGTGACACCTATTCGCTATGCTCTGTGACTAGGCACTGCTGTGTCACACATTTCACAGAGCCTGCCTTCTGAACTACAGAGGAGCTGAGAGGAGGAGATTTAGGGAGTCAGTACAGGAATCACTGCTTACAGGCAAGGTACCATGGGATATGTAGTCATTAGAAAATTAAAGTAAACAGCAGAGGAAAAGTCTCAGGAGATGGAGTCAGTACAGCAATCACTGCTTACAGTCAGCAAGGTACCATGGGATATATAGTTATTAGAAAATGAAAGTAAACAGCAGAGGAGAAGTCTCAGGAGAAGGAGTCAGTACATAAATCACTGCTTACAGTCAGCAAGATACCATGGGATATGTAGTCATTAGAAAATGAAAATAAACAACAGAGGAGAAGTTTCAGGAGATGGAGTCAGTAAAGAAATCACTGCTCACAGTCAGCAAGATACCATGGGATATGTAATCATTAGAAAATGAACATAAACAGCAGAGGAGAAGTCTCAGTACAGGAATCACTGCTTACAGGCAGCAAGGTACTGGTGCTCTGTGACTAGGCACTGCTGTGTCACACATTTCACAGTGCCTGCCTTCTGAACTACAGAGGAGCTGAGAGGAGGAGATTTAGGAAGTCAGTACAGGAATCACTGCTTACAGGCAAGGTACCATGGGATATGTAGTCTTTAGAAAATTAAAGTAAAACAGCAGAGGAGAAGCTATAAAGCATGCAGGGGATCCAGGAAGTTGTGGAAAGAGATGACCAGCAGACAGGCAGCACTCACAACATGAAGGGAGATTAACAAGTTAATATTAGATAGTCAAATATAACTATTGTTTGTATTGTTATTACAATGCTGATGTTAAAAAAATGAAAATGTACACTGTGACCATAGATCAGGGTAAGAATGGTGAAGGTAATATGGGTTATATGGTGTTACCATTGTTAGGAGTAAGAATGGTGTGGGTAATATGTTTTATAGGAAATGTAAAATTCCCCTATACCTCTTGGTCTCTATGGACTTATTTTATTATATTTATCTATCATTAGTTATAATCGTGAATATTATATTGTTCATTTGTTCAATTTATATTTAGCATTCATGTTGTTCCTTGTATTTGTATCTGGTACAAAATATTATACCTAATGCAAACAATGCATTACTAGCTCTGTATTAATATATCTAAAGCTGACCTGATATAGACATTGCCCTGTCTTTACACTTTATCAGTGTTTTATGGTCAAGGAAATGAAAGATCCTTTCAATGTTTTCATAGATATACAGTACAAGTAAAAGACATCAGCCTGAAGTAAGGTCTCATTGATACTAGCAAGCATCGGTGAATGCATGGCTACTGGTGCATGCTGGGAAACCAATGTGCTGATTCACACAACGCATTTCCTTTTTTTTTTTTGTTAGAACTTTACTAAAATGTCACAATTGACATTTCAGTCAGTTATACTCACTACAGACGCATCACAATGAGGTCATTTGTGTCGCAATACACTGCGCTTAAAAAAAATTACTGCACGCAGTACTTTTTTCAGTGCATACCACCACAACGCAGTGGTGTGGACTAACATCTTAGGAAACAAAGGCAAATTGCCTTGTTCTTTGTGTTGGGGCTTGTCCAGTGCAAATAATGTGACCTGGGCCCTAAATGTTTGTGTTAATGTGTTGTTAACTGAGGATAAAGATGTGCCCTGGGAGCGTGAGGGAAGCAGGGGTAGCAGCAGTGAGGGGTGGTATTTTAGAAACTTGTATATATAATCATGTAGCTTTCTAGCTGCCTAAATTGTTACTCTTGATAAAACTAAATCCATCTGACAAAATTCGCCAACTACTTTTGCAGTTTTGAGCTTGAGCTCCAATTTTTTACTGTCAAATTTGCGTAAACTCCACTATATGTTCACACAGCATACCTAAACATTTTTTTAAAATATTTCTTGCTTTTTAGGTATTTCTCAGGAGGAAGTGCCATGGCTGACTGCAAGGTTTTTATGAACAATGTTAGAGTGAGCCTGTCCCAAGTCTGTCCTCATTTACATACAATGCAAAAAGACCATATTTTTTAACCTTTAATCCTTTGTTGGGACATACAGTGTTCAAATTTAGTTACAGTTGATAATGAGATCTGCCTGTACAGTACAGACATGATTAATTAAACACAGCTGTCCAGCATCCTCATAAGTGAAAAAAAAAAACTACATAGGATGTTTCCTTGCTGTAGGGTCCAAAATAGAGCATCTAAAAAGGTAGGTTGCAATTTTTAAATATTTTAAGTTATGTTATGTGAATAGAGACATATAACAAATATAAAGTACCGTAGGTGTTTTCCAAATTTGACTACAAAAGTTGAAATACACTTTAAGCCTTTGACTGCTTTGGTTGTAGTATTTCAAGCAATGTTAGTTAAGGAGTTACTACTCCTCCTCAGAATGCAAATAGATGAATCAATCAGCCAGCTCAGAGAAATAATGTACTCCCTGTGTTACTGATATCTTATCATAACAGAATGTAAGCAATGGTAGAGTGATGGCATTGAGCCATTGAGATCTCCAATCAGTGGTGGCTCTACAACTTTCTATTTTCAATACAATAGCAAAAAATATTAAAGGACTTGCATGTAAAATGTGCAAGTAACATAAAGAAAGTAAACAATACAGTAGTACCTTATATTATTATTATTATTATTATATAGCGCCAACAGTTTGCGCAGCGCTTTACAACATGGGGGCAGACAGTACAGTTACAATACAATTCAATACAGGAGGGATCAGAGGGCCCTGCTCGTTAGAGCTTATAGTCTAGTAGATATTATGCGGTCACTGCAAACACAGTACAATTTTCCATTTAATGTGCTTTTACAGCCCAATAATAATAAATGGTCCCCATAGGCCTAATGGTCTTTTTTTCAGATGCATGGAAGATTTGCTTATCATCCTACATGCATATCCACTACTTTCTGAGTTTTGGGCACAGTAACAAAGGGCACCTGCTTATCTCTGCTTGTCATTAAACAGATAACGAGAGGTAGTCAATCAACATTTTACAGCCCCCACAATCAATATTCTACTGAAATGGAGTTGAAGCACAGGTTATAATATGAAAGCAAGTAGCTGACTGGGTTGTGCTGGGTTGATACATTGTTTACTCAAACTTGCATTATAAATTTCAATCATCTACAGGCATATTACATGCTAGAAATAATTAACATGCAAATGCCAAGAAATCAGTAGGAAAGACCTGTACAATCTCTCTAATTGAAATGAAATTTGGATGGCCTAACACATTGATAAAGGGCTTGAGGAGTTGTCCACGTTAATGCAGTCAGTGCAAGCAGGGTGTTTTTGTGACATGATGACTGTGTTTCTGGCATTTTGGCCATATTGTGACTACACGACGTAGAAGCCAGCAGGAGGAACTACAGCACGTGGCGGGGAGCACACACCAGAGGCGGCCAAAGTTTTGCAACACAATGTAGTTACCATGTACCTGGTTGAGACCGAGTAGATGAGGCGGGCTCTCCTTGCACCTCCTGCCCAACACTTGTGGCATGAGTGCTGGAGTTGTAGGCCATACTGAATCTGTGTTACAGCCTGATAGGTTGAGCAGGGAACTGGGGATCATGGAGAAGGAACCATACATAGGAACACCGTGGTACGGGAGCAGGTTGCAGCAACTAGGTTAAGGCCCTTGTTGAGGGCGGACACAGCCAGGCAATGGGGTACCGGATCAGGGGACAGAGGTAAAGTCGGGGGAACAGCTGGGCAGTGTAGTACCAAATCAGGAGGCAAAGACAGGAAACAAGCCAAGGTCAGTAACAGCCAGACAAATTACAAGACAAAAGGCAGTAAGCAGAGTCCAGAAGGAAGGCCGAGGTCACAACAAAGAGGCAAAAGTCCAGAGGCAGGTTGGGAGGTAAACTGCGTTATACAGTAAACCCCCGTTATATTGCGGTTCAGTTTTCGCGGTCCCGGTATATTGCGTTTTTTTCTGTAAGACCTATTAACATTATTTTATTGATTAAATCATTGTTAAATAAATATTTTTGTGTTTTCCATTGCTCTTGCTATGTCTCTCAGTATCTTTTATGTGTTTAAATGTGTTTCTATTGTTTTAAAAGTGTGTTTAAAGACCTTAAAATGCTTTTAAAGTACTGCAGAGACTGAAGGAAAAGCTTGGACAGCCGCACTCCAAAAATTGGTTGTTTTTATTTTTAAAAAAAGGAAAAGATCACATCAACACAAAATCACAGCAAAACACAGCAATGGAGCTGATGCGTTTCGCACTACTGATCAGTGTATATTCATAGCCAAATGCTTTTAAAGTACAGTGAAAGTTATAAAAACATGCCTAGTGTGTATTTAAATAGGATATTTCTATTTTGCGGATTTTCACTTATTGCGGGTGGGTCTGGAACGTAACCCCCGCGATGGAGGGGGGTTTACTGTACATGGTAAGGCAAATCAGGAAATCAGGTCTCTAGAAAACAAGGACCAGCATCACTCAGCAATTTCCTTCCTGTGGTGATTCAGTTTAAAAAATGGGCTACTGAGCACCAGTACCAGTGCTAAGCTTGCACATTAATTGTTACACATGCACACGCTATTGTGCTGGTGCCTAATAGCCTGCACTGGTTTCCTTATACTACTGTGGATCCGTTCCTTCCTTACAGGCATTTTAAAGAGGAAGCATAGGCGTGCGCAGCCTTTGGCATTAGGGTGTGCACCCCAAAGCTCAACACATACTACCGATCACTCACGATGAAAGGGAAGGGGCCGGTAAGTTACATATTTACCTGCCCCTTCCCCCACCCATCCTAAAACATCCCCAGCAGCAACAGCCAGTGGGAGAGGAGAGTAGGGAAGATGGAAGCGCTGCAAGGGGAAGGAGGGGGTGAGCCAGGGCAGTAGGGGGAATCTGTGCTGCACAGTGTGATTAGGGTGTGCCTGGGCACACCTGGCACACCTTGTGCGCACGCCTATGAGAGGAAGTAAACCCTGATGGGTTTTACTTCCTCTTTATTTCACTGCACAGGTAAAGCATAATGGGCTACTATGCATCGCACAGCGTGCCGCTTCTAAAGTGCGCATGCGCGAATACATCATCCTATGGGGAATTGTAAATATCTCCTAAACCGTGTAGGTTTAGGAGATATTTCTAGCACCTACAGGTAAGCCTTAATCTAGGCTTACATGTACAACCACTTTAAGACATGGTCTCCAGAAATGTTCGCTATACATTATCTTCTTTTGCAAGCTGGAGCTACTTTACTTCTTTGGACTGCCTAGTTTCTAAAATAAAGTGTGCGATCAAAAAGTCACTAGAATGTATTATAACTGTAGCACACAGACCCTTTTTTCCTGCCTACCTTCACCTGCAGGAGCAAAGGTACACCATGCCACATGCCCGTATCCTCCTGGTATAAGAGGTTGAGCGGTGTTCTTGCAATTTTGGGTCCTGCAGCGAGTTACCTCTCTCAGTTGGTTCTTGTCCTTAGAATATAGGGAAAAGTCTATTCTTCCCCGAAAGAAAGCCAATGTCCACACAGTATTTAAACTCCAACAGACAAGTTTATTTTCTTTGCTTGAAACAAACTTGGGAAAAGGGTGAAAACAGCAATAGGATTTGGTAGGGAAATAGGTTCAGGCACGCGGCACCCAGTCACCCTATTCTCCACTCAAGCCTGAGTGGGTATTGCTCACCCGGATAGATCCCTATCACAGTTCTAGCAGCCGGAGTGAAGCACGAACATGACACTTTAGTTTTAGTCCCCTTCACGGACAAGTTCAGGAGATCCTCTGCCACAGAATCCTTTAGTTCCTGAATTTAGAACTTCCTAACGCCTGTAGATTATAGAGACCATAGGTGCCAATGGGGCACACTACAGGAGCTATCTTGCAACTCATGAATCCTTCCCTCTGATAGGCAACCAGGCCTCCCAGAGACTGTGACTTCCTTCACCAATCCATCGGACAGGTCCTTCCCCGGTTTCCCCTGTTTCAGAGCGGGCCACCCTCCCTCGGGTTCCCTGGGACTCCAGTGGGTTGGTTGTAGACCCAGTTGAAGGTACTGGGCCTACCTGGAACTCTGCAGCCTCGGGCTAAAGGTGCCCGAGACTCCTCGACCAGTTCACGCACCCCCCGGCCAGCAGGGCCAAAGGGCACGACTTCGCCACCAGGGGTCCTCCTTGGAATCCCCCCGGCACACCACCTCAGATCATGGCGTCTGCCCCTTATGAACCCTCTCCCAGCATGCACAGCAGGCAAAACCCGCCCACCGCACGGTAGCCGAGAGAGGACACCCAACCACACTGCAATGCCACCTGTGGTTCTCCGCAAGACCTGGGCAACAGCGCCACCTACAGGTCAAGGGGAACTATACTCCAGGCAACATTACAGCAAAGCAGAGTCCATACTAAGCAGAATTAGAGAACCTGAGCTAAACTATTGCTCAGGCTGCCCTTAAATTTAGAGCATAGCGACCCAAATTTTGGGGGTCCGCTACATAACTTATGTTGGTTCATAACTGATCATATCAACAGATGCTTGGTAAAGTGACACTAAACTTTAATTTCTGGCTCCTCGCAGGGAGGGAGAGGCACACCGCACCACAAGCCTGTACCCTCCTGTGTGAGGAGGTTGAGCGGTGTTAGTTTTCGTGCCTGCCTGCGGCTGGAGTTGAATCCTCCCGAGGAAGATTCTCACCTCTACCTTGAATAGATGCCAGGGGCGGATCCAGAGTCTTTTCTCGGGAGGGGCACTGCCAAAAAATATGTTTTTTTGGTGGAAATTTATCGGGGAAATGGCTGGTGTCGGCGCTTCAATCATCCCGGCACCATGGTTGTTATGGTGTCTGGATGATTGAAGCGCATTATTTCTATTATTACATTGTAATATAAAATTAAATAGTTCAATGCAGAATCAGTGGGAGCCCCGAGTGTGTCACTTGCCACCGTCGCCTGCAATTAGTGGGAGCCCTGAGCGTGTCACTTGCCACACGTTGCGGATTGTCACTTGCCACGTCACCTGCCACATCTTGTGGATTGTCACTTGCCACATCACCTACCACACCTTGCAGATTGTCACTAGCCACACCTTGCGGATTGTCACTTGCCACTCACCTGCCACATCTTGCTGATTGTCACTTGCCTGCCACCAGATGCAGATTGTCATTTGACACGTCACCTGACACAATTTGCGGATTGTCACTAACTTGCCTGCTAAGGTGTAGTTTTGGTTGTCTCTTGCTGTGTCCCAGACTCCCAGAGTCAGGCAGCAGAGAGATAATGTAATCTCTCTGCTGCCTGCACAGTGAGGGCGGAAGTCACTGCAGGAATGCAGGGCAGGCACGGGCGGTGAGAGATGAGCCTACTCTCTCACTCTCACCTGCGCTGCCAACACACTGAGCAGCATGGTCTGCCCACGAACCGCGCAGCAAGCGGAGCCGCCCGCTTTCTTACCCGTCTGTGGAGCCGCACGCTATCGCACCTGCCCGCAGAGTGGCCCGACGTGACTCACTGACGTCACTCGTTGCTAGACGCCAAGCGGCCCAGGCGTTAGCAACGAGTGCAGGGAAGAGGCTCCACCCACCTCCTCCTCCGCTCCTGGTATCGTGTCAGTGCGCCGCGTAACTACATTAGACGAGTCTCTCTCTCTGTGCCGCTGATCGGCTGATGTGAGAAACTGAGAGAGAGACTCAGAGAGGCAGCGGCAGCTGCAGAACAAGTACTGTACAAGTATAAGCCAACCCGAATATAAGCCGAGGCACCTAATTTTACCACAAAAAGCTGGGAAAACATATTGACTCGAGTATAAGCCTAGGGTGTCCATCTGCATGCCTCACTGTGCCTCACTTTGCCTCACTGTGCCCATGACTCACTGTGCCCATGCTTCACTGTGCCCATGACTAGACTAATGTTTAACATGGGAGTCTATGGAAGGAGTGCCCGGCTTTGAAAAATCGGTTCTTCCCGATTTGCACACTTATAGAGGAGACATGGAGCTACATGTGTGCCAAGTTTGGGGGCCAGAGGACCTATGGCCGGCCAGTACCGGGTCCGCAAACTCACCGAAGAAATTACCGTTTAACATTGGAGTCTATGGAAGGGGTGCCCGGCTTTGAAAAATCGGTTCTCCCAGACACCAAACTTTACACACATGTAGAGGAGACATGGGGCTACATGTGTGCCAAGTTTGGGGTCCAGGGGACCTATGGCCGGCCAGTACCGGGTCCCCAAAGTCCAGGAGATCAGGCGCAAAAAAAAACAAAAAACAGAGCAAGCAAGTGAGTGTGACAGATGGTCTCGGGTGGGGCAATTGCCCTGTTGCCCCCCCCGGATCCGCCCCTGATAGATGCAAGTCCTTATTTTTCCCAGTAATGTAACTGTCCACACCAACTGAAAGTCCAACTTCTATATTTATTTCTCATGGATAATAAATAGTCTCTTTAACAGCAGACAGGTTGGAACAAGACACAGGACAGCCTAGGTGGGAGGAGGTCCAGGCACAAACTCAAATGATTTCTTCAGACTGTTTAGGTTTCACAAACAGTTTTGGCACACGATCTCTGCCACAGACCGTGAGGTTGGTCTCTGCCACAGACCGGGTGAATAAAAGTCACTGCCACTGACTTGGAGAACGGGTCACTGCCACTGACCTGGTGAATAGGGCCTTGCCCTATGAAGTCACTGCCACTGACTTGAAGCGAGTAGGGTCACTGCCACTGACCTGAACAAGTACGGTCACTGCCACTGACCTGGTGAACTTCCTTCTTAAAGTATTTGGCCCATGTGAAGGAGAAAACCATCCCTCCGGAGAGTTACCAGAGGCCCTCACCGTCACCACGACTCAGCACTGGCCGCCCCTTTTTATACCCTCTCCCGACAGGCACAGCAGGTTCCCCGCCCCGCCGTCACCACTGCTGAGAGGGGACTAAAAAGGCACAGCCTTGTATCAGTGGTTCAACCCTGGCCTACGGCAACAGCGCCACCTGTAGGCCACAGGGAACTGCACACCAACACTATCTCCCATGAACAGAAATGGTCCATAAACCCTAACAATTATTGTGTCTGAGGCCTCGTACACACGACCGATTTTCTCGGCAAGAACCAGCAAGAAACTTGCTGGCAGAGATGTCTTGCCGAGTAAATCGGTCGTGTGTACGCTGCTATCGGGTTTCTCGTCGAGAAAACCGACAAGAAACCTCGACGAGAAAATAGAGAACCTGCTCTCTATTTTCTCGTCGAGATTCTCCTCGGCATGTTTCTCGACGAGAAAAGTGAGTGTGTGTACACTTACCTGTCCGCCCAGGAGCCCGCGCATGTTCGAAATGAATTCGACGCATGCGCGGTAGCTTCCTAGGCATACGTAGGGTATACCCAGATGGCGGCGACGGCATCGAATGTGACGAGCGCATGCTCGACGTAGTCGATGACGTCACCGCGTACGCTCCATTCAAAGAACCGCGGGTTCTTTGAAACGAGCGTGTGTACACTCGGCCGGGACAAGTTTCTTGTCCAAGAATCTCGTCGAAAAAAACGACATGTTTTTTTCAACGAGAATCTCGGCCGTGTGTACGAGGCCTAAGCCTAATTGCCACTCAGACACTTCCCCTAAATTAAACACCCCGCTACACATATATTTAAAGTGTTTGTTAAGTCTCGTTTTTCTTCCTATAAAAATAACAAACATGTTATACTTACCTTCTCTGTGTAGTGGATTTGCACAGAGCAGCCTAGATCATCCTCTTCTTGGGTCCCTCTTCTGTGATCCTGGCCCCTCCCTCCTGTTCAGTGCCCCCACAGCAAGCAGCTTGCTATGGGGGCATCCGAGCTGAGTCACAGCTCCCTGTGTCCATTCAGACATGGAGCCCCGACCCGGCCCCACCCCCTCTCTTCCCTGACTTTGATTGACAGCTGCGGGAGCCAATGGCGCTGCTGCTGTGTCTCAGCCAATCAAAAAGGAGAATCTCGGATGGCTGAGACACTCGTGGACATTGCTGGATAGAGAGGGACCTCAGGTAAGTGTTAGGGGGGGCTGAGGGGCGCTGCTGCACACGGAAGGCTTTTTATCTTAATGCATAGAATGCATTAAGATTAAAAAAACTTCTGCTATTTACAACCACTTTAACTCAGAAAATTACCTTCTATTGCTCTCAGCCTCCTCCAAATTTCTAAATTGCCTTTATTTGTTGATCTTACTTCCTGTTACAGGGTGGTTATGTTTGTTCTTCATGGCCCTATTGTATGTAGCAATGTATCCACCCTCTCATGCTCGTTCCCAAGATGGACTAGGGACTATGGACTATGGGATTTGTAGTGTGCATAGAGCAGTGTACATGACTTCAACTAATGTTCATTGCTCATTCCAAACAAACAGCAGTCAGGGGGAGAGGAGAGGTTTGGGAGCTCATGGAGGACATTACAAAGAAGCAGAAAAACACAGTAAGAAACAATTTCCTGAAAAATAGATTACAGGACCAGTGGTGGATGTGTATCGATTATTTTTTTAAATTAAGGATATTGCTATTGATGATGATTATTGTATAGGATTTATATGGTGCCAACAGTTTGCGCACTGCTTTACAAAATGACGGCAGACAGTACAGTTACAATACAATTCAATACACGATGAATCAGAGAGGTCTGCTTACCATCTAAGAGATTAACTCATTCAACCACTGCATACCATGCCCCAATCAATTATTAACTACAATGTTCAAATAAACAATACATGCACCAAATAATTAAATCAATAAATGTATATATCTTTTATCACCTAAGTAGCTTTCCATTAAGTATCTAGGACTCACCTAAGCAGCTATCCATTAAGTATCTAGGACAAGGAAAGCACAGCATATCTGCAACTTTCCAGTATATTGAGTTTCTTTAGCAAAATAATGTCTCATTTGTCTCAGTGCAGTGCTGAATTTCAGCATTGGCCCCAGACAGGACATGGTCTAGTGTGGTAGGGATGCATACACATTGTGCTGCTGACAGCACCACATTCTCATATATAACAAAAGGTAGCAGACAGCTATCCAGCATGTCATTGCAATCCAGTGGTGGCCTCATTTAATCTGCTCCTGCACACTATATGTATTTTCATTGGTGGGGTATTGTTCTGTGAACTGGGCTCATTTTAGATTTCTATACTTAGAAGCAAGCTGATAGCAAAGTACAGCGTCACAGTATACCCTCCACCTTTAGGGGTCACTTTTAGATACACGGAAAGCAAAAGGAGTTTTGGGACTTTAAATTAGGTGCATGATATAATGCACCTTCACCCCTAAATCAGAAATAAAAAGTTTTTTTGCGGACTTTGAGTGAGGCCTCGTACACACGAACGAGTTTCTCGGCAAAAACCAGCAAGAAACTTGCTGGCAGAGATTTTTGGCCGAGAAATTCGTTCGTGTGTATGGTTTCTCGTCAAGAAAAGTGACAAGTATCTCGACGAGAAAATAGAGAACCTGCTCTCTATTTTCTCGTCGAGATTCTCGTCGGCATGTTTCTCGACGAGAAAAGTGAGTGTGTGTACACTTACCTGTCCTCCCGGAAGCCCGCGCATGTTCGAAATGAATTCGACGCATGCGCGGTAGCTTCCTAGGCATACGTAGGGTATACCAAGATGGCGGCGACGGCATCGAATGTGACGAGCGCATGCTCGTCGTAGTCGATGACGTCACCGCGTACGCTCCATTCAAAGAACCGCGGGTTCTTTGAATCGAGCGTGTGTACACTCGGCCGGGACAAGTTTCTTGTCCAAGAATGTCGTAAAAAAAAAAGGACTTGTTTTTTTCGACGAGAATCTCGGCCGTGTGTACGAGGCCTGAGGCACACAACACGTGGTAGGAGAAATTATAAAATTGTTTAATTGACACATGAACAAAGCATACCTCATAAACATATGATACATGGTTGAATATTAGTATTTTTATCTATATACAAGGCAATGGCATACAGAAAAGAGGGATTCATATATATGTATATACACATGCACGCATCTGAAATCGCATAGTATCCCATGGAAGTAATCCATGTAAAAAGACAAATGCTTATTGAGTAATGGGTTATAAGATACAAATAAACCACAGTTGAGGTCAAGCTATGTGTTGGGAACATAATGACATTGATAGGCTCAACGCGTTTTGTGGCCAGGTGCCACTCATCAGGAGAAAATGCATAGCATTTCTGAAAAAGGTACCAAATAGGATCTAATATTTTGCCTGGCATAGTAAAAAAAGAAGGTAGGGGCAAGGGGAAACATAATGTATATCTCCCTGGAAAATGTATCATATGTTTATGAGGTATGCTTTGTCCATATGTCAATTAAACAATTTTATCATTTCTCCTACCATGTGTCTTGTGCCCCACTCAAAGTCCCAAAAAACCCTTTCTTTTAGATACGCAGACACAGAATAAACAAATTGTCTCTATGCAGGCGCAATGGTGCACATACTTTTTTGCATGGTTTGGTGCATCGCTTTTAGGGCAGCACTATGAGTGAAAAATCACATCAAACAGGGGCAAGCATCTTTTTTTTTTTTTTAAATGTTATCAGGGTGTGTTGGGGTGCCATTAAAAATGAATGACACTGCCATGTGCCTGCAAAAAGGATGTGTGTGTTTTTGTGCATGGTGGGAAATCGCATGATTTTGTGCACGTGCCTACATCGCACAAATGACAACCTAGCCCTAGGGTCTCTGCCCCTTGCCTTCTGTAGGATGCATGATACTAAGGTTAAACAATCAGCTGGGGAAGAAGGAAGGAGTTGTACAAAGCAATTGGCCTAGGTGGGCAGAACATAACCCCCCCCCCCCCAATATGTTCCTTTTGCAGGTGAGCTTTCAAGCTAAATGTTTCTAGTCCAGGAGGTTGAGTCAGATGAGTCTGCAGAAAACAGTTTTTGTTGAGGAAAGTTTGGAGGTGGTTTTCTTAAAATTCCCCTTCTTTGTATACCACTGAAAGTGTTACACCAAAGTTTCTCTTGACAACGAAATCCAGAACTTCCCTGTTTTCTGTTATCTTGCAATGAAAAACATACTTTTTACGTTGACCTAATGTATTTTTCTGTTATTGACATTTTTTTTTTTTAGTTTTGGATATAATGGAAAAGGTGTTATTGCTGTATGTGCCCCCATTAGAGGGATTTACCCGCTATAATTGTCCTGTTTACTCTTAAGCCTCATACACACGATCGGACTTCCATCAGACAAATCCGTGGATTTTTGTCCGAAGGGCGTTGTCTGTGAACTTGTTCTGCATACAGACGGCAGAACATTTTCAGCCAACATTCAAGAAACGACGTTGTTTTTCAGCTCTTTAGCGCCACCCTTTGAGCAACTTCTGCTAATGTTGTCTGATGGTTAGCATTGAATCGGAGCATGCGTGTATGTACTTTGGGTTTTAGTCCGACGGACTTGGGTACACACGATCGGATAATCTGACGGAACACATTTATTGTCGGACAATTTGAGAGCATGACCATCCAACATTTGTTGTCGGGAATTCCGATAACAATTGTCCGATGGTGCATACAGACGGTCGGATTATCCGACAAAACACATCCATCGGACAATTGTTGTCGGAATATCCGATCGTGTGTACAGGCCTTTACACTGGACATCAAGGATTTTGTCTCCTAAATACTTTTTGGTGTATCAGATTTTTGGCTGCTTATCACAAAATAACCTGTAATTTAACCTATCATTTACCATTTTATAGAAATCTTCTGATTTTGCAATATGCAATACCTGTTGTCTATTCTGCACACATGAAAGAAAAATACATAAAAATTGACATGTTTTGAAGCAGATCCAGTACACCAAGTACAACTGAAAATTTATTTGCACAGATGAACAACCTTGTTTTCCGTACTGACATTGACGGTCTGTTCTTAGCTTTGGGTTGTTAGCATGACCCACTAGAATAGCGTTTCTTTATTAATTCTTCAGTGTTAAGCCTCAAGGCTGTCTTGTTACACAATAGCAAAATACATCTTTTAATACCTGTTGGCTATGCTTCACACATGAATGTTACATTCAAAAACATGGAACTGTTGTTGAAGCACATCCAGCACACCAAGTCAACTGGAAAATCTGTAGAGATCCAAAAACGGTGTCTCTGCTACTTGGTGTCTCTGCTACTTGGAATATGTCACAATTACCAAGCTTCCTATATCTTGCAATTTTGGAAAATATCCCACATTGTCTGTGTCCTGTAGGCAGTCCTAAAGGATCTGGGATGTGGATAATCTGCTGGTAGGTGCCCCAGGAATTAGACAGTGTATTGGTCCCAGCAGTTTCTCATAGCAGATAGATTGTTGAACCTTCCTCAGTTCCCCGTCAGGTAGCAACAGTGTTGAAGATCGCACTAAGCATAACAGGCAACCTCCTCTGCTATGGTCATTTCTAGCCTGGAGTCCTCTTGTCTATGGTCATCACTAATACAAACATGCAATGCTGTATCTTGGCCTGGGCCAACAAGGCCCAGGCCTAGGGCAGCACTTTGCAGGGGGACAGCATGAAAAGAGTCCATACCGGCTTGCGCTACACTTTTAGTGTAGCGTCAGTCTTATGAGGTGGATTGGGCCGCAAGACATATTGGCCTGGCGCCCCCATAAAGCGGCCGCACTGCTGCCGGTATCATAAGGATGGTGCAGACACAAGGGACACTGACATGGTCTCCTATATGTGTCAGGTAGGTAGTAGGACTCTCCTGCAATCCTTTGCTTGTGTCAGTTGTACATATTAAGGAATCTTAATTTTATTTCTGTTGATTGCTGATGAAAAAAATAAACAGATGGATTTACTTGTTCCTGCCCCCAATCCTTCCTTTGCTCACTGCCTGGACCACATACCTTCATCACTGTGCTATGTTTTCTGCTGCACCACTGGCATGGTTATATCCTCTTAGTCCTCCATAAATTTAGCAGAAATTTGTGCTTAAAGTAGAACTATGAGCAACATTTTTTTTTTTTTTTCATTTTGGACATAGTAAGGGATGGTTATAGCCCCTGTTAATTTTTTTTTTTGTCATCCGTTCCTTTACCTTAATTTCCTGCCCCATAGCCAAACAGGAAGTGAGAGGAAATCTCTGCAGATTAAGGGAATCCCCCCCCCCCAAGGCCCTTAGAACTAGTGTCCCCACTGGAAAATTTCAGGGCAGGTCTTAAACAGGAAGGGGTGTGACCTTGACAGGAAGGGGTGGATCATATTTAAATTAGGGGTTCAATGAGTTTAGTCAGGCTTAGGGCAGCACAAAACCTAAATACACCACTGGGTACAGGGGGTACAGGGGGCTGAGATTTACAGACTATGATGACCAAATTGATTATACTACCCAAGCAATAAATGGAAGTCCATTATGTTTTGCCATGCTGCTGTCTATGCTTATCTGCCAGCTCCAACTTGCTATAGGTACTGATGCTGAGTGTTTAGGTAAAAATGAATGATGTTTAGGAGCTTGATGGTAGGGAGCATTTCCAAGGCTTTCCACAGACATACAAGGGATACCCCAGTAGATTTAATTTCCACCCCAACACTTGCATCCATATACACTAATCCCTAAATGTGATTTTTTAAAAATGGACTTTTCTATGTTATTCCAGATACAGATGTACTTTGTTTAATAACAAACAGAAGATATTTCAGTTTGCTTTGATAAAATTACCCAGTAGAACATGATTATGGAAAAAAATTATGGCATTCAAATAACTAGATTATACTCCAGAGCTTGTTCTCATGCTACTTCCCTCTATACCAGTTCTATACCAGTTACTTGGTATCCTGAGAAATGTATCTACAAACTGGTTTAGGCACAATTGTAATCCATATTTACAAAAATGCCTGAAAATTAGTAGTTAAGGTATGGGTATGTAAACAGAAAAACCCATAGAAGCAGTCCTTATAAAACAACTGCTAATATCCATACTTGCTTGCTGTATATTGGAGTATACAATATAACAAAGCCTACTGAACCATCAAAATTATAATGGTCCATGAAAACATGGCATTATATAAATATACAGCACATTTTATTGATTGATTGATTCAGTAAAAAATTAATAAAAAAAAAAAAACTTTTTGTTGCAATATTTACTTTCTATTAAAACCCAAGCATGTCATCAAGAACCATCATTAATCACGTTTTACATTAAAATTTACAGTTAATGAACATCTGTGAATAAATTAGTATTAAAAAATATTCTAAAATTCTTTCCCAACACTTGCAGATTCCAACTTTCTGTGCAGTTGGCTCTTGCTCTCTCAGTGCTGCTTCCGAGAACTTCAGTCTTCACAAAGTGAGTGGTGCAGACTCCAGCCAGTCTGCTAGCTTGGAGAAGGGAAGGGGAGGAAAAATGAGTAGCAGGGAGTGTCCTGCGATCCTAGGCTATGGGGCTGTGTGCTTCTATAAATGCACATAGTGTAGGGAGACACAACTCTAGTTCCTTCATGCAAGGGTGGCTCCATACTAAAAGAGAAAGGAGCCACCCTAAAACATGAAATCATAGGCACAGACCATCTTTGCACCACAGACTCTGATCCTGTCATCACATTACTCGCTTTTGGGAACGTCTAGAGAACTTTGAAGCTATGGTTATGGGGTACCAACCAAACAACGGCCCCTACCTGCTCCTAATTGGCTTCTTTGGCAACATTCTTTCTAGGTCCACGAAAGTGGGGGGAGTGGACTGACTGGGAGTACAGAGAGATCACTGTTCCTGATCACTAGGAACAGACGATCTCACTCTACTCCCCTGACAGAACAGGGATCTGCTTTGTTTACACTGGCAGATCCCCGTTCTGGCTCTCTGTGGAGCGATAGTGGGTGGCCGGCGGACATCGCGGCTGCTGGCCACGCGCATCGGCTCCGAGCCACACGCCTCGCCTGCTATAGCTATTACACGAAGCACCGTACCGGTACGACGATTAATGCAATAGAGCCACCCTGCCGCAGTATATCTGTGGCGGCTGGTCAGCAAGTGGTTAAACTTTTCTGATGTGTATACAGACTCTGGCTTAGAAAGCATTCAGACCCATGGGTCAGCTCAGCTCTTCAGGCGTGCTCCCTTCCTTCCCTCAGGTTCTGAGCCGCGCTGCCTGGAAAAGATTGAGGAGGTGGGTGGAGCCAAAATTGACCAGGTTGGAAGAAGGAAGAAGTTCCTCCTCCGCTCTGAATGCTGAGGCCTCGCCTCCGACTCATGACATGATGTCACTGGTTGCTAGACACCAGGCGGCAGGCGAGTCTAGCAATCAGTGCAGCGGGCAGCAGAGAGGCCAGCGGACGGTGCAATAAGAGAGTCTAGGGTTTTGGGGGTGGCGCTGCTGCTGAATGTAACAGTAACTGACTGCCACAGCTTTGACACCCCCCTTTGCGGCAGCTTGCTGCGCCTGGATGCGGTGCACCCTGGGCACCTGCCCAGGATCAGCCCTGAGTGTCCGTGTACGGACAGTACACCTTGCTCTGGAGGGACGCCAATGTGTGCACATGCACACGTAGATGCACTCGCAGGCCTGGTTATGTGCACAGTTCTGTGCATTCTGTGCATTTTCTGTGCATTTTCATTTTTCAGTTTTCCTGACAGTCTGTTCTAATTTAAAACTGACTACATAATCGGTTTGCCCGGATCAGTCAATTTTTTCACCTTTTCCCATTGTGGAATGTCTTCAAAACATGACCTGTTAATGAAGAACTCTGTAACAGTTCACAACATAAAACAGTTCTCATAATTTACAGCATGTTAAAGCGGAGCTCCGCCGGAAAAAAAAATATTAAAAGCCAGCAGCTACAGCTACAGCAGCTGCTGGCTTTTAATATTTGGACACTTACCTGTCCTGGAGTCCAGCGACGTCCGCAGCAGAGGACGAGTGATCGCTCGTCACTCTGCTGCTCCCTCCGCCATCCTCGCTGAGGGAACCAGGAAGTGAAGCCCTGCGGCTTCATGCCCGGTTCCCTACGGCGCATGCGCGAGTCGCGCTGCGCCGTTCTGATTCGTCCTCCTGTATTCTGGGAGCCGAGTGTCTCCCAGAACACTACGGGAAGTCTGGGGGAAGTGACGTCACTCCCGCAGATTCTTGGAGAGAGGACTCCCGGATGTGGGTGAAAATACCTGTCTTAGACAGGTATCTTCACCCCCCTCCCCCCTGAAAGGTGTCAATTGTGACACCGGAGGGGAGGAGGGTTCCGATGAGAGGAACTTGTAATTTAGGGTGGAGCTCCACTTTAAGTCTGTTTAGGCTACAGCGGGCCATAGACAGTAGAAGGTGGTTGGAATGTACAGACAGGGGCATAATGACCCAGAGCTGCCCCTGGGCATCTAGACTGAAATGTTGTGGGATGTTGGTTTGTGCAAAAGTTATAGTATCTACAAAAAAAGGGAAAGATCTATGGCATTTTTATTATTAGTATTTTTTTGTTAGTAATGGCGGTGATCTGCGATTTTTATCGTGACTGCGACATTATGGCGGACACATCGGACATTTTTGACATTATTTTGGGACCATTGTCATTTATACAGCAATCAGTGCTATAAAAGTGCACTGATTACTGTGTAAATGACACTGGCAGGGAAGGGGTTAAACACTAGAGGGCGATCAATGGGTTAAGTGTGTCCTATGGAGTGATTCTAACTGTAGGGGGGATGGTCTCACTAGAACATGACAGAGATCACTGCTCCCGATGAAAGGGAGCAGTAGATCTCTGTCATGTTTCTAGGCTTGTTTACATAGGCATCTCCCCGTTCTGCCACTCCGTGACACGAACGCAGGCCCCCCGGTGGACATCGTGTCTGCGGGACCCACGGGCACGCTCGCGGAGCTCACGAAATGCCACAATTTAAAGGGAACGTACAGGTACGCCCATTTGCCCATAAGTAAATCGTTGTGCGCTGATTGGCAAGTGAGTCCTGCAAAGGCTCTTTTCTTTATTAACCTTCCTTTATCCCTGTTGCTTTTCCTAACTTTGGTCTCTTTCCCCTTTGCAGTCAAAAATAAATAAAAAATATATAGCCTGCAGCTCCAGAACTGTTGCAAATTGATAATGCTTTCAAAAATATTGAAATTAATATTTTTTATTGTGACAACCTACAGAGTGCATTAACAGAAAAAAATAAATCATAATCAAATCAATATTTGGTGTATCAACCACAATTCTATCATTATGCATCACTATCATTATTGTTTATTAGAATATTCATGGAGAAAATATGCATAGGACTGCGCTGGGACTGCATAATCAGAACAGCTGCAGTTTTCTCAGCCATGTACAATTGCAAATTATATGCACACAAGAGAAAAATGCTCAGTACGATTGTTAGTTACTTGCAATAGCAAACAAATAACAGCACAGAATTAGTGTGAAAAAAAAAAGTTGCTGAGTGTGCTAGACTGTGAAGAGGGAACTATTTGTACTCCTACATGAAGTAATGATTCTGCTAAAATCATGCGTGGCACTGTGATATATTACAACACAGTTACACGTGTCAGAGCATTAATAATATAGCACACTCCAAAGCCAATAATGTAAAACAGAGGCTGTTTTCCTGATTTTTTTGTGCCTACATTTCAATAAAATATTGGGCAAGGGAAGCTACAAAACCTTTAATGAATTTTAGAAAATCAAAGAATAAAATAAACAAGAAGCATCCAATCTTGTACAAATTTTTTTTAATGGAGAACTTTTATTTCTTTTTTAGATATTGTTACAATCTCTATAGCAGTTGCGGCCCGTAGGCTGAATGCGGCCCTCTGCTTGCCTTTATCTGGGCCTTGGGGCCGGATTCCTTACACTTACACCAAAAAGGGGGCACCAATCCTTCCACTTACACCAACTCAGGGGAACCATTCCTCTCAATTACACCAACAAGGGGGCATTTTTTTCTTCCACTGACATCAATGATGGGACACTTCCTCCCACTGACACCAGCAATAGGGCTTATCTCCTTCCACTGATATAAAAAATTAGGCACTATTTCTCCTACTAAGGCCAACAATGGGACACTATTCCTCCCACTAATACCAATGAGAGGGCACTATTCCTCCATCTACTGACTACAGGCACTATGTAATTTATTGAAAAAAGGTACATGGTTAGTGGCGCTCACTGAAATATAGCATGGGACACTAGGTCCAAAGAAGTCCTTTAAGCAGTTTGCTTTGTGGTGAGGTAACAGTCTTTTTGCACTTCTAGGCTGCCTTGCAAAAAATGGGGAGCAGAAGCTGTACCCAGCAGTGGCGTAGCGTGGGTTGTCAGCGCCCGGGGCAAGCAAGAAATTTGCGCCCCCTAACATATGGACTTTTAGCATTCCCTGAGTCCCTTTCCTTCCTACAATAGTACTGACCAGCCAAATTCCAACAATGACCACTACACTGACCTACCTGACCACTACACTGACCTACCTGACCACTACACTGACCTACCTGACCACTACACTAACCTACCTGACCACTACACTAACCTACCTGACCACTACACTAACCTACCTGACCACTACACTAACCTACCTGACCACTACACTGACCACTACACTAACCTCTACCCTGACCTACATGATTCCTAGACTGTTCACTACACTTACCTAACTGTCCACCGCACTGACCTACCCGATTCCTATACTGACCACTACACTGACCTACCTGTCCACTACATTGACCATTACACTACACTGTCCACTACACTAAACTGTCCACTACAATAGACACTACACTGTCCACACTACACTAAACTGATCACTACACTGTCCACTGACCACTACAATACACACTACACCACACTACACTGAAACACACACTACACTGACCACTGCAACACACACTACACTGACCACTGCAACACACACTACACTGACCACTGCAACACACACTACACTGACCACTGCAATACACACTACACTACAACACACACTACACTGACCACTGCAACACAGACTACACAACACAGACTACAATACACTGACCACTGCAACACAGACTACACAACACAGACTACACTACACTGACCACTGCAACACAGACTACACTACACTGACCACTGCAACACACACTACACAACACAGACTACACTACACTGACCACTGCAACACAGACTACACAACACAGACTACACTACACTGACCACTGCAACACACACACTACACAACACAGACTACACTACACTGACCACTGCAACACAGACTACACAACACAGACTACACTACACTGACCACTGCAACACAGACTACACAACACAGACTACACTACACTGACCACTGCAACACAGACTACACAACACAGACTACACTACACTGACCACTGCAACACAGACTACACAACACAGACTACACTACACTGACCACTGCAACACACACTACACAACACAGACTACACTACACTGACCACTGCAACACAGACTACACAACACAGACTACACTACACTGACCACTGCAACACACACTACACAACACAGACTACACTAAACTGACAACTGGAAGCCTACAGGCATGGAGAGGTAACCAGCGAGGCAGCAACATTCAGAAGGTTCGCTGGTGTAGCATGGAAGTGCACCAGTGACTAGGGATGAGCTTCGTGTTCGAGTCGAACATACGTTCGACTCGAACATCGGCTGTTCGATCGTTCGACGAAGATCGAATGATTTGGGCCGTTCGCGCCAAATTCGAGTGACGCGAACGGCCCACAATGCACTTCGCCATCGCAGTGTCATCCAGGCGCTGTGATTGGCCAAGCATGCACTGTGACCCCGCATGCTTGGCCAATCACAGCGCCGGCAGCGAGGAGAGCAATGATTGGCCACAGGCAGGATGCCTGTGGCCAATTATTGCTGAGGGTGTTTAGTACACGCCCCACACTATAAAAGGCCGCCAGCACGGCGGCCTAGTGTAGTGTGTTCCGGAGCAGGGAAAGAGCAGCATAGGCAGGGACAGTGACATTTATTTCTTTCTTGCTTAACCTGGATTCCTTTAGTTTAGGGAAAGAGAAGGATAGGTAGGGAGAGTGTCAGTGTGTTTTACTGTTCGAGTCCTTGTTTCTAGGGACAGGGAAGGACAGTGAGTGAATTCTCCTTGTGCTATAGTGTGCTTTAAAAAAACATTTTTTCTAGGGACAGAAAACTCTAGGTAGGGAGAGTGTCAGTTTCTTTCACTGTGCAAGTCCTTGTTTCTAGGGACAGGGAAGGACAGTGAGTGAATTCTCCTTGTGCTATAGTGTGCTTTAAAAAAACATTTTTTCTAGGGACAGAAAACTCTAGGTAGGGAGAGTGTCAGTTTCTTTCACTGTGCAAGTCCTTGTTTCTAGGGACAGGGAAGGACAGTGAGTGAATTCTCCTTGTGCTATAGTGTGCTTTAAAAAAACATTTTTTCTAGGGACAGAAAACTCTAGGTAGGGAGAGTGTCAGTTTCTTTCACTGTGCAAGTCCTTGTTTCTAGGGACAGGGAAGGACAGTGAGTGAATTCTCCTTGTGCTATAGTGTGCTTTAAAAAGACATTTTTTCTAGGGACAGAAAACTCTAGGTAGGGAGAGTGTCAGTTTCTTTCACTGTGCAAGTCCTTGTTTCTAGGGACAGGGAAGGACAGTGAGTGAATTCTCCTTGTGCTATAGTGTGCTTTAAAAAAACATTTTTTCTAGGGACAGAAAACTCTAGGTAGGGAGAGTGTCAGTTTCTTTCACTGTGCAAGTCCTTGTTTCTAGGGAGAGGGAAGGACAGTGAGTGAATTCTCCTTGTGCTATAGTGTGCTTTAAAAAAACATTTTTTCTAGGGACAGAAAACTCTAGGTAGGGAGAGTGTCAGTTTCTTTCACTGTGCAAGTCCTTGTTTCTAGGGACAGGGAAGGACAGTGAGTGAATTCTCCTTGTGCTATAGTGTGCTTTAAAAAAACATTTTTTCTAGGGACAGAAAACTCTAGGTAGGGAGAGTGTCAGTTTATTTCACTGTGCAAGTCCTTGTTTCTAGGGACAGGGAAGGACAGTGAGTGAATTCTCCTTGTGCTATAGTGTGCTTTAAAAAAACATTTTTTCTAGGGACAGAAAACTCTAGGTAGGGAGAGTGTCAGTTTCTTTCACTGTGCAAGTCCTTGTTTCTAGGGACAGGGAAGGACAGTGAGTGAATTTTCCTTGTGCTATAGTGTGCTTTAAAAAAACATTTTTTCTAGGGACAGAAAACTCTAGGTAGGGAGAGTGTCAGTTTCTTTCACTGTGCAAGTCCTTGTTTCTAGGGACAGGGAAGGACAGTGAGTGAATTCTCCTTGTGCTATAGTGTGCTTTAAAAAAACATTTTTTCTAGGGACAGAAAACTCTAGGTAGGGAGAGTGTCAGTTTCTTTCACTGTGCAAGTCCTTGTTTCTAGGGACAGGGAAGGACAGTGAGTGAATTCTCCTTGTGCTATAGTGTGCTTTAAAAAAACATTTTTTCTAGGGACAGAAAACTCTAGGTAGGGAGAGTGTCAGTTTCTTTCACTGTGCACGTCCTTGTTTCTAGGGACAGGGAAGGACAGTGAGTGAATTCTCCTTGTGCTATAGTGTGCTTTAAAAAAACATTTTTTCTAGGGACAGAAAACTCTAGGTAGGGAGAGTGTCAGTTTCTTTCACTGTGCAAGTCCTTGTTTCTAGGGACAGGGAAGGACAGTGAGTGAATTCTCCTTGTGCTATAGTGTGCTTTAAAAAAACATTTTTTCTAGGGACAGAAAACTCTAGGTAGGGAGAGTGTCAGTTTCTTTCACTGTGCAAGTCCTTGTTTCTAGGGACAGGGAAGGACAGTGAGTGAATTCTCCTTGTGCTATAGTGTGCTTTAAAAAAACATTTTTTCTAGGGACAGAAAACTCTAGGTAGGGAGAGTGTCAGTTTCTTTCACTGTGCAAGTCCTTGTTTCTAGGGACAGGGAAGGACAGTGAGTGAATTCTCCTTGTGCTATAGTGTGCTTTAAAAAAACATTTTTTCTAGGGACAGAAAACTCTAGGTAGGGAGAGTGTCAGTTTCTTTCACTGTGCAAGTCCTTGTTTCTAGGGACAGGGAAGGACAGTGAGTGAATTCTCCTTGTGCTATAGTGTGCTTTAAAAAGACATTTTTTCTAGGGACAGAAAACTCTAGGTAGGGAGAGTGTCAGTTTCTTTCACTGTGCAAGTCCTTGTTTCTAGGGACAGGGAAGGACAGTGAGTGAATTCTCCTTGTGCTATAGTGTGCTTTAAAAAAACATTTTTTCTAGGGACAGAAAACTCTAGGTAGGGAGAGTGTCAGTTTCTTTCACTGTGCAAGTCCTTGTTTCTAGGGACAGGGAAGGACAGTGAGTGAATTCTCCTTGTGCTATAGTGTGCTTTAAAAAAACATTTTTTCTAGGGACAGAAAACTCTAGGTAGGGAGAGTGTCAGTTTCTTTCACTGTGCAAGTCCTTGTTTCTAGGGACAGGGAAGGACAGTGAGTGAATTCTCCTTGTGCTATAGTGTGCTTTAAAAAAACATTTTTTCTAGGGACAGAAAACTCTAGGTAGGGAGAGTGTCAGTTTCTTTCACTGTGCAAGTCCTTGTTTCTAGGGACAGGGAAGGACAGTGAGTGAATTCTCCTTGTGCTATAGTGTGCTTTAAAAAAACATTTTTTCTAGGGACAGAAAACTCTAGGTAGGGAGAGTGTCAGTTTCTTTCACTGTGCAAGTCCTTGTTTCTAGGGACAGGGAAGGACAGTGAGTGAATTCTCCTTGTGCTATAGTGTGCTTTAAAAAAACATTTTTTCTAGGGACAGAAAACTCTAGGTAGGGAGAGTGTGAGTTTCTTTCACTGTGCAAGTCCTTGTTTCTAGGGACAGGGAAGGACAGTGAGTGAATTCTCCTTGTGCTATAGTGTGCTTTAAAAAAACATTTTTTCTAGGGACAGAAAACTCTAGGTAGGGAGAGTGTCAGTTTCTTTCACTGTGCAAGTCCTTGTTTCTAGGGACAGGGAAGGACAGTGAGTGAATTCTCCTTGTGCTATAGTGTGCTTTAAAAAAACATTTTTTCTAGGGACAGAAAACTCTAGGTAGGGAGAGTGTCAGTTTCTTTCACTGTGCGAGTCCTTGTTTCTAGGGACAAAGAAGGAAAGTGAGGGGAATTCTCCTTGTGCTATAGTGTGCTAAAGCATTCCTCATCAACCATCTTTGAAATCCTTGTTTTTTGGACAGTCAGGGAAATTGTCGTTGTGCTATTCTGTGCAAAAGCAATCATCCTCAACCATATTTAGAAATCCTTAAGTAAAGGGACAGAGAAGGACACCTGAAGGTAGCCCTTATTGCTTTTTTCCCATCTCCCTGCAGGCCATCTATTAGAATGTCTGGAAGGCAAACAAGGAGAGGCAGACAGTCAGGAGGCAATAAAAGAGGGCAAGCAGGCTCTGTGTCTGGGGGCAACAGTGCTGGTCGTGGACGCGGTGCATTGTCATCAGCACATGGCCATGGGACACGCTTGTCCTTCTTTTCGGCAGCTGGACATGTTGAGCCACATCATGCCGAAGACTTGGTAGAGTGGATGACCAAGCCCTCCTCCTCCTCCTCATCCTCTCTCACCCAGGCTCAGGGTACTGGCAAAGCAGCTGCCAAAGCGTCCTCTTCCCTGGTATCAATGTCAGACTCATCATCAGTCACTCCTTCCCTAGACCCACCATGTCCTCCTCCTGAGGAGTCCCCCGAACTGTTTGAGCACAGTGTTGGGTACATGCTCCAGGAGGATGCCCAGCGTTTCGAAGGGTCTGATGATGAAACCCAGCTACAGGAAGGCAGTAGGGTGAGAGCAGACAGAGGGGATGCTCAAGAAGGACACCAATCTGGCAGTCATGTTCCAGCAGCTGCAGCATACTGCCAGATTGGCTCCAGTGATGAGGAGGGAGGGGATGATGAGGTCACTGACTCCACGTGGGTGCCTAATAGGAGAGAGGAGGAGGAGGAGGATGAGGAGGAGGCACATCTCCAACGAGGCAGGATGCCCTTTGGTGGCCAGCGTAAGGGCAGTACACCAACGGAATCACACCGCAGAGCTCCGCCTGTGCAGGGCGCTGCCTCTGCCCGTCATTCAAAAAGTTCCTTGGTGTGGGCCTTTTTTGAGGCTAGTGCATCAGATCGCACAGCTGCTGTTTGCAACATATGTCTCAAGCGTATATCGCGTGGCCAAAACATCAGCCGCTTGGGTACCACATGCCTGACCAGACATATGTTGACCTGCCATGCAGCTCGTTGGCAAGCCTACCTCAAAGACCCACACCAAAGAACAAAGCGGACCTCTCCTTGCACCGCATCAGCTGGGATCTCCAACCCCACTATAACTTCAGTCCTCTCTGAAACATGCACTGAGAGGAATGAAGGTGTAGAATTAGGTGTGTCACAGCCAAGTACTTGCGGCCACTCTGCTAGCAGTACACCGACGTCCGATTCTAGCAGGCAAATTTCCCTGCCCCAGCTGCTGGACCGTCGAAAGAAGTTCACTCCCAGCCATCCACATGCCCAGCGGTTGAATGCTAGCTTGGCTAAATTGCTAGCGCTTCAACTGCTGCCTTTTCAGTTGGTAGACTCGGCCCCCTTCCGTGAGTTTGTGCAATGTGCGGTTCCTCAGTGGCAGGTTCCCAAACGCCACTTTTTCTCACGGAAGGCTATTCCGGCTCTCTACCGGCATGTGGAAGGCAATGTCTTGGCCTCGCTGGACAGGGCGGTCAGCGGTAAGGTGCATATTACCGCTGACTCATGGTCCAGCAGGCATGGACAGGGACGTTACCTTTCTTTCACGGCCCATTGGGTCACTCTTTTGGCAGCTGGGAAGGATGCAGGACAAGGTGCAGTAGTGTTGGAGGTTGTCCCACCGCCACGCCTCCAAAATGCTACTACTGGTTGTGACACACCTCTCTCCTCCACCCCCTCCTCTTCTTCTTCCTCCATGGCCTCTTCCTGTGGTTTGTCCTATGAACCAGCGGTGCTCCGTAGCCGTTCACGGGGCTACGCAAGTACGCAGGCAAAAAGATGCCATGCCGTGCTTGCGCTGGTGTGTTTGGGGGACAGAAGCCACACTGGGGCAGAGGTCCTGTCTGCTCTGCAGGGCCAGGCCGAGAGGTGGTTGACGCCACGCCAGCTTAAGCCAGGAATGGTGGTTTGCGACAATGGCACCAACCTCCTCTCCGCCCTTCGACAGGGACAACTGACCCATGTGCCCTGTGTGGCTCACGTCCTTAACCTGGTGGTGCAGCGGTTCTTGGGCAGGTACCCGGGCTTACAGGATGTCCTGAGGCAGGCCAGGAAAGTCTGTGTGCATTTCCGCAGATCTTATAATGCCAGTGCTCGCCTGGCTGAGCTGCAAAAGGAGTTGAACCTGCCCAAGAACCGCCTTATATGTGACATGCCCACCAGGTGGAACTCAACGTTGGCCATGCTGCAGCGGCTGCACACGCAGCAGAGGGCCATCAATGAGTACCTGTGCGACTACGGCACCAGGACAGGGTCAGGGGAGCTTGGTTTTTTTTCTCCACGCCAGTGGGGCATGATCAGGGATGCATGCACTGTCCTGGCACCATTTGAGGAGGCCACAAGGATGGTGAGCAGTGACAGTGCATGCATCAGTGACACTGTACCTCTTGTCCACCTGTTGGAGCACACGCTGCGTGGAATAATGGACAGGGCACTTGAGGCAGAACAGAGGCAGGAAGAGGAGGACTTCCTTGCCTCTCAAGGCCCCCTTTACCCAGACAGTGTTCCTTCTGTCCCACCCATCGCACAGGAAGAGGAGGAGGAGGAGGAGGATTGTGTCAGCATGGAGGTGGAGGCTGGCACTCAGCATCATCAGCAGCAGTCTTTTAGGGATGATTTACAGTCCCAAGAAACCAGTGGACTTGTACGTGGCTGGGAGTAGGTGACTGCGGATCATGTCGTCCTTAGTGACCCAGAGGACTCCGGAGCGAATGCCTCAGCAAACCTACGCTGCATGGCCTCCCTGATCCTGCAAAGTCTGCGGAAGGATCCTCGTATTCTTCGGATCAAGGAGAGGGACCATTACTGGCTGGCCACTCTCCTTGATCCACGGTACAAGGGTAAGGTTGCGGACCTTATGTTACCGTCGCAGAGGGAGCAGAGGATGAGACAACTCCGGGAGGCCTTGCAGAAAGGTCTGTGCAACGCGTTCCCAGAGACTGGGAGGTTACAAACTCCTGGTCCTGGACAATGAGTTGCTGAGGCTTCGGCCAGTCAAAGAAGGAGCGGTGGGGAAGGTGGCCGTCTGACCGATGCGTTCAGACAATTCTTTAGTCCGCAGCCCCAAAGTATGATCGGTTCCAGCAACCATCGCCAGCGTCTGATAAACATGGTGCAGGAATATCTAGGGGCAAGGTCAGACTTGGACACCTTCCCCACCGAAAATCCTCTGGCTTACTGGGTCTTGAGGATGGATCACTGGCCAGAGCTTGCACAGTATGCAATTGAGCTACTGGCCTGTCCTGCATCCAGCGTTCTTTCGGAACGCACATTCAGTGCTGCTGGAGGATTTGTCACGGATCACAGGGTGCGCCTGTCCACCGACTCGGTTGATCGACTGACTTTCATCAAGATGAACCAGTCTTGGATCACCACCAGCTACCACACACCTGATGCTGATATAACAGACTAATTGATTTTAACATGTCACATCCCTTCAAGACTGATGCTGATGCTGAGTGCCTGTGCTGTTATGTTGACTGGCTATCCTCCTCCTCCGAGTCCTCAATGATACGATTGATGATGATAGCTTGGAAGATCATTTTTGTTTATGGGTGCCGCCACCAGTGGCTAAGGCCCAATTTTTCAGCCCCTGTTTTACAGGGGCGTGTAATTACAATTTTTTTAGCAATAATTTGCCATAGGGCTCATTGCTGTGCTCCAAGTACAGTATCTGTGAGGGGTTGGAGTGTTGTGGCACCAGTGCCTAAGGCCCAATTTTTCAGCCCCTGTTTAACAGGGGCGTGTCATTACAATTTTTGAAGCAATACTTTGCAACAGGGCTCATTGCTGTGCTCCAAGTACAGTATCTGTGAGGGGTTGTAGTGTTGTGCCACCAGTGCCTAAGGCCCAATTTTTCAGCCCCTGTTTAACAGGGGCGTGTCATTACAATTTTTGAAGCAATACTTTGCAACAGGGCTCATTGCTGTGCTCCAAGTACAGTATCTGTGAGGGGTTGTAGTGTTGTGCCACCAGTGCCTAAGGCCCAATTTTTCAGCCCCTGTTCAACAGGGGCATGCAATTACAATTCTTGATGTAATAATTCACAGCAGGGCCCATTGCTGCACCCACCAAGAGTAACTCTGAGGGCTTACAGTGTTGTGGCAACGCCACCACCACCACCACCACGAAAGGCCCAATTTTTCAGCCCCTGTTCAACAGGGGCATGTAATTACAATTCTTGATCTAATAATTCACAGCAGGGCCCATTCCTGCACCCACCAAGAGTAACTCTGAGGGCTTACAGTGTTGTGGCAACACCACCACCACCACCACAAAAGGCCCAATTTTTCAGCCCCTGTTCAACAGGGGCATGCAATTACAATTCTTGATCTAATAATTCACAGCAGGGCCCATTGCTGCACCCACCAAGAGTAACTGTCAGGGCTTACAGTGTTATGGCACCAGCACCACCATCAAAGCCCCAATTTTTACTACCACTGTTCAACAATTATATGTAATTAAAATTCCTGATATAATAGTTGACAGCAGGGCGTTCCAGCACCAACCAAGAGTAACTGTGAGTGCTTACAGTGTTGTGCCAACACCAACAACTAAGGGGCCTATTTCTGCAGAGTATATACCGCAGGTCCCTACTTTCAAACATCCAACTTACAAACGACTCCTACTTGCAAACGCAAGAAGACAACAGGAAGTGAGAGGAAATCTACCCCTAGGAAGGAAAATTCTCTCCTGTAAGAATAAATATGGGAGAAAGGTGTCTCCTCTGTACTGATGCTTTATCAGCAATCCTTGTTTCAAGAAAAACACCACATTTCAAAAACAGTTGACATTGGGACGGAAAGTGAGGTGAAATGTTCTGAACAGGGGCACAGACAGCAAAACAAATGTTACAGGGGTGATAACCCTTACCTATGTTTTCCAAAAAGTTTAAAAATAGATTTTTGGGCTGGAGCTACACTTCAACAATGTACCTGTTCAAAATTACAAACAGATTCTACATAAGAACAAACCTACAGTCCCTGTCTTGTATGCACCGCCTGTATACGGCTGTTCAGAGTATATAGGGCCTTTTTTATTTTATGTGCGGGGTTCCCCTTAATATCCATACAAGACCCAAAGGGGCTGGTAATGGGCTGGGGTAGGGGGGGGGGGGTCATGGGGTAGCTATGCCATTTTTCTTAAAGATTTTCATCCATATTACCGGGACCAGACATTACATTAAAGCCGCAAGCAGTTTTAAATGGCTTTTTTTTCCTTTAGAAGTGTCATTTTGTGCAGGGACAGTTCTAAACACGGGAAACACGTGGCACTTCACAGGCATACTTTAGACACCCCCCAGGTACGATATTTAAAGGAATATTTGACTTTTTTTTTTTCACTTTATGCATCATTAAAATGACTGCTCCCGAAAAACGACCGTTTTTAAAACTTCTTTTTGCATTGATACATGTCCCCTGGTGCAGAACCCGGGTTCCCAAACCCTTTTTAGGACAATAACATGCATAATAGTTGTTATAATTAGCACTTTAGAATTCGAACGTTCGCATCCATTGTATTTAATAGGGTTCTAATGTTCGTACGAACTTTCGGTCCGTTCGCGGGTTCTGGTGCGAACCGAACCCGGGGGTGTTCGGCTCATCACTACCAGTGACCATGCTGGGGAGAAGGATCCGATGGCTGCAGCCAGGCTATGGGCAGAGACGCCGCGCGGCTGTGTCTAGTAGATGTGTGTGTGCATGCGTGGTATTGGTACCTGCGGTGCGGGAGGATGTGGGGCCGGTGTTGTGAGAAGAAAAGCCGCGGCGGCCGGCCTAGGCCAAGCTGGTGTCCGAGCGGGCCCGGGGTGTCGCAGTCAACCATCAGGGGAGCCGAGCTGAAGGCGTCCGGTGCACTAAAATGACGTCAGCGCGCGCCGAGCGGTACGTGAAAGAGGAAGGACGCACAGGCACATGACCCCATTCGCCCAATCACAGGGGCAGCCGGAGACCAAACATGGCGGCTGGATGTTATTGTAAAAAAAAACATGGCGGCTGGAACGCAGGCCGCGGGGACACAGGAAATAAAGTTTGGGGGACAGAGCCAGGATTGCGCCCCCTAAAATGTTGCGCCCGGGGCCACGGCCCCCCTCGCACCCCCACGATACGCCACTGGTACCCAGAGCATGTAAAGAGATAAAAAAACAAAGGCAGGCGCCGCTGAAGTAAAACTGTGTGATTTTAATATAGCAATAACATTAAAACACTCACATTAAGGTGTCTTTAGATCGGCATGTGGGGGTCCTGTGGGATGTGCACCTCAGCTCGTGCCAGCAATGTTCAAGCCCAGTGCAGTGGAGCCGGTGTTCAATCCTGTGGAGAGTTTTCCGGCTTTCGTGCGGCCGCCGAATGGAGGCCTGGAGCGCAAGCGGCTCGTCTGTGCTGAGTGCTGAAGCGCAGCGTGGGGCGGGATGGCGTCACAGGACCAAGATGCAATGCATTTCGGTGCATGCGCAGTGAGAGGAGGAGCACACTACGCTCACCTTTTTCAAAAGGTGAGCGTAGTGTGCTCCTCCTCTCACTGCGCATGCACCGAAATGCATTGCATCTTGGTCCTATGACGCCATCCCGCCCCACGCTGCGCCTCAGCACAGACGAGCAGCTTGCACTCCAGGCCTCCATTCGGGCGCCGCACGAGACCCGGAAAACTCTCCACAGGATTAAACACCGGCTCCACTGCACTGGGCTTGAACATTGCTGGCACGAGCGGAGGTGCACATCCCACAGGACCCCCACATGCCGATCTAAAGACACCTTAATGTGAGTGTTTTAATGTTATTGCTATATTAAAATCACACAGTTTTACTTCAGCGGCGCCTGCCTTTGTTTTTTTATCTCTTTACTATGTAATTTATTGACTCCAGCTGATGCTGGGGTATTTTCTACTTCCATTGGCCACTTCAAAAGATCAAGCTCTCTTGCAGATGTATCGTTTACAGAAATGAGCCAAACCATTTAACACTAGCAGGGGTGCTTACAATAATGAGCTTTTATTTATAAATGGGAAAAAATGGGAAAAAACTGTTTGCTGTAACTGTGGATAAAGTGTTAGCTGGAGTCTGGCTTCAATTCGTTAGTGTATTTAAATTTGCTAAGACAGCTAAAGCTCCCTTTCCACCAGACTGATAATGCTGCTGCCCAAAGTCGCCCCCTGTCCACATTCATCTAGAGTGGGGGGCACTCTAATACAGGAGGAGCGTTACCAGCCAGATCACCAGGTGAAAACAGGGGGAAAAAAAGGCCTAAGAAATAAAAACGAATGCAGCCACCACAGAGATTTGTAAGCTTCAATATATTATGCTGATGCGCAGGTGCCCTCTCACCACATGAGGCCTCACCTCGCCGGTGTGCTCCGTCCGGACCCTCTTGGTTCTCGGCCCCTGGGCAAGTCGCGGTCCCTGGTCCTCCGCCCAGCCGCTCACGAGGTGTCAGTGGAAAGCTGACTCTGGATGCCTTGGAATGTAGAGCGGCCCCTCTCCCTAGTCCGATCAGCAGGGCCGTGGCAGGAATCCCTCCAACTGGCGATCCAGTTTCCATCACTTTTAGGCCCAGGCTTCTCCGGTCTAAGCACGCTCGCTGCAGGCCTCTTGCCTGTTTGATGATGGCGTCCCAAGAGACCGCACAAGAGCCCTGCCTTGCCTTAAATAAGTTCTCCCAGCAGGCTGTGTGTGGCACCAAAAACTTTGGCGGCATAGTGGTCTTGTGGGTAATGTAGTTTCATTTCTATCCAGGCCAATAGAGTCTCTGTCTATGATTCCACATTACCTATAATGCTTTATCCATGAATAACTGAACCAAACAACTTTTAATAGTCTAGCATAAACGGGCACCAGAGGGAGCTAAGTTCTTATTAGGCTAGGGTGACCAGATATCCCCGGTTTCTGGGGACAGTCCCCGGATTGAGGACACTGTCCCCGGACCAAGTATGTCCCCAGTTTTGTCCCCGGATTGGATTTGAACAGGGGTTGGGGCAATTTCAAAGACAGTCAGTGCAGAATTAAAAAAAAAATCTGAATTACACACCCCCGCTCCTACTAGCTTAGGGGGGGGGGGGTGTATTTTTTCCCATTATCTGTGCCCCTTTCTGATGGTCATGTGCTGGTCAGAGGAGGGAATATTTCTTCAGTTTTGGGTGCATGCCCATTCAGCTCCGCTCGCATGTTCTTCTGCTTTGACTCAAGTCCCGGCCAGCCGCCTGCCTGTTCATCACCTTGCCTTCCATGGCGGAGTGATCTTCCTCCGCTCCCCACCCAGTAGTAGCCGGGGCCCGGAAAGTAAGACTTGACAAGTTGTGAGGCGGGCGACGGCAGAGACGGGCAGAGAGTCGCTTGCCGCCATTAATAGTAAAAAAATAAATATGTCCCCGGATTTAATTTTAAAAATCTGGTCACCTTATATTAGGCGCAAACTGTAGTCCATAAGTTACGTGCAAAAGTGACACCTTGCTACACATACATCAATGGAAACAATAGTAGATAGTTATGCGGTATGCCTTACATCAATGGTTGAATGCACAACATGCGGTAAATGTCTGGGTCACATAAAAATCTCTTGTGCCTGAGATTTGTATGACTGTGATTTGCACATCCAATAAATTGTCTCTTATCTTTTCTAAAGATCTCAGAGTGCTGGAAGTGGCTAGTTTTAAATCTGTCAGGCAAAACTGAGAGCTAAGAAAGGCAAACACACCCCATGACAAAATTAATTGCACATCAGGAAGCCCTGAAATGATAGCTCTGCAGCTGCTATAAACAGGACACTCCCAGGGGTCTGGTATATTTTATCCTGATGTTTAAATTCACTCCTCCAACCCAAGGCTGGGAATGTCTTCAAGGGGTGTCATGTATTGTTATCTTTTATCAGTTTCCAAAAATATTCTTACCAAAATCTAGCTCTTCCTAACAAAGGGAAGATTCATTGATATTACCAGCCTGTAAGGACTTAGGAGGTCTATCTGTACAGAAGCAACAAAGTGTTTGAGCTTTGCAATCGCTTATTTAAAAAAAAAAAAAAAAATGCTGTAAAAGACAAGCATAATTACAAAAATAATCTGCATTTCAAATAAAGACTGAAAAAGAAAAGTGCAGAAAAACTACAAAAGTAAAAGGCCTAAAATACAAATTCCCATCTATGCACATGGACATTTTTTTTTTAGAAATATTCAGATTTCACTATTTTATAAATATGTTTTAATTCCCTTATAAATAAACCAAGTTTCTGAAAGGTCTCAGATTTAAATTTAAAATACTTTATTAAAGTGGTTGTAAACCCTGTTAAGATATATATTTTTTTAACTAACCCGCAAGACAAAGGCATAATGAGCTAGTATGACTAGCATACTAGCTTATTATGCATCACTTTCCTTAGATCGGGGCCCCCGAAGGCGTCCTCGTCTCCCTCTCCAGCCGCAGCCATCGCTGCAGCTATAGCCGGAAGGTTACTTCCGGGTATCGCCGCTCCAGCCAATCACAGCGCCGCTCCGGCGCTGTGATTGGCCGGAGCGGCGAAGACGTGACTCCGCGCATGCGCGCGGGAGCTGTCAAATCCGGATTTATGAATGGGATTAACCCTATGAATGCACCGTTGTCTACGGCGCGCATGCGCCGTAGACATCGGTGCATGTCATTTTTAGCAAATATCTCCTAAACCGTATAGGTTTAGGAGATATTTCTTGCACCTACAGGTAAGCCTTAATCTAGGCTTAACTGTAGGTGCAAGTTGCAAAAGTGGGTTTACAACCACTTTAATCCCAAAGGGAAATTATTAACTTAAGTTGCAGACAGGTCTAAAGGGCAGTAACAGGATCACGAGTGCGTCCCGCCTATATGATGCCGTTTAGTACACCTGTTTCACCCAAGCCATTCTCCTTCACCCAGGTCATTCTCATATAGTCGGAGTCCCGGCTGAGGTTGCCACTTTATCCACCTCCATAGGATTCCTTAGAAGTGCGGCACCAGGGATCACCCCTTTCCTCTTTGAGCCACTGCAGGAGACGGGACGAGCTCCATTAGGGTTGCCACCTTTTCTTCAAGCCAAACCTGAACACTTTAGCAGCGCATGGCATGTTTTAATTCTTTAGTATACACTATAAGATTATTAAAGACCTGGGACACTTTTGGGTGCCCCAAGGAGAGTAGTAATGCAGCTCAGTGCACCACAGTGAACAGTGAGTGTAGCCAAATTGTGGCTCCATTCACACCTAGATGTTCCGGGTTTGCAATTCCGCCTCAAATCGCAGGATGCACTCGTGATCCTGTTACTTTCAATGGCACCCCAATTGCGGTGCAATTTTGCCCCAATTGTTGCTCGACAAATCGCTACAAAATCCTGTAAACAGAATCACAAAATGCATGTCGCCCAAAACAACTGGAATCGCTGAATGAAACTCCTATGGATGGGAAGCAATTGATCACTTAGTCACTTGAAACAATCTCTAATGATGCCAATGTGGTAAAAAACATTAGTAAGTTTATTAAAATAATGATGTGGAATAGTAAGAACCAACAGGTAAAGCTCTCCTCACATGGATGGAATTTTTGACCAGCATGAAAACCACTGTGACAGTACCTTGGCAAGCGGTGAGATGTAAACCAGCTGTATGAAGCGGTGCTGTGGTGGTGGACAAGGCTCCTCATAAGCAAAGCAACCTCCACTGTGAAGGGGGAGAGGATAAGTGCAGAGCCGGGTGAATGGAGCAGACCCTGCAGCTCTCTCTATCCTTGTACAGGCTTCCTTCAGGGATTCAGCGATCAGAGCAGTGTGGATCGGGGGAATGCTGACAGCAGATTTCACAGACTGTGATATGCCGACCGCTCTGACATGTGTAAGTGCAATGCAGATTGTTTGTTTCTAAACATTTAAGTAAAGGAAAAATTACTGCACCAGCGGCTACCTGGCGCCTCTCTCTCTCCCAGTTTGTCTTCTCTGTAATTGTCCTCTGCCCTGCTGATCCGATCCCTCTGCTGTCCAGTTTTCCCTGTGTGCTTGGGCCCCCTACAGGAGGCCCGGTGGTATCCCCTGTCGGCAGCCCTGGTGTCCGGGTCTGAGGCAGAGGGAAGCCTGGGCACAGCATTCAAATCCCGGACTGTCCAGGTCAGAACCGGACAGGGGCAACCCTAGGCTCCATCCCCTGCCGGCACTCTCTGCAGCAGATGTGGAGGTACCTGCCTTTACACTAGGGGTGTTGAATATAATAGTATCATCGATGCATCACGATTCAGCTGTCCACGATTTTGCATCCATGCTACGACCGGCCTAATCGATTGGCAAAGATGTCATCCCAACTTGCTCTGCCCCTCCTTGGAGAGCACTCCCAGCGTACTCTACTTACAGGTGTTAAACTAACTGTGGTCTTATTGAATCCTGTCTTACAGTATATTAAGTGCCCCACTGTGCATGCTTTTTTTTAAATATGTAGCTACATACCGCATTTTAGAGTGCCCTTCGGCGCTTATGTGACTGCTCGGCTCGCTGCTCTCCTCTTCCCATTTGATAGCTACAGCGGGCGGGGCTGGGAATCCCCCACTGTCATCAGCCAGAAGAGAGAGGAGAGTGGCGATCCGGGCAGTCACATAAGCGCTGAGGGGCACTCTGAAATGCGGTATGTAGCTACATATTTTTTAAAAAGCATGTACAGTGGGGCACTCAATGTACTGAAAGACGGGATTCAATAGGACACAGTTACTTTAACACCTGCAAGTAGAGTACATATGAAGATTTTACTCCACTTACAACTCCTACTGGCTCCATGCTGAGAGTTCAGCTTGACTTCCCCATTCACACCTTCCACTGTGTTAACTCCTAGTGTGCTGGAATGTGCAAATGGGGAATCCGAGCTGAACTCCCAGCACGGAGCCAATAGGGTGAACTGCGGATTCCATCACTCCTGTCCTCCTGGTTTTTCTCCTATGTGAATACCTTTAACCTCCCTTTAATTCTTCCACCCTTCAGTTCCCCCCTCACCACCATAATTTTTATCTTTGAACTCTTCCATCCTTCTGTTCCTACCCATGGATTCCTCCATCTCCATCCCCAGACTCTTATATCCTTCTGTTCCTATCGATGCATTCCTCCATCTCCATCCCCAGACTCTTCCATCTTTCAGTTCCTATCTCCAGACTCATCCAGCCTTCCATTCTCTAACCATGGATTCTTCCACCCCCAGACTTTTCCATCTTTCCTTTCTTATTCATGGATTCTTCCATCCTTCAGTTCCTGCCCCTCTCTCATATCCTGGACTCTTCCATGTCCTGCTACATGCAGGGGGTGTCTTTTTTTAAAAGCAGATACAATTTTAAAAATGGAGTTCTTCTAAATGCTTGAATTTTTTATGATGGAAACCATCGGCAGTAATCGTGATTTATCGCCGAATCGAAGCGTTAGCCAGATAATCGTAATATAATCTAATCGTGAGACCAGTGAAGATGCGCACCTCAACTTTACACCCCTTATCCACGGAGTGTAAGTGGCACACAAAGAGTAAACAGGTCACCCAAGCCATTCTGGCGGGCAAATCTTTGACACCTGCGGTTAGTGTGGGAGATTGTTTGGTCTTACCTGCCCCTGTCCTTCCACACATTTATATTAGCCCATTACTACGATGGTCCACCTTGCTAGCCAATGTGCGGAAGGCAGGAAGCAGGGATGAGCCGAAAACCCCCCTGTTTGGTTCGCACCAGAACCTGCGAACAGACAGAATGTTCGTGTGAACTTTAGAACCCTATTAAATACAATGGACTCGAACGTTCGAAATCTAAAGTGCTAATTATAAAGGCTAATATGCAATTTATTGTCCTAAAAAGTGTTTGGGGAACCGGGTCCTGCCCCAGGGGACATGTATCAATGCAAAAAAAGGTTTAAAAAATAGACGTTTTTACGGTAGCGGTGATTTTAATAATGCTTAAAATGAAAAAATAAAAGTGAAATATTCCTTTAAATTTCGTACCTGGGGGGTGTGTATGATATGCATGTAAAGTCGTGCATGTTTCCCGTGCTTAGAACTGTCCCTGCACAAAGTGTCATTTTTGAAGGAAAAAAAGTCATTTAAAACACACTCGCGGCTATTAATGAATTGTCGGCTTTTATCAATACATAGAAAAGTCATTGATAAAAAAAAAAAAAAAAAAGCGTGGGGGTTCCCCCAAATTCAATTACCAGGCCCTTTAGGTCTGGAATGGATATTAAGGGGAACCCCGCCGCAAATTTAAAAAAAATGGCGTGGGGTTCCCCCTAAATATCCATACCAGGCCCTTGAGATCCGGTGGTTGTGGGGGTCTGCGGGCGGGGGGCTTATCGGAATCTGGAAGACCCCTTTAACAAAGGGGACCCCCAGATCCCGGCCCCCCCCATGTGAATTGGTAAGGGTTGTACATTGTACCCCTACCATTTCACGAAGAAAGTATCAAAAAATGTAAATAAAAACACACACACCTTGGAAAAGTCCTTTATTAAAAAAAAAAAAAAATAATAAAAAAAAAAAAAACATTCCAGCGATGAAATCCAGTGTCCCGCGGCGATCCCGATGTCCAGCGCTGTCCGTCATTGGTTGTGCCTGTGCGGACCTGATGGGGAACTTCCTCCACTGTGTTTTAAATGTATAGACCCGCCCCTTCTAAAATTCCCCATCAGGTCCGCTCAGCGTTCGCTGTGTAATACATGAATAGACCCGCCCCTTCTCTCGTTCCCCATCAAGTCCGCTCAGCGGACCAGATGCGGAACATGAGAAGGGGCGGGTCTATACATGTATTACAAAGTTAGAGAAATTCCCCATCAGGTCCGCCCCCTCGGTATGTCGGACCCCGCCTACGTCATTGGCCTGAGCGGGAAACTTCCTTCACTGTGTAAATTTAAATTACACAGTGAAGGAAGTTCCCTGCTCAGGCCAATGACGTAGGCGGTGTCGGACATACCGAGGGGGCGGACCTGATGGGGAACTTCGTTCTCTGTGTAATACATGAATAGACCCGCCCCTTCTCATGTTCCGCATCTGGTCCACTGAGCGGACCTGATGGGGAACCTTAGAAGGGGCGGGTCTATACATTTAAAACACAGCGGAGGAAGTTCCCCATCAGGTCCGCACAGGCACAACCAATGACGGACAGCGCTGGACATCGGGATCGCCGCGGGACACTGGATTTCATCGCTGGAATGTTTTTTTTTTTTTTATTATTTTCAGTTTTTTTTTAATAAAGGACTTTTCCAAGGTGTGTGTGTTTTTATTTACATTTTTGGACACTTTCTTCGTGAAATGGTAGGGGTACAATATACCCCTTACCAATTCACATGGGGGGGCGGGATCTGGGGGTCCCCTTTGTTAAAGGGGTCTTCCAGATTCCGATAAGCCCCCCGCCCGCAGACCCCCACAACCACCGGGCAAGGGTTGTGGGGATGAGGCCCTTGTCCCCATCAACATGGGGACATCCTCCCCATGTTGAGGGCATGTGGCCTGGTACGGTTCAGGAGGGAGGGCCGCACTCGTCCCCCCCTCTTCCCCTGCGGCCGGCCAGGTTGCGTGCTCGGATAAGGGTCTGGTATGGATTTTTGGGGGGACTCCACGCCATTTTTTTTTTAAATTTGGGGTGGAGTTCCCCTTAAAATCCATGCCAGACCTCAAGGGCCTGGTATGGATATTTAGGGGGAACCCCACGCCATTTTTTTTTTATTTGCGGCGGGGTTCCCCTTAATATCCATTCCAGACCTAAAGGGCCTGGTAATTGAATTTGGGGGAACCCCCACGCTTTTTTTTTTTTTTTATCAATGACTTTTCTATGTAATGATAAAAGCCGACAATTCATTAATAGCCGCGAGTGAGTTTTAAATGACTTTTTTTCCTTAAAAAATGACACTTTGTGCAGGGACAGTTCTAAGCACGGGAAACATGCGCCACTTCACATGCATATCATACACACCCCCCCAGGTACAAAATTTAAAGGAATATTTCACTTTTATTGTTTCACTTTAAGCATTATTAAAATCACTGCTCCTAAAAAAACTGCAGTTTTTAAAACTTTTTTTTGCATTGATACATGTCCCCTGGGGCAGGACCCAGGTCCCCAAACACTTTTTAGGACAATAACTTGCATATAAGCCTTTATATTTAGCACTTTAGATTTCTCCCATAGACTTTTCGAATTTGCCGCGAACACCCCAAATTGTTCGTTGTTCGGCGAACGGGCGAACAGGCAATGTTCGAGTCGAACATGAGTTTGACTCGAACTTGAAGCTCATCCCTAGCAGGAAGGCAGGAAGGGGCAGGCAAGTCTCACCAGGATCAGGAAATACTGAAGCTTTGCCTGTTAGACCAGTCTAACATTCAGGCGAAGTTGAAAGTGACACCAAGTATGTGCTATGCTGTGAGTGCACATGCATCCACCACTGGCATTGGCACTTAACAACCTACTTAAACCTTCCTCTAGTGTTTCTCTGTGCTGTTTGATCTTTAATGGGCTACCTGTCTTTGTGTCCTGACTGGGCAAATTTATCTGTGTGGCTGATTTGCTGTCAACCATGCCCGATCTTACTTTTCTCCACCTCTTCTCTGCACCCTGACTGACTCTGGTTCTGGCCTCTATGGCTTGTCTCCTGACTCCATGATGTGTGCCATTCTGGTGCACCATGACTAGATGGTATCGAGTCTTGGCTTGTCTCTGACAAATGCCTAGTGATTTTGTATTTCATCACTATTCGTCTGGACCTGTATGAGACTTACCACTGCTTCTTCCACTTGGTGGGATAATGGGTGAGCCTGAATGTTGCATTCTGGGAGCATCAAGCAGCACAATATCCACACATTCAGAGGTTCTGGAGAAGAATTGGTGCTTTCATGCTCTTGGTTTAAGAGGATTCCAACCTGATTCTTTACTCTGCGTTCCTAACACCCTAATTAGGATCCAGATCCTGTTCTGCCTGACCTTTTTCATTAGCTTAATCCAGCACTCGTCCTACTCTTCTGCCTGGGCATTCTCTATTTTCAACTTTGACCACATCAAGAAGTGACATACATGGGAGGTTGCTTTCTACATTACACTAGAGACACTAAAGACCCTTTAGCATGTATGTTATGTTTTTGTCTTTTTTTAATAAACTTACCTTTTCCAGTTGTCCAGTTGTCTTCTAGCTGGTCACTTGATGCACAGGCTTATCTTCTTTCTCACCTCTTCTCCAAAACTGGGTGGTCCTCAACAATGCAGTGTGCAGCAATGATTAGATTTAATTACTGGCGCTCTCTGCAGCATTGTTCTGTGAGTGCATGGTGCCAAGATGATTGGCTCATGATGCCCTGTACTCACCGAAATTGTGTTGAATGATATTGGGCTACATTCAGCCTTAAAATATTGAGGATATTTATTAGCAGAAGAGAAGCGGACTATTGCAGCCAAAGCTGCTTTACTTTTAGTTTACACCTCCAGGGGCACAAACACCCAGTGCATGAGGACTATGGGAGATCCATCCTGAATTTTCCAGACTGACTCCTTAGCAACTACTGTACTTATGTGTTAACCTGGTTCGTTTAGTGCTAGAATTACAAACTATCTAAGCAAAATAAGATCATGTAAGGTCATCTAACCACTAGGACATATTGAAAATGCATGTTTTTGAAAATGCACAAGGTTCACATATGGGAGACTGTTTCCACATTGGTTGAAAGCTATATGTAATTTGTTAAAATGCTGTGCAAACTTAGAAGGCATATCTTTTACAAGTATTTTTTAATAGGTAATACATTTAAAGTAGAACTTTAGGCAAAACTTTTTTTTCATTTTGGATAGAGTAAGGGAGGATTATAACCCCTGTAAGGCTTATTTTTGCCATCTGTGTCCCCTTAGGGAGATTTGCATTCACTTCCTAACTCATAGACAAAATAGAAAGTGAGAGGAAGGTATCAGATCCCTGCACAAGCTTTGTTCTCTCTCATGCAGTGCACAGACTCCAGCAACAGATCTGCACTGTCCCCCATTCCCCGCACCTGTCTCCCTGATCTTCAGTAATTTGCCTAGGAAAATGCTGTATCTTTATTTATGCTGGGAAGAAACCTTGGTTCCGCCATTGTACAGTCTCCTTTAAGAACTACACATCCCATAATCCATGGCTGCACAGCAAGTCCTCTCTCTTATTATGCTCCAATTGATTCAAGCTCTTCTGCTCACTGATTGGTTCAAGTCCATAGCATAGAGAAGGGGATGGCAGGAGCAAGCTAGGGGATTTCACAAAGAGCTGCTCCTGTCAGTTGCAGTGCGAGAGAGGAGAGAAGCAGGCTGCATTCTTCTCCCTTTGCATTGCTGATCAGCTCATTACCGCTGCTAGCAAGGGAGAAGGGGAGAGGTGAGAGGGGGAGCTGCTTACTGTTTATAGTAAGGAGATCACACAGCCAGTGGCACCCGGCTACATACATAAAAGCTAACAACAGGAAGCACCCTTGTGGGTGTAATATCGTTTTTCCAACATTGTAATTTAAAGTCAAACTTCCCTCACCATAGGATATCATATGTAGCGGCCTCACCCCATCTCCTTTGTCTAGGGGTATGTCACACGACAGGGTGAGATGCGCTACGGCTAGGGTGCCCACGTGTCCCGGATTGCCCGGGACTGTCCCTGATTGGAGATTTTTGTCCCGTGTCCCGGCCAGTTCATTCCGGGACAATACAGAAGTCCCGGAATGAAAAAAAAACCACAGTGACCAGTCCACACCAGTCCGCTCCGCCAACTCCGCCTGTCCGCCGCCGCCGCCACCTTATAAAGTTTAACACATCTCTCCCACTCTCACACATGATGACAGTCTGGTTGCTAGGCTAGGGGCCGCTCCGCATCTAGCAACCAGTGACGTCAGCTGAAGCCTGTCTGAGTGACTGTCTGGCTGTCCTCTTCCAGCCCGGGATGGTTGTATGTATTTCCCTCCCCCGGCTCCTCCCCCTTCCTCCGCGCTCTGCGAATCTCATGCATGCAGCGGCTGAGCAGCTCCCGGCTCTACTCCCTGGGATGGATCGGCCTGTAATGGAGGACTTGCCTGAGGTGCCACGCCATCGAGGAGCCAGTCTGCCACAGCATTAAGGTACTGCAGTCTGCATGACACTGACAGCATCCCGGCCGTGATGTCCAGACCGAGGGAACCCCAGCCGCCCGTGACCTCACAGCCCTAAGTGACGTGAATCTGATAATCATAATCCTCCTCCTCATCATTCCTGGCATGACATCCCACTACCCTATCTCCTGTCATCATACTTCCTACCAATTTACCCCCTGTCATCATTTCTATCCTCACCATAATCCCCCTGTGCCTGACATCCTACTACCCCACCCCCGTGTCATCTTCATCCCCCTGCACCCCACTGCAGCTTCCTACCGCCCCATCCCCGTCATCCCGCCTGCACCCCACTGCCAGCTTCCTACCGCCCCACCCCCGTCATCCCGCCTGCACCCCACTGCCAGCTCCTACCACCCCACCCCGTCATCCCGCCTGCACCCCACTGCCAGCTTCCTACCGCCCCACCCCACCCCGTCATCCCACCTGCACCCCACTGCCATCTTCCTACCACCCCACCCCCGTCATCCCGCCTGCACCCCACTGCCAGCTTCCTACCGCCCCACCCCCGTCATCCCGCCTGCACCCCACTGCCAGCTTCCTACCACCCCACCCCGTCATCCCGCCTGCACCCCACTGCCAGCTTCCTACCGCCCCACCCCCGTCATCCCGCCTGCACCCCACTGCCAGCTTCCTACCACCCCACCCCATCATCCCGCCTGCACCCCACTGCCATCTTCCTACCACCCCACCCCCGTCATCCCGCCTGCACCCCACTGCCAGCTTCCTACCGCCCCACCCCCGTCATCCCGCCTGCACCCCACTGCCAGCTTCCTAACGCCCCCGTCATCTTCACCCCCCCCTGCACATCACTGCCAGCATCCTACTACCCCACTCCTGTGTCATCTTCATCCCCCCTGCAGCCCACTGCCAGCTTCCTACCACCCCACCCCCTGTCATTATTATTCCCATCACCCCCCTGTAACCCACCTCTGGCATCCTACCACCCTGCCTCCTGTCATTATCATCCTCCTTCCTCCTGTACCCCACCTCTGGCATCCTATCCCCCTACCCATTATCATTATAGGGAAAATATGATCTCAGCCTCTCACCCCAATGCTGCCACCATCATCCCAAACTGCATCCTGTCATTCAACCAACCGTACCCCAACAGTTGCATCACACCCCACAATACTGCCCTGCCACCCAGCGAGAGGTAATAATGTGCCGTAACCTCTAGTAACCAATCAGTGAGTGATAATGATAAGCAGTAACCTATAGCAACCAACCAGTGAGCAGTAATAATGTGCAGTAACCTCTATCAACCAATCAATGTGCGGTAATGATGTGCAGTAACGTCTAGCAACCAATGGGTGGGCAGAAATTATGTGCAGTACCTCTAGCACCAATCATTGAGTGGTAATATTGTGCAGTAACCTCAAGCAACCAATCACTGAGCAGTAATGATGTGCACTAACCTCTAACAACCAATCAGTGAGCTTGGAGCAATCATTGAGTGTGAACCAGACTTTTATGTGTACATTAAGTTGTTTTTTTAGATAAGTCTATGTGCATGTTTGTTTTTTGGGATGTTGGGGTGGAGAGCGAAATTGCTAGGGGTCTATTGCTTGATTTTTTTTCCCATTATGGGAGTTAGTAGGGCCTCATGTCTAAGATTTGCCTAAGGCCTCATAGAGCCGCCTCTGGCCGGCACCGTGTCACTGTCTTCACTCTGCATAGTGTTGGCGCGTAACTGCAGAAGGGACATCAATGCTGGATTGTTTATCCACAGCCGACCGGGAGGAACAGATGCTGCAGGAGACCAGCCACAGTAAGAGAAACGCTGACCTGAGGAGGAGAAGGAGTGGGGGGGGGAGTTCTGAGGATTCTCTGATCTGTGTAGTGAGAGATGATTTTGTCAGTCAGGGCCGGCGCCAGCATAAGACAGAGTGCCCTGTACATGAGGGAGAATAGTGTCCACTCCACATGTCCTCCACCTGTCACACTGTCTTCCCCCCCAATGTTTCTATGACCCCCCTTTGTCACACTGTCTCCCCCCAATGTTTCTATGACCCCCTCCTGTCACACTCCAGAGTGCTCCCTTACCTCCCCTTACTTTCTTCAGAGTGCCCACTTACCTCCCTTTACTTCCTCCAGAGTGCTCCCTTACTTCCCTTTATTTTCTCCAGAGTGCCCCTTTACTTTCTCCAGAGTGTCCCCTTGCCTCCCTTTACTTCCTCCAGAGTGCTCCCTTATTTCCTCCAGAGTGCTCCCTTACCTCCCCTTACTTTCTCCAAAGTGCCCCTTTACTTTCTCCAGAGTGCCCCCTTGCCTCCCTTTACTTCCTCCAGAGTGCTCCCTTACTTTCTCCAGAGTGCCCCTTTACTTTCCCCAGAGTGCCCCTTAGTACAGTAGTACTAAGGGGACACTCTGGAGGAGGATGTAAGGGAGCACTCTGGAGGAGGATGTAAGGGGGCACTCTGGAGGATAGGATGTAAGGGGGCACTCTGGAGGAGGATAGGATGTAAGGGGGCACTCTGGAGGAGAATGTAAGGGGGCACCCCGGAGGATGTAAGGGGGCTCTGACTAAGAACCGCCAGAGTGCCCCCTTACATCCCCCCCCTTCAGGGTTGCCAACTTTCGGTAAATTTACAAACAGTTTGTAAAATCCATAATTGTTTCATCTGTCTATGAATGTCAGTTACGGACATGCAGCCTACATGTCCTCAATGGACATTTAAGGACAGATGCAAAAAGTACAGATTTTACAAACTGTTCGTAAATTTACTGACAGTTGGCAACCCTGCCCCCCTTACAACCTCCAGGGTGCCTCCAGAGTGCCCCCTTACATCCTTCGGAGTGCCCCACCACCAAGGTGGTATAGCAGTGGCTGACAGACTATCAGGAGGTGGTATTTCACTCCTCTTCCTCCTCTCTCCACTAACTACCCCCCGCCATACACTCTGCACTCCTCTCATATACATACTACCCACTGCCATATACTGCACTCCTCTCCTGTACATATTACTCACCACCATACACTCCGCACTCCTCTCCTGCACACTGGCCCGCTGATTTCATGATACACCCCTGCCCCAAAAATCTTAATTTTTTTGGGTCAAAAATCATCATTTTGGGGGAGGGGGGGGGGGGGTGTCCCTGAATGGCAGTTTGGAAATGTGGTCACCCTAGCTACGGCCCATGTCCTCCCCATAGCTGTGGGTGAGGTGAAGGCCAGTACCAGATATTTCCTCGGGCCTATGTGCTTTTGTCTAGAATCAAGTCCCGCTGTGTAAAACACTTCCCTCTGCTCCCATTAACCAGAGTTCCACACACCGATCACAGTCCAACTCTTGTTTTATTGTACATCTCACAATAAACAGTGCTTCAGTAGCCAACTGGTTGCGACTTGATAACATTTTGATACGGGGAATGAGCAGGTCGAGGCACTATCCTGGTTATCAGCTAAACCACTGCGATCTCGCCAGCGGTTACTATAGCATTAGCTAGGAAGGATTTAGAACTTGAGAGTCTCTACCAGCGACTCAAGAGAACGTAGATAGGAGTACCTTCGCTGCGCTGCGGCCCCTATCAGGGGAAGATGTCCCTCCAAGGGAGTTACCAGAGGCCCATCCGTCACTGGGTTGATGCTGCTCCAGACTCTCCGAATGGGTAACCTCCCCGGCCTCCTCACCTCAGACATGGGCCCCATCCACCTCAGGGACCCTCGGACTTCTCCACCCTCGCGGGACCCAGTCGAAGTCACTGGACCCCAGGCCTCCTAGTTTAGTACCTCACCCCAGGCTGAAGGTGCCTGGGATGGACTCCAACTCCATTCCGGTCAGGCCTAGGGCGCCTGGGCCGGAATCCGGAACCGCCCGCACCCAGGCCTAAGGTGCCTGTGCGCGTGAAGCAGATCCTCCTGAAGACCTCGTGGTTAGGGCGTCTTCCCCTTTTATCTCCTCCCATCGACACCACGGCAGGTTCCCCGCCCTCGCCGTACCATCTCCGGAAAGGAACAAAAAGGGTAGCACTGTGACGGCTAATCTACCTTGAGCCTCCAGGTACCCCGCCACCCAGAGGCCAAGGAGATTATTACACCGTCCAATCCTCCACGAACACAAATGGTCCACTATTCCCATACTTACACAACTGAGTGTCCCACCTAAATTTAGAGACCCCGCTACACATACATCCCAGGAGTCTTCAGCAGGGGAGATGAGCAGGAGGGGTTTTCTCAGCTAAGCACACCCTCCAGCATGCATGCCTAAGCTAAGGGCAGATGGATTCCAGGAAGTATATGTTAGATGGATCATTTGCACTTACACTAAATGGCCACAGCCCGGCCAGAAATACTAGGGGGGGGGGTTTCCAAAGTGATTTCTCAACTAAATAAAGCATGGAGACATGGATGGATGGGTGAGTTTGTTTTGAATATTAAAAACGAATTAACTAGTGTTTTTAATTTGTGGTGTTCAGATGCAGTGACGAATACGATCTGCTTTAAGATGACCTGGTTTTCAAAATGAAATCCAGGGACACTCTACTGACCACACCCCTTAATAATGTTCGCGGCAGGGGTCAAGTAAGAAGTGGGGCTATTATAAAAATAGAGGACGGGGCTAAAAGTGGAATAGTGGGTATGGCCAAATTGTCATAACAGTGTGAGGGGGCTTAAAATCAGGACCTACAGTATGTACATAATGCAGGGGTCAAAAGTATGTAATTTACAGAGTGCTGGTGACAGGACTAAGTAACGTAGAGTGCAGGGGACAGATATGTGTAGTGTACATAGTGAAGGAGCCATGAGTATGTGATTTATATAGTGTAAAGGTCAAGGGAGATGTATTTAATGTATGTAGTGCAGGGGTCAGGTGTATGTAATGTACATTCTGTAAGGGTGTGTAATGTAAAAGAATGCAGGGGTAAGGTGTATGTAATGTCATGAATGATAGTCTCCAGCTTCAAGAGTGAGCCCTCTTTGTTTGTAATAGTGCTCAAGGAAGCCCTAGCAACCGCTTGTAAGGGAGGGGGGTGGAGGTAGGTGGTCGTCACATCTTTCATTTTTCCCTCCATGTTGGACATTAAGCAAGGGTTACATGAGAGGCCTAGCCCAGAGTGGGTTCTTCTGGGCTACGCTAGGCACTTTGGCAAGGGTCACTGCCTGACACAAGGGGGTACCTTTACTGGAACAACAGACTGATCTCTAATAAACTCTCTTGATGTAATGTACATTACCACAATCACTTATACAATTAGGAGGGAGACGCAGAGCCTTGTCCTCTCCACCTGTCCAAAGTATCACCGCTACCTCACTTCCAGTAATGGTATGGGGTTCCCGCCGTGCAAGTAGGGCATGCATGCGTGCACTTTACTGCACTTCACCTAACTCTTCCTTTTGCATAGTAGAGAGTGACTAGGTGTCCCTGGAGCTGCACATAAATGTAAAACTTGATGTATAAAAGTGAATAGCAGTCCCAGCTTGGACCCCCGCCAGGCCACGCCACCAAGGCGTTTCTCTCGGCATAGAGCATAGACGATCTCCCTTCCCGACTTCATTCCCATACAGCCTAAGGGGCTCACACACATATCCTTGGTTCTTCCATTTCCATACCTGTATACAGGATGAGGGCCCCGGCAGTGCAGACCTCCTCCTGTTGCTGGACTTTCCCATGAAGGAGTGCCAACAACATCTCCCTTGCTGCAAGAAGCTATCTCACCTGTCACATGTACACGCTTATGACAGGCTGCTAGAGAGACCTTTCTTATCCTTACACTTTTAAAGCACACAGGACCAGGGGGTAGGATGCAGAAAAAACGCACCAAGAAAAACCCGGGAAACACAATAAACTCCCAACTTCCCGACTGGGGTAGCCTTAACCACTATCTGCCTACATGCTGGAGGAACCCAGGTTGAAAAAAATTAGGGCTGTGGAAATTAACTATTAATTCCTTGATTAATCGATTAATTGTTTTGATCGATCAAAATTCTTTTGATTGGTACTCACCTCTCCCCGGCTTCCGGGTCTTCAGGGAGATCCGGTGACGTCGCGGACACCGGCTGGGCTTGCCGTATCCATCTGAAGGGCTCCTTTGCTGTGCCTTCATATCTGCAAGCCGGCGGGGCCTTACTATCTGCCAGACGCAAGGGCTGTTACACTTCCCTCTATCACTTCCCTCTATCAACCTGGGATTCTACAGCCATTCACTAGGAGTTGTGATAGTTCCCTTCACGGGACATCTACATGCCTACGGACTGATGTTAACCCCTTCTCATCTGGATTCAGCAGTAGTATCGTACACATTTTTATACCAGTATCATACTTGGCTACATGTTTTTATGACTGCTTTTGCTACCGTTTGGTATTACTCGCACCATTTTTACAGTTTATGTAGCTACATCGATTTTATCTCCAGTGCAATATTTATTTTGTTACCTACTTGAAGACTATAAAAGTTTTAATGCTATTCCCATCGAGCGCTGCCTTTGTGTGTTTTTTGCATCCTGCTATAGATTTTTCCAGTGGTTGGTAGCTGCACTGGGAATCGGCCTGCAAGGAGATCAGCTAAAAGTAGTTGGATCTATGTGCGTTATAATTAATCGAAATTAGTCGATTAATCGATTTAAATAAAAATTGATTAATCGAACACAAAAATTGTAATCAGTAACAGCCCTAAAAAAAATAGATTGTATCAAGGGAGGAGAGATTAAAGCGGAGCTCCACCTTAAAAAAATGATTAAAAGCCAGCAGCTACAAATATTGCAGCTGCTGACTTTTAATAAATAGACACTTACCTGTCCAGGGTGCCCACAATGCCGGCAGCAGAAGACGAGCAATCGCTCGTCTCTCGGCTGACCCCGCCGCCATCCTCGGTGAGGGAATCAGGAAGTGAAGCGTTGCTGCTTCACTGCCCGGTTCCCTACTGCTCATGCGCGAGTCGCGCTGCGCGTCTTTCACTGGTCCCCTGCTGTGTTCTGGGAACTGTGTGTCTCCCAGAACACAGTGGGGGGACGGGAAGTGGCGTAGATACCCGCAGATTCTGCGGCTATCTATGCCCGGAAGTGGGTGCAAATACCTGTATTATACAGGTATCTGCACCCCCCTACCCCCTGAAAGGTGATAAGTGTGGCACCGGAGGGGGGGAGGAATCCGATAAGCGGAAGTTCCACTTTAGGGTGGAGCTCCGCTTTAAAGAAAAAGCAAAGATAAGCAGGAGAGGGGACATGACATACTTTGCTGAGAGGGAGACAAAAGAACAACAGTTCAACTTTAGCTGGTCATCTATAGAACAAATTTATGGTGGTTCCTGCCAAATGAGCACAAATTTGAGCGCTGGGCAACACTGCTGGCACCACGTGGCTCGCCTTTCTTCAAACTGAATTTTGAAGTGTCCAGGCATAAAATTGTGATTGCAGCCAATAAGCTGCAGCTGTTGTGGGTACAGTAATGTCCCCAATGTAGACACAGACAGTAATAAAACCTGACCAAGGTCGTTATTTTCACCAGTGTAGCCAAAACTGAAAAAGTGTACCAATGGTCTCTCCCTGTAACCAATTCTCCTTTTTATTTGTATATGTAGCGACCTCCTCACCCCGACCTCTTTAGCTAGGGGTATGTCGAGCGACAGAGTGAGGTGCGCTACGGCCCATGTCCTCCCCATGCATGTGGGTGAGGTGAAGGCCAATATCAATCTTTTCCTCGGGCCAAATGTGTGCTGGTTATGAGGGTCAGTCCTTCCGTGCCGGAATCTCCCTTTGTTCCCATCAACAGAGTCTATACACCCATCAAAGTCCAAACTCAGGTTTATTGCGTATCTCCACATACAGTCAAATGCAACGGCATGATACGATGGGGAAGCAGGTCGAGGCACTGTACAGGTTCCTAGTCCCTACACTCCCTGTGCTATGACCAGGGGTTGCAGGAGTCTTGATGAAAGCTCCTCCGCTGCGCTGTAGCCCCTATCAGGGGAAGATGTCCTCCAAGGGAGTTACCGAAGGCCCATCCGTCACCGGGTTGACACTGCACCGGGTCTTCGGACGGGTGACCTCCCCAGCCTCCTCACCTCAGATGCGGGTCCCCTCGCAAGGGGCACCCTGGAGCAACTTCACCCTTGCGGGACCCAGTCGGAGTCACCGGGTCCCAGGCCTCCTCAATAGTACCTTACCCCAGGCTGAAGGTGCCTGGGATGGACTCCATCTTCATTCCGGCCAGGCCTAGGGCGCCTAGGCCGGAACCTTGGACCGGCCGCACCCAGGCCTAAGGTGCCTGGGTGCGTGAAGGGATGATTCCCGAAGACGACAGACCTCGTGGCGAGGGCGTCTCCCCCTTTTATCTCCTCCCATCGACACCACGGCGGGTTCCCCGCCCCAGCCGTACCATCTCCAGGAAGGGACAAAGAAGGGTAGCACTGTGGTAGTGATTCTAGATCGAGCCAGTAGGTACACTGACACCCACTGGTCAAGGAGAATATCGCACCACCCAATCCTCCACGAATAACAAAAAGGGGTCTGAACCCTAACATAATTACACACCTGGGTCACACTACCCCCAGGTGTATCCCACTAAATTGAGGACCCCGCTACACACTCCCCCCTGTAATTTGACGCTGGTCCCCAGCGTCAGGTGCACACCCATGTCTCCCATTAACGTGGTGACATGGAGTGAACCCCAGAGGCTGTCCCCAAACTTTGAATACTGTATGTGCCAAGACCTGCTCAACAGAAAAGGGAACTATAAAACATTAAAACTTTTGTATAAAACATCTGTCATGTACACATATACAATCCCTCCCGTCACTGTCTAAGAACCACCCCATACTCAGTAGCCTTGACCGACGAATCTCCTGCAGAAGGGAAACAACAAAAAAAAACATCCTAACACTCTGTGTTAACTTGGCATGAGTGGGTCCGTCAGCCGAGAGACCCACTCACTCCAATAAGTAAGTAATGCATGTGTAACATTTTCAAACAACCGTTGCACAACACTGCCACCTGGTGACAGCGCTGCGGTAATGACACTTGGTTAGATCTTCATTCTTCCTGCTTTCCTACTCTAACTCTACCCCAAAAGTCTCTGCCTTTGGCACATGAAGAAAAGGGAGAAAAAAACAACAGCTCCCAAATCTCCAGTGAGTAAAAGAAAAGCCCAAATCAAAACAAAAGTAGGGCACAGTTCTAGGCGTCTGGGAATGTCTCTTCCAGAAAGTTTCAATAGCAACAAGATAGGAGCTCACTTATCCTATAAATAGAACCTTGGATCCGGCAGAAACAGGGGCTTCAGGTGCCCGTCAAACACTTCCACCGAATATTCGACATCCTCTCCATCTTTCCTGCAGATGAGCACCTTATCGGCATGAATATGGCGCCCAAGTCTCCAATCAGCTCTGCAGTCCTTGAACTTTTTAGACACAGGCGGCGAACATGACAGGTATCGCCTGGCATGGGGTACTTTAAGCTTTTCCCATACAAACTCGTCATACCACCTTGGTCGCAGGACCTCGACTTCATACAATAAGTCCCGAGGCAAGTAGGGGTACTCCCACCCATATTCACGGGCGACTCTCTGGGAGAAAAGTCTCTGCAACCTGGCTAGAGGCGGCATCACATCTCGCTCACCTTCTCCTGGCTGTACGATGGCCTCCGGGTGCCGAGGTACCTTTACCATCTCGGGTTTCTTTGTCTTTGGTGCCCGCAATGAAGCACGCTGCATCCCCACCATCAGAGTGGGTGATGTAGTTGAATGCGGAAAGTTGGTCGGAGGACTAGATTTCCTCGAGAACTCCGGGGCCTTCACCCGGAGCGTACTGTCTTCTATGGACATGGGGGAATCCTGCGGTTTACTCAGCACAGGTAGTGGGCGTCTGTCCCAGCCCTTCCGGTGAAACAGTTCGTCTATCTCTCCGTCATCACCACAGTCTGACAATGACTCTAGGTCGGAGGTGTCATACATCTCAGCGGGAAGGTAGTCTCTAGTAGACGGAAGGCTACCCTCCCTTGCGGGCTCCATCGACTGTGAACTCCCGACACCTCCAACCAACACCACAGTCCCAGCCCCTGGCTCACCTGGACCTTTTTCAGCACTGGGATGTCCAGGATTCTTCCGACCGGATCCATCCAGGTCCGGCAAGCAGCGGGGTGAAGCTCGACCACGACCACAGGAGGCCTGCACCAGGCCTATCTTCCTCTTCAGGGTGGCAGCAGGGAGTCTGTGGTGACCGAAGCAGTGTCCTCGGATTTTTCTCTCTCAGTCTCTGGTTGGGCAGTCACTTCGCCCTGGTCAGCGCGCACGGGAAACTCCGCAAAGGCTTTGATCTCTCCCTCCGGAGTGGCAGTTCCTGTGATGCAGTTGAGGCGTAGGGCCCGGGGCCTTTCCGTGTGTGGTTCAACCTCAAAAAGAAACTCCTTGCATGCTTCGCATCGCCCGAATGGCTTTAGTTGGACCACCAGTCCCGAGCATCCGGGACAGATCACACCGAGGGCCTCTGTGTCTCTGCATGAATACAAAGCCAACTGTCCTCGGGGCCTGAGCCTTATCCCCGTGTCTGTAATGGATGCAGCAAATGCAGTCATCTTGAAAGGATAAGGTACCGTTATCCACAGGGAGCCTGAGTTCGCTCCGACCACTTGCTGCTCCATCACGCGCTGACCTCGCGCCGGAGTCTCCACGTGTATCTCCACACGTGGCCAGACTTCTCCCACGACTTGCAAGTTTTCGCGGGCTTCCTTCAGTCTCCTCCCACGAATTGCGCAGTCATGGGGTGCCTCGTGGCGCAGTGCAGCAAAAGTCCCCACATGTAGTTCTTCACACGGCTGGACTCCTCCCTCTTCCCGCTCTTTCTGCATGGGCCTCTCCCGGTTTTTTTCAGGGAAATTTCCAGGACTTCGAGCACAGGGATGCACTTTGGCCAATCACATGGCCGACCTGCTCGGACCTCCTCCGGGCAGCAAAGTTCAAACACAGCCGTTCCAAACCTCAGGGTTAACACACATTTTATCCCGGACGAACGAGCCCCCACGTGTAGCGACCTCCTCACCCCGACCTCTTTAGCTAGGGGTATGTCGAGCGACAGAGTGAGGTGCGCTACGGCCCATGTCCTCCCCATGCATGTGGGTGAGGTGAAGGCCAATATCAATCTTTTCCTCGGGCCAAATGTGTGCTGGTTATGAGGGTCAGTCCTTCCGTGCCGGAATCTCCCTTTGTTCCCATCAACAGAGTCCATACACCCATCAAAGTCCAAACTCAGGTTTATTGCGTATCTCCACATACAGTCAAATGCAACGGCATGATACGATGGGGAAGCAGGTCGAGGCACTGTACAGGTTCCTAGTCCCTACACTCCCTGTGCTATGACCAGGGGTTGCAGGAGTCTTGATGAAAGCTCCTCCGCTGCGCTGTAGCCCCTATCAGGGGAAGATGTCCTCCAAGGGAGTTACCGAAGGCCCATCCGTCACCGGGTTGACACTGCACCGGGTCTTCGGACGGGTGACCTCCCCAGCCTCCTCACCTCAGATGCGGGTCCCCTCGCAAGGGGCGCCCTGGAGCAACTTCACCCTTGCGGGACCCAGTCGGAGTCACCGGGTCCCAGGCCTCCTCAATAGTACCTCACCCCAGGCTGAAGGTGCCTGGGATGGACTCCATCTTCATTCCGGCCAGGCCTAGGGCGCCTAGGCCGGAACCTTGGACCGGCCGCACCCAGGCCTAAGGTGCCTGGGTGCGTGAAGGGATGATCCCCGAAGACGACAGACCTCGTGGCGAGGGCGTCTCCCCCTTTTATCTCCTCCCATCGACACCACGGCGGGTTCCCCGCCCCAGCCGTACCATCTCCAGGAAGGGACAAAGAAGGGTAGCACTGTGGTAGTGATTCTACCTCGAGCCAGTAGGTACACTGACACCCACTGGTCAAGGAGAATATCGCACCACCCAATCCTCCACGAATAACAAAAAGGGGTCTGAACCCTAACATAATTACACACCTGGGTCACACTACCCCCAGGTGTATCCCACTAAATTGAGGACCCCGCTACATATATAATTACAGTAATAAAAAAAGAAACAGCAAGCACGAAACTGGTTAACTTTCATAAGAACTTTAAAAATACTTAAACGGGATGTGCTGTACACAAGGATCTATTTTTTACCATGTGGATAAACTGGCACTAGGGACTGACAAACTGGAGCTATTTTTTTATTTATTTTTTATGGCACATTTGAACAGGGGGCAAAAATTCAGCTTTAATAAAGTATAAACAGTTAAACAGACACAAATTTGAGTAGAATGTTGTGACAGATGTTTATTGTGGCACTGGTTGGTCTCTAGGGTATTGCATGTTAAGTAAGTTGCAAGAAGTTGTAAACTACTCACTTGTCCTCCAGCTGTTTTAACTAAACAGCATAACACCTACTGACGAATCTTAAAAAGTGTCCAGACAGAAAAGAGGTTTGCCCCTCAATTTTTTTCTTTAGGAAACTGTGGTGAATGCCATCCATGCTTAGAAACAATATATAGTGGAACCTCGGATTACGAGCATAATCTGTTCCAGGAGAATGCTCGTAATCCAAAGTACTCGCATATCAAAGACAGTTTCCCCATTGAAGTCAATGGAAACGAAAATAGTTTGTTCCGCATTGACATCAATAGCATTCAATACCGCATGCGGCCAGAGGCGGAGGGGGTGCCGGAGAGCCTCGAAATCGGCCGGAAAGGCCCGAGGACAGTTCGGCTCACCTTGGCAAACCTTGGAAAGACTCCGTTCCCAAGCCTTTCCGAGGTTTGCCGAGGTCAACCAAGCTGTTCTCGAGCCTTCCCCCTTACATGGAGGTCATTGTATATTCCCCCTTACACTGGTGGTTGGTGTAAATGCTCCTATTACATTGATGTCAGTGTAGAAATCCCTCTTTGTATTGGTGGGTTGCGTAAAATCTCCAGTTACATAGGGATCAGTGCAAATTCCCCTTTACATTGGTGGTCAGTGTAAATCCCCCCTCACATTGCACAAAACACACTATATTGCCAAAGATTTACAGCTTTGCTCTACATGATTCAGAATTTGCCACAGTGTGCTGCCTCCTAACTAATCCCATCCCCCCACCACTGCCACTGATCCCAACAATCCCCCAGCATTGCCACTGATCACACACCCCCTCCGCCAGCATTCCACTATGTGGCATCAATCACATATCCAAAAAATTAAGGGTTAAAAAGCCCTTACTTTTGGGATCTGTGATTGAAGTGACACCATCAAATACGTTCTGTGCTTAAAAGGGTCTACTGTGTTTCTCACTAAATAAGTTGGGCGAACTCCAGCTCCTTTTAGCACACTTCACTATGATGTGTTGTGGCAGGGGACACGGTATACATATACAGTATGTATTTCAATTGTGAATTTAGCTGTTTGCCTGGAATTTTTCTTTAATAAAAACGTCTTCACCTTCAAAATCAAGCCTTCTTCCTCCCTTCTTCCAAGTCTTCCTTTTGGAATATGAATTAGGATGACTAACAGTAGGCAATTTACTTCAGCTTTATTGTTCTAATTGTGGGGAGGGGTCTTTAAAGGGACCATATATCTGTGTCCATTCAAGCTTTTGAAGTCACAAAGTAGATATTTGCCAGCACACCAAAGATTGGCACAAAGTGGCGTCCAAACGGGTACGTGCAACGTTTCGGAGTCACGCAGGACCCCTTCGTCAGGCATGTGATAAACATGGGGTAACAGTGAAAAGAATTTAAACCAGGAACGTGTGCGATGGCAATATGAAGTATTAGTATTATCATTCAAGCTATTGGCCCCTGGTTCTAAAAGGAAATGCTCCATCATAAAAAAAAATCCCTCCCTGTATTTTTTCCCCTCCCTGTTATGCAGCATTGTCCCTAATTCAGATACTCACTTGTCCAGCAGATCCAGTATTATTATTATTATTATTATTATTATTATACAGGATTTATATAGCGCCAACAGTTTATGCAGCGCTTTACAATATTAAAAGGGAGACAATACAGTTATAATACAATAAGAGGATTAAGAGGGCCCTGCTCAGAAGAGCTTACATATTGTCCTGCTGTTCAGATACTGCAGCCCTGATCTGGCATCACCATGTTTCCCTCTGATGTCATTGTGGACCCAGCTGCCTCTTCCTGGTTCCTGATAACACCATGTGACATGCGAATCCCAGAAAGCTTCGGGAGCACCTTTGGGAGTTTTCCTCTCTGCAACCCCTCACCCACTCCTTTGCAATAATAAATGGGCTTTTTTTTTTTGCATGTGCACATCTCTTTTATTTTACTGTGGTCCCGCCCCCCCCCCCCCTACATGCAGGAATACCTACATGCAGGAATGGTGGCGGGGGGGGGGGGGGGAGGGACCGCAGTAAAATAAAAAAGGTGTACACATCCAAAAAAAAAAGGCCATTTATTATTGCAAAGGAGGGGGGTGAGGGGTTGCAGGAAGGAAAACTCCCTTTTTTGGGACTGAAGTCTACTTTAAAGAGGATCTTCAGACACTAGAAAAATAAATTAAAAGTCAGCAGAGTTTCCCCTTACATCACGGTCGGCAGCATTTCCCTTTACATCAGAGTTCCTTCTTACATCATAGCCTGTAGCGTTCCCCTTTACATCAGGGTCTGCAGAGTACCCCTAGCATTATAAGGGGGAATCCTGCAGACTCTGATGTAAAGGAATTTTATTTTAAATTCATTGCTCTTTTCAGTCAAACAGCCGCGGGCAATAAGTGTAGATATATAGTACACCAAAAACCAAATTATAACAAAAATGCAGCACTAAAATAATAAAAGTGTCTATAAAAATGTTACCATAAACTTGATGTTTGTCAGAACAACAGAAATAAACAGTGTGTTTTCAAGCGTTGGGTGAAGGCTGAAGAGGAGCACTTTTACACCCATAACAATATGAATAGCTAATCTTTGTTGTCAATCAAATATAGCGACACGGGAGCGAGGGGCGGGGCTGAGTCCCGATGTTTGTGTCAACGGCTGCACGCAGGAGTGTCCCCCATGGCTTTCCGTGGGGGCACCCGATGAAGGGGAGGGGCCAGGAGTGCCGATGGGGCACCCCAGAAGAGGAGGAACAAGGCTGCTCTGTGTAAAGCCCTTGCACAGAGCAGGTAAGTATAACATGTTTGTTATTTTTATTAGAAAATACAAAACTTTACAACCCCTTTAAGGGGGAACACTGGGAACTCTGATGTGGGGGGGGGGGGACTCTGGTGACCACAAACCACCTTCTGCAGAGTGGGTACACTAAGATAAGGGGGGTTACTGATATAAGGGGGAACCTTAATATCAGTGTCCCCTATTACCTTAGCGTATTCACTCCCCCTGTCTACTAGGGGCGCTGAAATTAATCGCTGCATCGCGATTCGGGTGTCCCTGATGCGGCATCGATGCATGCAACCGGAAAAAATGATTACCGGGTGACCGCAGCTGCAGGCATCATCCCGGTACCGTTTTTTTAGAGAAGGCGGACGGCTTTCCAGGGATAACAACCGATGTGGCTAAAAGCCGCTCAGCTGTTATCCCAGAGGAGCGGGAGGGGACAACCACCCCTCCCGCCGCCTTCCGCCGCTCTTACCGGGCCTCCCATCCCACCGGGAGACCCGATCCGCCTCTTCGGCTTTGTTCCAGTCTCCTGTATGTAAACACGGAAGCAATGACAAGACGTCACTTCCTGTTTACTCGCCTGCCAACGGCGCCAGCTTTAAAAAAAAATACAGTATTCAGAATCGTCGTTTTTGCCGATCTGAAAATTTTGAAGTGCAAAAGGAGGGATTTGGGGTCTTTTAGACCCCCGATCCCTCCATAAAGAGGACCTGTCACCACCTATTACTGTCACAAGGGATGTTTACATTCCTTGTGACAGCAATAAAAGTGATCAACATTTTTTATTTTTAAAACACAATGTAAAAAAAAAAAAAAAAAAGAAATACATTTTTTTTAAAGTGCCTCTGTCCCCACAAGCTCACGCAGCAAAGAAAACGCATACGCAAGTCGTGCCCTCGTATGTAAACGGTGTTCAAATCACACATGTGAGGTATCGCCGCGATTGTCAGAGTGAGAGAAATAATTCTAGCACTAAACCTCCTCTGTAACTCTAAACTGGTAACCGTTTTTTTTTTTCTAAAGCCTCGCCTATGGAGATTTTTAGGTACTGTAGTTTGTCACTATTCCACGAGTGTGCGCAAAAAGACACTCACCTATCCCACAATCCAGCGACATGGCCACCCGATCCCTCTATTCTCTCCCCTGCCTGTCCACAGCGCTGGCAATACTACTGTGGGCATCCGGCTGTGACAACTTGCAGCTTCACAGCCGGGTACGCATGTCTCACTGCGCTGTCCTGCATAGCCGGGCAATCTTCTGGGACCTGGGATGTGACCCAGAAGATTGCAGGGAGGAAGGGCTGCCTAGGAAGTGGGAGCTCGTCAGTAATCGTGATGCATCGCGGAATCGAATCGAATCAAATCGTGCGACCAGTGAAGATGCGCACCTCTACTGTCTACCCTCACATCAATGTCTCCCCCTCTCACAGACTGTGTGGCGTGGCCTGGCTCGACCATAATCGCTAGCCACTGGGTGCAGGGCAGACTTTGATCCTCTACTCTCTCTCCTCCCTTTCCGAGTTGGTGGCAGTGCTCCTGCTCCCTATCCCTCTCCCCTCCTTGCATTCAGACATGTTTGGCGCTTGCATGTCAAAAAAAGTCTCCAAGCGCCATGATGGTGCTGAGGCTGCTCTGGGCCCCACCAGGCCTGCTTCTAGGGTGCCCACGTGTACCGGATTGCCCGGGACTATCCCATAATTGACATCTCTGTCCCCGGTGCCGGGCACCTTCATTCTGGGACAATACAGTGTCCCGGAATAAAACTGACACTGGGAACATTCAGGAATTTGTGAACAGGGGTGGACTGAGCCGCCATAACGCTGGCTCTTGCTCTGCCTCCACCTGACTGTACTCCTGATCACTGGTTGCTATAGCAGCCTGGAGTCTAGAAACCAGTGACGTCACGGCCGTGACTCCCTCCCTGCCCAGCGTTTAAAGCATAGGAGGATTTCACTTCCTCCTCCTCCGAGCTAGTGCTCCTGGGGCCCAAAGCAGCTGCCCTTTTAGCTGAGCCTTGCCGCCACCCCTTGTCATGCTATGAGCCTAGAGAGTGACAGTCCCGCTGGTCTAGTGGCAGCAGGGTGCAGGGCAGCGGAAAAGGAGCTAATGCTGGTTCGACAGCAGCAGCATCTTGAAACAGCGAGCAGTGGCCCCGGTAAGCAGCACGAGGCTGGCTAGAACCAACAGCCCAGGAGGGAGTGGGAGGAGACCTCGCCGCCGGCCAGCCTGACCTGAGCAGCAGTGGGTGCAGCATCCCCGGAACCTCCCAGAGGCTGCACACTTTCTCAAGCCTCCTCTCCTAGCTGTCACTGTCATCAACAAGAAGGAAGACAGGCTGACCAAGGGCCCAGAGGACGAGGATGGGCGGGAGGTAGGTGCAACACACACACACACACTACCCACAGGCAGGTGCTGGGACAGGGGGGCCTAGGAGGGACTGCAGGCAGGGAATAGGGGGTCACTTTCACCCACCCCCTCTCTCTCCCACTCCCCTCCCCTTTTCTCTCACTCACCCCATCTCTCTCACCCTCACCCCCCTCACCAACCCCCTCTCTCCTCCCAAGAGGATACTGACTAACAGGTGAGAGTTAGTTATCCCGTCCCCCCTCAAGCACTGCCACTCATCCACCCCCACCACTGACCTCATCCTCCTAATGAAGGACTACAGGTCCCAGCATAAGCCCCTCAGAGCTGAGGATGTGACAAGCCCCCCCGGTAGGTCAGTGTAGTGGTTGGTGTAGGGATCAGGTAGGTCAGTGTAGGAATCAGATAGGTTAGTGTAGGGATCAGGTACAAGCGCACTTCTAAATATGGCCATGAGCCATATTTTTTATGGGCAGCCGCTGCCCGTAACGGACAGTTTAAAAACGTAAATTCACGGACCGTTGGCAGCCCTGCTGCCATCTTTTTTTATCAAACCCCACTCTTCCATTTAGCGTTGGAGCCTTTTTCGAAATGCAAGCGTCATGACGGTGCTGAGCCTGCCCCAAGCCCCATGCGCAGTACTCAAGCTGGCCCATGGCCATATTTTTTTTGGGCAGCTGTTGCCCGTAAGGAATATCTACAGACAGTTTGTAAAAAAAAAATGCAAATTTAGACTGTTGGCAATCCTGCTGCCAAATTTGTTATCAAACCCACTCTTCCACTCAGTGAAGGTTCTGGTTCTCTACCTAAAGGGTTATTGCAATGTCTTGGGGTGGGGTCATTACTCCTCCCAAACGAGGGCTACATATACATCCCCTGCCCAGGTTGGGTGTGTAGGAGAGTCTTGTGCTGTTCAGAAGGCCATAAGCATGGCACTGGCTTGACGTATTTGTGTACTAATGTAAGCCTGTATTTCTATATGTTTTTGCACTCAACAGTGTATATCTTTCTTCATAGTTTAGTAACTAGCGTTTTAGTCATGCGCAGTGCTTCCCCCTCATCCCTCTGTAGTGACGCCTGTGTGACAGAGCGAGCTCTGAGCATAGGACCAGCCTCCTAATCGACTGGTAACGCCTGCCTCAGTGTCTCTGCCTTCCATTCGTCGGGCCTGGCTGTGTCGTTGGCCGTGGAAGGTTCCCGGCGTCTCTGCTGCTTCTTGTCTTCCGAAGCTGACCCTCATCCCCCGGGAACCGTGACTCGGGGCCGGTACTGTTGTTGCAGGGCGTTGTGTGAGAGTCCGGCAGGCTCCGGGGCCCAGGAACGGAGACCGGGGGAGAGGGGGAGGTGGAAAGGAAGAGAGGCTGACAACACAGAGCCGTCCATAGGAGGTGACGAGGAGTCTTACACACAGGGCAGGCCTGAGCGGTGCTGGCGGCGGCGGTTACCTGAGCGAGTGACGCAGCTGGGAACATTCGACTAATCGGTGCCCCGCGGCGGGCACAGAGGGTCTCCTCCCCGGGCTCTGATGATGTACCCGCGGCGGGGGTCCGGATCTTACCCGGCATCTCCTCTCACCAGCGGCTGAGCCTCCCCTATACACCAGCGGTGAGTATCGACCCCTGCTGGGCGATCTGTGTGCTCCATGTCCGTCTATAGTGCTGGGATCCCCGATCTCTCATAAAGTGCCATACAGAGTGCTGGCAGCTGTTACCCATTCACACCAGGCATCCTCTGCATTTTACTAACATTGGAAACTTCATGTCCACGACTCCGGCCCATCAAAACTGGTCATCAGTGGAAGAAAGGCCCCCTACCCGGGGATCTTGTGTTGGGGGTCAGTAGGAAAAAGAACCCCCCCCCCCCCGTAGGGTTGGAGGGAAATTCCCCTGTAAAATTGGTTTGGTGGGGGAGGGGATGTGCCCCCCTTGTACAGTTGGTTTGGTGGGGAAAGGTTTCACCCCCCCTGTGATGATTGGAGAGTTCACCCCCCAGATCTCCCCCTTTACTGTTTGGAGATGAAAGAGTCCACCCCTTACAGTTAGCTTGGTGACAGGGTTCACCCCCCATAGTTTGGTGATGTAAGGCTCCAACATATACAGTTGGGGGACAAAAGGGTTCTAAGGGGTTGGTTTGGTGATGAAAGGTTTCTCCCCCAATCCCCCCACTAAAGTTGGTTTGGTGACGTAAAGGGTTCAACATGTACAGTTGGTTTGGTGACGATAGGGTTCTAAGCCCCCCCAATACAGTTGGCTTGGTGACAAAATGGTTCTCCCTCCAAAACCCCCATACAGTTGGCTTGGTGATGAAAGGGTCCCCCCTTCAATCCCCCCATACAGTTGGTTTGGTGACATAAGGGTCCAACATATACAGTTGGGTGACAAAAGGGTTTTTAAACCCCCCCCCAATACAGTGTAACATATACAGTTGGGTGACAAAAGGGTTTTTAAACCCCCCCCCAATACAGTGTATTTGGTGACAAAAGGGTTCTCCTGCCAAACTGGTGACGTAAGGGTTTTAAGCCCCCCCATTCAGTTGGTTTGTTGACAAAAGGGTCCCCCCATACACAATATATTTGACAGAAGGTCCTATCCAACAACTCCTCCCCCAGTCATACAGTTTGGTGATTGAATGTTTCACCCCCTGTACTGTTTGGAAACAGAAGAGCCCACCCCCTTACAGTTGGCTGTCAGAAGGGCATCTCCTCCTAAACCCTTCCCCATAGTTGGGGGGGGTGATGGGGTACCCCACCCCCCCCAACAGTTGGTTTGATGACAGAAGGATCCAACAGCCTCCACCGTTATGCTCCCCCCCCCCCTCCAGTACATTTGGTATTTGATGGAAGGGTTCCCCGTACAGTTGGTTTGGTGATGGACGTGCCCACCACCCCCAAACCCCCCTTACAGTACACTGCTGATCGGGAAATTGATCTTCCTCTGCTCTCTTTTGACATTCCCTTGAGGACTTTTGGCTGTAAAGGATGAATCTAGACTGATGTGTACAGTGTTAGTAGCACTGTGAATATGTCCCAGCTTGGTCAGTGCTAGTATGAGAACTAAAGTCTGCTGTGTTTTGTGGGAAATTTTTTGTGAATTTCAAAATACTCATGGAAGAACTCTGTGGGCTTTCAAGGTAGAGGAATGCTTGTTGAGTTGATTGTCCTGTAGTTAGATTTTTTTTTTCTTGTTCTCCTGGTCTTTTGGAAACCATCAGTCAGTGAGTGCTCAAATCATGTTTGGTACAATGCAAGTGTACCTGGTGCTGCTCATGGGGTTCATTGACCGCAGTTTACAAGGTGATCTTTTAGGCTGGCCATACATATTCAATTTTCTTGTACAATTTTCTTTTAGGTTTACCATATAATATGAAGTTAAAACTAAACACTTTCAACTGTATCCAATTAGACAGGCCCTTGCACTACATAGTTGAAGGTAAATCTAAAGAAAATTGTATGAAAATTGTATAATGTATGGCCAGCCTAAGCCTGCCATACACGGATAGACTTTTGTTGGGAACTTTTTAATCATTTCATGTTTTTAGGATGTACCCATATGTTCTCTTGTTGAAATGGTTTACAGAGTTTATGGCTGTAGCCACAGCCATGATCCTAGTATCAAAATTTTCACCCAGTGATTGGCTTTCCTGTAGAAGCGATTGTAGTGGCTGGAAGGCCACACCAACACTTTTTTACAGGGTGCGAGAGGGGGGTTCCCCACCCCTGTGCGATTGGGGAGCCTTGGACCGCTGTTAAAAATGAAACTGGAAGCAATGAGGATTTTGTCACTTCTGTTTTTGGTTTGTTTACAAGGCGTTACTGGCTTGTAAAGCATCTAATCAAACCGATCCCTTTTTTTTTTTTTCTCGGGCAGAGGAAATATCTGAGGTCTTGGCATGGGCAGTGACAGGTACTCTTTGCTATCACATGGTATGTTGTTCATCCCTTGTGATTAAAATAACTTTGATCCTAAAAGTGTAAAAAAAATTAAATGAAATTACTATTTTTTTTTTTAAGAGCACCTGTGCTTTTGCATAAATGCTAACATGCATGTAGGTCTCGCATGCACATGTAAATGGTGATCATACCACACATGAGGTATTGCGAACGCCAGTGAGGGCAATAATTTAGTGCCTTTAACTTCTGCTTAATGCTTAACTCTACTGGTAACCTGTAAAGCCTTTTACAATGTCACCAATGGAAAAATGTATGTAATGTTTGTTGGCCTTTCACAGGCATGCACAATTTTGAAGCTTGACATATAAGGTGTCTATGTGGCGTAACATCTTTTATTTTTACCAAAAAGTGGCTATTTGTGTGCACGAACATTCTTTAAAGTGTTTTTTTTTTCTTGGTTTATATTGTGACATAAATTGCAACAACCACCATGTTCTCCCCTCGTTTCAGAATGCATTTTTGGTTCTAAGTAGGGGTGCAACGGATCAAAAAACGCACTTTTTGGATTGTTCCTTGGATCAGAGTCACGGATCGGATAGATTTTCGGATCCCCACTGTAATGTCCACACCCCCCCCCACTGTAATGTCCACACCCCCCCCCACTGTAATGTCCACACCCCCCCCCCCACTGTAATGTCCACACCCCCCCCCCCACTGTAATGTCCACACCCCCCCCCCACTGTAATGTCCACATCCCCCCCCCCACTGTAATGTCCACATCCCCCCCCCCCCACTGTAATGTCCACATCCCCCCCCCCCCACTGTAATGTCCACATCCCCCCCCCACTGTAATGTCCACATCCCCCCCCCACTGTAATGCCCACATCCCCCCCCCACTGTAATGCCCACACCCCCCCACTGTAATGTCCACATCCCCCCCCCCACTGTAATGTCCACATCCCCCCCCCCACTGTAATGTCCACATCCCCCCCCCCACTGTAATGTCCACATCCCCCCCCCCACTGTAATGTCCACATCCCCCCCCCCACTGTAATGTCCACATCCCCCCCCACTGTAATGTCCACATCCCCCCCCACTGTAATGTCCACATCCCCCCCCACTGTAATGTCCACATCCCCCCCCCACTGTAATGTCCACACCCCCCCCACTGTAATGTCCACATCCCCCCCCACTGTAATGTCCACATCCCCCCCCACTGTAATGTCCACATCCCCCCCCACTGTAATGTCCACATCCCCCCCCACTGTAATGTCCACATCCCCCCCCACTGTAATGTCCACATCCCCCCCCACTGTAATGTCCACATCCCCCCCCACTGTAATGTCCACATCCCCCCCCACTGTAATGTCCACATCCCCCCCCACTGTAATGTCCACATCCCCCCCCACTGTAATGTCCACATCCCCCCCCACTGTAATGTCCACATCCCCCCCCACTGTAATGTCCACATCCCCCCCCACTGTAATGTCCACATCCCCCCCCCACTGTAATGTCCACATCCCCCCCCCACTGTAATGTCCACATCCCCCCCCACTGTAATGTCCACATCCCCCCCCACTGTAATGTCCACATCCCCCCCCACTGTAATGTCCACATCCCCCCCCACTGTAATGTCCACATCCCCCCCCACTGTAATGTCCACATCCCCCCCCACTGTAATGTCCACATCCCCCCCCACTGTAATGTCCACATCCCCCCCCACTGTAATGTCCACATCCCCCCCCACTGTAATGTCCACATCCCCCCCCACTGTAATGTCCACATCCCCCCCCCACTGTAATGTCCACATCCCCCCCCACTGTAATGTCCACATCCCCCCCCACTGTAATGTCCACATCCCCCCCCACTGTAATGTCCACATCCCCCCCCACTGTAATGTCCACATCCCCCCCCACTGTAATGTCCACATCCCCCCCCACTGTAATGTCCACATCCCCCCCCACTGTAATGTCCACATCCCCCCCCACTGTAATGTCCACATCCCCCCCCACTGTAATGTCCACATCCCCCCCCACTGTAATGTCCACATCCCCCCCCACTGTAATGTCCACATCCCCCCCCACTGTAATGTCCACATCCCCCCCCACTGTAATGTCCACATCCCCCCCCACTGTAATGTCCACATCCCCCCCCACTGTAATGTCCACATCCCCCCCCACTGTAATGTCCACATCCCCCCCCACTGTAATGTCCACATCCCCCCCACTGTAATGTCCACATCCCCCCCCACTGTAATGTCCACATCCCCCCCCACTGTAATGTCCACATCCCCCCCTCCCCCCACCGTAATGTCCACATCTCCCCCCTCCCCCCACCGTAATGTCCACATCTCCCCCTCCCCCCACCGTAATGTCCACATCTCCCCCTCCCCCCACCGTAATGTCCACATCTCCCCCTCCCCCCACCGTAATGTCCACATCTCCCCCTCCCCCCACCGTAATGTCCACATCTCCCCCTCCCCCCACCGTAATGTCCACATCTCCCCCTCCCCCCACCGTAATGTCCACATCTCCCCCTCCCCCCACCGTAATGTCCACATCTCCCCCTCCCCCCACCGTAATGTCCACATCTCCCCCTCCCCCCACCGTAATGTCCACATCTCCCCCTCCCCCCACCGTAATGTCCACATCTCCCCCTCCCCCCACCGTAATGTCCACATCTCCCCCTCCCCCCACCGTAATGTCCACATCTCCCCCTCCCCCCACCGTAATGTCCACATCTCCCCCTCCCCCCACCGTAATGTCCACATCTCCCCCTCCCCCCACCGTAATGTCCACATCTCCCCCCCCCCCCACCGTAATGTCCACATCTCCCCCTCCCCCCCCCACCGTAATGTCCACATCTCCCCCTCCCCCCCCCCCACCGTAATGTCCACATCTCCCCCTCCCCCCCCCCCACCGTAATGTCCACATCTCCCCCTCCCCCCCCCACTGTAATGTCCACATCTCCCCCTCCCCCCCCCACTGTAATGTCCACAACTCCCCCTCCCCCCACTGTAATGTCCATCTCTCCTCCCACTGTAATGTCCACATCTGATTGATATGTAAATTTATATCGCGCCAAATACGGTCTTGGAGGACTGCAACTGAGCGCGCTGTACCATAAATTCACCAATCGGCCTTTGGAAAAGAAAAAAAAAAACTACTTGAGAAAAGGAGGAGAGAAAAAATAAGGAAAGGCTCATGAGAGGAGTAGAAAAACAAAGTTGATGTTAATTATTACTGATTTTAATGTTTCTACATCCGTAGTTGAGGAAAAGCGTTTTTAAAAAAGGTGGGTTTTTAATTGCTTTTTAAAAAGAGCTTGGGGCATTGGGAGTCGGAGATGGTCGGGGAGTTGGTTCCAAAGGGCCGTGCCCATAGTCTGCATTCGTTGACCTCCCAAGGATTGGAGTCGGGCGGGTGCTTGGATGATCCTATTTTGAAGCCCTGACTGCAATGCTCTAATTGTGTAATGGGGGGCCATTTCCGTGAGAGAGTGGGCCCAAGCCCCAATATGCTATAAACGTCAGAACCAAGATTTTGAATTGTACTCTATGCACTATAGGTAACCAATGTAGCTGTGCCAGCACGGGGGTGATGTCTATATGGTGTACCCGTAATAGTGCGTGCTGCTTGATTCTGTATAATTTGGATTTTTTTTTAACCCACTTAAGGGGAAGGCCAAGGCAAAAACCATTGGCAAAGTCTAGTCTGGATTGTACTAGAGCCAAAGTAAGTGTAATTTGGTGTCGATATGAAAGTAGATGTCTGATCTTTGGAATAATTTGCAAATCGATTGAGGCATTTTTCATACAATTCATGATTTGCGAAATCCAGGTAAGCTTTGCATCAAAAATGATTCCAAGGTTCTTGACTTGTCTTTTAGGTTCTGGGCAGGTACCTAGGTCAGATGGCCATCGGGATAGAATGGGAGAGGCTAGAGGTTCTCCCACTTGGAGTATTTCTGTTTTGGAGCCATTAAGGCTCAGCCAGTTTCTATTCATCCAGGAATGGATGTGAGTCATGCATTCGGCTAGGGTCTGGGGGTGTCTGTCATTTTTGAAAGTGTTGACTAGGATTTGGATGTCATCGGCATATATTTGGCCTTGAAGGCCATGTAACTGCAATATATCGGTTAGGGGGCGCATATAACAATTGAAAAGGTATGGAGAGAGGGCAGAGCCCTGTGGTACTCCCCAGGGCACTGGGCTTATGGCTGACCTGAAAGGTCCCAGCCTAACCTGTTGGGTACTATCTTGTAGAAAAGACTGGATCCGTAACAGGACAGCTCCTTGAATTCCAAACTGGTCATGAAGGCGTGAGATCAGAATGTCGTGATCGATGGTGTCAAAGGCCGCGGAGAGGTCCAATAGCCCTAAGGCCGCAGATTCCCCAGCGTCCTTGACCCTCAGCAGCTGTTCCCTCATGGCCATCGTGGAGAGCTCTATTCCCCTGCCCGGTTGGTACCCAGACTGGACATCGTGGAATAGGCCCTCCCCTTCAGAGTATTCCTGAAGTTGCTCAAGAACGATGGTTTCCATAATCTTTGCCACGAAATGAATGCTAGAAATGGGTCTTAGATTATTCGGGTCTTGAAGCTGTTTTTTTTTTTTTTTGGAATTGGCGTAACGTATGAGTGTTTGTTTCCCTGGTATAACTCCCAGCCTCTAACTGAAGTTGATGATTGTACATAAATCTGGAAGGAATGCCTTTGACTGGAGTTTCAAAAACCAGGCAGGGCAAAATTCATCTGCAAAGTGTGTGGGCTTCAGTTTAAGAATTACTTTGTGTAGTAACTCTGGCGTGGTAGTTGTAAAGTTGTTTAAGCTGGACAGAGTAGGTTGGATAGCCTCTTGTAGTGGACCAGGTTGGTCAATCGGGTGAATGTTCTTGGCAATGCCCAACTGGATTTTATGAATTTTATCTTGGAAAGCGATCCCTAATTTATTGGTGAATTCTTGTGATGGTATTATCGTCTTGTTTAACCTACGTGGATTAAGCATTTCGTTTACGATTTCGAAAAGTTACTTATCCTGATTTCCGGCGTTATCGATCTGTTCACCGTAATATGCTTTTTTCCTGTGTCGAATGGCTTTGAAATATGCCTGAGAAATTATTTGGTATGCAAGCTTGTCTTGATGTGTGTTAGTCTTAAGCCATTTTCTTTCAAGCTGTCTGCGTTTTAGTTTTAATTAGGGCTAGGTTGCTAGTATACCAAGGTTTAGCCTTGGTAATCTTTTTACGAAAGTGTGATGTTTTGAGAGGGGCAATCTTATCAAGTGTATGATGGATTTTTAGTTCAAATGCGTCCAGCGCTTTGGTGACTCTGTCAAGATGGATTTCAAAGTCAATATAAAGATCATCTTCACTGTCTAGGGCAGTGGTTCTCAACCTTTCTAGTGCCGCGACTCCTTGATAAAATTTCCCAAGTTGCGGGGACCCCTAAACAGTAAAATTATTTTCGTAGCGTAGGTTGTCAGCACCCAAGGCAAGACAAGTCATTTGCGCCCTTAACCCACAGACATTTAGCGCTCCCTGGGTCCCTTCCACTCAGTGTTAAAACCCCTTAGGGCACATTTTGGGATGTACCACTCTTTCTTTGTTCTCCTTTCTTTCCCTTTTTATCTCTCTATCCTAATTTCAATTTTTTTCCCCCCATCCCTCTCTCTAGCCGTCTTTCTTGTTATTTCTTATTCTTTCTCTCCCTTTTTCTTGGTTCCCCCCCTCTTTTCCTCTCCCTTTCATATATTCTCTATTTTTATTTCTTCTCTTACTCCTTGGTGGGGGGAATGGGATGAGTGGCAGTGCTGGCGGGGAGTTGGGATGAGTGGCAGAGCTGTTGGGGAATGGGATCAGTGGTAGTGCTGGGGGAGTCCTGATCAGCCAACTTAGGTGCTCTTGATCAAGGTCATCTGCTGATCTGAGAACTGTAGTGGGGACTTTTAATGGCAGCTCTAATCACAGGTAGTGTTACTCACTGTGTCTCCGACTTTGTGGTGTCTCGTAGCAGTGACACCTATGCCGAAATCAGGAGATAGGTTCTCCTCCAGCCCCTCCCACGTCGCATTCCTCATCAGTCAGCTGACCTCTAGTCTCTGCCCCCCAGCTATGCCGTGAACTGAATGGGCGGCTGCGAAGAGGCTGAGTGGGCGGCCGCGGGCTCCAGAAACAGCCCAGCTGGGCGGACACAGGTTCCAGGGACAGCCCTGCTGGACAGCCGCAAAAGGCTGGGAGAGCGGTGTGGGCTTCAGGAACAGCCCAGGATTTGGTGACCCCTGGCAAATCATCATTCGACCCCCGAGGGGGTCCCGACCCCCAGGTTGAGAACCACTGGTCTAGGGTGATAGGTGAGAGGACATAGGTTTTTAAGTGAATGATACGGCTTGGATTGCTGCATGGGAGTACCCAAGTCTGGGGGTCTAAAGTCTGAGTTGGTATGAAATTATTTTATGATCTGTCCATATAAGATCGATGTTCTGGATGTCAGAGATGGTGATATTAGAGAAGACCGCATCTAGTGTGTGCCCTTTCTCATGGGTATAGGAGTTGACATTTTGAACAAAGCCAAGGGCGTCAAGATCTTGTAAAAACTCCTGTATTTTAGGATCCAGTAAGTCCTCAAGCCATAGGTTGCAGTCGCCTTGCAGGATAATGTTTGACGTGTAAGTGTTCAATTCTAAACAAAATTGAATAATCTCAGTGTTGAATTCCGTGTGGTATCCTGGCGGACGATATATAGTTGCAATGATGATAGAGGTGGTGGCATCAATTTGGCAACGTGCAGAAAGATGTTCAAAGGAAATGTATTCAGAGAGAACTACCGTATTTACTAGAGGTCGACCGATATATCGGTCGATTTTTGGCATTTTTTCATTAATCGGCTTTGGCCGATATTCTGAGAACAGAAGCCGATATTAAAAAAAAAAAAAAAAACTTCAGCGCAGCTTGGAAATGACATCTCTCCTAGAAGTCAATACAAGTTGCCTGAAGTTTCCCGTGCAGTGACTCATCTTTGGGCAGCCTGCCAAGTGAGAGAGAAAAGTTACAAATGTTTCTTCTTATTAATGAACTGAACTTGTGAGTAGAAGTTCTCAGTTTAACCATTTAAAGGCTAAATCTTTTCTGACACTTGTAGCTTACAAGTAAAAATCCTGTCTTTTCTGCTAGAAAATCACTTGGAACCCCCAAACATTATATATTTTTTTTTTTGCAGAGACCCTAGGGAATAAAATGGCGGTTGTTGCAATATTTTATGTCACACGGTATTTGCGCAGCGGTCTTTCAAACGCAATTCTTTGGGAAAAAAATACACTTTAATGAATGTTAAATAAAACTAAACTTTTTTTTTTTCGTCAAAGTTTTGATTACCTGTTTTTGTGCCTGCTTCCTGATTCCCTTACCGAAGATGGCGGCGGCAGCACCCGAGAGCCGAGAGAGAGATCGGCTTCGGGTGCCGACATCGCGGGCGCCCAGGACAAGTAAGTGTCCATATATTAAAAGTCAGCAGCTGCAGTATTTGTAGCTGCTGACTTTTAATATATTTTTTTTTTTTGGCGGAACTCAGCTGCTTTCACACTGGAGCGGGCAGGCGTTGGCGGTAAAATGCAGCTAGTTTTAGCTGCGCTTTACCATAATTTTAGCGGCGATATTCGGCTGCTAGCGGGGTGCTTATAACCCAGCTAGCGGCCGATGAAGAGGTTAAATGCGCCCGTGTAGCACCGCTGCAGAAGCGCTTTGCAGGCGCTTCAGCAGCAGTGCCCATTAATTTCAATAGGCAGTAGTGATGGAGGAGCGGTATACACCGCTCCAAAGATGCTGCTTGCAGGACTTTTTTTTAACGTCCTGCCAGCGCACCGCCTCAGTGTGAAAGCACTCAGGCTTTCACACTGAGACTGCAGGGGAGCTGTTTTGCAGCCATTTTTACAGGTGCTATTTTTAGCCCAAAAGTGCCTGAAAAACACCCCAGTGTGAAAGGGGTCCAACTGTTAGTTTTTTTTTTTCCCCTTCATCGGCCTAACATATCGGCCCAAAAAAATCGGCATCATATATCGGCCATCGGCCACAGCGATTTCTAAATATCGGCATCGGCATCGGCCAGAGAAAAACCCATATCGGTCGACCTCTAGTATTTACTCTTTCGTCCATGGACCGACACAGCTTCTCTATTGACAAAGTGGGTATTATCCGTTAATTAGGAGTGACTAGGCAGAAAAACTTGTAAAAAGTGTTGCATCACACCTTCTACAGTACCGCCCAGGGGGCGGACCCTCTGGGTATACCCTCTGTCTGCACATCGCAGATCAGTTTTTTTCTGTCTAGCAAGGAGTAGGACATGGCTCCCTTCGGGCCCATTGGTCCGGGGGAAAAAAGATATATATATATATATATATATATATATATATATATATATATATATATATATATATATATATATTTTAGGGCTGGGCGATTTTCCCCCAAAAAAAAAATCTGCGATTTTTTTTATAAAAAACTCGATTTACGATTCGATTTTTTTATTTTTATATTAAAGTGCATCAACAAACAAAATTGCAAAGGCAAACCCTTTCTCTAACTGCAAAGTCAGTGTGCAACAAACACAATATAATCCAGCGCTCATGGAACATACATTATTAACTATTGAAAACTCTTGAAACTCTGTGTGTGATTCCTTCTGTCCCAGCCTTGCTGCGATCCTGGCTCTGCATCCTTTTGGGTTGGAGGGCCCTTTACACGCTGGTCTGCCTGTTGTCCATCATTCAAGGTACTGTGCTCACACAGAGATCATGCCACAGGCTTTGTTTTGACTTTTTTAACCCCTCCTTGCTCCACGGATGTCACTGCAAGTTTAACAAGTTTGTCACCACTGGCAACTGGAGAGTTAAGATTCATTTGCCCTCTGCACATTTGGGATTGGATCCCTCTCTTTATTGTGATAAATGGACTAAGCTTTTTTATCAATTCTTCAAGAGTTTTCAATAGTTAATAATGTATGTTCCATGAGCGCTGGATTATATTGTGTGCATGTTGTGTATTTTGTACTTCTGGGTACGGATTTTTTCTTGCTGCGCTGGATCCTGTTTTTTCCCCCTTTTGGATACTTTGTACTTCCCAAAATATTTGGGATTTTTTTCTTCTTATTATTATTATCATCCATTATATTTTTTTCTTTATCCACCAATTTAGCGCTTGTGACCTTTTGTTGTTTTTTGCAGTGTGCAACAAAGATTGTTAAACATCCAAATTATTAATACTGTATTTGGATTTAGCTAATAAAACAAAAAATCCTGAGGTTACTCTTAGTTGAATTGAACTGTGCCCGTGTCTCACTGTGCCCGTGTCTCACTGTGCCCGTGTCTCACTGTGCCCGTGTCTCACTGTGCCCGTGTCTCACTGTGCCCGTGTCTCACTGTGCCCGTGTCTCACTGTGCCCGTGTCTCACTGTGCCCGTGTCTCACTGTGCCCGTGTCTCACTGTGCCCGTGTCTCACTGTGCCCGTGTCTCACTGTGCCCGTGTCTCACTGTGCCCGTGTCTCACTGTGCCCGTGTCTCACTGTGCCCGTGTCTCATGCAGATTTTCATGGTATACGGATTTTACTGCTACACCGGTGGCCATTCCAGTATTCAAAAGCCGCGCCTCCTTCTCGTCTGTGATAGGCGGAACACTCAATTTCCCAGCATTCAGTGTTCCGCCTATCATGGTCATCCTCATAACACAGACGAGGATGAGAGGATGTCCGTGATAGGCTGAATACTGCCTGCTGTGAAATTGAGTGTTCCGCCTATCACAGACGACGAGGACTTGGGAGGCGCGGCTTTTGAACACTGCAATGGCCGCCGTCTGTCTGCATGACACGCTGATCAGGTAGGCAGACGGCGGCTGCAGCGAGTAGATGTAATTGGGGTAACGCTGCCCAGTGCCATTCCGGATACGCCCCCTGCAGTCCTGCTACGGATACTTTGAAGGGAAGGGAAAAAAAAAAAAAAAAATCTAAAAAAATCGATTTTCTTCAAAACTGAATCGATTTGAGCTCAAAACTCGATTCAAGATTAAAATCGATTTTTTTCCCAGCCCTAATATATATATATATATATATATATATTTTATATTATTTTTTTTGCTACATTTGTTGTTTCCTGCGATCTTCGATCAACTGCCGACTGGGTGACAGGCTGGATCCTCGATCCTTGTAGTCTCCCCAGTTTCGGCCATCGAGCGTGTGCCGACCCTAGCTACGCGCTGGGTTTTCCACGACATGCCCGTCGCTCCACGGGTGGCCGGTGAGCCTACGCTCCGGGGCCTGCATCGGACCGCTCAGCTTCGGCTGACCTTACGGCCGAGTCGCAGCAGCCTGGCCGGTGAGCTTACGCTCCAAGGCTTGCATCGGACCGCTCAGCTTCGGCTGACCTTACGGCCGAGTCGCAGCAGCCTGTCCGGTGAGCGTCATGCTCCAGGGCATACATATGATCGTCCCTTCTGGGTCCAATCACAGCATGCCTGGCCAACAGTCACCTTCCGTGCGCGGACGATGATCTGTTTGGAATGTCTTCCAGCAGAATACATGCAGGATAGGTAAGTAAAACTCCCCTGCCTCGGCTGGGTGATTTAGCTGGACATTCCTGGAGAGATCAAGTAAGTGGTTGTGGCCCCTTTCTTCCCTCTCTCCCTGCCTTTCCCTCCTCCCTGGGCTTCTAGCTAAAGGTTGCTGGGTGCTGGGGGTCACCTAGGGGGTCCCACTGGAGCGGGGCTGGCTGTAACTAACATCTAAAAGAAATGTCATTTTTTGCTTACCTGTGTTTCTGTGTCTCCATGCTGTCGGCGGCCATTTTGAGGTGGTCCATGCCAAGTTTGGCCTCTTGTGACTGCCCGGCGGCCATCTTCCTGTGGTTCGGCCACACCCACTGGCCCCTATCAGCTGATCGGCGGCCATGTTTGTCCACCCTGTATGCAGATATTGCCGTTCGGCGGCCATCTTTTTGTGGGCTATGGCTGCCTGACCTCTATCTTCTGTCGGCGGCCATTTTCTTAGAGCCCACATTATCTTCTAAAATGGTTGCCAAAAACGTATGGGAGAGCCTCCGGCCTCTAGGGTGCATTACACTGGCGCGAAAAATTCACACAGGAAGTGCTGATAAAAGAAGCAGACTGACACAGCAGGAGGGGGACAGCGTCACAGGCGCAGCATAGCAGTACCTATCCAGGGTGGTGAGTCCTCTGGGTGACCCGGCCTCTCTGCAGCACAGGAGGGTGGCCTATTAATAACTTGCCTGGAGCCCTGTGAGTGTCAGCGTGTGGTCAGCATGGCATCTGAGCCAGATGTCTTCTCCCCTGAAACACCAGATTTAGCAGCTGGTGCCCCTGAGGTGTCTATGAACGCTATGACTGCAATCCTAGAGGCGTTTGCTGCCAGGGTGGAAGCAGCACACGGGAATACAGGGGGTAGTAAACGCCCCATCCCCTGCAAGCTTCTGGGGATAATTCTGGTGCAGAACCAGGTCCAGCTACGGCTCGGGGCCCAGATTCTGACGCATCAGAGACTGCAGACCGTGACCGGACAGTGAGAATGACTCAAAGTCCAGGTCAGTACGCGAGACGGCTTTGGTATCTGACCTTATTACTGCAGTGCGGGATATGCTAAAATTGGAAAATACTGCAGAAGCAGCAGAGACTCCGGTCCACTTGGGTTTCATAGACCTGCCCGCACTGCTAAGGTGTTCCCTTGTGTGTCTTTTGATAAACTCTTATACAAGGAATGGGAGAACCCACTGAGGGTCTTTACAGCCCCAAAGAGGTTTGCGGTACGGTACCACTTTTTGAGGAGAGTTTTCTGAAGAATGGACCTCTCCCCCCTATAGTGGACCCTCCGGTGTCCAGACTTAATAGAGCCACCACAATTCCTGTAGAAGGGGCTCCTGTTTTCAAGGACCCTGTGGATAAGAAGACTGAAGCACTCGCTTGCTACCTATACTCAGTGGTAGGCTCGGCAGTACGCCGAGTGTCTCACACACTTACTGAATGGGCAAGATTGCTACTCCAGGGGTTAAGGAGCGAGATGCTCCTCCTGATGAGATAACATTGGTCGACCTGTTGGTCCAGGGCCTTAGGTTTGTCTGCGAGTCAGACATGAATACTATTCCCCTGCTGTCTAAAACTTCGGTTTATGCAGTAGCAATACGCCGCCTGATCTGGCTAAAAGGCTGGTCTGCGGACCAGACTTCCAAGAAAGCCCTGTTGGATCTGCCTTTTAAGGGCGACAGACTTTTTGGGGCTTCTCTGGATGACATCAAGGATGCCACAGGAAGTAAAAGCACTTTGCTTCCCCAAATTAGCAAGGATAAGGGGCCACGCCAAGGGCAAGGGCCCTCCTTTACTGCACACAAGTGGTTTTTTTCGTCCCCCTAGGGCGACAGGGAAAAGAACCCAGGCCGATAAAGCGCCTGCTCAAGGACAAAAGCGTCCCTGGTCCCGCATACCCAATAAGCCTGGGGACAAATTTGCGTCCGCATGAAGGTCCACCCCCACCCAGCTCTCGGGTGGGGAGACGTCTTCGCAAATTCGCGACTCAGTGGACAGCACTAATCTCCGACAGGTGGGTTTGCGAAGTAATCTCCTCAGGCTACAAGATAGAGTTTCTCTCTTGTCCACCGGACAGATTCAACCCCTCCAATCTCCAGCTACTACCGACCCGTCGGGAGGCCCTGTATGGGGCGGTCCAGGGTCTACTGGAACGCGGGGTAGTTATTCCAGTTCCAGAACTGGAACGGGGTTTTTACTCAAATCTGTTCATTGTGCCGAAGGAGGGGGTTCGTCCAAGCTTGGATCTCAGAGCCCTCAATTGCTTTGTGAAGGTACAAAGTTTTCGGATGGAGTCGGTTCGATCTGTAGTCACGGCTCTCCATCCGGGGGACTTTCTGGCCTCCTTGGACATCAAGGACGCATACCTGCATGTCCCCATATACTCCAGACACCAGAGGTTTCTGCGATTTGCTATCGGGAAGGACCACTACCAGTTTGTGGCCCTCCCGTTGGGCCTTGCCTCAGCACCCAGGACGTTCACCAAGGTGCTCGCTCCGATTCTGGCACTTCTAAGACAGCGGGGTATCGCTATCACAGGCTACTTATACGACCTTCTGCTGAAGGCCCCTTCAAGCTCAGAATTAGTGGTAAGCGTGTCCATTACCTGTCAGACTCTTCGAGACTGTGGTTGGATACTAAACACGCAAAAGTCAGTATTGGTGCCCACTCACGCCTAGGGTACCTGGGGTTGATTCTGGATTCTTCAGAGGCAAAGGTATTCCTCCCTGTGGAGAAGTTGCAGACCCTCCGGGCTGCAGTACGGCAGCTGACTTCCAGGAATTGGTCGTCACTCCGTTTTTGCATGCGAGTGTTGGGCCTCAGGGTAGCCTCCTTCGAGGCGGTTCCATATGCTCAATACCACACTTGAGTGTTACAGAAGGAAGTTCTGTCCAGATGGAACAGATGTCCATCTCTGGATTATCAAATCCGAGTGAGCCACATAGTCAGGAGATCCCTGGTATGGTGGCTGACAGCACCGGCTCTAATGGCCGGGAAGTCATTTCTTCCGGTTTACTGGATAGTGATCACGACGGACGCCAGCCTTACAGGTTGGGGGGGAGTCTGGGGTGTTCAGTCGGCGCAAGGTCGCTGGACCCCAGAGGAAGCCCTCCTGCCGATCAATGTCCTGGTAATCCGGGCGATCAAGCTGTGCCTCTTCAAATGGTCTCAGAGGCTGCAAGGGCATCCAGTCAGGATCCAGTTAGACAACGCCACAGCAGTGGCATATGTCAATCATCAAGGAGGAACAAGAAGCTCAGCTGCAACATCGGAGATCGCTCGCATCCTGAAGTGGCACTGTCGGCCGTGTACATTCCGGGTGTGGAAAACTGGCAGGCGGACTACCTGAGCCGCCAGATGCTGGACCAGGGAGAAGGGTCCTTACACCCGGAGGTGTTCCAACTCCTCTGCCAAAGATGGGGCACACCAGACATAGATCTTCTGGCTTCCCGACTCAATCAAAAGGTATTGAGATTTGTGGCCCGGTCAAGAGACCCATGGGCAGACGCAACGGACGCGTTGGTAGCATCGTGGGGTCAGTATCGGCTAATCTATGCCTTCCCTCCCTTAAGGCTTCTTCCTCTTCTGCTCCGCAGAGTGGAGGCAGAGGGAATTCCAATGATCCTAATCGCTCCAGATTGGCCTCAGCGTCCTTGGTACGCCTATCTAGTACGTCTGGTAGCAGACGTCCCCTGGCGCCTACCACTACGGAAGGACCTGCTATCGCAAGGTCCCATATTCCATCCTGCTTTTACAGTCATTGGCTTTAACGGCATGGCTGTTGAGAACCAGGTACTGAGAGACCGGGGCCTGTCAGACTCAGTAATCTCTACTATGAGAAGTGCTCGAAAACCGTCCTCTAGGAAGGTCTATCACCGCACTTGGAGGGCCTACATCTCCATGTGAGGAAATGAAATGTCATCCGCGTACCTATTTGGTTTCCAGAATCCTGCTGTTTTTACAGCATGGGGTGGACCAAAGGCTTTGCCTTAAGTACGATTTAAGGGACAGATATCTGCCCTGGCTGTCTTTTTTCAGCGACCCCTGGCGACTCACTCTCTCGTGAGTACATTTGTGCAGGGGGTCCGACATGTGGCCCCTCCGGTCCGTCCCCCGTTACCTCCGTGGGACTTGAACCTGGTCCTCTCGGTGCTTCAGAAGGCACCGTTTGAGAATATTAGAGATATTCCCCTGTTGACACTTTCTCAGAAAGTGGTCTTTTTGGTGGCTGTTACGTCAGTTAGACGAGTCTCTGAGCTGGCAGCCTTGTCCTGCAAGGCTCCCTATTTGAGTTTCCACAAGGATAAGGTGGTGCTGCGGCCGCAGCCTTCCTTTCTTCCGAAAGTCGTTTCGGCTTTTCATCTCAACAAAGACATTGTACTTCCATCCTTGTGTCCTCAGCCGTCGAATCCTAAGGAGTCGGCGTTGCATTCCTTGGACGTTGTCTGAGCTTTGAGAGTATACCTATCTGCTACTTCCCTGTTCCGGAAGCCAGACTCACTGTTTGTTTCGGTGGCTGGTCCCAAGAAGGGCCAAGCAGTCTCATCGGCCACCATCTCTAGGTGGATCCGACAGATAGTAATCCAGGCTTACGCCTTAAAGGGTCAGGCGCCCCCCTTTCCTGTCACGGCGCATTCGACCAGGGCAATAGGTGCCTCTTGGGCTTTCCAACATCAAGCGTCTGTTTCCCAATTATGTAAAGCGGCGACTTGGTCGTCCGCACACACTTCCACAAAATTCTACAAAATTGATGTAGGTGCATCTTCGGATGCCTCTTTTGGCCGCAAGGTTTTGCAAGCGGCTGTTTAGAGTTGCAACTCCTCCGTTGGAGGAGTGCTGTTTTGTGTTTGGGGTGAAGTTTATTTTTATGCTGTTACCACCCCTCGTTTTTTCTCTGACACTGCTTTGGGACGTCCCACTTTGTCAATAGAGAAGCTGTGTCGGTCCATGGACGAAAGAGTAAATAGGATTTTTTACTCACTGTAAAATCCTTTTCTCTAAGTCCATGGACCGACACAGCACCCACCCCTCCTTTTAAGTTTGTACTGCTTTTTGATGAACTGATCTGCGAAGATGCAGACTGAGAGGGTATACCCAGAGGGTCCGCCCCCTGGGCGGTACTGTAGAAGGTGTGATGCAACACTTTTTACAAGTTTTTCTGCCTAGTCACTCCTAATTAACGGATAATACCCACTTTGTCAATAGAGAAGCTGTGTCGGTCCATGGACTCAGAGAAAAGGATTTTACGGTGAGTAAAAAATCCTATTTTTCCCAGCCCTACCGCTGCCTGACGCGATCGATCGCGCGGAGAGTGGGGACGCCCGGAGACACAGAATGCCCCAGGTGCCAGGTCGCTAATTCTAGTCGCAATGGCGACCTGACGCCCGGGGTTTGTCGAACCCTGGTCTAGTGTGTTTGTTTTTTTTTTTTTTTTTTACGCTTTCCCCCAGGTGAATGGGTAGGGGTACGATGTAGGCCCGCAGACCCCGACAACCAACGGCCAGGGTTGTCGGAAAGAGGCCCTTTTCCTCATCATGAGGACAGGGTGCTTTGGGGTGGGGGGGGGGCTGCAGGTGTTGGCGGGGATCCAAGTCGGATCCCTGTTCATTGGACGCATGTCGGCTTCAAGTCGCAGGGCAAAGTCGGATCCAAAGTAGGACGGCTGTCGTGTCACGCCAGTGTGAACCCGGCCTCAGGCCCCTTTCACACTGGGGCGGGAGCGGTGGTGGGAATTTGCCCAACAAACTTAATTCCCGCAGCTCAGTGTGAACCTGGGCTTAGACAGATTTGTGAACAATATTTGAGAGAAATAGGCCTTTTGTGTACATAAAGTCATAGATCTTTGCGTTCAGCTCATGATAAATAGGGGCAAACACAAGTGTTGCGTTTTGTATAATTTTGCTATGTATGTAATTGGTTTCATTCCACAGTGAAGTTTGCAGCAATGGTTTTTGTCTTTAATTTCCTCAGTTATGTCCTGCTGTAGCAACTGTCAATCACCTTCTGGATAATAATGTCAGATTATCCTCTGAACAGAATTACTTTACGTGCCAGCAATGACATGTAATGCTTGGAGCCAGACAATTACAAACACAATATAGATCTTTCAGGCATGTCGTCTTTGCTGTGCCGAGCACAATTGACCAAGAGTCTCAAGGACGTTGGTTGTGAAGAGCATGTCCAATATCTCTTCTTTGAGCTTGGTACAAAAGGGATATTGTTGCAGGAGCTAACTGCTATAACCCGGTATCCTCTTCAGCGGTCGGTCTGCTTTAAGATGGTGTCTGCAGCGGATTTGCTGCAAGATCACTTATCGGTGGCGGGAGAGGGCCGCCCTCCGCCGCTTACCGGAGGCGATCGCGTCTGCTCCTGGATGAGGTGTTTTTTTTTGTTTTGTTTTTTTCCTTGCCAAAAATATGTAGAATACATACACAGCCTAAACTGAGGAAGAAATGGTTTTAAATATTTGCTTGGGATATTATAGCAAAAAGTAAAAAAAATGCTTTTTCCTTAAGTTTTTTTTTTTTTTTTTTTTTGATCCCTGGATCGGTGAAGTGGCTTTTCTGTGTCTGACAGCAGGGGATCATGGCAATCTGGTACAGCGGAACTGGGTAAAATGGGGCCCAATGTAAGGTCACCTTAAAGACACCTTAAGGAAGACTCCAGTTGGCAATAGAATAGGGGGAAAAAATGCATGGAAGTAGGAGCAGGTACCTTTGGGGTATCTGTGCCCAACCCCCCCACTCAGTTTCACAAACTGGAGCCACGGAGGAGGCCTTAATGTGGAAGTTCCACTTTTGGTGAAACTCTGCTTTAAGACCCAAAGTCTGCAGGCTTTCGATTTCCAATGAGTGGAAAATAGGTTTGCACGGTTTCCATTTTTACAGAACATAGTGCTTCTTTTTAAATGACTAAAAGAACAACCTAAGAACGAGAACTAATAACCCCACAGGTGACCCTGTATTGGACTCTATTTACACCTATTCAGGTGTGATGGACAGCCCATTCATTTCACTGTAAAAATTGCACAAATATGCATGGCGTTTAATTTTTTCTTAACTGCCTCATGCCAAAAAGCACAGTACTTTGTAACAATGTGTTTTGACATGCAATGTCATATTTGCAAATTGCATTGGTGTACTATTAAGAATTAATAGCAACATTGCATGTCTGCTTTTTTTATCTTTATCTTTCCCTTTTTTTCCTTTTTTCTTTTCTTTATCTTTTCTCCTTCTTGGCATTTCCTTTATAGGCGGTTTTGATATCCTTCATGAAACCCTAATACAAATGTATTTATAGCCCTTTTTTTTTTGGCATTTATACAGGTAATTTGTACAGACGGTGCGACATATTGTTGCACACCGCCTATATAAAGCAGTTTTAACGAGAGTTTTCTGCCTTAGAGAAACTATAACTAATCAAGTAACCTCTGTGTTTAATACCTATTTTTGTGACAGTCGTATATGTGCATCATTATGATAGATTTATTGCAATCATCCAATCTTTTTTCTATACTTACATGACTTTGCAGAATAATTTCTAATATATGCTCCCAAATATGTCCTTATATATATTGGCACTTCCCTTATAGGCGGTTTTGATATTCTTTATGAAACCCTATTACTTTACAACTGTATTTATAGCCTTTTTTGGCATTTATATAGGCAATTTATATAGACGGTGCGATATATTGCTGCATACCGCCTTCACACAGCAGCTTTAACAAGAAAGTTTTCTGCTTTAGGGAAATTATGACCAATCAATTTACCTTTGTGTTTAATATCCATCTTTGCAACAGTCGCACATGAGCATTATTATGATAGATTTATTGCAATCATTTAATCTCTTTTTAACACATATATGACTTTGCAGAATGATTTCCAAAATATGTTAAATATGTTCTTATATATATTTTTATTGTATCGTACTTTATGGATGGCTATACATGCATTTCCGCACATTCCTTACTCATCCTTTATTCATTTTTTATTTCATTTTTACTTATTCTCACTTTCACATGAATTTTTGCACATTCCCCATTCATTTTCTATTCATCCATTCCCATATTTATATTCGTTTTTTTATATTCATTATTTATTTTCACATGCATTCATATATATATATATATATATATATATATATATATATATATATATATATATATATATATATTTTCATCATTTTTTCACCTCCTTCCCTTCCTTTCTGTTGTTTTTTTGGTTTATCAATCATATTTCAATTTTTTTTTTTTTTTCATATCCTTCTATTTTTACAATATTTTTTCACACATACATCTTTTCTCTTTTTCTTTTTTCTTCTTTTTTCCATAGGTCTTGCTCACATACTATCCACACATATTTTATATTGGTCTATCCAAAAATATATTTCTTATGTCACCACACATTGAGTATTTAACATGATATATTATTTTTTACCACACATTGAGTATTTAACATGATATATTATTTTTTACCACACATGTTATTACATGCACTTTTGTATATGTATGCACATATGTGCGTACATGTGCACATGTGGGTTTCATTAATCCATGTTTCACTCTCTGATTTTGATTTATATTTCACGTGTTTCCTTTTCTTTTTTGTATGTGTTTTTTGACCTCATTGGTTTCAATCATGCTTTCATTATACGGTAATGGCCACACCTGCCCTATATCCTCCCTATTGGTAGATGTCTAGGCTTACTCCTTGCATATAATATGTTTGTTTCCTCTGTTTTCTTTAGCTATGAGTAAGCATCTCACGATGTGAAACGCGTTAGCCTACTTCTGTGTTTATTTTTGAGTGCCTTTGCTGTATTTGTGGATTTTATCAATAAACCAGCATCCTTTGCAGAGTGCGGCCATCCAGAATATTTTTCCTTCCTCACCTAATTTTGTGCAGAGCCAGCACCTGTGTGTACTTGGAGTGGGGCGGAAGCATTACATGGATTCAGAGGCTTCAGAGCGGTGATCTTTTTTCATTAATTGCATGTCCGCTAAAGGATAATGTTTTTTTGCGCATTCCTGTGTTGCTCAAATGTACACCTAGCCTTAGTATTTTTGCATTCCGCTTAGTCATCTGATCTGTCCTAAAGTAAACCTGTGCTTAAATCAAAGTAACCAAGCTAACATTGGCAGTAGATAAGTGATGGCATAATGCTTGCTACAGATGGTCTCACCTCAGCTAATCAAGCCTCCCAACATTGATATTCACAAAAGCAAGCTGCTTTAAGTTTGTATTGGCATATGAAAAGGCACATCCTTGCCCCACATGACAATACCCTTGTTGGCTGATGGGTAGTTTAGTCATTCTATTGTACAAGGTATGTCTAGTCTTCACTTTCAGGAAGCTGAGGAACTACAGGAAGCTCTGGTCCACTGCAGCAGCAAGTATGTACTGATAGCTGGGGATCTTGGTTTTGCTTTTGGCCACAGGTTTGCTAGTTGAGACTTGTTTGCTGAAATCACGGGCAATAATTGTTTCCTAAAGATCAGTACTTGGTGTATCTACATGGAGCTTGAAGCGATTTGTAAAGAGATGTGTGTATTTTTTAATACTTGCCTACTCTGTGCAGTAGTATTGTAGAGCGTTGCCCCAAACGTCTTCTGGGGTCCCCCACTGGCCGTGCTCAGCTCCTCTTTTTCCGTGCACTACCATAGGAAGCTGCTTCTTATGGTAGCACTCCTCCGGGCTCACTTCCGATCCAGGCTATATGCTTCTATTGACGGACAGAGCAGCTCAAACCCACCCTCTGTTCTCACCTCACAGCATTTGATTGGCAGGAATAGGAGCCAATGATTCTCACTGCTGTGCCTGAGAAAAGAGAGAACCAGCACCGCTTTAGACAGGTACAGTGCTGGATTGATACAGGACTTTGGTTAGAGGGGAATGGAAGTTTTTTTTTGGGCTACTTTTTGTTAGATTGCACCTTGTTATACTGGTCCATAGGTTAAAATATGCACCATTCTGCTCCTTTTTGGGTACTGTTGAAACTGCTTGTATACTTTTTTGCTTATCTGGAGTGTATAATATTCACACCTTCCAAATCTGTAACGAACGCTGATAGTTTGGAGGTGCAAATGAGGTAAGACTGACTGTTTGCATTGTTAAAATCCACATGATACTAACCATTGTGCAGAAACCTATTTTTCTTTGTAGACAAAAAAAGCACTAATTAAGTTACTTTTCATATATGCTAACCTTTTGTGGTATTCTGGACTTTTTTCTATAAACAAAAAATCCTGTGTAGTGAACATAGATCAATGACTGTTGTACCAAGCCATTTGGACTAAATGGGTCTGGGCAAAATTCTTTACAATGGAACATACGCCTGTTTATCACCTAATGGAACACTTAAATGATGCTTCCAAATACAATTGTATAAATTGTGACAGATCTGTTTGGCCAGTGTTTACTGCAGCACCAGTTATGGCTCTGGGTTAATGTAGGCACAAAGTCCCTTTCTTACTTTAAGGCCCCTTTCACACTGGGGCGTTGGGTGCATCGGCGGTAAAGCACCACTATTTCTAGCGGCGCTTTACCGTCAATTTTGCGGCGCTATTCAGCCGCTAGCGGGGCGCTTCCCCCCCGCTATCAGCTGAGAGAGGGTTAAAACCGCTGCAGCACTATGCCGGCGGTATAGCTGCGCTGCCCATTCATTTCAATGGGCAGGAGCGGTATACACATGGCTCCTTCACCGCTCCAAAGATGCTGCTAGCAGGACTTTTTTTTACCATCCTGCTAATGCATCGCTCCAGTGTGAAAGCCTGAGGGGCTTTCACATTAGAGACAGCAGCAGCTCTTTCAGGGTGCTTTGCAGGTGCTATTTTTAGCGTTCTAGCGCCTGCAAAGCGCCCCAGTGTGAAAGGGGTCTAATGAACAAGTGCCATTATGTTGAGCCCTTTTTTTTGGTGTGACCTAAATAGATCTGCCTGCACTCAATGTCTGTTAGATTTAGAAGACAAGCCTGGTGCATGTGTGTGGATGGGCAATAAAAGAATAAATGGCAGACTGTCTCCACTCGTACTGATATATACAAGTGGGCTAAAGTTTGGGTTTTCCATGTTATTTGTGGGGGGGGGGGGGGGGTGGGACTTTACAAAAGGTAAATAATTATTTAAAGTGACCCTGTCACTACCTGCACAAAGTGAAACTAAAATTGCCTGTATTGCTGTGTTGCATATCTCTGGCCATAGCTGGCATGTAATACTTGGAGTATGTCAGATACTTCCCTGCTTTGCTTTAGTTCCTCCCTCTGTCCCCTGCAGCACTAAAATATATGCTGGTGGCATAGTGGTCAGTGGGAGGAACTACACAGGGAGGGAAAAAAGGTATCCAGCACACTGGGCAATGTCAGATACCAGTGGCAGCTGGGGATCTCCAATGTTTTTGGGCACAGCAGTTAGAAAGGTAAGTTAAGATCTTTTACAGGCTTAATTTAATTGTGTGGTTAGGGGGTCACTTTCATATGTTTAAAATATGTTTTGGGGAGCATCTATGCTATAAAGTTCTAAAACCAAAAGGTTTTTTAACTTTTTAATGCATTCTCTGCATTAAAGTGGCTGTAAACCCTCAAATACCCACTTTCTTTCTTTGTGTTCCAGTGAACAGCCTCAGATGATGCACAGAGCTGAAACCAATCTCTCTACATAAGTATTTACATCTATATATGCTGTATTCATCTTTTTATATATGGTTTTTAGAAAGTGCACATCGTGTTAGATTTTCTCTTCCTGGTTAGCACTGCAGTGAGGCCTGGGCATACAGCCAATACAGCTGATTGGAGGAAAAACACACCCTTCTCCACATACTTTCAGAGCTGTTCATTGAATATTTTAGCTTTCTGCTAATCTACTTTTAGCATCCTCCCCAACACAATTCAGGCTGCTTTTATCTCAGTTGGAGAACTTGTCAGAAGTTATCAGGCTGATAACAGAAGGTAGCAGGAGACTGCTACAGGACATAGTGCTTTGAAGAGATAAGAAAACACTGCAGAGATGTGCCCAGCTCAAATTTCATGAATCTGGTTTACATCCACTTTAAGTTAAACCTTCAGCATGCAGCTATTGTGATGTGTGATGTTTAGGAAGTTATGTATTGCATCCTGTTGACCCCTTTCACCAGTCATGATCTGCATGCATTGTATAGAGAAGCACAGAGAACCAGTGATGACTTCAGTTTTATTTAATAGCACCATTAGCATGTTATAAAGTGGGCGGGGTGACCTAGAAAGTTGAGATATATAAACCAGCCTTGCTGCGTTATTTCCAAACGCAAGTGAGGCTTGCTATATATAAAATAATTTTATGGTTTACCTCCAAGGGACTATAATTTTACAAACAAAACAAGAGTTGCACTTTAAATGTCACAGGACAGCTGGAAACTTCATCTTAGTGCTTTTAGTTCTTTCAGCTTTGTAACACCCCTATCCTTTTTCTGTGCTGAAAGGAACAGTATGCAAAGGGTAAACCCGTTACTCATGGATTTTATGCTTATTCTTGGGGGGGATGTGTTGTCATTTAAGGACTTTTTTAGAAGTTGATATCAAGCTGGTGAAGCGTTGCTCCCCAGTGCCCCTCTTACTCATATATCCTTTACATTCTTGGCCTTTGTAGTAAAGGGTAATGGGGCACTAAAATGTGGTTTAGTTTTCCTTAAATGTTAGTGAGCTGCAGCTCAAGGTCCAGCTCCAGTATTTGCCTTTAACTAAAGATCACTTCTTTGCTCTTCCCCGCAACTTTCTTCCTGCACTATAGGAATGCTCAGATGGGATTTGTGTAACTGAAGCAGAACTTTACGAAATCTATTAAATTGACTAGTTGTGTTTATTTACTTTGATCTTTTGAAAGCCATTTTGCAAGTAAGCCATTGATTCTGTTCTCAAATTACTGCCCAGCACTTTTGAGCAAGAGTTTGTAACCTTAGTTGCCAGTAAGTGACATAGATAGGAAAGGGAGTCTACTTGGAACAGGAAATGCTTGTTTTCTAATCCTGGAAGGATTTTTTTTTTTTCATAGTATAATTGAAATTTCGTATAGAAAAATGTATTTTCTCTGTATCAGTTTAGTGATGCATTTAAAGCAGAACTCTAACCAGAACAAGAAAAGATAATAGCCCATTAAAAGGTAAATTAACAACCAGGTTTTCTGCAATATTTATAATAGCGCTGACCAATTTATGCAGCACAGGTAGCTTGCAATCGAAGGTCCCTACCTCACCAGTTTAGGCCCTAGTATGTGTGTCATGACTTTAGAGTGTGGAAGGAAACCAGAATACCTGGAGGAAATGTGCACAGGGAAACATACAAACCCAGTACAGGTAGTGTGTGTGTGTGTGTGTGTGTGTGTTCAAACTGGGAACCCCACTGCTCCAAGACAGAAATGTTGACCACTAAGCCATTGTACTGCCAGCAATATTTACCATCAATCCACAAATTTCTCATGCAGTACTTTCTGTTACTAAATGCCTTCAGTAAGATGGCCAGCATTATTTAGCCCACTTCCTCTGAGCCCTGGTTGTCCTGAACTAGAACTGCATGATTAATTTTTGATCAAAATCACAATCTTTTTCCCTTCCTGGTCTTCAAAACAGCAGTCACTATCTTTCTACCAAGTGCAGAGTTCTCACAGCTGGGACAAAAAATCCAGGCAGCCTACCAAGTTTTATAACACACTAATAAGTGGAAATAAAGTATCTTTTTTTTTTTTTTCGTTCTTTTATCAAAGGAAAGAACTCCCGCGTGTAGATGAAGGAAGTTTAACCATTTAAAGAACAAACCTTTTCTGCCATTTGTTGCTTACAAGTAAAAATAATTATTTTTCTGCTAGAAAATTACTTGGCACACCCAAACATATCATATATATCATTTTTTAGCAGAGACCCTAGAGAATAAAATGGTGGTTGCAATATTTTGTCACACTGTATTTGCGCAGCTGTGTTTTAAACATTTTTATTTTTTTTAAATGCACTTTAATGAAATAAAAAAAACAGTAAAGTTAGCCCAACTTTTTTTGTATAAAATGTGAAAGACTATATTACACCGTGAGAATCATGATCTTTATTCTAAGCAAAAAGAATTGTGATTTTAATTTTAGCCAGAATTGTGCAGCTCTATCCTGTGGCTGGACCAGGGTCTACCATACTCTCTCCACCTACCAGCATGTTCCTACACATCAATTTTGTTCTGTTTTAGGCCCCTTACACATGGGGCTAGCTCTGTTGGAGTCAACCTGCTCAGTGGGGAATCTGTCAGCTGGTCCATGTCTGCTCCACTTATGCAGAGCGGACACAGACACAGCCCGCTCTCCTCTATAGGTGGTCTGATGTAAGCAGATTGCCTATACATTTACACATGACTGCCACCCGTTCCACCAGAAGGATGGGAAACTGATCCCCAGCCGTCAGTTTTTAGCAGATTGCATGTCGGCTGGTGTAAATGGACAGGCGATTCGTTTACATCCGCTGCTCCATAGAGGAGACTGGAAGGTCTGATATGGTCCACCTAAACTGGCAGATGGACCCGATCAGTGTGAAAGGGCCCTTAAAGTGACTGACTGTTAAGGATCAGAAAAACGCACAGCAATGTGAAAAGTAAAGCATTCAGGTAAACCTTTTTACTTTTAGAACCACTTTAAGCACTTGAGGACCAGCAGCCGCAGTTGGACTGCGGCAGGTTGGCTCCTCTGGGCGAGCCGTCAAATCTGTATGTTGGCCACTTTAAGAGCACTAGGGGGCGAGTGATTTTTGATGGCTTTTAATTAACAGCAAGTCTTTTAACCAGTAGACAATGAGACACTCGGGTTGCTTGATGTACTTTTCAGTTGCTCAGTCAAGTTGATTTTAGATTGTTCATACTGTGAGAATGGTTTTGCTTTCTGAGAATTCTTATGGCTGTGACTTTGGCAATTGGCTTACCCCCTTATCCTGATGTTCCTGCATTGCGTTTTATAACAGATTTTATTGTGTGCAGTATTATAAATATAGAAAGTGGGCACTCCTATGGCCACATCTGTTTTGAGAATTGATGAAAAAGAAAGAAGGGCAAAAGCTGCCCTAAGATCAGACTTTAAAGGCAACTTTGGACGAGAGAATATAAAAATATATTTAACAATTCATAAGGCAACAGAACAAAAAAGTAAGTTAAAAATACATATAAAATGGAAAAGGGTAAATGGTGCAAAAAAGGAAATATGCACCACCACATACGGTGAGCCCCTGTGCGTCAATGCATTTTTGCTGTTTTGCTTCGTCGGGACACATTCGGGGGTTGTTGGGGGGGGGGGGGGGGGGGGAGAGTGGGTCTCGCTATCTTTTTTTTTTTTTTGTTTTTTTTTGTCAGCAATGTGAGTGAACAATTTTAAAAGGAAAGGACCAGAAAAAAATTAAAACAAAAAAGGAAAAAAATAAAAATATGTATGCAATAGAATAAAGTGCCAGGAGTCGTTACTCGCAACATGGGAATTTTATATGATTTTTGGCCGAGAGATACCACGGCTTTCATTAAATACATGGGGACTCTCCTATGTCAAGGGTTTTCGGTTCCAGTCAACACACAGCTCCTCTCTAAACTAACCGTGGTGTGGAGAGAACCACTCTTTGGGGGAAAAGGTGTTCAAAACCCATATTCTCCATTTGTCCTGGGCTATCATTCGACTGAACTCCTTTTACATACTCCATGAGTATGGGCGTGGCTCTCGCATCAGGTTCAAAGCAGCTGAGATGTGGTGCCCGGTTGTTCAATAGTGGATGGGGAGCTGTCAGCTAATGCCAATGTTTTGAATGTGGGGTCTGCCAACCCCAATAAGGCTGTATCTAAGCTGGACGGGCTGAGATTGGTTGGGCAATGTGATCCCTCCAGTTTGCCCAAATGGGATCGAATCTCTCATGTCTGTCATTTACATGTGGCAAGCCACCCTTCTGCCTCCATAATCTCCCTCACCTTCTGCAGCCACTCCATTTCACTTGACATTCCGGGAGCTTTTCCAGTGAACTGGAATGAGGTGTTTAGCAGCACTGAGAATGTGAGGGAGTGCACTATGTTTATAGTGAGAGAGGCATATGGGGAACTGGAAGGAGAAAGCATTTCAGGGAATTGGGGAGATCTATCCCGAGACCCTCCAGCATGTGGTTGCGCATCATTTCCCAGAAAGGTAGGACAAGAGGGCATTCCCACCATATATGCAGGAAAGTGACCCTCTGCCCGCAGCCTCTCCAGCACAAATTAGAGGGTTTCACTATCTTATTAGCGGAGTTCACTGAGGAATCTACTTAAGCATCAAGCGACATCATATATAATGTTTATATACATGTAGCCAAAAGTATCACTCCAAGCAGGTGCTGTAATCCTCCAAGGTAGGTAAAGAGCAAATAAAACCTACTGAGCAACAAAGGGGGGGGGGGGAGGGTACCTGTTTGTTTGACGTGTACCCCTGTTCCCACTTCCGTCAGTTCAGCCTGCCGCCTCCTTCCCCTTCTGCCGGGCAGGTAAAAGCATGGCGTGTTTCGTGCATGCGCAGTAAGGAACCGTCTGAAGCTGCAAGGCTTTACTGCCGGGTTCCCTTACCGGCAATGACAGCACCCGACGGAAACATCAGCTGGGATGCTGATATCGCTGGTCAGGTAAATGTCCGAAGTCGGCAACTACAGTGTGTGTAGCTTCTGACTTAATTTTTGGTCAGGAAGTGGGACTCCACTTTAAGATGGCAGCTTCTTTGGCTGCATAGGATGGGAAGGGTTCAGTTCTGCTATAAGACGGGGCAGGAAAATCCTGGTTGTCATGGGGACTAAATACTGTCCATTGGAGTCTTTACTTGCGGTCTCATTGACACATTGCTTTGTTTCTTTGCTATTGGTTTAGTGCAGACCAAGGATCACTGCCCAAAGTGATCTCAGAATTTTGTTACCTACTGTTCTTTGCAATGTTTTACCAGAATTAAATCAGGACTTGTGGAAAAACTGTTATGCAGCTGAAGTTCTTAATCTCACTGTCACTTTTTTTTTTATACTGAGCCATGGCCTCTGACTGGTTTTGTTTGCGTGACTGAGCGAACACAAATCTTACAAAAACCGATGATCATTGCTTGTTCAGGATGTCACTTCTATTTCTTTTTTCAAACTCATTTGCTATCCAAATATTTCTGCCAAAGCCCAGGAAATTACTTCAGTCACTCTTTAAAGGGAAGTGAAAATCATGTGATTCGTATATATATATATATATATATATATATATATATATATATATATATATATTTTTTTATTTTTTTTAAACATTTTTATCAGTAATTTACTACTTAGGCTGGCCATACGTGTTCATTTCTTTCCTGCAACCCCAGTGATGCAGGAATCCCTCCTGCCAGACAATTGTCTTCTCCCGGTGGAGGACGCCCTCCTCGCTCGGTGAAGACAGTTATTATTGCTAGTGGCTATAGTAACTGCTAGCGATAATCGCAGGTAAAACCCGGCATACTGGTTGTACCCAAGTTGATCGATCAACTTGGTACATTCAGCCTGCCCATACACGGTTCGAATATCGGCAAAGATTTGAACCATGTATGGCCTTCTTGACCCTTTCACTACCAGGTCTGTACTCTGTACAGATTTACAGAAGTGCCCGCAGGTGGCCAGGTCAGTACGGTGTACAGACCTCATGTCTCAATCGCCTATAAGCTTGTGGGCACTACCGATGCTGCCTCCCTGTCCCATGCCTCTCCACCCGTGCCACACCCTTTTATCTAAAACTGCCCCTCTGTACTCATGTCCCTCCCTCCACCCGATCCAGTGCTTTACTGTCTTTGCAGCGCTTTTTGGGCACTAGCAGGGTGCTTTATTCAACCCTAAAAGGGTTCAAAGCGCTGCTGATTTCAATGGGCAGGGACGCTTTAGGAGCAGAGTGAAAGCACTTGGGCTTTCACATTGGGATTGCAGATGAGGCCTTTTTCCGAGACTTTACATATTTTATGTATAAAGTAAATGAAAAAAAAACCCACAAACATAGTAAGACCCCCCCCCCCGCACTCACCCCTCCCACGGATACCTCAGCTTCTCCTCCCTGCTGATCTGTCCTGATTGGCCAGGAGGAGAAACCGGAAGGCTATAGCGGATATCCTCTATTGTCACAACTCACAAGTGGGTGGGTTCAGGGTGCAATGCTATGCGTTCGAGCCCAAACTTATGAGTCTGGTGCCCCCCAATGGACCGGCCGCTTGTGGCAAGACCCATTTTACATGGAGTGGACTCTGAAAAAGCAGATCTGCCTCCTCAGCAGGGGATCTGTCTGCTGATTTACCCCCCCCCCCCCGTTATGAGCAGGCGGATAACTGGTCCATGTCCGCTCTCCTGATGCAGAGTGGACATGGCTACAGCTCGCTATTTTCTATGGGACGGTTGGTTTGGAAACTGACTGCCTGTCCATTTCCATCTATTGCGATCCCATCTGCTAGATGGGTAATGGAATCCCCATCTGTCTTTAGCTGACTGGATCAGATGCAGGCAGGTGTAAACGGACACATGTCCATTTACATCAGTCTTTCCATAGAGAACAATGGGTGGTCCAATTGGGCTCGCCTAAAAATGGACAGGCAGACCCGATCGGTGTGCTTGTGTGAATGGGGCCTAAGGCCTTGTTCACATGGGGCATACACAGCATACCTTAACAGGTGTTCGGTGCATCTCTGTGCAGGCAGTCCCATTGATTTCTTTTGAGATGTAGTAACTGTACCAACAGAAGTCCATCCATACCTTGATACAAGTTATAAGAGTGCACCTATGCCCAAATAACATAAAATAAATGCTTTTATTGCAATTTGAGTTCTGTGACTTTGTTCCAGTATTCTTTTTTTACTTCAAAATATTTAATTGACTTTGCTTGTACAGTATAACAAATTTCGCAACCACGTTGTCTTGACTGAAAATGATAAACTGTTAAAACTGTTTTGTGGTTGCTGTTTGTCCTTTCTGGGGGAGATTCAACTGCTCAATTTGTTCTGGTGACCATGGTCACTGATTCGGAGAGTGATGGGAAAATCCAAAGTTTGCAATTGTTACTGAAACGGGGAGGGGGAACTTTCAGTAAGTACACCTATTCTGAGGGTTTTCCCTTTTGTGTCTGGCAAGTGAAAATCAGTTTCCCCCACACTGGATTTTTAAAGACCCTTTTGCTGTACCATTAATTTCAACAGTCTTCCCATAAGATTATATGTGTATAAAACTTATATTGGGCATGTTTACCTTGTGTGGACATCCAAAAGCCCCGAGGCTACTGCTGGACCCTGCCATCTTGAATATGATGTCGGTGGCCCTAGCAGCCGGAGTGTCGCCAAAGTGACGTGGTGGTATTGCCCTTTGCTCCTCTTCCCCGTGGCAGCTGAAGGCTATGCAGGGAAATGGTGAAGATGTGACGGCACACAGTAATTTTACAGTCCCAGAAGAGAAGATGGCCATATGTGCCATGAGGGAGCTGTGCTATGGAATTGTCTTACGTTTCTGAAGTAGTTCAATTTTCTGGCTGGTTCAGAGATACTTTGCAAGTCAGCTGAAAAATAAAAACTGCTGTACGTAAGCATTTTAAAAGTGTTTTTTTTTGTTTTAGAAAGGTTTTAAAGCTGGCCACAATTTTCTTATTGAATTTCCTTTTATATTTACCTTCAATTATGTAGTGGAAGGGCCTGACTGATTGCATACAAATTTTTAGTTTTTGGTAACTCAGAGGAGGAGGGAGTAATTACATGGTGTCTGGGTAGAATAGAATGGAGAAAACATTCAGTAAATCCCTTGCAATGCATGCATATTTTTTTCCTGTACTTGCACCCCCCCAATGTTGTGGAGCCGTGGACAGGGTGAGGTGTTTTGTAGCCCAGGAGGGAACACTAGCCAGGAGCAACGAAGCAGGAGCTTAAACCGGAGTTCCACGCCGGGCTTCACCCAGAAGGGGATCTCAGGCTTGTCTGCCTCCTGCATTTGGCACCTTTTTGGATGTGGGGGGAGTGGGTACCTGATTTTAACAGGTTCCCACTCCCAGCTCGGTTTGGTATGGTGAAGTAAGCTGGAAGTCGTCGCCCCCCCCCCCGCAGCAGGCCTATTGAGAAAGCATAGTGCAGTTCGCACATGTGCAGTAGGAAACAGGCTGTGGAGCCGCAAGGCTTCATTGCCGGTTTCCCTCAGCCAAGATGGCGGCGGCGGCAGCAGCACCACCTAAGAGCCGATTCAAGAATCCTCTTGAGTGAGGACGCCGCTGGATGCCTGGACAGGCAAGTACACTTATGGTAAAGGTCAGCAGCTATAGTGTTTTTAACTCTACGAAATGTTGGTGCAATACAGGAAACTAGCTCACTGTTTCTGCCATATCTGTACTTTGAGGGAAAATTGGAATTTACTTTTTTCCTTAAAGTCCAAATTCATTTTTCTCTTGCCATCCATGGACTGACACGGTGTCTCTTTACACTTTACACGTGGGTTATGTCCCTGCTTGCAGGAGAAGACCTAGGCAGAATGTGAGATGTTATACATACATTCTAAAAGCCAGAGCTGAACAGCCCCACCCAGGGGGCGGTCCCTCCGGACATAACCCTCCCACTACAGTCAGCAGACTTCAGTTTTTTTCTGCCTAGCAGAAGGAGAAGACGTGGCTCTCTCAGGAGCCAGTCTCCTGACCTATTTTTATTCCTTTTCTGGAATTCTTTTTTATTTTATTTTTGAGAATCTTCTATCAACTGTCGGCTGGGCAACAGGTTGGGTACAAGATATCCTCGTAGTCTTCCCTGTCCGACCATCGAGCGTGCTGATCCTCGCCTTGTGTGCGTGAGACTCAGTTCACGACAGGCCCCATGACTCCAGGGGTGGCCGGTTTTGCTTTCATGCTCCCACGGTCCTCTCAAGACTGAACAGTTCCTGACTGACTGTATCTTTCGCGGTGGCCCGGGCCGACAGCTACTCAGTACTGCACTGTGATAGTCCTGTCAGAAACACACCAATGGGTCCCTCAGGGGACGGGTAAGTAGTCTCTCCTGCCTGCAGGTGAGTACAAAAAGCTGTGTTTCTCTGTGGGGGATTTTCCCTGTCTCCCCCTGTATTTCATTGTCACTCTGTCACCATTGCTGTGCTGTGTGGGGTGCCTGGGGGTCACACTGTTCTTGGAGGGGCTAATGCTGGTCTGCAGATATGCTTGGGGCCTTTTTTTGTGTGTTTTGGGGCCTGAGCGCCGAGTGGCGCTGTGTGTGTGCTGTTTTTTCACTTTTGCTGAGTCATGGCGGCCATCTTGCCGCGGATCGCCTCAGTGAAGTGCGGCGGCCATTTTCTTGTAGCCCGCGCGCTCTTCAGCACTAGTTTTGGCCTCTAGCGCTGCTGTAACAGCGTGAATCTCCTCACAATCTCCTCACAGCTCACCAGCGCTGACACAGCGCGGTACAGACAGCGGAACTGAGCGGTCCCTGGTCCGGTTTGGTGAGTCCCCTGGGCGCCCCCTCCTCAGTCAGCACAGCCTGTGGGTGGACTTTTTATCTGAGGAGTCTCAGAGGGGGGCAATATGGAGTCTCTGTCACCAGCTTCCCCTAAATGTCAGTGGACAACAGGCAGTGCTTCAGCACCTGCGGTCCCTAGGGACCAGTTGTGGGCAGTCCTGGAATCATTTCTGACCAGGATGGGAGCTGTGTACAAGCGCAAGGGAGCAAAAAAGCGCCCTCTCCCCACTTTACTTCATGAGGGCAGTGCGCTGATTCAGATATGGGCCTAGCCACTACCGCTCAGGACCCTAGTTCTGAATGTATTGGATGGTTTTGAACAGGACATTCCTTATGAGGAAAACTCCAGTTCTGAGTCAGTAAATGACAGGGCGCTTGTTAGTGTACTCATGACTGCGGTGAGGGACACTCTCAAGCTAAAATGCTGCGGATGCAGAACCTCAGGCGGATACACTCTCCTTTGGTTCTTTTAAGGCCAGGCCTTCTAAAGAGGTTTTTCCATATGTACTTTCTTTGACCAGCTCATTGATGAGGTCTGGGAAAAGCCGCAGAAGAATTTTTTTTATGGTCCCGCGGCGTTTGTCTATCAGATACCCCTTGAAGATGCCCTACTTTAAAAAGTGGGCTTCTCCCCCAGTGTCGACCCTCCAGTCGCCCGGTTGAACAAGGCCATCACTCTCCCGATGGAGGGGACTCCTGCATTTGAGGACCCCACTGACAGGAGGTCAGAAGTGGTGAGCAGAGCCATGTTTGCCTTGTTGGGATCCGCCCTACGGCCTGTGGTAGCGGCGACCCTTGTGTCTTAAACACTTACAGGTTGGGCAAAAATGTTGCACCTAGCTGTACAGGAGCATAATCTTCCTCCAGACACAGTTGCTCTGGCCCACCAACTGGTTCAGGGCCTGGTTTATGTGTGCGACGCCACGTTAGACGCGGCCCCTTTAATATCCAGGGCCTCTGTCTCGGCGGTGGTATTGCGTCGTCTTATCTGGTTGAAGTGCTGGTCTGCTGACCTAGCCTTAGGAAGCTCCTGATGGATCTACCATTTAAAGGTGGTAGACCTTTCGGTGCTGCTCTGGATGACATCGTCATGGATGTCATGGGAGGTAAAAGCACTCTTCTTCCTTAGACTAGCAAGAGTGAGGAGGCCTGCCGCAAACGGGGGCCTTCCTTTCCAGCAAAACGGGGTTTTTTCGTCAGTCAGAGTCCACGGGTAGGTCCTCTCAGACTGACGGCAGTGCGGCTGGTGGGCACAAGTGCCCCTGGGTGCATAAGCCGAACAAGCAGCTCCCAAGCCCGCCTCCGCGTGAAGTCTTGCCTCCGTCCGACTCTGGGGTGGGGGGACGACTTCGCAGGTCACGAATCGGTGGTCCTCCCAAATCTCCGACTGGTGGGTGTGCGAGGTGGTCACCTCAGGATACAGGATAGTATTCCGATCCTGGCCCCCAGACAGATTCTTTCCCTCGAATCTTCCTCTCCTTCCTACCTGTCGGGCAGCCCTCTTGGGGGCTGTACAGGATTTGATCAGGTCCGGAGTGATTGTGCCGGTTCCGTCACAGGAGAGTTTTCAGGGATTCTACTCGAATCTGTTTGTCGTCCCAAAAATAGAACGTGGTTCGACCTATCCTGGACCTCAAGGCCCTGAATGCCTTCGAGAAGGTGCAGAAATTCCGCATGGAATCCATTCGCACGGTGATCGCTACACTCCACCAAAGGGATTTTCTTCTGGCGTCCTTGGACTTCAAGGACGCCTACTTGCATGTTCCGATCTGCGCAAGTCACCAGAAGTTTCTGCGCTTGCGATCAGCGAAGTCCACTATCGATTGTGGCTCTTCCTTTCGGCCTAGCCTCAGCACCAAGGGTGTTCACCAAGGTGCTTGCTCCGGTTCTAGCCTTCTGTTACAGTGAGGTATTGCTGTCGTGGGCTATCTGGACGATCTTCTGCTAAGAGCAGAAAGTGGCTCAGACTTATAGGAAAGGTGACTATCGTCAATTAGACCCTCAGGGACTTCAGGTGGTTCCTGAACATTCAGGAGTCAGTCCTGGTCCCGACTCAGTGTCTGGAGTATCTAGTTCTGATTCTGGACTCCTTGGAGGCAAAGGTATCCTACCTCTGGAGAAGTTGCTGACACTTCAGTCTGCGGTGCAGGTGCTGACATCCCGAAAATGGTTGTCAATCCGTTTTTTTGCATGAGAGTCCCGGGACTCGTGGTGGCCTCCTTCGCGGCCGTTCCGTATGCCCAATCACACACCAGGGCATTGCAGAAGGAGATCTTGTCCACCTGGGACAAATCCCCGTTGTCCTTGGATCTTCAGATCCAGGTGATTCACCTGGTCAGGGTGCCCCTGACATGGTGGTTGAGATCCTCGGCTCTTCGGTCCGGAAAGTCGTTCCCCTCCCATCCAATGGACGGTACTCACGACGGACACCAGCCTGACGGGCTGGGGTGGAGTCTGGGGAGTCCTGTCGGCTCAAGGCCTTGGACTCCGGACGAGCCCGTTTACCAATCACTGTTCTGGAAATACGGGCCATCGGACTGTGTCTCTCCTCAGGTCGGAGAGAGTACAGGGTCGCTCCATCAGGAGCCAGTCGGACAACGCCACGGCGGTGGCGTATGTAAACCATCAAGGGGGGACTCGGAGCTCAGCTGCGGCTTCCGAGGTAGTCCGTATCCTGAAGTGGGCTGGAAGAAACGTGTCGGCTCTGTAGGCCATGTACATTCTGGGCATAGACAATGGGCAGGCGGACTATCTGATTCGCCAATCGCCGGACAAAGAAGAGTGGTCCTTGCATATTTCAACTCCTTTGCCGACGGTGGGGCACGCCGGATGTGGACCTGATGGCCTCTCGACTCAATCGCAAGGGTCGAGGTTGTGGCCAGATCCAGGGATCCTTGGGCGATGCCTCGGATGCGTTGGTGGCCCCATAGGGTCCTTATCGCCTGATATAAACTCTGGTGATCCTAATTGTTCCGGATTGGCCTCAGCATCACTGGTACGCTGATCTGGTACGTCTGGTCGCGGACGTTCCCTGGCGGTTGCCGATGAGGGAGGACCTTCAGTCTCAAGGTCCTATGTTTCATCCGGCTTACAGTCTCTGGCTTTAACGGCAGGGCTGTTGAAAGCCAGGTGTTGAGGGACCGAGGTCTCTCAGACTCGGTCATTTTGACCATGTTAAGGACACGGAAGTCTTCCTCCAAGCAGATCTATCACCGTGCCTGGAAAGCTTATATCGCCATATGCGAAGCGCTGGACTGGCGTCCTCGGACGTATTCCGTCCCCAGAATCCTGCGTCCTCTGCAGTGTGGAGTGACCCAAAAGCTTGCTTTGAGTACCATCAAGGATCAGATTTCGGCCTTGACCGTCTTCTTTCAGCGACCTCTAGCGGGTCATTTCTTGGTTAGCACCTTGTGTTGGGGGTTCGCCATGTGCTCCCTCCTGTCAAGCCTCCTCTCCCACCGTGGGATCTGAAGTTGGTGCTCTCGGTCCTCCAGGAACCTCCTTTTGGGAATATCCGGGATATTCCCCTCTTGCCTTGTCTCAGAAGGTGGCCTTTTAGTGGCAATCACTTCTGTTTGACGGGTGTCTGAGTTGGCGGCTTTGTCCTGCAAGTCGCCATATTTAGTCATCCATAAGGATAAGGCGGTGTTGCATCCGTGACCTTCCTTTTTGCCAAAGGTGGTGTCGACCTTTCACCTACATGAGGACATTGTCCTCCCTTCCTTGTGTCCTCACCCATCGCATCCCAGAGAGTTTGCACTGCACATATTGGATGTGGTACAAGCCTTACGGGTGTACCTGTCTGCTACTGCTTCTATTCGAAAGTCCGACTCACTGTTTGTGACTGTCTCTGGTCCATAACAGGGCCAAGCGGTTTCGTCTGCCATCATTTCTAGGGGAATCAGACAAACCGTCATTCAAGCCTATGCTCTCCTGGGGCGGGCGCCTCCCTTCACGGTTACGGCGCATTCCACCAGGGCAATTGGTGCTTCCTGGGTTTTCCGACATCAAGCGTCGGTTGCACAAGTGTGCAAGGCGGCGACCTGGTCGTCTGTTCATGCCTTTTAAGTTTTATAAGGTTAATGTGGCTGCATCTCCGGATGCTTCCTTCGGCCGCAGGGTGCTGCAGGCCGATGTTTAAAGTTGCGACTCCTCCGTTGAGGAGCTCTGCCTTATTGGAGTGAAGTTTTGGTTTTTCCATTTATACTGCTCCCATCCCTCTTGACACTGCTTTGGGACATCCCACGTGTAAAGTGTAAAGAGACACCGTGTCAGTCCATGGATGGTAAGAGAAAATAGGATTTTTTGTACTCACCGTAAAATCCTTTTCTCTGACATCCATGGACTGACACGGCACCCACCCCTCCTTTTTAAGTTTGTACTGCTTTGTTACGAACTGAAGTCTGCTGACTGTAGTGGGAGGGTTATGTCCGGAGGGACCGCCCCCTGGGTGGGGCTGTTCAGCTCTGGCTTTTAGAATGTATGTATAACGTCTCACATTCTGCCTAGGTCTTCTCCTGCAAGCAGGGACATAACCCACGAGCAAAGTGACAGTGTCAGTCCATGGATGCCAGAGAAAAGGATTTTACGGTGAGTACAAAAAATCCTATTTTTTCCCTATACTAGACCAAATACTGCAAAGAGTGTTTCAACCACTTGCTATTGGCTTTTAAATGCAAACAAGACAACCTATTGAAATCCTACCACCAGCAGTTGGTCTCTATTATCACTCAAAATGTGTTCTTATTCAAATGGTATAGTTTCCTTTTACAGTCAACTTACTGGAAACACAACTAAGATCACTTTTTTTTTTTTTTGTCTAATCATATACTGCCTTTCATAGTTTGAGATTTGAGGTAAGAAATCCTAAATGTAAAAAACATTAAGTGCATCGTGATGAACCAGGATCTAGTTTGGCATTTTGGAAATAAAATTTATAACTGTACAGCTAGAGAAGCGATTCATTAACTAGTAAATGCATTTGATTTTCCTTGGAGGGTGAATTGGTGAAAATTACAGGTTTCAAGTAGAGCACTGACTTGACATTTTTACTAATTTGCCCAATATGAGCCTATCTTTGTGTTTTGCCCAGCAAGACTTGGTCACTTTCTGTGTCTGTAGACTTTCCACAGCATACACTTTTTTCCATTCAAATAACCCTTGTCCTAAGGTGACATCAAAGTTGCTGGCACACATACTGATCTTTTGAAGGTGATACCAGCTGTTTTTGCTACCACTGAGAAGGGAAATAATGTTTGAGCTTTCATGCTGTTTGCTAGCCCAATAATATAATTCTTTGTTATCTACACTTTAGCTGTTCAGGCTGCTGTAACAAACAATTCAGTTAAAGGTCAGTACATATAAACCACTTAGAGGGTTGCTCTGACAGAAAATCAACGTACACTGCAGGAAGCGAAATATGGGTGATTTAGAAGGTAAAATGGAAACTAGTTCAATACGAGGTAGGTTACTGGAGATAGCCGCGTTGCAGTGCAATGACAAATCGTAGTGGTGTGATGTAAGTCACTTCCATGCTGTAAGCTCGTTTATAGATGTATGTTTGTCATTGTGTTCATGTAAATACTTTATACAGAGTAGCCATTTAGAGTGGAAATCTACACACAAATTTTTTTTTAACTGGCTCTCATGAGCTTTTTACCATATTGTGCTAGTATGCAGGGCTGACTTACCTGGGAAGCAATCCCTCACAGCGCTGTGGTTTTGGCTCTCCCATTGATCACAGGCCCATCCATCTTCTCCCGATCTTCCTTCCATGTTTGAACACTTTCTTGGCCAGGCTGCGATGTCGGTCACTCATACACACGGGACTCTCATTCTAGCACAGATATGAGCTGTAAATTTATGCTGGCTCTGTGTACACAAACATTGACAAGTAACGAGAAAGCTAAAGGTCATAAAGCTTTAATGTTTAATTCCACATAGTTACTGTGTTGCAGTCTAGGAGGATCCAGAGCATCTCGGATGTGAAATTGTGAATAGATGCAGAACAATTCAGGTGTATTCTGGGTATCTACAATATTTGTCATGTGTAGGACAAATGGCTTCATTAGGCATTTGGCAAACCACTTCACCCAAAAAAGGCAAGTTCCGCTTCATTTTTGGGGCGGGGGACGGTAGCAGAGAGCAACCTACTTCCAATGGAAATCACCTAGGAGATCCCATTGGAAGTTCCCCCAAACCCCACCCACTACAGTATTTGTCGCTGCTGACTTTTTTGTGCTGAACCTCTTTAAGATGCCTAATTTATTCAGAGTGAACAGATTGGTGTGGTGTATACAGTAGGTCATCAGTTCAGTCTGACATTCACCATGCAATATTCTTGGTACTTGGAGACATCTAAAAATGATAGTGTTGTCAGATGTTTTTTTCTTGTTTTAGGTAGTGGTGAAGGATTAGAACTCACCACTGTCTAAAAAAAAAAAAAAAAAAACTTGACATGCAGGTTTCATTAGATGGTTTTACTTACCCTTGTCCTGACAGGAGGTGCTGAGAAATCTGAAGCGGGGGGCCACAGACTGATGTACAAATCTGAAAGGAGATCCCATATTCAACTAAAGAAAAGCATTATTTCTGTCTGTGGCTATTGGAGAGTTCCCCTCCCTTTTTTTCTTTCTGGTAAATTATTATTTGACAGAGCTTCAAATAGAAGTAAAAGCTGCTATAGGTGTAGGCCATTTACATTCCTTAATAAACCTGACTGGAATACTCCCAGGACATTGCTAAGTGAGGCCTAGTCATCATCCTTTACAGGAGTGAGATCTCTAATGCTGAGCTCAGGTGAGAGCATGTGAGGGGGGTTTGAATCGGAGAAAGCGCTCACCACTGATAGTGGAGGTGAGAAATGAGGACTAGGCCTCAATTGGCAATGTCCTGGGAGTATTCCATTCAGGCTTCATAAGGCATGTAAATGGCCTATAGCAAGGGTATTATTCATCTTTAGTCGGAGCTGCAGTGTTTTATTCTACAAACATCCCTTGCCTGCATAGGCAGGTTTTTTTTGTAAAGGTGAACTATCCTTTTAAGTGGCTCTACCTAAATTGAGCTGATGTCATGGTAACTTAGTAGCAGGTCATAAAGTGAGATCTACTTTAGCATAGAGTTGCACAGGCACCAGGGTTTACATGACTCGTCTCTGAGCCAGCATCTCAACCAAGGACATAGATGATCACCCTAAATGATTCCTGAACAAAGGTGGAACTCTCCCAGTGAGGCAGATGTGTTGTGAAGTCACTATATGTGGTAACGCATACCTGTAAAGCCAGCCATGGAAGAATCAAAATTGGGCCAGTTCCAGCTGAAAATGGCCCAATTTCAATGAACTTCACTACAACCATGGGCATTCTGGTTGTAGCGAAGTTCATCTATTGATTTGAATTCAGTACAACCAGTCTTCTTCTTTTTTTTTTTTTTTTTTTTTGATCACAGCCGGCAGGAGGGGTTCCTCCACCAAAACTGACTGTTGATGGAGGGGAAAGAATTTAAGCAGTTTTTTTGTTTCCTTTAGCCCAGGTTCACACTGGGCTGCAGGAGTGAAGCCGTGCAAGTTCAGTGTCATGCTTCCCAGGAGACAATTCTCAACGCCGACCATCGAAATCTCGTGGGATTTCACTCGTCGCGTGACTAGCATTCATCGCTTCCCGGAAGTATGTGCTTGTGGGCTTCACAATGGCAAATTCCTGCATCGTTTTTTTATAAGTTTATTTTTTCTAAGAAATCAGATGGGGGATGATTCAAATCGTCAAACACGTGAGTACTAGGTTGCTAACAAACATTCAATGCAATGATAAAAAAAACGATGGACCGCGGAACCTCCGCTTTAAGCGCTTATTCACACCAGCTGCTGTTACAACCAGCGACTCGTGTGCTGTCCTGAAGGATCGATGCAGTACCGATGTCGGCACATTCCACTGTTACCACCATGTTGTGGTGGTGTGCATGGAATTTATGAACCGGGCACATAGATGACGGTGCATTTTGTCTTTTCATACGGTGGGACTGTGCTGGAATAGCTGCTCAACACTGTACCACCGCACGTAGTATCAATTGGTCCCAAATGTTAAAGTGCAGCCTTGCTGTTGTGTAGGTGACTCTAGACATTGGTGCCCTGAACATATCAGATATTGGCATGGTGGGCAATCTTGCATACCATGCTAAGGAGTGCTCACAATTTTGTAGAGCAAAGTTTTTTTGTTTTTGTTTTTCTTGATATGTTTGATGCAGAAAATGGATCTCTGTATTTGGGGGACTCCCCGAAGTCTTGGGACAATTAACGAAGGACCAATTTCACAGATTTTGTGCTTGTGCAATAAGTCCAATCCAAAGTTTTGTTGCTTGGGCTGAGATCCCATTTGAGTAGCAGCATGGAAAAGCAAGGATTGTGTGTTTCACAGATGCACATTAAGGAAAATCCTTCAGTGGCATAGGATTATCCTTGAATAAAAATAGACTGGTGCAAAGTTGCATAACATGTTATACATATTAAATGATTTAGTCCTTAAAGAGAGCTCTTGATTGTATATTTGAAAGGCAAGCATTGTCTAGGGCAGTGATGGCGAACCTTGGCACCCCAGATGTTTTGGAACTACATTTCCCATGATGCTCATGCACTCTGCAGTGTAGCTGAGCATCATGGGAAATGTAGTTCCAAAACATCTGGGGTGCCAAGGTTCGCCATCACTGGTCTAGGGGAATCTTGAGGGACAGACTGTAAAATCAGAATGATACTGGTAAGAGGATAGATGTTGTGGAGATTGGTGCTACCACTTTTCATTGCAAAGCAATTGGAACAATTGTTTACAGTAGCAATGTTCCCCCCCCCCCCCTAATCTAATTAATGCTTTTTTTTTTTAAAGTATGGGTTTGGGGTTTTTTCCTCCATCATAATTGGTTGAATGCAGCATCTGTTCCCCGGTGCCTCTACAATAAGAACAGAGTGATCGGACATTGCTGATGGCACAGTTCTTACAGCTCCCCGAGCAGTCAGCAGCTCTCCGCTCTGCTTCTCCATGCTCACAGAAGCGACCCCCGTGACAGGTGCCAGGCCCCTGGCAGATCCAGACTCCCATTGTGGGGATGATGCGGTGCCTGGACCCATTTCTGTGATGTGAGCAGATTGCGGACCTCAGTCCGCTCTCTGCTGAAAATGGGTCACCGGAGTGCTAAACGAATTGCACTCCATATTTAGAAACATTCCAGTTTGGTTGTATTAAAAAAATTGACTTTTTTTTCCTGAAGTCTTTCAGGTTGTCTTCTCTAGAATCAAACCTAATGTGCAGCTAAAGGCTTCTGTATGACAGTCCAAACAAGTCCCGTTATGTGACGCACAAGCCTTAACTTCCTTTTTTTTTTTTTGTATAATCTTTATTTATGGAAGACAGAACATTACAGCACAGGTTTCAAAATCTAAAGGCAAAAACATCAAGTAATGCACCAGTCATTCCCTTTTTTCGTTTTTAGAGTTATACCACAACAAAGGTACAGAAACACTAAGGGCATGTATGACAAAGTCTTACAAGAGAGAGACGGTTAAATCAGTCATAAGCATAAGGGATGCAACAAAAATAAATTCAAGTGACTAGTTAGCGGCGGGGACCCCAGCCACCCAGCGAGCCAGCCGAGTCCCCAATCGCCAGGGTGCGAAATATGAGACAAAATTTCAACCTCCAAAGAGACGTTAATAATCATGCGGCCAGGCCGGCAAGCCTCTCGGACCGGACCAATAGCTCAGAGCATAGCAAATATAGAAGGGTGGATCAGGCGGGCGCGCGCAGGGGGAGGGGGGCGACAGAGCACCTCCAACTAACCTCCCCCCACGACATACCCCCCCCCCCGGGCCCCCCCTATTCGAGACCCCCCCACTACGGTGACACAAAAGTGTCAGTCCCCCAAACTGTCCAGGGGATCCCGCGGAAGGGGTCTCGTGATAATAAAGTTTCTTGGTCCGCCAAGCCAGCCGGTTCCCCAGCTCCGCACCCGTCACCTAATGCATATCAAGTGGACCGCCCACCAACAGACGGCCCGTACAGACTGAAACCAAAATGTACCGAGAGAGGAAAAAAAAAAAAAAAGGGGGGGGGGGGGAAGGGAAAAACAAAAAGGGGGGGATACAGACTGAGAAAAGAGAAAGAACAAGGTAGAATAGAACATACCTGGAGTCCCGCGTCCAGCTCCGCCTCCGCCCCGGGCCCCGCCAGCCTCTCAACATATATTTTGTATCTAGAGGAAAAAGAAGAGGAGAACCACCCGACCCAACTCCCACCATCAGCTGGACCACTGTGGTATTCCCAAAACGTTTCAGCCCATTGCTCCCACCTGAGAACCTCGAGCCCGCCCTTTAAGGGACGGATCCGCGAGCTCCAACAGGGCCACATCCAAGCTGGAGGACACGTGGCCGGGGTCCAGGACATATGCATCCCAGGTGGACCAGGTAGCAGAGAAGCGGTCCCGAGTACCCCTGCAGGTGGCAATCCAGTCCTCCGCCTCCCTGATGTCACCCACCCTACGACGCCAATCCTCCCTGCCTGGAATTTGCGGACGCCTCCAGTATATGGGAAGCAACCGCTTAGCCGCATTCAGGAAATGAGGCAGTACCCCCTTGCTGTACCGGCTTACCGGCATGGGAGGAACGTGAAGCAGGAAGTGAACCGGGGAGAAAGGGACGTCAATACCCGTTATCTCTTTGATTTGGGCCTTAACGTCCTCCCAGAAGGGTTTAATCACCGGGCAGTCCCACCATATGTGCAGAAGGGTGCCCCTATGACCGCAACCCCTCCAGCATCGATCTGACATAGATGGGTAAATCCTGGCAAGATCCGCCGGTACACGGTACCAGCGTAGCAGTAGTTTGTAATTTGTTTCCTGCGTCTTGGAGTCAATAAAGACAGTTGGTTAGCCGAAAAGACCAGCCCCAGATCCCTTTCCCAGGCCCTGATGTACGCAGGTTTCATTACTGAGGCCGTGGAACCGAGCAGGCGGTAGAGCTCAGAAATCATATGCGGGACCGGTTCTTCCGCTACAAAGAGACGTTCAAAGGGCGTAAGGTTGGAGATATCTCTTATGGAATTCCCCTGAGCCTTAAAAAAGTGGTGGAGTTGTCTATGGCGCCAAAAGTCCATAGGGAATCTCCCCCTACGGTCTCTAAGGGCAGCCAAAGAGAGTAGCTTACCATCCTGTAGAAGTTTTCCACAACTGGCACTACCCTCATCTACCCAAGGGCCAAAAAAGGCCGTCTGTTCCCCAGGTGGGAACCATAGGTAGCCTCCCAGGGGGGCCAATGGGGAGACAGGGGGCGCCATCGGAAGAGTGGCGTTGAGGCGATCCCAGGACCGGAGGGCCTGAACCGTCAACGGAGAAACAAAATCAGACAGTCCCCTGTGCTCCCGGGCCAACCACGGGGCATAGGATAGGTTCCTGCCCGCCATATATTTTTCAAGGGAGACCCAGAGTTTGGATTTAGTGTGAAAGCGCCAGTCAAGAATCCTCTGGAGGACGATAGCCCTATAATACCGCTGTATATCCGGAAGGCCCAGACCCCCCGCGTCCCTCGGTCGGCCCAACAGTCGGAGCGCAATTCTTGGCCTCTTATTATTCCACACAAAGGTCGAGATCAAGCTGGACATCTGTGTGAAAAAACACCTAGGCAAGGACATGGGTATCATTTGCAAGTAGAACAGTATGCGTGGGAGAATATTCATTTTTATGATACTAAGTCGCCCCATCCAGGTGAAGGCTGTCTTGGTCCATAGGGCCAGGTCATTCTTCACAGTTGCAATCAAGGAAGGGAAGTTAGTCGCGTACAGAGTGTCAAACCTATCCGTCAGCCGTATACCCAAATATTTTAAGGACGATTTAGCCCAAGTGAAGGGGAAAGCAGTTTGAAGTCTGCCCGCCAGGGATGGCGGCAACTGGATGGGCAGTAATTCTGACTTGGCATAATTGATCTTGAAATTTGAGAGTGACCCAAAGTGTTGAAGTTCCCGCATCAGATTAGGCAAAGAGATCAGGGGGTCCGTCAGGTGGAAGAGCACATCATCGGCGTACGCCGAAAGTTTGTGCTCTGTATGACCCACCGTCAGTCCTTTGATATCAGTGTTCGCCCGTATAGTGCGTAGAAACGGTTCCAGCACCAGGGCGAACAAAAGAGGTGAAAGAGGACACCCCTGCCTCGTGCCATTTCTGATCAAGAATCTAGGGGAGAGAAAGCCATTGACCTTGACCTGTGCACTCGGGTCCGAGTACAAGGCCATGATCCATGCCAACATATGCTTGCGCAAGCCCAGGGCCTCCAGTACAGCGCGCAAGTAAGTCCAGTCCACCCGATCGAAAGCTTTCTCCGCATCGGTGGACAGGATCAGGTAGTGGGGGGGATCAGGAGCAGCACGAGCCCAATGAATAAGGTGTATGGCCCTGATGGAGTTGTCCCTAGCCTCTCGGCCCGTGACAAACCCCGTCTGGTCCGGGTGGACAATGAGTGGGATTAGGTGTTTTAGCCTAGACGCAAGAATTTTAGCAAGAATTTTTATATCTACGTTGAGAAGGGATATGGGCCTGTAGCTCTGGGGCATGGTGGGGTCCTTCCCCTCCTTGGGAATGACAGTGATGTGGGCCAGCAGGGCCTCACCAGGGATCGCACTCCCTTTTGCTATAGAATTAAAATAACTGCACATCAACTCCGATAGCAGGGGTAGAAACTTTTTGTAGTAAGCCTTGGTGAACCCGTCAGGTCCAGGGCTCTTCCCATTAGGCAAGGACTTCACCGTAGCTCCGAGCTCAACAGGCGTAATAGGGGATTCCAGCATGGAACACTGGTCGTCAGTCAGCGGGGGAAGGCCAGCTGCGGTCAGGTAAGTTCTGATGTCAGACAGTCTCTCGGTCTGGGTCCTAGGGGTCTGCGTTGAATCTAGGTTATAGAGGGTGGCATAATAGTCTCGGAACCCAGAGGCAATCTGGGAAGATCTGACCGCGAGTTCACCCGAGGGGAGGCGCAGCTTCTGTACATACGTGAGCGCGCGTTTCTTCCGGAGGGCTCTGGCCAACATGCGGCCACATTTGTTGCCGTGTTCATAATATTTATGCGACAGGTATCGTAGTTGTTTACGTGCCTGCCGGTCTAATAAGCGCAAGAACAATATTCTCAACTCTGTCAGTTTTCCAAGAGCCTCCGGGTCCCCTCCTTGTTTATGTGCAAGTTCCGCCTGCTGTAGCGCCTGAAGAACCCTAGTAAAGTCCGCTTGTCGGGCCTTCTTAAGTCTAGCGCCCTGAGAGATCAGCTCACCCCGTATCACCGCTTTATGACCCTCCCAGATAACCCCTTCATTCATACCTTCCGTGGTATTTTCCTTGAAATAGTGGGACAGGACGTCCGTGACTCCGGAGACCGCGGCCGCGTCATCCAGCAGGGATTCATTCAGGCGCCATGACCAGGCCCTACGGGTGCCCTGAGGCAGGGCCAAAGTGGCCGTCACCGGGGCATGGTCCGAAATAGTTATATTCCCGATGGACGAGGCCTGCAGCAGCTCCAGAGCCAAGTGGTCCACACATATCAGGTCAATGCGGGTATAGACATCGTGGACCTTTGAGTAATAGCTGTAATCTCTATCAGAGGGGTGAAGCAGTCGCCAGCTATCCAGAAGGCGATGGGACTGTAGGGATTTGCGGAAATGTTTAAGGAAGGCGTGAGAGTGTGAGGGGCGTTGGTGCGAGGTGTCAAGTTGGGGGTTAGGGCTCACATTAAAGTCTCCACCTAAGATCAGAGGACCTTCTCTAAAGTCTGTCAGGCTGTCCAGAGCACTGTCTAGAAACGTAAGCTGATTGGAATTAGGGGCATATATCGTAGCTACTGTAAGCTTTTGGCCCGCTACGACCCCTTTCAGGAAAACATATCTTCCCTGGGGATCAACCTTACTCTCAATGACCTGAAGGGGGCAGGACTTATGAATTGCGATAGCCGTGCCTCTAGATTTCGAGACCGGTGAGTTGCTCAAGAACCACTGATTATAAAGATGGGTGGGCAATTTAGGAGTTGACTGGGGGGTAAAATGCGTTTCTTGCAAAAGAACCACATGTGCTCCTGACCGCTTCAGTTCCCACCAAAGTTTACTACGTTTGCAGGGGGAGCAGAGACCACGTACGTTATAAGAAATTACCTTTAACGATGCCATGGGAAGTCTGTGATGTAGTCGAGTCGCGTAGCATGACTGCAGGCGCAGGGCGGAAGACGGAGCCGGAGGCAGATCCTATAAAGAGGCATGGAGGAGAAGAAGAGAAAAGAGGAAAAGGAAAAAAAAAAAAAAAAACAGAAGGGAGGGAAGAAAAAACAGTGAGAGACAGGGTAACACACATAAGGCACAAAAAACGGCAATGGTAACAATACCATGACATAAAATACCTGGGGGGCAGGCGTCGGGCTCAGCCCTACAGGAGGGGAGCGCCCGAGGCCCATCCTCATTTCCAAACAAGGAAGTATACCTAAAAAGGTACGGTCTACGTGGGGAACGTGGACCAACACTGGAGGGAAGGGTGTGGGGGTCAGTCCCCATCCACCGCCATGTACTAACAAGTAGGCAGCATGCAAGGGGGGATAAGGTTCTACAAAAAACAAAAAAAAAAAAAAAAAAAAAAAAAAACCAAAAAAAACCTGAAAAACCCTGAGGAGCAAAGTGCAAATTTGAAAGGTAAGTAAGTAAAAAAAAATAGTGAACGAGTCCAAGGTATCCGGGAAGTGAGCGCGTCGGGACAGGACCGGGGCCAAAGCTTCAAGTCTCTCCAATAAGGACAACGACAGGGGCCTATGATCAGTCACCGCTATAAAGGCAATAGGTCCAGTTGGAGGGCGAACAAACATTAACACACTGAATGGCCAGGTCTCAGTTCCAGGTACCAGCGTAATTAGAGGGCCCGGGCCTCCCTCAGAGAGCAGTTAGGATACCAGTATCTGAAGGAAACAGACCCTTCAGAAAGTCAAAAAACAAAAACAAAAAAAACAGGTCAGGGGAGGGGAGCTGCCACTCAGTGTCGCTGCGACACAGGACCTGAAGGAGAGGCAGATGTAGGGCGCCTGCGATTTCTCCTGCGACTCTTGCGGGTAGGTGGCAGCCAGGGCTGAGGGAGCTGCACGTCAGGGTGATCTTGCGGGGCCCTCCAGTCCGGAAAGTCGACTGGCTCCAGACCCAGGGTGCTCAGAAAGTGTGGGAGGTCGTCCTTGGTGCGCAGCGTGGCATGTCTGCCCTCTTTGGATGCTTGCAAGTAGAAGGGAAATCCCCAGCGATAAGGCAGACCTGCCTTTTGGACTGCTTCCAGCAGGGGGCGGAGAGCCCTACGTTGCATGAGGGTTCTCCTGGAAATGTCCTGGTAGAAGTAAAGGTGGGCCCCATCGAAGTCAAAGTATGGCTTCCCACGCATTTTTTGCATGATCTTATCTTTCAGTGTATACTTGTGGAGCTTGCATATGACATCTCTAGGGTTGTCCACATCTTGAGAGGGCGGTCTGAGGGCTCTGTGAGCACGGTCAATCTCTATGGGTGCAGTAGCAGGCAGGCCTAAAATCTCTCTAAATACATCCTCCAGAGTAGGGACAATATCCTTAGGTGCTGTTGCTTCAGGCAGACCTCTTATGCGGATGTTCGCACGCCTGCTGCGGTTCTCAAAATCATCCAACTGACACAGCAAAGTCTCAATTTTTTGATCCTGGGCGCAGCACCTGGCTTGAAGCATAGAGATGACAGGCAGGGCCTCATCAAGTTTCTGCTCCATTGTTTCCATCCTAGCCCCCAAGTGGTTAGTGTCAGCCTTGAGCTGGGCAATGTCCTCCCTGAAGGCCCTCTCCACCCTGGTTGTAAACTTTTCCAGGTCCTCTCGAGTAGGGAGGGACCAGATATGGCGTCTTATGTCCCTGTCCCTGTCTCCCATGAAATCATTCATATCAGGGCTCTGGTCAGGGGGGGCTGAGGGTCCCGGGGAGAGTGGAGGGGCATTGTCACTCACCATCTGCGAAGAGGGTATCTGGGAGTCCTCAAGCAGCTGCTGCTGCCGTGTCAATGCTTTCTGAGCAGCCTTAGCTGCCTTGGATGATTTTGGCGTCGGCGCCATCTTGGAGGCCTCCTGTCCCGTACCGCGGGACCCGCTGAAGAAGGCATCCAGCTGCTCCTGTCGGGACCCGTCCGCTCTCGGTTGCTGGGAGAGCGCCCGCCGTCCCTGAGACATGTTTCCCGGCGTTCCGGGAGTGATATCTCCCCTTAGTATCGCTGATTGTGCGGCGGTGGGTAAGGAGCTAGAGAGACACGCGTCCTCACTCCTCCATAGCCAGGCCACGCCCCCCTTAACTTCCTTTTATTGTCCATGCTTGAGCCAAATCCTCCATTTGTCTAACATGTTCCCCCCTGCAACATTCTTTTTGTTCCATTGTAGTGCAAGCACAGCCTGCATGAGTATCAAACTGTTCTGAATTTAGGAGTAGTGCAGCATTGTTGCAATGTCCTCACAGGAAGCTGCAGTATGTGGACTTCACTAACAGGCATACCAGGGTATTTATGGTCCTTTACAGGGGGACCAAGAGCCAATGGACTGAGTGCTGTAGCACATATATTTTCTAAAATAAAAATGGACACGGGCTTTTTTTTTTTTATGCCGGTTAGTGTGCAGATCACAAGCAAAATGCACAACCAATTCCAGCTATCACAAATGTCAACAGTTCTCTCTCTTCTGCCAACTTTTGCGCTATATAAGCTTTACCCTAAAACTATTTTGGTAGTGTTCTGTCAACTACTGGCTGAGTGACATCCTGGCTTATTGACATCCTTGGAGTCTCCCCAGCTTGACAATCAAGCGAATACAGATTCCTGCCATTGCCGGTTTAGCTGCAACAGCCCTCTCGGACTTGGGCAGCCTGTGAGTTCTTGTGAACCTGTGAAGGGCTCCCTTGGGCTCAGGAAAACCATATGGGCTCTCTAAAAGTGCCATTAACCACTTAAAGGAGTTGTAAAGTTTTGTTTTTTATTTTCTAAATAGGTTCCTTTAAGCTAGTGCATTGTTGGTTCACTTACCTTTTCCTTAGATTTGCCTTCTAAAGGTTTGTTTTCTTTGTCTGAATATCTCACTTCCTGTTTCTCCTCACTGAACTTCACACCATCATCCGAGTGGTGTGGAGTCAGCCAGAACAGCTTACTGAACAGCTTACTGAGGAGAAACAAGAAGTGAGAAATTCAGACAAAGAACAAAGAAAAAAACAAAATTTAGAAGGGAAATCTAAGGAAAGGGTAAGTGAATCAACAATGCACTAGCTTAAAGGAACCTATTTAGAAAATAAAAAACGAACCTTTACAACCCCTTAAAGGAACCTATTTAGAAAATAAAAAACGAACCTTTACAACCCCTTTAAGCCTCGGCCATTTTGGCTGGTTAACTACTTCCCACCCGGCCACTGTACATATACGGCCGGGTGGGCACTCTCTCCTTCTGAGTGGACGTTCAGGAACGTCCCTCAGGAGGGGGATCGCGCGCGCGTTCCCACGCAGCGGCGCCATCCCGATGCACGAGTGTCACCCGGACACGGCGCATCTCGATTCGGCAGGAGGGCTCTGTGATTGACCCTCCTGCTCACATGTCTGTGTCCAATCACAGCCGTCATGTGATGTAAGCAGAGAGCCGGTTGCTAGGCAATCGGCTCTCCTCTCCTGACACAGAAGTCGTCGGTGAGGAGAGGGGATCGCTGCAGCTGGCTGGTGATCGGTGAGTATGAGCTGTTTTTTTCAGCTTTTTACTCACTGATCACCAGCCTAGTTTCCCCACACAATGTAAACACAAGTAACAAGTCACACTAACACATGTCCCCCACACACACACATGTCCCCCACACACACACATGTCCCCACACACACACACATGTCCCCACACACACACATGTCCCCACACACACACAGTCCCCACACACACGTGTCCCCACACACACACACGTGTCCCCACACACACCACACGTGTCCCCACACACACACACGTGTCCCCCACACACACACACACGTGTCCCCACACACACACACACACACCAACGTGTCCCCACACACAACACACACACACGTGTCCCCACACACAAACACACACACACGTGTCCCCACACACAAACACACACACACGTGTCCCCACACACAAACACACACACACGTGTCCCCACACACAAACACACACACACGTGTCCCCACACACAAACACACACACACGTGTCCCCACACACAAACACACACACACGTGTCCCCACACACAAACACACACACACGTGTCCCCACACACAACCACACACACACGTGTCCCCACACACAAACACACACACGTGTCCCCACACACAAAACACACACGTGTCCCCACACACACACACACACGTGTCCCCACACACACACACACACACGTGTCCCCACACACACGTGTCCCCACACACACACACGTGTCCCCACACACACGTGTCCCCACACACACGTGTCCCCACACACACGTGTCCCCACACACACACACACCACACACACGTGTCCCCACACACACACACACACACGTGTCCCCCCCCACACACACACACACGTGTCCCCACACACACACACACACACACGTGTCCCCACACACACACACACACGTGTCCCACACACACACACACACACACGTGTCCCCACACACACACACACACACACGTGTCCCCACACACACACACACACACACGTGTCCCCACACACACACACACACGTGTCCCCACACACACACACACACGTGTCCCCCACACACACACACACACACACGTGTCCCCACACACACACACACACACACGTGTCCCCACACACACACACACACACGTGTCCACACACACACACACACACGTGTCCCCCACACACACACACACACGTGTCCCCACACACAAACACACACACACACGTGTCCCCACACACAAACACACACACACGTGTCCCCACACACAAACACACACACACGTGTCCCCACACACAAACACACACACGTGTCCCCACACACAAACACACACACACGTGTCCCCACACACAAACACACACACACGTGTCCCCACACACAAACACACAACGTGTCCCCACACACACACACACACGTGTCCCCACACACACACACACACGTGTCCCCACACACACACACACACGTGGTCCCCACACACACACACACACACACACACGTGTCCCCACACACACACACACACACACACACACGTGTCCCCACACACACACACGTGTCCCCACACACACACACGTGTCCCCACACACACGTGTCCCCACACACACGTGTCCCCACACACACGTGTCCCCACACACACGTGTCCCCACACACACACACACACGTGTCCCCACACACACACACACACGTGTCCCCACACACACACACACACGTGTCCCCACACACACACACACGTGTCCCCACACACACACACGTGTCCCCACACACACACACGTGTCCCCACACACACACACGTGTCCCCACACACACACACGTGTCCCCACACACACACACACACGTGTCCCCCACACACACACACACACACGTGTCCCCCCCACCCCCCACACACACACACACACGTGTCCCCCCCACACACACACACACACACACACGTGTCCCCACACACACACACACACGTGTCCCCACACACACACACACGTGTCCCCACACACACTCACACACACACGTGTCCCCACACACACACACACGTGTCCCCACACACACACACACGTGTCCCCACACACACACACACGTGTCCCCACACACACACACACACACACACGTGTCCCCACACACACACACACACACACGTGTCCCCCACACAACACACACACACGTGTCCCCACACACACACACACACACACGTGTCCCCACACACACACACACACACGTGTCCCCACACACACACACACACACGTGTCCCCACACACACACACACACACACACGTGTCCCACACACACACACACACGTGTCCACACACACCACACGTGTCCACACACACACACACACACGTGTCCCCACACACACACACACACACGTGTCCCCACACACACACACACACACACACGTGTCCCCACACACACACACACACACGTGTCCCCACACACTCACACACACGTGTCCCCACACACACACACGTGTCCCCACACACACACACGTGTCCCCACACACACACACGTGTCCCCACACACACACACGTGTCCCCACACACACACACGTGTCCCCACACACACACGTGTCCCCCACACACTCACACACATCGTGTCCCCACACACACACGTGTCCCCCACACACACACGTGTCCCCACACACAAACACACACACACGTGTCCCCACACACAAACACACACACACGTGTCCCCACACACAAACACACACACACGTGTCCCCACACACAAACACACACACACGTGTCCCCACACACAAACACACACACACGTGTCCCCACACACAAACACACACACACGTGTCCCCACACACAAACACACACACACGTGTCCCCCACACACAAACACACACACACGTGTCCCCACACACAAACACACACACACGTGTCCCCACACACAAACACACACACACGTGTCCCCCACACAAACACACACACGTGTCCCCACACACAAACACACGTGTCCCCACACACAAACACACGTGTCCCCACACACGTGTCCCCACACACACACACGTGTCCCCACACACGTGTCCCCACACACACACACACGTGTCCCCACACACTCACACACACACACGTGTCCACACAACACACACACACACACGTGTCCACACACACACACACACACACACACGTGTCCCCACACACACACACGTGTCCCCACACACACACACGTGTCCCCACACACACACACGTGTCCCCCACACACACACACGTGTCCCCCACACACACACACGTGTCCCCCCACACACACACGTGTCCCCCACACACACACACACGTGTCCCCACACACACACACGTGTCCCCACACACACACACACGTGTCCCCACACACACACACACACACACGTGTCCCCACACACACACACGTGTCCCCACACACACACACACACACGTGTCCCCACACACACACACACGTGTCCCCACACACACACACACACACACGTGTCCACACACACACACACACACACACACACACGTGTCCCCACACACACACACACACACACGTGTCCCCACACACACACACACACACACACGTGTCCCCACACACACACACACACACACGTGTCCCCACACACACACACACACACGTGTCCCCACACACACACGTGTCCCCACACACACACACACACACACACACACACACACACACACGTGTCCCCACACACACACACACACACACACACACACGTGTCCCCCCCCCACACACACACACACACACACACACGTGTCCCCCACACCACACACACACGTGTCCACACACACACACACACACACACGTGTCCCCCCACACACACACACACACGTGTCCCCACACACACACACGTGTCCCCACACACACACACACACACGTGTCCCCCACACACACACACACACACGTGTCCCCACACACACACACACACACGTGTCCCCACACACACACACACACACGTGTCCCCCACACACACACACACACACGTGTCCCCACACACACACACACACACGTGTCCCCACACAGTAAAAATACCTGTCCCCCACATATGTGACAGTAAAATCATATGTCCCAATAATCATTTGCACACATGTCCGTGATCACACGAACCAATTATTATACACTTAACGGAACTTTTTTTAACAAAACATGTAGTAGAATACATGTTGGCTTAAATTTATGAGAAAATTCGATTTTATTGTTTTTTTTTAAAATGGAAAGACGATAAAAAATTTTTTTTAAACTTCCGCTTTCTTCGCTTGTATCGCAAAAAATAAACGTAGTCGTGAATAAATACCACCAAAAGAAAGCTCTCTTTGTGTGAACAAAATGATAAAAATTTCATTTGGGTACAGTGTAGCATGACCGCGTAATTGTCATTGAAAATGTGAGAGCGCTGAAAGCTGAAAATTGGTCTGGGAAGGAAGGGGGCTAAAGTGCCCAGTATTGATGTGGTTAAAGACCAGGCCCCTTTTTGCGATTCAGCACTGTCGCTTTAATTGACAATTGCGCGATGTAGCTCCCAAACAAAATTTACCTTTTTTTTTCCCCACAATTAGAGCTTTCTTTTGGTGGTATTTGATCACCTCTGCAGTTTATTTTTTGCGCTATAAACAAAAATAGTGACAATTTTGAAAAGAATGTAATATTTTTTTTAATTTTTGCTATAATATCCTCAAAGTATATAAACATATTTTTTCCTCAGTTTAGGCTGATGCGTATTCTTCTACATATTTTTGGTAAAAAAAATCGCAATCAGCGTTTGATTGGTTTCTGCAAAAGTTATAGCGTTTACAAAATAGGGGGTAGTTTTATGGCATTTTTATTTTTTGTTTTACTAGTAATGGCGGCGATCAGTGAGTTTTTTTCGTGACTGCGACATTATGGCAGACACTTTTGACACATTTTTGGGACCATTGTAATTTTCACAGCGATCAGTGCTATAAAAATTCACTTTTTACTGTGAAAATGACACTGGCAGTGAAGGTTAACCACTAGGTGGCACTGAAGGGGTTAAGTGTGCCCTGATGAGTGTTTCTAACAGGGGGGGAGGGGGGTTGGGCTCTGTGTGACATGACACCGATCTCCGCTCCAAGTTCACGGAGCCAAGATCCGTGTCATTGTCACTAGACAGAGCAGGGAGATGCTTGTTTACACAAGCATCTCCCCGCTCTATACCTCCGTGAGACGATCGCGGGGATCCCCACGGCCCGACTCGCGGGGAAGGCAGCAGGGTCGCGAGCGCACCCCACGTCAGGCAGTTAAAGGGGACGTACAGGTAAGTTGATGTGCCAGTCTGCCAATGTATGTGTACTGGAGGCGGTCGGCAAGTGGTTAAGCAGTATCCAACTGTGCTGGTAGTTTAAAATCTTTAATATTTTTAATATTTGCAAGCAAAATGAAGGTTTCCTACTTAACAGCTTTTTTTAAGTTGGTAATACAGCGATATTCGAACCAATTCAATCATACATTAGGCAGTGTACATAGATTTGCGAAACAATGGGATAATGGAATATTCCTGAACTTTGTTTTATCTCATGGTTACTGTGAAATTTTGTGAATGCAGTGCATGATATCTCAGCTTGCAGAGCTTGGATTCACTGAATGAGTTTACCAAAATGTAAATATTGCAGAATATACAGCCTCGTGCTAAGCGCCATTTCAAATTAATCTATCTTAAACAGAAAACTCTTTTTTTTTTTTTTACTCCAAAAGGATTTTATAAAAATTGAGAAGCAAAAAAATCTATTTAAATCAGATTTAAAAAAAAAAATTGGTTTATATTCCCCCTGCGTGTCATACACCTTATGCTGACTGTATGGTTTTTATTGTAGGTGCACTAGTCTGGTCACCAGTTCCATCTAGAGAGGTTTGCTGTTGGTGTCTACCGAGCTCTCCATGGTACCACAGATGCCAGTGTATTTTTTCAGGATCGCTAAATTTATGTTCTGTGGCTACCTTTTTATAATGTACTGATCTTTTAGGTAGGTTGTTGGTTCAATATGGGATCAGTTCTGATGTGAAAATTGGTTTCCAGGATCTGGTTTATGCGTTGGAAGCTCCAGCTCAAGATTAATTGCATGCAAAACATGCTAGATGAAGACAGCTTGCTGAGGTTGACTGAATGCTGCCAAATTTCCTGAGAATTAAGACAGCCGCTTTACAGTTAATTTCTTGTCAAAAAAGAGAAATCCATTTTTATTCATTTGTGAAAACTTGCCTTTGTTATACTATGAAATGTGGCCTTCAGTCAGAGCTGCTTCTCTGAATAGGAGGGTGGTGTGCATGTGATAGGAAAAACACCACCGGTTTCTTTGAATGTCACTACACAGCTGCACTCTTTGCATTCAGCTTGTGATCAAGAAACAACCCCCACAGGACATCGGGTTACTAATTTCCAAGGGTCACATTAATCACGGTAAGAGGTCGTCTTGTTCTGCTTCTCGTTGACTGATTTCTGTTCATTGTACCAGTTGACTGCACTGTTATTTTCTCCTTTCCTCATTTGGTCTCTGACCTCAAGACTAGACTCCAGTTTTTTTTTTTTTTGACTAATCCTGTTCAGTGTTTAGAGGCAATCACATAATTAATTCGGAGGACTGAATTGCAGGTTTGCTTTCACCACCATTTGAAACCTATTCTTTGCTCTTTTGATGATTGGATACTATAGCTATTTAGATGCTTAGGCGGGGGATCTGTATTTTATACTAGGCGTTTTTTAATGTTTATACATTTTCTAGCTTTTAGAATGTATGTATGATTTTTGACTGTTAACCATTACCGTTGGGGCTCATTAACATGCACCACGGGCAACAATGCTCAACACAGGCCCAAGACAAAATAAGTCATAAAATTTTCTGTAGGCTTGCTTTAGATCATGGATATGCAATTAGCGGACCTCCAGCTGTTGCAAAACTACAAGTCCCATCATACCTCTGCCTCTGGGTGTTATGCTTGCTGCTGTCAGAGTCTCGCTATGCCTCATGGGACTTGTAGTTTGGCAACAGCTGGAGGTCCGCTAATTGCATATCCCTGCTTTAGATCAACACATTGGTCTGCCCTGAGCGAAAATGGGGCATACTGCATTTGCTGCAATACAAAATCATTTGGCTCCTGCTGTGACAATGCACAACTCATTAAAAAAAATGAAAGCATGACCTCATGTGTTAAATCGCCTTTAACATGCCTTAAAATCGTTGTAAACCCACTCTGACAACTTGCACCTACAGGTAAGCTTAGATTAAGGCTTACCTGTAGGTGCAAGAAATATCTTCTTAACCTACACGGTTAAGGAGATATTTGCAGAAAGCACTGAACCGATGTCTATTGCGCAGGCGCACTGAGCGGGCCCGTTTTCTGAATGGGATAATTCTGGGAAAGCGCGCGTGCGCAGGGATCTGCCGGTCCCACGTGCATGTGCGGGAGTGACGTCATCGCCGCTCCGGCCAGTCACAGCGGCGATACAAGGAAGACGCTCCAAGGCAACATGGAGGGGGAAAGAGGAGCGTTTCGGGGGCTTCGTTCTCAGGTAAGTGCCACATAATGAGCTAGTATGCTATGCATACTAGCTCATTATGTCTTTCTCTTGCAGGGTTTTTTTTCAGGTAGGAAGGTTTACTTCCTTTTTAAGGGGAAAGATCTTAAGCTTGCTAAAGTGTTTTCACTAATCACTCATTTAAAGAAGAGCTCCAGGAATGAGCCATTTTTAAAGTTGAAGTTTAATCAAATTATTTTGATCCTTTAGCTGCAGTCACCTCTTACCAGTAATGAAGTATGTACCATGTCTGTCAGGCAGGTGGATCCTGTAGAAATCTTCTGTTTGACAGGTTATCTCAACTTCCAGCACTATGGAAGTTAATAGCCCTGCGTTTTTATGCGAGCGGCAGCAAAAAAGATCTGATAAACTTCCCCCCTCTACCTCATTCCTTCATTGAAAAAAGCCTGTGCGTTAATTGCATGTAACGTGATCTCTGAATGGGAGAATGTCTGACTAGGTTCTCTCCCCCATTCAGAGAACTTGTTTTATATGCAGTATAATCCAGCTGCTTGACAGACGAGGGACATACACAATTACAGGTTAATCCGACCATACACTAGTAGACGTTAAAAAAAATACTCGCCTTTTTGTAAAGCCCTGTACACACGACCGGTAATCCTGTCTGTTTGAAAACCGTCGGTTTTCCCAACGGTTTTCCTGCCAAGCTTGCCTTGAAAAGCCATGTATACACACGGCCACACAAGACCCGCCGTTATTTTTGAATGGCAAGAATGTGGTGACGTCAGACTATGTCGAGCCGGCTAAATTACGTTCTATGCTACCGCACATGCGTCTAATTGTTATCGAGCATGCGTGGCTTATTTCCCCTTCAGGTAAGCATACAGACAACCGGTTTTCTCGGCAGGAAACACTCTGTTGGGAATCCTGATGGGAAAATAGAGAGCAGGTTCTTTTTTTTTTTTTCTTTTTTTTTTCGGCAGTTTTCCTGTCTGGAAAACTGCTGGGGAGCATACACATTGCTGGGATTCCCGGCCAAAACCGGTGGTGTGTACAGGGCTTAAATAATTTTTTCATGTGACAACACTGAAGTGGTGTAAATCTTGTATAACAGTGTAAATTTGCTGTCCCCTCAAAATAAGTCAACACAGCCATTAATGTCTAAACTGCTGGCAACAAGTGAGTACACCCCTAAGTGAAAATTTCCAAATTGGGCCCAATTGGCCATATACCCTCCTGGGTGTCATGTGACTTTTTAGTGTTACAAGGTCACAGGTGTGTTAAATATGGTATCGCTCTCCCTCTTACTGGTCACTGGAAGTTCAACATGGCACCTCATGGCAAAGAACTGAGGATCTAAAAAAATAAAATAAAATTGTTGCTCTGCATAAGATGACATAGGCTATAAAATTGCTAAGACCCTGAAACTGAGGTGCAGCATGGTGGCCAAGACCATACAGCGGTAGAACAGGCCTCGCCATGGTCGACTAAAAGTTGAGTACACGTGCTCGGCGTCATATCTAGAGGCTGTGTTTGAGAAATGGATGTATGAATTGTGCCAGCATTGCTGCAGAGGTTGAAGGGGCGGAGGGGTCAGCCTATCAGTGCTCAAACTATACACTGCATCAAATTGGTCTGCATGGCTGTTGTCCCAGAAGGAAGCCTCTTCTAAAGATGATGCAAAAGAGCCCCCAAACAGTTTGCCGGCGACAAGCAGACTAAGGACATGAATTACTAGAACCATGTCCTGTGGTCTGATGAGACAAAGATATAAAATTTGGTTCAGATGGTGTCAAGCACGTGTGGTGGCAACCAGGTGAGGAGTACAAAGACAAGTGTGTGTCTTGCCCAAAGTCAAGTATGATGGTGGGAGTGTCATGGTCTGGGGCTGCATGAGTGCTGCGGCACTGGGGAGCTACAGTTCATTGAGGGAACCATGAATGGCAACATGTACTGTGACATACTGAAGCAGAGCATGATTCCCTCTTTGAAAACTGGGCTGCAGGCCAGTATTCCAACATAACGACCCCAAACGCACCTCCAAGATGACTGCTGCCTTGCTAAAGAAGCTGAGGGTAAAGGTGATGGACTGGCCAAACATGTCTCCAGACCTAAACCCTATTGAGCATCTGTGGGGCATCCTCAAAGGGAAGATAAAACAGAAGGCTGCTGTGGCTGTCAATCAGATCCTGGGAGCAGAGAGTGGGTGGTGGGGCCGAGCTGTGCATGTCTATGGATGAACACAGCCTGGCTTGGAAGCAAACCTGAATCTTTGCCACCATAGCAAGCTGCTTGCCTGCTGGCAAACGCAGAAGAGGAGCTTAGAGCACCAGTGAGTGACCCCCAAAAGAGGTTAAGGCCACTTTGTGCATTTCCATTGCACAGAGCATGGAAATATAACATGTTTTGTTTTTATAACCACCTTTTAATTTTTGCATTGTGCCTTTTTGCAAAAATGAGGGAAAATCTAACCTACGCAAAAAGGTAAATATCCAAATTTCTCTAAATCTGAAGGTTTAACTTTTTCCCTGAACTGCTTTCAGAATTTAGGAAAGACCCCCAAAACTATTTTCTGAAAGCACATGACCGCTAAAATAAAAAGCAGGTATTTGCGCCTGATTGGACTCGCCAGTCTCCCTTATGGAGTGGCGGATGTCAGCGGTGACTATCTGCTGATGACATCCACCACTATCCGATCCTGCCTTCAAAAAAGACAGATGGTGGTCCTATTTTTTTTCTTTGTAGAGACATCGGGGGTCTAAACAAACCTGTTTTCTGTTTAAAAAAAAAAAAAAAGGGGACTGAAGAGTTCCAGCTGATACTGGTGGGTTAAAATTAGTGCTGGGGGATGGATGTAATGGTCAGGACAGTGTGGGGGGGGGGACAGAACAATAATTTGAGGTAGTGCGGGTGACGGATAGAGACAGCGGTGGAAGGAGGGTGTCATTTTAGCTGAATAACTGATCAGTGGCTTGTTAGCTGCTAATTGGAGCTATTTTGTTTGACAGTCTGAACATTTCTGATACAAGTTTATCAGAAGAGGTATGTAAGTCCGTACGTATTTGGTCACCTGCAGGCAGTTCTGTAGGTCCGTATGGCGTACGGACCTGGCAGTGACGAGGTTAATGGTTCGTAAATAAGGACTGCAATTTAGCAACTTTAGACACTTCTGCTGCTCTTTTCATTCAAAAAAATATCTAATGTCTTGGGACTCTAAATCATATTGAAAAACTAACAGATCTGCAGCTTCTATGCAGACACTCCTAGTCTTGTTTTTGCTGTTATTGGGAATGCAAGTTCAGGAAATCATACTAGTGTTTGGATATGCATCTAATGATTTTGGATAAAAAAAAAAAAACTAAAGGATGTATTGTGGTTGCTTTATAGTTCAGTTTCTGATCTAGTATTCCCATACGGGTATTGTGTTCATTAATGAATTATGTATTGTGTATATATTCACAGGGTGTGATGGAATATTGGGTCTGTTTCAGAAAGCTTGGCTTTGGGTCCACGGCTATTTAAAAAAATAAAGGTTTAACCATATAAAAACTTTTCTAGTTTTAGACAAACTGCAGATGGGTGCTTTAATACATTAGTTTTTATTGCTGTTTTTGCTCCAGTTAGGGAGATTCACCCTCTATTCTGTCTTCTAAGGGTCCTTTCACACGGGGCGGATCCGTGAAGATCCGCTTGCTCAGCGGGGATCGCTCCGTTGATCCCCGCTGAGCCGGCGGATGACAGGGCGGTCCCTGCACACTGTGCAGGGACCGCCCTGTCAGAGCGCCGCTCTCCCCTATGGGGAATCGGATGACGACGGACCGTAGAGTCCGTTGTCATCCGATCCGCCGACGGAAGGAAAAATAGGGTTTTCCTCCGTCACACTTTGGCGGAGCGGATGTCAGCGGACATGTCTCCGCTGACATCCGTGCTTCCATAGGGGTACATGGAGGATCCGTTTCAGGTCCGCCTAAAAAACTGACAGGCGGACCTGAACGGACCTCCGTGTGAAAGAGCCCTAACTCTGATAAAAGCTTTAAGCTTTTATCAGAGTTAGAAGACAGAATACCTAGTTGGCATTTTTGAGCCATAAGCTTTTGTGAGTATATTGCTGAAAAATGCTGCAAAACGTATTCTACAGTTAACGCTACTGGCTCTTTAAAAAAACGTCAAGTGTGCATGAGGCTTTACTGTTGCCAATGTGAAAGTAAAGGAAAATCCCAAATGGAGGGGACACCTTCCAATGAAATACTAGTTCTAGTGACAACCAGGGATTCCCTCACTTTGGGCGGGATTTCCTCTCACTTTCTGTTCTGGCTATTGGACAGGGAATGGCAGAAAGTCCAGTGTTATAACCCTCCCTTACTCTTTCCAAAATGGGGGGGTGGGGGAGGGGGTTTACGTTGAATTCTACTTTTAAATGAACTTATGGTTTGTCTGCACCTGAGCCGATTCTTCTGTCTTTAGGTGTAGGCACTGGGTATCTTGGTTAAGGAAAATGGCTGTAAAACCAGAAGGCTTCACTGCCGATCTCCTACAGTGCATACGCAAGATTGGCTGCATTTCCTGAATGGTCCGGCACTCCTCTGGGGCCTGTGTTCCAAAGGCTGTGGGGGAAGAGGGGGCCAAACATGGTAGATCGCCGTGGCGATCTAAGCAGGAAGTGGTAGCAGGTAGTTGTCAAAACCAGATACCCACGCCCCCCAAAACTTCCAAATGTGGCAGTGGAGGGTGCAAAACAGAACTTTCCTTTTGGGCGGCGCTCTGCTTTAATTATTGAAATGTTAATTTCTTGTATTTTGGGCCTCGTGGAACTGCCTTTGTTAAATGTTACGTTTTAGATACTTCCCTTTCATTCTTTTAAAAGTATACAGGAGAATCTTTTGGTTGCTATGGAAATCAAGTTCAATTTACACACAAGGCTTATTTTGTATTGGTCTTATAATAAACTTTTGTGTATTAGTCATATTAGCCTTATTTATGCAAATTTTTTTTATTTTTTCCCCTCAGGTATGGCATCACAGCTGCAGGTGTTCTCCCCGCCTTCAGTATCGTCCAGTGCCTTCTGTAGTGCTAAGAAACTCAAAGTCGAGCCTTCTGGCTGGGATGTTACGGGACAGGGTAATAGCAACAAGTATTACGCACACAGCAAAAACCTTGCTCAAGGGCACACAAGTTCATCTCACCACGTAGCCAATTTCAGGCTACCTGCCTATGAGCCCAACCTCTTAATCCCAGCCGTTGCAGCAGAGCACATTGTGGTAACTGCTGCAGACAGCACAGGCAGTGGACCTACGACCTCCTTCCAGAGCAGACAGATTTTAAACCATAGAAGTAATCTTTTACTGGAACCCTACCAAAAATGTGGACTGAAAAGAAAAAGTGAGGAGGTGGACAGCAACGGTAGCGTGCAGATTATTGATGAACGGCCACCTCTGATGCTGCAAAACAGAACCGCGGTGGGTGCTGCTGCCACAACCACCACTGTAACCACTAAAAGCAGCAGTTCTAATGGCGAGGGGGATTACCAGCTTGTTCAACATGAAATCCTGTGTTCCATGACCAACAGCTATGAGGTCTTGGAGTTTTTGGGTAGGGGGACGTTTGGCCAAGTGGCAAAATGCTGGAAGCGTAGCACAAAGGAAATTGTTGCCATTAAGATCTTAAAGAACCACCCTTCCTATGCCAGGCAAGGTCAAATAGAGGTAAGCATCCTCTCACGCTTGAGCAGTGAAAATGCAGATGAGTACAACTTTGTGCGTTCCTATGAGTGCTTCCAGCACAAGAACCACACTTGCCTTGTTTTTGAAATGTTGGAGCAGAACCTTTATGACTTCCTCAAGCAAAACAAGTTCAGTCCTCTTCCATTGAAGTACATCAGACCTATCTTACAGCAGGTGGCCACTGCCCTAATGAAGCTGAAAAGCTTGGGGTTAATCCATGCAGACTTAAAACCAGAGAACATAATGCTAGTTGATCCAGTTCGCCAGCCTTATAGAGTGAAGGTTATAGACTTTGGTTCTGCCAGTCACGTATCAAAAGCAGTGTGCTCCACCTACCTACAGTCCCGGTACTACAGGTAAGTTTTTTTTTTTTACATGTGACCGATGAAAAGGCAAATCTGAGTTTATACGTTTGGGGAATCATGGAAAGCCCTTGCAGGGCCTGTGCACCTTTAATGGCTTTAAAAGTGAGTTTTTTTTTTTTTTATTTGATTTATACTTGCCCAGGTTGATGCCACATCTGTCCCCCTGCGCCTCTGCACTGAAAACCGAGCGAACGGACATTGCTGATCGCTCGGTTTTCAGAGCTCCGTGAGCAGAGAGCTGTAGATGTCAGTCATGGCTTTCTACTCTGCTCCCCCCCCCCCCCAGCTCACTGGAGTGCTGAGCTGTGGAGGGGCGGAGCAGCCAGCTCAGGCTCTCAGCAGCTCGCTGAGACGGGCGTCAGTCCAGGCACCCGGCGGGTACCTGGACTGATATCCATGACATCCACAGAGAGCGAACTTCAGTCCACTCTGCTGAAAACTGCTCAAAGGAGTGCAAAACGAATTGCACTCCTGTAAACCAAAGGAGAAGCCCAGCCAAATTGGCTTTGGCTGGGCTTCTCTAAGGCTTTACACAATTGTGGTTTGAAAATATGCATTTTATTTGTATAGATATGTTTTTCAAAATTACAGAGTTGGGAAGGAAACCTGAATTTGGTGGTTTTCAATTGCGGAGAATTTGTCATGCATTTTGACTTTGTATTTCCCGTAGAATCCGTTATGCTAATGCATTATGAAAAAGTCCTGTGTTCATTTTAAATGAATTAGTCAGTTGATTACAGGCCCTTGACAGACAAAAAATAAGTGCAGCTGAAAATATACAGGAAATGATCATTACGGGGTCATTTTGCACAAAGTGCAATCTTTTTAGAGGGCATTTAACAGGTGGCGAGGAGGAATTATGCCACTTCACTGCCTGTTCTAAACCCAAAAAAATTGGCACCACTCAGTTGCATTTCAATTGAATTGGTTACGTTTGGTAGGCAGAACTACCTGCTGAGTGTGAGGGAATATAATTTTTACTGTGCTGTAATGCAAAGGGCAGGCAGCATGTGTACACTCCATCCACTGCCTTTGCAGCTTAAGTGGGGGGATTTGAGGAGATGGGGTGTGCTGAACCGCATGTTTTTTTTACCTCTGGCCCAACGGCAAGTGTAAACTTGGCCTAAAGGTAGACATAGATTTTGATACATATGTGGCCACTGCAGTTTAACAGAAGTCAGTCTGCTAATTGACTTCTGTTCAGCTGCCCTGTCAGATTAAAGTGGCTCGACCAGTGGCTATAGTAGAATTCCTCCATCCACCTTCAATGTGTGAATGGGGGAATTGGTTTGGTTTTGTTTTGCCAGGTGACAGTTAACTAAAAAACAAACCATCTATGGCCAGCTGAAGGCTGGCCATACATAGATTGAAGTTTGGCCAGTCCCTGCTAAACTTCAATCTATGGGCAGGGAGGTTGTTCAGAAGTCAGTCTTGCAATTAAATTCCTGCAACAGTTCTGTCAGGGCCTGCTCAATTTGCACTGCCAGCAGCACTGATCAGTATATTCTGACAGGTTCACCACTGTTAGAATTCAATACCACAGCAGGAAGGATTCCCCCCCCCCCCCATCCTCCTTTTGCATGTGATTATCTCCTTAAAAAAATGTATAGGCTGTGTACACCAAGTGTTTTTTTTTTTTTTTCGTTAAGCCCTTCAAGTCGAGCGAAACAACTGACAGATCACCGTGCCAACACAAGCAATGTTAGTGCAGCGATCTTCCCACTGTGCTATTGTATTCTCACCACCAGCATACATTAATCAGTGTTTTGCAATTTGATGCTAGTTTTCCAGAATGTCTCTTGGACCACAGCCGGTCGTTCCCACTAAACTGGTCAATTTTCAAAAAGTGTGTACCCAGCTTAACTCTTGCACGTCTTGGGAGATTGAATCTGAATGTAAACAAAGTTATTCTATTTATTTTTTTTAAACCTGGATATCAGGACCTCTGATTCCCAGCATTGGGTTGGGGATGGGGAATTACAAATGGCAGTTCATTTATTTATTTTTTTCTCAATGCACAAATGCCCTCTATTAACAGCTTACGTATTTCACTCATTACTTTTCACTCATTCAGTGTCGGTTCACACAGCACGATGCGGGAACCTGCGCAATTCCAGTGCCGGTGTTCTGCCGAATAAGTTCCGACCAGCGGATAGGGACCCCCTTGTACTGCGCAGGCGTGTCAGCTAGTCTCCGAAAATAGCCGAACAGTACACGGCGCATGCACAATGACTATGGCATATGTCCGCACGCTCCCGAAATAGTGCTACTCTGCGGGGATGATTTTAAAGTACACGTCTTAGCGGGGCGTGTTGATGGGCAGGTTTTGCAATGTTCAAATAACAAAGTGTGAACTATTGAAATTGTCCAACATTGGTGCCCTTATGTCTGCATCATTTTGTGAATAAAATGTGCCCATCAACATGCCCTGCTAAGACGTGTACTTTTATTGTTTAAGCCCCTTGCAGAGTAGCAGTAGATTCGGGAGCGTGCGGTATTAGCATCGGGGACGTGCGGCATATTGGCCCACGCGCTGTGTAGACCTGAGTGTCAGCTCTACATGTTCGGCTATTTTCAGAGGCTTGGTAGGTTCGGTTGAGGTTTGTACTGTGCAAGCGCCGCGCCTGCGCAGTACAGGGGGGGGTCCAAATCCGCCGGAGGAACATTTTCGGCAGGACACTGGTTCCCACATCGCATAGAACCCGCAGGCAGTTCACACTGCTCTGCAAACCGCTGCGGGTGTCAATAGAAAGTTAATGACACCTCCAGATCTGTTTGAATTCACAGTTCACACTGCAATATGCAAACACCCATGCAATCTGATTCTGGTGCTGACAAAATAGTTCCTGCACGATTTTGACCCAAAGGTGATGCAAATTCAGCCATACAATCTATGGCTGAATGCGCATTGCACACATCGCATGTGATCTTCACAGCAGTGCGGTGTGCATCGCATGCAATGTCTGCCATCGCACAAATGTGAACCGACGCTAAGGCTTAGTTTTAAATTTGTGACTGCTTTACTGCTCCCAGCCACTCCCTCCTAAGCTATATGTATATATGTGTGTGTGTGTATATGTGTGTATGTATGTTGCAGCCACATTGCTTTGCTTCATGGCAAAATTATTCCTCCTGATGCAATTTGCAGGCAGTACTACCTGTCAAATTTCATCCATTTGAGTGTATAAGGTCAATGCTGCAATTTTCTGTGGTGTTGCAGGCTTTTAGGAGTTAAACAGGCGGTGATATACTGCTTCCACCTGTTGAACTCTAAAAAGCATTTTACCTCAGATTTTCTAAGGGTTACCATTAATTTTAAATGAGCCCCTCCCCAAGACTGACAGTGCTGCTCTCCAAAGGTCCCCTCTGCTTCATCCAGAGTGTAGGCGCTCTAATATAAGAGGTGTCTTACTGGTCGGATCACCAGGGGAAAACCAAGAGAAAAGTAAAAAAAAAAAAAACGAATGCAGTCACCACATCTAATGATTGGTAAGCTGCAACGTATTACATTTTTGTTTTTAATGACACGTTTAAGTCCAGCCTGGGCTTGGTTGGCTGGGCTTCTCCTATGGGTCACAGGAGTGCAATTTGTTTTGCACTCTTGTGACCCGGTTTCAGCAGAGTCTGCTCTGTCACAGAAATCAGTCCAGGTACTGTCATCACGACAGTCTGGATCCGCTAGGTGCCTGGACTGATGGTAGTCTCAGCCTCTCAATGAGCAGCTGAGGCGGCCACTCCCCCTCCCCTCCACAGCTCAACGTTCCAGTGAGCGTGGAGGAGCAGATTGCTGCTGATTGACAGACAGCAGCTCTCTGCTGGGAGCTGTGAGAACTGAGCAATCGGCGATGTTCGACGATTGCTCAGTTCTTGGTGCAGAGACGCCAGGGGACAGATGCAGCATCGAGCCGATGCTGCATCCACCTAGGCAAGTATGAAACTAGAAGAAAACTACTTATCGCGTTTAAGGAAAAACGAAAACTAGTGCAGCCATCACATAATGCAAAAATACTATAAAAAATTAGACACCCTAAATCGGGGATCCTCAAACTACGGCCCTCCAGCTGTTGCGGAACTACAAATCCCATGAGGCATTGCAAAACTCTGACATTCAGACATGACTAGGCATGATGGGAATTGTAGTTCCTGAACACCTGGAGGGCCGTAGTTTGAAGACCCTTGCCCTAAATGCTTACCTGAGCCCAATTTCGATCCATGTGGGTGTCCACTGGGTAGGGAACACCAGAGGTCGAGGTTCAGGGTCACTTAATGCAAAACCATTGCACAGAGCACGCAAGTGTAACATGATGATTTAACCACTTCAATCCTGGACACTTACCCCCTTCCTGCCCAGGACAATTTTCAGATGTCAGTACTAGCACACTTTGACAATTGCGTGGTCATGCAACACTACCCAAATACATTTTACTCTTTCGTCCATGGACCGACACAGCTTCTCTATTGACAAAGTGGGTATTATCCGTTAATTAGGAGTGACTAGGCAGAAAAACTTGTAAAAAGTGTTGCATCACACCTTCTACAGTACCGCCCAGGGGGCGGACCCTCTGGGTATACCCTCTCAGTCTGCACATCGCAGATCAGTTTTTTTCTGTCTAGCAAGGAGTAGGACATGGCTCCCTTCGGGCCCATTGGTCCGGGGAAAAGATAGAGATAGAGAGATAGATAGATAGATCTATCTATCTATCTATCTATCTATCTATCTATCTATCTATCTATCATTATTATTATTATTATTATTATTTTTTGCTACATTTGTTGTTTCCTGCGATCTTCGATCAACTGCCGACTGGGTGACAGGCTGGATCCTCGATCCTTGTAGTCTCCCCAGTTTCGGCCATCGAGCTTGTGCCGACCCTAGCTACGCGCTGGGTTTTCCACGACATGCCCATCGCTCCACGGGTGGCCGGTGAGCCTACGCTCCAGGGCCTGCATCGGACCGCTCAGCTTCGGCTGACCTTACGGCCGAGTCGCAGCAGCCTGGCCGGTGAGCTTACGCTCCAAGGCTTGCATCGGACCGCTCAGCTTCGGCTGACCTTACGGCCGAGTCGCAGCAGCCTGTCCGGTGAGCGTCATGCTCCAGGGCATACATATGATCGTACCTTCTGGGTCCAATCACAGCATGCCTGGCCAACAGTCACCTTCCGTGCGCGGACGATGATCTGTTTGGAATGTCTTCCAGCAGAATACATGCAGGATAGGTAAGTAAAACTCCCCTGCCTCGGCTGGGTGATTTAGCTGGACATTCCTGGAGAGATCAAGTAAGTGGTTGTGGCCCCTTTCTTCCCTCTCTCCCTGCCTTTCCCTCCTCCCTGGGCTTCTAGCTAAAGGTTGCTGGGTGCTGGGGGTCACCTAGGGGGTCCCACTGGAGCGGGGCTGGCTGTAACTAACATTTAAAAGAAATGTCATTTTTGCTTACCTGTGTTTCTGTGTCTCCATGCTGTCGGCGGCCATTTTGAGGTGGTCCATGCCAAGTTTGGCCTCTTGAAACTGCCTGGCGGCCATCTTCCTGTGGTTTGGCCACACCCACTGGCCCCTATCAGGTGATCGGTGGCCATGTTTGTCCACCCTGTATGCAGATATTGCCGTTCGGCGGCCATCTTTTTGTGGGCTATGGCTGCCTGACCTCTATCTTCTGTCAGCGGCCATTTTCTGAAGAGCCCACATTATCTTCCATACAGACGTTTTTGGCAACCATTTTGCGAGAGCCTCCGGCGTCTAGGGTGCATTACACTGGTGCGAAAATTCACACAGGAAGTGCTGATAAAAGAAGCAGACTGACACAGCAGCAAGAGGACAGCATCACAGGCGCAGCATAGCAGTACCTATCCAGGGTGGTGAGTCCTCTGGGTAACCCAGCATCTCTGCAGCACAGGAGGGTGGCCTATTGATATCTTGCCTGGAGCCCTGTGAGTGTCAGCGTGTGGTCAGCATGGCATCTGAGCCAGATGTCTTCTCCCCTGAAACACCAGATTTAGCAGCTGGTGTCGCTGAGGTGTCTATGGACGCTATGTCGGCAATCCTAGAGGCGTTTGCTGCCAGGGTGGAAGCAGCACACGGGAATACAGGGGGTAATAAACGCCCCCGTCCCCTGCAATCTTCTGGGGATATTTCTGATGCAGAACCAGGTCCAGCTACGGCTCATGGCCCAGATTCTAATGCATCAGAGACTGCAGACCGTGACTGATCGGACAGTGAGGAGGACTCCAAGTCCAGGTCAGTACGCGAGACGGCTTTGGTATCTGACCTTATTACTGCAGTGCGGGATACGCTAAAGTTGGAAAGGACTGAAGAAGTAGCAGATACTCCAGTCCCCTTTTGGGTTTCGTAAACCTGCCCGCACTGCTAAGGTGTTCCCTTGTGTGTCTTATTTTGACAAACTCTTATACAAGGAATGGGAGAACCCACTGAGGGTCTTTACAGCCCCAAAGAGGTTTGCAGTACGATACCCCTTTGAGGAGAGTTTTCTGAAGATATGGACCTCTTCCCCTATAGTGGACCCTTCGGTGTCCAGACTTAATAGAGCCACCACTATTCCAGTAGAAGGGGCTCCTGTTTTCAAGGACCCTGTGGATAAGAAGGCTGAAGCACTCGCTCGCTACCTATACTCAGTGGTAGGCTCGGCAGTACGCCCGGCATTGGCGGGGGCCCTAGTGTCTCAGACACTTACTGAATGGGCAAAATTGCTACTCCAGGGGTTAAAGGAGCGAGATGCTCCTCCTAATGAGATAACTTTGGCCGACCAGTTGGTCCAGGGCCTTAAGTTTGCCTGCGAGTCAGACATGGATACTATTCCCCTGCTGTCAAGAGCTTCGGTTTATGCAGTAGCAATACGCCGCCTGATCTGGCTAAAGGGCTGGTCTGCGGACCAGACTTCCAAGAAAGCCCTATTGGATCTGCCTTTTAAGGGCGACCGACTTTTTGGGGCTTCTCTGGATGACATCATCAAGGATGCCACAGGAGGTAAAAGCACTTTGCTTCCCCAAACTAGCAAGGGTAGGGGACCACGCCAAGGGCAAGGGCCCTCCTTTACTGCACGTAAGCGGTTTTTTCGCCCCCTTAAGGCGACAGGGAAAAGACCCCAGGCCGATAAAGCGCCTGCCCAAGGACAAAAGCGTCCTTGGTCCCGCAGACCCAACAAGCCTGCGGACAAATCTGCGTCCACATGAAGGTCCGCCACCACCCAGCTCTCGGGTGGGGGGGGGGGCGTCTTCGCAAATTCGCGACTCAGTGAACTGCTCTAGTCTCCGACAGGTGGGTTTGCGAAGTAATCTCCTCAGGCTACAAGATGAATCTGTCTGGTGGACAAGAGAGAAATTCTATCACCTCCAATCTCCAGCTACTACCGACCCGTCGGGAGGCCCTGTATGGGGCGGTCCAGGGTCTACTGGAACGCGGGGTAGTTATTCCAGTTCCAGAACAGGAACGGGGTCAGGGTTTTTACTCAAATCTGTTCATTGTGCCAAAGGAGGGGGTTCTTCCAATCTTGGATCTCAGAGCCCTCAATTGCTTTGTGAAGGTACAAAGATTTCAGATGGAGTCGGTTCGATCCGTAGTCACGGCTCTCCATCCGGGGGACTTTCTGGCCTCCTTGGACATCAAGGACGCATACCTGCATGTCCCCATATACTCCAGACACCAGAGGTTTCTGCGATTTGCTATCAGGAAGAACCACTACCAGTTTGTGGCCCTCCCGTTTGGCCTTGCCTCAGCACCCAGGATGTTCACCAAGGTGCTCGCTCCGATTCTGGCACTTTTAAGACAGCGGGGTATCGCTATCACAGGTTACTTGGACGACCTTCTGCTGAAGGCCCCTTCAAGCTCAGAATTAGAGGTAAGCGTGTCCATTACCTGTCAGACTCTTCGAGACTGTGGTTGGATACTAAACACGCAAAAGTCAGTATTGGTGCCCACTCAACGCCTAGTGTACCTGGGGTTGATTCTGGATTCTTTAGAGGCAAAGGTATTCCTCCCTGTGGAGAAGTTGCAGACCCTCCGGGCTGCAGTACGGCAGCTGACTTCCAGGAATTGGTCGTCGCTCCGTTTTTGCATGCGAGTGTTGGGCCTCATGGTAGCCTCCTTCGAGGCGGTCCCATATGCTCAATACCACACTCGAGTGTTACAGAAGGAAGTTCTGTCCAGATGGAACAGATGCCCTTCATCTCTGGATTATCAAATCCGAGTGAGCCACCTAGTCAGGAGATCCCTGGTATGGTGGCTGACAGCACCGGCTCTAATGGCCGGGAAGTCATTTCTTCCGGTTTACTGGATAGTGATCACGACGGACGCCAGCCTTACAGGTTGGGGGGGAGTCTGGGGTGTCCAGTCGGCGCAAGGTCGCTGGACCCCAGAGGAAGCCCTCCTGCCGATCAATGTCCTGGAGATCCGGGCGATCAAGCTGTGCCTCTTCAAATGGTCTCAGAGACTGCAAGGGCGTCCAGTCAGGATCCAGTCAGACAACGCCACAGCAGTGGCATATGTCAATCATCAAGGAGGAACAAGAAGCTCAGCTGCAGCATCGGAGATCGCTCGCATCCTGAAGTGGGCAGAGAGGAGCGTACCGGCACTGTCGGCCGTGTACATTCCGGGTGTGGAAAACTGGCAGGCGGACTACCTGAGCCGCCAGATGCTGGACCAGGGAGAATGGTCCTTACACCCGGAGGTGTTCCAACTCCTCTGCCAAAGATGGGGCACACCAGACGTAGATCTTCTGGCTTCCCGACTCAATCGGAAGGTATTGAGGTTTGTGGCCCGGTCAAGAGACCCATGGGCAGACGCAATGGACGCGTTGGTAGCATCGTGGGGTCAGTATCGGCTAATCTATACCTTCCCTCCCTTAAGGCTTCTTCCTCTTCTGCTCCGCAGAGTGGAGGCAGAGGGAATTCCAATGATCCTAATCGCTCCAGATTGGCCTCGGCGTCCTTGGTACGCCGATCTAGTACGTCTGGTAGCAGACGTCCCCTGGCGCCTACCACTACGGAAGGACCTGCTATCGCAAGGTCCCATATTCCATCCTGCTTTACAGTCATTGGCTTTAACGGCATGGCTGTTGAGAACCAGGTACTGAGAGATCGGGGCCTGTCAGACTCAGTAATCTCTACTATGAGAAGTGCTCGGAAACCGTCCTCTAGGAAGGTCTATCACCGCACTTGGAGGGCCTACATCTCCATGTGTGAGGAAATGAAATGGCATCCACGTACCTATTTGGTTTCCAGAATCCTGCTGTTTTTACAGCATGGGGTAGACCAAAGGCTTGCCCTAAGTACGATTAAGGGACAGATATCTGCCCTGGCTGTCTTTTTTCAGTGACCCCTGGCGACTCACTCTCTCGTGAGTACATTTGTGCAGGGGGTTCGACATGTGGCCCCTCCGGTCCGCCCCCGTTACCTCCGGGGGACTTGAACCTGGTCCTCTCGGTGCTTCACAAGGCACCGTTTGAGAATATTAGAGATATTCCCCTGTTGACACTTTCTCAGAAGGTGGTCTTTTTGGTGGCTGTTACGTCAGTTAGACGAGTCTCTGAGCTGGCAGCCCTGTCCTGCAAGGCTCCCTATTTGATTTTCCACAAGGATAAGGTGGTGCTGCGGCCGCAGCCTTCCTTTCTTCCGAAAGTCGTTTCGGCTTTTCATCTCAACGAAGACATTGTACTTCCATCCTTGTGTCCTCAGCCGTCGAATCCTAAGGAGTCGGCGTTGCATTCCTTGGACGTTGTCCGAGCTTTGAGAGTATACCTATCTGCTACTTCCCTGTTCCCAAAGTCAGACTCACTGTTTGTTTCGGTGGCTGGTCCCAAGAAGGGCCAAGCAGTCTCATCGGCCACCATCTCTAGGTGGATCCGACAGATAGTAATCCAGGCTTACGCCTTAAAGGGTCAGGCGCCCCCCTTTCCTGTCACGGCACATTCGACCAGGGCAATAGGTGCCTCTTGGGCTTTCCGACATCAAGCGTCTGTTTCCCAACTATGTAAAGCGGCGACTTGGTCGTCCGCTCACACTTTCACAAAATTCTACAAAGTTGATGTAGGTGCATCTTCGGATGCCTCTTTCGGCCGCAAGGTTTAGCAGGCGGCTGTTGAGAGTTGCAACTTCTCCGTTGGAGTGCTGTTTTGTGTTTTGGGGTGAAGTTTGTTTTCTTGCTGTTACCACCCCTCGTTTTTTCTCTGACACTGCTTTGGGACGTCCCACTTTGTCAATAGAGAAGCTGTGTCGGTCCATGGACGAAAGAGTAAATAGGATTTTTTACTCACCGTAAAATCCTTTTCTCTGAGTCCATGGACCGACACAGCACCCACCCCTCCTAAGTTTGTACTGCTTTTTGACGAACTGATCTGCGATGTGCAGACTGAGGGTATACCCAGAGGGTCCGCCCCCTGGGCGGTACTGTAGAAGGTGTGATGCAACACTTTTTACAAGTTTTTCTGCCTAGTCACTCCTAATTAACGGATAATACCCACTTTGTCAATAGAGAAGCTGTGTCGGTCCATGGACTCAGAGAAAAGGATTTTACGGTGAGTAAAAAATCCTATTTTTTTATCGTTTTTTCACATAGAGCTTTCTTTTGGTGGTATTTCACCCCTGGGTTTTTGATTATTTGCTAAATAAATTTAGGTCAATGTTTTCTGCTACAGTTCTTTGGTGAAAATAACCCGAATCCATGTATATTCTTTAGTCTGTAGGAAAGTTGAGTCCATAAACTACATCTATATCTGAAAATTGACCAATACTGATGTGGTGACACATCTAATTTCTTGAGGTGCGAAAATACCAGGACAGTACAAATACCCACAAATGACCCCTTTTTTGGAAAGTACAGTCCAGAGTATTTAGTAAGAGGCATGGTGAGTTTTTAGAATTTGCAACTTTTTTTTTTTTTTTGTTAATTTAGAAAATTTATTTATTTATTAATTTTTTTTACATGCAATCACCAGTGCAGTACAGCGTTGGCATATAACTGGTGTGGCGGTAATCAGGGACTGGTGACTGTTAAACAATTTTTTTTCCTAACAGTGACCATAGTAACTCTGTACTACTCTGGGGAAGTGATGATTTTTTTTTTTTTTTACACATCGATTGCTTATGCCAATGAAACTCATCAGTATATACAATCATTTTTACTGAATAAAACTAGTGACCAATCACAGCTCGCAACACAATTGTATACAATGAATAGAAGGAAGCCATCCATTGTTTACAATTGTAATGGGATCTGCTGTTGATTGGTGATCAAAGCAATCGCATGACACTGGCAGCGGGCCGGTGCAGTGGTCAATCTGCTGTTCTTGTACATGGCCAGTCACAATTCGCACTGCTGCACATCCTCCCAGAACAGAAGTGCTATACTAAAATGACAGCTGAGCGGGAAGGTGTTAACCACTTAACTACCAGCGACTTACCCTTGCGTTGCTAGACTTCAAGTGTATTTTTGTTTTATTTTAACCGGGATGGCGCCTGCAGCTTGGCTTGCTTGTAAAAGAAATCCTAGCAGCTATCTAGCAAACCCCCACCGCATGCTTTACCCAGATCTGTCCCAATAGACCAGCTGGCCCTTCCGCCCACTGATTGGACTGCTGTACAAAGACTGGATCGGCTGTGTTGGGCTTTCGGCTATAGTCTTGGATCACCTGAAGTCGCTTCTGGTTTACCCGCATGTCAACGGCGCCATTTTTAAAAATCAAAAGCATTCTAATGAACCATTCTTTGCTGTGATCCGATGCTTTTAAGCACAGAGGAGGAATTTGGTCTTAAAGACTCTGGATCTGTACATAGAGTACCTGTCACATGCCCCTATTGCTGTCACAAGAGGTTAACTTTCATTGCTATCACAAGGAATGTAATCACAAAAAAGTAAAGCGGTAGTGGGGAACATCCCGCTGCTTGTAAAAGCAATCCAGTGGCTACAAATACGCCTTCTCTAAAATATGGTACTGGGATGATGCCTCATCTTGGTATAACCACTTGAAGTCTAGTGATGTATAGGTACGCTGATGGATGTCTAGTTAAAACAAAGCCCTTGGTAACGATTGAAGTATGCAAGTTTGTAAACAATAAAAATAAACCAGGCAATAGGTTTATGAATTAGATGATGCACTATCAATAGATCAAGAAAGATGATTAAATTAAATGTGTAAACATCCAATAGCATATAATATACATAAACAGAAAAATTAAGTATAAAGAATAGCAAGAATGTGCAAAGTGACCACAATCGTGCCAACCAAATCGATGTGCAGTGGTCGATGTATAACAATACAGTCAAGGTGCAGACACAGCAGTGTCAACAGGTGGGGGGGGGGGGGGCAGGCAGAGTGTTGAGGCACACAGGCTGAATGTAACAGGAGTTGAGATTATAATCGCTTTAGGTTTTGCCATAATTGTACATGATCCTATTATAATTCAGTCTCATCCAGCCACAAGCCCCTGCAGTCTGCATTCAGTCACTACCATACACAGGATCTCCCCTCCTGCAAGATTCAGCCATGTGCTCCCACTGTCGGCACTCCTGGTACCACCCTCACAGGTTCAGAGGAGCTGGAACTATAGAGGAGGCACCAGGTATTAATGCGCATTGACAGTACTCGCTGTCAGTGCACATTGAAATCAACATTGGTATCGTGTGCATATTTTTTCTGCACAGAAATAGGCAAATGATACCAACATTGTATTGTGAACAGGGCACACAGACCTACGTTAGGATAATGCATGTCTCTGCACATGACATGGACAAGGCCAAAGTATTCTATGCAGATCAAATCTGCACCATCTTCCATCAATTCTTATGCATGAATGTTGTGAAGAAGTCGCAACTGTTCTCGTAGTATGCTATCCTATTTAACAAAACTCCCAAATATTGTGATTGATAAAGTTCAGTAAGGCCTCGTTCACAACATATGTGCAAAAAATGGAAAATGTGTGCAAATTTGACTTGCTTAAAATATTTTGGGCTTGTTCTAACGCAGGTCTCTACAGGGACATAAAGAAAACAATTGATCTCTGTGCACACCATAATGTTGGTGTCAGGTGAGTTCTAATTTTTGTTCCATTATTTAAAACTATTTCTACAATAAATGTGGTTATATCTACAGCTTGCTGATCAGATACGATGTTCCGAGAGCTGTAGATCTGAATTTTTTTTAGGGGTTCCCGGAGATCTCACTTTTTGCCAAGGGTTACTCCATGGTAAAAAGGTTGAGAAACTCTGCTCTAGCAGCTCTCCTTACTGCTGTAAGGTAACAGCATTAAATAAATGGGCCTTTCTCTAGGGGTCCAAGCATCTCCGCCCACCTCAAGGATGTTTTCAGTAGTACACACAGCCTGTGGATCTCGGATTGGAAAAACCTCTTAAAATTCTGGGGGTCCTACCCGATAATCTCCTGTATCTCCTTGATATTGTTATGTAAGGAAGGAATCTCCAATAGTGTACGTTTTTTAAAAATGTATTAAAACAGCAAATTTATTACTCTGGATCAGTAAAAACAAATGTACAATCCATGAGTGTAGAGCTTGTCGTCCTGCGTCACTTCTGGTATGCCCGTCGCTCAACCGACGCATATTGTCACGCCCACGTGACCTTATCACGGTATAACTGGCAGAAATGGTGTCTTAATATAGCGATATGTGTATTTGAGGCTTTTTTTTTTTGTCCACAATGTAATTTATAGCTGCCAATTTCCTGTAGATATTCGGTCGGCCATTTTCCATAAGATATATAGCGTTTATCTTTCTCTACTAGATACATGTGGAGTGATAGCTGCATATTTGCCTATATGGTCAAATCCTTCATGTATGGTGAACATGGCAAAGTCCAAGGACACTTAAAATGGTGCAGGTTACAGACAGTACTATCCCTATAAGCGCTAGGTGGTCGAAACTACCCAATATAATCAATAAAAAAAAAAAAGTTGTGTGTGTTTATAATTTCCATGAACAGTATAAAATCATTATATAAAAAGCAGGATATAAATGTGAATATTTCAAGTTAGTGTACCAATGGAGTATCTATTATGTAAAATGAAATGGTGTAAATGACAGATGAGGGGAAAAAAACGAGAAATGGACGAACCACTGAATAAAATAAAAGCGGAGCTCCAACTACATTTAACAATTTTAACCATAAATATATCTCATGAGGCAATCAGATTGTATATGCAAGTTCACTTTGTTCAAATCTGCCGCCGATCTCCCGAGTAATCTTAGAATGACACTTTTTAAAACTGTTCTTTGCAGTTCTCATTTTGCTTGTGGGCATGTGAAGCCCACAAGCACTTCCTGGATACGGTGATGTACGACCATCATGCACTGTCTTGCGCATGCGCTTTCCGCACCACAGCGCCGGCAACCTCGAGTTGCTATCACAACGGCGTCGTCGTAGAAAGTGCTTGCGATATCTCGCAGCAGGCCTCTGCAATGACTCCTGGGAGAAATGACACAAGCTCCCAGGAGACAGTGCGGGTAAAGGAAATGACGAAATAGCCGCAGAATACCCACCTATATCCGCAGTAAAGACAGACGGGAAATGGAGAGAAAACAAGAACACAGGTACCATACAAAAAAAAAACTTCCGTTTGTAACTGTATTCATGGCTGCAGTATGATTAAGGTCATGTTTTAAAATAGGGTGGAGCTCCGCTTTAACTAGAGGGTTAATTTATGTGATATCTCAGATGCTAATAGAAGGTAATTATCTCCAAATTCAAAAAACAAAACAGTTCAAATCAAACTCTGTTTAAACCATGAGGTGTAAGTGTCCATTAAAAATATCCATTTGGATTCCAATTGGCTTAGGGTTCTGATTTTATGGCTACCCCGCCGATGTCTATAGGGTACAATATCGCAAAATTTTAAGATGGGTGGGGTCTCCTATTTATGGACTCTAGCAAAGCTTTTTTGCTTCACTATGCTTATATCCTTTTTGAATGTTCTGAACATGCTCTTTTAATACCAATTTGTAATCGTCTGTGTGGTCCTATATACTGTAATCCACAGCTGCATTCAAGGGCATAGACTGCCCCCTCTGTATTGCAGCCTATGAAGTAATTGATGTCATATGTGTTGTTGGTACTAGTTGATGTGAACTTAAAGGGGTTGTAAAGGTTTTTTATTTTCTAAATGGGTTCCTTTAAGCTAGTGCATTGTTGGTTCACTTGCCTTTTCCTTTGATTTCCCTTCTAAATGTGTTTTTTTTTTTTTTTTTTTTCTTCGTCTGAATTTCTTACTTCCTGTTCCTTCTCAGTAAGCTTGCCCCCATCATCCGAGCCGTTCTGGCTGGGGGTTAGTCAGCGTGCTCGCCCCCTCCCTTGGGACTACATCCTTGCGGGGAGATGCTGTGAACGGGGGCGAGCACGCTGATTAACCCCCAGCCAGAACGGCTCAGATGATGGGGGCAAGCTTACTGAGGAGGAACGGGTAGTGAGAAATTCAGACGAAGAAAAAAAAAACATTTAGAAGGGAAATCTAAGGAAAAGGTAAGTGAACCAACAGTGCACTAGCTTAAAGGAACCTATTTAGAAAATAAAAAACAAACCTTTACAACCCCTTTTCTCTTGTCATCCATGGACTGACACAGCGTGTCTTATACACCTTTACACGTGGGTTATGTCCCTGCCTGCAGGAGAAGACCTAGGCAGAATGTGAGATGTTATACATACATTCTAAACAGCTAGAGCTGAACAGCCCCGCCCAGGGGGCGGTCCCTCCGGCATAACCCTCCCACTGCAGCCAGCAGACCTCAGTTTTTTTCTGCCTAGCAGAAGGAGAAGACGTGGCTCTCTCAGGAGCCAGTCTCCTGACCTATTTTTATTCCTTTTGGAATTTTTTTTCCTATTTTATTCTTTTGAGATCTTCTATCAACTGTCGGCTGGGCAACAGGTTGGGTACAGGATATCCTCGTAGTCTTCCCTGTCCGACCATCGAGTGTGCTGATCCTCGCCTTGTGTGCGTGAGACTCAGTTCACGACATGCCCCACGACTCCAGGGGTGGCCGGTGGGCTTTCAGCTCCGCGGTCCTCTCAAGATAGAACAGTCCGGCTGTATCTTTCGCGGTGGACCGGGCCGACAGCTACTCAGTACCGCACTGTGATAGTTCTGTCAGAAACACACCAGTGGGTCCCTCAGGGGATGGGTAAGTAGTCTCTCCTGGCTGCAGGTGAGTACATGCTGTGTTTCTTGTGTGGGGGATTTCCCTGTCTCCCCCTGTGTTTTTTAATGTCACTCTCTGTTCACTAGTGCTGGCGCTGTACTGTTTGGGGTGCCTGGGGGCCATACTGTCCTGGGGGGGGGCTCATGCTGCTCTGCATTCGCTGGGGCTGTTTTGTTTTTGGATGTGAGGGGCCTGGGCGCCGTTCGGCGCCATGTTTGGTGTGTGTGCTGATTTTTACATTGGCGGCCATCTTGCCGTGGCCCGCCGGAGCACATTGCGGCGGCCATTTTCTTGTAGCCGCACGTTTTTCTTGCACTAGTTTGGCCTCTAGTGCCGCTGGGAACGGCGCGAATCTCCTCACACTCTCTCTCCTCTCAGCTCACTCACGCTGAGCAGCGCGGCGCAGTGAGACAGAGCAGCGGAACCGAGCGGTCCTGGTCAGGTTGGTGGGTTCCCTGGGCATTCCCCTACTTCAGTCAGCACAGCCTGTGGGTGGTCTCAGAGAGGGACATTATGGAGTCAGTCACCAGCTTCCCCTCACATGCCAGAGGCAGCAGCCAGTGCTCCAGCACCTGCGGTCCCTATGGACCAGTTGTCGGCAGTCCTGGAATCATTTCTGACCCGGATGGAAGCTGTGTGTGAGCACAAGGGAGCAAAAAAGCGCCCTCTCCCCACTCTATCTCCACAAGGGGAGTGCTCTGATTCAGATTTGGGCCTAGCTATTGCTGCTCAGGACCCTAGCTCTGAATATTTGGATGGTTTTGAACAGGACATTCCTTGTGAGGAAGACTCCAGTTCTGAGTCGGTAAATGACAGGGTGCTTGTTAGTGAACTCATTGATGCTGTGAGGGACACTCTCAAGCTAAATGCTGCAACCGCAGAACCTCAGGCGGATACAGTCTCCTTTGGTTCTTTTAAGACCAAGCCTTCTAAAAAGGTTTTTCCATATGTACCTTTCTTTGACCAGCTCATTGACCAGGTCTGGGAAAAGCCACAGAAGACTTTTATGGTCCCGCGGCGTTTGTCTATTACCCCTTTGAAGACGCCCTGCTTAAAAAGTGGGCTTCTCCCCCGGTGGTCGACCCTCCAGTCGCCCGTTTAAACAAGGCCACCACTCTCCCGATGGAGGGGACTCCTGCGTTTAAGGACCCCACTGACAGGAGGTCAGAAGTGGTGAGTAGAGCCATGTTCGCCTTGTTGGGATCCGCCCTACGGCCCGTAGTAGCGGCGACCCTTGTGTCTCAGACACTCACGGAATGGGCAAAAATTTTGCACCAAACTGTGGAGGAGTATAACCTTCCTTGCTCTGGCCCACCAGATGGTGCAGGGTCTGATATATGTGTGCGACGCCACGTTGGACGCAGCCCCTTTAATATCCAGGGCCTCTGTCTCGGCGGTGGTATTGCGTCGTCTCATCTGGTTGAAATGCTGGTCTGCTGACCTAGCCTCTAAGAAGCTCCTGACGGATCTACCTTTTAAGGGTGGTAGACTTTTTGGTGCTGCTCTGGATGACATCATCAAGGATGTCACGGGAGGTAAAAGCACTCTCCTTCCTCAAACTATCAAGGGTAAGGAGGCCCGACGTAAACCGGGTCCTTCCTTTCCAGCAAAAAAGGTTTTTTTTCGTCCGTCAGAGTCCACGGGTAAGCCATCCCAGACTGACAACAGTGCGGCTGGCGGGCACAAGCGCCCCTGGGTGCGTAAGCCGAACAAGCCGGCTCCCAAGCCCGCCTCCGCGTGAAGTCTTGCCCCCGCCCGTCTCTGGGGTGGGGGGACGACTTCGCAGGTTCACGGATCGGTGGACCTCCCGGATCTCCGACCGGTGCGTGTGCAAGGTGGTCACCTCAGGATACAGGATAGAGTTCCGCTCCTGGCCCCCAGACAGATTCTTTCCCTCAAATCTCCCTCTCCTTCCTGCCCGTCGGGCAGCCCTCTTGGGGGCTGTACAGGATTTGATCGGGTCCAGAGTAATTGTGCCGGTTCCGTCCCAGGAGAGGTTTCAGGGGTTCTACTCGAATCTGTTTGTTCCAAAAAAGGACGGGGTTCGGCCAATCCTGGACCTCAAGGCCCTGAATGCCTTCGTGAAGGTGCAAAAATTCCGCATGGAATCCATTCGCACAGTGATCGCTACACTCCATCAAGGGGATTTTCTGGCATCCTTGGACATCAAGGACGCCTACTTGCATGTTCCGATCTGCGCAAGCCACCAGAAGTTTCTGCGCTTTGCGGTCGGCGAAGTCCACTATCAATTTGTGGCTCTTCCCTTCGGCCTAGCCTCGGCACTGAGGGTGTTCACCAAGGTGCTTGCTCCGGTCCTAGCTTTGCTGAGACAGCGAGGCATTGCTATCGTGGGCTTTCTGGACGATTTTCTTCTAAGAGCAGACAGTGGCTCAGAATTGGAAGAAAGTGTGACTATCGTCAGTCAGACCCTCAGGGAGTTTGGGTGGCTCCTGAACGTTCAGAAGTCGGTTCTAGTCCCGACTCAGCGTCTGGAGTATCTAGGTCTGATTCTGGACTCCTTGGAGGCAAGAGTCTTCCTACCTCCAGACAAACTACTGACACTTCAGTCTGCAGTATGGGTGCTGACGTCCCGAAAATGGTCGTCAATCCGCTTTTGCATGAGAGTCCTGGGACTCATGGTGGCCTCCTTCGAGGCCGTTCCTTATGCCCAAGCGCACACCAGGGCTTTACAGAAAGAGATCTTGTCCACTTTGGACAAATCCCCGTTGTCCTTGGATCTTCAGATCCAGGTGAGTCACCTGGTCAGGGCGTCCCTGACGTGGTGGTTGAGGTCCCCGGCTCTTCGGTCCGGGAAGTCGTTCCTCCCCATCCAATGGACGGTGATCACGACGGACGCCAGCCTGACGGGCTGGGGTGGAGTCTGGGGAGTCCTGTCGGCCCAAGGGCTTTGGACTCCGGACGAAGCCCTCTTACCGATCAATGTGCTGGAGATACGGGCAATCAGACTGTGCCTCTCCTCATGGTCGGAGAAACTACAGGGTCACTCCATCAGGATCCAATCGGACAACGCCACAGCAGTGGCGTATGTCAACCATCAAGGGGGGACTCGGAGCTCAGCTGCGGCTTCCGAGGTCGCCCGCATCCTGAGGTGGGCCGAAAGAAGTGTGCCGGCTCTGTCGGCCGTCTACATTCCGGGCGTAGACAATTGGCAGGCGGACTATCTAAGTCGCTGGACCAGGGAGAGTGGTCCTTGCACCCGGAGGTCTTTCAACTCCTTTGCAGACGGTGGGGCACGCCGGATGTGGACCTGATGGCCTCTCGACTCAATCGCAAGGTGTCGGTTTGTGGCCAGATCCAGGGATCCCTGGGCGGATGCCTCGGATGCGTTGGTGGCCCCATGGGGTCAGTATCACCTGATATACGTTTATCCTCCGCTGCAGTTGCTCCCTCACCTGCTCCGCAGGGTAGCGACCGAGGGAATTCCGGTGATCCTCATTGCTCCGGATTGGCCTCGGCGTCACTGGTACGCCGATCTGGTACGTCTCGTCGCGGACGTTCCCTGGCGGTTACCAATACGGGGGGACCTTCTGTCTCAAGGTCCTATATTTCATCCTGCTTTACAGTCTCTGGCTTTAACGGCATGGTTATTGAAAGCCAGGTGCTGAGAGACCGAGGTCTCTCGGATTCAGTCATTTCGACCATGTTAAGGGCACGGAAGTCTTCCTCCAGAAAGATCTATCACCGTACTTGGAAAGCTTACATCGCCATGTGCGAAGAGCTGGACTGGCGCCCACGAACGTATTCCGTTCCCAGAATCCTGCATTTTCTGCAGCGTGGCATGACCCAAAAGCTCGCTTTGAGTACCATTAAGGGTCAGATTTCGGCCTTGGCCATCTTCTTTCAGCGACCACTGGCGGGTCATCCCTTGGTTGGCACTTTTGTGCAGGGCGTTCGCCATGTGCTCCCCCCTGTCAAGCCTCCTCTCCCCCCGTGGGATCTGAATTTGGTGCTCTCGGTCCTCCAGGAACCTCCCTTTGAAAATATTAGAGATATTCCCCTCTTGACTTTGTCTCAGAAGGTGGCCTTCTTGGTGGCCATTACTTCCATTAGACGAGTGTCTGAATTGGCGGCCTTGTCCTGCAAGTCGCCCTTTTTGGTCATCCATAAGGATAAGGCGGTGTTACGTCCGCGACCTTCTTTTCTGCCAAAGGTGGTCTCGGCCTTCCACTTAAACGAGGACATTGTCCTCCCGTCCTTGTGTCCTCACCCATCGCATCCCAGAGAGTTTGCGCTTCACACTTTGGATGTGGTACGAGCCTTGCGGGTGTACCTGTCTGCTACTGCTTCTATTCGGAAGTCTGACTCACTATTTGTGGCTGTCTCTGGTCCAAAACAGGGCCAAGCGGTTTCGTCTGCCACCATTTCTAGGTGGATCAGACAAACCGTCATTCAAGCTTATGCTCTCAAGGGGCGGGCGCCTCCCTTTCCGGTTACGGCACATTCCACCAGGGCAATTGGTGCTTCCTGGGCTTTCCGACATCAAGCGTCGGTTGCACAAGTGTGCAAGGCAGCGACCTGGTCGTCTGTTCATACCTTGTCTAAGTTTTATAAGGTTGATGTGGCTGCATCTTCGGATGCTTCCTTCGGCCGCAAGGTGTTGCAGGCCGCTGTTTGATGTTGCAACTCCTCCGTTGAGGAGCTCTGCCTTGTTTGGAGTGAAGTTTTTGATTTTCCATTTATACTGCTCCCATCCCTCTTGACACTGCTTTGGGACATCCCACGTGTAAAGGTGTATAAGACACGCTGTGTCAGTCCATGGATGACAAGAGAAAATAGGATTTTTGTACTCACCGTAAAATCCGTTTCTCTGGCATCCATGGACTGACAGCACCCACCCTTCTTTTTAAGTTTGTACTGCTTTGTTACGAACTGAGGTCTGCTGACTGCAGTGGGAGGGTTATGTCCGGAGGGACCGCCCCCCTGGGCGGGGCTGTTCAGCTCTGGCTGTTTAGAATGTATGTATAACATCTCACATTCTGCCTAGGTCTTCTCCTGCAAGCAGGGACATAACCACGTGTAAAGGTGTATAAGACACGCTGTGTCAGTCCATGGATGCCAGAGAAACGGATTTTACGGTGAGTACAAAAATCTTATTATTCGTCTTTTTTTTTTTTCTCTGTCCTGCCCTGCAGGTTTTTTTTTTTCTACACTTCTTGTTCCTCCATATTTCTAGATAACGCACAGGGTTTGAAGGACCCTGTTGACAAGAAATTGGAGTTATTAAAGGTTTCCTATGGCCAGTTACGCTATTCAGCCAGCTGTTGCAGCAATTTGTATCTGCCAGTCTGTAAAGATCAGGTCAAACGGCCTGATGGACCTTACCAGGAGGATGATCTGCCTGAAAGTAAGACAGATATTCCTCGAGTGCCATGTTTTGCTGTTGACGCCTTAAAGGATTCAATACAGCAGGTTTCTCGTTTTGGCTCTCGTCTCTACATATGTGCAGACTTTTGGCTTAAGAACTGGTCGGCCGAGCTTCCTTGTAAAAGGTTAGAGGCAGGTTTCCCTTTTTCGTGGGGAACCTTTATTTGGTGATCATTTGGACAAATATATCCAAAAGATTTCCGAAGGGAAACGTTCTCTGCTTCCTGTGAAAAGCACCAGACGTCTTATTTAAAACCTCGGACTGCTTCCTCAAATGTCTCCGCATCAAGGCAGTTCTGCCGCCAACAGGGCGCTAGGCCCAGGGGCAAGCCGCAGGGCCAGAAAAAGCCCTGGGTCCAAAATTCTTCTAAACCCAGCACTAATCCCTCCTTTTGAGGGGATGCCCCCACTCCGCCGGGAGCAGGGAAGGCTGCTGCACTTTGCGGACATTTGGAGAGCATTCAGGTTGAGTGGGTCACCTCAATTATATCTCGGGTTACAAGCTGGAATTGCGGGGGCTTCCCCCTCCAGGTTTTTAAGATCCAGCGTTCCCTCAGATCCTCCAAAAAAAGTATTGCTTCAGGCATTGCATCTAGTGCATCAAGGAGTGATTGTAGAGGTTCCTGTATCCGAAAGGGGCACAGGGTTTTACTCAAACCTGTTTACGGTTCGGAAACCAAACAGGGACACAAGGCCCATTTTGGACCCAAAGATCCCTAAACAAGTTTCTATTGACGCATCCCTCTTGCATGTAGTCTGTATGCTCAGTAGTAGCCTCACTCCATAGAGACTTTCTAGCCTACATCGATATAAAAGATGCGTATTTACACGTACCCATTTTTCAGCCTCATCAGAGGTACCTACGTTTTTTGCAGTAGTTAATGCAGGGCTCGACAATCCCCAGGCGCCAGGTCGCAAATGCGACTAGAATTAGTGACCTGGGGCAGCACAGCTGAGGTTTCCTGTATTTCCGTGCCCCCCCCCCCCCGCGATCGCGTGATCTCGTCGGGCTGCGGCTTTGCGGCCTTCTGCAGGTCTAGGCTTCATTCTGTAATCTGGCACCATCTTGTGGTGGCCGTTGGTATGACAAGACAACCAGCAATGCTTGCCTGTTTCACTGCCCGGCCTCATCTCCTTCCCTTAGAAGTTAACCCCCAAACATTATATATATATTTTTTATTCTAACACCCTAGAGAATAAAATGGCGGTCGTTGCAATACTTTCTGTCACACCGTATTTGCGCAGCGGTCTTACAAGCGCACTTTTTTGAGGAAAAAATAGACGTTTTTAAATTAAAAAATAAGACAACTGTAAAGTTAGCCGAATTTTTTTTTTATATTGTGAAAGAATGTTATGCTGAGTAAATTTGATACCCAACATGTCACGCTTCAAAATTGCGTCCGCTCATGGAATGGCGACAAAATTTTACCCTTTAAAATCTCCATAGGCGACATTTAAAAAATTCTACAGGTTGCATGTTATGAGTTAGAGGTTGTCTATGGCTAGAATTATTGCTCTCGCTCTACCGATCGCGGCGATATCTCACATGTGTGGTTTAAACACTGCTTTCATATGCGGGCGCTACTTACGTATGCGTTCGCTTCTGCACGCATTGGTCGTAAAAAAACAACAACCTGGCTCTTAACTTTTTTTTTTAGCTGGCTCCTAGATTCTAAGCAAAATTGTCAAGCCCTGAGTTAATGTCCTTTTCAGCTTGTGCCTCTACCATTCGGGCTTGATACAGCTTCCCCGGGTGTTCAAAAGGTCCTAGCACCAGTACTGGGTCTTTTAAGGGCCCAAAAGATCCTGGTGCTCGGGTATCTGGATGACCTCCTGCTCAGATCACTCATTACAGGCTCTAGAACAGCAAAATACACACAGTACGGTATTTGAAACGCTTAGGCTGAATATGTCAGCCTTGAAACCAGCTCGGTCTAAAGTATTTAGGTCTGATCCTAGACACGGTCCAAGCAAGAGTGTTCTTGCCACCTGTAAGGATCTGTGCCCTGAAGATTCAGGTGCGTCAGATAAGGGACACCAGACAACCCTCCATTTGGCTCTGTATAAGTCTTTCTAGGGAGGATGGTATCCTCTGAGACAGTGCCTTATGCCCAGTTCCATTCCAGGCCTTTACAACCAGACATCTTGATGGCTTGGAACGGAATAGAAAACCCTGGATTATCCAATGTGCTTATCTCCTCTGGCACGCTTAAGCCTAAACTAGTGGTTGCAGGCTCAGAACCTGCAAAAGGGAAAATCCTTTCTCCCGGTAACTTGGAGAGTACTTACTACAGATACCAGTCTCTCAGGCTGGGGAGCGACCCTAGACGGGCTCGGGGGAAATAGTCGAGGACAGAACAGATCCTGCCTATCAACATCCTGGAATTACAGGCAGTACATCTGGCCCTACAGTCCTGGACGGTGGAGCTTCAGGACTGCCCTATCAGGGTTCAGTCAGACAATGCCACTGCAGTGGCCTATATAAACCACCAAGGCGGTAAGGGGAGTCGTTTAGCTCTGAAGGAGGTGAACCGCATATACTAGCTTGGGCAGAGGGACATGTGCCGATTTTAACGCCAGTCCATATCCCGGGAGTAGAGAATTGGAAGGCAGATTATCTTAGCCCCCAGCAGATCTGCCTGGGGGAATGGTCCCTACACCCAGGGGTGTTCCAGGAAATTTGCCAACGTTGGATGGCCAGAGGTGCACCTACTGGCATCCAGGTTCCACAACAAGCTACAGAAGTTTGTGTCCCGAACAAGAGATCCTCTGGCAGTCGGAGCAAATGCTCTGGTAGTTCCATGGAGCCAGTATTCCCTGGCTTATGCTTTCCCTCCGACCCCCTCTCCTTCCATATTTGTTGTGCAGGATTCGAAGAGAAAGGGGGTTCCAGTCATTCTGGTGGCACCAGCCTGGCCCTGGTTCCCAGAGATTGTGAGACTATGGTAACAAGACAGGCCATGGACGCTTCCTCCGCACCCCGATCTACTGTCTCAAGGTCCTATATTCCACCCCAATTTACAGTCTCTAAATTTAACTGCATGGCTATTGAAGCCAGGGTGCCGAAGGACCATAGCAACTCGGGACCAGCAGTGTCTACCCTAGTGAATGCTAGAAAAGCTGTCACTAGGAAGATTTATCGTAAGGAAGACTTGTATTGCTTGGTGTGAAGCCAGAAAATGGCATCCTTGGAAATACGTGATTGGGAGAATTCTCCTTTCTACAGTCTACAATTTGGCTTTGAGTACAACCGGAGGTCAAGTTTCGGCCCTATCAATATTCTTCCAAAGGCCTTTAGCCTCCCATTCACTGATCCGAACCTTTATGCATGGGGCAACTCGCTTGCCTCCCCCCATTAGGTCACCTATGTTTCCTGGAGACTTGAATTTGGTGCTGTCTGTTACAGAAACAACCATTTAAACCTATTAAGGAAATTTCATTAGACTTGCTGTCACGCAAGCTAGCCTTCCTGATGGCCATCACCTCGGCTAGAAGGGTGTCGAGTTGGCAGCCTTTTCGTGCAGGGAATGATACGACCTGTTCCTCCTTTTGCCAAAAGTGGTGTCGGCCTTTCATTTATATCAAATATTTGTTTTATTTATTTTTTTACTTTATCACTTTTATTCGTAGCTTGACGTTTTTTTTTTTTTTTGTATAATTTTCTTATTTTTAATATTCTTATTCTTTTACTTTTTTAATTACTTTTTTATTAATTTAATATTTTTTTTATATTTTATCAATTTTTTTCACTTAACTTTATTGCTATCACACAGGAGAAAACAATTCCCTGTGTGATGGCAATTGGAGGAGAGAGGTTCTCTTTATTGACCCTGTCACCTCCAAAACAGGAGTCCTAGCACTGTGCTAGAACTGTCACAGCTGAGATGGGAAGAGCACAGCTCACCCCTCAATGTGTACTTAGGCGGCAGGGACAGGAGATGGGCGAGGAGGGGGGGAGCACTGAGTCCCGAAGAACGAGCCAGCCAAGTGTGGTATGTGGGGGGGGGGGAGGGGGGCGAACGGCAGCACGCATTTTCTGCTAGAAAGCAACTCACCGCCCGTATGTTGAAACTGGCTCTGCTCGCACACAGCCCCACCTCCTCCTAACCCCGTGCTGTGAAAGACAGAACACATCCCAGCATTGGACCTGCATTCTGCCTATCACAGCGCGGGGTTAGGAGGAGGCGGGGCTGTGTGCGAGCAGAGCGGAAACAGTTTCAATGTGCGTTTTACCGCTCTGCCATCCCGCGGCGCGCCGCGGATCACGTGTGCGCCGATCCGAAGTCGTTGATCCGTGCGGATCACGGATCAATGACGATCCGTTGCACCACTAAAAATGACAATCGACTTATCACAAAAACACCCTTGAAAAATGTAGACTGGAACAGCTACCTCCCTATGCAAAGTTGCCATCGTGGCAACTGGCTTTACAACATACCCAAAGGTCAATTTATGCAACTTAGATGCAATTGTACCAGAATTGTTGGTTATTTAGAACAGGCTCAAAAAATGGGACACAGATTTATTGATAAAGGATAGGATGGTCTTGAAGAGAAAATGGCAGAAGCAGCACAAATGGATAGAACAGATGTCCATAAAAATAGACCACTGGACACATCATTCTTGACTAATATACAACATAAAAAATTATACAGTGCCATTGGCATATACTGCAGACAGACCTCTACAAGCCACATTACCCATTAAACCTAAATCTGTTAATAAAAGAGCACCCACTATTTGTGACAAAGTGGTACTTAAAACACGTGGCTTTGTTTTAAAAGGTTAAAAACCTTTTCCTGTAAAGAAAGTAGACGTACTAAACGCCCCAATGAAAAGAAGTTTAAGTTCACATCAACCAGTATCGGTAACACGTATGACATCAATTACTTCATAGGCTGCAATACAGAGGGGGCAGTTTATGTCCTTGAATGCAACTGTGGACACAGTATATAGGACACAGACTATTACAAATTCGTATTAAAGAGCATGTTCAGAACATTCAGAGGCTACAATGAGCATAGTTTGGCAAAAAAGCTTTGCTAGAGTCCATAAATTGAGACCCCACCAATCTTAAATTTTGGCATATCGTACCGTATAGACATTGGTGGGGTAGCCATAAAATCAGAACCCTAAGCCAATCGGAATCCAAAGGGATATTTTTAATGGACACTTGCACCTCATGGTTTAAACAGTTTGATTTGAACTGCTTTATTAATGATTTTTTAATTATTTTAGATAATTGCCTTCTCCTATTGGCATGTGAGATCGCATATTTACCTTCCTAGTTAACTTTATTCAGTGGCCCATTTAATTTTTTTTGTTTTCCTCATCTGTCATTTACTTTCTTTTTACATTATAGATCCCACTCCATTGTTGTGTTCCCTTTAAATCATATTCACATTATTTATATCCTTTCTTTTTTCTTTCTTTACATTTACTTTTTATATAGTATATACTCGAGTGTAAGCCGACCCGAATATAAGCAGAGGCACCTAATTTTACGACAAACTGGGAAAACATATTGACTCGAGTATAAGCCTAGGGTGTCCGTGTGCCTGCCTCGACCTGTGTGCCTGCCTCGACCTGTGTGCCTGCCTCGACCTGTGTGCCTGCCTCGACCTGTGTGCCTGCCTCGACCTGTGTGCCTGCCTCGACCTGTGTGCCTGCCTCGACCTGTGTGCCTGCCTCGACCTGTGTGCCTGCCTCGACCTGTGTGCCTGCCTCGACCTGTGTGCCTGCCTCGACCTGTGTGCCTGCCTCGACCTGTGTGCCTGCCTCGACCTGTGTGCCTGCCTCGACCTGTGTGCCTGCCTCGACCTGTGTGCAACATGGGAGTCTGAGGAAGGGGTGCCCGGCTTTGAAAAATAGTTTCTCCCCGGCCGTAGGTCCAATAGACAAAAAACTTTGCACACTTGTAGAGAAAGTGGGGCTACATGTGTCCCAAGTTTTGGGGTCCAGGGGACCTACAACCGGCCGGTACCGGCTCCCCAAAGTCTCGGAGATCAGGCACAAAAAGGTGACTTGGGTATAAGCCAAGGGGGGGCATTTTCAGCACAAAGTGCTGAAAAACCCGGCTTATACTCTAGTATTTATGGTAATTTTATACTGTTCACTGTATTTGTGTGTGTGTGTGTATATTATTGGGCTACTGTTATCTCTGTAACCTGCACCATTTTCATTCTCCCTGGGCTTTGCTATGTTCGCCATCCATGTAGGATATGCCGCCATCACTCCACACATCTAGTGGAGAAAGATACGATACGAACGATATATATCTTCTGGAAAATGGCTGACCGAATTTCTGCAGCAAAATGGCTGCTGTAATTTACATTGCGGACTAATGGAAAATGGCCGCTATAATGCTTTACAATGGGAGGCTACAAAAAGTGGCTGCCAATACATATCCCTATCACACTATAATAAAGACACCATTTATGCCAGTTAACCCCCTGATGAAGTCACGTGGGCGTGGCGATATGTGCTGGGATTGAGCGACGGGAATACTGGAAGTGACACAGGACAAACTTGGTGCTCGTGGATTGTATTTATTTATTTTTCTGATCCAATGTGAGTAATTTGGCTGTTTTTTTAAACACTTAATAAACTATTGGAGATTCCTTCCATATCAAGGTGATATTGAGGACATCAGGTGGGACCCCCAGGATTCTTCTAGTGGTTTTCCCAATCCCAGAGATCCACAGGCTTGTGTGTACTAGTGAAAACATCCTTTGAGGCAGGTGGAGATACTTTGACCCCTAGAGAGAAACCACTGTATCTAATGCCGTTGCCTTACAGCAAGCAGGAAGGTGAGCTGCTAGAGGGCACTGAGATGTCACAAAAACAATAAGGAATAGGCAGACACCAGTCGCCTTATTTGGTTAGAAGAGATGGTTTATCTACTCCTTCACCTCTTTTGACACTATCTGCACCTGGACTATATTTTGTTATAGATCGACCACTGCACATTTGGTTGGCAGGAGTGTGGTCACTTTGCACATTGTTCCTTTTTTATTTCTTTGCACTTATTAATTTTTCTGTGTATATTATATGCTATTGGACACACGCACGCACGCACACACACTTTGATCACCTGTCGTGATGGATTAATACTTGACAGTGCAACATCATCACTCTATTCATTGCACCTTTTAGTCACAGATTTGCTAATCAGTGTTTGCCGCAGTTGCGCCATCACTATAAATAGTTAAGTTGAGAGCATAACCTGTTTACAGACAATGTGTTTAGCTGTCTACCTCAATTTAAAGGACTCATTTGAGCATAAACCATGTAAGAATTGTAAAGTTAGTATGATTATATAATTTGCCTATGGCTGGCCACAAATTCCTGCTATTTTGTAATTGCACTGTAAGCTTAACTGTTGCTGCAAAAGTTTTGATTAAGACAGATTGCATAAAACCACAGTTTTGCTCAGGCTATCTCTACTAGTCGTCTAGTGGCAATAATTAGTTCTTGGGCACAATGTTGGCTGGATATTGACATTTATACAGACTTGACATGCAGATAGTCTTCATGGGTTTGGAATAATTAGGCTGTTTTTGGGAAAACCACTTTAAAGTGACTCGGGCATCAGACATACATTGGATGCACCGTGTGCTGTCAATGTCCAAAGCTGTGCATTATGGTTCCTTCCATCAACCACTAGAGTAGTGATGCTGGGGTTGCAAGAGAAACCGCATTCAGCAAGGAACTGCATTTCAACACACATGGACATGATTGGCATACTGAAATTCTGCTGTGGGACACGGAGGAAGGGATTTTTTTTATTTCAGCTAACCTTGTCACCTTAACCATTTTTATGTTCAGGTTTGTGACGGGTCTCTTGTGCTCATTGTGATTTTGTGCGAATGACTCTTCTTCTTATACTGATATCCATTGCCTTAATTGGCAGCTGAGATTCGATCTGCTAATGGACAGGCTGAATGTACTAAGTTGCTCGCTCAACTTGGATACAACTAGCCTGCTGGTGGTGATCAGTCTTCTAGGTGCTGCTTCCACCGCCTGTTCTTGGCACCCCCCCACTGGCGGAAGACCATTGCTCTGCAGGAGGGACTCCCCTGTCACATAATTATAGTAGGTGAGGTTGAAAAGTCCAACGTGTGTGTGTGTGCGCGCGCTCTTATGTCAGTGTTGCATTGTATATCCCTGTATGTTGCGTTCGTTCAGGTGCCTATCTAATAGTTTTTTTGAAATTATCGATGCTCCCTGCTGAAGCCACTGCCTGTGTAAGGGAATTCCACACCCTTGCCACTCTTACAGTAAAGAACCCTCCTACGCAGTTTAAGGTTAAACCTCTTCTCTTCTAATTTTAGTGAATGGCCGCATGTCTTTTTAAATTCCCTTTCGCAATTTTTTTTTAGCCCTATTGTGGGGTCACCAGTACGGTATTTGTACATTGAAATCGTATCCTCTCAAGCGTCTCCTTCTCCAGAGAGACTAAGTTCAGTGCTCATACCCTTTCCTCATAACTAGTCCCCTTATTAGCTTTGTTGCCCTTCTCTGGACTCTCTCCAGTTCCAGCACATCCTTTCTGAGGACTGGTGCCCAGAACTGGATGGCGCATACTCCAGGTGCGGCCAGACCAGAGTCTTGTAGAGTGGGAGAATTATCGTTTTATCTCTGGAGTTAATCTACTTAATTATTGTTAATATTCTGTTTGCTTTGCTTGCAGCAGCTTGGCATTGCATGCCACCGCTGAGCCTATCTCCTAGGACCCCCAGGTTCTTCATCCTAGATTCCCCTAGTGAGTAGATTGCATTCATATTTTTGGCACCCAAATGCATTGTTTTAAATTTTTCTACTTTAAACCTCATTTGCTATGAAGTTGCCAACCACATTTATTCAGATCTTCTTGTAAGGTTTTCACATCCTGCTTGGGTTAGCTCAATCCCAGTATTTGTGGATGATACTGTTTATCCCATTCTCCAGATTGTTTTTGAATAAATTAAATAGGATTGGTCCCAGGACAGAACCCTGAGAGACCCCGCTTTCCACACCGGACCATTCCAAGTACTCCCCATTTATCACTAACTACCCTCTGAACTTGCCCCTGTAGCCAGTCTTCAATCCATGTGGTCCATGCCGACAGACCTTAGTTTGTACAGTAAACGTTTATGGGGAACTGTATCAAATGCCTTTGCAAAATCCAGATACACCATGTCTACGGGCCTTCCTTTATCGAGATGGCAGCTCACCACCTCATAGGTTAATAGATTGGTTTGGCAAGAATGGTTAGACTGTTCTTAAAAAAATTAGGAACAATGGTCTGGCAATTACTTGACTGAGTTCCTTAAGGACCCTCGGGTGCAAGCCATCTGGTCCCGGTGACTTCATACGTTTTTCAAGTCGATTTCTAATTCTTTAATTCTTTCCTCTGTTAGCCATGAGGGTGCTTTGCAGTTTTGGTTACTGAACCCCCCCCCCGTTTCCCTTGCGAAGACAGAGGAGAAGATTAAATTCAATACCTTCGCCACCTCTCCATCCTTGGTAACCAGACTCCCTTCATAATTCTGTATGGGACCGATATATGATCTGACCTCCCTTTCTATTTATATACTTAAAGAATTTCTTTTTTTTTTTTTTTTTTACACTCCTCCGCTACGTGCCTTTCATGTTCTATCTTAGCCGCCCTGATTGCACCCTTACATTTCTTGTTGCGTTCTGTGTAACGTTGGAATGCTGATGTATTTTTGTATTTTTTTTTTTTTAAGGCCTTCTCCCTTTTTTATATGCATTTTTTCATTGGAGCTAAGCCACCCAAGACTTTCATTGGCTCTTTTAAATTTTATTTCCCATTGGGATTCACTGGCTAATACCCTTTAATATGCTCATAAAGCATACCCATTTTTCTTCCGTGTTATTTGTTCCTAAGATTTTATCCCATTTCGTACCTTCTAGCAAGGATTGTAGTTTTAGGGAAGTTGGCTTTTAAAATTCAGTGTCTTTGCATTCACCTTATGTTTCCTATTTGTATGAATGATACGAAACCAAATAGACCTGTGATCGCTGTTTCCTAAATTGCCCCGTATTTCCACATCCATGATCAGGTCTGTATTGATAAATCAGTAGGTCTAGTAACTCTTTGTTTTTAGTTCGTGAATTTACCATCTGACCCATTAAAATGTCCTGCAAGACATAGGAAATGGTGAGCTTTAGATGAATGCGCGGTTCCTTCCACCCAGTCTGTCTGGATAAATAAAATCCCCCCCATTATGACACTTCCCATCCTTGCCGCTAATTCAACTTGTGATGGGAGGTGCGCCTCCCCCTCCTCCCTCTGGTTAGGGGGCCTATTCCACCTCCTCCCTTTGTGATTTCTCTCACATTCCCTTGTACACCATTTTTGATATACAGGCATACCCCTCCCCTTTTTTTTTTTTTACCCTCTATCCCTGTGATATAGGGAATACTCTTGAATGGTTGCCAGCCAATCACGAGAGCTGTTGAACCGAGTCTCTGAAATTCCTTCAAAATCGTAATCCTCCTCGTACAAGAGTAGCTCTAGTTCTCCCATCTTGTTCACCAGACTCCTGGCATTAGCGAACATGCCACGTAGTTTAGACCAGTAGCATACTATCTCCCTATTGCAGGGTTCGACACACCCCGGGCGCCAGGTCGCCATTGCGACTAGAATTAGCGACCTGGCGCGGCACAGCTGGGGTATCCTGTGTCTCCGTGCCCCCCCGATCGCGTCGGGCCGCGCCAGCTGGTAATTGAGGCCGTGGCCTACTGCAGGCTTATGCGTCCTGTGATCTGGTGCCATCTTGTGGTGGCCGTTGGTATGACAAGACAACCAGCAATGCTAATGGAGCTTCACCTGTCTGTTTTCACTGCGATCTCCTTCCTTCTAATTAGAACCCCCCCAAACATTATATATATATTTTATTCTAACACCCTAGAGAATAAAATGGAGGTTGTTGCAATACTTTCTGTCACACCGTATTTGCGCAGGGGTCTTACAAGCGCACTTCTTTGGGAAAACATACACTTTTAATTAAAAAATAAGACCACAGTAAAGTTAGCCAAATTTTTTTTTATTGTGAAAGATAATGTTACGCCGAGTAAATTGATACCCAACATGTCACACTTCAAAATGGCGTCCGCTCGTGGAATGACAAACTTTTACCCTTTAAATCTCCATAGGCGATGTTTAAAAAAATTCTACAGGTTTGAGTTAGAGGAGGTCTAGAATTGCTCTCGCTCTACCAATCACGGCGATACCTCACGTGTGGTTTGAACACAGCTTTCATATGCGGGCGCTACTCGCATATGCGTTCGCCTCTGCGAGCTCGGCGGGATGGGGCGCGTTCCCGGCGCCTAACTTTTTTAGCTGGGCCCCTAGATTCCAAGCAAATTTATCAAGCCCTGCCTTATTGGGTGTTCTGAGGTTGCAAATAGGGCTTGCTACTGTACTCGGGTTTAGGTGGCTTAGTCAACCTACCACTAATGCCCCCAATTTTACACTCTGAATTTTTTTCCAAGCTGGCTCTACTTCTGGACCCTCCCCTCCGTCTGCTAAGCCCTTCTAACTTGAAGCGTGTCTTTTACTCCCAGCCAATCTGTCAATACTGTGTTGATGGGGGAATTGTGTGAATTTCTTTCCTGCAACCACAGGTTACAGTAAAAAAAATTGCACGGTCTATGGCCTGCCTTAACTATATTTTAAGTCAAGGGGAAAATTGTCAGCTTTCCTGGCTAAATTTCATTGTGCTGTTGCAGCCCAGTGACTATGCTTGGATAGAGTAATGGCTTTGACGCACAAACACAGAAGTATGAGTGTTCTTGGCGACTGATCAACCTGCTGCTGCAGGCGTGAAAGCTTAAGCATGATAAAACATCCACTTATGGCTTTGGTTATTTTATCCCATGCTAAATGAGGAAAACGAGTTCCGTTTGCTACCTGTATTCCTTTGTATTTAAAGATCTTCCGGTCCACATCTATTTTATTCACCAAAGACATTTCTTATGCTTCTGTTAATCACTTGCCGACCGCTGCACGACGATATACGTCGGCAGAATGGCACAGCTGGGCATATGGACATATGGGTACGTCCCATTTAAGACGCGGCACTGGGGCGCGTGAGCTGTGAGTGACCGCGGGTCCTGCGGACTCTGTCCGCTGGGAGACCCGCGATCATCTCACGGAGAGGAAGAACGGGGAAATGCTGATGTAACAAGCATTTCCCCATTCTACCTAGTGACAGGACACTGATCACAGCTCCCTGTGATCGGGATCAGCGTCGTGTCACACGTAGCCTAGCCCCCCACAGTTGGAACACATCCCTAGGACACACTTAACCCCCTCAGCGCTCCCTAATGATTAACCCCTTCACTTAGTCACATTTACACAGTAATCGGTGCATTTTATAGCACTGATCGCTGTATAAATGTGGTCCCAAAATGGCGCCAAAAGTGTCCGATGTCTCCGCCATAAAGTCGCAGTCACGATAAAGATCGCTGCCATTACCACCAGTAAAAAAAATAAAATAAAAATGCCATGAAACTATCCCCAATTTTGTAGACGCTATAACTTTTGCGCAAACCAAACCCTTATTGCGGTTTTTTTTTTTTAACCAAAAATATGTATATGTAGAAGAATACGTATCGGCCTAAACTGAGAATTTTTTAAAAATATATATTTTGGGGCATATTCTAGTAAGTTTTGCCTATTTTTATTTTTTATTTTATTGTTACGCTTTTTTTTTTTTTTTTTTGTTTATAGCACAAAAAAAAAGCAGGTGATCAAATACCATCAAAAGAAAGCTTTGTGGGGAAAAAAGGACGTCCATTTTGTTTGAAATCCACGTCGCATGACCGCACAATTGTCGGTTAAAGCGACGCATGGTCGAATGGCAAAAAGTGCTCTGTTCTTTGGGCAGGCAAATGGTCTGGGGCTGAAGTGGTTAAATAGTTACCCTAGTTAATTTAGTAAAATCTTAATTTTAACCAATGTTGCCTTTTTTTTTTTTATGGGAGCTAAGAAAGCCGTTACCCTTTACTGAATGACAGGTCTATGATGCACATCATTTTTATTTTTTTATTTTTTTATCTTCTACCTTTTTAGGAAAACCACCCACATGGTCTCAGAAAGTTTATATAATACAGTTGCTGTAGCAACTCTTTCAGTGTTGTACCGCAGTTAATGTGTTTACTGTTGATTTATGATGCTGGCAGGCACATACTGGAACAGATGGCTGCTGTTATTTTACCTGCAATGCATTTCTTCTTTTGTTAGCCAGTTGACCCACATGTATATATTTCTATTGTGGGCATTTCTAGTTAGAAACTGTCAACCCCTACAAATCAATTTGTTTTTCTGGAATTTGAAATACTGTGTGGTGATTTTTAGATGGGCCAAAATATTGCACAATGTTTTTTACATTTTTCTATCATAATGGGTAAAGAAATTTTGTGGGAAAGTTTCTTAACCCTTTGGGATACAAAAATATAAAACATTTTGCCCCCCCACTTCCAAAATCCTAGGGGGTCTAACTGCACCGGTGCAGTCATGAGATCAAGAAGCCCATGAAGCGAAGTAAACAATGTTGTGTGATTGGTGGGCTCTAGATCTACCTATGAGGGTTAATAACAAAAGATAAGCAAGCTTTGTGGCAAAGTTCCCTAGCCCTTTTAAACTGTAAGCAAAGCCAAAAATGTTTATTTTTTAATATTTGGGAAAGATTAAATCTCATTTCAGGTTTATGCAACTATCCACAGCTCTGTTAGAAACGCATACCCTCACTTCCTGCCCTACTGACAATTTTTGCACAAAATTCTGGGGAAAATCTGCATCGGGGCACAGACAAAAATATGTCTATAGCAGTAATGTTCAGCAATAAATAACTATTTTTTTTATTTTATTTTTTTTATCTGCAAAGGCTTAACCCTGGGTAGCAAGTAGACGAGTTAAGCCAACAACCATACATGGATCAAAATTCATCCAGTTCAGGGCCTGTCTTAGTTCTGGTTCACACCTAGGCAGTTTGTTTTTGATCCATTTCTGCAGCACTTATTGCAGTGCATGTTGTGTTTGCTTGTGTGCAATTTACGCTGAGCTGTGTTGTGTTCAGCCATTGGCTGAGAGCGCTGATCGGAAGTCAGTCGGCTGTTGTTTTTCCAGCATGCATGTCCAACAGATGTCGGCCAGACCGACATACACACAGGCAGAATGTCAGCTTTTTTTTTTTTTACCAGTAAATCTCTCCCAGCATTCTGCCCATGTGTACCGGGCTTAAAGCGGAGGTTCCGCGGTCCATACATGTTTTTTATTTTTGTCCATTCAATGTGACTAACGATGACTGTAATGAACTCACATCTCCAGTGCTACATAACATCCCCCGTCCGTTTTTTTAAGAAATAAACACTTATAAAATGTTTCCTTGTTTTTCCATTTTGCTTGTGGGCATCTTGAAGCCCACAAGCATAGATTTCCGGGTAGCGGTGAATGCGCGTCTCCCAGGATTCACCGCTGTATCTCGCTCAAGTGCAGTGTTGACGGCGAGCAGCGCCGTCAACACTTCCTGGTTGCCATCACAACGGGCGTCAACATTAAAAGTACACGCCCCGTTGTGATGACATTACGCCGACATCCCGCCGACATCCCAGGACACTTAGGGCTGCCGGGCAAACCAAAGGACCCGCCCACTCCCGCGGGAGGAAAAGCAGGAAGTACAACAGAATTCCGAAGATGTACTAATTTTACAGCATCCAAAACTTAAAAAGGTTAGTGACACAGTATTGTACATAGCACTAGGATTACAGGAATACAAAGTGTAATTTTAGGGTGAACCTCCGCTTTAAGGTTCTTGTTCAAGAGAAAAAGCTAATGTTTTACACAGTCTGGCTGTTGACTATTATTCTGTGTAATCAAGTTTAAAAATCTTGCCCTGCAATTAGTGGTCTTTAATTTACAATTCTTTTTTTATGCTTTAAACTTCATAAATTTTTTATATTTTGTTTTCTTCCCAGGGCACCTGAAATAATTCTTGGGTTGCCGTTTTGTGAAGCAATAGACATGTGGTCATTGGGTTGTGTCATAGCAGAATTGTTCCTTGGATGGCCTCTCTACCCTGGTGCATCAGAGTATGATCAGGTATGCTATAATTGAAAATTTGACTGGTAAATATTATAAATCTTTCAAATTCTTTGGTACATTTTTGTCATAGATGACTACAAAAAAAGTCTTTCTGTTAAACTTGGGGCCTGTTCACTGCATTGCAAGAGTTACGATGACCCATGGTATCTCATGGGCATGAATAGCGTCTAAACGCACCTCAACAACACACATGGATTAAACACACAACAGATCCTCCCAGTGTGAAACTGCGCTAGTGTTTAGTTTACAAGTATAGAAAAAAATGCATGAAAAATACAAATCTTTTCTGCTATAAAAGTATACCATGAAAAATAGTGTGTGTGTGTGTGTGTGTGTAATGTGTGTGTGTAATGTGTGTAGTGTGTGTGTGTAGTGTGTGTGTGTAGTGTGTGTGTGTAGTGTGTGTGTGTAGTGTGTGTGTGTGTGTAGTGTGTGTGTGTAGTGTGTGTGTGTGTAGTGTGTGTGTGTAGTGTGTGTGTGTAGTGTGTGTGTGTAGTGTGTGTGTGTAGTGTGTGTGTGTATTTTACAGTATCTCATTACGAGTACACACCTCACATTCTTGTAAAGATTTTATTAGGCCAGTAACAATAGGGTTAAAAAAAAGGCCCTTTATAGTACAAAGAGCAAATTGTGACTTGCTTTCACAGTTGCACAGTAAAATTAACCCCTTACAGTGGCGATTATCTGGTTTTTTTTTTTTTTTTGTTTTGTACTATAAAGGGCTCATTTTCGTTTTTTTTAACCCAATTATGTTACTAAATGTCTTAGGCCTGGTTCACACCTATGTATTTGGTGCTTTTTGCAGAAATGCACTGCAGTTCATTTACGTGGTTTCCTATGAAACACGTTCACATCTATGCTTTTTTCAGCTGCTGTGTATTTGGAAAGGGTCCGGGGCTTTTTTTTAACGCACAACTGCTTTTTTGGTTCAATATACAACTCTATTGCAAGCTGCAGAAAAGCATGTAATGCTTTTTACTCTTTCGTCCATGGACCGACACAGCTTCTCTATTGACAAAGTGGGTATTATCCGTTAATTAGGAGTGACTATGCAGAAAAACTTGTAAAAAGTTTTGCATCACACCTTCTACAGTACCGCCCAGGGGGCGGACCCTCTGGGTATACCCTCTCAGTCTGCATCTTCGCAGATCAGTTTTTTTCTGTCTAGCAAGGAGTAGGACATGGCTCCCTTCGGGCCCATTGGTCCGGGGAAAAAAGATATATCTATATATTTTTTTTTTTTTTTTTTGCTACATTTGTTGTTTCCTGCGATCTTCGATCAACTGCCGACTGGGTGACAGGCTGGATCCTCGATCCTTGTAGTCTCCCCAGTTTCGGCCATCGAGCGTGTGCCGACCCTAGCTATGCGCTGGGTTTTCCACGACATGCCCGTCGCTCCACGGGTGGCCGGTGAGCCTACGCTCCAGGGCCTGCATCGGACCGCTCAGCTTCGGCTGACCTTACGGCCGAGTCGCAGCAGCCTGGCCGGTGAGCTTACGCTCCAAGGCTTGCATCGGACCGCTCAGCTTCGGCTGACCTTACGGCCGAGTCGCAGCAGCCTGTCCGGTGAGCGTCATGCTCCAGGGCATACATATGATCGTCCCTTCTGGGTCCAATCACAGCATGCCTGGCCAACAGTCACCTTCTGTGCGCGGATGATGATCTGTTTGCAATGTCTTCCAGCAGAATACATGCAGGATAGGTAAGTAAAACTCCCCTGCCTCGGCTGGGTGATTTAGCTGGACATTCCTGGAGAGATCAAGTAAGTGGTTGTGGCCCCTTTCTTCCCTCTCTCCCTGCCTTTCCCTCCTCCCTGGGCTTCTAGCTAAAGGTTGCTGGGTGCTGGGGGTCACCCAGGGGGTCCCACTGGGGCGGGGCTGGCTGTAACTAACATTTAAAAGAAATGTCATTTTTTCTTACCTGTGTTTGTGTCCTTCCTCCTCCATGCTGTCGGCGGCCATTTTGAGGTGGTCCATGCCAAGTTTGGCCTCTTGTGACTGCCCGGCGGCCATCTTCCTGTGGTTCGGCCACACCCACTGGCCCCTATCAGCTGATCGGCGGCCATGTTTGTCCACCCTGTATGCAGATATTGCCGTTCGGCGGCCATCTTTTTGTGGGCTATGGCTGCTTGACCTCTATCTTCTGTCGGCGGCCATTTTCTTAGAGCCCACATTATCTTCCATACAGACGTTTTTGGTAACCATTTTTCGAGAGCCTCCGGCCTCTAGGGTGCATTACATTGGCGCGAAAATTCACACAGGAAGTGCTGATAAAAGAAGCAGACTGACACAGCAGGAGGGGGACAGCATCACAGGCGCAGCATAGCAGTACCTATCCAGGGTGGTGAGTCCTCTGGGTGACCCGGCCTCTCTGCAGCACAGGAGGGTGGCCTATTGATATCTTGCCTGGAGCCCTGTGAGTGTCAGCGTGTGGTCAGCATGGCATCTGAGCCAGATGTCTTCTCCCCTGAAACACCAGATTTAGCAGCTGGTGCCCCTGAGGTGTCTATGAACGCTATGACTGCAATCCTGGAGGCGTTTGCTGCCAGGGTGGAAGCAGCACACGGGAATACAGGGGGTAGTAAACGCCCCATCCCCTGCAAGCTTCTGGGGATAATTCTGGTGCAGAACCAGGTCCAGCTACGGCTCGGGGCCCAGATTCTGACGCATCAGAGACTGCAGACCGTGACCGGACAGTGAGAATGACTCAAAGTCCAGGTCAGTACGCGAGACGGCTTTGGTATCTGACCTTATTACTGCAGTGCGGGATATGCTAAAATTGGAAAATACTGCAGAAGCAGCAGAGACTCCGGTCCACTTGGGTTTCATAGACCTGCCCGCACTGCTAAGGTGTTCCCTTGTGTGTCTTTTGATAAACTCTTATACAAGGAATGGGAGAACCCACTGAGGGTCTTTACAGCCCCAAAGAGGTTTGCGGTACGGTACCCCTTTTGAGGAGAGTTTTCTGAAGAAATGGACCTCTCCCCCATATAGTGGACCCTCCGGTGTCCAGACTTAATAGAGCCACCACAATTCCTGTAGAAGGGGCTCCTGTTTTCTAGGACCCTGTGGATAAGAAGGCTGAAGCACTCGCTTGCTACCTATACTCAGTGGTAGGCTCGGCAGTACGCCCGGCATTGGCGGGGGCCCTAGTGTCTCACACACTTACTGAATGGGCAAGATTGCTACTCCGGGGGTTAAGGAGCGAGATGCTCCTCCTGATGAGATAACATTGGCCGACCTGTTGGTCCAGGGCCTTAGGTTTGTCTGCGAGTCAGACATGAATACTATTCCCCTGCTGTCTAAAACTTTGGTTTATGCAGTAGCAATACGCCGCCTGATCTGGCTAAAAGGCTGGTCTGCGGACCAGACTTCCAAGAAAGCCCTGTTGGATCTGCCTTTTAAGGGTGACAGACTTTTTGGGGCTTCTCTGGATGACATCATCAAGGATGCCACAGGAAGTAAAAGCACTTTGCTTCCCCAAATTAGCAAGGGTAAGGGGCCACGCCAAGGGCAAGGGCCCTCCTTTACTGCACACAAGTGGTTTTTTCGTCCCCCTAGGGCGACAGGGAAAAGACCCCAGGCCGATAAAGCGCCTGCCCAAGGACAAAAGCGTCCCTGGTCCCGCATACCCAATAAGCTTGCGGACAAATTTGCGTCCGCATGAAGGTCCACCCCCACCCAGCTCTAGGGTGGGGAGACGTCTTCGCAAATTCGCGACTCAGTGGACAGCACTAATCTCCGACAGGTGGGTTTGCGAAGTAAATCTCCTCAGGCTACAAGATAGAGTTTCTCTCTTGTCCACCGGACAGATTCAACACCTCCAATCTCCAGCTACTACCGACCCGTCGGGAGGCCCTGTATGGGGCGGTCCAGGGTCTACTGGAACGCGGGGTAGTTATTCCAGTTCCAGAACTGGAACGGGGTTTTTACTCAAATCTGTTCATTGTGCCGAAGAAGGAGGGGGTTCGTCCAAGCTTGGATCTCAGAGCCCTCAATTGCTTTGTGAAGGTACAAAGTTTTCGGATGGAGTCGGTTCGATCTGTAGTCACGGCTCTCCATCCGGGGGACTTTCTGGCCTCCTTGGACATCAAGGACGCATACCTGCATGTCCCCATATACTCCAGACACCAGAGGTTTCTGCGATTTGCTATCGGGAAGGACCACTACCAGTTTGTGGCCCTCCCGTTGGGCCTTGCCTCAGCACCCAGGACGTTCACCAAGGTGCTCGCTCCGATTCTGGCACTTCTAAGACAGCGGGGTATCGCTATCACAGGCTACTTGGACGACCTTCTGCTGAAGGCCCCTTCAAGCTCAGAATTAGAGGTAAGCGTGTCCATTACCTGTCAGACTCTTCGAGACTATGGTTGGATACTAAACACGCAAAAGTCAGTATTGGTGCCTACTCAACGCCTAGTGTACCTGGGGTTGATTCTGGATTCCTCAGAGGCAAAGGTATTCCTCCCTGTGGAGAAGTTGCAGACCCTCCGGGCTGCAGTACGGCAGCTGACTTCCAGGAATTGGTCGTCACTCCGTTTTTTGCATGCGAGTGTTGGGCCTCAGGGTAGCCTCCTTCGAGGCGGTTCCATATGCTCAATACCACACTCGAGTGTTACAGAAGGAAGTTCTGTCCAGATGGAACAGATGTCCATCATCTCTGGATTATCAAATCCGAGTGAGCCACATAGTCAGGAGATCCCTGGTATGGTGGCTGACAGCACCGGCTCTAATGGCCGGGAAGTCATTTCTTCCAGTTTACTGGATAGTGATCACGACGGATGCCAGCCTTACAGGTTGGGGGGGAGTCTGGGGTGTTCAGTCGGCGCAAGGTCGCTGGACCCCAGAGGAAGCCCTCCTGCCGATCAATGTCCTGGTAATCCGGGCGATCTGGCTGTGCCTCTTCAAATGGTCTCAGAGGCTGCAAGGGCGTCCAGTCAGGATCCAGTCAGACAACGCCACAGCAGTGGCATATGTCAATCAAGGAGGAACAAGAAGCTCAGCTGCAACATCGGAGATCGCTCGCATCCTGAAGTGGGCAGAGAGGAGCGTACCGGCACTGTCGGCCGTGTACATTCCGGGTGTGGAAAACTGGCAGGCGGACTACCTGAGCCGCCAGATGCTGGACCAGGGAGAAGGGTCCTTACACCCGGAGGTGTTCCAACTCCTCTGCCAAAGATGGGGAACACCAGACGTAGATCTTCTGGCTTCCCGACTCAGTCGGAAGGTATTGAGATTTGTGGCCCGGTCAAGAGACCCATGGGCAGACGCAACGGACGCGTTGGTTGCATCGTGGGGTCAGTATCGGCTAATCTATGCCTTCCCTCCCTTAAGGCTTCTTCCTCTTCTGCTCCGCAGAGTGGAGGCAGAGGGAATTCCAATGATCCTAATCGCTCCAGATTGGCCTCAGCGTCCTTGGTACGCCCATCTAGTACGTCTGGTAGCAGACGTCCCCTGGCGCCTACCACTATGGAAGGACCTGCTATCGCAAGGTCCCATATTCCATCCTGCTTTACAGTCATTGGCTTTAACGGCATGGCTGTTGAGAACCAGGTACTGAGAGACCGGGGCCTGTCAGACTCAGTAATCTCTACTATGCGAAGTGCTCGAAAACCGTCCTCTAGGAAGGTCTATCACCGCACTTGGAGGGCCTACATCTCCATGTGTGAGGAAATGAAATGGCATCCGCGTACCTATTTGGTTTCCAGAATCCTGCTGTTTTTACAGCATGGGGTGGACCAAGGGCTTGCCCTAAGTACGATTTAAGGGACAGATATCTGCCCTGACTGTCTTTTTTCAGCGACCCCTGGCGACTCACTCTCTTGTGAGTACATTTGTGCAGGGGTCCGACATGTGGCCCCTCCGGTCCGTCCCCCGTTACCTCCATGGGACTTGAACCTGATCCTCTCGGTGCTTCAGAAGGCACCGTTTGAGAATATTAGAGATTCCCCTGTTGACACTTTCTCAGAAAGTGGTCTTTTTGGTGGCAGTTACGTCAGTTAGACGAGTCTCTGAGCTGGCAGCCTTGTCCTGCAAGGCTCCCTATTTGATTTTCCACAAGGATAAGGTGGTGCTGCGGCCGCAGCCTTCCTTTCTTCCGAAAGTCGTTTCGGCTTTTCATCTCAACGAAGACATTGTACTTCCATCCTTGTGTCCTCAGCCGTCGAATCCTAAGGAGTCGGCGTTGCATTCCTTGGACGTTGTCCGAGCTTTGAGAGTATACCTATCTGCTACTTCCCTGTTCTGGAAGTCGGACTCACTGTTTGTTTCGGTGGCTGGTCCCAAGAAGGGCCAAGCAGTCTCGTCGGCCACCATCTCTAGGTGGATCCGACAGATAGTAATCCAGGCTTACGCCTTAAAGGGTCAGGCGCCCCCCCTTTCCTATCACGGCGCATTCGACCAGGGCAATAGGTGCCTCTTGGGCTTTCCGACATCAAGTGTCTGTTTCCCAATTATGTAAAGCGGCGACTTGGTCGTCCGCTCACACTTTCACAAAATTCTACAAAATTGATGTAGGTGCATCTTCGGATGCCTCTTTTGGCCGCAAGGTTTTGCAAGCGGCTGTTTAGAGTTGCAACTCCTCCGTTGGAGGAGTGCTGTTTTGTGTTTGGGGTGAAGTTTATTTTTATGCTGTTACCACCCCTCGTTTTTTTCTCTGACACTGCTTTGGGACGTCCCACTTTGTCAATAGAGAAGCTGTGTCGGTCCATGGACGAAAGAGTAAATAGGATTTTTTACGCACCGTAAAATCCTTTTCTCTGAGTCCATGGACCGACACAGCACCCACCCCTCCTTTTAAGTTTGTACTGCTTTTTGACGAACTGATCTGCGAAGATGCAGACTGAGAGGGTATACCCAGAGGGTCCGCCCCCTGGGCGGTACTGTAGAAGGTGTGATGCAACACTTTTTACAAGTTTTTCTGCCTAGTCACTCCTAATTAACGGATAATACCCACTTTGTCAATAGAGAAGCTGTGTCGGTCCATGGACTCAGAGAAAAGGATTTTACGGTGAGTAAAAAATCCTATTTTTGCAGAAATTTGTGTTACTCTTTCGTTCCTGGACCGACACAGCTTCCTATTGACAAGTGGGTACTATCCGTTATTTAGGAGTGACTAGGCAGGAAAACTTGTAAAAAGTGTTGCATCACACCTTGTACAGCACTGCCCAGGGGACGGACCCTCTGGGTATAATACCTCTCTGCACCTCGCAGATCAGTTTTTTCTGTCTAGCAAGGAGTAGGACATGGCTCCCTTCGGGCCAATTGGTCCGGGGGAATTTTTTATTTTTTGGTTCCTGCGATCTTCGATCAAATGCCGACTGGGTGACAGGCTGGGTCCTCAATCCTTGTAGTCCCCCCAGTTTCGGCCATCGAGCGTGTGCCGACCCTAGCTACACGCTGGGTTTTCCACGACATGCCCATCGCTCTACGGGTGGCGGGTGAGCCTACGCTCCAGGGCCTGCATCAGCTGCTCCGGCTGACCTTACGGCCGAGTCGCAGTAGCCTGCCTGGTGAGCTTGCGCTCCAGGGCATGCATATGATCGTTCCCTAGGGTTCAATCACAGCATGCCTGGCCGATAGTCACCTCCGTGCGCAGATGATCTGTCCGGAATGTCTTCCAGCACGATCCACGCAGGAAAGGCAGGCGGAGCACACAGCAGCATAGCGGTACCGTGCCAAGGGTGAGTCTTCTGGGAGACCCTGCATCTCTAAAGCAGCTAGGAGGGTGATCTATTGATACCTTGCCTGGAGCCCTGTGGGTGTCAGCGCATGGGTCAACAGGGCGTCTGAAGCAGACGTTTTTCCCCTGAAACATCTGACTTGGTAGCTGGTGCCCCTGACGTATCCGTGGATGCTATGTCGGCAATCCTAGAGGCTTTTGTTGCCAGGGTGGAAGCGGCACGCGGGAACACTGGGGCGGGGTAGTAAACGCCCCCGTCCCCTGCAATCTTCCGTGGATAATTCTGATGCAGAACCAGGCCCAGCTATGGCTCATGACCCGGATTCTGATGCATCAGACTGCAGACCATGACCGATCGGACAGTGAGAATGCTCCAAGTCCAGGTCAGTAAGCAAAAAGGCTTTGATATCTGACCTTTATTACTGCAGGATACGCTAAAATTGGAGAATGCTGCAGAGACACCGGTCCCCTTTGGGTTCCGTAGACCTGCCCGCACTGCTAAGGTGTTTCCTTGTGTGTCTTATTTTGATAAGCTCTTGTACAAGGAGTGGGAAAACCCACTAAGGGTTTTTACATCCCCAAAGTATTTTGCGGTACGGTACCCCTTTGAGGAGAGTTGCCTGAAAAAATGGACTTCTCCCCCGATGGTGGACCCTCTGGTGTCCAGACTTAATAAAGCTACCACAATTCCAGTGGAAGGGGTTCCTGTTTTCAAGGACCCTGTGCTGAAGCGCTTGCTACCTATACACAGTGGTAGGCTCAGCGGTGCGCCCGTAATTGGCTGGGGCCTTAGTGTCTCAGGCACTTACTGAATGGGCAAAATTGCTACTCCAGGGGTTAAAGGAGCGAGATGCTCCTAATGAGATGGCTTTGGCCGACAAGTTGGTACAGGGCCTTTAAGTTTGTTTGCGAGTCAGACATGGATACTATTCCCTTGCTGTCTAAAGCTTTGGTTTATGCTGCCTAATCTGGCTAAAGGGCTGGTCTGCGGACCAGGCTTCCAAGAAGGCCCTGTTGGATCTGCCCTTTAAGGGCGACAGACTTTTTGGGGCCTCTCTGGATGACATCAAGGATGCCACAGGAGGTAAGGGCACATTGCTTCCTCAAACCTAGAAGGGTAAGGGACCACGCCAAGGGCAAGGGCCCTCCTTTACTGCACGCAAGCAGTTTTTTCGTCCGCCCAGGGCGACAGGGAAAAGACCCCAGGCCGACAAAGCGCTTGCTCAAGGACAAAAAACGTCCTTGGTCACGCAAACCCAACAAGCCTGCGGACAAATCTGCGTCCAAATGAAGGTCTGCTCCCACCCAGCTCTCGGGTGGGAGGACGTCTTCACGACTCAGTGGACATCTCTGATCTCCGACCGGTGGGTTTGCGAAGTGATCTCCTCAGGCTACACGATAATTACTCTTGTCCACCGTACAGATTCTTTCCCTCAACCTCCAGCGACAGCCGACCCGTCGGGAGGTCCTGTATGGGGCGGTCCAGGGTCTGCTGGAACGCGGGGTGGTCATTCCAGTTCCAGAGTTGGAACGATTTCAGGGCTTTTACTCAAATCTGTTCATAGTGCCAAAGAAGGATGGGGTTCGTCCAATCTTGGATCTCTGGGCCCTCGATTTCTTTGTGAAGGTACAAAGATTCCGGATGGAGTCGGTTCGTTCTGTAGTCACCACTCTCCATCCAGGGGAGTTTCTGGCATTCTTGGACATCAAGGATGCATACCTACATGTTCCCATATACACCAGAGGTTTCTGCGATTCGCAATCGGAGAGGACCACTATCAGTTTGTGGCCCTCCAGTTTGGCCTTGCTTCGGCACCCAGAACGTTCACCAAGGTGCTCGCCCCGATTCTGGCCCTTCTAAGACAGTGGGGCATCTATCGTGGGCCCTTCTTCTGAGGGCCTCTACAAGCTCAGAATTAGAGGCAAGCGTGTCCATTACCTGTCACTCTTTGAGACTCTGGATACTAAACACGCAAAAGTCAGTATTGGTGCCGCCTCCACGCCTAGTGTATCTGGGGTTGATTCTGGATTCCTCAGAGGCAAGAGTATTCCTCCCGGTGGAAAAATTGCAGACCCTTTGGGCTGCAGTGTGGCAGCTGACACCCAAGAGTTGGTCGTCACTCAGTTTTTGCATGTGAGTTTTGGGCCTCATGGTAGCCTCCTTTTTGAGGCGGTCCCATATGCTCAATATCACACTTGGGTGTTACAGAAAGATTCTGTCCAGATGGAACAGATGCTCATCAGCTCTGGATTATCAGATCCGGGTAAGCCACCTAGTTAGGACATCCCTGGTATGGTGGCTGACAGCACCGGCTCTGCTGGCCGGGAAGTCATTCCTTCCTGTTCATTGGATAGTGATCACGATGGACGCCAGCCTTACAGGTTGGGGGGGGGGAGTCTGGGGTGTTCAGTCGACGCAAGGTCGCTGAACCACGGAGGAATCCCGCCTGCCGATCAGTGTCCTTGAACTCCGCGCAATCAGGCTGTGCCTCTTCAAATGGTCTCAGAGGCTGCAAGGGTGTCCAGTCAGACAACACCACAGCAGTGGCATATGTCAATCATCAAGGAGGAACAAGAAGTTCAGCTGCTGCATCAGAGGTCGCTTGCATCCTGAGGTGGGCAGAAAGAAGCGTACCAGCACTGTCAGCCGGGTGCGGAACTGTCAGGCGGACTACCTAAGTCGCCAAATGCTGGACCAGGGAGAATGGTCCTTACACCCGGAGGTGTTCCAGCTCCTCTGCCAAAGATGGGGCACGCCAGACATAGATTTTCTTATGTCCTGACTCAATCGGAAGTTATTGAAGTTTGTGGCCCTGTCAAAGGACCCATGGGCAGACGCAACGGACGTGTTGGTAGCATCGTGGGGTCAGTATCGGCTAATCTATAAAAAATATATGCGTCTTAAAAATATAACATGCATTAACTGCGCTAGGAATGGAATACAAATTTCCACAAACTACACGTTTCCATATATTGCAGTATAAAACACGGTATAAAATATTCCTTTAATCTAAAAAAAAGAGGAGATAAATGACAATAATCGTGTAGGCCAGTAAAGGAAAAATATCAAGTCCCCTTCTGGTCTTGAAACGGAGTAGGGCCGAAACAACTAATCAATCGACAACTAATCGATTATGAAATCGATTACAATTTTCATAATCGATTAATCGTCCAGTAACATAATGGGGTTAAAAAACTAAAATTAGCCCTTTATAGTACAAAAAGAGCAAATCGCTACTGTAAATATAACTTTCACAGTCCCTCAGTAAAAAATTAACCCCTTTCAGTAGCGATTATTAGTTTTTTAACCCCATTATGTTACTAAACCTCTCAGGCCTGGGTCACTCCTGCGTTTTTTGGTGCTTTTTGCAGAAACACACTACAGTTCATTTACATGGTTTCCTATGGGACACATTCACATACATGATTTTTTCAGCTGCTGCGTATTTGGAAAGGGCAAGGACTTTTTTTAACGCAAAACGGTGCTATTTTGTTTTTGTTGGTTTAATATACTTCAATGGAGAAGCTGCAGAAAAGCATGTGATGTGTTTTTGTGGCAATTTTTGTTTTGTAATCTGCCCAACAACAAATTGGCCAAAAATAAATAAAAAAATTCAAATCGCAGCAAAATTACTTTTTTTTTTTTTTAATGTTTATTAACCGATTAGTCGATTAATCGAAACAATAATTGGCCAACTAATCGATTCTGAAAATAATCGTTAGTTGCAGCTCTAAAACTGAGTAAGCAAAATGAATGTTCATCCAAATCTTGTGCAACACACTACACAGTTCATAATATCAGAAGGCTGGAATATGCTGTGTGCAACTTATCCATTCTATCCCCTCCTTGCTTGCACTTGTGCACTCCCTTATGGGAATCTACTCACCAGATGATTTGGTAAAGGCCTGTAGCAAGATCTCTCTAGATGCTGTGGCAGAAAACTCCCTGGATAGGCGATGATCCTATTGTCAGCCAGATGAGTTGGTAAAAGCCTGTAGCCTAGGCCCTCAATAGCTTCATAAGGATCAAAAATTCCAGATGGAATTGATTCGTTTGGTAGCTGCACTTCATCCAGGGGACTTCCTGGTGTCCTTGGATATCAAGGGCGCATACTTGCATGTCCCCATCTGTGTCAGGCATCAGAGGTTCCTGCGCTTTGCGATCGGCGAAGCCCACTATCAGTTTGTGGCTCTTCCCTTTTGGCCTAGCATCGGCACCGAGTTTTCACCAAGGTGCTCTCTCCGATTCTAGCTTTGAGACAGCGCGGCATTGCTATCGTAGGCTACTTGGACGACCACTTTCTGAGAGCTGCTTCAAGCTCAGAATTAGAGGAGGATGTGTCTTTAGTCAGCCAGACCCTCCGGGAGTTTGGTTGGATACTGAACCTCCTGAAGTCGGTGTTGGTACCGACCCAGCGTCTAGAGTACCCTGGGGTTCTGGACTCCACGGGGGCCAGAGTCTTTCTTCCCTTAGAGAAGTTGCAGACGCTCCAGTCAGCAGTCAAGTTGTTGACGTCCCGCAAATGGTCGTCTCTCCGTTTCTGCATGCAAGTTTTGGGCCTCATGGTAGCCTCTTTTTTGAGGCAGTACCGTATGCCCAATTTCACACTCGGGTCTTGCAGAAGGAGAGTCTCTCCAAATGGAACAAATCTCCGTTGTCTCTGGATCGTCAGATTCAGTTAAGTCACCTTGTCGGGTCTTTTCTGAGTTGGTGGCTGAGATCCCCGGCTCTTCGGTCCGGGAAGTCCTTCCTCCCCTTTCATTGGATGGTGATCACGACGGACGCCAGCCTGACCGGTTGGGGGGTTCAGGCGGCTCAGGGCCGCTGATCCTAACCGAATCTTTCGATCAATGTTCTGGAACTCCGGGCAATCAGGCTGTGCCTCTCCAAGTTGTCTCGGAGACTGCAGTGGCGTCCAGTCAGGATCCAGTCGGACAACGCCACGGCTGTGGCATACGTCAACCATCAAGGAGGAACAAGAAGTTCAGCTGCAGCGTCGAAGTCGCTCACATCCTTCGGTGGGCGGAAAGGAGCGTGCCGACCTTATTGGCAGTTTACATCCCAGGCGTGGAAAACTGGCAGGCGGACTGAGTCGCCAGATGCTGGACCACGGGGAATAGTCGTTGCTTCCAGAGGTTTTTCAACACCTTTGTCAGAGATGGGGCACGCCAGACGTGGATCTACTGGCCTCTCGACTCAATCGCGAGGTGTCGAGGTTCGTGGCCAGGTCCAGAGATCCCTGGGCAGACACGTTGGTGGCCCCGTGGGGTGAGTAACAGTTTATGCCTTTCTCCCACTGAAGTTGCTTCCTCGTAGAGACCGAGGGAATTCCGGTGATTCTCATCGCCCCAGATTGGCCCAGGCGTCCCTGGTAAGCCGACCTCATGCAGCTGGTGGCGGACGTGCCCTGGTGGCTACCAAGGAGGGAGGACCTTCTCTCGCAAGGTCCCATTCTTCATCCTGCTTTAGTCGCTGGCTTTAACGGCATGGCTATTGAAAGCCAGGTACTGAGGGACCGGGCCTGTCGGATTCGGTCATTTCAACTATGTTGAGAGCACGAAAATCATCTTCTAGGAAGATCTACCATTGCACATGGAGAGCATACATCTCTGTGTGAGGAGATGGAATGGCGTCCACGGACTTATTCGGTTTCCAGGATCCTGCTGTTTTTACAGCGCGGAGTAGATCAGAAACTTGCCTTAAGCACCATTAAAGGGCAGATTTCAGCCTTAGCGGTTTTCTTTGAGACCCTTGGTGGCTCATTCACTAGCAAGTACGTTTGTGCAAGAGGTTTGACATGTGGCTCCTCCGGTGCGCCCACCACTTCCTCCGTGGGATTTGAATCTGGTGCTCTCGGCGCTTCAGAAACCTCCTTTTGAGGACATTAGGGAAATTCCTCCTTTGACGCTCTCTCAGAAGGTGGCCTTCCTGGTTGCCATCACATCCGTTGGGAGGGTCTCTGAATTGGCGGCATTGTCTTGCAAGTCCCCGTATTTGGTCCTCCATAAGGACAAAGCAGTGCTACGCCCGCAGCCTTTTCTCCCAAAAGTGGTTTCGGCCTTCAACCTGAATGAGGACATTGTGCTTCCATTCTTGTGTCCTCGGCTATCGCATGCCAAGGAGGTTGCATTGCATTCCTTGGACGTGGTACGTGCCCTGCGGGTGTACCTGTCTGCCACGGCTCCATTCCGGAGGTCTGACTCACTGTTTGTGTCGGTGTCTGGTCCGCAGAAGGGCCTGGCGGTCTCGTCAGCCACCATTTCTCGGATCAGGCATACTGTCATTCAGGCCTATGCCCTTAAAGGGCGGGCGCCTCCTTTTCCCGTTACGGCGCATTCAACCAGGGCTATGGGTGCCTCTTGGGCTTGCCGACATCAAGCGTCTGTATCTCAAGTGTGTAAGGTGGCGACATGGTCGTCCATTCACACCTTTTCAAAATTTTACAAGGTTGTATCTTCGGATGCTAGCTTCGGCCGCAAAGTTTTGCAGACCGCTGTTTGAGGTTGCAACTCCTCCATTGAGGAGCTCTGCCTGGTTGGGGTGAAACTGGTTTCTTTTGATTGCTGTGCCCACCCCTCATTTTTTTGACACTGCTTTGGGACATCCCAACAGTCAAGATTGAAGGAGCTGTGTCCGTCCATGGACGTAAAGAGAAAATAGGATTTTTTTTTTGTACTCGCCGTAAAATCCTTTTCTCTGTTGTCCATGGACTGACACAGCACCCACCCCTCCCTTTTTTGGTTTGTACTGCTTTTCCCATAAACAGAGGGCTGGCCGCAGGGAGGAGGGTTATGTTCAGAGGGACCGCCCCCTGGGCGGGGCTGTTTCAACTGTGTTGAACCACTTCCGCACAGGGCTTTTTATACCACTTCCATACTGGGCCTATTCTGGCACTTCACTCCTACATGTACAAATCATCATTATTTTGCTAGAAAATTACTCAGAACTCCCAAACATATGTTTTTTTTTTTTTAGCAGACACCCTAGGGAATAAAATGACGGTCGTTGCAACTTTTTATCTTGCACGGTATTTGCGCAATAATTTTATAAACTCCTTTTTTTTTGGGGGGGTGAATGGTTTCATTAATTAAAAAATAACAAAACGGTAAAGTTAGCCCAATGTTTTTATAAAATATGAAAGCTTATGTTACACCGAGTAAAAAGATACCTAACATGTCACGCTTAAAAATTGCGCGCTCTCATGGAATGGCGCGAAACTTCGGTACTTAAAAATCTCCATAGGCGACGCTTTGAAATTTTTTACAGGTTACCAGGTTAGAGTTACAGAGGAGGTCTAGTGCTAGAATTGTTGCACGCGCTCTAACGCACGCGGCGATACCTCACATGTGGTTTTAACAGCGTTTACATATGCGGGCGGGACTTGTGTGTGTGTGTGTGTGTGTGTGTGTGTGTGTGTGTGTGTGTGTGTGTGTGTTCGCTTCTAAGCGTGAGCTATTGGGGACGGGCGTTTTAAAAAAAAATATATATATATTTTTTTTTTTATACTTACACTTTTTTTTTTTTTGATCACTTTTTTTTTTTATTACAAGGAATGTAAACATCCCTGAATGTGACAGGTCCTCTTTTTATGGAGAGATGCGGGGTTAGTAAGACCCCACATCTCTCCAGGCTGGAAAGCATGAGATTGTGAAAAATTTCACTGATCTCATACTTACAGCCGCAATGGCGGCTTTGTTTACATTTGAGGACCCGGGCGTGATGTCATCACATCGCGCCCGGGCCTCTGACGATCATAGAGATGACTGGTGACCATCTGGTCACCAGTCATCTCTATGCTCCTCACGTGAACCACCACCGGCGCCAACGATTCTCTCCGGGTCCCCAATGGCACGGGAGAGCCCGGAGAAGTGGCGGGAGGGGAATGTCCTGTCCCGCTGCTTAGAAGAACGATCAAGCGGCGGAACCGCCGCTATGATCGTTCTTATGGTGCGCAGGATCGCCGGCTGAAAAAAGATGTCTGAATGATGCCTCTAGCTGCAGGCATCATTCAGATATCCCCCCTCAAACCCAGGACGTCATATGACGCGCACCCAGAGGGAGAGAGGGTTCCTGCCGGCATCATTTTCCAATGGCCCGGTATGGAAGGGGTTAAATAACACATGCATATCTAAAATGTTCTGCCTAGTCCTCTCCTAATAGACGGAACATACCCAACAGTCATGATTGAAGGAGCTGTGTCCGTCCATGGACGACAGAAGGATCTTACGGCGAGTACAAAAAAATCCCAATTTACCTCAGGGGAAGCCGGCGGCCATTTTGGTGGAGCCCACACTCGTTTTTGCTGAGGTAGCCATTTTCTTGTATCCCCAGCTTGTTTTTGCCTTTAGCGCTGGTAATGTTCTTTTAGAACGGCGCAAAATACACAGAACACCTAGTCACTGACAGAGAGCGGACGGCAGCACTGCGCAGTACCTGGGTCAGGGTGGTGAGTCCTGGGTGCGCCCCTCAGTCTGTGGCAGCTAGGAGGGTGGACTTTTGTGTGTCTTACCTTTTGGTCCCTAGCGCGTGTCAGGCGAGTGTGTGTCAGCATGGCGTCAGAGGCTGGCGTTTTCTTCCCCAGACATCCCTGTGGTGGCAACCGGTTCCCCTGCACCTGCGGTGCCTATGGACGCTTTGTCGGCGGTCCTGGAGTCTTTTGTTGCCAGGGTGGAAGCGGCGTGTGGGCGCAAGGGGGGTAAAAACACCCCCACCATCTTCTGGGGAAGCTCTGATTCAGACTTGGGCCTTGCTGTTGCAAACGGCCCCTGTTCTGACGTGTCAGAGGATGCGGACCAGGACCATTTGGACAGTGAGGATGACTCTGGGTCAGCGCAGGAAAGGGCGCTTGTTGGAGCACTTATCACAGCAGTGCAGGATACCCTAAAAATAGAGGATTCGGCGGGGGCATCTACTGAGGTGTCGGTCCCTTTTGGGTCCCACAAGCTGGCCCGCACGGCTAAGGTGTTTCCATACCCAACTTATTTTGGTAAGTTTGTCTACAAAAAATGGGAACGGCTGCAGCAGGCTATGGCGGTCCGTTACCCCTTTGAGGAGAGTTTCCTGAAAAAAATGGACATCTCCCCTGATTGTGGACCCCTCCATATCCACTTTAAATAAAGTAACCACTATTCTGGTGGAGGGGACCCCTGCCTTTTAAGGACTCGGCAAACAGGAGGGCTGAGGCGGTGGCCCGGTCCATGTTCACGGTGGTGGGGTCAGCATTGCGGCCAGTGTTGGCCACGACCCTGGTGTCAGGCGCTTACTGAAAGGGCAAAATTGGTGCACCATGAGTTGGAAAAGCAACAGGCTGCCCCGGTCTGCGCGGAACTGGCAGACCAGTTGGTGCGTGGCCTTAAGTATGTCTGCGATGCGGCTTTAGATACAGCTCCCTTACTTTCTAGAGCCTCTATCTGCTGTGGTGCACCATTTCTCTATGAATTGGCCTTGTGAATGATGCTTGATTTTTTTTTTTCCATGCTGGTTTGCACTTATGGTGGATCATCTCAGCCAATCCTGTGTCCAAAACTACACCTAGGTAAAGCCTCATTCCAACCTATCTGTGCATATTGTGCACGTTCTTGCATTGAACTGCATTTTATATTCACTTTTTGTATGTTTTACCAAGGGTCTCCATGTGACAATCACATAAAACTAAAGTGCATTTTTTTTTTGGAGTATATCTCTCAATTGTCTCTGCATGTTTTTCACAAAAAAAACATGAATATACAGGCACATCTCATAACATTTTGATATTTTAATTTATTTCAGTAATTCAATTCAAAAAGTGAAACTCATATATTAAATGCGTTACACAGTAATATATTTCAAGCATTTCTTTTATTTTGATTATGGCTTACAGCTAGTGAAAACCTAAATTCAGTATCTCAGAAAATTTGAATATTACATTAGACCAATAAGATTTTTAATACAGAGGAGTTGGCTTTTTTAAATTCAGTAGCTCAGAAAATTAGAATATTACATAAGACTAATACATTTTAATTTTCAGCAAGCCAACATTTCTGTATGTCCATTGTACAGTATAGTATGCACTCAATACTTTGCCAGGGGACTCCTTTTGCATGAATTACTGCATCAATGCGGCATGGCATTGAGGTGATCAGCCTGTGGCAATTCTGAGGTGTTATGGAAGCCCAGGTTTCTTTTGATTGTGGCTTTTAGCTCATCTGCGTTGTTGGGTTTTGTGTCCTCTTGACTATACCCCACAGATTCTCTGTGGGGTTTAGGTCAGGTGAGTTTGCTGGCCAATCAAGCATAGTGATGCCATTATCACTAAACCAGGTATTGGTATTTCTGACATTGTGGGCAGCTGCCAAGTCCTGCTGGAAAATGAAATCGGCATCTCCACAAAGCTGGTCAGCAGAGGGAAGCATAACGTGCTCTAGACTTGATAGAACACTCTAAACCAACACCAGCAGATGACACCGCTCACAAAATCATCACGAACTGTGGAAAATTTTGCACTTAAAGTGGTTGTAAACCCACTTTTTAAACAAAGCCCTACAGGTAAGCCTAGATTAAGGCTTACCTGTAGGTGCAAGAAATATCTCCTTAACCTACACGGTTAAGGAGATATTTGTATGTAAATGCGGCGACGCTGACGTCACCCCATTCACAAATTCGGCTAGGTCGCAACATTCGACGACGTAGCCGAATTCGACAGCTCACATGCGCATGCACGGAGTCACGTCTTCTCCGCTCCGGCCAATCACAGCGCCGGAGCGGCGCTGTGATTGGCTGCAGCGGCGATACCCGGAAGTAACATTCCGGCTATCGCCGCAGCGATGGATGCGGCTAGAGGAGGGACACGGACGACTTCGGGGGCCCCGATCGAAGGTAAGTGGTACATAATGAGCTAGTATGCTAGTCATACTAGCTCATTATAGCTTTGTCTTGCAGGTTAGTCAAAAAAAAAAAAAAAAGATATAAGGGTTTACAACCACTTTAAGGAAATCTAGGTCCCAGCGTCCGGAGAAAGAGGCAACAGGCAAAGAATCAAAGTTTCATGAAGTCCAGGTGTAAAGTTTCCTCAGTCAGTGATTTGGGGAGCCATGTCATCTGCTGGTTTTGGTCCACTGTATTTTATCCAGTCCAAAGTCAGCACAGCCCTCTACCTGGAAATTTTTAAGCACTTCATGCTTCCCTCTGCTGACCAGCTTTATTGAGATGCTGATAAAATTTTCCAGCAGGACCTGGCACCTGCTCACACTGCCGAAAGTACCAATAACTGGTTTAATCATGGCGTCGCTGTGCTTGATTGGCCCGCAAACTCACCTGGCTTAAACCCTATAGAGAATCTGTGAGGTGTTGTCCAGAGGAATACCTCAGATTCTCTATAGGCCCAACAATGCAGATGAGCTGAAAGCCACCATCGAAGAAATCTGGGCTTCCATAACACCTCAGCTGATCGGCGCATTGATGCAGTGATTCATGCAAAAGGAGCCCTAAATAAGTACTGAGTGCATACTATACATGGACATGCTTTTTAGTAAGCCAACATTTCTCTATTAATTTTTTTTTTTAAATTGGCCTTCTGTAGTAATCTAATTTTTTTTTCACTAGCTGTAAGCCTCTCCAACCTTTACTCAGAGCTGTGCCCCACTGTTTGCAATGCTTGGTGGATACACTATGCCAGATCACCAGGATGGGCCTCCTTCCCATCCATATGCCAAACACGGTCCAGATGCCTGTTTTGGTCCCTCCTTAAGCAAGTATATCAGGAAGATCACAGTGGTTGAGTACTCTCCTCCAGGAAAAAAGGCTAGTACATCTGCATTTAGACCTACTCCTGAGACTATAATCCACTTTAAACCCTCTCAGGCCTCTAGCTCTAAAATCTGGGAAAACTCTTATGTCAGATACAGACCTCCAAGCCCTCTTCCCACTTTTGAAATGTGGGCGAGATGTCTGGACGTTCTGGCCTCAAATCTCAGATGTTTGGGTTCAGTGTAATTTTCATTGGCTACAAACTGGATATTTGAACTCTGCCTCCCTCTTCATACTCTCAAATTTGCCTCCTTTGCAAAAATGAGCAAATCTGCTTGCTGCTATTCAGCACCACCTCTTGCGGTCCCAGGCTCAAATGAGGAACACTTTCTGGGTTTTTACTCAAACCTGTTCAGTTCTTAAGCCAAATAGAGGTGTTTGGTCCATTCTGGATCAGAAGACACTCGGCTTGTTCCTGCAGGTTCAGAACTACTTAATAGTTGCCAGGTTGGTCATCAGGGATGCTTACTTGCACATCCTTATTCTTCCTTTGCACCAACGTTATCTGTGTTTACTTTAATTGCTTAGCACTACCAGTTTTTTTTTTACCCTTCTCCTTGGCCTGTCCTTCTCCTTGAGGGTCTTGTGCCTGATTGGAACGGACACCCCCCCCCCCAAAAAAAAGAATGGAAGGTTCTGTTGGCGTTTATCGGGCCGGGAAGGAGTCCATGATGCCCCCTTGGTGCAGGGCACTTGGATGTCAAAGGAAGCTCGAGTTAACGTCAACATCCTGGTACTCTGCATTTTGATTGCTCCTTCAACGGAGACCCCTGGTTGTCACCCAACAAGAATAGTCGGGCAATACCTTGGCTTGCATAAGCCATCCAGGAGGCACCACATGTCACATCACTCAAAGGGAAGCAGACTTAATACTCTTGGGCAGAATTCCACTCTCCAGCCCTGTCGGTTGTCCACGTGTGACGTCTAGAAAATTGGCAGGCATACATTTTCTAAAATGTTCTCACGTTTCAGGATCTGAGGGATGCTGTGCTTTAACAGTCATGAGATTGATCATCTCTACCCTCTTGAAGGGTAGAAGATGAATCTCACCAAATCTTTTGTGTAACTTGAAAAGCTATTCTCCATGGTGCAAGACCAGGAAATTTCATTTTAAGAAATACTCTGGGATGCATCCTGTCATTCCTCTAATCTGGTATAGATTATCATTTAACCTTGCCATCCAAGGGCAAATATCTCTAAGCAGTTCTTTCAGAGACCTTTAACCACTTAAGCCCCGGACCATTTGGTAGCTAAAGGACCAGAGGTGATTTCAGAATTTTGCACTGCGCTGCTTTAACTGTAAATTGTGCGGACATGCAATGTTGTACCCAAACGAAATTTGAGTCCTTTTCTTCCCACAAATAGAGATTTATTTTAATGGTATTTGATTGCCTCTGCGATTTTTATTGCGATATAACGGAAAAAGACCGAAAATTTTGAAAAAAAATGATATTTTCTACTTTTTGTTATAAGAAAAATCGAATAAACTAAATTTTAGTCATACGTTTAGACCAAAATGTATTCAGCCACATGTCTTTAGTAAAAAAAATGTCAAGCGTATATTTATTGGTTTGCGCAAAAGTTATAGCGTCTACAAACTAGGGTACATTTTCTGGAATTTACACAGCTTTTAATTTATGACTGCCTATCTCATTTCTTGAGGTGCTAAAATGGCAGGGCAGTACAAACCCCCCCAAATGACCCCATTTTGGAAAGTAGACACCCCAAGGACATTGCTGAGGCATGTTGAGCCCATTGAATATTTTTATTTTTTGTCTCAAGTGACTGACAAAAAAAATAAAAAATTACAAAAAGTTGTCACTAAATGATATATTGCTCACACATGCCATGGTTATATGTGGAATTGCACCCCAAAATACATTTTGCTGCTTCTCCTGAGTACGGGGATACCACATGTGTGGGACTTTTTAGGAGCCTAGCCACATACGGGACCCCGAAAACCAAGCACCGCCTTCAGGATTTCTAGGCACAAATTTTTGATTTCACCCCTCACTACCTATCAGTTTCGAAGGCCATAAAATGCCAAAATAGCACAAAACCCTCCCAAATGACCCTATTTTGGAAAGTGGACACCCCAAGCTATTTGCTGAGAGGCATGGTGAGTATTTTACAGCTCATTTTGTTTTTGAAAATGAAGAAAGAAAATATATATATTTTTTTTTAACTTTAAATTTTCAAAACTTTGTGACAAAAGGCGATCTGCAAAATACTCACAATACCTCTCAGCAAATAGCTTGGGGTGTCTACTTTCCAAAATGGGGTAATTTGGGGGGGGGGGGGTTGTACCATCTGGGCATTCCATGGCCTCTGAAACTGTGATAGGCAGTGAGACGTGAAATCAAAAATTGACACCCTTAGCCTGAAGGCGGTGCTTGGTTTTTGGGGTCCCGTACGCGGCTAGGCTCCCAAAAAGTCTCACATGTGGTATCCCCGTACTCAGGAGAAGCAGCAGAATGTATTTTGGGGTGTAATTCCACATATGCCCATGGCATGTTTGAGCAATATATCATTTAGTGACAACTTTGTGTAAAAAAAAAAAAAAAAAAATTGTCTTTTTTCCGCAACTTGTGTCAACATATAAAATATTCCATGGACTCGACATGCCTCTCAGTATATAGCTTGGGGTGTCTACTTTCCAAAATGGGGTCATTTGGGGGGGGGTTTGAACTGTTCTGGCATTTTATACACAACATTAGGAAGCTTACATCCACTCTTCTAAACACTTGAAGACAAAGCCCTTTTTGACACTTTTTGTTTACATGAAAACATTTTTCTTTTTGCAAGAAAATTATGTTGAACCCCCAAACATTATATATATTTTTAAAGCAAAGGCCCTACAGATTAAAATGGTGGGTGTTGCATTTTTTTTTTTCTACACAGTATTTGCGCAGCGATTTTTCAAACGCATTTTTTGGGGAAAAAATACACTTTTTTTATTTTAATGCACTAAAACACACTATATTGCCAAAATGTTTGATGAAATAAAAAAGATGATCTTAGGCCGAGTACATAGCTACTAAACACGACATGCTTTAAAATTTCGCACAAACGCGCATTGGCGACAAACTACATACATTTTTAAAAGCCTTTACAGGTTACCCCGTTAGATTTACAGAAGAGGTCTACTGCTAAAATTACTGCCCTCGATCTGACCTTCGCGGTGATACCTCACATGCATGGTGCAATTGCTGTTTACATATGACGCCAGACCGGCACTTGCGTTCGCCATTGGGCAAGAGCAGGGCAGGACAGGGGTGCTTTTTTTTTTTTTTTTTTTTTTGCTTTTTTATTTTATTTTTAAATTGTTCCTTCCATATTTTTTTTTTTTAATCATTTTTATTATCTCAGGGGATATTTACATTCCCTATGATAGCAATAGGTAGTGACAGGTACTCTTTTTTTGAAAAAACTGGGGTCTTCTAGACCCTAGATCTTTCCTCTGCCCTCAAAGCATCTGACCACACCAAGATCGGTGTGATAAAATGCTTTCCCAATTTCCCAATGGCGCTTTTTATATCCGGGGGGGGGGGGGGACATTCCCTCCCACTGCTTGTAAAAGCAGTCCAGAGGCTAATTGGCCACTAGGATTGCTTTTACATGAAAGCCGGCCGCTGGCTGAAAAGAATGATACCAAGATGATACCTAAACCCACAGGCATCATTCTGGTATAAACATTCAAAGTCCAGCAACATACCAGTACGTTGCTGGTCCTTGTTGGACATGTATTGTAATCTTTTTTTTTTTTCATGCAGCCAGTTGGCTGAACGAAAAAAGATTGATCGGTGGGTATGCCCACCATAAGAATACCGCCCTTCATCCACCCACTTCTAATGATGGGCATACATGCACCATTTATATATGCCGAAGCATGGGGGCATCCTATCCGCAAAAAAGTTATGCCGCGCACACACACGGTCAGACTTTTCCACGGGCAAGCCTCCGTCGGAATTTCGACCGTATGTACGCGGCATTAGGAGCAAAATCGCTCCTCCGCCCCTGCTGCCCCAATGCTTCGGCATATATGTTTTTTTTTTTTTTTAACTGTGGTGGTGAAATCACCTCCTACAGCACTGGAGTCGCAGGGATCAGGCCTGTCTCTGCGAACGCTGCAGTTATGTGTGTTGCGTTTTGTAAGTGACAGTGATCGATCGATGCTGCACTTGGGTGGCCTGGGCTGGACGGAGGGGCAAAACGCAGGTGCTAGCAGGTATCTGGGCTGATCCCGCTAACACTGCGTTTTTGGGAACCCTAAACTGCTGGGGACGCTAGTATAGATCTGATCAGATATTGATCTGCTCAGATACTATATCACTAAGGGAGGTGTATGCTTCACGCGTGGGTGTTAGCGTTACTGGCACTAACCTGACGCTGCCTGGGGTGTGACGCAGACCCTCTCTGACGCTAAAACCTAATATCACCCGCCGGTCGATCAGGGGGTTAAACCTTTATTGGGTTATATATACGGCGGGTGCCCTGACACTATAAAAAGCAAACTAACCAGCGTCACCCGTAACACTTATATGGTGATCACTGGTGAAAGGGTTAATTAGGGGGTTAAAACCTTTATTAGATAATATATGGGGGTACCTGACGCTATAAAAACCTGTGGCGAACCTAAAAAAAATTATCGCCGACGCTAAGACAGCGATCAGAAAAATGATCGCTTAGCGACGGCGGTGCTAGGGGGTGAAAGGGTTATCTGGGGGGTGATCAGGGGGTTAAACCTTTATTAGGGGGGGTTAGGGGGCTACACTGGACCTAAAACTAACTTTAGTGACACTTTTACAGTCACAAATGTCACTGCAGTGATCAGTGACACTGTGGCTGGGGGGTGATATGGGGGGGCGATTTGTGTGCCTATGTGTACTGGTTTCAGTGTGCTGTTTGTGCACTAACCTGTATGTCTTCACTTGTACGGCGCTCGGTATATGTGAGCGCCGCATGTGAGATGACATCACTTCCTCCTGCTTCCTCTGCCTGTGTTTACATTACAGGACAGAGGAAGCATTTTCATCCGCCGGGAGCGATCGCGGGGGGGGGGGGGTGGCCGGAATCGAACGGCCATCCCCCTCATCTCGGATCGCTCCCCAACGAATACCGACCACTCACTGTATAGGAGGGGGGTCCAATCGGACCCCCAACTGTACAAAGGCAATCACATACACTGTACGTGATTGTGCCTGTCGGTGCCATTCTGCCGACGTACATATACAGTGAGCGGTCGTTAAGTGGTTAAAGTTGAGGCCTTTTCTCTTTTCATCCATGAACGGACACTGCTCCTTAATTCTTGACAGTTTGGTTATGTTCCTGTTCTATAGGAGAGGACTAGGCAGAACATGTTGGGTATTTAAATGCATGTTACTTAAACAGAGTTGAACAGCCCCGCCCAGGGGGCGGTCCCTCCGGACATAACCCTCAGCCCTGCAGTCAGCAGCTCAGTTTTTTTCCTGCCTGGTAGAGAAGGACCTGACTCCCTTTTGGGCCCAGGGTCCGGAAGAAATTTTATTACTCTTTCGTCCATGGACCGACACAGCTTCTCCATTGACAAAGTGGGTATTATCCGTTAATTAGAAGTGACTAGGCAGAAAACTTGTAAAAAGTGTTGCATCACACCTTCTACAGTACCGCCCAGGGGGCGGACCCTCTAGGTATATCCCCTCAGTCTGCATCTCGCAGATCAGTTTTTTTCTGTCTAGCAAGGAGTAAGACATGGCTCCCTTCGGGCCCATTGGCCCGGGGGGAAAAGATATTTTTTTTGCTACATTTTTTTTTGTTTCCTGCGATCTTCGATCAATTGCTGACTGGGTGACAGGCTGGATCCTAGATCCTTGTAGTCTCCCCAGTTTCGGCCATCGAGTGTGTGCCGACCCTAGCTACGCGCTGGGTTTTCCACGACATGCCCGTCGCTCCACGGGTGGCCGGTGAGCCTACGCTCCAGGTCCAGGGCCTGCATCGGACTGCTCACCTTCGGCTGACCTTACGGCCGAGTCGCAGCAGCCTGGCCGGTGAGCGTTGCACTCCAGGGCATACATATGATCGTCCCCTTGGGTCCAATCACAGCATGCCTGGCCAACAGTCACCTTCCGTGCGCGGACGATGATCTGTTAGGAATGTCTTCCAGCATGATACATGCAGGATAGGTAAGTAAACTCCCCCGGCTGGGTGATTTGGCTGGACATTCCTGGAGAGACCAAGTAAGTGGTTGTGGCCCCTTTCTTCCCTCTCTCCTTGCCCTTCCCTCCTCCCTGGGCTTCTAGTTAAGGTTGCTGGGGGTCACCTAGGGGGTTCCACTGGAGCGGGGCTGGCTGTAACTAACATTTAAAAAGATGTAATTTCTGCTTACGTGTGTGTGTGTGTGTGTCTTCCCCCTCCATGCTGTCGGCGGCCATTTTGTGGTTGTCCATGCCGGGTTCAGCCTCTAGTGACTGCCCGGAGGCCATCTTCCTGTGGTCTCGGCGCCATTTTCTTGTAGTTCCACACCCACTGGCCTCTATCGACTGATCGGCGGCCATGTTTGTAATCCACGCTGTATGTATATATTGCCGTTCGGCGGCCATCTTTTTGTGGTCTACGGCTGCTTTGGCATCTATCTTCAGCTCGGCGGCCATTTTCTTAGAGCCCACATTATCTTCCATACAGACGTTTGGCGGCCATTTTGCGAGAGTCTTCGGCCTCTAGGGGTCATTACACTGGCGTGAGAAATTCACACAGGAAGCACAGATACGAGAAGCAGACTGACACAGCAGCGGTGGGACAGCATCACAGGCACAGCACGGCAGCATAGCGGTACCGATCCAAGGGTGGCGAGTCCTCTGGGTGTCCCAGCATCTCTGCAGCACAGGAGGGTGGCCTATTGATATCTTGCCTGGAGCCCTGTGGGTGTCAGCACGTGGTCAGCATGGCATCTGAGCCAGATGTCTTCTCCCCTGAAACACCAGGTTTAGCAGCTGGTGCCCCTGAGGTGTCTATGAACACTATGACGGTAATCCTAGAGGCGTTTGCTGTCAGGGTGGAAGCAGCACACGGGAATACAGGGGGTAGTAAACGCCCCCGTCCCCTGCAAGCTTCTGGGGATAATTCTGATGCAGAACCAGGTCCAGCTACGGCTCAGGGCCCAGATTCTTGCGCATCAGAAACTGCAGACCGTGACCGGACAGTGAGGATGACTCTAAGTCCAGGTCAGTACGCGAGACGGCTTTGGTATCTGACCTTATTCTGCAGTGCGGGATACGCTAAAGTTGGAAAATACTGCAGAAGCAGCAGAGACTCCGGTCCACTTTGGGTTTCATAAACCTGTCCGAACTGCTAAGGTGTTCCCTTGTGTGTCTTATTTTGATAAACTCTTATACAAGGAATGGGAGAACACACTGAGGGTCTTTACAGCCCCAAAGAGGTTTGCGGTACGGTACCCCTTTGAGGAGAGTTTTCTGAAGAAATGGACCTCTCCCCCCTATAGTGGATATTCCGGTGTCCAGGCTTAATAGAGCTACCACAATTCCAGTAGAAGGGGCTCCTGTTTTCAACGACACTGTGGATAAGAAGGCTGAAGCACTCGCTCGCTACCTATACTCAGTGGTAGGCTCGGCAGTACGCCCGGCATTGGCGGGGGCCCTAGTGTCTCACACACTTACTGAATGGGCAAGATTGCTACTCCAGGGGTTAAGGAGCGAGATGCTCCTCCTGATGAGATGACATTGGCCGACCAGTTGGTCCAGGGCCTTAGGTTTGTCTGTGAGTCAGACATGGATACTATTCGCCTGCTGTCAAAAGCTTTGGTTTATGCAGTAGCAATACGCCGCCTGATCTGGCTAAAGGGCTGGTCTGCGGACCAGACCTTCAAGAAAGCCCTGTTGGATCTGCCTTTTAAGGGCGACAGACTTTTTGGGGCCTCTCTGGATGACATCATCAAGGATGCCACAGCAGGTAAAAGCACTTTGCTTCCTCAAACTAGCAAGGGTAGGGGCCACGCCAAGGGCAAGGGCCCTCCTTTATTGCACGCAAGCGTTTTTTTTTCGTCCCCCCCCCCCCCCCTAGGGCGACAGGGAAAAAACCCCAGGCCAACAAGGCGCCTGCCCAAGGACAAAAGCGTCCTTGGTCCCGCAAACTCAACAAGCCTGCGGACAAATCTGCGTCCGCATGAAGGTCCGCCCCCACCCAGCTCTCGGGTGGGGGGACATCTTCGCAAATTTGCGACTCAGTGGACAGCGCTAGTCTCCGACAGGTGGGTTTGCAAAGTAATCTCCTTAGGCTACAAGATAGAATTTCTCTCTTGTCCAGCGGACAGATTCATCACCTCCAATCTCCAGCTACTACCGACCCGTCGGGAGGCCCTGTATGGGGCGGCCCAGGGTCTACTGGAACGTGGGGTAGTTATTCCAGTTCCAGAACGGGGTCAGGGTTTTTACTAAAATCTGTTAATTGTGCCGAAGAAGGATGGGGTTCATCCAATCTTGGATCTCAGAGCCCTCAATTGCTTTGTGAAGGTACAAAGATTTCGGATGGAGTCGGTTCGATCTGTAGTCACGGCTCTCCATCCGGGGGACTTTCTGGCCTCCTTGGACGTCAAGGATGCATACCTGCATGTCCCCATATACTCCAGACACCAGAGGTTTCTGCGATTTGCTATCGGGAAAAAACACTACCAGTTTGTGGCCCTCCCGTTTGGCCTTGCCTCAGCACCCAGGACGGTCACCAAGGTGCTCGCTCCGATTCTGGCACTTCGAAGACAGCGGGGTATCGCTATCATGGGCTACTTGTACTACCTTCTACTGAAGGCCCCTTCAAGCTCAGAATTAGAGGTAAGCCTGTCCATTACCTGTCAGACTCTTCGAGACTGTGGTTGGATACTAAACACGCAAAAGTCAGTATTGGTGCCCACTCAACGCCTAGTGTACCTGGGGTTGATTCTGGATTCCTCAAAGGTATTCCTCTGTGGAGAAATTGCAGACCCTCCGGGCTGCAGTACGGCAGCTGACTTCCAGGAATTGGTCATCAGTCCGTTTTTACATGCGAGTGTTAGGCCTCATGGTAGCCTCCTTCGAGGCGGTCCCATATGCTCAATACCACACTCGAGTGTTACAGAAGGAAGTTCTGTCCAGATGGAACAGATGTCCATCATCTCTGGATTATCAAATCCGAGTGAGCCACCTAGTCAAGAGATCCCTGGTATGGTGGCTGACAGCACCGGCTCTTATGGCTGGGAAGTAATTTCTTCCAGTTTACTGGATAGTGATCACGACCGACGCTAGCCTTACAGGTTGGGGGGGGGGAGTCTGGTGTTCAGTCGGCGCAAGGTCGCTGGACCCCAGAGGAAAGCCCTCCTGCCGATCAATGTCCTGGAAATCCGGGCGATCAGGCTGTGCCTCTTCAAATGGTCTCAGAGGCTGCAAGGGCGTCCAGTCAGGATCCAGTCAGACAACGCCACAGCAGTGGCATATGTCAATCAAGGAGGAACAAGAAGCTCAGCTGCAACATCGGAGGTCGCTCGCATCCTGAAGTGGGCAGAGAGGAGCGTACCGGCACTGTCGGCCGTGTACATTCCGGGTGTGGAAAACTGGCAGGCGGACTACCTGAGCCGCCAGATGCTGGACCAGGGAGAAAGGTCCTTACACCCTGAGGTGTTCCAACTCCTCTGCCAAAGATGGGGCACACAGACTTAGATCTTCCGATTTAGTCGGGAAGCCAGAAGGTATTGAGGTTTGTGGCCCGGTCAAGAGACCCATGGGCATACGCAACGGACGCGTTGGTGGCATCGTGGGGTCAGTATCGGCTAATCTATGCCTTCCCTCCCTTAAGGCTTCTTCCTCTTCTGCTCCACAGAGTGTAGGCAGAGGGGATTCCAATGATCCTAATCGCTCCAGATTGGCCTCAGCGTCCTTGGTACGCCGATCTAGTATGTCTGGTAGCAGACGTCCCCTGGCGCCTACCGCTACGCAAGGACCTGCTATCGCAAGGTCCCATACTCCATCCTGCTTTATGGTCACTGGCTTTAACGGCAGGGCTGTTGAGAACCAGGTACTGAGAGACCAGGGCCTGTCAGATTCAGTAATCTCTACTATGAGAAGTGCTCGGAAACCGTCCTCTAGGAAGGTTTATCACCACACTTGGAAGGCCTACATCTCCATGTGTGAGGAAATGAAATGGCATCCGCGTACTTATTTGGTTTCCAGAATCCTGTTGTTTTTACAGCATGGGGTGGACCAAAGGCTTGCCCTAAGTACGATTAAGGGACAGATATCTGCCCTGGCTATCTTTTTTTCAGCGACCCCTGGCGACACTCTCGTGAGTACATTTGTGCAGGGGGTTTGACATGTGGCCCCTCCGTTCCGTCCCCTGCTACCTCCGTGGGACTTTAACCTGGTCCTCTCGGTGCTTCAGAAGGCACCGTTTGAGAATATTAGAGAGATTCCCCTGTTGACACTCTCAGAGTGGTCCTTTTGGTGGCCGTTACATCAGTTAGACGAGTCTCTGAGCTGGCAGCCTTGTCCTGCAAGGCTCCCTATTTGATTTTCCACAAGGATAAGGTGGTGCTGCGGCCACAGCCTTACTTTCTTCCGAAAGTCGTTTCGGCTTTTTATCTCAACGAAGACATTGTACTTCCATCCTTGTGTCCTCATCCGTCGAATCCGAAGAAGTCGGCGTTTCATTCCTTGGACGTTGTCCGTGCTTTGAGAGTATACCTATCTGCTATTTCCCTGTACCGGAAGTCAGACTCACTGTTTCGGTGGCTGGTCCCAAGAAGGGCCAAGCAGTCTCGTCGGCCACCATCTCTAGGTGGATCCGACAGTAATCCAGGCTTCCGCCTTAAATGGTCAAGCGCCCCCCTTTCCGGTCACGGCGCATTTGACCAGGGCAATAGGTGCCTCTTGGGCTTTCCGACATCAAGCGTCTGTTTCCCAATTATGTAAAGCGGCGACTTGGTCGTCCGCTCACACTTTCACAAAATTCTACAAGGTTGATGTAAGTGCGGCCGAAAGAGGCATCCGAAGATGCAAGGTTTTGCAAGCGGCTGTTTAGAGTTGCAGCTCCTCTGTTGGAGTGCTGTTTTGTGTTTGGGGTGAAGTTTATTTTATGCTATCACACCTCGTTTTTTCTGACACTGCTTTGGGACATCCCACTTTGTCAATAGAGAAGCTGTGTCGGTCCATGGACGAAAGAGTAAATAGGATTTTTTACTCACCGTAAAATCCTTTTCTCTGAGTCCATGGGCCGACACAGAACCCACCCCCTCCTTTTTAAGTTTTTGTACTGCTTTTTGACGAACTGATCTGCGAGATGCAGACTGAGGGGATATACCCAGAGGGTCCGCCCCCTGGGCGGTACTGTAGGTGTGATGCAACACTTTTTACAAGTTTCCTGCCTAGTCACTCCTAATTAACGGCTAATACCCACTTTGTCAATAGAGAAGCTGTGTCGGTCCATGGACTCAGAGAAAAGGATTTTACGGTGAGTACAAAATCCTATTTTTTTTATTTTAAGAAATCGATCAACAGCTGGGTGACAGGCTGGATATTGTAGATCCTTGTCCCCCCCCCCCCCCCCCCCCAGTCTGGCCATCGAGCGTGAGCAGGCGTTGGCTACGTGCGGGGTCGGCCACGACATACCCCATGTCTCGGAGGTGGACGGTGAGCTTTGCTCCAGGGCTCACATATGACCGGGCTGCTTGCTGTCTCAGTCACATTGGACCGAACCGAAAGCCACTCCGTACTGCTCGGTTGTAGGTCTGTCAGGAACGCACCAGCAGGTCCTCGCAGGAACGGGGTAAGTACAGTTCCTCCTGCCTCGGTGGGATGGAACAGCTGGGCGTTCCTAAGGGGGTAGTTTTGGGGTTTTCTTGCCCCCTCTCTCTCTGTCGCCCCTTTTTTTTTCCTCCTCCCCTTGCGGGGCTCGCTGCGACCAAGGGTATACCTGTAGGGGCTCCAGGTCCCGGCTGGGGGGTGTCCAGGCCCGCTCTCTGTGGGGGGAGGTAGTTTTCTCTCAGTAGCCTCCGCTGCGGCCTTCTCCTCGTCCTCGTTGTTTGCCCGCCATTTTGGTAGCGCAGGTGCCTGTGATTACTATTGAAAAATCCCATTGGTGGCCGCGCTGTGACACAGGTCTGCTTTCCAGGCGGCCATTTTCTTGTGGTCCGTGCTCTTTTTCTGAGGCCATTTTGGAATGGGTTTTGGCCTCTAGTGCTGGATGGCTTCCTGAACGGCGCTATTCACCTTAGAGTTCCTCAGACAATACGCGGTGTGTGGATGGAGAGCGGGCAGCTGCACTGAACAGTCTTGCTGGGTGGCGAATTCCCTGGGTAATCCCCCCCCTCGGTCAGTGCAGCAAGGAGGGTGGACAATTTTTGTCAGGTGTCTTGACCAAGTCCCTAAGGGCTGTCAGTGGGCAATATGGTGTCAGAAGCTGGCGTTTTCCCCCCAAACATTCCAGAGGCAGCAACCGGTACCCCTGCGGTTACCATGGATGCTTTGTTGGCAGTCCTGGAGTCATTTGTTGCCAGGGTGGAAGCGGCGTGCGGGCACAAGGGGGGCTACTAAGCGCCCCCGCCTTCTCCTGGGGAATGTTCTGACTCAGACTTGGGCCTGGCTGCGGCTCAGGACCCCTGTTCTGGTGTGTCAGAAGATGTGGCCCAGGACCTTCCCATTGAGGACCCCTCGTCCGGGTCGGCTCAAGATGGGGCACTTGTAAGTGCGCTTATCCATGCTTTGAGGGACACTCTCAAGCTGGAAGATGCAGCTGGGACTTCCACAGCAGGGTCTGTCCCTTTTTTGGGTCGCACAAACTGACCCGCTCTGTTAAGGTTTTTCCTTATGTTGATTTCTTTGACAAGTTCATAGATAAGGAATGGGAACGGCTGCCGAGGTCCTTTGCGGTCCCTCAGCGCATGGCGGTCCATTATCCATTTGAGGTAAGGCTTTGAAAAAGTAGGCTTCTCCTCTGGTCGTTGATCCCCCGGTCTCTCGGTTAAATAAAGTAACCACTATCCTGGAAGAGGGGACCCCTGCCTTTCAGGACCCTACTGATAGGAGGTCCAAAGCGGTAACCCGATCCATGTTCGCCATGCTGGGGTCAGCATTGCGGCCTATTTTGGCTGCAACCATGGTATCTCTCAGACACTCGCTGAATGGGCTAAAATATTGCACCAGACAGTGGAGGCGCATCAGCTCCCTCCTGAATGTGTCACTGGCCAAACAGTTGGTTCAGGGACTTGTGTACGTCTGTGATTCAACCCTGGATGCGGCCCCTTTAATCTCCCGGGCTTCCGCATCTGCAGTGGTATTGCGCCGCCTGATATGGCTGAAATTCTGGTCTGCTGACCAAGCTTCCAAGAAAACGCTGGCAGATGTACCTTTCAAGGGTGGGAGGCTTTTTGGTGCCTCACTGGACGACATTAAAGATGTCACTGGAGGTAAAGGCACACTTCTCCCTCAGTCCACTAAAGGAAAAGAGCCGCGCCGCAAGCCGGGGCCCTCCTTTCCCACACAGAAGCGGTATTTTTGTCAGTCAGGTCCTGCTGGCAGACCCTCCCAAGCGGAAAAATGTCCAGCTGGGGGACAGAAGCGTCCCTGGGTGCGCAAGCCCAAGAAAGCTAAGCCAGCCTGCTTCCACATGAAGTTTTGCCCCCACCCGACTCCTGGGTGGGGGGGGGGGGGCGGCTTTGCAGCTCGGTGGACCTCCCTGCTCTCCGACCAGTGGGTCTGCGAGGTGGTCACTTTGGGGTACAAGATCGAGTTTCTTTCTTGTCCACCAAACAGATTCGTTCCCTCAAATCTGCCTCTCCTTCCGGCTTGTCGAACTGCCCTGCTGGGGGCAGTGCAAGACTTGTTGAGATGCGGGGTTATCATACCCGTACCTCCGCAGGATAGGTTTTAGAGTTTCTACTCTAATCTGTGGTCCCAAAGAAGGACGGAGTCCATCCAATCTTGGGCTTCAAGGCCCTTTAATGCCTTTGTAAAGGTTCAAAAGTTTCGGGTGGAATCGATTCGTTTGGTGGTTGCTGCGCTCCACCCGGGGGACTTCCTGGCGTCCCTGGATATCAGACACATGCTTGCATGTCCCCATCTGCGTCGGGCATCGGGTTCCTGCGCTTTGCGATCGGCGAAGACCACTATCAATTTGTGGCTCTTCCTTTTGGCCTAGCGTCGGCACCAAGAGTTTTCACCAAGGTGCTCGCCCCGATTTTTGCTTTGCTGAGACAGCGTGGCATTGCTATCGTGGGCTACTTGGATGATCTTCTTTTGAGAGCTGCTTCAAGCTCAGAATTAGCAGGACGTGTCTATAGCCAGTCAGACCCTCCGGGAGTTTGGTTGGGTACTGAACCTCCAGAAGTCGGTGTTGGTACCGACCCAGCGCCTAGAGTACTTGGTTATTCTGGACTTTCTTCCTTTGGAAAAGTTGCAGACACTCCAGTCTGCAGTGAAGTGGTTGACATCCCACAAATGGTCGTCTCTCTGTTTTTTGCATGCGAGTCCTGGGCCTCATGGTAGCCTTTGAGGCGGTGCAGTTTGCCCAATTCCACACTCGGGTTTTGCAGAAGGATATTCTCTCCAAATGGAACAAATCTCCATTGTCTCTGGATCGTCAAATTCAGATAAGTCATCTTGTCAGGGCCTCTCTGAGTTGGTGGCTGAGATCCCTGGCTCTTCGATCCAGGGAGTCGTTCCTCCCCTTCCATTGGACTGTGATCACGAAGGACGCCAGCCTGACCGGTTGGGGGGGGGGGGGAGTCTGGGGGTTTAGGCGTCCCAGGGCTGCTGGACTCCGGACGAATCCCAACTACTGATGTCCTGGAACTCTGGCCGATCAGGCTGTGCCTCTCCAAGTGGTCACAGAGGCTAAGAGGGCGCCCAGTCAGGATCCAGTCAGACAATGCCACGGCAGTGGCATACGTCAAACATCAAGGAACAAGAAGCTCAGCTGCAGCGTCGGTCGCTCACATCCTGCGGTGGGCGGAAAGGAGCGTGCCGGCTCTATCGGCAGTTTACATACCGGGCGTGGAAAACTGGCAGGTGGACTATCTGAGTCGCCAGATGCTGGACCAAGGGGAATGGTCGTTGCATTTGGAGGTTTTTCAACCCCTTTGCCGGAGATGGGGCACGCCAGACGTTGATCTACTGGCCTCTCGACTCAATCGCAAGGTGCCGAGGTTCGTGGCCAGGTCCAGAGATCCCTGGGCAGACGCGTTTGTGGCCCTATGGGGTCAGTATCGGCTAATTTATGCCTTTCCCCCCACTGAAGTTGCTTCCTCGTCTACTCCGCAGAGTAGAGACCGAGGGAATTCCGGTGATTCTAATCGCCCCAGATTGGCCCAGGTGTCCCTGGTATGCCGACCTTGTGTGCCTGGTGGCGGATGTACCCTGACGACTGCCAATGCGGGAGGACCTTCTCTCGCAAAAGTCCCATTCTTCATCCTGCTTTATAGTCGCTGGTTTTAATGGCATGGCTATTGAAAGCCAGGTACTAAGGAACCGAGGCCTGTCGGATTCGGTCATTTCGACAATGTTGAGGGCACGGAAGTCATCTTCTAGGAATATTTACCATTGCGTTTGTACAAGTGGTCCGACATGTGGCTCCTCCAGTGCGACAGTCGCTACCTCCGTGGGATTTGAATCTAGTGCTCTCGGCGCTTCAGAAACCTCCTTTTGAGAACATCAAAGAAATTCCTCTTTTGACGCTCTCTCAGAAGGTGGCCTCCGTTGGCCATCACATCCATCAGTAGGGTTTCAGAATTGGCGGCCTTGTCTGGCAAGTCCCCATATTTGGTCCTCCATAAGGTCAAAGCGGTGCTACGTCCACAGCCTTCCGAAGGTGGTTTCGGCCTTTCACCTGAATGAGGACATTGTACTTCCATCCTTATGTCCTCGGCCATCGCATTCCAAGGAGGTTGCGCTGCATTCTTTAGACGTGGTTCGTGCCTTGTGGGTGTACCTGTCGGCTACGGCTCCGTTCTGGAGGTCTGACTCAGTTTGCGTCTGGTCCGCAGAAGGGCCTGGCGGTCTCGTCGGCCACCATTTCTTGGTGGATCAGGCAGACCATCCAGGCCTATGCCCTTAAGGGGCGGGCACCTCCCTTTCTTGTCAAGGCGCATTTGACCAGGGCTATTGGTGCCTCTTGGGCTTTCCGACATCAAGCGTCTGTCTCACAAATGTGTAAGGCGGCGACATGGTCGTCTGTTCACACCTTTTCCAAGTTTTACAAGGTTGATGTGAGTGCATCTTCGGATGCTAGCTTCGGCCGCAAAGTTTTGCAGGTGGCTGTTTGAGGTTGCAACGCATCAGTTGAGGAGCTCTGCTTGTTTGGGGTGAAATTCGTTTTTTGATTGCTGTTGCCACCCCTCCTTTTTTTTAACAATGCTTTGGGACGTCCCCAACTGTCAAGAATTAAGGAGCTGTCTCTGTCCATGAACGAAAAGAGAAAATGTACATTTTGAAAGCCCCATAAAGTAATAACTACCATGCATTGGAAAAATGGTGCAATCCTGTTCCTGCCAACCCATTCCTTAACACTCTGACTGCATGTTATGCAGTGTCTGCCATCCTCTACTTGGGATTCCTTCAGTGCCTGACGTTCTTGGGGAATTTTTGGTGTGCAGCTCACTTCTGCTGCCCATCCGCCTGCTGGGCTATACAGATTTGTATGCAGTGCTTAGGAACCTGTGTCAGATTCCTGCTGCAGACTTTACTAGTTGCCTGCTGTTCTGTGTAGGACCTGGTTCTTTATACAGTGCCCAGTGTTTTTGTAAGTTTCACTTGTGCAGTGTCAAATTTGGAATCAATGTCTCGATCAATCTACCATTGTGGACTCTGCCAATCAAACTAAGCTTATAAATAGTTTTCCCATACTTTAGCTATTTGGTCAACCTTAATCAGATGTGTACTTTAAACTTTGTCCCCTGCTGGAACAGGCGGTGTATGCTGATTGGGAATATCCTGACAGGATTTTTGTTCTGTTTCTTTAGAGGTTTTCCCTTTTTTATATCCCATGGATCAATGGTTCGTTGAAGTAAACCCTGATGGGTTTTACTTCCTCTTTAGCCCCCTGCAAATGAAAAACATAATAGGCTAGCATGCATCGCATACTAGCCCATTAGGTGCCACTTACCTGCAAAAGAATCCAGCAATGTCCCCAGAGTAGGCAGCGTCCATCTTCTGTCTCCTCTTCCTTCCGGGGCGCTGTGATTTGCCGGAGCCGCGTGACGTCACTCGCACGAATGCGCTCGGGAGCCACAATTCACGGCACAGGCTGGGGAAGAAATGGCACTTAGTTTAGTTTCTTCCCCGCGCATGCGCAGTAAAGATTTTCGGTGAATTACAAGTGAAATATCTCCTAAACGGCGCACGTTTAGGAGATCTTTCCACTACCTATAGGTAAGCCTTCTTCTAGGCTTACCTATAGGTAGAAGTCCAACAAGTGGGTTTACAACCACTTTAAGAATTGGAGCATGCCAGCCGTAGATGCAGCAGTCTCTTCCTTGAACAAGAACTTTAAAGAGGAAGTAAACCCTGATGGGTGTTGCTTCCTCTGTCTCCCTGCAAAGGTAAAGCATAATGGGCTACTATGCATAACATAGTAGCCCATTATGTGACACTTACCTGCAGGAGAAGCCCACGATGTCAGTCTTCCTCGCTAGTAGCGAGCGTCCATTCTTCACCCCTCTTCCTTCCGGGGCCGCTAACTCCGGCTCTGTGACTGGCCGTAGTCGCGTGTCGTCACTCCTGCACATGCGTGCGGGAGCCACCTTTAATGGCATGACCCGAGCTAGAAATGGCACAGCAGGCTTTTTCTAACTCGGGCACATGCGCAGAAGAAATTGCCGTACGGTGATTTGCAAATATCTCCTAGACCGTGCAGGTCTGGGAGATATTTCAAGCACCTACAGGTAAGCTTTAATCTAGGCTTACCTGTAGATTAAAGTGGTTGTAAAGGGTTTACAACCACTTTAACTTGTCCGGTGGATAACTGAACCAGTATCTACTAATCCAGTCCTTTCGGACTGAGTTTGTCCACTTGGTTGTAGCCTCGTTTCAGATGGAAGACTTTTTAGCCTCCATCGATATATAAAAAGGATGCATATTTACACGTACCTATCTTTCAGCCTCTTCAGAGGTTCCTGCGATTTGCAGTAGAGGAACGTCAATTTCAGGTTTTGGCTTTACCCTTCGGGCTTGCTACAGCTCCCCGGGTGTTCACAAAGGTCCTAGCACCAGTGGTGTCTTTTAAGGGCCCAAGGTTTTCCTGGTGCTTGGGTATCTGGACGACCTCCTGCTCAGATCACTCACTACGGCCCCTTTCACACTGGGGCGGGAGGTGTGGTGACCGTAAAGCACCGTTATTTTTAGCGGCACTTTACCGTCGGATTTGGTGCGGTTTTACCCCCCGCTAGCGTCCGAAAAAGGGTTAATACCGCCGGCAATGCGCCTCTTTAGAGGCGCATTGCCGGCGGTATAGCCACGGTGTCCCATTGCTTTCAATGGGCAGGAGCGGTAAACACACCGCTCCTTCATCGCTCCAAAGATGCGGCTAGCAGGACTTTTGGAGCGGTCCTGCTAGTGCACCGCTCCAGTGTGAAAGCCCACAGGTTTTCACACTGGAGAAATAGCAGCTGCTGTTTCAGGTTGGTTTGCAGTCGCTATTTTTAGCGCAATAGCGCCTGCAAACTGTCCCAGTGTGAAAGGGGTCTACAGGCTCTAGAACAGAGCATAACATGTACAGTGTGGTATTTGGAAAGCTTAGGCTGGATCATAAATACCGAAAGGTCAACCTTGGGACCAGCTCAAGGTCTAAAGTATTTAGGTCTGATCCTAGATACGGTCCAAGCAAGAGTAATCTTGCCACCCGCAGGGATTTGTGCCCTGAAGAATCGGATGTCAGATAAGGGGCACAGAGACAGCCCTCCATTCGGCTCGGTAAGAGTCTTCTAGGGAGGATGGTATCCTCCTTTTTAGGCGGTGCCCTATGCCCAGTTTTGTTCCAAGCCAACAAGATGTCTTGTAGAGGCCTGGAATGGGAGAGGACAAGCCCTGGACTATACAATGTTCTCGTCTCGGGCACACTTGAGCCTAAACTGCTGGTTACCGGATCAGAACCTGCGACAGGGGAGATCCTTCCTCCCTGTATCTTGGAGAGTACTGACTACAAATGCCAGTCTCTCAGGCCTGGGGAGCGACCCTAGAAGGGCTCAAAGCTCAGGGGAAATGGTCAAGGACAGAATAGATCCTGCCCATCAACGTCCTGGAATTACGGGCAGTAAGACTGGCCCTACGGTCCTGGAGCTTCAGGATTGTTCTATCGGGGGTTCATCCGACAAAGCCACTGCAGTGGCCTATATAAACCACCAAGACGGTACCAGGAGTTCAGCTCTGTAGAAGGTGCACCACATACTAGCCTGGGCAGAGGCTCGGGTGCTGATTTTTCTATCGTCAGTCCATATCCTGGGAGTAGAGAACTGGAAGGCAGATTATCTCAGCCGCCAGCAGATCTGCCCCGGGAATGGTCCCTACACCCAGGGGTGTTCCAGGAAATTTGCCAATGTTGGGGATGGCCAGAGGTCGAACCTACTGGCATCCATGTTCAACAATGAGCTACAGCAGTTTGTGTCCTGAAAAAGAGATCCTCTGGCAATCGGAGAAGATGCTCTGGTAGTTCCATGGAGGCAATACTCCCTGGTTTATTCTTTCAATCCGGTCCCTCTCCTTCCACATTTGTTGCGCAGGATTCAGAGAGGGAGTTCAGTCATTCTGGTGGCACCTGCCTGGCCCAGAAGGCCCTGGCTCCCGATGATTGTGAGACTGACACTAGATATGCCATGGACGCTTCCACTGCGCCTCGATCTGTCTCAAGGTCCTATATTCCACCCCAATTTACAGTCTCTAAATTTGACGGCATAGCTGTTGAAGGACCATGGCATCTCAGGGACAAGTGGTGTCTACCCTAGTGAATGCTGTCGCTGGGAAGATCTTTCATAAGGTCTGGAAGGCTTGTATTGGTGTGAAGCCAAAAAATGGCATCCTCGGAAATGCGTGATTGGGAGAACTCGTTTCTACAGTCAGCTGTAAGAAATCAAATTGGTTTTGAGTACAATTGGAGGTCAAGTTTATTACCCATCGGTATTCTTCCAAAGGCCTTTAGCCTCCCATTCACTGGTCCGAATTTTTATGCAGGGGGCAACTCGATTGCTTCCCCCTATTAGGTCACTTATGTGTCCTTGGGACTTGAACTTGGTGCTGTCTGTGTTACAGAAACAACCATTTGAACCGATTAAGGAAATCCTATTAGACTTGCTGTCACGCAAGCTAGCCTTCCTGATGGCCATCACCTCGGCTAGAAAGGTGTCAGAATTGGCTGCCATTTCATGCAGGGAACCGTACTTGGTCCTTCACCACGACAGTCGTGTTACAAAATTTTCCATCCTTTTTGCCAAAAGTGGGGTCGGCCTTTCATTTAAATCAATACATTATTTTACCTTTTTTTTTTTTTTTCCTCTCTCAGCCTTGTTCGACAGACTGCATTCTTTGGACGTTGTCCAGGCTGTCCAGGTTTATTTGTCTAGACCTGCGGAGATCCAAGGATCAGACTTTGTTTACCAAAAGGACCCAAGAAGGGACAGGCAGCTTCCATTGCCAATTGGTCATTCAGGCCTATGGTCTGAAACTTAAAGCTCCTCCCTTTAGGGTGAGAGCTCATTCTACCAGGGGTGTGGGAACCTCCTGGGCTTTTCACCATCAGGTATCTGTGGCTCAGATTTGTAAGGCTGCTACCTGGTCTTCAGTGCATACGTTCACAAAATGTTATCAAGTGGATGTTCGAGCAGCCGAGGATTTGGCTTTTGGCCGCAGTGTTCTGCGGGCTGCCGTACAAATTCTAATGGCTATTGTTTGGCAGGGTGGCTCCAATTCAAATGTGTGGCTCAATTTTGCGCTTTTACTCCTGTACTACAAGTTGCATATACAAAAAACTCTCAAACTGCTTGGCTATGCTCACACTAAAGCTGGCCATAGATGGGTAAAAATGAACGAAACTTCTTGGTAAAAGGTTCTACAGTTTTTCAAATCATTTAGTGGGTCGCACTGTTTTCGATCGCAATGACGAGAAAATTCAAAGAAGCAGGATGGAAAGTTTTCTCACTTTTAACAGTGTATGTGAGATTTATTTGGTAAAGCCCATTTAGTCCATCAAATGACTGTCCTGAGAATTTTCATACAAATTTTTCGAATTGTCGTTAATTCTATCCATAAAGAGCTTCAGTCAGATGTGTAAAAATGTAAGTCAGCAGCTACTAAAACTGTGTAGCTGACTTTTAATACACACCCCTATTTGCACAAGGATCCAGATCTCTCCTAACCCAGACTCATTCTTCATCTTTGGGGTGCCAGCATGTTAACTGGGCAGCCGATTGTGGCTTCTTGGAACTTCACAACTGGCTGCATTCTGCGCAGAAGAGCAGAACCTTGCCTTTTGGCTGAAGCCTTGCTGAAGGGAAAAAACTGGTTACAGGAACCAGTTGGGTGCCTGTTTTTTCTAATCTACACTAGACTGGAATCTGACAGCACCCATGTTGTGTAGCTCACCTGTTTACAAATGTTGCTTGTTGGGAATTTTGGTAAATACATTGCCTACTGCAGCCAAGTTGTGTACACCAGTAAATTTCCACAAGACCTCTGCTGGCTTTCAGTAGTTAAAAATATACAACTCTGGTTGGATAATTTTCCTTAATTGAGAATCTGCCAGTATTCTGAAAAACATATCTGAAATGTGGGTGGGGTGGCTGCTTGTTTCTCTTCCTAAAATCAAATAAGGACTAGCTTCCCGTCCAATAGCGACATCTAGTTTGAAGAAGCTTGTTTTTTGTGTTTGTTTTCTTCACTTTGATGTGACCGAGTTCAAATTATAGTGCTGCATCTGTTATAACAATTTTCTGGCCAGTAAAACATTGTTTTGTTCTGGGTCTATCTGCAATGTTCTGCCTTGATGGTTGATCTATTTATATGATGCAAAGTCAGTTGCAATAGATCAGCTCTGTGCAGTAATAACAGCAAAAATAGATCTTCCAGCTTGGAATGCAGGCCTTTTGGAGCGATCATACCAAACATAAATTTGGTTATGGTGGCCACACATTTATCAGGATGATTATGTAATTGATCATTGTGATCCAGCAAACCTAAATTGAATAAAAATCACACAAACAAGACCATTCAATCGATTTGATTTTTAGTGAGCTGAATTTTGACTGCCAAGTTAATCAACTGTAGTTATTAACTGCATTTGTATCAGACAACCCAACCGATTGTAATGCAGATCGATTCAACAGTCATATTTAATTACGTAGATATACAGTATAACCATTTTTGATAATTTTAATCAATTGCAGAATTGTGGAAACTAGATGGATGTTAAGTATTTTTTTTATCAATGATCTCTTGTTTGTGATCGCTGCTGCCTAGATTGCAAATCACTGCATGTATGCCCACATTATATGATTGAAGGATATACTAAATGGTTGTGTTAATATATTAACTAAAGGTTAATGTGCCTGGTCTCTTGAAAGTATACATCTAGAGCCAGATATTTTCTTTCTCGTACATCACGGGACACAGAGCGACATAATCATTACTAATGGGTTATATAGTTACCGTCAGGTGCTGGCACTGGCAACTTCCAAAACCGGAAGTACCCTCCCCTATATAAGCCCCTCCCATCCGGGAGCACCTCAGTTTTTTGCCAGTGTCTAAGGTGTTGGCCAAGAAGAAACATGTGTTTTTCACTGAGCTTGCGTACAGGTTCTTTTGGGCCTCAGTAAGCTATTCCGGATCCGACCAAAAAAGCTTCATAGCTAAACGGTCGGTACCCGGGCCTTGCAGAGAAGAGCAAGGTTCTGCCTGTAATGCTTCTCTTAGGAGAGCTGGACCCTGGGATCCAGAGCTCTGGTCATACCCACGACCAAGATGTTTTCTGTGCAGGGTGCTATACAGGTCCAGGGGAGTGGAATCCTTGGGAACCCGGTCCCTGAAGGTTTGATTACAATGCCTGCCGTGATAGGTGAAGTTTGGGCTTTTGTGGACCAAACAAAGTCCTGCGGCGGGGAACAGGTAAGTGGGGGCCCCCAGGAACTTGGTTCTATTGGGGGACCCCCAAGCCTAATTTGTCTTTCTGTCTGTTACCTAATGGTATTCCCGCTAATATCTGTGCATGCCTGTAACTACTAAAAAAATGTAATAATTTTTAATGGTGGTCAAGAAAAAAAAAAAAAAAAAATGTTTTTTTATATATGTTTAGTATATTAAACTGCGGTACCTGTGTTTGTCCACTAGAGGCCGCTGTGCAATGTTTTTCTTGTCATATGGACTAGTTTCTTCTCAGAGAGCAAAGTCCAGGCAGCTGGTGAGTTCTCCTACAGGAAACTGTTTCCTCTGCCATGTTGCAGTGTTCGTCTATCCCCCGGCCTGCGGCAAAGGGGGCCCTGGCTCCTGTCCCTGGTTTCCATGTTTGAAAATTAGCGCCGAGGCGCACGTGGCCGCGCGCGTGCGCGTGCACGCGCCTCTAGATATAGAGGTGGCCGGAAAAAGGGGCGGGGCCTGGGGGATGACGCTCTGTGCGCGCCGCAGCGCTTCTGCGCATGTGCGGGCGTCCCAGCAGGTTTTTAAAAAGCCACATTATTGCAGATAAGCTGGTTATGAAGTACAGAGACAGAGCTGGCAACATTTAAAGGCATACAGCATAGCGGTTGATACAGGCATCCCCTAGAAAGGCACATTAGTAGACACCAACTGTGATATAGCAGCAATTGTGCTAGACTATTCTCAGTAAAAGTGGTGTATTACGGCTGGAATACCTCAGCTTTAGGCTTAGGAATATGCCGTCCAGTAGCTCCGGAACTGAATCTTCCAGGAAGCGAAGGGGGTCTCATCGGGCTCTGAGGATCTTGGGCATACTCCTGCTGCACCAGTCTCCCCTGAAGTTCAGAGGTAAGTGACCGTAGAGACCCCGCAGGGGTACTTGGTACTGTGGCTGTCCTCAGTCACCTGCTCCTGTGTATGTAACAGAGGAGGTTTTTTCCTCAGCTCTGGGAGGATTAGAGAGAGATTGTCAAAATTTATCGCTGCCTCCCTGTCAGGGAAAGCACGCCCGATCTCCGTCTCCTCCTTCAGAGTGCCTGTTAGCAGAGCAACAGTCCCATACAGGGATCGACCTGCCTGAAGGGGATCAGGATAAGGTTGATTCTGTTATAGAGGAATCAACAGTGGGGGAACCTTTTCTCAGCATCTCAAGCTGAAAGATTATGGGTTCAGTCTCTGACTAACATGGTCCGATCAGCATTTAAAAATGCACCTTGCGGAACCATCAACCACTACTGTATCCTCGTTGGGGTCGCTAGAAGCCCCCAGACTGTTTGTTCTTTTCCACTTCACCCTTTACTGAAAGGGCTCATTTACCAGGATTGGGAACGTCCTGAGAAAATATTTATTCCCCCAAGAGATTTCCGGTGGTCTATCCCATGGAGGATAAGTTCATCAAAAAAAAAAAAAAAAAAAAAATGGAAGGTCCCTACAGTGGACGCAGCCATCTCTTGTATGTATAAATCACTGACATGTCCAGTGGATAATGTCCAAATGTTCAAGAACCCAATAGATAAAAGATTGGAGTCCTTATGAAAATCTGCTTGGTGATACAACCAGCAGTAGCAGCTATTGGGGTCTGCTAAGCAGTGAAGGATCAGTTGAAACAGGTCTTGAGGGACTTGACAGATCAGCAGGCTTTGCCCTAGCTGATCTACCTAGAGCCTTAGGCTTTGCGGTTGATGCCATAGAGGATTCAGTCCATCAGGCCTCCCGCCTTACGCTGTCTATAGTACATATGCGTAGGCTCCTATGGCTCAGAAACTGGTCTGCTGAAGCTCCCTGTAAAGAATGGCTGGTTAGCGTCCCATTTCATGGTGAACGCTTATTCAGGGAAAACCTGGACAAATATATCCAGAAAATTTCCAGCGGTAAAAATACGCTCTTGCCGGTTAAAAGCAGAGTTAGAGGTCCCTCTTTAAGAGGCCTGCTTCTCCAGTCCCTGGGGCATCGGCTGTGTAACAGTTCCGACGGCCTCCTCGGTCAAATCCCGGGGGTAAAAAACAGGGACAGTAGCAGGGTAATAAGAAACCCTGGGTCAGGGGAGGTACAAAACCTCCCCCAAAGTGAAATTCATTGAAGCCCCCACTCAGTCGGGTGGGGGGAGGACTCCAGTTGTTCGCAAGAGACCTGGCGGGACACGATCAAGACAGATAGGTGCTCTCCGCAGTAGGTTTGGGATACAGTTTGGAGTTAAAAGATTCTCCTCCTTCCCATTTTTTGAGGTCAAACGTGCCAAGGGATCCCCGGAAGAGAGAGTCCCTCCTGTTGGCACTAGAACAACTATTGCTCCAAGGAGTAATTATGGAGGTTCCCCTGGAAGAATGAGGGTTCGAGTTTTACTCAAACCTCTTTACAGTCCCGAAGCAAACGCGGTCGGGAGGCCCATATTAATTCTAAAAGGGCTATACAAATTCCTGTATATCAGGACTTTCCGATGGAGTCGATCCGATCGGTGGCCACTGCCCTACAAGGGGAGGATTGGTTAGCCACGATCGACATCAAAGATGCTTATTTGCACATTCCCATCTTTCCAGTCCACCAAAAATTTCTACGCTTTGCAGTAGAAGGGCGCCATTTTCAGTTCAGAGCCTTACCCTTCGGTTTGGCCACAGCACCACGAGTGTTTACAAAAATTCTGGCCCTTTATTGGCCAATCTAAGAACACAAGGTGTAATGATAATGGCATATCTGGATGACTTGTTGCTGATAGACCACTCAGTGAAAAAACTAGACGTGGTCGTTCACAAGACGTTCAAGTATCTGGAATCTCACGGTTGGATTATCAACCGAGACAAGTCAGCCCTAGAAACCAGTCAAAAGTCTGGAATACTTGGGGCTAGGGTTGGATTCAGGCCAGAGAAAAATATTCTTGCCTCGAGGAAAGGTGTTGTCTTTGAAAGATTTGATCCACTTAGTGGGTACAAAAAAGACAGCCGTCCATACGCCTGTATATGAGGCTGCTGGGAAAAATGGTGGCATCATTCGAAGCAGTACCCTACGGTCAATTCCATTCAAGGAATTTGCAAGGGGCCATACTGTCAGCCTGGAACAAAAAAGTTCAGGCCCTAGACTTACAATGTCCTTGTCCCCTTCCGTTCGCAAGAGCCTCCGTTGGTGGTTGGTTCCCCAGAATCTGGAAAAAAGGAAATCCTTCAGTCCGATTTCTTGGAAGGTGGTCACTACAGATGCCAGCCTTATAGGCTGGGGAGCAGTATTGGAGCAATAGTCTCTCCAGGGCAGATGGTCGGATGCAGAAAAGGCCCTGCCCATCAATCTCTTAGAGATACGAGCGGTATGCCCTAGTAGCATGGACATCCAAACTCCAAGGGTCCCCTGTCAGAATTCAATCAGACAATGCCACAGCAGTGGCATATATCAATCATCAGGGGGGCACCAGGAGTCGTGCAGCCCAGAGGGAAGTAAATTACATCCTGAAATGGGCAGAAAAATATGTCCCAGCCATATCTGCGGTATTCATTCCAGGAGTGGAGAATTGGAAGGCGGACTTTCTAAGTCGCCAGCAATTAGGCCCAGAGGAAGGGTCCCTTCACCCCGAGGTTTTCTGGACAATATGTCAGCGGTGGGGAACATCGGATGTAGATCTTCTAGCATCCAGATTCAACGCAAAGGGGGACAGGTTTGTCTCTCGGACAAGGGATCCCCTAGCTTGCGGCTCGGATGCCCTAGTGTTCCCTTGGGATCAGTTCAAGCTGATATATGCATTCACACCGCCAATGGTTACCTCGATTACTCCGCAGAATCAGGGTAGAAAAGAAACCAGTGATTCCGGTGGCTCCAGCGTGGCCCCGAAGAGCGTGGTACGCGGAGATTGTAAAATTTCAGTGGGGAGTCCTTGGACTCTCCCACGTCGTCCGGCTTTCGCAAGGACTGATATACCACCCTTCCTTACCAGCCCTAGGTTTGACGGCCTGGCTATTGAAGCCCACATTCTAAAAAAGAGAGGGCTCTCTAATGCTGTGGTATCTACCATGATCAATGCCAGGAAGCCGGTATCCAGGCAGATCTACTATAGAATCTGGAAGGCGTACATCGCGTGGTGTGAGGCCAAGAAATGGCATCCACATAAGTACGTAATAGGTAGGATTCTGGACTTCCTACAATGGGCTGTAGATAGGAAGCTTGCCTTGAGTACTATCAAGGGTCAGATTTCGGCCTTGTCAATATTTTTTCAAAGGCCCTTGGCTTCGCATTCACTAGTCAAAGCCTTTATACAAGGAGTGATGCGTATTAGTCCTCCGGTTAATATTCCCATATGTCCATGGGATCTAAACTTGGTTCTGTCGGTTCTACAGAAACAACCATTTGAACCATTATAGCATATTTCCTTAGTGCTTCTCACCAGGAAATTGATTTTTTTAGTAGCCATTTGTTCGGCTAAAAGAGTATCGGAATTAGCAGCTATGTCCTGTAAGGAGCCATATCTGGTTATCCATAAGGACAGAGTAGTGTTACGTCCTCATCCAGCCTTTCTTCCTAGGGTGGTATCGAGGTTTCATTTGAACCAAGATGTGGTTCTTCCTTCTTTTTTCCCCAAGCCTACTTCGGTAGAGGAAAAGTTATTGCATTCTTTGGATGTAGTAAGAGCAGTTAAAGCTTATCTAAAAGCCACTGCTCAGATTCGCAGAACGGATACTTTGTTTATTCTGCCGGAAGGCCCCAGAAGGGGTCAGGCAGCGTCAAAATCTACTTTAGCCAAGTGGATTCGACAGGTCATAATACAAGCCTATAGCTTGAGAAGTAGACCGCCTCCGTTCAAAGTTAGGGCGCACTCCACGAGAGCAGTTGGAACTTCATGGGCAGTGCATCACCAGGCCTCCCTGGCTCAAGTCTGTAAGGCCGCAACATGGTCTTCAGTACACACGTTTACTAGGTTCTACCAGGTGGACGTTAGAAGTCAGGAGGATGTCGCCTTTGGGCGCAGTGTGTTGCAGGCCGCAAAAGATCCTCATGTCTGATAGCGCTCAGCTTATATATGGTGTATCCCCCCCCTCATTTGGCATTGCTTTAGGACATCCCATTAGTAATGATTATGTCGCTCTGTGTCCCGTGATGTACTCCAAGAAAAGGATTTTACAGGTAAGCTGTTATAAAAATCCTATTTTTTTTATTGGGGTTAAACTCTGTAAGGTTTTTTTCTGCCTGTTTCTTTGGGGAGGTTTTCATTCAATATGTCCAAAGTTAAGAGAATATTTTTTTAGACTGTTGTATCTACAACAGTTATCCTAATTGACATGACGCCGGCTCTTTCTGATTCGGTGACTAAAAATTATTGGATTTTCTCCTTTCAGTTTTGGTGTCCATGGCTACAGGTACAAATAGTGAGATGCAGCTCTTTGCTAGCCTTAATCTCTTGGTGCACTATTTTTCCCAATGACATGAACAAGTGGGGCCCTGTTTCTTCCACAGACACCAATGATAGGCCATTATTCCTCCAACAAATATCGATGGGGGCACTATTCCTCCCACTGACAACAACCAAGGGGCACTACTACCCCCCCAACTTACTGACAACCATGGGACACCACTACTCCCCACTGACACCAACCATGGGACCATGTGTTGCATTCTTGCTGATGCTGGGCCCGGGACATTTTCTACCCCCACTGGCCACTGTCCTTGGGGAGGGGCATGGATTGTGAACTGGCCCTTTGAGAAGTTTGGAGACTGCTGGAATAGTGAGTGAATCTGACCATAAGGGAGCCACACAATACAATAGACTTGACAGGGCAGCAAATCCTTCCCCATTCCATCTAAACTTTAAAGGGAAAAACAATTTTTTTTTCTGGTACGTTTTAGAAGCATGTGGCTGAGTTTTCCTATGTTCAATGGGTGCAGCAGGAAATAATGCAGTGTTGAAGATGGTGAGGTGCATTTGCTGTGCAAAGTACACACACACCATCCATAGTTAATGCCTGCAGATATGAGCTTTAAAATGTGACGTCAGGCATTATGATAAAATGCAGAACTTCAAGTGTTGTGTGCAAGTGCAAAAATAAGAGAAAACAAGAGTTGTCCTGTTCAGTCTGCGAAACGGCAATAACTGCAAGGTTTTAAGATGGGTTGTAGCTCCCAAAAATGGGGGGGGGGGGGGGAAACAGGCTTTGAAGAAAAAAATTTTTTATACCTATTTACTTTTTTTTTTTTTATCTATTAGCAGCTGTTAGGACTGCAGCTTTAATGTGAAAATCTGCCAACATATGTAAAATTGCTGTATTTTTTTGTGTTTTTCAGATAAGATACATCTCTCAGACTCAAGGACTACCTGCAGAATATCTGCTCAGTGCTGGAACAAAGACCTCAAGATTTTTCAATAGAGATCCAGACTTGGGCTATCCATTGTGGAGGTTAAAGGTAGTGCTGTAGACTGGTTTCTTAATGGCCATGAATATTACATACATTAAACATTAAGAGATGTGTGTGTGTGTGTGTGTGTGTGTATATATATATATATATATATATATATATATATATACACACACACATACACATACATACACACCCTGTTTAACCCTTTTGCTGCCAGGTCCTGTGCTCTATTTTTACACCAGGTGGCCAGGCCATTTTTGCATATTTTCCATTGCTTTTTTTTTTAACCTTACAGCTTTCATAGTTTAAGACCCACCAAACCATATATTTTCTGAAAGCACATGACCAGTAGAATACAAGGTGCTACTGATTTTTTTTTTTTTAGGGCGCATTGATATTTGCGCAAATGTCTATCAAACAATATTTTTGTTAATACACTAATCATTATTGGCAGATAAAAAGGTTTACAAAATTCCTACTAAATATAAAAGCTTAACCTGTATTGAGTTAATAAATATTTGTAATTTTTAAATTGCAACTTTTTGCAAAATGGTGAAATCTGAACATACGCAAAAAATCTGAAGGTTTTCATTGTTCCCTTACAGCTTACAGTGTTTGTTAAAGACCCACCAAACCTATTTCTCTTTTGTTCATGGACGGACACAGCCTTAATCTTGACAAAATGAATATTAGCCTTCCTTCAGGAGTAACTAGGCAGAATGTGTTAACAACTTCATAGCTGAACAGCCCTGCCCAGGGGGCGGTCCTACTGGCTATATCCCCTCAGCCTGCACTAAGCAGCTTTTTTTTTTTTTTTTGTTCTGCCTAGCTATGGATAAGACATGGCTCCCTTCGGGCCCATAGGCCTGGAGGTTTTTATTCCAGATTAAAATTTTAATTTTATTTTTATTCCTGTGATCTTCGATCAGCTGCCGAATGGGCGACAGCCTGGATCCCACATCCTTGTAGTCTCCCCAGTTTCGGCCATTGAGCGTGTGCCGACCGTAGTTATGCGCTGTGTCATCAACGACATGCCCGTCGCTCTACGGGTGGCTGTTGAGCTATATTCTCCAGGGCATGCATAGGACCGGTCTATAGGGCCGAGTCGCAGCAGCCGGGCCGACAGTCAACTTCGTCGCCAGCACAATCCACGCAGGAAGGGTAAGTAGTAATCCCCTGTTTCGGCAGGAAGACAGCTGGACATTCCTGGAGAAATGAGTAAGGGGCGCTCTATCCTGCCCTTTCTCCCTCCCTTCTTGCCTCCCTAGGCTGGCTGCTGGGGTTCACCTGGGGGGTGGGGCTCCACCTGAGTGTGAACTCTGCATGTACGTCCGCTAGATAAAGGTTATGCGCTGCCATGAAGAGGGTTTGCTTACCTGTGTGTTCTGCTCCATGCTGTCGGCGGCCTTTTTTCTTGTGATCCATGTTGTTTGGCCTCTTCTGCGCTGGGGGTCATGTTCTTGTGGTCCGCGCTGTTTGGCCTCCATGGGCCACTCGGTGGCCATTTTTTCTTATGATCATGCTGTGTGCCGCTCGGCGGCCATGTTCTTGTGGCCCGCAGCGTTTTTGGTCTCGATCAGCCGCTTGGCGGGCATTTTTTCACGGTCCACGCCGATCCAATGGCATTTTAACGGCACAAGCCTACAGACACACGCTGCAGAGTGGTCAGACTGATAGCTGACAAGGAAGTGGCTCTACTAGGAAGCGAACGGCAGATGTACTACTGTTCGAGGGTGGTGAGTCCTCTGGGGGGGAACGCCTTATCTCTGTCGCAGCTAGGAGGGTGGGCTGTTGGTACCTTGACTGGAGTTCTTGTGTCAGGTGCGTGGGTCAGCATGGCATCAGAAGCAGACGCTTCTCCACCTGATACACCTGGATTGGCATCTGGTGCTCCAGCACCCGCTGTGTCAGTTGACGCTATGTCGGCGTCATGGTTTGTTGCCAAGGTGGAAGTGGCGCACTGGGAGGGGGGGGGGGGTAAAACGTGCCCCCCCCCCCCCCCGGCCATCTTCTGGGGACAACTCTGATGCGGAGCCGGGCCCAGCTATGGCTCTGGTTCTGACTTATCAGAGGATGCGGACCGTGGCCGGTCGGACAGTGAGGATGACTCCGGGGCACCACGCGATAAGGCTCTGATAGGTAACTTTATCACCGCAGTGCGGGATACTCTAAAGATGGAGAAGCCTGCAGAAACGCCAGAGGCGTCGGTCCCTTTCGGGTACCGTAAAGCCGACCCGCACTGCTACCTAGACACGCTTTTATACAAGGAGGAGGACAAACAATAAAAGGTTTTCGGTCCCCAAAAGTTTGGCGATGGGTTACCCTTTTGAGGAGTTTCCTGAAAGGATCGACTTCTCCGATGGTGGACCCTCAGGTGTCCAGATCTAACAGGGTAGCCACAATTCCAGTGGAAGGGGGCTCCTGCTTTCAAGGACCCGGCGGACAGAAAGGCTGAAGTGGTCATCCGCTACCTATAGGGCTCTGCTGTGCACCCAACAGTGGTTGGGGCCACAATGTCTAACACTCACTGAAGGGGCAAAAATAATGCTCCATGGGTTAAGGCACATAGGCTCCCTCGGACGAGGTGGCTATGGCCAACCAGTTGATACAGGGCCTCAAAATTGTCTGTGAATCAGCCTTGGACACTATTCCTCTGCTGTCCAGAGCCTCAAGCTATGCAGTGGTGTTGCGCCGTCTGCCCTGGCTAAAAGGTTGGTCGGCAGACTAATCTTCCAAGAAGGCCCTGATGGATGGCCCTTTAAGGGCGACAGACTTTTTGGGGCATCCCTGGATGACATTATTAAATATGCCACAGGAGGTAAGAGCATGCTACTCCCACAATCCAAAAAGGGTAAGGAGCCACGCAGTGGCAAGGGCCCTCCTTCACCACGCACAAGCGTTTTTTTTCCGTCCGCCTAGTGCGGCAAGTAAACGATCCCAGGCCTATAAAGCGCCTGCTGAGGGACAGAAGCGTCCCTGGTTTCGCAAGCCCAACAAGCCTGTGAACAAATCGACGTCCGCATAAGGTCTGTCCCCACCCATCTTTCGGGCAGGGGGCGTCTTTGCGAATTTGCGACCTGGTGGACATCGCAGATCCCCGACCGGTGGGTTTGCGAAGTAGTTGGGGTACAAGATAGTTTCTCTTGCCCTCCGAACAGATTTTTTATTTTATTTTTTCCCCTCCAACCGCCAGCTTCAGCCGACTCGTCGGGAAGCCCTATATGGGGCGGTTCAAGAGCTGATGATATGCGGGGTGATAATTCCTGTTTCAGTACAGGAACGGGGTTTTACTCAAATCTGTTCGTAGTACCTAGGAGGGGGTTCATCCAATCTTGGATCTCAGGGCCCTCAATTGCTTTGTGAAGGTACAAAGATTCCGGAGGTAGTTGTTTCGCTCTGTTGTCGCTGCTCTCCATCCGGGGGATTTTGGCAAGGACGCATACTTGCAGGTCCCCATATGCACCAGGCATCAGAGAGGTCTGCGCTTGCGGCCGGGGAAGACACTACCAACTTGTGGCTTCCCCCTTGGCCAGGCATCAGCACCGAGGGTGTTCACCAAGGTGCTTGCCTTGATTCTGGCCCTACCAAGACAGCGTGGCATCGCTATCGTGGGCAACTTGGACAATATTCTTCTGAGGGCCACTTCAAGCTCAGAAATGGAGGTGAGCGTGTCTATAACCTGTCAGACCCTCCAATACTTTGGTTGGGTGCTGAACATTCAGAAGTCGGTATTGGTACCGACTCAACTCCTAGTGTATCTGGGGTTGATTTTGGACTCCTCAGAGGCAAAAGTTTTTCTCCCTATGGGAAGGTTGCAGACCCTTCGGGCTGCGGTGCGGCAGTTGACATCCCTTAAGATGGTCCGCTTTTGCAGGCGAGTCCTGGGCCTCATGGTAGCCTCCTTCGAGGCAGTACCGTATGCGCATATTCACACGCGAGTGCTACATAAAGTAATTCTGTCCAGAAGGGTCAAATGCCCCTGGATTGTCAAATCCGGGTGAGCCACCTAGTTGGGACTTCCCTAGTAGGTGGCTGGCATCACCGGCACTTCTGTCCGGGAAGTCGTTCCTTCCTTTTTTTACTTGCCGATCAAGGTCTTAGAACTCCGTGCGATCAGGTCTCAACTTGGTAGCTCAGCTGCAGCGTCGACAGTTGCTCACATCCTAAGGTGGGCAGAAAGGAGCGTACCGACCCTGTGGGCCGTATACATTCCAGGCATGGAAAACTGGCAGGCGGTGTCGCCAGATGCTGGACCAATGAGAATGGTCTCTACACCCGGACGTGTTTTTAGCTCCTTTGCCAAGGATGGGGCTCGCCAGACGTAGATATCCTGGCTTCTCGACTCAATCGGAAGGTATTGACGTTTGTGGCCAGGTCAAGAGACCCATGGGCAGACGCGACAGATGCGTTGGTGGCACCGGGGAGTCAGTACTGGCTAATCTATGCCTTCCCTTATCTGAAGCTCCTTCCTCATCTGCTTCACAGACTTTAGACAGAGGATTCCAATGATCCCAATTTCTCTGGATTGGCCTCAGCGTCCTTGGTACCTTGATCTAGTGCGTCTGGTAGCAGACGCCTTTTGGTATCTACCGCTAAGAAAGGACCTACTGTCGCAAGGCCCCATACAATATCTATGCGAGAAGATAAAACACTACACCCCCAATCGCAATCTCCGATCAACCAACCAAAACCTCCTTCACATCCCCAAGTCCCGCTACAAATCAAAGGGAGAACGAAGATTTGCAGTCCAAGGACCACGGCTATGGAACGCTCTACCCACCAACATCCGCATGGAAGAAAACCACCGGGCCTTCAGGAAAAAAACTTAAGACCCACCTATTCTGAAGGGTCAGGGTGTCACTGGATGCAAAGCGCCTTGAGGCGATTTAGTTCGCATTTGTAGCGCTATACAAGTTATTCACTCACTCACTCATACGCCATCCTGGCTTACAGTCGCTGGCCTTAAAGGCTTGGCTATTGAGAGCCAGATGCTAAGACTGGGGCCTGTCAGATTCGGTGATCTCTACCATGAGGAGTGCTCGGAAATCGTCCTCTAGGAAGATTTACCATCGCACTTGGAAGACCTACATATATACATTTTGTGAGAAAATTAGGTGGCATCCGCATACTTATTTGGTCCCAGAGTCCTGCTGTTCTTGCACCGTGGGGCAATTAAGGGGCATATATCTGCCCTGGCCGTTTTTTTTATTCAATGACCCCTGGTGGCTCACTCTCTAGTGAGAACATTTGTTCAGGGGGTTCGGCATGCAGCCCCTCCAGTCCGCCCTCCACTACCTCCGGGGGGGGGGCTTGTATAATAGACTTCCCTTGGCGTCTACCGCTACGAGAGGACCTGCTGTCGCAAGGTCCCATACGCCATCCTGCTTACAGTTAATGGCTTAATGGCATGGCCTCTAGGTGCCTCAGAAACCACCGTTTGAGAACATAGGGAAATTCCCTTGTTGACACTTTCTCAGAAAGTGGTCCTTTTGGTGGCTGTTGTGTCGGTTAAGATGGGTTTCTGAGCTGGCAGTCTTGTCATGCAAGTCTCCTTATCTGATCTTTCACAAGGATAGGTGGTGCTGTGTCTGCAGCCTTCCTTTTCTTCCTAAGGTCTTTTCGATCTTCCATCTCAGGGAAGACCTTGTACTCACATCCTTGTGTCCTCATCCGTCGAATCCTAAGGAGATGTTGCATTCTTTGTAAGTTGTCTGAGCTCTGAGAGTATACTTGTCTGTTACTGCTTCGTTCCAGAGTTCAGACTCACTGTTTCGGTGGCTGGTCCCAAGAAAGGCCCAACGGTCTCGTCTGCCTCCATCTTGAGGTGGATCTGACAGATCGTGATCAGGCTTACGCCATAAAGGGACGGGCGCCTCCCTTTCCCGGCGCATTCGACCAGGGCAAGAGGTGCCTCTTGGGCTTTCTGACATCAAGCGTCTGTTTCCCAAGTGTGTAAGGCAGCGACCTGGTCGTCCGTTCACACTTTCACTAAACTTTACAAGTTGATGTGAGTGCATCTTCTAATGCTTCTTCGGCCGCAAAGTTTTGCAGTCGGCTGTTTAGAGTTACAACTCCTCCGTTGAGGAGCTCTGTTTTTTATTTTGTGGTGAAGTTGTTTTAATGCTGTTCCCACCCCTCGTTTTTGACACTGCTTTGGAACGTCCCACTTTGTCAAGATTAAGGCTGTGTCCGTCCATGAACGAAAGAGAAAATAGGATTTTTATACTCACCGTAAAATCCTTTTCTCGGAGTTCATTGACGGACACAGCACCCACCCCTCTTTTTTTAAGTTTGTACTGCTTTTGACAAACTGAGCTGCTTAATGCAGGCTGAGGGGATATAGCCAGTAGGACCGTCCCCTGGGCGGGCTGTTCAGCTTTGAAGTTGTTGGCCTTCCTTCAGGAGTGACTAGGCAGAATGTGTTAATACCCACTTTGTCAAGATTAAGGGTGTGTCCGTCCATGAACTCAGAGAAAAGGATTTTACGTTGAGTATAAAAATCCTATTTACACTTTCGTTCATGGACTGACACAGCTTCCTATTGACAAGTAGGTATTATCCTATCTTTAGGAGTGACTAGGCAGAAAAAACTTGTAAAGTGTTACATCACACCTTCTACAGTACCGCCCAGGGGGCGGACCCTCTGGGTATAATCCCTCTCTTTGCACCTTGCAGATAAGTTTTTTTTTTCTGTCTAGCAAGGAGAAGAACATGGCTCCCTTCGGGCCCACTTGTCTGGGGGGAAAAAAATTCTACATTTTTATTTCCTGCCATCTTAGATCAACTGCCGACTGGGTGACAGGTTGGATCCTCGATCCTTGTAGTCCCCCCAGTTTCGGCCATCGAGCGTGCGCCGACCCTAGCTACGCACTGGGTTTTCCACAACATGCCCGTCGCTCTACGGGTGGCACGTGAGCCTACGCTCCAGGGCTTGCATCGGACCGCTCAGTTTCGGCTGACCTTATGGCCAAGTCACAGTAGCGTGGCTGGTGAGCTTGCGCTCCAGGACTTGCATCGGACCGCTCGGCTTCGGCTGATCTTACGGCCGAGTCGCAGTAGCCTGTCCAGTGAGCTCACGCTCCAGGGCATGCATACGATCGTTCCCTAGCGTTTAATCACAGCATGCCTGGCCAACAGTCACCTCCGTGCGCGGATGATGATGATCTGTCCGGAATGTCTTCCAGCATGATCCACGCAGGAAAGGTAAGTAGCTCCCCTGCTTCGGCAGCGTGACTTGGCTGGACATTCCTGGAGAGATCAAGTAAGTGGTTGTGGCCCCTTTCTTTCCTCTCTCCCTGCCTTCCCTCCTCCCTGGGCTAAGGTTGCTGGGTCCTGGTGGTCATCTGGGGGGCTCCATCTGGAGCGGGTCTGCGCTGTAGCTGTGTTTTTAAAAGATGTAATTTTGCTTACGTGTGTGTGCCTTTCTCCCTCCATGCTGTCGGCGGCAATTTTGGGGTGGTCCGTGCCTGTTGGCCTCTAGTGACTGTCTGGCCATTTTCTTGTGGGTCATGCCCGCTTTGGCCTCTATCGACTGTTCGATGGCCAGGTTTCTTGTGGTTTACACCTGTATGTAATTACCGGCGGCCATCTTTTTGTGGCCCGCGGCCGTTTTTTGCCTCTACTGTGTCGGCTCAGTGGCCATTTTCTTAGGGCCCACATTGTTTTCAATACAGCCGTTTGGTGACCATTTTGCCGAAGTCTTCGGCCACTAGGGTGCATTTCACTGGTGCGAATTCACACAGGGAACGCTGATGAGAATCAGACTGACACAGGCAGCGGTGGGATAGCATCACAGGCGGAGCACACGGCAGCGATAGCGGTACCGTTCCAAGGGTGGTGAGTCCTCTGGGAGATCTGCATCTCTGTAGCAGCTAGGAGGGTGGCCTATTGATACCTTGTCTGGAGTCCCTGTGGGTGACAGCGCGTGGGTTAGCATGGCGTCTGAAGCACACATTTTTCCCCCTGAAACACCTGAGTTGGCAGCTGGTGCCCCTGGAGGCTTTGTTGCCAAGGTAGAAGTGGCGCATGGGAACACGGGGGGTGGGCGCCGCCATCTTCTGGGGATAATTCTGATCCAGAACCAGGCCCGGCTGTGGCTCATGGCCTGGATTCTGATGCTTTAGACTGCAGACCGTGACCGGTCGGACAGTGAGAATGACTCCAGGTCAGCGCGCAAAAAGGCTTTGGTATCTGACCTTATCACGGCAATGTGGGATAAGCTAAAATGGGAAAATGCTGCTAAAGCAGCAGAGACACCGGTCCCCTTTGGGTTTCGTAAACCAGCCCACACTGCTAAAGTGTTTCCTTGTGTCTTATCTTGATAAGCTCTTGTACAAGGAGTGGGAAGACCCACTGAGGGTTTTTTGCCGCCCCAAAAATTTTGGGGCGGTTCGGTACCCCTTCAGGAGAGTTGCTGAAAAAATTGACCTCTCCCCCGATGGTGGACCCCCTTGTGTCCAGACTTAACAAGTTACCACGATTCCAGTGGAAGGGGCTCCTGTCTTCAGGGACACTTGCTACCTATACCCAGTAAGGGGCTCGGCGGTACGTCCAGCATTGGTTGGGGTTTTTCTGATGGCTCAGACACTGACTACGCTACTTCAGGGGTTAAAGACACGGGAGACTCCTAATGAGGTAGCTCTGGCCGACCAGTTGGTACAGGGCCTTGAGTCTGTCTGCGAGTCAGACATGGATACTATTCCCTTGCTGTCTTGAGCCTCCATTTATGCGGTGGCTTTGCGCTGCCTGATCTATGGTCCTGGTCTGCGGACCTATCTTCCTAGAAGGCCCTGTTGGATCTGCCCTTTTAAGGTGACAGACTTTTGGGGCCTCTCTGGATAACATCTTTTAAGATGCCACAGGAGGTAAGAGCACATTGCTTCTGCAATCTAAAAAAGGTTGGGAGCCACGCCATAGGCTAGGGCCCTCCTTCACCTCACACAAGCGGTTCTTTTGTTCGCCTAGTGCAGCAAGTAAACGACCCCAGGCCAATAAAGCTCCTGCTGAGGGACAGAAGCGTCCCTGGGTTTGCAAGCCCAACCTTGCTTGCCTACCGAACAGTTTTTTTTTTTCCCCTCTTAACCGCCATCTTTAGCCGAATTGTCGGGAAGCCCTACATGGGGCAGTCCAAGACCTGCTGATGCGCAGGGTGGGCCTTCCTGTCTTAGTACAGGAACGGGTTCAGGGGTCCTACTCAAATCTGGTCGTAGTGCTGAAGGAGGGGGTTCGTCCTGTCTTGGATCTCAGGACCCTCAACTGCTTTGTAACAGTACAGATTCCGGAAAGGAGTTGGCTCGCCCTGTTGCGCTCCCCTCCATCCAGGGGATTTTCCGGCATCATTGATCATCAAGGACGCATGCTTGCATGTCTCCATATGCACTAGGCATCAGATGTCTGCGTTGGCGGCCGGGTAAGACCACTACCAATGGTGCCTCTCCCCTTTGGCCTGGCATCGGCACCAAGGCTGTTCACCAAGGTTCTTGCCCCAATTCTGGCCCTACTAAGACAGCGTGGCTTCGCTATCATGGGCAACTTGGACGATCTTCTGAGGGTCACTTCAAACTTAGTTAGAAGTGAGCGTGTCTATACCTGTCAGACCCTCCGATACTTGGTTGGGTGCTGAACACTCAGAGGTCTGTATTGGTACCGTATCAACTCCTAGTGTGTCTAGGGTTGATTCTGGACTCCTCAGAGGCGTAATTTTTATTTTATTTTTCTCTTTGGGCGGAAAGTTGCAGACCCTTCGGGCTGCGGTGCGCTAGTTGACAGCCCAAAGATGGGTTGTCACGCCACTTTTGCAGGAGAGTCCTGGGCCTCATGGTAGCCTTCGAGGCGGTACCATAGGCACTATTTCACACGCTAGTGTTACAGAAAGTAACTCTGTCCTGCAGGGTCAAGTGCCTTCATCCCTGGATTATCGAAATCCGGGTGAGCCACCTAATCAGGACCTCCCTAGTTGGTGGCTGACATCACGGCATTCTGTCTGGGAAGTTGTTCCTTCCTTTTTACTAGATGGTGGTCACGGCGGACGCCTTTCTTCCCTGTTGCAGAGGAGTCTGAGGAGCTCAGTCAACCTGGGTCGCTGGACTCTGGAGGAATCCCATTGCAGATCATTGGCCTGAAATCCGAACGATCTGACTTTGCCTCTCCACATGGTCTGAGGCTACAAGGGCGTCCAGTCAGAATCCAGTCGGACAAACACCACAGTTGTGGCATATGGCAATCATCAGGGAGGAACAAGCAGCTCTGCTGCAGCATCGGAGGTTGCTCACCTCTTAAGGGGCTCCCTTACCAGAGGGTAAACACGCCAGTCGTATATCTCCTGGCTTCTCGACTCGAGGGTATTGAGGTTTGTGGCCAGGTCAAGAGACCCATGGGTAAACACGACAGATGTGTTGATGGCACTGGGGAGTCAGTACCGACTAATCTATGCCTTTCCTCCGTGGAAGCTCCTTCCTCATCTGCTTCGCAGACTGGAGGCAGACAGGATTACAATGGTCCCAATTGCTCTGAATTGGCCTTGGCGTCCTTGGTACGCCGATCTAGTGCGTCTGGTAGCAGATGCCTTTTGGCATCTACCGCTAAGGAAGGACCTGCTGTCGCAAGGTCCCATACGCCATCCTGTTTTACAGTCAGTGGCTTAACGGCATGGCTCGAGAGCCAGGTGCTAAGACCAGGGCCTGTCAGACTCTGTGATCTCTACCATGAGGAGTGCTCGGTAATCATCCCCTAGGAAGATTACCATCGCACTTGGAAGACCTGCATATCCAAATGAGGTGGCATCCGCGTACTTATTTGGTCCCAGAGTCCTGCTGTTCTTCAGCAGGTAACGGACAAAAATGTTTAAGTACAATTAGGGGGCAGGTATCTGCCCTGGCTGTCTTTTTCAACGACCCCTGGTGGCTCACTCTAGGGAGAACGTTTGTACAGTGGGTACGGCAGGCGGCCCCTCCGGGCCACCCTCCACTACCTCCGTGGGGCTTGTGTAGCAGACGTCCTTTTGGCGTCTACCACTGAGAGGACCTGCTGGCGCAGGGTCCCATATGCCATCCTGCTTGCAGTCAATGGCTTTAACGGCATGGCCTCTAAGTGCCTCCAGAAACCACAGTTTGAGAACATCAGGGAGATTCCCTTGTTGACACTTTCTCAAAGTGGTCCTTTTGGTGGCTGTTATGCCAGTAAGACTGGTTTCTGAGCGGGCAGCCTTGTCATGCAACCATCCCTATCTGATCTTCCACAAGGATGAGGTGGTGCTGCGTCCGCAGCCTTCTTTTCTTCCTAAGGTTGTGTTTCGACCTTCCATCTCAAGGAAGACGTACTGCCATCCTTGTGTCCTCATCCGTTGAATCCTAAGGAGACGTTGCATTCCTTGGACGTTGTCCAAACTGAGAGAATGCTTGTCTGGTACTGCTACGTTCCAGAGTCCAGACTCACTGTTTGTTTCGGTGGCTGGTCGCAAGTAGGGCCCAGCGGGCTCGTCGTCACCATCTCTAGGTGGATCTGACAGATCGTGATCAGGCTTACGCCATGAAGGGTCAGGCCCCTCCCTTTCCCGGTGCATTCGACCAGGGCAAGATATGCCTCTTGGTTTACGTCGGTTAAGACGTTTTTCTGAGCCGGCAGCCTTGTCATGCAAGGCTCCTTATCTGATCTTCCACAAGGATAGGTGGTGCTGCGTCCGCAGCCTTCTTTTCTTCCTAGGGTCTTCGACCTTCAAACTCAAGGAAGACATTGTACTACCATCCTTGTGTCTTCATCCGTCGAATCCTAGGAGACGTATTTTTTTGGACTCTGCCCGAGCTCTGAGAGCATCTAGTGTGTAAGGCGGCGACCTGTTCGTCCGTTCACACTTTAACTAAACTTTACAAGTTGATGTGTGCGCATCTTCGGATGCTTCTTTCGGCCGCAAGGTTTTGCGGCTGTTTAGAGTTGCAACTCTGTTGAGGAGCTCTGTTTTTGTTTTGGGGTGAAGTTGTTTTGATGCTGTTCCCACCCCTCGTTTTTGACACTGCTTTGGGACGTCCCACTTGTCAATAGGAAGCTGTGTCAGTCCATGAACGAAAGAGTAAATAGGATTTTTTTACTCACCGTAAAATCTTTTTTCTGAGTTCATGGACTGACACAGCACCCACCCCTCGTTTTAAGTTTGTACTGCTTTTTGACGAACTGATCTGTGAGGTGCAGAGAGGGATTATACCCAGAGGGTCCGCCCCCTGGGCGGTGCTGTAGAAGGTGTGATGTGATGTAACAATTTTTACGTTTTTTTTTTTTTTCCTGCCTAGTCACTCCTAAAGATGGGATAATACCCACTTGTCAATAGGAAGCTGTGTCAGTCCATGAATTAAGAGAAAGGGATTTTACAGTGAGTAAAAAATCCTATTTTTCTGAAAGCATAGGACCAGTAGAATAAAAAGGTGCTACTGTTTTTTTTTTTCAGGCCCCGCAAAAATTGCGCAAATGTTCATATGGCTATTTTCACAAAAAATACACTAAAATCATTGTGCACATAAACACAACGTAACTTACAAAATTCCTGCTAAATTAGTACTAAAGCATCATTCACATGTGGCATACTAAAGTGTACAACAATGGAGGTCCATGTTTACCCGTACAGGGATGCACAGGTAATCCCATTTATGTCAACTGGGATGCAACGGCTGCACAGACATAGCTGCTGTTCCCAATTTAACATACGTGTGGCCTCATGACCCCAAACAGTGTTAGCTCAGGGACATGCATGCAGACCTTCATGTATATAAAATTGGGAGCAACGGCTCTGCTTGTCCTTTTACACTCGCTTGCATTTGATCCAGTCTGCTAAAAACAGACGGATGGGGATTCCATTCTCCATCCATCTAGCAGATCAGATGGTATCCGATAGAAATAAACACACAGTCCCTTTCCATTCGACCGCCCCATAGAGAACAGCGGGCTGTTTCTGTGTCCACTCTGCATCAGCGGAGAGGACACAGACCTGTCACCTGCCTGCTCAGCGGGGATCAGCAGACAGATCCCCCGCTGAGCAGGCGGATCTGCTTGAGTCCTCACCATGTGAAAGGGGTTTTAACAGGAGGGGCCGGTCCATTACCCCCCCTGCAGGGCACCAGACTCGTATTTTTATTTTTTTCTTTCGCTAATCCGTGTTATAGCAGAATTGTTCCGCAGACTGTGCAGTTTATGGTCCATTGAAGTGACCATGCGCTTATAGAAGAGGGAGAAAAGAGGTCCGTATTGACTTGGCCATCTGCGGGCACTTCTGTAGGTCCGTACGGCCCTGGCAGTTAAAGCGTTAATCTTGGCTTTAAATTGGAATTCCATGAAAAACCTAACTACTCTTAAATGCTCCCTCTCCCCTCAACACCTATTGACATGTGCAAAAGATCTGTATACTTATATTTTCAGGCTGTTCTGGTCCGGTCATGTGATCCGGCTCTTGTCAGGACAGAGGGAGCTCTGGCAACTGATGGACCATAGGGGGCTATGGGTGATTTCATTGGCATTACCAGCCCTTGTCAAGACTCTCTCCTCTCCCCTGCAGTAGGCAGGGACTGGCACAGGGGAGGTCATGTGACTTGAGCAGCCTGAAAGTAGCTAAGTATACAGATCTTTCTTACACAGGTTTGTCAGAATAGGTGCTAAGTGTCCATATTCAAGGGTATTTGGGGTTTGCTGGAATTCTTCGTTAAACAATTTAATTTAAAGTAAATGTAAACCCTTACATATACCCAGTGAAGTGATTGGCCTCAGGTGATAGAGATGAAACTAATTCTGTTTATCTGCAGTCGTCATCTCTCTACAGCCATGCAAACTCCAGAATTTATAAAGCTTATCTAAGCTGTCAGAATAAAAAGGAACCAAGTGGCAGGCAGAAATGACTTTGTGCTCTTAATTGAGACAAGTACACACTATAGAGTGATATGCTTTGTTCATATTTCATGTCTGAGGTTTACAAGCACTTTAAACTTTCTACCAACCATTGTACTAAAGTGGCCACTAGATGAAGGGGTTATTCTAAGTAGATGTTCATTCTTTTACAGCTCATACACAGTGGGGTTGATTTACTAAAACTGAAGAGTGCAAAATCTGGTGCAGCTGTCAATTGGCATCTAGCTTCAGCTTGTTTTTTAAGCTTTGACCGTAAAACCTGAAAGCTGACTGGTTTCTATGCAGAGCTGCACCAGATTTTGGACTCTAGTTTTAGTAAATGAACCCCAATGTCTATGATCCAGTTGTCATTGGATAGCAGAGATCCTAGGCTGAATCGAAATCGCAATCTTATAACTATTGTGCAGCTCTAGTGTTTAGGCACTTGGACAGACAGGGCTTCCTTGATTATGTTCCGGCTGCTAAATGGAGTGGCAGAGTGTGAAAGGAACAGAAATATGTGCTACTAGGGAGGGCTGCATTAAAGTGATTGTGTTTGTCCAGTCTCACTTGGGCTTGTTTAGTTTGTGAAAAGCGATCTGGGGTGGATTGCTTTGCAGAAAGATACAGAAGGGATGACAGGAATTTAGAAGGCTTGTGTTTCTTGACTGCCCAATAGGGATTTTGGGTGGGAATACCATACCACCTTGAGTTGAGCATAGCATTTGGCCTGTGGTTGTTACATGGTCCTGTTCACTTGAATGGATCGCATTTAGCGGCGGTACTGCCAGCCTAACTTGACAGGATGTACATTTTTGCCTCCAAGCGATGCAAATGCCCTTTTGTGTCAGGTCATGTAATATAATTTTACAAAGTGTCAGTGGACGGTAAGAGCTCTAAAAATGCTGCTTAAGAGCCCTTTCACACTGGGATGTTCTTCAGGTGCTTTTGTGCTAAAAATAGAGCCTGTAAAGCCGCTCCCCTGCAGTATCGGTGTGAAAGCCTTCGGGCTTTCACACTGAGGCGATGTGCTGGCAAGACGTTAAAAAAAAAGGTCCTGCAAGCAGTATCTTTGGAGCGGTGTGTACGCCGCTCCTCCACCTCTCTTGCCTATTGAAATGAATGGGCACCGCGGCCGAACCGCCGGCAAAGCACCGCTGCAGCGGCACTTTGCGGGTCGTTTTAACCCTTTTTCGTCCGCTAGCGGGGGTTAAAGTGGAGTTTCCACCAAAAATACAATATAGCATTAATGTGCATAATACCCTGGAAAAAAAACAATTGGAATTTTTTTACTCACCTGGAACTACTTGTTGCTAGGTGGTCCCATGAAATCTGCCTTCTGAATCACCTCGGATTGTCGTCATCTCCCTCGGCTCTTCAGCGTGCTACTGCTCCTGGGAAATGTGTCATTATTTCCCAGGATGCAGTGCGCAACCCCTAGCGCTGGAATTGCGGGAGTGGGGCGGGACGGGCGGTCCGTAATGGTCACAGTCCAGGAAGTAAGTGCTTGTGGGCTTCATATGCCCACAAGCAAAAGGAGAACTTCAGGAAAGATTTTAAGTCTCTTTACACTGTAACTCAGCAGATCGGTGGCAGTTTTGAAAATCGTAAGTGAACTTAATTGTACAATTCTACTGCATGATGAAATGGCATACATTGAAAAATGGCATTGGAACCCCGTTTTTTTAAAAGCGCCCCGCTAGCGGCCGAATACCTCTACAAAAATGCCGGTAAAGCGCTGTTAAAATTGCAGTGCTTTACCACCGATGCCGCCCGCGCCCCAGTGAAAGCGGCCTTACTGATTTATTTATTTAGTTTTTTTTTTTTTTTTTTTTAAGCTCAAGTGTAAACTAGGTCTAGGCTTCAAAAAAGCGATTTTTAAAGCTTGATCAAAGCTTTGTAAGCCCTTGCTGAACCTGACACACTTCAAATTTAGCATTTACTAGGTGAAGCACAGTTTGAGGCCTAAATGAAACATTACCATAAATAATACTTTGGAACTAAAGGGACAGTTTATAAAAAAAATTATTGTCTATATACATACGAGAATAATCTAACCTATATTGATGCATCAATGTGAACCTGTCATGACAATTGAGTTTCAGAAAATGCTAGCTGCTTGGCTCTTGGTTATTCTCTGGCTTCTTTTTGTTTTGAGTGATATAGAACAAGTATGTAGACAAGGAGATTTGATTTTTCTCCATCTTCATTTACTGCATGCCTTTTCTATACCAGTGTCTCAAAAATATGAAAAATACTACACCCCTCATTTCTCTTTACAAGGCGCCTTTTTAAAGAACTATCATTTAATGTTGTTGACGACCTCAGAGGACCAAGTGCATATAGTCCTTGGTCCTGCTCAAATCTGTTCCTCCTGAGCAGCATGGTTGGATAGTTGGGATTTTTCCGTTTTCACTGGTCCCAACATTGTTGCACACTCAAAAGTGAAAGCTCCCACAGAGTTGTGCTTCTGTGTGATTCATTGACTGGGCTGTGCGAAAGCAGCTTCTGATAACACACAAGGCCTCAGTTCTGAGTGATCTGTCATTTCAGAAAAAACGGAGTGCTACTTCGTTAATAGTGAAAGATTTAGAGCTGCGGCTATGTGTAAAGAGTCTGCAGCTGCTTTTGCTTCATACAGGGCATCGTCAGATACTTCACACACAGCTAAAGCTTTGATTGTTGCTTTGCTATTTGTGAATGAACAAGCAGAGCTGGCTGATCATTAAGTGACAGATTACTCAGCTTGGAGAGGTGGCTAGTCTGAGCTGGCTGTACATCTCCCACAGACATGCCCATAATTTGGCTTCAAAAGGGACTGAAGCTGCAACCAGCATTAGATGTGTTTAGAGGATAACTGGGCCACCAATCAGAACGTGACCAATGCACTGGGTCCCCTGTGGGGGTTAAATAAAATTAAACTACTGCGAATAGTTAAAGTATATTTTTGGTCTTGAGAACCAAGGGATAGTCTGCATTTAGTTTTTGGCAGATACTACAAACCAGAACAGTAGTTGCTTTTAAGGACTTTTTTGAAACCTTGGCACCAGGATTGTTTGCTAATAAATTGTAAGAGTATGCAGTGGGCAATAACGTGAGTGAGTACAATGGTTAAAGCAGACTTGTATATAAGATGCCATGACCCTGTAATCTCAATCACAACCCTTGGCTAAAGAAACTATTGGCACTCAGGAGCTTAATGTCTTTGGTTAAATATCCATTCAGTTGACACCATGTGTCCAAATACCATGTGATTTAGATGATCAAAAACTGTGGCAATATGTTTTAGTGAGATCAGTTTGAACTAGAAGTTGCACCTCTTTACATTTTAGCATTTACGGCAGGGGTCTCAAACTGGCGGCTCTCCAGCTGTTGCATTGCAAGGCTGACAGTTACAAGCATGACTCCCACAGGCAGAGGCGTGATGTGACTTGTAGTTCCGCATAAGTTGGAGGGCCGCCAGTTTGAGACTTCTGATTTACACGGTCTTCCACAAGGTAAAACCAAACCTGTGACGTCATGGTAAATGATGGTGAAATCCTATTTTGATATTTAAAATATGTTCATATTAAATGTATATGAAACACACAATTTTTTTCCCTCACCTATCTAACTAGACCCCAGAGGAGCATGAAATAGAAACTGGTATCAAATCGAAGGAAGCTCGGAAGTATATCTTTAATTGCTTGGACGACATGGCTCAGGTAAGTTGAGCATAATAAACTTAGGTTTTAGTCTTTTAGTGCTATAACTATGAATTTAAAGTACAACTCAAGTCAACATTTTTTTACCCTCACCTCCGTCCGTGAGTTTTCATGGGAGCTTATACGAAGGCTCACACAGGTGGCCAGCTGGTGGTAAAATAAAAGTTGGGAAATGTTTGTATTCATAACTGTTGTGTCTCTGGGACAGGAAGTGCTGTAATGATTCCCCAAAACTGCATTCTAAACCTCCATTCTATTGGAAAAAAAATACTGGGGCTCTACATTAGATGAATGTAAGCTAAGCATTGTTGAATTATCTCAAAAGCATACTATAAGTATCCTTATTTTGTAAAAGTATCCAGTGAACAAGAATTAACTGTGTAATAGTATTCATTACTCATGTAGCTGTCAAACTGAGCCACCTGTAAACATAGCTGTTTTTGTTGAAATTACACTTGCATGCTTCACATTAAGGCCCCTTTCACACTTAATTTATGCTACTAATGCCTTTTAAATTTTAATAATCACACTAATAACACACTAATAACACAAATTGTACTTGTTTTAGGTCAGTGTTAGGTCAACTATGATGGCTGCTAAAACAGAATGACGCCAGAAATTTCAGAGGGAGATCACCCAAATCTTATTACCTCCTTTTTGTCTTGGAGTCCCAAGTCTATCAAGCCTACCCAAAAGTCATCCTCACAACCAAGGAACCCCTCCACTTGCCTACTGGGCTCTTTTACCCCCTTCCTGGCAGGCAATTTTCGGTGCTGTCGCGCTTTGACAATTGCACGATCATGCAATGCTGCTCAAACTTTTTTTTTTTTACACAAATAGAGCTCTTTTGGTGATATTTGATCACCACTGGGGTTTTTATTTTTAGAAAAATCAAAAAAAATATGTATTTGTTGAAGGGGGGAAGAATACTTTCATAGTTATAAAATTATGCAAATCGGTAATTTTTTCTCCACTTTGTGCTGATGAAGGGGTACTGGTGAGCACACAACGGCACTGGTAATTGGTGCCCTGATTATCAGTGTACATGTCCCTTTTTTAGAGAAGACTTTTTTATTGGCTCTCTTCTCACCACATGCTGTCAGCATGGGGAAAGAAAAGGGTGTACCGCGCTAACCAAAAAATAAAAATAAATTACCTAAAAAAATGCAGCAAACTAAAAATGTCAGACAGAACATTCAATAATCATAAACAAAAAGGGCAGAGCTGTGCAAATAAAATTGAAAAGTGGCCTGTGGTGAATAAAAATTGGGTGTGAATCCCAGTCACATTAAGATGTATATCCTGACTCTAAATAAACAACAATAAAGGTAGGGAAAAAACATATACACCAAAAATAAATGAATAAATATTTAGTGCAACAATAATAGTCCATAAAGGTGAGTATGGAATCCAGTCTTCATGTGAACGAATGAATCAAGTCGAAGAAAAGGGGTGAACCTCAAGATTGGCACCAATAAGCACACGTGCACCACCACCAATATTATAATGTGCTTACCAGAGGCAAGCGGAATACAAGCCCAAAAAACATGAATATTTCGCATCTGGGGAATTTGTAGCGAAACGTACGTCGGGAGGCAGACGTGCTGACGTCATCGCGGACGGGAGACTGCATGCCCGGCCGGCTCTCCTTTTTGTTTTATACAACATTTTATCCACATTGATTTAAGTTGCCACTTTTGTAATCAAATTGTTTGTTGGGCGTTACACACTATGTGAGCCTTTTTTCTCCTTGGGTACTGATCTTGCTTCCCATGACCGCCGAGTCACTGAGCTTATCTGCCTGAAGTGTTCACCTGCCTGGATAGGATTTCGCTGCATGACCAGGAGATTCATTCATGTTTGAGCTTGTATTCCGCTTGCCTCTGGTAAGCACATTATAATATTGGTGGTGGTGCACGTTGCTTATTGGTGCCAATCTTGAGGTTCACCCCTTTTTTCTTCCACTTGATTCATTCCTTCACATGAAGATTGAATTCCATACTCACCTTTTATGGACTATTATTGTTGCACTAAATATTTACTCATTTATTTTTGGTGTATGTTTTTTCCCTCCCTTTTATTGTTTATTTTAGAGTCAGGATATATATCTTATTGTGACACGGTGATCAGAGCACGCCGCCCTGCAGCAGGCGTGATCACGGGAGGCCATCATATGATGGCCCCGTAGAATCTAGCTGGCCGAGCTGTAGCTGTTAAAGGGAAACAAAATAGTTTCCATCTCGGCCTCTCGCTTTTTGCTTTCTAATCTGCCAGCTTCGGATCAAATGAAGGCAGATTTAAGGATTGCTTGTACCAACTTCAGTCACACAGAGTGGTTTTACCAGTTCCTTTTGAAGAACAGTGTCAAGATTTCTATTCAAACCTATTTACACTCCCAAAACTAAATGGTGGCACCCGCCTAATACTGGACATAATCTCTAATCAAATTTCTTTTGTATACCAAAATTCTGGATAGAATCAAGATCTTTCATTGCTTTTCAAGACCAGGGGAATTTCTGGCATCCATAGATGTACAAGATGACGGGGCGGGGCAAGAGATTTGCGCCCCCTAACCCGTGGTTTTCTTTTTCGTACATCACGGGACACAGAGCGACTTAGTCATTACTAATGGGTTATATAGATTACCTTCAGGTGTTGGCACTGGCCAATTCCAAACCGGAAGTACCCTCCCCTATATAAGCCCCTCCCACCCGGGAGCACCTCAGTTTTTTGCCAGTGTCTAAGGTGTTGGCCAAAGAGTAACATGTGTTTTCACTGGGCTTGCGTACAGGTTCTTTTGGGCCTTAGTAAGCTGTTCCGGATCCCACCAAAAAAGCTTCATAGCTAAACGGTCGGTACCCGGGCCTTGCAGCAGAAGAGCAAGGTTTTGCCTGTAATGCTTCTCTTAGGAGGGCTGGACCCTGGGATCCAGAGCTCTGGTCATACCCACGACCAAGATGTTGTCTGTGCAGGGTGCTATACAGGTCCAGGGGAGTGGAATCCTTGGGAACCCGGTCCCTGAAGGTTTAATTACAATGCCTGCCGTGATAGGTGAAGTTTGGACTTCTGTGGACCAAACAAAGTCCTGCGGCGGGGATCAGGTAAGTGGGGGCCCCCAGGAACTTGGTTCTATTGGGGGACCCCCAAGCCTAATTTGTCTTTCTGTCTGTTACCTAACGGTATTCCCGCTAAATATCTGTGTTTGCCTATAACTAATGAAAATGTAAAATTTTAATAGTAGTCAAGAAAAAAAAAAAAACAGGGACCGCGGTACCTGTGTTAAACCACTAGAGGCCGCTGTAGTCCATTTTTCTTGTCATGTGGATCTTTGGTTTTCTCAAGTCAAAAGATCCAGGCAGCTGGTAAGTTTCTCTGTGGGAATCCACTTCCTCTGCCCTGTTGCTGCGCTCATCCACCGCACAGGCCCTCCGGCAAAAAGGGCCCTGGCTCCTAGTCCCCTGTTTGATTTCGAAAAGGGCGCCAATGGCGCGCACGCGCGGGCGCGTGCACGCGCCTCCTATGAAAAAAAAGGGGCGGGGCGGGTGGATGACGCTCGATGCGCGCCGCGGCGCTTCTGCGCATGTGCGGGCGTCCCAGCATGGTTAAAAGACACAGTACAAGTGTCAGCTGCATGCAAACAGAGCTAGCAACAAACAGTGGCACACAGAGGCGGTTGATGCAGGCATCCCCATAGAAAGGCACTTTAGTGGACACCAGCTGGTATATAGCAGCACCTGTGTTAGACTATTACCAGCAAAATTGGTGTATGACGACGGGAATACCTCAGCTTTGTGCTTAAAGGATATGTCGTCCAGACGCTCCGGAAATAGATCTTCCAGGAAGCCAAAGGGGTCTCCATCGGGCTCTGAGGATATTGGGCATGCTTGTACTGCACCAATCTCCCCTGAGAATTCAGAGGTCAGTAGCCGTAGAAACCCCGCAGGAATGCCTGGTGCTGCGGCTGTCCCCAGTCCACCTGCTCCTGTATATATAACAGAGGAGGTTTTATCCTCAACTCTGGGAGGATTGGAAGAGAGATTAACAGCATTGATCGCTGCTTCCCTGTCTCAGGAAAAGCGCGTCCGATCTCCGTCTCCTCCTTCAGAGTGCCTGTTAGTGGAGGAACAGCCCCACACAGAGATCGACCTACCTGAAGGGGATCAGGATGAGGTTGATTCAGTTATGGAGGAATCAACAGTGGAAGAACCTTTCTCAGCTTCTCAGGCTGAAAGATTATGGGTTCAGTCTCTGACTAATATGGTCCGATCAGCATTTAAAATGCCTCTGGCGGAACCACCATCCACTACGGTTTCCTCGCTGGGGTCGCTAAAAGCTCCCCAGGCTGTCTGTTCCTTCCCAATCCACCCTTTATTAGAAGGGCTTATTTACCAGGATTGGGAGCATCCTGATAAAATATTTGCTCCCCCCAAGAGATTTCCGGTGATCTATCCCATGGAGGATAAGTTCATAAGAAAATGGAGGGTCCCTACAGTGGACGCAGCCATCTCTTCTGTTAACAAATCACTGACATGTCCAGTAGATAATGTTCCAACGTTCAAAGACCCAATAGATAAAAAATTGGAGTCTTTACTAAAATCTGCTTTCTCTACAGCAAGTTTGGTGACACAACCTGCGGTAGCAGCGATTGGAGTCTGCCAAGCAGTGAAAGATCAGTTGAAACAAGTCTTAAGGGACTTACCAGATCAGCAGGCTCTTGCCCTAGCTGACCTGCCTAGAGCCTTGTGTTTTGCGGTGGACGCCATAAAGGATACAATCCAACAGGCCTCCCGCTTTACGCTGTCTATAGTACATATGCGTAGGCTTCTGTGGCTCAAAAACTGGTCTGCTGAAGCTCCCTGTAAAAAACTGCTGGTTAGCTTCCCATTTCATGGAGAACGCTTATTTGGAGAAGATCTGGACAAATATATCCAGAAAATTTCTGCCGGTAAAAGTTCACTCTTACCGGTTAAGAACAAGGGTAGAAGTCCTTCTTTTAAGAGGCCTACTTCTCCAGTCCCAGGCACATCGGCTGTGAAGCAGTTCCGACGGCCTCCGCGGTCAAATTCAGGGGGCAGAAATCAGGGACAATCACAGGGTAACAAGAAGCCCTGGATCAAGAGAGGTACAAAACCTCCCCCCAAGGCATGAAGCGTTGCCCCCACTCAATCGGGTGGGGGGAAGACTTCAGTTGTTCACAGAGACCTGGCGGGACACCATCAGAGACAGATGGGTGCTCTCTGCAGTAAGTCTGGGATACAAGCTGGAGTTAAAAGGCACTCCTCCTGCCCAATTTATGAGGTCAAACGTGCCAAGAGATCCCCAAAAGAGAGGATCCCTCCTTCTGGCACTAGAACAACTATTGCTCCAAGGTGTAATCATGAAGGTTCCCCTGGAAGAAAGCGGATTCGGGTTTTACTCGAACCTTTTCACAGTCCCCAAACCAAATGGGGACGTGAGGCCCATATTAAATCTAAAAGGGCTAAACAAGTTCCTAAATATCAGGACTTTTCGGATGGAGTCGATCCGATCGGTGGCCACCGCCCTACAAGGGCAGGAATGGCTAGCCTCGATCGACATAAAAGGATGCTTATCTGCATATTCCCATCTTTCCGGCCCACCAGAAATTTCTACGCTTTGCAGTAGAAGGGCGCCATTTTCAGTTCAGAGCCTTACCTTTCGGTCTGGCCACAGCACCACGAGTGTTCACAAAAATTCTGGCCCCATTATTGGCCAATCTAAGAACACAGGGTGTAACGATAATGGCATATCTAGACGACCTGCTACTAATAGACCACTCAGTGGAAAAGCTGGAAGTAGCTATTCACAAGACAATCGAGTATCTGAAATATCACGGTTGGATTATCAACCGGGACAAGTCAGCTCTAAGACCAGTCAAAAGTCTGGAATACTTAGGGCTAAGGCTGGATTCAAATCAGAGAGATTTTCTTACCTCCAGAGAAGGTGTCGTCTTTAAAAGATTTGACCCACTTAGTGGGTACAAAAAGAAAACCATCCATACGCCTCTGCATGAGGCTGCTGGGAAAGATGGTGGCTTCATTCGAAGCGGTACCCTACGGTCAATTCCATTCAAGGAATTTGCAAAGGGCCATACTGTCAGCCTGGAACAAAAAAGTTCAGGCTTTAGACTTACCAATGTCCCTGTCCCCTTCCGTTCGCAAGAGCCTCCATTGGTGGTTGGTGCCCCAGAATCTGGAAAGAGGGAAACCCTTCAGTCCGGTTTCTTGGAAGGTGGTCACTACAGATGCCAGCCTCATAGGCTGGGTGGCAGTACTGGAGCAATGGTCTCTCCAGGGCAAGTGGTCAGAAGCAGAAAAGGCCCTGCCCATCAATCTCTTAGAGATACGAGCAGCCCGGTATGCCCTAGTAGCATGGACATCCAAACTCCAAGGGTCCCCTGTCAGAATTCAATCAGACAATGCCACGGCAGTGGCATATATCAATCACCAGGGTGGCACCAAGAGTCGTGCAGCCCAGAGGGAAGCAAATTGCATCCTGGAGTGGGCAGAAAAATATGTCCCAGCCATATCCGCGGTTTTCATCCCAGGAGTGGAAAATTGGAGAGTGGACTTTCTAAGTCGCCAACAATTATGCCCGGGGGAATGGTCTCTTCACCCCGAGGTTTTCCAGGCAATATGCCAGCGGTGGGGAACACCGGGTGTAGATCTGCTAGCATCCAGATTCAACGCAAAGGTGGACAGATTTGTGTCTCGCACAAGGGATCCCCTAGCTTGCGGCTCGGATGCCCTAGTGTTCCCTTGGGATCAGTTCAAGCTGATATATGCATTCCCACCGCCACAATTGTTACCGCGATTACTCCGCAGAATCAGGGTAGAAAAGAAACCAGTGATTCTGGTGGCTCCAGCGTGGCCCCGAAGGGCATGGTACGCGGAGATTGTAAAAATGTCAGTGAGGAGTCCTTGGACCCTCCCACATCGTCCGGACCTGCTGTCGCAGGGACCGATATACCACCCTTCCTTACCAGCCCTAGGTTTGACGGCCTGGCTATTGAAGCCCACATTCTGAAAAAGAGAGGGCTCTCTAATTCTGTGGTATCTACCATGATCAATGCCAGGAAACCGGTATCCAGGCAGATCTATTATAGGATCTGGAAAGCATACATTACGTGGTGTGAGGCCAAGAAATGGCATCCACGTAAGTACGTGATAGGGAGGATTTTGGACTTCCTACAGTGGGCTGTAGATAGGAAGCTTGCCTTGAGTACTATCAAGGGTCAGATTTCGGCCTTGTCAATATTTTTTCAAAGGCCCTTGGCTTCGCATTCACTAGTCAAACCTTTATACAAGCAGTGATGCGTATTAGCCCTCCGGTTAGTATTCCCATATGTCCTTGGGACCTAAACCTGGTTCTGTCGGTTCTACAGAAACAACCGTTTGAACCATTACAACATATTTCCTTGGTTCTTCTCACCAGGAAATTGATTTTCTTAGTAGCCGTTTGTTCGGCTAAAAGAGTATCGGAATTAGCCACCTTGTCCTGTAAGGAGCCATATCTGGTTGTCCATAAGGACAGAGTAGTATTACGTCCTCATCCAGCCTTTCTTCCTAAGGTGGTATCGAGGTTTCATTTGAACCAAGATGTGGTTCTTCCTTCTTTTTTCCCCAAACCTAGCTCGGTAGAGGAAAGGTTATTACATTCTTTGGATGTAGTAAGAGCAGTTAAAGCTTATCTAAAAGCCACTGCTCAGATTCGCAGAACGGATTCTTTATTTGTTCTGCCGGAAGGCCCCAGAAAGGGTCAGGCAGCATCAAAATCTACTTTAGCCAAGTGGATTCGACAGGTCATAATACAAGCCTATGGCTTGAGAAAGAGACCGCCTCCGTTCAAAGTTAGGGCGCACTCCACAAGAGCAGTTGGAACTTCAATGGGCAGTGCATCACCAGGCCTCCCTGGCTCAAGTATGTAAGGCCGCAACATGGTCTTCGGTACACACGTTTACTAGGTTCTACCAGGTAGACGTTAGAAGTCAGGAGGATGTCGCCTTTGGGCGCAGTGTGTTGCAGGCCGCAAAAGATCCTCATGCCTGATGGCGCCCAGCTTATGTATCCCTCCCCTCATTTGGCATTGCTTTGGGACGTCCCATTAGTAATGACTAAGTCGCTCTGTGTCCCGTGATGTACGAAAAAGAAAAAGGGATTTTTATAACAGCTTACCTGTAAAATCCTTTTCTTGGAGTACATCACGGGACACAGAGCTCCCACCCCTCTTTTTGGGACACTTATTGCTTGGCTACAAAACTGAGGTGCTCCCGGGTGGGAGGGGCTTATATAGGGGAGGGTACTTCCGGTTTGGAATTGGCCAGTGCCAACACCTGAAGGTAATCTATATAACCCATTAGTAATGACTAAGTCGCTCTGTGTCCCGTGATGTACTCCAAGAAAAGGATTTTACAGGTAAGCTGTTATAAAAATCCCTTTTTTTAGCACTCTGAGTCCCTTCTACTAGTACAGTAGTACTGTACAACCTGACTCCTACACCGTCCTACCTGATCACTATACTAACCTACCTGATTCCTACACTGACCACTAAACTGACCTATCTGCTATACTGACCACTACACTGACCTACCTGATTCCTATACTGACCTGCCCTCCTCCTTCCCCCCAGTCTCCGCACGGTCACAATCCCTGGGATCATCATGGATGGTCTTCAGTTTACATTTACTCACTGCTGTGTCAGTGTCACCACTGGAGCCTAAGCCGGGACTGCACCACAACTTCTTTCTCATAGTGAAGTGGAAGAGCTCACAGTCTCCTAGACAGCACAGCGCAGGAGAAGAGCTGCAGGTAACCTGCCGCCTGCCACTGCGCCCCTCTAAATTTTGCGCCCGGAGCAACCGCCCCCTGGCCCCCCCACACTACGCCACTACGTGGTGGGCTCCCTGGCCCGCTCCTTAACCAGCCATTAACCACTTCAATACCAGGCACTTTCACCCCTTCCTGCCCAGGACAATTTTCAGCTTTCAGCGCTATCGCACTTTGACAATTGCGCGGTCATGCAACACTGTACCCAAATAGCTTTCTTTTGGTATTTGATCACCTCCTTGGGTTTTTATTTTTTTGCTAAACAAACTAAAGACAGATTTTTGAAAAAAATGTTTTTCTTGGTTTGTCATAAAAAAAAAAAAAAATTCTCCTTCACTGACGGTCACTGATGAGGTGGCACTTTGGTCACTGACGGGCTGCTGTGGTGGGTACATTTGATGGGGGCTGAGCTGATTATCAGCACAGACCCCCCCCCTGCTGACGGGGAGCGCTGCCGATTGGCTCTCCCTGTCAGTGCAAACCGAGGAATGCCACTTACCTGCACTTCCTGGTTAACACGATCAGCTGTGATTGGTCACAGCTGATCACATGGTAAGCCTCTCTCTTAATCAAAGATGCTGTGTGTCAGACTGACACGCCACACCAGCCATCGCTGCGCGCGTCCCCGCAGGCACGCGTCGGCAAGTAGTCCTGCTGGACGTCATATGACGCCCAGTCAGGATAACAGAACCACCGCCCAGCCATCAACCTGCTACAGGCCGGACGATAAGTGGTTAAAGATGCCAGTGGCTGCCGACTCCCAAAAAAATCACATTTGAATCGCATCCAAATCTCAGCTGAACAGCTGCTTTGGAAATTTGCAGTGGAAACGCGCAGGAGAAATTCACACCAGGCATGTGAACCTAGCCTTACAGTGTGGGGAGTTGGGTTCTGCTTTGAACATTTTATTTACTTGCCCTTAAAGAGTAGGTGTCTTTTTGGTTCTGCCCTTAACACTGTTTCTAATTTTTCTGGCCCTTGGGCCAAGTGCAGGGGATCAAGGTTTGGAGGAATCCCATTCATCTACTACAGTAGTAGATCTGATTTGTCTACCTCCCCACTCAAGGCCTTTTACAGTCCTCTGGTTCATCTGCTTAACTCTATACAGTAAAAGGCATATCTCCTTTTTTGGCAAGGGGCTGATTGTTCTGCTGGGGCCTTTTTGGTATGCCTATTTGTAGTTTGGAGCTCAGGCTCTCTTGTTTCCACTCTAAACTTTTAGAACAGTCTTTTTTTTTTTTTTTAATTGCATTACCCTTCAGGCATCTTTCTAGAATTTAGGGTTCCCTGTACCCTGGGATCAGATTCCTACCCTAGTGGAAATCTATCTTTAGGAATAAGTAGATAGTTCACGCCACGTCTTCTCCTGCATTGCAGACCCTTTTCATGTACAGTTTTAACTCTTCTTAGTTTAAGAATCTGAAGTTTGGGCAAATCCACCAAGGACCGACGATATCCACCAACTCTTAATCTGATTCTCCAGTGAACTTTAACTGAAGGCAACATATTTCCTCCAAAAAGATTAAACTCCATCTGCAACTCTTGGTGGCTGACTCTTTTTTTTTTTTTTTTTAATGTTGGACTTTCTTTGGTTGTGACATTCTTGTCTGTTTCCTTCCTACTCAAGTATTGCTTCCAGATACCTTCACTGAATGTTCCTCACTAGCGCAAGTCCTGCACATGTGTATATCTATTTTCTTTCTCTAAGGGTGCATCTGTCTTAAGTGCTCTACTTCTTGGAAGGTCAGTAAGCAGGACACTGTTATCTCGCAGCAGTGTTCATAAGTGGGATAGTGCAGATCCAGAAGCCTTCATGGAAGCTAATGCATGCGGGTTTGATCCTCTTCTCTGTATTATGTGGATTCCTACTCCTAGTTGGTTATCTGGGAATTATGCCTTTTACATGGCTAATTTTTACAGATTCTTGGGATCATATGCCTAATTTTAAGACAGGTTGTGGTGTAGCTACCACCCTGAAGCACCTTTTTTTGGTGTGAGTTGAAGAGTTTCTTCTTATCCTTTTTATATTATGAATCGCCACCTCCCTGCAGTCGAGGGTTTTGAGGGCACTAAAAGCAGAATTTAACGGTCCCAGTCCCTCGCTGGCATCTTCTGGGTGCCCGGTCTTTGGCCATCTTTATTGGCCGGCGCAAGATGGTGTCATTCTTGCACATAAGTCAGTCATCCCCAAAGGCCGTACTGGCACTGTGAGCTGAGCTGCGCATGCACAGTTTGGTTTACAGGCCAGAGAATGTTGCAGGGAGGTTGGTGGATTTTATTGCAGAAGAGACGTTTTCTTGACCACCTTTGCTGCTTTCTTCAGATACTTATAGTAAGCGTTCCACATTGGTTGGATCTCTTTGGCAATTGCCCACCCATCAGTTTGGACTGCTTTTGAATATCCTAAATGTTTAAGTTTTCCTAAATTTCTGTGTCCCTCGATTAATTCTAAAGAACATAAGATTTATGTACTTTGGCATAAATTTGTAAGTCTATTGAGGGACACATGTCCCATTCCTCTGTTTTATTAGTCTTATGTACTGCTTTCTCACAAAAGTATGATAATTTTAGCTTGGGTTAGTGTCTGGATAATGTATTCTTTTGTTTTACGGTGTCAAAACTTCCTGAAGTCAGCAGTATAACTGATCTCTTAAAAAAAAAAAAAAAGGCTAAATTTACTCTTTCGTCCATGGAACGATACAGCTTCTCTATTGACAAAGTGGGTATTATCCGTTAATTAGGAGTGACTAAGCAGAAAACTTGTAAAAAATGTTGCATCACACCTTCTACAGTACCGCCCATGGGGCGGGCCCTCTGGGTATATCCCCTCAGTCTTCATCTCGCAGATCAGTTTTTTTCTGTCTAGCAAGGAGTAGGACATGGCTCCTTTCGGGCCCATTGGTCCGGGGGGAAAAATATATTTTTTTGTTTCCTGCGATCAATTGCCGACTGGGTGACAGGCTGGATCCTCGATCCTTGTAGTCTCCCCAGTTTCGGCCATCGAGCGTGTGCCGACCCTAGCTACGCGCTGGGTTTTCCACGACATGCCCGTCGCTCCACGGGTGGCTGGTGAGCCTACGCTCCAGGGCCTGCATCGGACCGCTCAGCTTCGGCTGACCTTACGGCCGAGTCGCAGCAGCCTGGCCGGTGAGCGTTGCACTCCAGGGCATACATATGATCGTCCCCTTGGGTCCAATCACAGCATGCTTGGCCAACAGTCACCTTCCGTGTGCGGACGATGATCTGTTTGGAATGTCTTCCAGCATGATACATGCAGGATAGGTAAGTAAACTCCCCCGGCTGGGTGATTTGGCTGGACATTCCTGGAGAGACCAAGTAAGTGGTTGTGGCCCCTTTCTTCCCCCTCTCCCTGCTTTTCCCTCCTCCCTGGGCTTCTAGTTAAGGTTGCTGGGTGCTGGGGGTCACCTAGGGGGTTCCACTGGAGCGGGGCTGACTGTAACTAACATTTAAAAGAAATGTAATTTCTGCTTACCTGTATGTGCTTCTTCCTCCATGCTGTCGGCGGCCATTTTTCGGTGGTCCATGCCGGGTTCGGCCTCTAGTGACTGCCCGGCGGCTATCTTCCTGTGGTTTCAGGGCCATTTTCTTGTAGTTCCACACCCACTGGCCTCTATCGACTGATCGGCAGCCATGTTTGTAATGATCCACGCTGTATGTATATATTGCTGTTCGGCGGCCATCTTTTTGTGGTTTACGGCTGCTTTGGCCTCTATCTTCGGCTTTGCGGCCATTTTCTTAGAGCCCACATTATCTTCCATACAGACGTTTTGGCGGCCATTTTGCGAGAGTCTCCGGCCTCTACGGTGCATTACACTGGCACGAAAAATTCACACAGGAAGCGCTGATAAAAGAAGCAGACTGACACAGCAGCGGTGGGACAGCATTACAGGCGGAGCACACGGCAGCATAGCGGTACCGGTCCAGGGTGGTGAGTCCTTTGGGTGACCCAGCATCTCTGCAGCGCAGGAGGGTGGCCTATTGATATCTTGCCTGGAGCCCTGTGTGTGTCAGCGTGTGGTCAGCATGGCATCTGAGCCAGATGTCTTCTTTCCTGAAACACCAGATTTAGCAGCTGGTGCCCCTGAGGTGTCTATGGATGCTATGTCGGCAATCCTAGAGCAGCGTTTGCTGCCAGGGTGGAAGCAGCACACGGGAATACAGGGGGTAGTAAACGCCCCCATCCCCTGCAATCTTCTGGGGATATTTCTGAGACAGAACCAGGTCCAGCTACAGCTCATGGCCCAGATTCTGAACCATCAGACTGCAGACCGTGACCGATCGGACAGTGAGGATGACTCCAAGTCCAGGTCAGTACGCGAGACGGCTTTGTTATCTGACCTTATTACTGCAGTGCGGGATACGCTAAAGTTGGAAAATACTGCAGAAGCAGCAGAGACTCCTGTCCCCTTTGGGTTTCGTAAACCTGCCCGCACTGCTAAGGTGTTCCCTTGTGTGTCTTATTTTGATAAACTCTTATACAAGGAATGGGAGAACCCACTGAGGGTCTTAACAGCCCCAAAGAGGTTTGCGGTACGGTACCCCTTTGAGGAGAGTTTTCTGAAGAAATGGACCTCTCCCCCTATAGTGGACCCTCCGGTGTCCAGACTTAATAGAGCTACCACTATTCCAGTAGAAGGGGCTCCTGTTTTCTAGGACCCTGTGGATAAGAAGGCTGAAGCACTCACTTGCTACCTATACTCGGTGGTAGGCTCGGCGGGGGCCCTAGTGTCTCAGACACTTACTGAATGGGCAAAATTGCTACTCCAGGCGTTAAAGGAGCGAGATGCTCCTCCTGATGAGATAACTTTGGCCGACCATTTGGTCCATTGCTTAAGTTTGTCTGCGAGTCAGACATGGATACTATTCCCCTGCTGTCAAAAGCTTTTGTTTATGCAGTAGCAATACGCCGCCTGATCTGGCTAAAGGGCTGGTCTGCAGACCAGACTTCCAAGAAAGCCCTGTTGGATCTGCCTTTTAAGGGCGACAGACTTTTTGGGGCTTCTCTGGATGATATCATCAAGGATGCCACAGGAGGTAAAAGCACTTTGCTTCCCCAAAATAGCAAGGGCCCTCCTTTACTGCACGCAATCGTTTTTTCGTCCCCCTAGGGCGACAGGGAAAGGACCCCAGGCCGACAAGGCGCCTGCCCAAGGACAAAAGCGTCCTTGGTCCCGCAGACCCAACAAGCCTGCGGACAAATCTGCGTCCGCATGAAGGTCCGCCCCCACCCAGCTCTCGGGTGGGGGGGGGACGTCTTTGCAAATTCGCGACTCAGTGGACAGCTCTAGTCTCCGACAGGTGGGTTTGCAAAGTTATCTCCTCAGGCTACAAGATAGAATTTCTATCTTGTACACCGGACAGATTCGTCACCTCCAATCTCCAGCTACTACCGACCCGTCGGGAGGCCCTGTATGGGGCGGTCCAGGGTCTACTGGAACGCGGGGTAGTTATTCCAGTTCCAGAACAGGATCGGGGTTTTTTACTCAAATCTGTTCATTGTGCTGAAGGAGGCGGTTCGTCCAATCTTGGATCTCAGAGCCCTCAATTGCTTTGTGAAGGTAAAAAGATTTCGGATTGGAGTCTGTTCGATTATGTAGTCACGGCTCTCTATCCAGGGGACTTTCTGGCCTCCTTGGACATCAAGGACGCATACCTGCATGTCCCCATATACTCCAGACACCAGAGGTTTCTGCGATTTGCTATCGGGAAGAACCACTAAAAGTTTGTGGCCCTCTCGTTTGGCCTTGCCTCAGCACCCAGGACGTTCACCAAGGTGCTCGCTCCGATTCTGGCACTTCTAAGATAGTGGGGTATCGCTATCATGGGCTACTTGGAAGACCTTCTACTGAAGGCCCCTTCAAGCTCAGAATTGGAGGTAAGCGTGTCCATTACCTGTCAGACTCTTCGAGACTGTGGTTGGATACTAAACACGCAAAAGTCAGTATTGGTGCCCACTCAACGCCTAGTGTACCTGGGGTTGATTCTGGATTCCTCCAGAGGCAAAGGTATTCCTCCCTGTGGAGAAGTTGCACACCCTCCGGGCTGCAGTACGGCAGCTGACTTCCAGGAATTGGTCGTCACTCCGTTTTTGCATGCGAGTGTTAGGCCTCATGGTAGCCTCCTTCTAGGCGGTCCCATATGCTCAATACCACACTCGAGTGTTACAGAAGAAAGTTCTGTCCAGATGGAACAGATGTCCATCTCTGGATTATCAAATCCGAGTGAGCCACCTAGTCAGGAGAACCCTGGTATGGTGGCTGACAGCACCGGCTCTAATGGCCGGGAAGTCATTTCTTCCGGTTTACTGGATAGTTATCACGACGGACGCCAGCCTTACAGGTTGGGGGGGGGGACCGTCTGGGGTGTTCAGTCGGCGCAAGGTCGCTGGACCCCAGAGGAAGCCCTCCTGCCAATCAATGTCCTGGAAATCCGGGCGATCAGGCTGTACCTCTTCAAATGGTCTCAGAGGCTGCAAGGGCGTCCAGTCAGGATCCATTCAGACAACGCCACAGCAGTGGCATATGTCAATCATCAAGGAGGAACAAGAAGCTCAGCTGCAGCATCGGAGGTCGCTTGCATCCTGAAGTGGGCAGAGAGGAGCGTACCGGCACTGTCAACCGGGTGTGGAAAACTGGCAGGCGGACTACCTGAGCCGCCAGATGCTGGACCAGGGAGAATGGTCCTTACACCTGGAGGTGTTCCAACTCCTCTGCCAAAGATGGGGCACACAGACGTAGATCTTCTGGCTTCCCGACTCATTCGGAAGGTATCGAGGTTTGTGGCCCGGTCAAGAGACCCATGGGCAGACGCAACGGACGCGTTGGTGGCATCGTGGGGTCAGTATCGGCTAATCTATGCCTTCCCTCCCTTAAGGCTTCTTCCGCTCTGCAGAGTGGAGGCAGAGGGAATTCCAATGATCCTAATCACTCCTGATTGGCCTCAGCGTCCTTGGTACGCCGATCTAGTACGTCTGGTAGCAGATGTCCCCTGGCGCCTACCACTACGGAAGGACCTGATATCGCAAGGTCCCATACTCCATCCTGCTTTACGGTCACTGGCTTTAACGGCATGGCTGTTGAGAACCAGGTACTGAGAGACCAGGGCCTGTCAGATTCAGTAATCTCTACTATGAGAAGTGCTCGGAAACCGTCCTCTAGGAAGGTTTATCACCGCACTTGGAAGGCCTACATCTCCATGTGTGAGGAAATGAAATGGCATCCGCGTACTTTATTTGGTTTCCAGAATCCTGCTATTTTTACAGCATGGGGTGGACCAAAGGCTTGCCCTAAGTACGATTAAGGGACAGATATCAGCCCTGGCTATCTTTTTTCAGCGACCCCCCCTGGCGACTCACTCTCTCGTGAGTAAATTTGTGCAGGGGGTTCGACATGTGGCCCCTCCGGTCCGTCCCCCGCTACCTCCGTGGGACTTGAACCTGGTCCTCTCGCTGCTTCAGAAGGCACCGTTTTAGAATATTAGAGATATTCCCCTGTTGACACTTTCTCAGAAAGTGGTCTTTTTGGTGGCTGTTACGTCAGTTAGACGAGTCTCTGAACTGGCAGCCTTGTCCTGCAAGGCTCCCTATTTGATTTTCCACAAGGATAAGGTGGTGCTGCGGCCGCAGCCTTCCTTTCGAAAGTCGTTTCGGCTTTTCATCTCAATGAAGACAATGTACTTCCATCCTTTGTGTCCTCATCCGTCGAATCCTAAGGATTCGGCGTTGCATTCCTTGGACGTTGTCCGAGCTTTGAGAGTATCCCCATCTGCTACTTCCCTCTTCCGGAAGTCAGACTTACTGTTTGTTTCGGTGGCTGGTCCCAAGAAGGGCCAAGCAGTCTCGTCGGCCACCATTTATCTCTAGGTGGATCCGACAGTAATCCAGGCTTACGCCTTAAAGGGTCAAGCGCCCTCCTTTCCGGTCACGGCGCATTCGACCAGGGCAAGAGGTGCCTCTTGGGCTTTCCGACATCAAGCGTCTGTTTCCCAATTATGTAAAGCGGCGACTTGGTCATCCGCTCACACTTTCACAAAATTCTACAAGGTTGATGTAGGTGCATCTTCAGATGTCTCTTTCGGCCGCAAAGTTTTGCAGGCGGCTGTTTAGACGTTCCCCAGACGACGCTAATTGTGGCGAAACGTACGTCGGGAGGCTGACGTCATCGCTACTGGACGGGAGACTGCATGCCGGCCGGCTCTCCTCTATTTTATGCTCGCTAATTCAGCATTTTTGTAAGTTGCCATTTTTATACAAATAAACCAGTTTGTTTAGACGATGCACACTATGTGCCTCTCCTTTTCTATTTCTGGATTATGACCATTGGATATTGTGCCCCTGCCTCTGGAGTGTTCCATCCTTGAGTCCTTCATCCACTGCGAGGAAGTGAGCTATTCAGGTGTTTGGCTTGGTATTGGCTTGCCTTCGGTAAGCGCATTGATTTGGTGGTGGTGCACGTGTGCAGTTTGGTGCGAGTTTTGAAGTTCACCCTTTTCTTCTCCATTCACTTCTTCATTTCAAGATTTACATTATGGATCCTATTTTTGAATTCATTATGGATTTTTTTTATGGACATTCACATTAACTATTGATTTTTATTGGTGTTTTTTAATTGGTGTTCATCTAATCATCAATTTATTGGTGTTCACATTATTGTTTATTTGTCACTTACACCATTAGTTTGGTATAAGATGATTATTTCACATGTATGCACATATTCACATTTTGTCTAATAATTTTTGCGCAGGTTTTTCTTTCTCTAGGCTGTTTAGAGTTGCAACTCCTCCGTTGGAGTGCTGTTTTTGTGTTTGGGGGTGAAGTTTATTTTTATGCTGTTACCACCCCTCGTTTTTTCTCTGACACTGCTTTGGGACATCCCACTTTGTCAATAGAGAAGCTGTGTCGGTGCATGGACGAAAGAGTAAATAGGATTACTCTTTCGTCCATGGACCGACGCAGCTTCTCTATTGACAAAGTGGGTATTATCCGTTAATTAGGAGTGACTAGGCAGAAAAACTTGTAAAAAGTGTTGCATCACACCTTCTACAGTACCGCCCAGGGGGCGGACCCTCTGGGTATACCCTCTCAGTCTGCATCTTCGCAGATCAGTTTTTTTCTGTCTAGCAAGGAGTAGGACATGGCTCCCTTCGGGCCCATTGGTCCGGGGAAAAAAGATATATATATATATATATATATATATATATATATATATATATATATATATATATATATATAATTTTATTTTTTTTGCTACATTTGTTTCCTGCGATCTTCGATCAACTGCCGACTGGGTGACAGGCTGGATCCTCGATCCTTGTAGTCTCCCCAGTTTCGGCCATCGAGCGTGTGCCGACCCTAGCTACGCGCTGGGTTTTCCACGACATGCCCGTCGCTCCACGGATGGCCGGTGAGCTTACGCTCCAGGGCCTGCATCGGACCGCTCAGCTTCGGCTGACCTTACGGCCGAGTCGCAGCAGCCTGGCCGGTGAGCTTACGCTCCAAGGCTTGCATCGGACCGCTCAGCTTCGGCTGACCTTACGGCCGAGTCGCAGCAGCCTGTCCGGTGAGCGTCATGCTCCAGGGCATACATATGATCGTCCCTTCTGGGTCCAATCACAGCATGCCTGGCCAACAGTCACCTTCCGTGCGCGGACGATGATCTGTTTGGAATGTCTTCCAGCAGAATACATGCAGGATAGGTAAGTAAAACTCCCCTGCCTCGGCTGGGTGATTTAGCTGGACATTCCTGGAGAGATCAAGTAAGTGGTTGTGGCCCCTTTCTTCCCTCTCTCCCTGCCTTTCCCTCCTCCCTGGGCTTCTAGCTAAAGGTTGCTGGGTGCTGGGGGTCCCACTGGAGCGGGGCTGGCTGTAACTAACATTTAAAAGAAATGTCATTTTTTCTTACCTGTGTTTGTGTCCTTCGTCCTCCATGCTGTCGGCGGCCATTTTGAGGTGGTCCATGCCAAGTTTGGCCTCTTGTGACTGCCCGGCGGCCATCTTCCTGTGGTTCGGCCACACCCACTGGCCCCTATCAGCTGATCGGCGGCCATGTTTGTCCACCCTGTATGCAGATATTGCCGTTCGGCGGCCATCTTTTTGTGGGCTATGGCTGCTTGACCTCTATCTTCTGTCGGCGGCCATTTTCTTAGAGCCCACATTATCTTCCATACAGACGTTTTTGGCAACCATTTTTCGAGAGCCTCCGGCCTCTAGGGTGCATTACACTGGCGCGAAAATTCACATAGGAAGTGCTGATAAAAGAAGCACACTGACACAGCAGCAGGGGGACAGCATCACAGGCGCAGCATAGCAGTACCTATCCAGGGTGGTGAGTCCTCTGGGTGACCCGGCCTCTCTGCAGCACAGGAGGGTGGCCTTGATATCTTGCCTGGAGCCCTGTGAGTGTCAGCGTGTGGTCAGCATGGCATCTGAGCCAGATGTCTTCTCCCCTGAAACACCAGATTTAGCAGCTGGTGCCCCTGAGGTGTCTATGAACGCTATGACTGCAATCCTAGAGGCGTTTGCTGCCAGGGTGGAAGCAGCACACGGGAATACAGGGGGTAGTAAACGCCCCATCCCCTGCAAGCTTCTGGGGATAATTCTGGTGCAGAACCAGGTCCAGCTACGGCTCGGGGCCCAGATTCTGACGCATCAGAGACTGCAGACCGTGACCGGACAGTGAGGATGACTCAAAGTCCAGGTCAGTACGCGAGACGGCTTTGGTATCTGACCTTATTACTGCAGTGCGGGATATGCTAAAATTGGAAAATACTGCAGAAGCAGCAGAGACTCCGGTCCACTTGGGTTTCATAGACCTGCCTGCACTGCTAAGGTGTTCCCTTGTGTGTCTTTTGATAAACTCTTATACAAGGAATGGGAGAACCCACTGAGGGTCTTTACAGCCCCAAAGAGGTTTGCGGTACGGTACCCCTTTTGAGGAGAGTTTTCTGAAGAAATGGACCTCTCCCCCCTATAGTGGACCCTCCGGTGTCCAGACTTGATAGAGCCACCACAATTCCTGTAGAAGGGGCTCCTGTTTTCAAGGACCCTGTGGATAAGAAGGCTGAAGCACTCGCTTGCTACCTATACTCAGTGGTAGGCTCGGCAGTACGCCCGGCATTGGCGGGGGCCCTAGTGTCTCACACACTTACTGAATGGGCAAGATTGCTACTCCAGGGGTTAAGGAGCGAGATGCTCCTCCTGATGAGATAACATTGGCCGACCTGTTGGTCCAGGGCCTTAGGTTTGTCTGCGAGTCAGACATGAATACTATTCCCCTGCTGTCTAAAACTTTGGTTTATGCAGTAGCAATACGCCGCCTGATCTGGCTAAAAGGCTGGTCTGCGGACCAGACTTCCAAGAAAGCCCTGTTGGATCTGCCTTTTAAGGGTGACAGACTTTTTGGGGCTTCTCTGGATGACATCATCAAGGATGCCACAGGAAGTAAAAGCACTTTGCTTCCCCAAATTAGCAAGGGTAAGGGGCCACGCCAAGGGCAAGGGCCCTCCTTTACTGCACGCAAGTGGTTTTTTCGTCCCCCTAGGGCGACAGGGAAAAGACCCCAGGCCGATAAAGCGCCTGCCCAAGAACAAAAGCGTCCCTGGTCCCGCATACCCAATAAGCCTGCGGACAAATTTCCATCCTCATGAAGGTCCACCCCCACCCAGCTCTCGGGTGGGGAGACGTCTTCGCAAATTCGCGACTCAGTGGACAGCACTAATCTCCGACAGGTGGGTTTGCGAAGTAATCTCCTCAGGCTACAAGATAGAGTTTCTCTCTTGTCCACCGGACAGATTCAACACCTCCAATCTCCAGCTACTACCGACCCGCCGGGAGGCCCTGTATGGGGCGGTCCAGGGTCTACTGGAACGCCGGGGTAGTTATTCCAGTTCCAGAACTGGAACGGGGTTTTTACTCAAATCTGTTCATTGTGCCGAAGAAGGAGGGGCTTCGTCCAAGCTTGGATCTCAGAGCCCTCAATTGCTTTGTGAAGGTACAAAGTTTTCGGATTGGAGTCGGTTCGATCTGTAGTCACGGCTCTCCATCCGGGGGACTTTCTGGCCTCCTTGGACATCAAGGACGCATACCTGCATGTCCCCATATACTCCAGACACCAGAGGTTTCTGCGATTTGCTATCGGGAAGGACCACTACCAGTTTGTGGCCCTCCCGTTGGGCCTTGCCTCAGCACCCAGGACGTTCACCAAGGTGCTCGCTCCGATTCTGGCACTTCTAAGACAGCGGGGTATCGCTATCACAGGCTACTTAGACGACCTTCTGCTGAAGGCCCCTTCAAGCTCAGAATTAGAGGTAAGCGTGTCCATTACCTGTCAGACTCTTCGAGACTGTGGTTGGATACTAAACACGCAAAAGTCAGTATTGGTGCCCACTCAACGCCTAGGGTACCTGGGGTTGATTCTGGATTCTTCAGAGGCAAAGGTATTCCTCCCTGTGGAGAAGTTGCAGACCATCCGGGCTGCAGTACGGCAGCTGACTTCCAGGAATTGGTCGTCACTCCGTTTTTTGCATGCGAGTGTTGGGCCTCAGGGTAGCCTCCTTCGAGGCGGTTCCATATGCTCAATACCACACTCGAGTGTTACAGAAGGAAGTTCTGTCCACATGGAACAGATGTCCATCATCTCTGGATTATCAAATTCGAGTGAGCCACATAGTCAGGAGATCCCTGGTATGGTGGCTGACAGCACCGGCTCTAATGGCCGGGAAGTCATTTCTTCCGGTTTACTGGATAGTGATCACGATGGACGCCAGCCTTACAGGTTGGGGGGGAGTCTGGGGTGTTCAGTCGGCGCAAGGTCTCTGGACCCCAGAGGAAGCCCTCCTGCTGATCAATGTCCTGGTAATCCGGGCGATCAGGCTGTGCCTCTTCAAATGGTCTCAGAGGCTGCAAGGGCGCCCAGTCAGGATCCAGTCAGACAACGCCACAGCAGTGGCATATGTCAATCATCAAGGAGGAACAAGAAGCTCAGCTGCAACATCGGAGATCGCTCGCATCCTGAAGTGGGCAGAGAGGAGCGTACTGGCACTGTCGGCCGTGTACATTCCGGGTGTGGAAAACTGGCAGGCGGACTACCTGAGCCGCCAGATGCTGGACCAGGGAGAAGGGTCCTTACACCCGGAGGTGTTCCAACTCCTCTGCCAAAAATGGGGCACACCAGACCAGGGTTCGTACGGTCATTAAATTCCTGGAAAAGTCATGGGATTTTGACATGGCACATTCCAGGCCTGGAAAAGTTTTGGAAAATGACTGAACCCCACTAAGTTTTGGAAAAGTCATGGAATATTTTAGTCTCTACTAGTCGTGCAACGGATCGTAAGCGATCCGTGATCCGAACAGGTCATCCTGTTTTGATCGGCACACGGCGCGATCCGCGGAGCGCTCCGGAGCCTCGGCCATTAGGAAAGGCCGCGGCTTCGGCCTAGCTCCGGAGCCGCGGCCATCTTGGTACACCCGGCAGCAGCCTATTGGCGGCTTAGCGGCACGCTGACGTCAGCAAGAACTCGAGGGACACACACCGCGCCGTGTATTGCTGTTCTGAGGTCTGTAAGGGGGGGTGCCTGCATTACTGGGGGTGTCTGCCTGCATTACTGGGGCGTGTCTGTACTGGGAGGTCTGCACTGGGGGTGTCTGTACTACTGGGGGTGTCTGTACTGGGAGGTCTGCACTGGGGGTGTCTGTACTGGGAGATCTGCACTGGGGGTGTCTGCACTGGGGGTTTCTGTACTACTGGGAGGTCTGCACTGGGGGTGTCTGTACTGGGAGGTCTGCACTGGGGGTGTCTGCACTGGGGGTTTCTGTACTACTGGGGGTGTCTGTACTGGGAGGTCTGCACTGGGGGTTTCTGTACTACTGGGGGTGTCTGTACTGGGAGGTTTGCACTGGGGGTGTCTGTACTGGGAGGTCTGCACTGGGGGTGTCTGTACTGTACTGTACTTACGTCAGTGCTACAGTTTGAATTTATTTGTGTGAGCTGTGCAGTTAAGTCATGGATTGTGGAAACTAACTAGTGTCGGGTGATTGTATATAGTGTTTATACCACATTTACCACTGACTAATGCAGAGTTGCAATGCAAGGAAATCAGCTAAAAGTAGTTGCATCTGTATGTGCGTTATAATTAATTAATCAAAATTAGTCGTTTAATCGATTAAAAAAAAAGATTAATCGAACACAAAAATTTTAATCAGTAACAGCCCTAATTTATATTAGTAAAAATATGCTGGGTGTGACATGGATTTTCTTCTTATTTAACATGTATACATAGACATTTCATGAAACATAAGGGCATGAATATTTACGTGAAGTCATGGAAAAGTCATGGAATTTGATTGGTAAAAATGTGTATGAACCCTGCCAGACGTAGATCTTCTGGCTTCCCGACTCAATCGGAAGGTATTGAGATTTGTGGCCCGGTCAAGAGACCCATGGGCAGACGCAACGGACGCGTTGGTAGCATCATGGGGTCAGTATCGGCTAATCTATACCTTCCCTCCCTTAAGGCTTCTTCCTCTTCTGCTCCGCAGAGTGGAGGCAGAGGGAATTCCAATGATCCTAATCGCTCCAGATTGGCCTCAGCGTCCTTGGTACGCCGATCTAGTACGTCTGGTAGCAGACGTCCCCTGGCGCCTACCACTACGGAAGGACCTGCTATCGCAAGGTCCCCTTATTCCATCCTGCTTTACAGTCATTGGCTTTAACGGCATGGCTGTTGAGAACCAGGTACTGAGAGACCGGGGCCTGTCAGACTCAGTAATCTCTACTATGAGAAGTGCTCGAAAACCGTCCTCTAGGAAGGTCTATCACCGCACTTGGAGGGCCTACATCTCCATGTGTGAGGAAATGAAATGGCATCCGCGTACCTATTTGGTTTCCAGAATCCTGCTGTTTTTACAGCATGGGGTGGACCAAGGGCTTGCCCTAAGTACGATTTAAGGGACAGATATCTGCCCTGGCTGTCTTTTTTTCAGCGACCCCTGGCGACTTACTCTCTCGTGAGTACATTTGTGCAGGGGGTCCGACATGTGGCCCCTCCGGTCCGTCCCCCGTTACCTCCGTGGGACTTGAACTTGGTCCTCTCAGTGCTTCAGAAGGCACCGTTTGAGAATATTAGAGATATTCCCCTGTTGACACTTTCTCAGAAAGTGGTCTTTTTGGTGGCTGTTACGTCAGTTAGACGAGTCTCTGAGCTGGCAGCCTTGTCCTGCAAGGCTCCCTATTTGATTTTCCACAAGGATAAGGTGGTGCTGCGGCCGCAGCCTTCCTTTCTTCCGAAAGTCGTTTCGGCTTTTCATCTCAATGAAGACATTGTACTTCCATCCTTGTGTCCTCAGCCGTCGAATCCTAAGGAGTCGGCGTTGCATTCCTTGGACGTTGTCCGAGCTTTGAGAGTATACCTATCTGCTACTTCCCTGTTCCGGAAGTCAGACTCACTGTTTGTTTCGGTGGCTGGTCCCAAGAAGGGCCAAGCAGTCTCATCGGCCACCATCTCTAGGTGGATCCGACAGATAGTAATCCAGGCTTACGCCTTAAAGGGTCAGGCGCCCCTCTTTCCTGTCACGGCGCATTCGACCAGGGCAATAGGTGCCTCTTGGGCTTTCCGACATCAAGCGTCTGTTTCCCAATTATGTAAAGCGGCGACTTGGTCGTCCGCACACACTTTCACAAAATTCTACAAAATTGATGTAGGTGCATCTTCGGATGCCTCTTTCGGCCGCAAGGTTTTGCAAGCGGCTGTTTAGAGTTGCAACTCCTCCGTTGGAGGAGTGCTGTTTTGTGTTTGGGCTGAAGTTTATTTTTATGCTGTTACCACCCCTCGTTTTTTCTCTGACACTGCTTTGGGACGTCCCACTTTGTCAATAGAGAAGCTGTGTCGGTCCATGGACGAAAGAGTAAATAGGATTTTTTACTCACCGTAAAATCCTTTTCTCTGAGTCCATGGACCGACACAGCACCCACCCCTCCTTTTAAGTTTGTACTGCTTTTTGATGAACTGATCTGCGAAGATGCAGACTGAGAGGGTATACCCAGAGGGTCCGCCCCCTGGGCGGTACTGTAGAAGGTGTGATGCAACACTTTTTACAAGTTTTTCTGCCTAGTCACTCCTAATTAACGGATAATACCCACTTTGTCAATAGAGAAGCTGTGTCGGTCCATGTGTCCCTCAATGGGCTTAAATTTTTTTTAAATTGTATGTACAAAATGTTTTCACTATTAGGTGAGTCTACCTTTCAACTGTAATATATATGCAATAAGTAAAATGATTATGAAATTATGTCTAGTTTTGGTGGAAGTCTGATATTAGGTTTCTGTTGATTTTGTAATGCTTAGGTGAATATGTCTACTGACCTAGAGGGCACAGATATGTTGGCTGAGAAGGCAGACAGAAGAGAATATATAGATTTGTTGAAGAAAATGTTGACCATTGATGCAGATAAGAGGATAACTCCAATGAAAACCTTAAACCATCCTTTTGTTACTATGACTCACCTGTTGGATTTCCCTCATAGTAATCAGTAAGTATAGTTATGTTGTTGTAAAGTGCTGTGTAAACTGTCTGCACTATATAAATCCTGTGTAATAATGTTTGTGCCTGTTTTTAGACTCCTTTTTGCTGGTAGCATTCCCCATTACAGATACAGTAGTGCATAGCTTTGTGTTTTTATATAATGCTGTTTTCAACACAGCCTAGATATTATAGCTTTTCATGTGGTACACTTGAATGTTTTTAGATTCGTTTTTTTTTTTTTTTTATTCATTTTTCATTTTTTTTTTTAAACAGCATATTAATGCTGGTTGACTTTCCCTATAGTGTGAAGTCATGTTTCCAGAACATGGAGATCTGCAAGCGAAGGAACAACATGTATGATACAGTGAACCAGATTAAGAGTCCTTTTACAACTCACGTTGCTCCCAATACAAGCACAAATCTGACGATGAGCTTCAACAATCATCTGAACACTGTGCACAACCAGGTACGTGATGCAAGTGTGTGCTCTGTATACCCCTGAAACTCAGGTATTATAAAGGCCAGTGCTGCTTATCACATTTGTGTATAGATGAAAAACATAAATACCCCCCCCCCCCCCCCCCAAGTGATCGCATATCCTCTGTTCTCAGCTACATATGGGAGAAGTAACAGTTCACTGATCATCCTAGTGAATGGCTGTACAGGGTAGGTGTGTCAGGATAAGTCTGCTCAATTGGAGGAGAGCAGGCAGAGTTCCCAGCACAGCTAGAGAACTGACAAGGCTGTGTTCTGCTTAATGTGGTCAGTTTTTAATAGAGCAGAGGGACTGGCACGAACACCAGGGATTTTACACAAAAGAAGCTTTACAAAGAGAACAAGGTACTTTCTCTTTTCGTCCATGGACGGACACAGCTCCTTAAATCTTGACATGTGGGTTATGTTCCTGTTCATAGGAAATTACTAGGCAAAACTTGTTGGCTTAAAACATGTAACTTTAACAGAGTTGAACAGCCCCTCCCAGGGGGCGGTCCCTCTGTACATAACCCTCCACCCTGCAGTCAGCAGCCTCAGTTTTTTTTCTGCCTAGCAGAGAAGGACGTGGCTCCCTTTTGGGCCCAGAGTCCTGAAGAATTTTTTAATTTTTTTTGTGATATCTTCTATCAACTGCCGGTTGGGTGACAGGCTGGATATTGTAGATCCTTGTAGTCTTCCCAGTTCCGGCCATCAAGCGTGCCAGTCCTTAGCTTCGCGCTGGTTCTGCCACAAAGTACCCCATGGCTCCAGGGGTGAGCACATGCTCCGGGGTCCACATATGACTGGGCTGTTTGCTGTCTCACTCAGTGGACCGGGCCGACAGCTACTCCGTAACATCAGTTGTGGGTCTGTCAGGGACGTGCCAGCATGTCCTCGCAAGGATGGGTAAGTACGGTTCCTCCTGTCTCGGCAGGATGGAACAGCTGGGTATTCCCGGGAATAAGGGGTTCTCCTGTCCTCCTGCCCTAGGGCTCGCTGCGACCGGTATGTACCTGTGGGGCGCCGGGGTCCGCTTTCTGTGAGGGGAGGGGGGGTCTCTCCTTGGAAGTCTCTGCACGGTCTTCTCGTTCACATCCCAGGCCTCGGGCGCCATTTTCTTTCCGTCCATGGACTGACACCGCCTCTTAATATTTGACACGTGGGTTTATGTCCCAGGAGTGAACTAGGCAGAATGTTATAACATACATTCTAAAGACTAGAGCTGAACAGCCCCGCCCATGGGGCGGTCCCTCCAGACATAACCCACCCACCTGCAGCCAGCAGCCATCAGTTTTTTTTTCTTTCTGCCTAGCAGGAGGAGAGGACGTGTCTCGCTTTGGAGCCAGTCTCCTGAAGAATTTTTTATTCCTTTTTGGAATTTTATTTTATTTTTAGATCTTCTATCAACTGTCGGCTGGGCAACAGGTTGGGTACATTGTATATCCTCGTCTTCCCAGTCCGACCATCGAGCGTGCTGAATCCTCGCTCCGGTGTGCGACTCAGTTCACAACATAACTCCAGGGGTGGCCGGTGGGCTTTTATGCTCCGCGGTCCGCTAAGATTGAAAAGTTCCTGCTGTCTCTTTTCGCGGTGGAACGGGCCGACAGCTACTCAGTACCGAGCTGTGATAGGTCTGTCAGGAACACACCAGTAGGTCCTTCCGGACCGGGTAAGTAGTATCTCCTGCCTCTGCAGGTGAGTACATGCTGTGTGTTCCTATGTGTGGGGGATTTTCCCTGTCTCCCCCGGTTTTGTTGCTCTTTGTCACCTTGCTGGCGTTGTGCTGTCTGGGGGTGCCTGGGGGGTGCCTGGGGGGGGGGCTCATGGGTATCTGCACTGAGTAATGTGTTGTGTGGGCCTGGCGCCGCTCAGCGCCATGTTTTACTGTTTTTTCACACCGCGCGCATGGCGGCCATCTTGCTGCGGTTCGCGATGGCGCAGTTACAATTGCGGCAGCCATTTTCTTGGAGCCGCGCGCTTTTTTCGTGTTTGGCCTCTATTGCGGCTGGAACGCCGTGGTTCTCCTCACTGTTCATTCGCGCTGTACAGCGTGGCATAGGCAGTGGAACCGAGTGGTCCCCACTGGGTCGGTGAGTCCCCTGGGTAACCCAGCACAGCTAGAGGGTGTATTTTTTATTTTTTTTGTGTTTAAAAAAAAAAAAAAAAAAAGTCTGAGTGATGCTATGGAGTCTGGTTCACCTGCTTCCCCATTTATGTCAGAGGCAACAGGCAGTGCTTCAGCACCTGCGGTCCCTATGGACCAGTTGTCGGCAGTCCTGGAATCCTTTCTTGTCAGGATGGAAGCGGTGTGCGAGCGCACGGGGGCTATGAAGCGCCCTCTCCCCACACAATCTTTAGTGGAGGAGTGCTCTGTTCAGATATGGGCCTAGCTGCAGCTCAGGACCCTAGCTCTGAATTGTTTGATATTTTTGAACTGGACATTTCTAGTGAGGAAGACTCCGGTTCTGAGTCAGCAAAGGACAGGGCGATTGTAAGTGAACTCATTGATGCTGTGAGGGACATTCTCTAAAGCTGGATGCTGCGGCTGAGGAATCTCAGGCGGACGCTGTCTTTTTGGTTCTTTTAAAGCTAAGCCTTCTAAGAGTTTTTCCTTATATGAATCTGTAAAAGAAATGCATGTATCAGGTTTGGGAAAAGCCGCAGAAGACTTTTGCGATTCCGCGGCATCTGTCTACTAGGTACCTGTTTGAGGAGGCCTTGGTTAAGAAATGGGCCTCTCCTCCTGTGGTCGACCCTCCAGTCGCCCGGTTGAATAAAGCCACAACTCTCCCGATGGAGGGGACTCCTGCCTTTAAGGACCCCACTGACAGGAGGTCAGAAGTGGTGAGCAGAGCTATGTTCGCCTTGCTGGGATCTGCCTTACGTCTTATTGTAGCGGCGACCCTAGTGTCTCAGATTTTGCACCAGACTGTGCAGGAGCATAATCTTCCTCCAGAAACCATTGCACCGGCCCACCAACTGGTGCAGGGCCTAGTGTATGTGTGCGATGCCACTTTAGACACTGCTCCTTTGATCTCTAGGGTCTCAGTGTATGCTGTGGTGTTGCGTCGTCTTATCTGGTTGAAATGCTGGTCTGCTGACCTGGCTTCTAAGACTAGTGACTGACTTGCCCTTTAAGGGCAGTAGGCTGTTTGGTGCTGCCCTGCATGACATTATTAAAGATGTCACGGGGGGTAAGAGCACCCTGCTTCCTCGGACTACTAAGGGTAAGGAATCCTGCCATAAGCCGGGCCCCCTCTCCAGCTCAGAGGTTTTTTCGTCAGTCCACGGGTAAGCCCCTCCCAGACTGAAAAAACTGCGGCTGGTGGACAGAAGTGTCCCTGGGTGCGTAAGCCGAAAAAGCCGGCTCCCAAACCAGCCACCGCATGAAGTCTTGCCCCCGCCTGGCTCGGGGGTGGGGGGACGACTTTAAAGGTTCACGGATCGGTGGACCTCCCACATCTCCGACCGGTGGGTGTGCGAGGTGGTCACCTCGGGGTACAGGATAGAGTTCCGTTCCTGGCTTCCAGACAGATTCTTTCCCTCAAATCTCCCTCTTGGGGGCGGTGCAGGACTTGCTCAGGTACAGAGTAATTGTGCCGGTTCCGTCACAAGAGAGGTTTCAGGGGTTTTACTCTAATCTGTTTTTGGTCCCAAAGAAGGACTGAGTCCGTCCAATCCTGGACCTCAAGGCCTTAAATGCCTTTGTGAATGTTCAGAAATTCTGCATGGAATCCATTCGCACAGTGCTGAGCTCCACCCAGGGGACTTTCTGGCATCCTTGGACATCAAGGACGCTTACTTGCATGTCCCAATCTGCGTAAGTCACCAGAAGTTTCTGCGCTTTGCAATAGGCGAAGTCCACTATCAATTTGTGGCACTTCCCTTCAGTTTAGCGGCGGCACCGTGGGTTTTCACCAAGGTGCTTGACCCGATTCTGGCTTTGCTGAGACAGCGAGGTATTGCTATCATGGGCTATCTGGACGATCTTCTGAGAGCAGACGCTGGCTCATAATTAGAAGAAAATGTGGCAATAGTCAGTCAGACCCTCCAGGACTTCTGAGTGTTCAGTAGCCAACCGAAGTTGGTCCTGGTTCCGACTCAGCGTCTGGAGTATATCCGTTTGATCCTGGACTCCTCGGAAGCAAAGGTATTCCTTCCCTCTGAGAAATTCCAGACTCTTCAATCTGTGGTTCGAGTTCTGACGTCGATCTGTTTCTGCATGAGGGTCCTGGGACTCATGGTGGCCTCCTTCGAGGCCGTTCCGTATGCCCAATCACACACTCGGGCCTTACAGAAGGAGATCCTGTCCACCTGGGACAAGTCCCCTTTATCACTAGATCGTCAGATCTAGGTGAGTCACCCGGTCAGGGCATTCCTGACGTGGTGGTTGAGATCCCCGGCTCTTCGGTCAGGAAAGTCGTTCCTTCCTATCCAGTGGATAGGGCTTACGGGCTGGGGGGGGGGGGAGTTTGGAGAGTCCTTTCAGCTCAAGGGCTGTGGACCCCAGACGAATCCCGTCTACCGATCAACGTCCTAGAACTCCGAGCGATCGACTGTGCTTCTCCTCGTGGTCGGAGAGGCTACAGGGCCACTTGGTCAGGATCCAGTCGGACAATGCCACGGCGGTGCCGTATGTCCCCCGTCAGGGGGGAACTCGGAGCTCAGCGGCGGCATCCGAGGTCGCTCACATCCTACGGTGGGCGGAAAGAAGCGTGCCGGCTCTGTCGGCCGTTTATATTCCAGGAATAGACAACTGGCAGGCCGACTATCTGAGCCGCCAGACGTTAAACCAGGGAGAATGGTCCTTGCATCCGGAGGTGTTCCAACTCCATTGCCGGCGGTGGGGCACGCCGGATGTGGGCCTGTTGGCCTCTCGCCTTAATCGCAAGCTGTCGAGGTTTGTGGCCAGGTCCAGAGACCCCTGGGCAGACGCCTCAGACGCGTTGGTGGCCCCGTGGGGTTCGTGTCGCCTGCTATATGCTTACCCTCTGCTGAAGCTGCTGCCTCGCCTGCTTCGCAGAGTGGAGGCCGAAGGCATTCCGGTGATCCTCATTGCTCCGGCTTGGCCACGGCATGATTGGTACGCCAATTTTGTGCGGCTCGTCGCGGACGTTCCTTGGCGGCTGCCTCTGCGTGAGGACCTTCTGTCTCAAGGTCCTATACTTCATCCTGCTTTACAGTACTTGGCTATAGCGGCATGGCTATTGAAAGCCAGGTGCTGAGGGACCGAGGTCTCTCAGATTCGGTCATCTCAACCATGTTGAGGGCATGAAAATCTTCCTCCTAGAATGATTTATCACCGTACCTGGAAAGCTTACATCGCTATGTGCGAGGAGCTAGATTGGCGTCCACGGACGTATTCCATTCCCAGGATTCTGCTGTTCTTACAGCGTGGTGTGACCCTAAAGCTGGCTTTGAGTACCATCAAGGGTCAAATTTCAGCCCTGGCTGTCTTATTTCAATGACCGCTAGCGGGCCATTCCTTGATTAGCACCTTTGTGCAGGGGGTTTGCCATGTGCTCCCCCCTGTCAAACCTCCTCTCCCTCCTTGGGATCTGAATTTGGTGCTCTCAGTTCTTCAAGAACCTCCTTTTGAAAACAGAGATATCCCTCTCTTGACGTTGTCTCAGAAGGTGGCTTTCCTGGTAGCCATTACTTCTGTCAGACGGGTGTCTGAATTGGTGGCATTGTCTTGCAAGCCGCCTTACTTGGTCATCCATAAGGATAAGGCTGTATTGCGTCCGCGGCCTTTTCTACCAAAGGTTGTCTCGGCATTTCACCTAATGAGGACATTGTCCTGCCGTGCTTGTGTCCTCATCCATCGCATCCCAGAGAGTTTGCGCTTCACTCGCTAGACGTGGTACGTGCCTTGCGGGTGTACCTGTCCGTTACTGCTCCCATTCGGAAGTCTGACTCGCTTTTTGTGGCTGTGTCAGGCCCACAACAGGGCAAATCGTTTTCCTTTGCCACTATTTCTAGGTGGATCAGGCAGACCGTCATACAGGCCTATGCCCTTAAGGGTCGGGCTCCTCCCTTTCTGGTGTCGGCGCATTCCACCAGAGCAATTGGTGCTTCCTGGGCTTTCCGACATCAAGTGTCGGTTGCACAAGTGTGCAAGGCGGCGACCTGGTCGTCCGCTCATACCTTTTTCAACGTTTTTTTAACAAGGTTGATGTGGCTGCATCTTCTGATAATTCCTTCGGCCGCTGTTTAAGTTGTGACTCCTCCGTTGAGGAGCTCTGCTTGTTTGGAGTGAAGTTTGGTTTTCCTTTACTCTTTGCTCCCACCCCTCTTTTTGACACTGCTTTGGGACATCCCACTTGTCAAATATTAAGAGGCTGTGTCAGTCCATGGACGGTAAAAGAAAATACGATTTTTGTACTCACCGTAAAATCTCTTTCTCTGACGTCCATGGACTGACACAGCACCCACCCTTCCTTTAAGGATTGTACTGCTTTGTTACGAACTGAGGGCTGCTGGCTGCAGGTGGGTGGGTTATGTCCGGAGGGACCGCCCCCTGGGCGGGGCTGTTCAGCTCTGGTCTTTAGAATGTATGTTATAACATTCTGCCTAGTTCTCTCCTGCAAGCAGGGACATAAACCCACTTGTCAAATATTAATATTAAGAGGCTGTGTCGGTCCATGGGCGTCAGAGAAACAGATTTTACAGGGAGTACAAAAGATGCCATTTTTAGTGTGCCTGCTTTCTCTATTAGAATCTCCATTGGCGGCCATTTTGTCGTGACTGTGGCGCAGGTCGGTATTGCGGGCGACCATTTTCTTGTGGTCCTCGCCCTTTTTATCTGAGGCGTCCATTTTGGAGTGGGTTTTGGCCTCTAGCACTGGCTTTCTGAACGGCGTACAGCTCATTCTCAGTTTTCTTTTTCACACACACACACACACACACACACACACACACGCTGTGTGTACAAGGAAGGCGGGCAGCCCCCCCCCCCCCCCGGGTCAGTGCAGCAAGGATGGTAGACTTAAGTGTTTTGCACTTGGTCCCTGAGGGCTGTCAGTGGGTGTTAATGGAGTTAGTATGTGACCTTTCTTCCCCTAAATTGCCGGAGACAGCTAACGGTGCCCCTGCAGTTTGTTGCCAGGGTAGAAACGGCGGGCGTAAGGGGGGTAAAAAGGTGCCCCCTCCCCCGCCATCTTCTGGGGAGTGCAAGACAGGACACTTGTGAGTGCACTTCTTGATGCTGTGAGGGACACTCAAGCTGGTAGATGCAGCTGGGACTTCCGCAGAGGAGTCTCTCCTTTGGGTCACACAAATCTGACTGCTTTGTGAAAGTTTTTTCCTAATGTCACTTTCTTTGAAAGTTCATGGATAAGGAATGGGAACGGCCGCAGAGGTCCTTTGTGGTCCCTCAGCGCATGGCGGTCCGTTATCCTTTTGGGGAGTGCCTTTTAAAAAAAAAAAAAAAATGGGCCTCGCCTCTGGTCGTGGACACCCCGGTCTCTCGGCTACATAAGGTAACCACTCTCTTGGTAGAGGGAACCCCTGCCTTTAAGAACCCTACTGATAGGAGGTCCGAAGCAGTGACTCACTCCAGGTTCACCATGCTGGGGTCAGCGTTGTGACCTATATTGGCTGTGACTTTGGTGTCTTAGACCTTCACTGAATGGGGGCAGTGGTGTAGTGGTTAACCCCCTCACTTGGCAGCAAGAGGGTCACTGGTTCGAACCCTGACACTGTGTGCATGTTCTCCCTGTGTCTACGTGGGTTTCCTCCCACACTCCAAAGACATGCGCGCCTTCGGCGCCACAGTAAAAACACACACACACACACACACACACACACACACACACACACACACACACAGTGTGTATTTAAAAAGAACTGGTACAGGGCTTTGTGGATGCCTGTGATGCCACCCTGGGTGCGGCCCCCTTGATTTCCAGAGCCCCTGTATCTGCGGTGGTACTGCGCCGCCTGATTGGCTGAAATGCTGGCCCGCTGACCAAGCATCCAAAAGAGCTCTGGCAGATTGCCTTTCAGAGTCTTTTTGGTACCTTGCTGGATGACATTAAGGATGTCACTGGAGGTAAGAGCACACTTCTCCCACAGTCCTCTAAGGGGAAGGAGCCGCACTGTTGGCCGGGGCCCTCCTATTCCGCACAGAAGCAGTGTTTTCGTTAGTCAGGGTCAGCCAGCAGATCCTCCCAGACTGATGAGGCTCCAGCTGGAAGGCAGAAGCGTCCCTGGGTGAGTAAGCCAAACAAGCCTGCTACCTCATGAAAATTTGCCCCCGCCTGACTCAGGGGTGGGGGGGATGGCTTAGCGAGTTTGCAGCTCGGTGAACCTCCCTGCTCTCTGACCAGTGGGTCTGCGAGGTGGTCCCTTTCAAGGTACAAGATAGTTTCTTGTCCACCAAACGGATCTTTCCCTCAAATCTTCCTCTCCTTCTGGCTCGTCGGTCTGCTTTGATGGGAGCAGTACAAGACTTGCTCAGGTGCAGAGTAATTTTACATGTGCCCCTGGTGGAAAGGTTTCAGGAATTCTATTCGAATCTGTTGGTAGTTCCAAGGAAGGACGGTGTCCGTCCAATCTTGGACCTCGGCCCTCAATACCTTTGTGAGGGTGCAAATGTTCAGGATGGAATCCATTAGGAGTTTGCTGCGCTCCATCCAGGGGAATTTCTGGCGTCCCTGGACATCAAGGACGCATACTTGCATGTCCTCATCTGCAATAGCGTCGGCACCAAGAGTTTTTAACAAGGTGCTCGCCCCGATCTGGCTTTGCTGAGACAGCGAGGAATTGTTATCGGGGGCTACTTAAACGATCTTCTGAGAGCTGCTTCTGTCTGAGAATTTGAGGACATGTCTATAGCCAGTCAGACCCTCCGGGAAATTGGTTGGGTACTGAACATACAGAAGTCGGTGTTGGTACCGACTCAGCATCTGGAGTACCTAGGCTTGATTCTGGACTCCTCAGAAGTGAAAGTCTTCCTTCCTTTTGGAGCAGATGCTCCAGTCGGCGGTGTAATAGTTAGCATTCCGCAAATGGTCGTCTCTCCGTTTTTGCATGCGAATTCTGGGCCTCATGGTGGCCTCCTTTGGGGCAGTACCATATGCCCAATTCCACACAAGCATTGCAGGAGGAGATCCTTTCCAAATGGAACAGATCTCCATTGTCTCTGGATTCAGGTAAGTCACCTGGTCAAGGCTTCCCTGAAAGGGTGGCTGATATCCCCGGCTCTTCAGTCCGGGGGGTCGTTCCTTTCTTTCCATGGGACTGTGATCCGACTGATGCCAGCCTCACAGTTTGGCAAACTTTGAGCGATCAGACTGCCTCTCCAAGTGGTCGCAAAGTCTTCAAGGGCGTCTGGTAAAGATCCAGTCGGACAACGCCACAGCGGTGGCTTATGTCAACCATCAGGGAGGAACATTAAGCTCGGCTGCAGCATCGGAAGTCGCTCACATCCTAAGTTGTGCCGAAAGGAGTGTGCCGGCTCTATCGGCTGTTTACCTCTAAAAAACTGGCAAGCGGAATATCGGAGTCGCAAGATGCTGGACCAAGGGGAATGGTCGTTGCACCCGAAGGCGTTTCCATTAGTTTGTCAGAAATGGGGCACACCAGTTGTGGATCTCCTGGCCTCTCGACTCAATCGCAAGGTGTTGGTTTGTGGCCAGGTCCTGGGATCCCTGGGCAGAAGCGTCAGACGAGTTGGTGGCTCCATGGGGTCGGTATCGGCTGATTTATGCCTTTCCCCCAATAAAATTGTTCCTCGTTTGCTCCGCAGAGTGGAGGCTCAGGGGATTCTGGTGCTTCTAATCACCCCAGACTGGTCCCGGCGTCCCTGGTACGCCGACCTTGAGACTGGTAGCCAACGCTCCCTGGCGGCTGCCAATGCGGGGGACCTTCTGTCTCAAGGTCTTGTGCTTCATCCTGTTTTACAGTCGCTGGCTTTAACGGCATGGCTATTGAAAGCCTGGTACTAAGGGACCGTGGTCTGTAAAATTCGGTAATCTAAATATTGAGGGCCGGAAATCTTCTTCCCGGACGTCCTACCATCGCACTTGGCAGGCCTACATCTGTGTGAAGAGATGGCCTGGCGCCCACGGGCGTATTCGGTTTTCTCGGATCCTGCTGCTGTTACAGCGTGGAGTGGATCTGAAACTTGCCTTAAGCACTATTAAGGGGCAGATTTCAGCCTTGGCTGTCTTCTTCCAACGATCCCTGATGGCTCACTCACTGGTAAGTATGTTTGTGCAGGGGGTCCAACACGTGGTTTAGATTAGACCACCACTTCCTCCGTGGGACTTGAATCTAGTGCTCTTGGTATTTCAGGAACCTCCCTTTGAGAACATCAGGGAGATTCCTCTCAACTCTTTCTTAGAAAGTTGCCTTTCTAGTTGACATTACATCGGTCAGAAGGGTTTCTGAATTGGCGGCCTTGTCTTGCAAGTCGCCTTACTTGGTCCTCCATAAGGATAAAGCAGTGCTACACCCGCAACCTTCATTCTTTCCTAAGGTAGTTTCGGCTTTTCACCTAAACAAGGACTATGTACTTCCATCCTTGTGTCCTCGGCCGTCGCATCCCAAGGAGGTTGCGCTACATTGTTTAGACGTGGTACGTGACCTACGGGTGTACCCATCTGCTACGGCTCCATTCCGGAAGTCTGACTTGCTGTTCGTGTCGGTGTCTGGTCCACAGAAGGGCCTGGCGGTCTCGTCAGCCACCATTTCTAGGTGGATCAGGCTGATCGTCTTCCAGGCCTATGCCCTTAAGGGGCGGGCGCCTGCCTTTCCTGTCACAGTGCATTCAACCAGTGCAATTGGTGCCTCCTGGCCTTTCCAACATCTAGCATCTGTCTCACAGGTGTGTGACGGCAAACTGGTCGTCTGTTCACACTTTCTCAGTTTTACAAGGTTGATTGTGAGTGCATCTTCGGATGCTTCCTTTGGCCGCAAGGTTTTGCAGGTGGCTGTTTGAGGTTACAGCTCCTCCGTTGAGCTCCAATTGTTTGGGGTGAAGTCAAGTCTTTTGATCCCACCCTTCATTTTTTCTGACACTGCTTGGGGACATCCCACATGTCAAGATTTAAGGAGCTGTGTCCGTCCATGGACGAAGAGAAAATATAATTTTTTGTACTCACCGTAAAATCCTTTTCTCGGTCGTCCATGGACGGACACAGCACCCACCCCTCCTTGTTTAGTTTGTACTGCTTTTCTGCGAACTGAGGCGGCTGACTGAAGGGTGGAGGGTTATGTACGGAGGGACCGCCCCCTGGGCGGGGCTGTTTAACTCTGTTAACGTTACATGTTTTAAGATAACTAACATGTTCTGCCTAGTCCTCTCCTATGAACAGGAACATAACCCACATGTCAAGATTTTAGAAGCTGTGTCCATCCATCGTCAGAAAATGATTTTATGGTGAGTACAAAAACCATTTTTACATGGCACTACATATCGGGAATATGAAAAGGTGTTTACTTCTGTAATATTCCTATATTGTCAAGTAACAAAGTGGGGTTTTAATTTTTTCTAGCTTTTGAATATTAGTGGCTGTAGACTGAGATAGAAAATTTACTTAGAACGGTGTTAAAAGCCAACTTGGGGCAAAATTCAAATACAACCCGTGTATTGGCTTAAACATGCCCATTTTCTCAGTGCCTTCTCAAAAAAAACCTTTTTGAGATATCGTGATATGCACTGTTCTCTTATTTCCTGTCCCCAGGACCAGGTACTTTTGCCTGCTCGCTATCTGCACAGTGACTGGTCCCACCCCCATGTAGTTCTTAGCTTTGTTAGCTGATGTAAATAGGTCAGTGAAAAGGGCATTATGGGCAGGATTATTACAGAGCCAAAATGATCAGGCCACCTGCCCATTTCTCCTCTGGCTTTTTTGGTACCAAGCTCCTCTTTTCCTGTAGGAAATTAACTATAGCACACGAGACTGAAGCCTCGCACACGATACGATTGTTGGCAGGAGATTGTCTGTTGACCTAAAATCTTAGCGTTGGTATGCTCCTTTTGACAATTGTCCAACTTTTGGCCAACAAATGTTGAATGACAGGTTAGAAATTTTTGGGCAGACGGCGGTTTAACGTCTGACTTTTATATGGGCAGTACACAAATCCGTCACACGTTGAAAGTACAAACACGCATGCTCGGAATCAATGCTCACCAAAAACAGTTAGCGGAAGGGGCCCAAAGGGTGGCGATCAAGAGCTGAAATTCCTCGTAGTACGTCACTACGTTTGTGTTTGTGGCACGACAATTTTGTACCGTTGGTATGCGAGACAAGATCCTGGCACACGCCTTATTGACAAAAATCGGACGCTCGGTTGGCCAACAATCGTACCATGTACGAGGTTTTACTGTATTTAAGGGAGGTTGATGTGAAAACCGGGTCAGTGAACAGTCTGGTAGTAATGCTGGCAAGCAAGAGCTCCCCATACCGACAGGTAACATTAGTGAGTGTGGAATTTGCTCTGGATAGTGTTTGTCTTCGGATAGTCTTCTTTTCTAAACACTGGTCCGACCAGAACCAGGTTGAGGGAATCGTGGGATCTGTAGTCCAGTAACAGGAAGCAAGGACACTGCCAGACAAATCCTCTTTCATGCATCTGCTTAGAGCTTAAAAGGCAGCTGCTTTGTGATGACATCACAGATGCTTAAATTTCAAAATTTTCTCTCTGATGGTTAAGTGTTCTTGCATAGCAAGAGCACTTGTTATCTCACATGTATATTTCTTATTATAGCCAAATTAACCACCCTAACTCCTCCCACAGCTTTTGCACTACATAGACAAGTAATATACCGAAACGTGCGGATTGTTCCCGCTTGGTGTGCTATTACTTTGTGGAACGTTTTGCCAAATCGTTCACGAAATATCGTCGATTTTGCGGCGAAATTTGTCCCATAGGAATGAATGGAGAAACTAGAGTGAGCTGACAAAATCTGAAAAATCAGGACATGATTTCTAAACTGCCACCACTCCCTCATTTTCAAGCCCACCTACACAAATAGTATATCAAAAGGTTCAGCTATCCCTGTTGCCACTACACATGTATACGGCTAAGCCATAGTCCTTATAGTTTTCACAATATGATGATTTGTTTGCAACTCACGCCATCCATTGACATTCATTGAAACTCCCCTCTAGCCACTTCAAATTTGAAGGGCAAATTCTAAACTGCGACTATGCCTTTTAGTTTTAATATTTCAGAGACATACTATATACATAAAATGTAGGTCTAGGTCTTGTGATTCTCACAATATAAAGCTCTTCGGCTGTAGGATTTATAGTTTTTCAAATACGACCGTTTGAAGAATGTAAAGTATTCAGGAGAGGCTGAAAATACTCTGACCTGTTAAAGCCTGCATAAACAAACATTGGTTTCCTGGCAACACTGAGGGGAATTATAGTTCCTCTCAAACAGCTCGGAGGGGAGTTTCTGAATCACAAATTGTTGTAACGTGGAGGTTGGCTGTGTTGTCTTTCCCTCAGGACACAGTATGTTCCCAGTTGGGGTGTCTGGGGGGAAAGACAATGCACGTCGCCTCTTATTTCTCTAAGGCATTTCTAATGTTCAACTTTGCCTACTCTTGATTCTGTTACCTGTAAATGAATTACTATGTACAGTATTACGACGGATACTGTTTTACGCTGTTTATGACCACCCCCCCGATGAAAAAATAAAATAACTTTTGAAAAAGAAAAATAATAAATTGAAAAAAAATGTGAAAACATTTTTTGGGGGAAAAATCATTTAAAAAAAAAATCATTTTTGAAAAAATTGTTCCGCTCTTTCAACTAATGATGGGACTTCAATTTTTTTCTACTTCTTAAAATATTAAGCTTTTTAACACTTTTCACAGTTACTCCAGCCACTCCAACCACACAACAGTTGCTCAAGTCACTCCACCCAGTTACTCCGCCCACTCCAGTTGTAGACTGCTGGTGGAGGCAAGAACACGTCACACAATTTCCCTAGAAATGGTAGCTTTTCTAGTTCTTATTATAGCCAAATTTACCACCCTAACTCCTCCCACAGCTTTTGCACTACATAGACAAGTAATATACCGAAACGTGCAGATTTTTCCCGATCGGTAAGCTATTACTTTGTGGAACGTTTCGCTGAATCGTTAACAAAATATCATCGTTTTTGCGGCAAACATGTCCACGGCTAAGCCATAGTCCTAATAGTTTTCACAATATGATCATTTGTTTGCAACTCAAGCCACCCATTGACATTCATTGAAACTCCCCTCTAGCCACTTCAAATTTTGAAGGGCAATTTCTAAACTGCGACTGTGCCTTCCCTTTTAATATTTCAGAGACATACACTATATCAAAATGTAGGTCTGGGTCTTGTGATTCTCACAATATAAAGCTCTTCGCTGTAGGATTTATAGTAAAATACAACCGTTTGAAGAATGGCAAGTATTCAGGAGAGGCAGAAAATACTGTGACTTGTGCTTGGAGCCTGCATAAACAAACATTGGTTTCCTGGCAACGCTGAGGGGAATTATAGCTCCAGTTGCTCAAGCCACTCCACCCAGTTACTCCGCCCACTCCAGTTGTAGACTACTGGTGGAGGCAAGAACACTTCTCACAATTTCCCCAGAAATTGTAGCTTTTCTAGTTACAAAATGTTATAAACAATGTATTTATGGATGGGCGGGCATAAGCGCTATATAACAAAAATCTATTCCAGAGTTGGTTTTTCAGTTCTGAAATTTGTTTTGTAGCCTTTTTACAATGTTTAATTGTTTTGAAGTGAAATTTCCCTTTCAGAATTTAATTTATTTAAAAAGCAACTTCCAGTTGTGCTTGAAAAGGATTAGCTCGTTTATTTTCACCTCTTTTAGGCTAGTGTTCTGGCTTCAAGTTCATCTGCTGCCGCAACGCTTTCCCTGGCAAATTCAGATGTCTCTCTACTGAACTATCAGTCAGCGCTTTACCCACCATCTGCAGGTCCGGTGACTAGTGTCACACAGCAAGGTGTCCCTCTACAGCCTGGAGCAACTCAGCTCTGCACACAGCCAGATCCATTCCAGCAGACGTTTATTGTTTGTCCTCCAGCATTTCAAGGTAACGTGTTTAAAAGTTATTGGGCTCCCTAATACACAACACTCTAGTGTGTACTGTCAGGTACTTTTAGTGAAAGGTTTGTTGCCTCAGCTTCATGGACAGACTCGCTTAAAACGCTGAGTGTTGAACATACAGTAGAATTTCATTTGAAAATTGTTAGGACGATTACGCAAATTTTTTTTATTGGTGGAGCCAATTCGACCACCTTTTTTCACCATAGCAACAAGAACATTTGAAAACCGGAGGAAAACTTTTGGTGTATGTGGTTATCCTTTGGGAAATTCCATTCATACCAAAATTGAGGCTCCATGCACACTAGTGTTTTAAAAATCTCCAAGAATGCTAGAAAAAAAGCTGAATGAAAAATGCTGAGCGCATTTTGTGCTGGTTTGCTTGTAGTAGCATTTTCAAAGTTTTTAGGAGAATTAGTGTTTTATTATTTTACAGTACATAAAGGGGAAAAAAAGCTTGAAAAAAAGTTAGGCTTTTTTATTTCTGCTGGAAAAACTCTCAAATGTTTTTCTGCTCCTGAATGCTGAAGCTCAAAAAAAAAAAAAAAAAATTTTATAGCATAAAGTAGTGTGCATGGACACATAGTATAACACTATTTAGCTTCTAGGAGCAGAAACATGTTAATAGCTTTTAGGAGCTTAAAAAAAACTAGTGTGCATGGAGCCTAAATGTTGAAAGCAAATTTTAATTTTAAAATACTTTTAAACATTTGTCAAGTGTCTGATATTATCAAATGTACTGATAGGATTTTTCATACAAAGGTTCACAAGAAAATCTACCAGTGTTTGGCCAGCTTTATTCTCAGAACCTACAAGAGATATGTCTGATTGTGGTTTCAGGAAATTCCCATAGGACGATGTTATCAGGCTTAATGCATAGGAGCATACACAGGCAAACATAATTGCATACATACGTACTTCCATGTTTTTTGTTTTTTGTGAGGCTGTTTTCTTCCAGGTGAGAAGTTGTAACAGACCTTTTATAAATGTGAAGCCTAGGTTCTTCCAACTAACTTGTGCAACTTCAGATAGTTTTCAAGTCATGTTGTTTAAAATATTAGGTGTATTATCTTTAAGCTGCTGGCCTTCAAGCAACTGCCAAGCATTCCGGCTTTCCTGTTCGCATGGACAGTAGCGTCCCTATTGTGCCACAAGGTCCTGCTGCTCAACCTCTCCAGATCCAGTCAGGAGTCCTGACACAGGTAATTCAACATCTGTGTGAATGGCTTGATTTTAAATGTTTCATTACAGCTATACAGTTGTGCTCATAAGTTTAAATACCCGGGCAGAATTTTATATCTTGGCCATTTTTCAGAGAATATGAATGATAACACAAACTTTTCTTTCACTCATGGTTAGTGTTTGGCTGTAGCCATTTATTATCAATCAACTGTCTTAAACTTTTTTTTTTTTAATCCTGACAACAAATGACCCTGATCAAAAGTTTACATACCCCAGTTCTTAATACCATGTCTTTTGTTTACAAACGATTTTTATTATGGAAAAGGTCAAGGTATAAAAAAAATTACAATGATGGTACAGGTATGTATACAAATATCATTAATATTGAACATTGTACAGAGAGAAAAAAAAAAGTGTTTTGTTAAGTCTGGTGTAAAAATGCATATAGTTCAAATCAGGTCAACCAAGAGTACTGTGGTGGAGAGACGACTAAATGACAATTACATGTTAAGAATAGGAGGTAAAAAAAAGTTATAAATCAGAGAGGTGGTATTCCAGAGAGTCCATTTTTTTTGGTAAAGGGGCATAGAATCACATAACATGTAGTGAATTATTTCAGAAAGTTTAATGTTCAACATGCGGCTGAGAATTTGTCCAGGGTACCGTAGTGGAGCGCCAATAAATGCTATGGCCCAATGGATGGAGCTGAGGAATGTATGGATTAGCCTTGTGCTAGTCATTGGAATATCCTGTATAGGGGAGAATAAAATACATATATTGGGTGGAAGATCTTTCTACTGGATATTTTTTCTATTATAATACTAGCCTTATGCCAAGTGTTTTTTATGTGGGGACAATCCAAAAAAATATGCAGAAGTGTTCCCTGGGTGGGGCAACCCCTAAAGCAGAGTGGGGATAGTGAGGGATAAAATTAATTGAGTTTAGCTGAGGTAAGATACCATCTATAGAGTAATTTGATGTCCGATTCTCTGATCGAGGTTGTTTTGGTACATTTGTGGAGATTTGTAAAAATAGTATCCCATTGATCAAGAGTAAATTAGGTATTTAAATCTGATTTCCCATTGTAGCATGGGATGTGATTTATCAGGAATATTGGTCTCATTTAAACTTTTATATATTCTGGAGATTAAACCCCTGTCACGGGGGGAGGAGATACAAATTTGCTCAAATTGTGTATAGGGGGGTGGGGTGTAAGTGAGTAATATTTCTGATAGAATTTTGTTTGTAGTCTGGTGAAAGTGAGGAATGAATTGTCGTGGGAGAGCGATTTTAAATGTGTTGGCTTATGTGACTTCCAATGCCTTGGTAAATTTTTATCTTGAGCTCTATCTGGGGGGGGGGGAAACGTGGGTCACCTATAAAGGAAGCCGGGGGGGGGGGGTGTGGTGTATCATATCAGAGGATAACTTAAATCTAGAGATTTGTCTGTTCCATAGTTGAAGAGTGTGAGTGACGATGAGGTTTAAGGGCCTTATTTTTTGTGGTGGGATGGTTTTGGACCAGAGAAGTCCTTGTAAATTGTAGTGTCTTGCCCCCCTTTAACATCAATGACAGCTTGAAGTCTTTTGTGGTATTTGTGGATGAGGCTCTTTATCTTCTCAGATGGTGAAGCTGCCCATTCCTCTTGGCAAAAAGCCTCCAGTTCCTGTAAATTCTTGGGCTGTCTTGCATGAACTGCACGTTTGAGATCTCCCCAGAGTGGCTCAATGATATTGAGGTCAGGAGACTGAGATGGCCACTCCAAAACCTTTATTCTGCTGTAGCCAATGACAGGTCAACTTGGCCTTGTCTTTTGGATCATTGTCATGTTGGAATGTCCAAGTACGTCCCATGCGCAGCTTCCTGGCTGATGAATGCAAATGTTCCTCCAGTATTTTTTTTGAAAACATACTGCATTAATCTTCCCAACAATTTTGACCAATTTTCCTGTGCCTTTGTAGCTCATACATCCCCAAAATCCACCTCCGTAACTTTCACCATAGGCTTTAACTCCTCTCCAAATGTAGCGTTTTATGGTTGTGGCCATAAAGCTCAATTTTGGTCTTATCACTCCAAATGACTTTGTGCCAGAAGCTTTTAGGCTTGTCTGTGCGGTTTGGCGTGTTGTAAGCTGGATACTTTGTGGCATTTGCGTAGTAATGTCTTTTGGCGACTCGACCATGCAGCCCTTCTTTCTTTTTCGTACATCACGGGACACAGAGCGACATAGTCATTACTAATGGGTTATATAGTTACCGTCAGGTGCTGGCACTGGCAACTTCCAAAACCGGAAGTACCCTCCCCTATATAAGCCCCTCCCATCCGGGAGCACCTCAGTTTTTTGCCAGTGTCTAAGGTGTTGGCCAAGAAGAAACATGTGTTTTTCACTGAGCTTGCGTACAGGTTCTTTTGGGCCTCAGTAAGCTATTCCGGATCCGACCAAAAAAGCTTCATAGCTAAACGGTCGGTACCCGGGCCTTGCAGAGAAGAGCAAGGTTCTGCCTGTAATGCTTCTCTTAGGAGAGCTGGACCCTGGGATCCAGAGCTCTGGTCATACCCACGACCAAGATGTTTTCTGTGCAGGGTGCTATACAGGTCCAGGGGAGTGGAATCCTTGGGAACCCGGTCCCTGAAGGTTTGATTACAATGCCTGCCGTGATAGGTGAAGTTTGGGCTTTTGTGGACCAAACAAAGTCCTGCGGCGGGGAACAGGTAAGTGGGGGCCCCCAGGAACTTGGTTCTATTGGGGGACCCCCAAGCCTAATTTGTCTTTCTGTCTGTTACCTAATGGTATTCCCGCTAATATCTGTGCATGCCTGTAACTACTAAAAAAATGTAATAATTTTTAATAGTGGTCAAGAAAAAAAAAAAAAAAAAGAATGTTTTTTTATATATGTTTAGTATATTGAACTGCGGTACCTGTGTTTGTCCACTAGAGGCCGCTGTGGAATGTTTTTCTTGTCATATGGACTAGTTTCTTCTCAGAGAGCAAAGTCCAGGCAGCTGGTGAGTTCTCCTACAGGAAACTGTTTCCTCTGCCATGTTGCAGTGTTCGTCTATCCCCCGGCCTGCGGCAAAAGGGGCCCTGGCTCCTGTCCCTGGTTTCCATGTTTGAAAATTAGCGCCGAGGCGCACGTGGCCGCGCGCGTGCACGCGCCTCTATATATAGAGGTGGCCGGAAAAAGGGGCGGGGCCTGGGGGATGACGCTCTGTGCGCGCCGCAGCGCTTCTGCGCATGTGCGGGCGTCCCAGCAGGTTTTAAAAAGCCACATTATTGCAGTAAGCTGGCTATGAAGTACAGAGACAGAGCTGACAACATTTTAAAGGCATACAGCAAGCGGTTGATACAGGCATCCCCTAGAAAGGCACATTAGTAGACACCAACTGTTTTTTATAGCAGCATTTATGCTAGACTATTATCAGTAACTGGTGTATTTTCGGCTGGAATACCTCAGCTTTGTGGCTTAGGAAATGCCGTCTAAAAACTCCGGGACTAGAAATTCCAGGAGGAATAGGGGGTCTCCATCGGGCTCTGAGGATCTTGGGCATGCTTTGGCTGCACCAGTCTCCCCTGAAGAATCAGAGGTTAGTGACCGTAGGGCACCCCCAGGAGTACCTGGTACTGTGGCTGTCCCCAGTTCACCTGCTCCTGTGTATGTAACAGAGGAGGTTTTTTCCTCAGCTCTGGGAGGGCTGGAAGAGAGATTGTCAGCACTAATTGCTGCTTCCCTGTCACAGGAGAAAAGTGCTCGATCTCCGTCTCCTCCCTCAGAGTGCCTGTTAACAGAGCAACAGTCCCATACAGAGGTCGACCTACCTGAGGGGGATCAGGATGAGGTTGATTCAGTTGTAGAGGAATCAACAGTGGAGGAGCCGTTCTCAGCATCACATGCTGAGAGGTTATGGGTTCAGTCCCTGACTAATATGGTCCGATCAGCATTTAAAATGCCACTTGCGGAGCCATCCTCCTCTTCTGTCTCCTCGTTGGGGTCGCTAAAAGCACCCCAGACTGTTTGTTCTTTCCCGATCCATCCTTTATTGGAGGGGCTCATTTACCAGGATTGGGAGCATCCTGACAAAATATTTACTCCCCCCAAGAGATTTCCGGTGGTCTAACCTATGGAGGATAAGTTCGTCAGAAAATGGAAGGTCCCTACAGTGGACGCAGCCATCTCTTGTGTGAATAAATCACTGACATGTCCGGTGGAAAATGTCCAAATGTTCAAGGACCCAATAGATAAAAAATTGGAGTCCTTATTGAAATCTGTTTTTTCTACAGCAGGATTGGTGACACAACCAGCAGTGGCAGCTATAGGGGTCTGCCAAGCAGTGAAGGATCAGTTGAAACAGGTCTTAAGGGACGTGCCAGATCAGCAGGCGCTTGCTCTAGCTGATCTACCTAGAGCCTTATGCTTTGCGGTGGACGCTATAAAGGATTCAATCCATCAGGCCTCCCGCCTTACGCTGTCTGTAGTACATATGCGCAGGCTTCTATGGCTCAAAAACTGGTCTGCTGAAGCTCCCTGTAAAAAATTGCTGGTCAGCTTCCCATTTCATGGGGAGCGTTTATTCGGGGAAGACCTGGACAAGTATATCCAGAGAATTTCCAGCGGTAAAAGTACACTCTTGCCGGTCAAAAATAGAGTTAGAGGTCCCTCTTTTAAGAGGCCGGCTTCTCCAGTCCCTAGGACATCGGCTGTGAAACAGTTCCGACGGCCTCCCCGGTCAAATCCCGGAGGTAAAAATCAGGGACAGTTGCAGGGTAACAAGAAGCCCTGGAGCAGGAGAGGTACAAAACCTCCCCCAAAGTCAAATGCATGAAGGGTTGCCCCCACCCAATCGGGTGGGGGGAAGACTTCAGTTGTTCACAGAAACCTGGCGGGACACGATCCGAGACAGATGGGTGCTCTCCGCAGTAAATCTGGGATACAAATTGGAGTTAAAAAACTCCCCTCCTTCCCGCTTTATAAGGTCGAACGTGCCAAGGGATCCCCAGAAGAGAGGATCCCTCCTGTTGGCACTGGAACAATTATTGCTTCAAGCAGTAATTATAGAGGTCCCCCTGGAAGAATGGGGGTTCGGGTTTTACTCAAACCTCTTTACAGTTCCGAAGCCAAACGGGGACGTGAGGCCCATATTAAATCTAAAAGGGCTAAACAAATTCCTGCATATCAGGACTTTCCGGATGGAGTCGATCCGATCGGTAGCCACTGCCCTACAAGGGGAGGAATGGTTAGCCTCGATCGACATCAAAGATGCGTATTTGCACATCCCCATCTTTCCAGCCCACCAAAAATGTCTACGCTTTGCGATAGAAGGGCGCCATTTTCAGTTCAGAGCCTTACCCTTCGGTCTGGCCACAGCACCAAGAGTGTTCACAAAAATTCTGGCCCCATTATTGGCCAATCTAAGAACACGAGGTGTAACGATAATGGCATATCTAGACGACTTGTTGCTGATAGACCACTCAGTGGAAAAACTAGAAGTGGTTGTTCACGAGACAATCAAGTATCTGGAATATCACGGTTGGATTATCAACCGAGACAAGTCAGCCCTAGAACCAGTCAAAAGTCTGGAATACTTGGGGCTAAGGCTGGATTCAGACCAGAGAAAAATTTTCTTGCCTCGAGAAAAGGGGTCGTCTTTGAGAGATTTGATCCACTTAGTGGGTTCAAAAAGACAGCCATCCATACGCCTGTGCATGAGGCTGCTGGGAAAAATGGTGGCATCATTCGAAGCAGTACCCTACGGTCAATTCCATTCAAGGAAGTTGCAAAGGGCCATACTGTCAGCCTGGAACAAAAAAGTTCAGGCTCTGGACGTACCAATGTCCTTGTCCCCTTCCGTTCGCAGAAGCCTCCGTTGGTGGTTGGTTCCCCGGAATCTGGAAAGAGGGAAATCCTTCAGTCCGATTTCCTGGAAGGTGGTCACTACAGATGCCAGCCTTTTAGGCTGGGGAGCAGTACTGGAGCAATGGTCTCTCCAGGGCAGATGGTCGGATGCGGAAAAGGCCCTGCCCATCAATCTCTTAGAGATACGAGCAGCCCGGTATGCCCTAGTAGCATGGACATCCAAACTCCAAGGGTCCCCTGTCAGAGTTCAGTCAGACAATGCCACAGCAGTGGCATATATCAATCGTCAGGGGGGCACCAGGAGTCGTGCAGCCCAAAGGGAAGTAAATTACATCCTGAGATGGGCAGAAAGATATGTCCCAGCCATATCTGCGGTATTCATTCCAGGGGTGGAGAATTGGAAGGCGGACTTTCTAAGTCGCCAACAATTATGCCCAGGGGAATGGTCCCTTCATCCCGAGGTTTTCCGGACAATATGTCAGCGGTGGGGAACACCGGATGTAGATCTGCTAGCATCCAGGTTCAACACGAAAGTGGACAGGTTTGTCTCTTGGACAAGGGATCCCCTAGCGTGCGGCTCGGATGCCCTAGTGTTCCCTTGGGATCAGTTCAAGCTGATATATGCATTCCCACCGCCACAATTGTTACCTCGATTACTCCGCAGAATCAGGGTAGAAAAGAAACCAGTGATTCTGGTGGCTCCAGCGTGGCCCCGAAGAGCATGGTACGCGGAGATCGTAAAAATGTCTGTGGGGAGTCCTTGGACCCTCCCACATCGTCCGGACCTGCTTTCGCAGGGACCGATATACCACCCTTCCTTACCAGCCCTAGGTTTGACGGCCTGGCTATTGAAGCCCACATTCTAAAAAAGAGAGGGCTCTCTAATGCTGTGGTGTCTACCATGATCAATGCCAGGAAACCGGTATCCAGGCAGATCTACTATAGAATCTGGAAGGCGTACATCGCCTGGTGTGAAGCCAAGAAATGGCATCCACGTAAATACGTAATAGGTAGAATTCTGGACTTCCTACAATGGGCTGTAGATAGGAAGCTTGCCTTGAGTACTATCAAAGGTCAGATTTCGGCCTTGTCAATATTTTTTCAAAGGCCCTTGGCTTCGCATTCACTAGTCAAAGCCTTTATACAAGGAGTGATGCGTATTAGTCCTCCGGTTAGTATTCCCATATGTCCATGGGATCTAAACTTGGTTCTGTCGGTTCTACAGAAACAACCATTTGAACCATTACAGCATATTTCCTTGGTGCTTCTCACCAGGAAATTGATTTTTCTAGTAGCCATTTGTTCGGCTAAAAGAGTATCGGAATTAGCAGCTATGTCCTGTAAGGAGCCATATCTGGTTATCCATAAGGACAGAGTAGTGTTACGTCCTCATCCAGCCTTTCTTCCTAAGGTGGTATCGAGGTTTCATTTGAACCAAGATGTGGTTCTTCCTTCTTTTTTCCCCAAACCTACTTCGGTAGAGGAAAAGTTATTGCATTCTTTGGATGTAGTAAGAGCAGTTAAAGCTTATCTAAAAGCCACTGCTCAGATTCGCAGAACGGATACTTTGTTTATACTGCCGGAAGGCCCCAGAAAGGGTCAGGCAGCGTCAAAATCTACTTTAGCCAAGTGGATTCGACAGGTCATTATGCAAGCTTATGGCTTGAGAAGGAGACCGCCTCCGTTCAAAGTTAGAGCGCACTCCACGAGAGCAGTTGGAACTTCATGGGCAGTGCATCACCAGGCCTCCCTGGCTCAAATCTGTAAGGCCGCAACATGGTCTTCAGTACACACGTTTACTAGGTTCTACCAGGTGGACGTTAGAAGTCAGGAGGATGTCGCCTTTGGGCGCAGTGTGTTGCAGGCCGCAAAAGATCCTCATGTCTGATAGCGCTCAGCTTATATATGGTGTATCCCCCCCCTCATTTGGCATTGCTTTAGGACATCCCATTAGTAATGACTATGTCGCTCTGTGTCCCGTGATGTACGAAAAAGAAAATAGGATTTTTATAACAGCTTACCTGTAAAATCCTTTTCTTGGAGTACATCACGGGACACAGAGCTCCCGCCCCTCTTTGGGGACACTTATTGCTTTGCTACAAAACTGAGGTGCTCCCGGATGGGAGGGGCTTATATAGGGGAGGGTACTTCCGGTTTTGGAAGTTGCCAGTGCCAGCACCTGACGGTAACTATATAACCCATTAGTAATGACTATGTCGCTCTGTGTCCCGTGATGTACTCCAAGAAAAGGATTTTACAGGTAAGCTGTTATAAAAATCCTATTTTCTTCAAGTGCCTCCTTATTGTGCATCTTGAAACAGCCACACCACATGTTTTCAGAGAGTCCTGTATTTCATCTGAAGTTATTTGTGGGTTTCTTTGCATCCCGAACAATTTTCCTGGCAGTTGTGGCTGACATTTTAGTTGGTCTACCTGATTGAGGTTTGGTTTCAACAGAACCCCTCATTTTCCACTACTTCATTACAGTTTGAACACTGCTGATTGGCATTCTCAATTCCTTGGATATCTTTTTATATCCCTTTCCTGTTTTATACAGTTCAACTACCTTTTTCCCTGCAGATCCTTTGACCTTTCTTTTGCTTTCCCCGTGACTCAGAATCCAAAAACATCAGTGCAGCACTGGATGAAGGATGCAAGGGTCTGTCAGGAGTCCAGAAACTCATTGACCTTTTATACACAAACCCTAATAACAAGCAAACAGATCACAGGTGAGGATGGTTACCTTTGATAGCCATTCAAACCCCTTTGTGTCAACTTGTGTGCATGTCAACAGGCCAAAATCACCAGGGTATGTAAACTTTTGATCAGGGTCATTTGGGTAGTTTCTGTTGTGATTATGATTTAAAGAGTAAACAGTTGATTCAGCCAAATACTAACCATGAGTGAAGTTTGTGCATTCATATTCTCTGAAAAATGGCCAAGAAATCATAAATTCTGCCAGGGTATGTAAACTTATGAGCACAACTGTATTTAGGTATCGCTTCTAATTCATGACATGTATTCTTGACAAGCATTAGCTCATATAATGCTAGGTGGATATTGTGTAAAACCTGATGCCCACAATATTGACTGCCTTATGCTTCCATTCATAAATGCTTAAATTGAACCTGTGCTTTGCCCATGCTGGCAACATAAATTCCCACTTAAAGTACGGTACATTTTATTTCTATACAACATTTCATGTTGGCTAAAAAAATAAAGCATTGACGTGTTCATCCAGTATGGAAACTAGTGTGAACAAGCCCTAAAGGACTTGATTTCCTTGTAATATAGACTGTGTATATACTGATGTGGTTTCTAGTCTTTAGGGAGTCTAGTATGTGTTTTTTGTAGATCTTTGAGCCATCAGACATTTATCTGAACTTGGATTTTAAATGTACTGACATTTTTTCCTTTTTTATAATGAATTTTGTAAGCTGCCAGGATTTTTGATCAGCATGAGTCAGTCGGAATTCCTGGCATCCTTTTTGTTTCTGATGTCCTCACTGGAAAAGTTAGCTGGGCGTGCCTGCTTTTGCCCTGTATTTTCAGAAATGCAACTTAATGAGCACTTCTAAAGAGAACCATTTTGAATTGGATATTTTCAAGAATCTCCACTCAAGTTGCGAAATGGGTGTAGCTTTACCTCTCAAAGCCTGCAGTGGTGTGCAGTTATTTTATTGTATCTGTCTGTACTCTGTACAAACAGAAATGTCAGTATAGTGTTGTGCTCAAAGGGCCCCACAGAGGGTTGACATGTCTCCTGTCTTGATAATGCCCTGTCTAGGCTGCTAAAGGAGGGTTAAAATGTCGGTTAATAAAACCTTTTTAGTTTTCTTTTCATGTCATCCTGACATGAAGTCTAGAATGACATCCAGCCTTTAAGACACATTTTTGATTGTCTGTTATCAGCACTGAGCAGGAGATGGGATGGGCTTACATCTCGGATCTCAACCTGACACTTCTGCACTGACAGGTTATACAAATTCATGGTAAAAAAAAATGGTAATCTCCAAAGGTAAAGTTGCATGTTCACAATGTTTTAGGAGGGGAGGTTTTGCTTATTAGATGCTGGTTGGTGAATTCTTTATCACTGAATTGTCTAGTGGAACAGTTCAGCTTAGTTACCGTATATACTCGAGTATAAGCCGAGGCCCTAATTTTACCACAAAAAACTGGGAAAACGTATTGACTCGAGTATAAGCCTAGGGTGGGAAATGCAGCAGCTACTGTAAGCGGAAAAGAGGGTCAACAATGCCCAATTGCAACCTCACTGTGCCCATCCTCGCTGTGCCCCTGCATTCTTGACAGGCTGCGGGCATCCATTTTTCAAAAGTCGCGGCTTCTTTCTGGTCCCGTTCAGTGATAGGCGTTTGACACTGTTCCACTACCGCCTATCACGGAGGTCCTCTCATCCTCGGACTCAGTTTCCCAGCAGACACTGTGTTCAGTGTTCCGCCAATCACGGACCTTCTTTCATCCTCGGACAAGAGGACGTCCGTGATAGGTGGAACATTGAACATATTGTCCGCTGGGAAAGTTTGGGGAAAGTTTGAGGATGAGGACCTCCGTGATAGGCGGTAGCGGAACAGTGTCAAATGCCTATCACTGAACAGGACCAGGAAGAAGCCGTGACTTTTGAAAAATGGATGCCCAAGGTACACTGACTCGAGTATAAGCCGAGGGGGGCTATTTTCAACCCTAAAAAAAGGGCTGAAAAACTCAGCTTATACTCGCGTATATACGGTAAGTTGTCTTCACTGTGTTTAGTGGGTCAGATGGGAAGTGTAAAATGAAGAAAGGTTGTTCTATGTTAATGTATTAATGTTTTTGGGAAGTTCAGACTTTTTCTGACATCAAAAGTCTTTAACATCAGTGTGCAAGCTAGCAGAAATTGCAATACTGCTATTTTTATTTCAAGTTGGTCATTATATGCGAAGGGTCACATTAACCAAGTTGTATAAAAGAAAACCTCCGTTGCTCATTACAGCAAGTAACGTTCCTGTTATTTTCTGCCCTAGTAGAATTCCTTAGTGCTATGGTTTATGTAAAGGTAAATCTTTTACATTTTAGGCTCATTACCAGAGCAAGTGGTGAGGGGAAAACTTGCAGTGGGTGCAAATGCTCGTTGACAACTGTATAAGATGGAAGCCCCCACGTTTTGGGGACATTTCCTCTAATTTGCCATTTGGTCTCCAAAGCAAGTAATTAAGGGTAAGGGAAGCCTTCCCAGGGTAGTACAGACAGGAAAAAATTGAATAATAAAAAAAAAGCTTTAAGTACACTAAGATGTTTGGATTATTTGCATTGGGCGGGGTTTCTGCCTGTACAGTTTTTGTGGTTAATGACAGATCTTGCCACCAACAGCTGCATGTTAAATGGGTCTCTGTGGAAGGAAACTCAGGTGTGTCCACAGCACACAGCTAGATTTCCTGAATTAAACCATATAATTGTCTGGTTGAATATAGACAGCACCTCCACTGCTTTAATTTTGTACATGTTCTGTCTGCGCCTTGTCAACTTGACACTATATCTAGATCAGCATTTCTCAACCTTTTTCAGTCAAGGCACACTTTTAAAATCCTGTACAATCTCGAGGCACCCCATTCTTCTAACATGTAAAGTATGTTTTGTATAAGGCAATGGTATCTACACACATAGGGCACCCAACTTTAGAGGTGATTAATTCTTGCAAAGAAACCCTACTTTTTGCACACTGGTACTGACCAGTGTTTTTGTCCCCCCCTCAGTTTCTCTGTTGTGACCCCAGTGTTTGCGGGGAGGGGCAAATAAGGATGCAAGCAACCTTTGTGGCCCATATAAACCGATTTGTCATGGTTGTCAGGATTCAAGTGGCTGGCCTGCATGGTGCCCAAAGTTGTAAGGCTGTGCAATGAAACCTTTTGGCTTGGACCTTAGAAGCAGGCTTGATCAACCCCTCTGGCTTGAAGACTTTTGGGCAACGGGGTAATTTGTTGGCATTTTGTCTATGCATCCCTGACTAACCCAGAAGGCACCCCATGGTTCCATGGCACCCTGGATGAAAAAGGCTGATCTAGATTATTATCTTTGCCTGGTTATGTTATCAGAAATGTTGGGTCACAAACTCATTTTAATTAATTTGTGAAGTTTGCTACCATAAAATAGTTTTTCAGTTCTATTCTCATTTGGTACAGTGTTTTGGGTTACCAGAATAACTGCTAAAGAATGTTACTCAAAGGCCCCTTTCACACTGAGGCGTTGAAAAAACGCAAAAAAATGAAATTTTTTACCGCAATTTTACTGCGTTTTTACCGCGATCGCGGTAAAAATAGCGCTAACGCCTATGCGTTTTACCACGATTTTACCGCGTTCGCGCTAAAATTAGCGCGAACGCGGCAAAAACGCATAGGCGTTAGCCCTATTTTTTAACAACGCTTATGCCTATGCGTTTTTACCGCGAATCCCATTCATTTCAATGGGGATAGGCGTTTTTACAGCGCTATTTTATGCGCCCTAAAGTTGCTCTAAAAAAGCTGTTTGCAGGATTTTTTTCAACGCCCAGCCAGCAAAACGCCTCAATGTGAAAGCCCTCAGATTTCACATTGAGAATGCTGGGGCAGGATTATTTCAGGCGTTATTACAGCGCTATTTTTACCGCGAAAACGCGGTAAAAACGCCTCAGTGTGAAGGAGGCTTGTTATTCTTGCCTCATGTTTGATTTTTGAGAGTCTGTTCCTTAGTTTTAAAAGAAGTTGTCACCAGTAGTATCCAATCTGTCCCTCCTAGGTAATATTTCTCACAAAATACTCAAGAGGGAGAAATGTACAGTTATGATTTGGTCTCGGATAAGGATTAGTGCTCTAAATGCTTTCCTGACTGCTGCCACCAGGGATGCAGTGTGTGCACACCAATGATTTGCATTGCTAAATAAAGACATATGCATTTTGAAAAGGCATTTTTGAATCCAGCTTTGTTACAAAACAAAGTAAACTGTTTCACTGCTCAGAATCCACTCTCCTCAAGTTAATTGTGCCCATCTGAAAACTGATCATGGCTTACGCACAGCCATTGATTTCAAAGTAATTTGTCTAAAAATACATTGGGCAGCTTTTGTTGGAAGAGAAAGGCTTTGAATAAGTAGAGTTTGAGTTTATAATGGAAAACATACTAACTCTTGGAAACTGAATGCAGTCCTATGAATCAGCCACACAGGATGCTAATGGGCATTAATACTGGAGTACAGTAACTGCAGGTGGAAGAGATTTGTGACATTTTTTTTTAAGTGTCATGCCAGCCTATTGACTCGGCTCCTGCTTATTTTAACCAGAAGAATAACTTTTATTTTTTTCTTGGTGCTCAACTCTTATTTTTTCCTCTAATGTAACAGTAGCCAGTAACCTATAATTCATAAGGTAAAAACATATATTAAGGGTTTTCTGTATGCTCAATTTAAAAAGCATCATGGCTAGGCTAGCCAAATGACTAGAAGGCTTAACAATCCAATTCTTTTAAATTTAAAAAAATATATATACCCATTTTTTGTTTACTGTTGCTAGGCAGAATTGCCTGTTGGCTACTTAAATTTAGCAATGTTTACACCAGGTCACAGATCCTAGTTCCCAAACTTTTCACACTCTTGTAATATCTACCACACCTAGAAGTCTGGAGGGGTGGGTCTGACATATTTGGTGTGAGTAACCATTGTTTTTAGGCCTCATGCATACTGGATGTTTTTTAATACTGTTCCAAAAATGGCAGTAGCTTTGCAGTGAGGTTTTTTTCTTTCTCGTACATCACGGGACACAGAGCGACATAGTCATTACTAATGGGTTATATAGTTACCGTCAGGTGCTGGCACTGGCAACTTCCAAAACCGGAAGTACCCTCCCCTATATAAGCCCCTCCCATCCGGGAGCACCTCAGTTTTTTGCCAGTGTCTAAGGTGTTGGCCAAGAAGAAACATGTGTTTTTCACTGAGCTTGCGTACAGGTTCTTTTGGGCCTCAGTAAGCTATTCCGGATCCGACCAAAAAAGCTTCATAGCTAAACGGTCGGTACCCGGGCCTTGCAAAGAGAAGAGCAAGGTTCTGCCTGTAATGCTTCTCTTAGGAGAGCTGGACCCTGGGATCCAGAGCTCTGGTCATACCCACGACCAAGATGTTTTCTGTGCAGGGTGCTATACAGGTCCAGGGGAGTGGAATCCTTGGGAACCCGGTCCCTGAAGGTTTGATTACAATGCCTGCCGTGATAGGTGAAGTTTGGGCTTTTGTGGACCAAACAAAGTCCTGCGGCGAGGAACAGGTAAGTGGGGGCCCCCAGGAACTTGGTTCTATTGGGGGACCCCCAAGCCTAATTTGTCTTTCTGTCTGTTACCTAATGGTATTCCCGCAAGATTCTGTGCATGCCTGTAACTACTAAAAAAAATGTAATAATTTTTAATGGTGGTCAAGAAAAAAAAAAAAAAAAAAATGTTTTTTTATATATATTTAGTATATTAGACTGCGGTACCTGTGTTTGTCCACTAGAGGCCGCTGTGGAATGTTTTCTTGTCATGTGGACTAGTCTCTTCTCAGAGAGCAAAGTCCAGGCAGTTGGTGAGTTCTCCTATAGGAAACTGCTTCCTCTGCCATGTTGCAGTGCTCGTCCATCCCCCGGCCTGCGGCAAAGAGGGGCCCTGGCTCCTGTCCCTGGTTCCCATGTTTGAAATTAGCGCCGAGGGCGCACGTGGCCGCGCGCGTGCGCGTGCACGCGGCTCTATATATAGAGGTGAGCCGGGAAAGGGGGCGGAGCCTGGGGGATGACGCTCTGTGCGCGCCGCAGCGCTTCTGCGCATGTGCGGGCGTCCCAGCAGGTTTTAAAAAGCCACAATATTGTAGTAAGCTGGCTATGAAGTACAGAGACAGAGCTGGCAACATTTAAAGGCATACAGCAAGCGGTTGATACAGGCATCCCCTAGAAAGGCACATTAGTAGACACCAACTGTTTATTATAGCAGCATTTATGCTAGACTATTATCAGTAACTGGTGTATTTCGGCTGGAATACCTCAGCTTTGTGGCTTAGGAATATGCCGTCTAAAAACTCCGGGACTAGAAATTCCAGGAGGAATAGGGGGTCTCCATCGGGCTCTGAGGATCTTGGGCATGCTTTGGCTGCACCAGTCTCCCCTGAAGAATCAGAGGTTAGTGACCGTAGGGCACCCCCAGGAGTACCTGGTACTGTGGCTGTCCTCAGTTCACCTGCTCCTGTGTATGTAACAGAGGAGGTTTTTTCCTCAGCTCTGGGAGGACTGGAAGAGAGATTGTCAGCATTAATCGCTGCTTCCCTGTCACAGGAGAAAAGCGCTCGATCTCCGTCTCCTCCCTCAGAGTGCCTGTTAACAGAGCAACAGTCCCATACAGAGAACGACCTACCTGAGGGGGATCAGGATGAGGTTGATTCAGTTGTAGAGGAATCAACAGTGGAAGAGCCGTTCTCAGCATCACATGCTGAGAGGTTATGGGTTCAGTCCCTGACTAATATGGTCCGATCAGCATTTAAAATGCCACTTGCGGAGCCATCCTCCACTTCTGTCTCCTCGCTGGGGTCGCTAAAAGCTCCCCAGACTGTTTGTTCCTTTCCGATCCATCCTTTACTGGAGGGGCTCATTTACCAGGACTGGGAGCATCCTGACAAAATATTTACTCCCCCCAAGAGATTTCCGGTGGTCTATCCCATGGAGGATAGGTTCATCAGAAAATGGAAGGTCCCTACAGTGGACGCAGCCATCTCTTGTGTGAATAAATCACTGACATGTCCGGTGGAAAATGTCCAAATGTTCAAGGACCCAATAGATAAAAAATTGGAGTCATTATTGAAATCTGCTTTTTCTACAGCAGGATTGGTGACACAACCAGCAGTGGCAGCTATAGGGGTCTGCCAAGCAGTGAAGGATCAGTTGAAACAGGTCTTAAGAGACTTGCCGGATCAGCAGGCTCTTGCCCTAGCTGATCTACCTAGAGCCTTATGCTTTGCGGTGGACGCTATAAAGGATTCAATCCATCAGGCCTCCCGCCTTACGCTGTCTGTAGTACATATGCGCAGGCTTCTATGGCTCAAAAACTGGTCTGCTGAAGCTCCCTGTAAAAAATTGCTGGTCAGCTTCCCATTTCATGGGGAGCGCTTATTCGGGGAAGACCTGGACAAGTATATCCAGAGAATTTCCAGCGGTAAAAGTACACTTTTGCCGGTTAAAAATAGAGTTAGAGGTCCCTCCTTTAAGAGGCCGGCTTCTCCAGTCCCTAGGACATCGGCTGTGAAACAGTTCCGACGGCCTCCCCGGTCAAATCCCGGAGGTAAAAATCAGGGACAGTTGCAGGGTAACAAGAAGCCCTGGAGCAGGAGAGGTACAAAACCTCCCCCAAAGCCAAATGCATGAAGGGTTGCCCCCACCCAATCGGGTGGGGGGAAGACTTCAGTTGTAAACAGAAACCTGGCGGGACACGATCCGAGACAGATGGGTGCTCTCCGCAGTAAATCTGGGATACAAATTGGAGTTAAAAAACTCCCCTCCTTCCCGCTTTATAAGGTCAAACGTGCCAAGGGATCCCCAGAAGAGAGGATCCCTCCTGTTGGCACTGGAACAATTATTGCTTCAAGCAGTAATTATAGAGGTTCCCCTGGAAGAATGGGGGTTCGGGTTTTACTCAAACCTCTTTACAGTTCCGAAGCCAAACGGGGACGTGAGGCCCATATTAAATCTAAAAGGGCTAAACAAATTCCTACATATCAGGACTTTCCGGATGGAGTCGATCCGATCGGTAGCCACTGCCCTACAAGGGGAGGAATGGTTAGCCTCGATCGACATCAAAGATGCTTATTTGCACATCCCCATCTTTCCAGCCCACCAAAAATTTCTACGCTTTGCGGTAGAAGGGCGCCATTTTCAGTTCAGAGCCTTACCCTTCGGTCTGGCCACAGCACCAAGAGTGTTCACAAAAATTCTGGCCCCATTATTGGCCAATCTAAGAACACGAGGTGTAACGATAATGGCATATCTAGACGACTTGTTGCTAATAGACCACTCAGTGGAAAAACTAGAAGTGGTTGTTCACGAGACAATCAAGTATCTGGAATATCACGGTTGGATTATCAACCGAGACAAGTCAGCCCTAAAACCAGTCAAAAGTCTGGAATACTTGGGGCTAAGGCTGGATTCAGACCAGAGAAAGATTTTCTTGCCTCAAGAAAAGGGGTCGTCTTTGAGAGATTTGATCCACTTAGTGGGTTCAAAAAGACAGCCATCCATACGCCTGTGCATGAGGCTGCTGGGAAAAATGGTGGCATCATTCGAAGCAGTACCCTACGGTCAATTCCATTCAAGGAAGTTGCAAAGGGCCATACTGTCAGCCTGGAACAAGAAAGTTCAGGCTCTGGACTTACCAATGTCCTTGTCCCCTTCCGTTCGCAGGAGCCTCCGCTGGTGGTTGGTTCCCCAGAATCTGGAAAGAGGGAAATCCTTCAGTCCGATTTCCTGGAAGGTGGTCACTACAGATGCCAGCCTTATAGGCTGGGGAGCAGTACTGGAGCAATGGTCTCTCCAGGGCAGATGGTCGGATGCGGAAAAGGCCCTGCCCATCAATCTCTTAGAGATACGAGCAGCCCGGTATGCCCTAGTAGCATGGACATCCAAACTCCAAGGGTCCCCTGTCAGAGTTCAGTCAGACAATGCCACAGCAGTGGCATATATCAATCGTCAGGGGGGCACCAGGAGTCGTGCAGCCCAAAGGGAAGTAAATTACATCCTGAGATGGGCAGAAAGATATGTCCCAGCCATATCTGCCGTATTCATTCCAGGGGTGGAGAATTGGAAGGCGGACTTTCTAAGTCGCCAACAATTATGCCCAGGGGAATGGTCCCTTCATCCCGAGGTTTTCCGGACAATATGTCAGCGGTGGGGAACACCGGATGTAGATCTGCTAGCATCCAGATTCAACACAAAAGTGGACAGGTTTGTCTCTTGGGCAAGGGATCCCCTAGCGTGCGGCTCGGATGCCCTAGTGTTCCCTTGGGATCAGTTCAAGCTGATATATGCATTCCCACCGCCACAATTGTTACCTCGATTACTCCGCAGAATCAGGGTAGAAAAGAAACCAGTGATTCTGGTGGCTCCAGCGTGGCCCCGAAGAGCATGGTACGCGGAGATTGTAAAAATGTCTGTGGGGAGTCCTTGGACCCTCCCACATCGTCCGGACCTGCTTTCGCAGGGACCGATATACCACCCTTCCTTACCAGCCCTAGGTTTGACGGCCTGGCTATTGAAGCCCACATTCTAAAAAAGAGAGGGCTCTCTAATGCTGTGGTATCTACCATGATCAATGCCAGGAAGCCGGTATCCAGGCAGATCTACTATAGAATCTGGAAGGCGTACATCGCCTGGTGTGAAGCCAAGAAATGGCATCCACGTAAATACGTAATAGGTAGGATTCTGGACTTCCTACAATGGGCTGTAGATAGGAAGCTTGCCTTGAGTACTATCAAGGGTCAGATTTCGGCCTTGTCAATATTTTTTCAAAGGCCCTTGGCTTCGCATTCACTAGTCAAAGCCTTTATACAAGGAGTGATGCGTATTAGTCCTCCGGTTAATATTCCCATATGTCCATGGGATCTAAACTTGGTTCTGTCGGTTCTACAGAAACAACCATTTGAACCATTACAGCATATTTCCTTAGTGCTTCTCACCAGGAAATTGATTTTTCTAGTAGCCATTTGTTCGGCTAAAAGAGTATCGGAATTAGCAGCTATGTCCTGTAAGGAGCCATATCTGGTTATCCATAAGGACAGAGTAGTGTTACGTCCTCATCCAGCCTTTCTTCCTAAGGTGGTATCGAGTTTTCATTTGAACCAAGATGTGGTTCTTCCTTCTTTTTTCCCCAAGCCTACTTCGGTAGAGGAAAAGTTATTGCATTCTTTGGATGTAGTAAGAGCAGTTAAAGCTTATCTAAAAGCCACTGCTCAGATTCGCAGAACGGATACTTTATTTATTCTGCCGGAAGGCCCCAGAAAGGGTCAGGCAGCGTCAAAATCTACTTTAGCCAAGTGGATTCGACAGGTCATAATACAAGCCTATAGCTTGAGAAGTAGACCGCCTCCGTTCAAAGTTAGGGCGCACTCCACGAGAGCAGTTGGAACTTCATGGGCAGTGCATCACCAGGCCTCCCTGGTTCAAATCTGTAAGGCCGCAACATGGTCTTCGGTACACACGTTTACTAGGTTCTACCAGGTGGACGTTAGAAGTCAGGAGGATGTCGCCTTTGGGCGCAGTGTGTTGCAGGCCGCAAAAGATCCTCATGTCTGATAGCGCTCAGCTTATATATGGTGTATCCCCCCCCTCATTTGGCATTGCTTTAGGACATCCCATTAGTAATGACTATGTCGCTCTGTGTCCCGTGATGTACGAGAAAGAAAATAGGATTTTTATAACAGCTTACCTGTAAAATCCTTTTCTTGGAGTACATCACGGGACACAGAGCTCCCGCCCCTCTTTGGGGACACTTATTGCTTTGCTACAAAACTGAGGTGCTCCCAGATGGGAGGGGCTTATATAGGGGAGGGTACTTCCGGTTTTGGAAGTTGCCAGTGCCAGCACCTGACGGTAACTATATAACCCATTAGTAATGACTATGTCGCTCTGTGTCCCATGATGTACTCCAAGAAAAGGATTTTACAGGTAAGCTGTTATAAAAATCCTATTTTTTTTTGCAATAAGGTTTTCTCTTCGTCCATGGACACACAGCCTCTTAAGTCTTGACAGTTGGGTTATGTTCCTGTTCTATAGGAGAGGACTAGGCAGAACATGTTAGATATTTAAATACATGTTACTTTAACAGCGTTTAACAGCCCCGCCCAGGGGGCGGTCCCTCTGGACATAAAACCCTCCACCCTGCAGTCAGCAGCTCAGTTTTTTTTCTGCCTAGTAGAGAAGGACCTGGCTCCCTTTTGGGCCCATGGTCCGGAAGAAATTTTTTATTTTAAGAAATCTATCAACTGCCGGCTGGGTGACAGGCTGGATATTATAGATCCTCGTAGTCTTCAGAGTCTGGCCATCGAGCGTGAGCAGGCCTTAGCTACACGCTGGGTCAGCCACGACATACCCCATGGCTCCAGGGGTGGCTGGTGAGCTTTGCTCCAGGGTTCACATATATGACTGGGCTGCTTGCTGTCTCAGTCACAGTGGACCGGGCCGACAGCTGCTCCATACTGCTCGGTTGTAGGTCTGTCAGGAACGCACCAGCAGGTCCTCGCAAGGACGGGTAAGTTCAGTACCTCCTGCCTCGGTAGGATGGAACAGCTGGGCATTCCTAAGGGGGGTGGTTAGGGGGTTCTCCTGCCCCCCCGTCTCTCCTTCTGTCACCCCCTTTTTTTTTCCTCCTCCCCTTGCGGGGCTCGCTGCGACCGGGATATACCTGTAGGGGGGGCTCCAGGTCCCGGCTGGGGGCTGTGGTGGTGTCCAGGCCCGCTCTCTGTGGGGGGGGGTAGCTGTTTGCTTAGGAAGCCTCTGCTGCGGCCTTCTCGTCCACCTCATGTTTGGGCACCATTTTGGAAGCACAGGCGCCATTTCTCTGATCATCCATGGACCGACACGGCGTGTCTTACACTTTACACGTGGGTATATGTCCCTGCTTGCAGGAGAAGACCTAGGCAGAATGTTAAATGTTAAAACATTCCAGAACAAACCAGAGCTGAACAGCCCCGCCCAGGGGGGCGGTCCCTCCGGACATTACCCTCACACCTGCAGCTAGCAGGCCTCAGTTTCTTTCTGCCTAGCAGAAGGAGAAGACATGGCTCTCTCAGGAGCCAGTCTCCTGGAAGATTTTACTTTTAATTTTTATTCCTTTGGGAATTTTATTATTTTATTTTTGAGACCTTCAATCAACTGTCGGCTGGGCAACAGGTTGGGTACACTAGTATCCTTGTAGTCTTCCCTGTCCGACCATCGAGCGTGCTGATCCTCGCCTTGTGTGCGTGAGACTCAGTTCACGACATACCCCATGGCTCCAGGGGTGGCCGGGTTGCTTTCATGCTCCCGCGGTCCTCTCAAGATCGAACAGTACCTACTGTATCTTTCGCGGTGGACCGGGCCGACAGCTACGCAGTACGACTCTGATAGGCCTGTCTGAAACAAGCCAGTGAGTCCCTCTATGGGCACCGGGGGTGTTCTCCAAGGTGCTTGCGGAACGGGTAAGTTGTCTCTCCTGCTGAGGTGAGTACATGCTGGCTGTGTTTCTGTGTGTGGGGGGTTCTCCCTGTCTCCCCCCTGTTATGCTGCTCTCTGCACCCTGTTGTGCTGTGTGGGGATGCTTGGGGGGTCACTCTGCCCTGGGGGGGCCGCTCCATGACTGTTGTTTGGTTTGGGAAGTGTTCTGGGGGACTGGCTGTGTTTTCTGTGCGCCATTTGCGCGGTTTTAAATTTTTTAAAAAGTGCGCCATTGGCGGTCATTTTGGCTGGGGCTTAATGCATAGTTATACTGGTGCCCGGCGGCCATTTTCTTGTAGCCGCGACACTTTCACTTTCGTTTTCGGCCTCTAGCAGCGCTGCTGTACGGCGCGAAATACACACATCCTCACAGATTCTTAACCTCAGGCTGCACCAGCGCTACAGCGCGACTCATACAGCGCTACAGCGCAGCTCATACAGCGGTACCGATCGGTCCCTAGGGGTGGTGAGTACTCCAGGTATCCCCTCCTCAGCCCCAGCACGGCCTGTGGGTGGGCTGTATTCACTGTAATGGTGAATAAGGTCTCAAAGGGTGGCAATATTGGAGTCTGGTTCACCTGTTTCTTCACACTGTTAGAGACAACTGGCAGTGCTCCTGCACCTGCGGTCCTTAGGGACCAGTTGTCGGCAGTCCTGGTATCATTAATCTGACCGGGAGGAAGCAGTGTGTGAGCGCAAGGGAGCAAAAAAGCCCCTATCCCCACTTTTTTTTCCACAAATAAAAAAAAGGGGGGGTGTGCGCTGATTCAGATATGGGCCTAGCCACTACCGCTCAGGACCCTAGCTCTGAATATATATTTGGTTTTGAACAGGACATTCCTTGCAAGGAAAACTCCAGTTCTGTGTCAGTAAATGACAGGGTGCTTGTTTTGTGAACTCATTGATGCAGTGAGGGACACTCGCAAGCTAAATGCTGCGGATGTAGAACCTCAGGCGGACGGTCTCCTCTGGTTCCTAAGGGCCGGGCCTTCTAAAAAGTGTTTTTTTCAATATGTACCTTACTTTGACCAGCTCACTGACAAGGTCTGGGGAAAAAGGCGCAGAAGACTTTTATGGTCCCGCAGCGTTTGCCTATAGATACCCCTTTGAAAATGCCCTAATTAAAACGTGGGCTTCTCCCCCAGTGGTCGACCCTCCAGTCGCCCGGTTGCACAAGGCCACCATTCTCCCGGTGGAGGGGACTCCTGCATTAAAGGACCCCACTCGCAAGAGGTCAGAAGTGGTGAGTAGAGCTAGGTTTGCCTTGTTGGGGTCTGCCCTACGGCTTGTGGTAGCGGCGACCCTTGTGTCTCCAACACTTGCGGGATGGGCAACTAATACAGGAGCATTATCTTCCTCCAGACACTATTGCTCTGGCCCACAAATGGTGCAGGGCCTGGTTTATGTGGCGACGCCACGTTTGACTCGGCACCCTAATAACTCAGGGTATTGCATTGTCTGATCTGGTTGAAATGCTGGTCTGCTGACCTAGCTTCTAAAAAGCCTCCGAAGGGTTTACCATTGAAAGGTGGTAGGCTTTCCGGTGCTGCGCTGGATGACATCATCAAGGATGTCACGGGAGGTAAAAGCACTGTTCTTCCTCAGGCTGGCAAGGAGGCCGCTATAAGCAGGGTCCTTCCTTTCCAGAAAAAAGTTTTTTTTTTCGTCAATCAATGGGGAGGCCCTCCCAGACTGACAGCGGTACGGCTGGTGGACACGAGCGCCCCTGGGTGCGTATGCCGAACAAGCCGGCTCCCTAGCCCGCCTCCGCGTGAAGTCTTGCCCCCTCCCGACTCTGGGGTAGGGGGGATGACTTTGCAGGTCCACAGATCAATGGACCTCCCGGATCTCCTACTGGTGGGTGTGCGAGGTGATAACCTCAGGTTACAGGATAGGTTCCGTTCCTAATTCCAGACGGATTCTTCCCTCAAATCTTTCTCTCCTTCCTGCCCGTCGGGTGGCCCTATGGGGCCTATTCAGGTTTGAGGTCCGGAGTGATTGTGCCGGTTCCGTCACAGGAGAGGTTTCAGGGATTCTACTTGAATTGTTTGTCCGCCCAAAAGAGGGACGGGTTCGGCCTATCTTGGACCTCCAGGTCCTGAATGCCTTCGTGAAGGTGCAAAAGTTCCGCATGGAATCCATTCGCACGGTGGTCAGTACACTCAGTCAAGGGGATTTTCTGGCGACCTTGGAAATCAAGGACGCCTACTATGTTCCGATCTGCGCTTGCGATCGGCGAAGTCCACTATCAATTTGTGGCTCTTCCTTTCGGCCTAGCCACGGCACCGAGGGTGTTCACCAAGGTGCTTGTGCCGGTTCTAGCTTGCTGAGACAACAAGGCATTGCTGTCGTGGGCTATCTGGAATCTCGGTCTGATTCTGGACTCCTTGGAGGCAAAAGGTATTCCTACCTCCGGGGAAGCTACTGACACTTCAGTCTGCAGTGCGGATGCTGACATCCCAAAGAATGGTCGTCAATCCGTTCTTGCATGGGAGTCCTGGGACTCATGGTGATCTCTTTCGAGGCCATTCCGTATGCCCAATCACACACCAGGGCATTGCAGAAGGAGATCTTGTTCCCTTGGGACAAATCCGCGTTGTCTTTGGGTTTTCCGATCCAGGTGAGCCACCTGGTCAGGGCGTCCCTGACATGGAGTTTGGGTCCCCGGCTCTTCGGTCCGGGAAGTCGTTCCTCACCGTCCAATGGACGGTGTTCACTACGGACGCCAGCCTGAAGGGCTGGGGTGTAGTCTGGGGAGTCCTGTTGGCCCAAGGGCTTGGACTCCGGACGAAGCACGTTTGCCGATCAATGTTCTGGAAATACGGGCCATCAGACTGCCTATCCTCGTGGTCTGAGAGATTGCAGGATCGTTCCATTAGGATCCTGTCGGACAAGTCACGGTGATGGCGTATGTCGACCATCAAGGGGGGACTCGGAGCTCAGCTGCGGCTTCAGAGGTCCCCCGTACCCTGAAGGGGGCTAAAAGAAGCGTGCTGGCTCTGTCAGCTGCTTACATTCCGGGCATAGAACTGGCGGACTATTGAGTCGCCAGATGTTGGACCAGGGAGAGTGGTCCTTGCACCCGGAGGTATTTCAACTCCTTTGCCACACGGACGGTGGGGCACGCCGGAGGTGGACCCGATGGCCTCTCGACTCAATTGCAAGTTGTCGAGATTTGTGGCCAGATCCAGGGATCCTTGGGCGGATGCCTCAGAGGCGTCAGTGGCCCATGGGGTCATGATCACCTGATACACGTTTATCCTCCGCTGCAGTTGCTTCCTCGCCTGCTGTGCAGGGTGGCGACCGAGGGAATTCCGGTGATCCTCATTGCTCCGGATTGACCTCGGCTTCACTGGTACGTCTCGTCGCGGCCGTTCCCTGATGGTTGTCAATAAGGGAGGACTTTCTGTCTCAAAGTCATATATTTCACCTGCTTTTACAGTCTCTGGCCTTAACAGCATGGTTGTTTAAAGCCAGGTGTTGAGAGACCGAGGTCTCTCGGACTTGGTCATTTCGTCCATATTAAGAAAACCAAAAAAGTGTAGCGCTAAAACTAAATATGAACTGCACTGAAAGTGCAGTAATCAACAATACATATTCAAATTATACAAACATCTTAAAGGACACAGTGAAGAAATAAAAATTATTCCAAAAAGTCCTCAGTGATGTGAGTACTAAATTGTAAAGGTCATAATGAAACTAAATTCTTTGGTGTAAACCAAATAAAATGCTGGTGAAGTTGAATTGGTGAAAATCAAAGTCAAAATCAAAATGGTGCTCCTAAAGTAGACTGACACAAAACGAGTGCTTTCAGAGTGACCGTCCCCATACGATAGTAGAAAAGGCTTACCGAAAGGCGTGGACCCCAAAAAACTTGCGTTCAAAGGGTCAACCAAGCATGGGTAAGCCACTGTGGACAGCGAATCTCCAACTGTGATTTAAACAGGGACTCAGGGAGCCATACCTGAGAGATATTAATGTGAAGTCTGCTTTGTGAGAGACAGAAAAGTTCCATCGCCATTTGGATGCCAGAGATATTTTCTGCACCCTCTGTATTGGATTGATGTCCGAGGTCCCTGTTTAAATCACAGTTGGAGATTCGCTGTCCACAGTGGCTTTTACCCATGCTTGGTTGACCCTTTGAACGTAAGTTTTTTGGGGTCCACGCCTTTCGGTAAGCCTTTTCTACTATCGTATGGTGACGGTCACTCTGAAAGCACTTGTTTTGTGTCAAGTCTACTTTAGGAGCACCACCATTTTGATTTTGACTTTGATTTTCACCAATTCAACTTCCCCAGCATTTTATTTGGTTTACACCAAAGAATTTAGTTTCATTATGACCTTTACAATTTAGTACTCGCATCACTGAGGACTTTTTGGAATAATTTTTATTTCTTCACTGTGTCCTTTAAGATGTTTGTATAATTTGAATATGTATTGTTGATTACTGCACTTTCAGTGCAGTTCATATTTAGTTTTAGCGCTACACTTTTTTTGTTTTGTTTGTTTTTCACCGTTTTTCAATTGGTTGTGTGAGCGGCTTCACCATAAGGCAGCGCGGAATTTTTTGTATCCATTTCCAATTCGACCATATTAAGGACACGGAAGTCTTCCTCCAGAACTATCTCTGTACCAGGAAAAGCTTACATCGCCATGTGCAAAGAGCTGGACTGACATCCTCGGACGTATTCCGTCCTTAGAATCCGGCGTTTCCTACAGCATGGCGTGGCCCAAAGGCTCGCTTTGAGTATCATTAAGGGTCAGTTTCAGCCTTGGCTGTCTTCTTTCGGTGACCACTAGCGGGTCATTCCTTGGTTGGCACCCTTGTGCAGGGGGTTCGCCATGGGCTCCCTCCTGTCAAGTCTCCTCTCCCCCCGTGGGATCGGAATTGGTACTCTCGGTTCTCCAGGGACCTCTTTTTGAGAATATCGGGGATATTCCCCTCTTCACTTTGTCGGAGGGTGGCCTTTTTAGTGGCAATCACTTCTGTTAGACGAGTATCTGAATTGGCGACCTTGTACTGCAAGTCGCCATGTTTAGTCATCCATAAGGATAAGGCGGTGTTGCATCCGCGACTTTCTCTTTTGTCAAGGGTGATCTCGACCGTTAACCTAAAATGAGGACATTGTCCTCCCGTCCTAGAGTCCTCGCCCATCGCATCCCTGAGTGTGCGCGGCACACTTTGAATGTGGTACGAGCCTTGCGGGTGTGCCTGTCTGCTGCTTCTATTCGGAAGTCTACTCTCTGGTTGACTGTCTCTGGTCAGAAACAGGGTCAAGCGGCTTTGTGTGCCACCTTTTTCTAGGTGGATCGGACAAACCGGCTTTCAAGCCTATGCTCTCCTGGGGCGGGCGCCTCCCTTCACGGTTACGGCGCATTCCACCAGGGCAATTGGTGCTTCCTGGGTTTTCCGACATCAAGCGTCGGTTGCACAAGTGTGCAAGGCGGCGACCTGGTCGTCTGTTCATACCCTTTCTAAGTTTTATAGGGTTGATGTGGCTGCATCTCCAGATGCTTCCTTCGGCCGCAAGGGGTTGCAGGCCGCTGTTTAAAGTGGCAACTCCTCCGTTGAGGAGCTCTGCCTTGTTTGGAGTGAAGTTTTTTGTTTTTTCCATTTATACTGCTCCCATCCCTCTTGACACTGCTTTGGGACATCCCACGTGTAAAGTGTAAGACGCCGTGTCGGTCCATGGATGATAAGAGAAAATAGGATTTTTGTACTCACCGTAAAATCCATTTCTCTGGCATCCATGGACTGACACGGCACCCACCCTTCAAGTTTGTTCTGCTTTGTTACGAACTGAGGCCTGCTAGCTGCAGGTGTGAGGGTAATGTCTGGAGGGACCGCCCCCCTGGGCGGGGCTGTTCAGCTCTGGTTTGTTCTGGAATGTTTTAACATTTAACATTCTGCCTAGGTCTTCTCCTGCAAGCAGGGACATATACCCACGTGTAAAGTGTAAGACACGCCGTGTCGGTCCATGAATGCCAGAGAAATGGATTTTACGGTGAGTACAAAAATCCTTTTTTTTTTCAGGTGCCTGTGATTTGCATTGAAAATCCCATTGGTGGCCATTTGTGCTGTGGCCGCGCTGTAATGCAGGTCTGCATTGTGGGCAGCCATTTTCTTGTGGTCCGCGCTCTTTTCTCAGAGTCGTCCGGTGGGTTTTGGCCTCTAGTGCTTTGATGGCTTCCTGAACAGAGCGAACGGCACTATTCACCTCCAGATTTCCTCAGACACGCTGTGTGTGGATGGAGAGCAGGCAGCAGCGCTGAACAGTCTCTTGCAGGGTGATGAGTTCCCTGGGTAAACTCCCCGGTCAGTGCAGCAAGGAGAGAACTTTTTTTTGTCAGGTCTTGACTGAGTCCCTAAGGGCTGTCAGTGGGCAATATGGAGTCAGAAGCTGGCGTTTTTCCCCCAAACATTCCAGAGGCAGCAACCGGTGCCCCTGCACCTGCGGTTCCCATGGACGCTTTGTCGGCAGTCCTGGAGTCATTTGTTGCCAGGGTGGAAGCGGCATGCGGGCGTAAGGGGGGTACTAGGCGCCCCCTCCCCCACCATCTCCTGGGGAATGTTCTGACTCAGACTCGGCCTGGCTGCGGCTCAGGACCCCGGTTCTGTTATGTCAGAAGATGTGGACCGGGACCTTCCCAGTGAAGGACCCCTCGTCCAGGTCAGCTCAAGACAGGGCCCTTGTGAGTGCGCTTATCAATGCTGTGAGGGACACTCTCAAGCTGGAAGATAAAGCTGGGACTTCCACAGCAGGGTCTGTCCCTTTTTTGGGTCACACAAACCAACCCGCTCTGTTAAGGTTTTTCCTTATGTTGAATTCTTTGACAAGTTCATTGAGGAATGGGAACCGCCGCAGAGGTCCTTTGCGGTCCCTCAGCACATGGCGGTACGTTAGCCATTTCAAGAGAGCCTTTTGAAAAAATGGGCTTCTCCTCCGATCGTTGAATAAATAAAGTAACCGCTATCCTGGTAGAGGGTACCCCTGCCTTTAAGGACCCTACTGATAAAAGATCCAAAGCGGCGAGCCGCTCCATGGTCACCATGCTGGGGTCAGCGTTGCGGCCTATATTGGCTGCAACTCTGGTGTGTCGGACACTCGCTGAGTGGGCTAAAATATTGCACCAGACTGGAGGAGCATCAGCTCCCTCCAGAATGTGTCTCTGGTCGAACAGTTGGTACAGGGACTTGTGTATGTCTGTGATGCAACCCTGGATGCGGCCCCTTTAATCTCCAGGGCCTCTGATCTGCGGTGGTATTGTGCCACCTGATATGGCTGAAATGCTGGTCCGCTGATCAAGCTTCCAAGAAAACTCTGGCAGATTTGCCTTCAAGGGTGGGAGGCTTTTTGGTGCCTCACTGGACGACATTAAGGATGTCACTGGAGGTAAGAGCACACTTCTCCCCCAGTCCACTAAATGGAAGGAGCCGCGTCGTAAGCCGGGGCCCTCCTTTCCCATGCAGAAGCGGTATTTTCATCAGTCAGGACCTGTTGGCAGACCCTCCCAAACGGACAAAGGTCCAGCTGGGGGACAGAAGCGTTCCTGGGTGCGCAAGCCAAACAAGCCTGCTACCGCATGAAGTTTTGCCCCTGCCTGACTCCTGGGTGGGGGACGGCTTCGCAGCTCGGTGGACCTCCCTGCTCTCTGACCAGTGGGTCTGCGAGGTGGTCAGTTCAGGGTACAAGATCGAGTTTCTTTCTTGTCCACCAAACAGATTCTCTCCCTCAAATCTGCCTCTCCTTCCGGCTCATCGGACTGCCCTGCTGGGGGCAGTGCAAGACTTGAGGTGCGGGGTGATCATACCCGTACCACCACAGGACAGGTTTGAGGGTTTCTACTCAAATCTGTTTGTGGTCCCAAAGAAGAACGAAGTCCTTCCAATCTTGGACCTCTAGGCCCTCAATGCTTGTGTAAAGGTTAAAAGTTCCAGATGGAATCGACTTGTTCTGTGGTTGCTGTGCTCCATCCAGGGGACTTCCTGGCGTCCTTAGCTATTAGGGATGCATACTTGCATGTCCCCATCTGCGGCAGACATCGGAGGTTCCTGCGCTTTGCGATCGGCGAAGACCACTATCAATTTGTAGCTCTTCCCTTCAGCCTAGCGTCGGCACCAAGAGTTTTCACCAAGGTGCACGCCCCGATTTTGGCTTTGCTGAGACAGCGCAGCATTGCTATCGTGGGCTACTTGAACGATCTTCTGAGAGCTGTTTCAAGCTCAGAATTGGAGGAGTGTGTCTATAGCCAGTCAGACCCTCCGGGAGTTTGGATGAGTACTGAACCTCCAGAAGTCGTTGTTGGTACCGACCCAGCGCCTGGGGTTGATTCTGGACTCCTCGGAGGCAAGAGTCTTTCTTCCTTTGGAAAAGTTGCAGACACTCCAGACTGCGGTGAAGTTGACATCCCGCAAATGGTAGTCTCCGTTTTTGCATGCGAGTCCTGGGCCTCATGATTGCCTCTTTCGAGGCAGTGCCGTTTGCTCAATTCCACACTCAGGTTTTGCAAAAGGAGATTCTCTCCAAATGGAACAAATCTCTGTCTCTGGATTGTCAGATTCAGATAAGTCATCTTGTCAGGGCCTCTCTGAATTGATGGCTGAGATCCCCTTCTCTTTGATCCGGGAAGCCGTTCCTCCCCTTTCATTGGACTGTGATCACGACGGACGCCAGCCTGACCGGTTGGGGGGAGTCTGGGGGGGGTTCAGGCCGCTGGACTCCGGATGAATCCCAACTGCCGATCAATGTCCTAAAACTCCGGGCGATCAGGCTGTGCCTCTCCAAATGGTCAGAGGCTCAGAGGGCGTCCAGTCAGACAATGCCACGGCTGTGGCATATATGTCAACCATTAAGGAGGAACAAGAAGCTTGGCTGCAGCGTCGGAGGTCGCTCACATCCTGCGGTGGGCGGAAAGGAGCGTGCCGGCTCTATCGGCAGTTTACATTCCGGGCGTGGAAAACTGGCAGGCGGACTATCTGAGTCGCCAGATGCTGGACCAAGGGGAATGGTCGTTGCATTCGGAGGTATTTCAACTCCTTTGCTGGAGATGGGGCACGCCAGACGTGTATCTCCTGGCTTCTCGACTCAATTGCAAGGTGTCGGTTCGTGGCCAGGTCCAGAGATCCCTGGGCAGACGCGTTGGTGGCCCTGTGTGGTCAGTATCGGCTAATTTATGCCTTTCCCCCACTGAAGTTGCTTCCTCGTCTGCTCCGCAGAGTAGAGACCGAGGGGATTCCGGTGATTCTAATCGCCCTGATTGGCCCAGGCGTCCCTGGTACACCGACCTCGTGCGCCTGGTGGCGGATGCACCCTGGCGACTGCCAATGCAGGAGAACCTTCTCTCGCAAGTTCCCATAATTCATCCTGCTTTACAGTGGCTTGGCTATTGAAAGCCAGGTACTAAGGGACCGAGGCCTGTCGGATTCGGTCACTTCAACCATGTTGAGGACACGGAAGTAGTCTTCCAGGAAGATCTACCATCGTACTTGGAAGGCCTACATCTCTGTGTGAGGAAATGGAATGGCGTCCATGGGCATATTCGGTTTCCAGGATCCTGCTGTTTTTACAGCGCGGAGTGGATCAGAAACTTGTATTCTGCACCATTAAGGGGCAGATTTCAGCCTTAGCTGTTTTTCTTTAAGCGAACCCTGGTGGCTCATTCACTGGTGAGTGCGTTTTGTGCAAGGGGTCCGTCATGTGGCTCCTTCGGTGTGACCACCAATACCGCCGTGTGATTTGAATCTGGTGGTCTCGGCGCTTCAGAAACCTCCCTTCTGAGAACATCAGGAAAATTCCTCTTTTGACGCTCTCTCAGAAGTTGGCCTTCCTGGTAGCCATCACATCCGTCAGGAGGGTTTCTGAATTGGCGGCCTTGTCTTGCAAGTCCCCATATTTGGTCCTCCATAAGGATAAAGCGGTGCTACGCCTGCAGCCTTCCTTCTGAAGGTGGTTTCGGCCTTTCAACTGAATGAGGACATTGTACTTCCACCCTTGTGTCCTCGGCCATCACATTCCAAGGAGGTTGCGCTGCATACTTTAGACGTGGTACGTGCATTGTCTGGTACACAGAAGGGTCTGGCGGTCTCGTCAGCCACCATTTCTCGGTGGATCAGGCAGGCCGTCGTCCAGGCCTATGCCCTTAAGGGGCGAGTGCCTCCCTTTCCTGTCACAGCGCATTCGACCAGGGCTATTGGTGCCTCATGGGCTTTCCGACATCAAGCGTCTGTCTCAAGTGTGTAAGGCAGCAACCTGGTCGTCCGTTCACACTTTCTCAAAGTTTTACAAGGTTGATGCGAGTGCATCTTTTGATGCTAGCTTCGGCCGCAAAATTTTGAGGGTGGCCGTTTGATGTTGCATCTCCTCCGTTGAGAAGCTCTGCTTGTTTGGGGTGAAATTGTTTTTTTGATTGCTGTTCCCACCCCTCGTTTTTTGACACTGCTTTGGGACGTCCCAACTGTTAAGACTTAAGAGGCTGTGTCTGTCCATGGACGAAAAGAGAAATTAGGATTTTTTTTGTACTCGCCATAAAATCCTTTTCTCTTATCGTCCATGGACTGACGCAGCTGGATACTGTAAACGTGTGGGTATATGTCCCTGCTCACAGGAGAAGATCTAGGCAGAATGTTAGATGTTAGAAACATACATTCTAGAACAAACCAGAGCTGAACAGCCCCGCCCAGGGGGGCGGTCCCTCCGGACATTACCCTCCCACCTGCAGTCGTCAGACCTCAGTTTTTTTCTGCCTAGCAGAAGACGTGGCTCTCTCAGGAGCCAGTCTCCTGGAAGATTTTACTTTTACATTTTTTTATTTATTTTTGAGACCTTCAATCAACTGTCGGCTGGGCAACAGGTTGGGTACACTGGTATCCTCGTAGTCTTCCCTGTCCGACCATCGAGCATGCTGATCCTCGCCTTGTGTGTGTGAGACTCGGTTCACGACATACCCCATGACTCCAGGGGTGGCCGGGTTGCTTTCATGCTCCCGCGGTCCTCTCAAGATTGAACAGTACCTGACTGACTGTATCTCTCGCGGTGGACCGGGCCGACAGCTACGCAGTACTACTCTGTGATAGGTCTGTCTGAAACAAGCCAGTGGTCCCTGAAAGGGACGGGAAAGTAGTGTCTCCTACTGCAGGTGAGTACATGCTAGCTGTGTTTCTTTATATTGGGGGTTTCTCCCTGTCTCCCCCCTGTTATGCTGCTCTCTGCACCCTGTACTGGTGCTGTGGGGTGCTTGGGGGTCACTCTGGCCTGGCTGGGCGCTCATGTCTGCGTTTTTTTCTGGTGTGTGAGGTGATTATTGCGTGCGCCATTAGCGCGCGCAGTAGCGCTGTTTGAGGTAGTTATTGCGTGCGCCATTGGCGCGCATTAGAGCTTTGAATTTTGCGCTCAGCAGCCATCTTGGCGTTCAATGGCGCAGTTATAGCTGCGGCCGGCGGCCATTTTATTCTGGCCGACGCGCATTTGTTTTTGGTTCTAGCGGCGGCGCGAATCCCCTTACAATCTCCTCAGACTGAGCGGGCCTTAAGGGTTGGTGGGTCCTCCGTGTATCCCCTCGGCCTAGCCAGTGGGTGACTGTATATTCACTGTATAGTGTATAAGGTCTCAGAGGGTGGCGTTATGGAGTCTGATGCACCTGCTCTCCACACTTGCCTGGGGCAACTGGCAGTGCTGCACAGTTAAACATGTTCATATGTTTCCTGCACCTGCGGTCCTTATGGACCAGTTGTCAGCAGTCCTGGAATCACTCCTTGTCAGAATGGAAGCGGTGTGCGAGCAAAACAAGCTATAAGCCCCCTCCCCCCACAAAAATCTTTAGTGAAGGAGTGCTCTGAGTCAGATATGGGCCTAGCTACTGTGCTCGGGACCTTAGCTCTGAATGTTTAATGTTTATGAACAGGACAGTCCCTTGTGAGAAAGACTCCAGTTGTGTGTCAGTGAATGACAGGGCGCTTGTAAGTGATCTCATTGATGTGAGGAACACTCTCAAGCTGGAATTGCTGTGTCAAGCCTTTCTTTTACACAGTTTCCTCACTGTTTTCCTCACGCTGCCTCAAGAGCAGCATGGATGATACAGTGGTACAGTGTTTCCCTCCCCCTGGTCGGTGCAGCATGGTGGGGGGGGGGAGGACTTTATTCATTTATGTCTCTAGTCCCTGTGAGCCTTCTGTGTGATATCCTGAGGCAACATTTCCCACCATTTCCTGGGGAACGCTTTGAGCTGTGACAGACACCCGGTCTGAGGATCAGAGGTTACCTGCATGCTGCTTCGGCAGCACAGTCAAGCAGGTTGGAATGATACAGAGAAGATTATGTGCCTCGGCGCTATAATTTTAAACTCATCCTATACCTCTACACTGCATACATTCAGTGTATGTATGTGTTATTGGTCTCTGTGTCTGCGTGGGTGTACCCCCACGTTCCAATGCTGTGTTTCAGTGCCATACATGATATAAACGTACAAAATATGTTTATGCACGACTCCAGATACATTCACAGTATATGTATGTATTATACTCTCTGGGTTGGCGGGGGCTCCGATGTCCTCCCGCGCTCTCATGGTATTGTGCGCTTCGGCTCTCTGCACAGTATAGACATGTTCAATATGTTTATTGCACATACTATACATGTTTACAGTATGGGTATACTGTTTGTGTGGGGTTCCTCCGGGGTAATCCGGTTTCCCCCCACGCTCCAATGGAAATGCACAGCATAAACATGTGCAATATGTTGATTCACATGCTATCATTCCTACACGATATCTGTGTGCTGTCTGCGTGGAGTTCTTCCGGGTGTTCCGGTTTCCTCCCACGCGCTGACGGTATGTGCGCCTTTGGCCTCCTGCACAGTTAAACATGTTCAATGTTTATCACGCATGCTATAATACCTACACGGTATGTGTAGGCAGTCTGTGTGGTTTTCCTCTGGGTACTCCGGTTCCCTCCCACACTCCATTGGTATGGGCGCTTCGGCGCTATGCACAGTCTAAATTTGTGCGATTGGATATCCACATACTAACATACCTACCCGGTATGTCTGTGCAATCTACGTGGGTTTCCTCCGGGTTTCCGCCCACGCTACATGACATGCATGCCTTTGGTGCAATACACGGTGTAAACATACACATTATGTTTTATACACTAAATACATTCACAGTAGTTGTAGGTATTGCATTCTCTGAATGCATGGGGTACTTCGGTTCCTCCCACGTGCCAACAGTGTGCGCGCTTTCGGTGCTATGCACACATGAGCTTGTGCAAAATGTTTAGCACACACACTATAATGCCTACACGGTATGCGTATGCAGTCTGCGTGGGTTTCCGCCCACACTACATGACATGCATGCCTTTGGTGCAATACACGGTGTAAACATACACGTTATGTTTATACACTAAATACATTCACAGTAGTTGTAGGTATTGCATTCTCTGAATGTGTGGGGTACTTCGGTTCCTCCCACGCGCCAACAGTGTGCGCGCCTTCGGTGCTTTGCACACATGGGCTTGTGCAAAATGTTTAGCACACATACTATAATACCTACACGGTATGCGTATGCAGTCTGCATGGGTTTCATCTGGGTGCTCAGGTTTCTCCCCTGCGTTCCAATGGTGTGCCTATTCTCAGCACTATGCACAGTATAAACATGTGCAATTTGTTTATTCGCAGGCTAACATACCAACACGGTTGTGTACGCAATCTGCGTGGCTGGTTTACGTCCAAGCCCCGATGTGCGCGCCTTCGTCGCTGGCACAGTATATACGTGTTTAATAGGTTTATCCACACATACTAAACTACATACGCCGTATGTGGTGGTATTATGCTCTTTGTGGCTGGGTGGGTTTCCTCCCACACTCTATTTGCGCGTTTGACGCAATACATTGTACAAACACATAGTTTATACTATCAGCACTTATCCATGGGTAGCTGCTGGATGGAGCATTGTCACAAGGATCCCTGTTTTCAGGGGTATCAATTTCCACCTGCTTTCAGTGATGATCAGAAGCGCTGACTTGGACTGTGTTCTCCAGGCTGAGGTTAGCGTTACGCCCGTTAGTGGCTGCGTCTCTGGCGTTTTTTGTAGTTCAATGACTGGGCAAAAGCTTCTGCTTCATCCATCAGTCGTCTAGCAGGTGCACTGCAACTGCTTTAGCCCAGGGATCGACAAACCCCGGGCGCCAGGTCGCCATTGCGACTAGAATTGGCGACCTGGGGCAGCACAGCTGGGGGTATCCTGTGTCTCCGTGAGAACCCCCCACCCTACTCCTCCGCGCCGCGGGATCACGTCGGGCCGCGCCGGCCGATAATTGAGGCTGCGGCTTTGCGGCCTTCTGCAGGCCTATGCTTCCTTCTGTGAACTAGCGCCATCTTGTGGTGGCAGTTGGTATGACAACCAGGAATGCTAATGGAGTTTCCCTGTCTGTTTTCCCTGCCATCTCCTTCCCTCTAATTAGAACCCCCAAACATTGTGTGTGTGTGCGCGCACATATATAATTTTTTTTTTATTCTAACACCGTAGAGAATAAAATGGCGGTCGTTGCAATACTTTCTGTCAAACCGTATTTGCGCAGCGGTCTTACAAGCGCACTTTTTTGGGAAAAAATACACCTTTTTTTTAAATAAAAAAATAAGACAGTAAAGTTAGCCCAATTTTTTTTTTTTATATTGTGAAAGATAATGTTACGCTGAGTAAATTGATACCCAACATGTCACGCTTCAAAGTTGCGTCCGCTCGTGGAATGGCGACTAACTTTTACCCTTTAAAATCTCCATAGGTGACGTTCAAAAAATTCTACAGGTTGCATGTTTTGAGTTACAGGAATGTCGTCTAGGGCTAGAATTATTGCTCTTGCTCTACCGATCGCGGCGATACCTCACGTGTGGCTTGAACACCGCTTTCATATGTGGGTGCTACTCACGTATGCGTTCGCTTCTGCGCGCGAGCTTGGCGGGACAGGGCGCGTTCCTGGCTCCTAACTTTTTTTTAGCTGGCTCCTAGATTCCAAGCAAATTTGTCAAGCCCTGCTTTAGCCTTTAGGGTCTCTGTGCCCGGGGTGGGTTTGCGCCACCTGTGGAGGCTGAGGTACTAGTCCTCTGACCGAGTTTCTAGGGAAGTTCCGTCAAGTTGCTTTTATTGGCCAACAGTTGAGGCACCCTGTACACCGGGGCCTCCCTTCTCCGATGCATTGCGGAGTCTCTTTGGGATTTTCATACATCTCGCTGCAAGACGGTCCTGTCGGCCGTGTGCATTGCAGGGGAAGGGTCCTTGCATCCGGAGGTGTTTCCACCTCCTTTACCGAAGGTGGGGCACCGGAAGTGGACCCTGTGGCCTCTCGACTCACTCTCAAGGTGGCAAGATCGTGGTCAGGTCCAGGGACCCCTGGGCAGACGCGTTGGAAGCCCGTGGGGGCAGTATCGCCTGATATATGCTTACCCTCCGCTACTGTTGCCTCGCCGGCTTCGCAGAGTAGGGGCTGAGGCCATTCCAGTGATCCTCATTTCTCCGGAACGGCAACATTGGTACGCCGATCTACTTCAGCTAGTCGCAGACGTTCCTGACGACTGCCTATTGGGGTGGACCTTGTCTCATGATACCATACTTCATCCTGCTTTACAGTCCTTGGCTTTAATGGCATGGCTGTTTAAAGCCAGGTGCTGAAGGACCGAGTTCTCTCGTATTTGGTCATCTCTTCTATGTTGTTGACACGGGAATCTTCCTCTAGAAAGATATCTCACCGTACCTGGAAGGCTTAAATTGCTATGTGCGAGGAACTTGAGTGGCGTCCTCGGATGTATTCCGTTCCCAGGATTTTGCTGTTCATACAGCGAGGTGTGACCCAAAAGCTGGCCTTGCATACCTTTTTTGAGGGTCGGATTTCGGCCCGGGCTGTCTTTTTCAATGACCGCTTCCGGGTCATTCCTTGATTAGCACCTTTTGTGCAGGGGGTTCGCCATGTGATCCCCCTGTCAAGCCTCCTCTCCCTACTTGGATCTGAATTTGATGCATGTCGGTTCTCCAAGAACATCCCTTTGAGAATATCAGAGAGATTCCTCTCTTGACCTTGTCCCGGAAGTTGGCCTTCTTGGTGGCCATTGCTTCGGTTAGCTTCGGTCTGAGTTGGCGGCCTTGTCCTGCAAGTTGCCTTACTTGGTCCTCCATAAGGATATGGCGGTGTTGCACCCACGACCGTCCTTTTCTAAGGATGGTCTCGGCCTTTCACCTTAAGAAGGACATTGTTCTTCCGGCCTTGTGTCCTCACCCATCACATCCCTGAGAGTTTGCGCTTCATACATTAAGATGGGTACAAGCCTTACGAGTGTACCTGTCTGCTACTGTTTCCATTCAGAAGTCTGTGTCTGATCCAAAACAGGGCCCAGCGGTGTCGTCTGCCACAGTCTCTAGGTGGATCAGGCAGACCGTCATACAGACCTATGCCCTTAAGGGGTGGGCACCTCCCTTTCCGGTTGCGGCGCATTCCACCAAGGCAATTGGTGCTTCCTGGGCCTTCCGACATCAAGCGTCGGTTGCACAAGTGTGCAAGGCGACGACCTGGTCGTCCGTTCATACCTTTTCAAGATTTTATAAGGTTTATGTGGCTGCATCTTCGGATGCTCCCTTCGGCCGCAAAGCATTGCAGGCTGTTGTTTAATTTTGCAGCTCCTCCGTTGAGAAGCTCTGCATGTTTGGAGTGAAGTTTTGGTTGTTCCTTTACTACTGCTCCCACCCTTCTGATACTGCTTTGGGACGTCCCACACATTTACAGTATCCAGCTGTGTCAGTCCATGGACGATAAGAGAAAATAGGATTTTTGTACTCACCGTAAAATCCATTTCTCTGACGTCCATGGACTGACACAGCACCCACCCTTCCTTTTTAAGGTTTGTACTGCTTTATGAACTGAGGTCTGCTGACTGCAGGTGGGAGGGTAATGTCCAGAGGGACCGCCCCCCTGGGCGGGGCTGTTCAGCTCTGGTTTGTTCTAGAATGTATGTTTCTAACATTCTGCCTAGATCTTCTCCTGCGAGCAGGGACATATACCCACACGTTTTACAGTATCCAGCTGCGTCAGTCCATGGACGTCAGAGAAATGGATTTTACAGTGAGTACAAAAATCCTATTTTCTCTGTCGTCCATGGACGTACACAACACCCACCCCTAATAATTTTTTTTTGGTTTGTACTGCTTTTTACGGACTGAACTGCTGACTGCAGGGCGGAGGGTTTTATGTCCAGAGGGACCGCCCCTGGGTCGGGCTGTTCAACTCGGTTAAAGTAACATGTACCGTATATACTCGAGTATAAGCTGACTCGAGTATAAGCCGAGGTACCTAATGTTGCCAATAAAACTGGGAAACCTTACTGACTCGAGTATAAGCCGATGCCTCACTGTCCACTGTTTCCTAGCTCGCTGTTCCCTATTTTACATTGTAAATAGTACCTGTAAAGAAGTTGCGGCTGTGGCGTCCATCGTTCAAATTCTGCGGTCTCTTCCTGTTCTTTCCGTGATGGGCGATTCTCAGCAGACACTCTCTATCTATCACGATCATTCTCTCATCCTCAGTTTTCCCAGCAGACACTGTGTTAGGTGTTCCGCCAATCACAGACGTCTGCTGGAAAACTGAGGATGAGAGAACGTTCGTGATAGGCGGAGAGTGTCTGAGATTCGCCTATCACGGAAGGAACAGGAAAAGACCGCAGAATTTGAACGATGGACGCCGCGGAATTTGAACGATGGACGCTGCAGCCGCAACTTCTTTACAGGTACTATTTACAATGGAAAAATTTCGATGACTCGAGTATAAGCCGAGGGGGGGACTTTCAGCCCCCAAAAAAGGGCTGAAAATCTCGGCTTATACTCGAGTATATACGGTATTTAAATATCTAACATGTTCTGCCTAGTCCTCTCCTATAGAACAGGAACATAACCCAATTGTCAAGACTTAAGATGCTGTGTCCGTCCATGGACGAACGAGAAGGATTTTATGGTGAGTACAAAAAATCCTATTTTTTTTTTTTTACAGCCAAAAAACACCCCAGCCAAAAACTGTTAACAGCTTGTGTGCATGCACACAAAATAACCTGCTGGAGAGTATGACTGTAGAAAAAACCTCAAGCCAAAAACGGCAGCTGTAAAAATGTCCAGTGTGCATGAGGCCTTTAAAAGCACCTTTACTGTAGTAAGCATAATCCTGTAAAATATAATTGTAGGGAGGGGATTTGTTTACTGTGAGGTTTTTATGTAACTTGGAAGAATGATGCAGGCTAATTTTGAAAGTACATTACCATAGCAGTAGTACTGGCAGGTTAACCTTTTAAAGAGTTGGATGTGATATTCCCAGTTGTCATTCAGTATTACAGACCAACTGTACAAGATGTGGTTTTCACATTGGAGTGACAGGCGCTTTACAGGAGCTATATCGCCTGTAAAGCACCTCAGTGTGAAAGTAGCCTAAGGTGTTAAATGCCATTTAATACCAGAAGCACTAGTCTGTGGATATTGAGCTGTAAAGCGTTAACCATATATGTAAGCATCATTGTACATGTGTCCATTTGATGCAGAGAAGAAAAGCACAGTCCTCCCCTAGCACCAAGGACAGAGGGTTAATTATCACACTCCTCCCCATTTCATATAACAGGAGAAACAAAGTGAAAGCAGAGGTGTGAGGTTTGTAAGACAGTGAGGAGGCTTCGGTATCTTTCAATCTCTCCAGAACATGCAGAATGTAGCTGGGTCTGCCAGCTGAAGCTACAATCCGACCGATCTAGAGGCTCCATGATCTAGAAGCTCCAGGTGCACCTGGAGTTGCAACACAGGAGGCTGACCAGTTCTCTCTCTGCTCTCCTGTCTGTGTAGAGGGGGGGTTGGGGACTGTGAGCAAGCTGCAGTCGGCAACCTCCGGCAGTGAATAGACGGAGGAGGGGGGGGGGGGCTTGTCGGCCTAGGCCAGAATACAGCACTGGGATCGCTGATTTTTTGGGGATGCGGGAGCTACAAAGGCACAGGAAATTTTGGTTAAAGTTGATGGCAAGAGGTATGCCATCAAATACTGGAGGCTCATTTGCATTTATCAGCCAGGAAGCTACACAAGAGACGTACTGGACATTCCAACATGACAATGATCCAAAACACAAGGCCAAGTCGACCTGTCATTGGCTACAGCAGAATAAAGTGAAGATTCTGGAGTGGCCATCTCAGTCTCCTGACCTCAATATCATTGAGCCACTCTGGGGAGATCTAAAACATGCAGTTCACGCAAGACAGCCCAAGAATTTCCAGGAACTGGAGGCTTTTTGCTAAGAGGAATGGGCAGCTTTACCATCTGAGAAGATAAAGAGCCTCATCCACAAATGCCACAAAAGACTTCAAGCTGTCATTGATGTTAAAGGGGCAATACATGGCAAGAAAGGCATAATGAGCTAGTATGCTATGCATACTAGCTCATTATGTGGCACTTACCTGAAATCGAAGCCGCCAAAGTCCTCCTTGTTCCCCTGCGCCGCGATGTCCCCTCAGAGCTTCTTCCTGGTATCGCCGCTCCGGCGCTGATTGGCCGGAGCGGCGATGACGTCACACGCATGCGCTCGGACCGTCATTCGCCCATTCAGAAAACTGGCACGTCCCATTCATTAGGCCGGGACGCTCAGTGTGCCTGTGCCGTTGTCTGTGGCGTACATGCGCCGTAGACATCGGTGCAATGTTATCTGCAAATATCTCCTTAACCGTGCAGGTTAAGGAGATGATTCATGCACCTACAGGTAAGCCTTAATCTAGGCTTACCTGTAGGTGCAAGTTGTCAAAGTGGGTTTACAACCACTTTAACAACTGTGTGTATATATGAGAGATGAGTTTTGACTTTTCTAACCTCTGTAGCTTTGTTCTTGTTCCAGGTCAGTGGCAGAGATCAGAATCTGCAACCTAAATGAGCTGCTTCTTTATATCCTAACAAGAACATACTTAAAGAAAAGGTAAAGGTTTGATAGATCTAAATTAAAATATGGCTGCTGCAAAAGCATGTTTAACAATGACATATGCAAGTAATATTTCTTTCTCGTACATCACGGGACACAGAGCGACATAGTCATTACTATGTGGGTTATATAGATACCTTCAGGTGCTGGCACTGGCAACTTCCAAAACCGGAAGTACCCTCCCCTATATAAGCCCCTCCCATCCGGGAGTACCTCAGTTTTTTGCCAGTGTCTAAGGTGTTGGCCAAGAAGTAACATGTGTTTTTCACTGAGCTTGCGTACAGGTTCTTTTGGGCCTCAGTAAGCTATTCCGGATCCGACCAAAAAAGCTTCATAGCTAAACGGTCGGTACCCGGGCCTTGCAAGAGAAGAGCAAGGTTTTGCCTGTAATGCCTCTCTTAGGAGGGCTGGACCCTGGGATCCAGAGCTCTGGTCATACCCACGACCAAGATGTTTTCTGTGCAGGGTGCTATACAGGTCCAGGGGAGTGGAATCCTTGGGAACCCGGTCCCTGAAGGTTTAATTACAATGCCTGCCGTGATAGGTGAAGTTTGGGCTTCTGTGGACCAAACAGTCCTGCGGCAAGGAAAAGGTAAGTGGGGGCCCTCAGGAACTTGGTTCTATTGGGGGACCCCCAAGCCTAATTTGTCTTTCTGCCTGTTACCTAAGGTATTCCTGCTAATATTCTGTGCATGCCTGTTACTACTAAGAAAATGTAAAAAAATTTAATAGTAGGCAAGAAGAAAAAAAAAAATGGTAAGACCGCGGTACCTGTGTTAAACACTAGAGGCCGCTATGGTTCTTTTTTCTTGTAATGTGGATTTTTTTCTTCCAAAGTCAAATCCAGGCAGTTGGTAAGTTCTCTGCTGGGAAGCTGTCTCCTCTGCCCTGTTGCTGCGCTCATCCATCCCCGGGCCCTGCGGCAGGGACCCTGGCTCCCATCTAGCTAATAATTTTTTTTAAAAGAGCGCCGAAGGCGCACGTGCCCGCGCCTCTATATATAGAGGCGATCTGGAAAAAGGGGCGGAGCTGGTGGATGACGCTCAGTGTGCGCCGCGGCGCTACTGCGCATGTGCGGGCGTCCAGCGTGTTTAAAGGCACAATCACAGCTGGCTATTGAAGTGCACAGACAGAGCTAGCAACAGTAAATAAGGCACACAGAGGCGGTTGATGCAGGCATCCCCTAGAAAGGCACTTCAGTAGACTCCAACTGTTATATAGCAGCAATTGTGCTAGACTATTATCAGTAAAAGTGGTGTATTACGGCTGGAATACCTCAGCTTTGGGCTTGGGAATATGCCGTCCAGAAGCTCCGGCACTAAATCTTCCAGGAAGCGAAGGGGGTCTCCATCGGGCTCTGAGGATCTTGGGCATGCTTCTGCTGCACCAGTCTCCCCTGAAAATTCAGAGGTTAGTGACCGTAGAGACCCCGCAGGAGTACCTGGTACTGTGGCTGTCCTCAGTTCACCTGCTCCTGTGTATGTAACAGAGGAGGTTTTTTCCTCAGCTCTGGGAGGATTAGAAGAGAGATTGTCAACATTGATCGCTGCCTCCCTGTCACAGGGAAAGCACACCCGATCTCCATCTCCTCCTTCAGAGTACCTGTTAGCGGAGCAACAGTCCCATACAGGGATCGACCTGCCTGAAGGGGATCAGGATGAGGTTGATTCTGTTATAGAGGAATCAACAGTGGAGGAACCTTTCTCAGCATCTCAAGCTGAAAGATTATGGGTTCAGTCTCTGACTAACATGGTCCGATCAGCATTTAAAATGCACCTTGCGGAACCATCAACCACTACTGTCTCCTCGCTGGGGTCGCTAAAAGCTCCCCAGACTGTCTGTTCCTTTCCACTTCACCCTTTACTGGAAGGGCTCATTTACCAGGATTGGGAACATCCTGATAAAATATTTACTCCCCCCAAGAGATTTCCGGTGGTCTATCCCATGGAGGATAAGTTCATCAAAAAATGGAGGGTCCCTACAGTGGACGCAGCCATCTCTTGTGTGAATAAATCACTGACATGTCCAGTGGATAATGTCCAAATGTTCAAGGACCCAATAGATAAAAAATTGGAGTCCTTATTAAAATCTGCTTTTTCTACAGCAAGCTTGGTGACACAACCAGCAGTGGCAGCTATTGGGGTCTGCCAAGCAGTGAAGGATCAGTTGAAACAGGTCTTAAGGGACTTGCCAGATCAGCAGGCCCTTGCCCTAGCTGATCTACCTAGAGCCTTATGCTTTGCGGTTGACGCCATAAAGGATTCAATCCATCAGGCCTCCCGCCTCACGCTGTCTGTAGTACATATGCGCAGGCTTCTATGGCTCAAAAACTGGTCTGCTGAAGCTCCCTGTAAAAAATTGCTGGTTAGCTTCCCATTTCATGGTGAACGCTTATTCGGGGAAGACCTGGACAAATATATCCAGAAAATTTCCAGCGGTAAAAGTACACTCTTGCCGGTTAAAAACAGAGTTAGAGGTCCCTCTTTTAAGAGGCCTGCTTCTACAGTCCCTGGGGCATCGGCTGTGAAACAGTTCCGACGGCCTCCTCGGTCAAATCCCGGGGGTAAAAATCAGGGACAATCGCAGGGTAATAAGAAACCCTGTGTCAGGAGAGGTACAAAACCTCCCCCAAAGTCAAATTCATGAAGGGTTGCCCCCACTTAATCGGGTGGGGGGAAAACTCCAGTTGTTCGCAGAGACCTGGCGGGACACGATCAGAGACAGATGGGTGCTCTCCACAGTAAGTCTGGGATACAGATTGGAGTTAAAAGACTCTCCTCCTTCCCATTTTATGAGGTCAAACGTGCCAAGGGATCCCCGGAAGAGAGAGTCCCTCCTGTTGGCACTAGAACAACTATTGCTCCAAGGAGTAATTATGGAGGTTCCCCTGGAAGAATGGGGGTTCGGGTTTTACTCAAACCTCTTTACAGTCCCGAAGCCAAACGGGGACGTGAGGCCCATATTAAATCTAAAAGGGCTAAACAAATTCCTGCATATCAGGACTTTCCGGATGGAGTCGATCCGATCGGTGGCCACTGCCCTACAAGGGGAGCAATGGTTAGCCTCGATCGACATCAAAGATGCTTATTTGCACATTCCCATCTTTCCAGTCCACCAAAAATGTCTACGCTTTGCAGTAGAAGGGCGCCATTTTCAGTTCAGAGCCTTACCCTTCGGTCTGGCCACAGCACCACGAGTGTTCACAAAAATTCTGGCCCCATAATTGGCCAATCTAAGAACACAAGGTGTAACGATAATGGCATATCTAGACGACTTGTTGCTGATAGACCACTCAGTGAAAAAACTAGAAGTGGTCGTTCACAAGACAATCAAGTATCTGGAATCTCACGGTTGGATTATCAACTGAGACAAGTCAGCCCTAAAACCAGTCAAAAGTCTGGAATACTTGGGGCTAAGGCTGGATTCAGGCCAGAGAAAAATATTCTTGCCTCGAGAAAAGGTGTTGTCTTTGAGAGATTTGATCCACCTAGTGGGTACAAAAAGACAGCCGTCCATACGCCTGTGCATGAGGCTGCTGGGAAAAATGGTGGCATCATTCGAAGCAGTACCCTACGGTCAATTCCATTCAAGGAATTTGCAAAGGGCCATACTGTCAGCCTGGAACAAGAAAGTTCAGGCCCTAGACTTACCAATGTCCTTGTCCCCTTCCGTTCGCAAGAGCCTCCGTTGGTGGTTGGTTCTCCAGAATCTGGAAAAAGGGAAATCCTTCAGTCCGATTTCTTGGAAGGTGGTCACTACAGATGCCAGCCTTATAGGCTGGGGAGCAGTACTGGAGCAATGGTCTCTCCAGGGCAGATGGTCGGATGCAGAAAAGGCCCTGCCCATCAATCTCTTAGAGATACGAGCAGCCCGGTATGCCCTAGTAGCATGGACATCCAAACTCCAAGGGTCCCCTGTCAGAATTCAATCAGACAATGCCACAGCAGTGGCATATATCAATCATCAGGGTGGCACCAGGAGTCGTGCAGCCCAGAGGGAAGTAAATTACATCCTGAAATGGGCAGAAAGATATGTCCCAGCCATATCCGCGGTATTCATTCCAGGAGTGGAGATTTGGAAGGCGGACTTTCTAAGTCGCCAGCAATTATGCCCAGGGGAATGGTCCCTTCACCCCGAGGTTTTCCGGACAATATGTCAGCGGTGGGGAACACCGGATGTAGATCTTCTAGCATCCAGATTCAACGCAAAGGTGGACAGGTTTGTCTCTCGGACAAGGGATCCCCTAGCTTGCGGCTCGGATGCCCTAGTGTTCCCTTGGGATCAGTTCAAGCTGATATATGCATTTCCACCGCCTCAATTGTTACCTCGATTACTCCGCAGAATCAGGGTAGAAAAGAAACCAGTGATTCTGGTGGCTCCAGCGTGGCCCCGAAGAGCATGGTACGCGGAGATTGTAAAAATGTCAGTGGGGAGTCCTTGGACTCTCCCACATCGTCCGGACCTGCTTCGCAAGGACCGATATACCACCCTTCCTTACCAGCCCTAGGTTTGAATGCCTGGCTATTGAAGCCCACATTCTAAAAAAGAGAGGTCTCTCTAATCCTGTGGTAGCTACCATGATCAATGCCAGGAAGCCGGTATCCAGGCAGATCTACTATAGAATCTGGAAGGCGTACATCGCCTGGTGTGAGGCCAAGAAATGGCATCCACGTAAGTACGTAATAGGTAGGATTCTGGACTTCCTACAGTGGGCTGTAGATAGGAAGCTTGCCTTGAGTACTATCAAGGGTCAGATTTCGGCCTTGTCAATATTTTTTCAAAGGCCCTTGGCTTTGCATTCACTAGTCAAAGCTTTTATACAAGGAGTGATGCGTATTAGCCCTCCGGTTAATATTCCCATATGTCCATGGGACTTAAACCTGGTTCTGTCGGTTCTACAGAAGCAACCATTTGAACCATTACAGCACATTTCCTTGGTTCTTCTCACCAGGAAATAGATTTTTCTAGTAGCCATTTGTTCGGCTAAAAGAGTGTCGGAATTAGCCGCTATGTCCTGTAAAGAGCCATATCTGGTTATCCATAAGGACAGAGTAATGTTACGTCCTCATCCAGCATTTCTTCCTAAGGTGGTATCGAGGTTTCATTTGAACCAAGATGTGGTTCTTCCTTCCTTTTTCCCCAAACCTAGTTCGGTAGAGGAAAAGTTATTGCATTCTTTGGATGTAGTAAGAGCAGTTAAAGCTTATCTAAAAGCCACTGCTCAGATTCGTAAAACGCATACTTTGTTTATTCTGCCGGAAGGCCCCAGAAGGGGTCAGGCAGCGTCAAAATCTACTTTAGCCAAGTGGATTCGACAGGTCATAATGCAAGCCTATGGCTTGAGAAGGAGACCGCCTCCGTTCAAAGTTAGGGCGCACTCCACGAGAGCAGTTGGAACTTCATGGGCAGTGCATCACCAGGTCTCCCTGGCTCAGATCTGTAAGGCCGCAACATGGTCTTCAGTACACACGTTTACTAGGTTCTACCAGGTGGACGTTAGAAGTCAGGAGGATGTCGCCTTTGGGCGCAGTGTGTTGCAGGCCGCAAAAGATCCTCATGTCTGATAGCGCTCAGCTTATGTATGGTGTATCCCCCCCCCTCATTGGGCATTGCTTTGGGACGTCCCACATAGTAATGACTATGTCGCTCTGTGTCCCGTGATGTACGAGAAAGAAAATAGGATTTTTATAACAGCTTACCTGTAAAATCCTTTTCTTGGAGTACATCACGGGACACAGAGCTCCCACCCCTCTTTTGGGGACACTTATTGCTTTGCTACAAAACTGAGGTACTCCCGGATGGGAGGGGCTTATATAGGGGAGGGTACTTCCGGTTTTGGAAGTTGCCAGTGCCAGCACCTGAAGGTATCTATATAACCCACATAGTAATGACTATGTCGCTCTGTGTCCCGTGATGTACTCCAAGAAAAGGATTTTACAGGTAAGCTGTTATAAAAATCCTATTTTTTCTGCTTTTGAAATTACTGTATATACTCGAGTATAAGCCGACCCGAATATAAGCCGAAGCACCTAATTTTACCACAAAAAACTGGGAAAACTTATTGACTCGAGTATAAGCCTAGGGTGTCCATCTGTTTGTGGCTCACGGTGTCCGTCGCTCACTGCCTGATCTCGGCGCTGTGTGGGAGTCTATGGAAGGGTTGCCCGGCTTTGAAAAATCGGTGCTCCGGCCGTAGGTCCCCTGGACAACAAACTTTGCACACTTGTAGATGAAGAGTGGGGCTATAGGTGTGACAAGTTTGGCCAGTACCGGGTCCCCAAAATCACCGGAGAAATTACCGTTTAACATTGGAGTCTATGGATGTCCGGGTTCAGGCGCACAAAGGTGAAGATGGACACAGACTCAAGTATAAGCCGCGGGGCATTTTTAGCACAAAGTGCTGAAAAACTTGGCTTATGCTTGAGTATATACGGTACTTCAGATTTTTGTTTCATTTTTTGTTTGTGTAAAGCCTCAAACACCAAAATTTTATAAGCTACTGAGGTTAGAAAAGTCAAAACTCCTCTCCTCCATACTAGTTCTATAAAGCTGGCCATGCCCTAATAAATGTTCAAATGAACATTCATACGAATTTTCATACAACAATTCTCGGTACATTTGAAAACTGGACAAATGTGGTTCAAAAGTACTTAAAAAAAATGTCTCTGCTTATGATATTCATTTTGGAATTGTATTGAACGTAAACGATACTGTTAGAAATGTGTTCCTTTTGGAGAAAATTTTTCATGCTGCCCCTTAAAACTGTCTAGTCACTCTTGCCAGAAATAAATGTAAATTTGGCCCTACTAACAATTAAAAAAATTAACAAACATGCTTAAAACCTTTTTGAACAAAATTGTTAGTGTATAGCCAGTTTAGGTGATGAAGCCAGATTTTAAAGTGGGGAATTTGTTTTTGCCATTGAGCTATTTTGCAAAGAATGGGCAAAAATGTCACTCTAGATGTGCAAAGCTGGTAGAGACATCCCCAAAAAGACTTGCAGCTATAATTGCAGTGAAAGGTGGTTCTACAAAGTATTGACTGACTAAGGGGGACTGAATACAAATACACACCACACTTTTCACATATTTGTAAAAAAAATTGAAAACCATTTATAATTTTCCTTCCACTTCAGTTATGTACCACTATGTGTTGGTCTTTCAAAGTGATGGTGAACCTTGGCACCCTAGATGTTTTGGAACTACATTTTTCTACACTGCAGAGTGCATAAGCATCATGGGAAATGTAATTTCAAAACATCTGGGGCGCCAAGGTTCACATCACTGGTCTATCGCATGAAATCCCAATAAAATACATTTACATTTTTGGTTTTACCAGGACAAAAGTTGAAAACTTCAAGGGGTATGAATACTTTTTCAAGGCAAGCGGGCCATATGTGGAATGAAATTCCACCGGTCCAGCAGGACCTCGCCAAATGTCAATCCATATATGGGCAGACTGGTTGTACATCGATCAACCCACCGGTTGAATGAAAAAAGAAAAAAATTGAATCGGGTATGGCTGGCATTGGATTGTAAGCTCCTTGAGGGCAGGGACTGATATGAAATATATGTAAAGAACTGGGTAAATTGGCGCTATACAAGTATCTGTAATAGGAAAATGAGGAAAGATGGGCTGCAGGTAGACCATAGGCAATGCTGGTGACCAAGTATTTACCCATGTGTTGTCGTCCCCGTCCCCCCCTTTTTTAAATATTGGGCATATCAGCCATTGTTCGGTACCCCTTTAAGATGACAGCCCCCATATCTCGAATTTCAAATGAATGCATTTTCTATCCTCAGACTCTTTAACCTTTTTCTAGCTTACCGGTGTTTTTGTATACAATAATTTTTCTGTACTTCCACATTTGGGCAAGAATCAATTTTATTTGTGGCCAGTCTTTGGGCAGCAGACACATTTTGCAAAGATTAACAACCAAAAGTATAAGCTAAGCCTGCAGTGATCAAGCCCACATTTCTATTAGTGTTTTCTTTATATTTACTCTCCCCCCCCCCGTATGGTTGGTTGTGTGTGACCTTGATTTTTGTGTAAGCCTGCAGGAGAGATCAATTTCCTGCTGGTTTGTGTTAATGGAGTCATCTGTAATTACATATATTTATAGAGTCCTACTCTGTGCATATAAATGTAGGTTTGTGCTTTAAGACCACAAAACTCGAATTCTGAATTTCACCCTCCTATTTCTAAGTTTGTATTTTGTTTTGTTTTCCTTTTTATCTGTTGTGGACTAACCAAATGAAATTGCTGTAGCAAGACTGCAGTCAGGAAACCTGGATTCCCTGTGATGCGTTTTTCCTGCCATACATGACAGATTACATGTAGGTTCTTTAAGCTAGAACTCTGCTGCAGGTGTTATGTTGGGTTTGTGGATGTTTGTTTTTAGATTGAATGCTTGCCTATGCTGTTTTCGCAGCCTTATGGATCCATGCAATTCACTTGATACCAGCAGCAGTGTCCTATAAAGCCGCACATTGACAAATACAGAGCACATGAAAGCTTCAAAATACTTTTTTTTTTTTTTTTTTTTGGGGATTTGTGTTTTATTGTGTTAAATACTAACTAAGCCTAAACCTGCTGCCACCCCATTCAAAGCTTATTCTAACTACCCTGTAAAGCAGTGATATGCAATTAGCAGACCTCGAGCTGTAGCAAAACTACAAGTCCCATCATGCCTCTGGGTGTCATTCTTGTGGCTGTCAGTCTTGCTATGCCTCATGGGATTTGTAGTTCTGCAACAGCTGGAGGTCTGCTAATTGCATATCCCTGCTGTAAAGGAAAAGTCCATACTTGCCCATGCTGAGGGAACTTCGGTCCAGTCGCATGACCACTGAAGCTGGCCGCTGGAGAGAAGTGAGACTGCCGACAGCAGCTGCAGAGCCTGGGCAATTTCGTCACCCATAGGCGGCTTATAGGGCTTTCGTTGTCAGCTGTCCATTCTCTATAATGAAGCCGGCACGGAGACCCGATCGTGAGACCGGAGCAGTCTCAGAATAGGTAAGTATACAGATCTTTTTCACGGGGTAGATAGAATAGTAGTGGCAGCAGGTTTAGGCTTAGTTTTTGACTGGAATGCCACTTTAGCAATTTTTATGTGAGCACATATTCTTTAAATGGTTAGCATGACTGTATAGCAAATGCATTCAAGTTCTTGAATTTTTGAGTAACCAAATCTAGTGTAAATACAAACTTTGATTAAGCTTGGATCTGCCCCATACTACTGACTTATTGTTGCACATTATAGTGGAACTAAAGGCACAAATGCTTGCCTTTCTTCCAACCATCTGACATCTGTGTGTTCCCTCGCTGGTGTCTGCATATTCTTTCATCCTTCTCCTGGGTGCTGGTCTTTGGCCGTCTTGATTGGCTAGCGTGGGATGACATTACTTCTGTGCAGAAGTGCATTCATCCTGGCACACAACCAGTGTGCTGGAATGTAAACTGACATTCTGCAGGGGATTGAAAACGGGCAGGTAATGTGTATTATACTGCAGAAGGGATGTTGCCTGTCTCTTCTGCAAGAACATGCCTGCCTGTTTGCAGTTAACTTTTTGCTTTCCACTTTATCTACATTAGGGCAGCCTCAGTGACCAATAGTAAGGTGTGGAATGCAGTGTCTGAGATGAATCTACAAAAGTCAACCCCTTCTATTTTTGGCTTTGGAAGATGACCAAAGCCAAGTTCTATTGCCTGTAAGCACACGCTTTGCAGGCCTACTGCTAACGTGTTAACCTGCTAAGTCACTGTTTAAAGAATAGACCCATATGGCACGTTTTCAAATGGATATATACTTTTCTTTTTCACTTTCTAGCTTGTCTCTATGATGAGGTTGCATTCAGAAATTGTGAATTTACAAAACAATGTTTTACTGATGGATTTTGGTAATCTGCATTTGCAGAGTTTGCTGTCCTTACCGGACTCTTGATTTGCACACTCAGATTGAAATGACTGGTGTTTAATGTTCCCTGCGACTGCAGTTCCATTTGCCAGTGTAAAGTTGGGTCACATGGCTAGAGAAGTAAGCAGCTGCCCTTCCAGTGTCTTTAGGAAAAATGTACTGCCCCTTTTTACTCTTCCCACAAGGGTTTTAGCATATCAACATGGCAGCTCAGCTTAACCTTGCTGCAGTTCTGTTTTTTGTTGACTTTTTTTAAAAGCTTATACTGTACTTTGTGCAATGTGCGATTGAGTCCCCCACAATAAGACTAGCAGGCAAGGTTACCACTCCACACACGGCTTCATGAGTAAAAATTAAGAAAACTTTGCTGTTGCCTATAGCAATTGATCAGATGAGTCTTCATTTTCTAAATTGACACTTGACTGTTTAATGATAACTTGCTATGGACAGCAGTAACACTCGTTTAAAACTATTTATTATACAAGGTAGAAAGCAAAGTGTTCCACGTACCATTTCCTATGGTAATGTTAAAGTATACAGTATATCCTGGTAATACACTGTTTCACTCACCTCCTAATCTACGTTTCAGGGAAGCTGTACACCACTAATGGTAACAACTCTACATCCACACGTAGCCACCATCACGCCGCAGTATGCGGTACCATTTACCTTGAACTGCGCAGCCGGGCGGCCGGCCTTAGTTGAACAGACTGCTGCTGTACTGGTAATTTTGTTTCACTTGATTGTGTACACTAACAGTCTTTTTTTTTTTTTTTTTTTATATATATATATATTTTGTGTATGTTTCCTTTTTCTCCTTGTCATAGAACGTTTCAGAAGAGCATGGAAGCATGAGCTCCATCTTGTGGCTGTGTTCTTGCAACATTTTAAGCGGCTCCTTAATGTTCCTCCTTGTTTTTTATTTCCCTTTCCAAATGATTGCTGCAGTGCTGTCTGCCTCCTATGTTTCAGCCTGGCTTTCTTTAAGGCAGCAGTTCCAATGAGGGGGCTAAATTGCATTCTTGCTTCCTATATCATACAGCTTTTTTTCCCTTTTTATTCTTTCCAGCTTGTCTTCAAAAGATTTCCCTGATGAAACGGCCCTTATTGACAGTACTGTATTTTCAGTCATTCAATGCCTATATCGGAAACTAAAACCTGTAGATGGTTATAATTTTTTCAAGTTTTAAAACGCAAACTTGAAAAGAAAATGTTGATTTAGAAAACGAGACTGACACAAAATGGCTTCCAAATTCTAGTACATATGGACACTTGAAATGCTATCCATTTTACTAATCAAAATGTACCTTTCTATGATTTTAATTCCCTTGATAAGGAGAGTAGCAGGAATGATGCGCAGTTTTTGATTAGTTGGCTGGATTTAATTGTTTGGGTTTTTTTTTGTTTGATCACAAACTAAAACGGACAAGGTTTGCTGCCGAATATCCAAGCACAATTAATTTGAGGAGATTATCAATCGTAACAGATTTCTTACCAAGTGCCAACTTGGAAGTCCTCAAGTTTCCGATAGTTAGAACCCCCCATGAAAGATATCGTGTAGTGTAGTCCACACTTTGCGTTGTCGTAACTTTATTACTGATTATGGCAAATGTCTAAGTAGCTTCATCCTGGGTAACTTGGGAGTTCATTTCTTTGCATGCAGAAGTGAAATCCTTGTATATGCTTGGTTTGAGATTAACCCAATGGCTTAAGTGCAGTCTCTTGCTGAGATGTACTGCATTCAAGGCCTTTCATCTATATGGAATTCTAATCAATTACTTCAGCAGCCCTTTAACCAACAAACCAAAGACTTTCTGCAGCCATTAACACAATTGATGAAATTGCTTGTTCTGTACCCTCAATGATATTGCTTTTCTACAGATGTTGAAAATTCTTGTTAGAACTTAAAGGTGAGCTCAACTTAATTTCTTGGAGAGTAAAATTTTTGGATTGATCTCAAACGCAGTCTAGTTTATATAGAAAGGAAAAACAATGTTTTGTTCCTTATGAAAAATGACAACCTGATTATATTTAAAGGGCTTTTTCAAAGTGATTGTGGAGGCCAGTGATCAAGTTCAACTGCACCTGATGTTTGTTTACTGGCAGCGACTTTTTTTTTTTAACAAAGTGAAAGCATTTGTAGCTTTTGGTGCCAAAATAATCCCATTCAAAAAATGTCCAAATCCATTGCAATATCAGGTTTGTGGTGCCATCTTTTCCAAACATAACAGTGAGCTTTTTGGATTTTTATTTTCCCCATACTGCTAAAGCTCTGTGTATTTAAAGTTCAGCACACTATAGTATTAAAGCAGTTGTAAACAGAGGGGGACAAGACAAAGGCATAATGTGCTAGCATGCATCGCATACTAGCACATTATGAAATGCCTTAGAACGAAGCCCTCTCAGCGGCACCCGGTCACCACCGTTTTTCTTCCGGAATCGCTGGCACTGAGTGGCCGTAGCTGCGATGACATCAGTCCCACATGCATGCGAGTGCTTGCCCTGCTGTCAGCAGCTGCATCCAGTGTGAATATCTCCTAAACCGTGTGCATGTTTAGAAGATATTCATTTTACTAAAAGGTAAGCCGCCTTATAGGCTTACCTGTAGGTAAAAAAAGTGGGGTTTACAACCGTTTTATGGTGTTAGGGTTGTATGTTTTTTTTTTTTGCCCAGGGATAAGCAAGTGCATCTATTCCATGAGCTTCATTTTTGTAAACTAGATGCCTTGTGAGACAACTAAATAAAATGTCTTTATGTCTTTAATGCAATTTAAGCATACTCTTAATTATGCAAGAATATTTTTTTATTGACCTGCTTGCAATACACAAAGACCTGATTAGTTGCATAGTTTCTATGGCTTTTGAATAAGATTTGTATTTGTTGAGGCTTGACAGAGTGCATGTTACATATGAGGTGCAAAGTACATTTGTTGTAGTACTACAAAAATAATATAAATAAAATTGCAACTTAACGTGCATTCCAAAGATCTTCTATCCAAATGGTAATCTAACTTTAGCTCACCTTTTAGTTCATCAGCCAGCTTGCCAATGGATTTGACTGCCTTTTACTGCCTTTAACTGCTTTGCCTAAGTTTGCATTACTCCATTGCAAAGCTTTCCATATTTTTGTTCTTTGTCAAAACAGTTAATCGCTAGGAGCACCAGATCTCTGCATCACATTTTGGGATGTTCTTGCTTTATATTAAACAATATGCTTTGTCTTGGGCAGGTGTTGGCTTTTTTGGAAAGACGCATGGTGTGATTTAACATTCATTTAACTTATTTTCCTTCCACTGTTTTTATTGTAAAACTGTTTTGAGGTCTCAGGAGTGGTGTTTAAAAGACAAGGGTCTCTCACTTGCAGAAATACTGTTAGTCCGTATCAAAACCTTATATCAATTTATAACATGTATGTTGTGCTGCAGAACATCTGGTAAGCTGCTAGTTCCAGACCCCCCCCCCCCCCCCCCAAAAAAAAAAAACCTGCTTTGTAACGGGTGTTTTACAGTTTGTGGACCCTTAAAAGTCAATGAAAAAAAGGTAGGGGCATTTAGAGGCAGGAAAAATGCCACTAGGGGCAGCAGAAAAAAATGTCCAGTGTGCATGGAGCCCAAGGGGAGAGTGACTGATTTACTAAAGGCGTACAGGTTTGCAAAGTAAACTTTACCTTTTCTTAATTAAGAAGGTGACCTTATGCTGACCTCAATCATCCAACCATGTTCAAGCAAAAAACATTTTTTTTTTATTGGGTACTTTTTGCGAAGTGAATTTTTTACTTTTCCATCTTTCAATAAGGCTAATTTAAAATTCACGTGCTCCACTCTTTTGCCTTTGATTTAAAAAGTATGTGAAACGCTAGGGTAATGACATCTTAAAATTGGGGTAATTGGACTGGATAGATAAGAAAAAGGCAGTGATAGCATTTTTTTTATGTTCAGCAGTAAACAGTATCTACTCTTCATAGGAATTTTAAGCAGCCCATACATAATTCATTTTTTCGTTCAGCGGGTCCAAGGAAAAAGACTAAACCCCCCCTCACGCACCTTATGTGGATAGGGGGAATCACTCCGGCTGAGGTATTGTACGCTGACAGCAGTGAGACCAGAATACACCGATCAGCACTGCTGGATATAGCCAGTGGTCCTGATTGTATGGACATTTTCCAACAGGCTTGTTGTACAGAAGTCAGTCATTAGATCGCATTCTATACAACCACTCTGCCCATACATGAATCGAAATTCGTTTGGTCCCTGCAAAACCGGACAAATTTTGTTCCATGTTTGGCCGGCGTTACTTCTACAAAGATCTCACAGCTAGTCTGCTTCATAAAGTTGTGATCTGGGTTGCCATATTCTCTGTTCATGTATTTTATTAAAATTCTGAACAAGAATGGTGGTAATCGGGAATACACCATGGCGGAAAATCCTTTAACAATAAAAAAATCCATGGTCGGTCTTGAACTATCACATGAATGTTCCAGTGCTTTTGGGGTAGTGTTCTGTGCAGGGATGAAACAAATGTTAAACTGTTTGGGAGAAATTCGCAATACATTTTAAAGGGAACAGACCTGAGGCATAGTGGAGGAAGCATAATTGTGGGGCAGTCTTGTTGCCTCAGCCATAAAGTGCATACTGTCATGGATAATATAATGCTGTACATTAAAAATTGTGTCAAAATATTAAAGATTTAAGGATTAAAGTGGAAGTTCAGTCAAAAGCGAAGGCTAAACCTACTTGCATCCCCATTCTAAGACCATTATATCTAACCCTGTAAAGAAAATATCTGTATACTTGCCACTCCGGTCTGATGCCATGCTCTCACCAGATGTGGCTTCTGTGTAGAGAAGAGATCGCTGACCAAGGCTGAAAATGCCTGGGAGATGTCACTTGTATAGTTACTATGGGCCATCCATTGGCTACCCCTTCTCTGCATTGAAGCCGCCACTGGTGATGGAACCGGATCAGAGCGGCTTCAGAATAGCTAACAATACAGATCTTTTCTTGACATTGAATACATAAAAGTAAAAAAGTGAGCCTTTAGAACCACTTTAAAGCTTTTCATTTATACTTTTTGTAAATTTAGAAAGTACCATACGGCGTCGTGTATATTTGTCATGTCTGTCAAATCCTGGAATTTTTTGGGGCGCCTGCAAGGCATAGGTGCAGCATCCAGACCTGCTGTCAGCAGCCTGCTTAAGTCTGACAGGCTAAAATAGGTGGTGGCTGAACACCATACCAAGTGGTACTCTCGTTTAAGGCCATATGTGTTTAGTGACACATGCAGCGAACACATCCTGCCCCTGTGTATTTCATCCTGTCAGATTTTGGGATAGGCTGCTGGCTGTGGACCAACACCTGTGCCTTCCGGGCACCTGATAACGCTGGGATTTGTGCTTGTGCGCATTTAGGCCTTGTGCACACTGGACGTTTTTACAGCTGCTGTTTTTGGCTTCAAACGTTTTTTCTGCAGTCAAACTCCATAGCATGTTCTCCTGTGTCCATGCCCGCACACACAGGTCATCGGCAGTTTTTCACTGGGGCTTTTTTAGCAGGGGAAAAAAAAAAACAGAACTAGTGGGTTTCGAGAGGAATTTTTCAGCTGTAAAAATGCTCTTTTTGAAAAAAACTGAAAATTGCTTAAAACCGCAGCTATTCTGCATTTATCAGCTCTTTTCAGCCCTAAGCTTTTATGGGAGTATAGTTTTGCTAAAAAAGCTACTACAAAAACGCTGAAAAACTCGGTCTACAGCTAATGTTACTGGCTTTATTTGTAGCGTCCAGTGTGCATGAGGCCTAAGAGTAAACAATTGTGCTGGTTTGCTTCTCAAAACTGTAGACAAGGAAGAAAGATTACTGCAGAGGCTAATGTGTTGTAGTTGCATGGTACTGGGAGGATGTTTGCTGCAGTGATAATATTTAAAGGATCAAACTCCATTTGGCTCAGAAGTGGAAGAATTGCAGCCATTTTATTGTGGTGCCATCTCGGTAGCACAAACTGTTACTCATATCAGAAACAAGAATTTATGACTGAATTATCAGCGTTGGCTGCAGAGTAGTAATGTGAAAGGTAAGGCATGTTGATTAGGAGTACATATTATTGATAAAGAAGTTTGCCTTGACTTCCACGTTACAGGCAAAATGCATCAAAACCATTTTTTAATTCGATATCAATTGCTCATATTTTGGACCATTTTCAGCTGGGAAGTGTATCAATTTCTTATTGTAATATATAATACACATTGTTCTAGTATGTTGTATATGCAACATAGATAATTGGGCATTTGACCCTTTCAGTGTTTTTTTTCATTTTAGAGGGGGCAGATTACACAGCACAAGCAATGTGCCGTGTAATCTGCTTTAAGGGACCAGAATATAGATTTTTTTTTTTTGGGGAGTTAAACACTTTAAAGTTGCACGGTTTAGGACAGTGGTCATCAACCCTGTCCTCAGGGCCCACTAACAGGCCAGGTTTGAAAGATAACTGAAATACATCACAGGTGATATCATTTTCTGCTCAGTGATTGCAATACAGTATTCTTGTCTGCATCTCCCCAAGGCAAATACATACCGGTAAAACCTGGCCTGTTAGTGGGCCCTGAGGAACACGGTTGAGGACCACTGGTTTAGGAGATATCCCTTGCATGTGCCGATTTCGGCACATGCGCACTAAAGCAAACTGAAGCAATGGCATGTATGTGCCTTGCCGTTGCTCCAGTCAGTGTGCCGTTACCGGTGGCTCCCGCGCGCATGCGTGACGTCATTGCGGCTTCGGCCAATCACAGCGCCGGAGCCACCATACCCGGAAGTAACCCCTGGGAGAGATGTCGCCGGAGGGGGGTACGAGGATCGCTGCGGGGGCTTCGATCTAAGGTAAGTAGTTCATAATGAGCTAGTATGCTTTGCATGCTAGCTCATATAATGCCTTTTTGTCTTGCAGGTTTTTTTTTTTTTTTTTTTTTACAAGGGTTTACAACCACTTTAAGCAATATTTACAAATTTTATAATCGTAAATAAGTTTGGTAGTATAGGGTAGTTGTGCAGCTTCTGCAACACGGCACCACAAATCTTTCTTTTTTCGTCCATGGACGGACACAGCCTTCTCAATCCTTGACATATGGGTTATGTTCCTGTTCATAAGAGAGGACTAGGCAGAACATGTTAAACGTTTAAACATGTTACATTAATCAGAGTTGAACAGCCCCACCCAGCGGTCGGTCCCTCCAGACATAACCCTCCGCCCTGCAGTCAGCACCTCCGTTTTTTCTGCCTAGCAGAGAAGGACGTGGCTCCCTTTGGGCCCAGAGTCCAGAAGAATTTTTTATTAAATTTTTTTGCGATATCTTCTGTAAACTGCCGGCTGGGTGACAGGCTGGATATTATAGATCGTTGTAGTCTTCTCAGTTCCGGCCAAGCGTGCCAGTCCTTAGCTTCGCGCTGGTTCTGCCACGACGTGCCCCATGACTCCAGGGTAGCCGGTGAGCACATGTGACTGGGCTGATTGTTGTCTCACTCACAGTGGACCGGGCCGACAGCTACTCCAACGCGGTTGTAGGCCTGTCAGGGACGCACCAGCGAATCCTTGCGGGGCAGGTAAGTACTATTCCTCCTGCCTCGGCAGGTGGGAACAGTTGGGAGTTTCAGGGAATTGGGGGTTCTCCTGTCCTCCCTTTCCCTGCTCTGTCACATTTCCCCTTCTGCTCTAGCAAGGCGCACCTGTGGGGGGTTCCGGATCCCGGTGGGGGACTGTGGTGCCTGGGCTAGTTTGTCTGTGAGGGGTGCTCTGTTCTGGAAGTCACTGTGCTCGGCCTTCTCGTCCACATCACATTGCTCGGTCGTCATTTTTGCGGCGCCGCCATTTTCTTGTATGCCTGCTGTTAAATGTAATTTCCCCATTGGCGGCCATCTTGCTGTGGCGCAGGTTGTTGCGGGCGGCCATTTCCTTGTCACGTGCTTTTCTTTCTGGCGGCCATTTTGGATGGGGTTTTGGCCACTAGTGCTGGCTTCCTGTAAGGCGCGCAGAAAAATTCTCCTCAGTTTTTTCCTCACTCACGCTGTGTACAGACGGAAGACGGGCAGCGGCGCTGAGCGGTCTCTTGCTGGGTGGTGAGTCCCCTGGGTAACCCCCCCGGTCAGTGCAGCAAAGAGGGTGGACTTTTCAGTTATTTGAGTCCATGAGAGCTGTCAGTAATGGAGTCAGTGTCTGGCCCTTCTTCCCCAAACATGCCAGAAGCCGCAGCCAGTGCCCCTGCAGGTTCACATGGACACTTTGTCGGCAGTCCTGGAATCTTTTGTTGCCAGGGTGGAAGCGGCGTGCGAGCGTAAGAGGGGTAAAAAGCGCTCCCTCCCCCCCGCCATCCTCAGGGGAATGCTCTGACTCAGACCCGGGCCTAGCTGCGGCACAGGACTCCGGTTATGGGTTATCAGAGGATGCGGACCAGGACCTTCCTTGTGAGGAAGACGCTTCATCCGGGTCAGCGCATGACAGGGCACTTGGTGCGCTTATCAATGCTGTGAGGGACTCCCTTAAGCTGGAGGTTGCAGCTGAGGGGGGGGGGTGTGTGTGTGTGTCAGTCTTTTGGGTCGCACAAATCGACCCGCTCTGTAAAGGTGTTTCCCTATGTGTCCTCCTTTCTTAAATTCATAGATAAGGAATGGGAAAAGCTGCAGAAGTCCTTTGTGTTCCCTCAGCACCTGGCGGTCAGGTATCCCTTTTGAGGAGAGCCTGTTGAAAAAATGGGCTTCTCCTCCGGTTGTTGACCCCCCCCGGTCACGCGGTTAAATAAAGTAACAACTCTCCCTGTAGAGGGGACCATACTGATAGGAGGTCCGAGGCGCTGAGCAGGTCTATGTTCACCTTGCTTGGGTCTGCGTTGCGGCCTATTTTGGCTGCTACCTTGGTGTCTCAGACGCTCACTGACTGGGCAAAGATTTTGCACTAGACTGGAGGAACATCGGCTCCCTCCGGAGTGTGTAATGTACACACGATCGTTTTTCACGTTGTTAAAAATTCAATTTTTTAACTTGGGCATTAAAAACGATTGTGTGTGGGCTCTAGAGCAGTGTTTCTCAACTCCAGTCCTCAAGGCGCCCCAACAGGTCATGTTTTCAGGATTTCCCTCAGATGAAACAGCTGTGGGAAATACTAAAGCAGTTAAACTGATCAAATAACCTGTGCAAAACAATGCAGAGCCTGAAAACATGACCTGTTGGGGCGCCTTGAGGACTGGAATTGAGAAACACTGCTCTAGAGCATTTTTAACGACGTGAAAAACGGGCTAAAAAAAATTAGAACCTGCTCTATTTTTTCACGTCGTTTTTTTTCCTGTCGTGAAAAACGGTAGTGTATGCTTTTACGAGGGGGAAAAAAACACGCATGCTCAGAATCAAGTATGAGACGTGAGCGCTCGTTCTGGTAAAACTAGCGCTCATAATGGAGATTGCACATTCGTCACGCTGTAACAGACTGAAAAGCATGAGGCTGAAAAGCACGAATCGTCGCTCAACAAATTTTACTAACATGAAGGGTGGCGCCATTCAAACGGAACTTCCCCTTTATAGTGCCGTTGTACGCGTTCTACGTCACTGCGCTTTGCTCAAGCATTTTTTTAATGAACGTGTGTATGCAAGACAGGCTTGAGAGGAAACAAGAAAAATCACGTCAAGAAAAACGTCGTTTTTGAAAATAACATTAAAAACGATCGTGTGTATGCGGCATAAGACTGGCCGACCAGTTGGTACAGGCTTTGTGTGTCTGTGATGCCACTTTGGATGCAGCCCCCTTAATCTCCAGGGCCTCTGTATGTGCCGTGGTAATGCGCCGCCTAATTTGGCTAAAATGCTGGTCCGCTGACCAGGCTTCTAAGAAAGCCTTGGCAGACTTGCCCTTCAAGAGTGGGAGGCTTTTTGGTACCTCGCTGGATGAAATTATTAAGGATGTCACTGGAGGTAAGAGCACTCTTCTCCCTCAGTCCACCAAGGGGAAGGAGCTGCGCCGTAAGCCGGGTCCTTCCTTTCCTGCGCAGAAGCAGTATTTTCGTCAGTCAGGGTCCACGGGTAGACCTTCCCAAGCTGAAAACGGTCCAGCTGGGGGACAGTAGCGTCCCTGGGTGCGCAAGCCAGCAAGCAAGCCTGCCACTGCATGAAGTTTTGCCCCCACCCGACTCATGGGTGGGGGACGGCTTCGCAGGTTCACGGCACGTTGGACCTCCCTGCTCTCTGACCAGTGGGTCTGTGAGGTGGTCACTTCGGGGTACAAGATCGAGTTTCTTTCCTGTCTGCCGAACACACTTTCCCTCAAATCTCCTTCTTCCGGCTTGTCGGTCTGCCCTATTGGGGGCAGTGCAAGATTTGCTAGGGGCCGGAGTGAATATTACCTGTACCACTGGAAGAGAGGTTTCAGGGTTTTTATTCAAATCTGTTTGTGGTCCCAAAGAAGGACGGAGTCTGTCCAATCCTTGACCTCAAAGCCTTAAATGTCTTTGTGAAGGTTCGGAAGTTCCGCCTGGAATCCATTCATTGGTTGCTGTGCTCCATCCGGGAGACTTTCTGGCCTCCCTGGACATCAAGGACGCATACTTGCATGTCCCAATCTACACAAGACACCAGAGTACTATAGTGGGCTACTTAGACGATCTGAGAGCAGCTTCTGGCTCAGAATTAGAGGAAGATGTAGCGATAGCCAGTCGGGCCCTCCGAGAATTTGGTTGGGTGTTAAACATTTAGAAGTCAGTCATGTCACCGTCTCAGCATTTGGAGTACCTAGGGTTGATTCTGGACTCCAAGGAGGCGAGAGTCTTCCTTCGGAAAAATTGAGGACTCTGCGGTGAGGTTGTTGACGTCTCGCAAATGGTCGTCTCTCCGCTTTTGCATGCGAGTTCTGGGTCTCATGGTAGCCTCCTTCGAGGCAGTACCGTATGCCCAATGCCACACTCGAGTCTTGCAGAGGGAGATCCTGTCCAAATGGAACAAATCTCCATTGTCTCTGGATCATCAGATTCAGGTCAGTTGCCTGGTCAGGGCTTCTCTGAGTTGGTGGCTGAGATTCCCGTTTCTTCAGTCAGGGAAGTCGTTCCTTCCCTTCCATTGGACTGTGATTACGACAGACGCCAGCCTCACAGGTTGGACGGGAGTCTGGTGAGTCCAGTCGGCCCAGGGTCTCTGGACGAATCCCGTCTGTCGATCAATGTCCTGGAACTTTGAGCGATCAGACTCTCTCCTCGTGGTCGAGGGGACTACAGGGATGCCCGATCATGATTCAGTCAGACAACGCCACGGCGGTGGCTTATGTCAACCATCGGGGGAACAAGGAGCGCGGCTGCAGCGTCCGAGGTCGCTCACATCCTGCGGTGGGCGGAAAGAAGCGTGCCGGCTCTGTCGGCCGTCTACATTCCAGGCGTGGAAAACTGGCAGGCGGACTATCTGAGTCGCCAGATGCTAGACCAGGGGGAATGGTCCTTGCACCCGGAGGTTTTTCAACTCCTTTGCCGGAGGTGGGGCACGCCGGACGTGGACCTCCTGGCCTCTCGACTCAATTGCAAGGTGTCGTTTTGTGGCCAGGTCCAGCGATCCCTGGGCAGACGTGTCAGATGCCCCATGGGGCCAGTATCGGTAATTTATGCCTATCCCCCACTGAAGTTGCTTCCTCGTCTGCTCCGCAGAGTGGAGACCAAGGGGATGCCGGTAATTCTAGTCGCTCCAGATTGGCCCTGGCGTCCTTGGTACGCCGACCTCATGCGCCTGGTGGCGGACGTACCCTGGCGGTTGCCAATGCGGGAGGACTTTCTGTCTCAAGGTCCCATACTTCATCCTGCTTTACAGTCGCTGGCTTTAACGGCATGGCTATTGAAAGCCAGGTACTAAGGGACGGAGGTCTTTCGGATTCGGTCATTTCAACCATGTTGAGGGCACGAAAATCTTCTTCCAGGAAGATCTACCATCGTACTTGGAAGGCCTACATCTCTGTGTGAAGAGATGGAGTGGCGTCCACGGACGTATTCGGTTTCCAGGATCCTGTTGTTGTTTTTACAGCACGGAGTGGATCAGAAACTTGCCTTAAGCACCATTAAAGGTCAGATTTCAGCCTTGGCTGTTTTTCTTTCAATGGCCTTTGGCGTCCCATTCCCTAGTGGGCACTTTTGTGCAGGGGGTTCGACATGTGGCTCCCCCAATTAGACCACCTCTTCCTCCATGGGATTTAAATCTGGTGCTCTCGGTTCTTCAGGAACCTCCTTTTGAGAACATCGGAGAGATTCCTCTCGACACTATCTCGAAGGTGGCCTTTCTAGTGGCCATTACATCTGTCAGAAGGGTTTCTGAATTGGCGGCCTTGTCTTGCAAGTCACCATACTTGGTCTTCCATAAGGATAAGACAGTGCTACGCCTGCAGCCCTCTTTCCTTCCAAAGGTAGTTTCGGCCTTTCACCTAAATGAGGACATTGTGTTACCGTCCTTGTGTCCTCGGCCGTCGCATCCCAGAGACACTGAGCTCCATACTTTAGACGTGGTATGTGCCTTGTGGGTGTACTTGTCTGTTACGGCTCTGTTTCGGAGGTCTGACTCGCTGTCTGGTCCACAAAAGGACCTGGCAGTCTCGTCTGCCTCCATTTCTCGGTGGACCAGACAGACTGTCATTCAGGCCTATGCCCTTAAGGGGCGGGCGCCCCGCTTTCTGGTCACGGCGCATTCAACCAGGGCTTTCCGACATCAAGCATCTGTCTCGCAAGTGTGCAAGGCGGCGACCTGGTCGTCCGTGCACACGTTCTCAACATTTTACAAGGTTGATGTGAGTGCATCTTCAGATGGTTCGGCCGCAAGGTTTTGCAGGCGGCTGTTTGAGGTTGAGACTCCTCCATTGAGGAGCTCTGCTTGTTGGGGGTGAAGTAAGTTGTTTTTGATGCTATTCCCACCCCTCGTTTTTTTAACACTGCTTGGGGATGTCCCATATGTCAAGGATTGAGAAGGCTGTGTCCGTCTATGGACGAAAAGAGAAAATACTTTTCTCTGTCGTCCATGGACGGACACAGCACCCACCCCTCCTTTTTTTTTTTTTTTTTTTTTTAGGTTTGTACTGCTTGTTACGAACTGAAACTGCTGACTGCAGGGCGGAGGGTTATGTCTAAAGGGACCGCCCCCTGGGCGGGACTGTTCAACGCTTGTTAAATGTTTAAACACATGTTACATTAATATGTTCTGCCTAGTCCTCTCCTATGAACAGGAACATAACCCATATGTCAAGGATTGAGAAGGCTGTGTCCGTCCATGGACGACAGAGAAGGATTTTACGGCGAGTGCAAAAAATCCTATTTTCTCACTGCTTATTTTAGCGTTGCCCTTTATTTCTGCAAGTTGAAGATCCCTGTTTAAACAGGCTAAAGTGGCACGTTTGGTATTGGTGTGTGACTAAGAGCCTATCGGTTTTTCCTTTTTTTTTTTTTTTTTTTTTTTGTTTCCTAGCAGGCTTGGCCTGGTGGAACACAGCAGATCCTACTACCGTCTACATGGCAGCAGCTACCTGGGGTCGCCCTTCATAATTCTGTTCAGCCAACAACTGTGATCCCTGAAACTATTGGAAGTAACCAGCAGCTTGCAGATTGGAGGTAATGTATACAAGTGACTTTTTTATAATGTATGATTAATCTCGGACAGTTGACAAACATTTTGTCCTGCCAGCAGTACCATTGTGTGCGTTTTTGTTTTTCTATGGAATAATCAATCATTCTACCGCATAAAGCACCAGCAATTTCATAATGTAGATTTACAGGTGTAAAATACGTTTTTCAGACCAGAGGAAACTTCTCCCTTCATAAACCTTTAAAGTCAGCACTATAGATAAATGCTGTCATTGTGAAATTGACAGATTTGTTTGTTGGCCTAGAATTTTATTTTTATTTTTTAAAAGTGCTCGCTTAGCCAATGATCTACAGCCATTGTTTACTTCAGCTCTGGAAGGTTTTACCCCCTTCCTGACTAGGCCATTTTTGCGAAACGGCACTGTGTTGCTGTAACGGACAACTGTGCGGTCGTGCCACACTGTACCCAAAAAATCCCAATAAGCGTATATTGATCAGTTTGAAAAGTTAGTGTCTACAAAAACTATGGGATTGATTGGTGGACTTTTTACCAGTAATGGCAGCGATTTTTAGCATGATTGCGGTGGACATATCGGACAGCTGGCATTTTTTGGGGACCAGCGACACTAATGGTGATCAGTGCTAAAAATATGCAATGTCATTGTACTGATGACACTGGCAGGGAAGGGGTTAACATCCAGGGTGATCAAAGGGTTAAAGGGGTTGTAAACCTTCGTGTTTTTTCACTTTAATGCATCCTATGCATCAAGGTGAAAAAACACCTTGCAGTGAACATTGGCTCCCGCAGCTGTCAATCAAATCCAATGACTGGGGGGGGGGCTGGGCCGAGTCATACACTCGGCGACTATGGACGCGAAGTGTATGACTCAGGAGCGCGCTCGCAAGGTAACCCCCTCGGGAGAGCTTCCCAGAGGGGGTTATCCAATGCGGGGGAGGAGCTGCGAGAGCTGCCGTGGGACCCCAGAACAGGTGGATCGGGGCCACTCTGTACAAAATGAACTGCACATTGGAGGCAAGTATGACATGTTTGTTAATTAAAAAAAAAACGAACCTTTAGTTTCACTTTTAAATGTGTTCCTTGGAAGTGTTTCTTACTGTGTGGGGATGGTTTAACTGTAGGAAGACAGCAGTGGTTCTGCTTAGCAGAAACACAAGATCTGTCTTCCTTACTATCAGAGCAGCGATCTGCCTTGTTTACATAGGCAGAGCGCCGTTCTGCATCTTGAATGATCGCCGGGTCCGCTGGACCTGCTGATTGGCTCCCGCTGTTGTCCAATCACGCGGGAGCGGGGATCTGGCGGCGCGTTGCATACGGTAGGTGATGTTACGTTTATGTACGTGGGGCAGTCCTTAAGTGATTGACATTTATCTGTGAAATATTGCCATTACCACCCAAGACCAGGGTGCTTTGGTTGGCTGATTTGGTATTTCAAGTTTTAGGGTAAGTTTTCAAGGCAGGGACTTTTGTAATAAAATGTGTATATTCACATTTTTAGCTGGGTGCTTCAAAGAAATGTAGGTTTTTATAAGTTGTTAGTACTGTCCTTTTGTGTATATAATAAAACCGATCTTGGGTAACAGTTGCAATACCCAAATAGTCTGCATGCATCAGAAATGGCTGTGGTACTTCAAATATGCTTATCTTTCCTAATAGAAATGCACATTCCCATGGAAACCAGTATAGCGCACTGATGCAGCAGCCATCATTACTTTCTAACCATGTGACCTTGGCTGCGGCCCAGCCTCTAAACGTGGGGGTTGCTCATGTTGTTCGGCAGCAACAAAATGGGAACGTGTCGGCAAAGAAAAACAAGCCACATCAATCGCACAACGCCAAGTAAGGGCTTTGACAAAGAAAAAACATTCATTGTGCCTCATCTACATTCTTTACGGATCCTTCATAATCCACTAGATGTTCATCAGAAAAGAAATAAGCTAGTTATCAGATATTGCATTCACTAGATGAGTATTTTAGACATCACACACTTTCCAAGTTGACCTTCAGTCATGCTAATGTCAAGTTAGGTGTTTAGAAAAGATAATTCCGCAATGGAAAGTAACCTCAAATGTTGAATAAAGTGTCTTTATAAGCTGCCTGTCAATTATATGTATTATAGGCTCTTAAACATTTTTTCCAAATTGAAAATTATTCTTGAAACATATTGCCTCAGTTTTTCACCAGTGTGGAAGTTATTGGATGTAACATTTTTTTAACGTAAGTAGTGGGTCAGAAGTATCTTCTAGGTTAGACTTCATTGCAGATGTGTTTTTTGAGGTAATGGATCTCTTGAAAGATTTGAAAATTTTTTGCTTAGAAGTAGGGCCGGAACAACTAATCGACAACTAATCGATTATGAAATTAATCAATTACTAGTCTCATAATCGATTAATCGGCCAGTAACATAATGGGGTTTAAAAAAAAACTAAAATTAGCCCTTTATAGTACAATAAGAGCAAATCGCTACTGTAAATATTACTTTCACTGTCCCACAGTAAAAAATTCACCCCTTAGGGTACTTTCACACTGGGGCATCACGGGCATTGGCGGTAAAGTGCCGCTATTCTTAGCGGCGCTTTACCGTAGCCTTTGCCGCGATTTTCGGCCGCTAGCAGGGCGCTTTTAACCCCCCGCTAGTGGCCGAAAAAGGGTTAAAACCGCCCGCAAAGCGGCGCTATGCCAGCGGTACAATTGATTTCAATGGGCAGGGGTGCTTTAGGGGCAGTGTATACACTGCTCTTACAGCGCTGCAAAGATGTGGCTAGCAGGACTTTTTTACCGTCCTGCTAGCGCACTGCTCCAGTGTGAAAACCCTCAGGGTTTTCACACTGGAGAGAAAGGAGCGTCTCTTTCAGGGCACTTTGCAGGCGCTGTTTTAAGCGCAATAGCGCCTGCGAAGTGCCCCAGTGTGAAACCAGCCTTACAGTAGCGATTATTTGGTCTTTTTGTACCAATTTTCGTTTTTTTAACCCCGTTCTGTCACTAAACATCTCAGGCCTGGGTCACACCTCTGTGTTTTTTGGTGCTTTTTTTCAGAAACACACATGGTTTCCTATGGGACACGTTCACATCTATGATTTTTTCATCTGCTGCGTATTTGGAAAGGGCAAGGACTTTTTTTAATGCAAAACTGTGCTATTTTGTTTTTTTGGTTCAATATACTTCAATGGAGAAGCTGCAGAAAAGCCTATAATGCGTTTTTGCGGCAATTTGTGTTTTTTAACCTGCCCAACAAAAAATTGGGCAAAAAAAATGTAAGAATGGAAATCGCTGCAAAAGTATTTTTTTTTTATTTTATTTTTTTTAAGGTTATTAACCGATTAATCGAAACAATCGGCCAACTAATCGATTATGAAAATAATCGTTAGTTGCAGCCCTACTTAGAAGTGGCTCTAACCCAGGGGTCTCAAACTGGCGGCCCTACAGCTGTTGTGAAACTACAAGTCCCATGAGGCATTGCAAGAATGACAGTTACAAGCATGATTCCCTCAAGCAGAGGCATTATGGGATTTGTAGTTCCGCAACATCTGGAGGGCCACCAGTTTGAGACCCCTGCTCTAACCAGATTTAAACGTAGAGATTTAGCTGGCCGTGTTTTGGCTAAAGCTTAAGTCTAGGTAGGTGGTAGTTCAGGGTATTCTAAAAGCATTCGCAGAATGCATTCAGACATGGCTGCAGTCAAGATGGTGAAACAATGACAGTAGTTTTAGTCAGTGGAAAGTGCCGGGATACCCTTTTAATAATTTGTCATGTTTATAGGTCTTTCTAGACAGGTTTTAAGGCAGAAATGTTTTTGTAGGCCTTAGAAGATACACATTACAATGTTGTCACATGCTAGCTGGTACATAGCCTAAATTTCATATTCAGCCAGCAAATTGCTATGTCTGCTTAACTGGTGATTAAAAAAAAAAATCTGTGGTTGTCACCAACTAGGTCTGGTGGACAAACCTCCAACACTTCCAGTTAGTGTCAGATCTTGCTGATAATTCTTGCTTTTACATACTTAAATTGCTAAAGGCACTGGATTATACCTTTCCATACAGTAAAGTGGACACTTTGAGCTAGTTTGCTGGAAGCATAAAGACTATAATGGGAAAGTTTTATTTTAGTGTAGAATAACTTTTGGAATTCCCTCAAATCACTGTAAATTTTAATGCATTGAGTGGGTGTCCTTCTTTTTTTTTTTTTTTTTTTTTTTTTTTATCCATTCTTCAAAAGACTTACATTTATTATTTTGACCAAAGAACAATTGGCACTTTCGCAGCACCTCATCCATATTGGTTGGTTTCATATTTGATAATTGATTCTTTGTGATTTCTTTAGGAATGTTGACAGTATAGAGCCATTAACAGTTTGTTCAATATGTTATTGGGTTGGCATGTTACCCGTAGTACCACAAAACAGGCAAACCATTTTCCTAGTGAAAGTTACTAATTATGTTTATTTGAACAGGACCCTTTGTGCTTTGGATGTTATTCCGTCGCAAATTTATTCACTTGTTGGGAGTAGCCCACTTCATGCCTCCACTTCATACAACACGCTCCTTCCTATCCAAGAGCAACGCCAACCCATCGTTATTCCAGATACTCCTAGCCCTCCTGTGAGTGTTATCACCATCCGCAGTGACACCGATGAGGAAGAAGATAGCAAGTACAAGCCAGGAAGGTAAGAATGTGGCAGTGACTATTCTTACACCTTAAACATGCTAAATTTACTTTTAATTTGGTCTCTAAGGCCTCTCTTCACACAGGCAATCCAATCAGGTCCACCTGTCAGTTTTGCTTCATGTAGGCCTGTTGGCAGAAGGATGTAAACGGACACACATTCCAGCTTTTACCTTAATCTGCCCAAGTCCGGGAATAAAAAAAAGGTCCATTATTTATGACCTAAACATGAGGTAATTGTATGTAAGCAGATGTAAATCCGTTTACTTCCAGCTACCTGTAAAACTAAAAGCTCCTGCAGCAAAAAATGTACTAGATTCAGCAGGGGGGGGGGATCTGTTCACAAATCCCTTTCCGATGGTCCACACGGCCTGTGTGAAAGGGGGCCTAAATAGGATGCATGTGAGTGTGTGTGATAGTGCTGCATGCTTTCAGCGTGTGTTCTGTATACATGTGGTACAGAATGAGGCAAGTATGATGGATAGAGGTTGTTTTGTTTGGGTTTAAAAAAAAAAAGCTAAGTGTAAAAGACATCCTAAGGTGTTTTTTGGACCTCCTGCTTCTTCTGAATGCTTGGCTGCTATAGACAATTGACAACACTCAAAGGGACCACAATTTTTTTTAATTTATTTTTTTACCACTTGACCACCAGAAGGTTTTGCCCCCTTCATGACCAAGTGCAGGTTTTGCTATTCAGCATTGTGCTACTTTGTTATGCAACACTACGCAAATGCATTTATTTTTTTCATTTTTCACACGGCATCAGTGGTAAAGAGCTGCTATTTTTAGCGGCGCTTTACCGTTGTTTTTGCGGAGCTATTCGGCAGCTAGCGGGGCTCTTTGAACACCCGCTAGCCGGCAAACAAGGTTAAAACCGGCGCTTTGCCGGTGGTTCTGCGGCGCTGCCCCTTGATTTATATGGGCAGGGTTGCTTTAGGATGCAGCCAGCAGGACTTTTTTGAGCGTCCTGCCAGCGCACCGCTCCAGTGTGAAAGCCTTCGGGCTTTCACACTGGAGTGAAAGAGGCGGCTCTTTCAGGGCGGCTCTTTCAGGGCGGCTTTGCAAAAACTATTTCTCTTATCATCCATGGACTGACACAGCGTGTCTTTACACTTTACACGTGGGTTATGTCCCTGCTTGCAGGAGAAGGCCTAGGCAGAATGTGAGATGTTATACATACATTCTAAAAAGCCAGAGCTTAACAGCCCCGCCCAGGGGGGCGGTCCCTCCGGACATAACCCTCCCCCTGCAGTCAGCAGACCTCAGTTTCTTTCTGCCTAGCAGAAGAAGACGTGGCTCTCTCAACAGCCAGTCTCCTGACCTATTTTTATTCCTTTTTTGGAATTCTTTTTTATTTTATTTTTGAGAATCTTCTATCAACTGTCGGCTGGGCAACAGGTTGGGTACAAGATATCCTCGTAGTCTTCCCTGTCCGACCATCGAGCGTGCTGATCCTCGCCTTGTGTGCGTGAGACTCAGTTCACGACATACCCCATGACTCCAGGGGTGGCCGGGTTTGCTTTTATGCTCCCACGGTCCTCTCAAGACTGAACAGTTCCTGACTGACCTGTATCTTTCGCGGTGGACCGGGCCGACAGCTAATCAGTACTGCACTGTGATAGTCCTGTCAGAAACACACCAGTGGGTCCCTCAGGGGACGGGTAAGTAGTTTCTCCTGCCTGCAGGTGAGTACAAAAGGCTGTGTTTCTCTGTGGGATTTTCCCTGTCTCCCCCTGTATTTCATTGTCACTCTGTCACCATTGCTGGCGCTGTGCTGTGTGGGGTGCCTGGGGGTCACACTGTTCTTGGAGGGGGCTCATGCTCGTCTGCAGATATGCTTGGGGCCTTTTTTGTTGGTTTTTGGGGCCTGAGCGCCGAGTGGCGCTGTGTGTGTTTTTTTCACTTTATCTGCGTCATGGTGGCCATCTTGCCGCGGATCGCCTCAGTGAAGTGCGGCGGCCATTTTCTTGTAGCCCGCACGCTTCTCAGCACTAGTTTTGGCCTCTAGCGCTGCTGTGACGGTGAGAATCTCCTCACAATCTCCTCACAGCTCACCAGCAATGACAAAGCGCGGTACAGACAGGGGAACTGAGCGGTCCCTGGTCCGGTTTGGTGAGTCCCCTGGGCGCCCCCTCAGTCAGCACAGCCTGTGGGTGGAACTTTTATCTGAGGAGTCTCAGAGGGGGACAATATGGAGTCTGTGTCACCAGCTTCCCCTAACATGTCAGTGGACAAAAGGCAGTGCTTTAGCACCTGCGGTCCCTATGGACCAGTTGTGGGCAGTCCTGGAATCATTTCTGACCAGGATGGGAGCTGTGTGCGAGCGCAAGGGAGCAAAAAAGCGCCCTCTGCCCACTTTATCTACACGAGGGCAGTGCGCTGATTCAGATATGGGCCTAGCCACTACCGCTCAGGACCCTAGCTCTGAATGTATTGGATGGTTTTGAAAAGGACATTCCTTTATGAGGAAGACTCCAGTTCTGAGTCAGTAAATGACAGGGCGCTTGTTAGTGTACTCATGACTGCGGTGAGGGACACTCAAGCTCAATGCAACGGATGCAGAACCTCAGGCGGATACAGTCTCCTTTGGTTCCTTTCAGGCCAGGCCTTCTAAAGAGGTTTTTCCATATGTAACTTTATTTGACCAGCTCATTGATAAGGTCTGGGAAAAGCTGCAGAAGATTTTTTTATGGTCCCGCGGCGTTTTGTCTATCAGATACCCCTTTTGAAGTTGCCCTACTTAAAAAGTGGGCTTCTCCCCCAGTGGTCGACCCTCCAGTCGCCCGGTTGAATAAGGCCATCACTCTCCCGATGGAGGGAACTCCTGCATTTGAGGACCCCACTGACAGGAGGTCAGGAGTGGTGAGCAGAGCCATGTTTGCCTTGTTGGGATCCGCCTTACGACCTGTGGTAGCGGCGGCCCTTGTGTCTTGCACACTTACAGGTTGGGCAAAAATGTTGCACCTAGCTGTACAGGAGCATAATCTTCCTCCAGACACAGTTGCTCTGGCCCACCAACTGGGCAGGGCCTGGTTTATGTGTGCGACGCCACGTTGGACGCGGCCCCTTTAATATCCAGGGCCTCTGTCTCGGTGGTGGTATTGCGTCTTATCTGGTTGAAATGCTGGTCTACTGACTTAGCCTCTAAGAAGCTCCTCATGGATCTACCATTTAAAGGTGGTAGACCTTTCGGTGCTGCTCTGGATGACATTGTCAAGGATGTCATGGGAGGTAAACACACTCTTCTTCCTTAGATTAGCAAAGGTAAGGGGGCCCGCCGCAAACAGGGTCCTTCCTTTCCAGCAAAAAAGTTTTTTTTTCGTCAGTCGAGTCCACGGGTAGGCCCTCCCAGACTGACGGCAGTGCGGCTGGTGGGCACAAGCGCCCCAGGGTGCGTAAGCCAAACAAGCGGCTCCCAAGCCCGCCTCCGCGTGAAGTCTTGCCCCGCCCGACTCTGGGGTGGGGGGAAGACTTTCCAGGTCACGATTCGGTGGACCTCCCGAATCTCCGACTGGCGGGTGTGCGAGGTGGTCACCTCAGGATACGGGATAGTATTCCGATCCTGGCCCCAGACAGATTTTTTCACTCAAATCTTCCTCTCCTTCCTACCCGTCGGGCAGCCCTCTTGGGGGCTGTACAGGATTTGATCAGGTCCGGAGTGATTGTGCCGGTTCCGTCACAGGAGAGTTTTTCAGGGATTCTACTTGAATCTGTTTTGTCCCAAAAAAGGACGTGGTTTGACCTATCCTGGACCTCAAGGCCCTGAATGCCTTAGAGAAGGTGCAGAAATTCTGCATGGAATCCATTCGCACGGTGATCTTTACACTCCACCAAGGGGATTTTCTTCTGGCGTCCTTGGGCTTCAAGGACGCCTACTTGCGTGTTCCGATCTGCGCAAGTCACCAGAGGTTTCTGCGCTTTGCGATCAGCGAAGTCCACTATCGATGTGGCTCTTCCTTTTTGGCCTAGCCTCGGTACCATGGGTGTTCACCAAGGTGCTTGCTCCGGTTCTAGCCTTTCTGATACAGCGAGGCATTGCTGTCGTGGGCTATCTGGACGCTCTTCTGCTAAGAGCAGAAAGTGGCTCAGACTTAGAAGAATGTGTGACTATCGTCAATCAGACCCTCGGGGACTTCGGGTGGTTCCTGAACATTCAGGAGTCAGTCCTGGTCCCGACTCAGCGTCTGGAGTATCTAGGTCTGATTCTGGACTCCTTGGAGGCAAAGGTGTCCTACCTCCTGGAGAAGTTTCTGGCACTTCAGTCTGCGGTGCGGGTGCTGACGTCCTGAAAATGGTGGTCAATCCGTTTTTGCATGCGAGTCCCGGGACTCGTGGTGGCCTCCTTCGCGGCCGTTCCGTATGCCCAATCACACACCAGGGCATTGCAGAAAGAGATCTTGTCCACCTGGGACAAATCCCCGTTGTCCTTGGATCTTCAGATCCACCTGGTCAGGGCGTCTCTGACATGGTGTTTGAGATCCTCGGCTCTTCGGTCCGGAAAGTCGTTCCTCCCCATCCAATGGACGATACTCGCGACAACGCCAGTCTGACGGGCTGGGGTGGAGTCTGGGGAGTCCTGTCGGCCCAAAGGCTTTGGACACCGGACGAAGCCCGTTTACCAATCACTGTTCTGGAATTTACGGGCAATCAGGCTGTGCCTCTCCTCGGGTCGGAGAGATTACAGGGTCACTCAATCAGGATCCAGTCACACAACGCCACGGCGGTGGCGTATGTAAACCATCAAGGGGGGGACTCGGAGCTCAGCTGCGGCTTCCGAGGTAGCCCGTATCCTGAAGTGGGCCGAAAGAAACGTGCCGGCTCTGTAGGCCATTTACATTCCGGGCATAGACAATGGGCAGGCAGACTATGGGAGTCGCCAGACGCTGGACCAAGGAGAGTGGTCCTTACATATTTCAACTCCTTTGCCGACGGTGGGGCACGCCGGATGTGGACCTGATGGCCTCTCGACTCAATCGCAAGGTGTCGAGGTTGTGGCCAGATCCAGGGATCCTTGGGCGATGCCTCCGATGCGTTGGTGGCCCCATAGGGTCCTTATCACCTGATATAAACTCCGGTGATCCTAATTGCTCCGGATTGGCCTCAGCGTCTCTGGTACGCTGATCTACTACGTCTCGTCGCGGACGTTCCCTGGCGGTTGCCGATGAGGGAGGACCTTCAGTCTCAAGGTTCTATGTTTCATCCGGCTTTACAGTCTCTGGCTTTAACGGCATGGCTGTTAAAAGCCAGGTGTTGAGGGACCGAGGTCTCTCGGACTCGGTCATTTTGACCATGTTAAGGGCACGGAAGTCTTCCTCCAGACAGGTCTATCACCGTGCCTGGAAAGCTTATATCGCCATGTGCGAAGCGCTGGACTGGCATCCTCGGACGTATTCCGTCCCCAGAATCCTGCGTCTTCTGCAGTGTGGAGTGACCCAAAAGCTTGCTTTGAGTACCATTTTAAGGATCAGATTTCGGCCTTGGCCATCTTCTTTCAGCGACCTCTAGCGGGTCATTCCTTGGTTAGCACCTTGTGTTGGGGGTTCGCCATGTGCTCCCTCCTGTCAAGCCTCCTCTCCCACCGTGGGATCTGAATTTGGTGCTCTCGGTCCTCCAGGAACCTCCTTTTGAGAATATCGGGGATATTCCCCTCTTGTCTTGTCTCAGAAGGGGGCCTTTTAGTGGCAATCACTTCTGTTTGATGAGTGTCTGAGTTGGCGGCCTTGTCCTGCAAGTCGCCATATTTAGTCATCCATAAGGATAAGACTGTGTTGCATCCGCGACCTTCCTTTTTGCCAAAGGTGGTGTCGACCTTTCACCTACATGAGGACATTGTCCTCGCCCATCGCATCCCAGAGTTTGCGCTGCACATATTGGATGTGGTACGAGCCTTGCGGGTGTACCTGTCTGCTACTGCTTCTATTCGGAAGTCTGACTCACGGTTTGTGACTTTCTCTGGTCCAAAACGGGGCCAAGCGGTTTCGTCTGCCATTTCTAGGGGAATCCGACAAACCGTCAATCAAGCCTATGCTCTCAAAGGGCGGGCGCCTCCCTTTCCGGTTACGGCGCATTCCACCAGGGCAATTGGTGCTTCCTGGGCTTTCCGACATCAAGCGTCAATTGCACAAGTGTGCAAGGCGGCGACCTGGTCGTCTTCATGCCTTTTTAAGTTTTATAGGGTTGATGTGGCTGCATCTTCGGATGCTTCCTTCGGCTGCAAGGTGTTGCAGGCCGCTGTTTAAAGTTGCAACTCCTCTGTTGAGGAGCTCTGCCTTGTTTGGAGTGAAGTTTTTTGGTTTTTCCATTTATACTGCTCCCATCCCTCTTGACACTGCTTTGGGACATCCCACGTGTAAAGTGTAAAGACACGCTGTGTCAGTCCATGGATGATGAGAGAAAATAGGATTTTTGTACTTACCGTAAAATCCGTTTCTCTGACATCCATGGACTGACACAGCACCCACCCTTCTTTTTAAGTTTGTACTGCTTGTTACGAACTGAGGTCTGCTGACTGCAGTGGGAGGTTTATGTCCGGAGGGACCGCCCCCCTGGGCGGGGCTGTAAAGCGCTGGCTTTTTAGAATGTATAACATCTCACATTCTGCCTAGGTCTTCTCCTGCAAGCAGGGACATAACCCACGTGTAAAGACACGCTGTGTCAGTCCATGGATGTCAGAGAAACTGATTTTACGGTAAGTACAAAAATCCTATTTTTTAGCGCTATAGCGCCTGAAAAGCACCTCAGTGTGAAAATAGCCTAATATAGCTTCCTTTTGGTGGTATTTAATCACCACTGGGATTTTTATTTTTTGCTATATAAACAAAAATATCAAGTTTTTAGGAAAAATGTTTTTTACTTCATAAAATTTTGCAAACAAATCTTTTTCTTCATAAATGTAGGCCAAAGCGTATTTCTTTGTTAAAAATTACCTAAATCGGTATAGGTTTAACCACTTGCCTACTTGGCACTTTTACTCCCTTCCTGCCCAGGCTGATTTTCAGCGCTCACACTTTGACAATTGCACTGTCATGCAGCACTGTACCCAAATTACATTTTTATAATTTTTTCACACAAATAGAGCTTTCTTTTTCTTAGTTTCCTTCACTGATGTGCGTTGAGGCGGCATGGATGGGCACTGCTGGACCTGTATTGTAATCGAGGCACTGATCAGTTCCCTGATTACTTGTCCAGATCTCCTCTGCAAGGAGAGCCGATAAACGGCGCTTCCTTGTTTACATATGACTGGCTGTGATTGGACAGCCAACCGATCACATGGGTAAAGAGCTGCGTCATCGGCTCTTTACCGAGATTGGAGTTGCGCCATGTGCTAGGAACACTGCGCGAATGGCGTGCTGCACGCCAGTGGCTGTTTTGGGGCGCCGTCTTATGACGGAAAGGGAGGCGCCCGCCCCTTAAGGGCATAGGCCTGTATGACAGTCTGTCTGATCCACCTAGAAATGGTGGTGGCAGAAGAAACCGCCTGGCCATGTTGTGGTCCTGACACAGCCACAAATAGCGAGTCAGACTTCCGAATAGGAGCAGTAACGGACAGGTACACCCGTAAGGCACGTACCACGTCTAGCGAGTGAAGCGCAAACTCTCTGGGATGCCACGGATGAGGACACAAGGATGGCAGGATAATGTCCTCATTAAGGTGAAAGGCCGAGACCACCTTTTTGGTAGAAAAGGTCGCGGACGCAACACAGCCTTATCCTTATGGATGACCAAGAAAGGCGGCTTGCAGGACAATGCCGCCAATTCAGACACCTGTCTGACAGAAGTGATGGCTACCAGGAAAGCCACCTTCTGAGACAAGGTCAAGAGAGGGATATCTCTGATGTTTTCAAAAGGAGGTTCTTGAAGAACCAATGGCACCAAATTCAGATCCCAAGGAGGGAGAGGTGGTTTAATAGGAGGGGCCACATAGCGAACCCCCTGGACAAAGGTGCCAATTAAGGAATGGCCCGCTAGCGATCATAAGAAGACAGGCAGGGCCAAAATCTGACCCTTGATGGTACTCAAAGCAAGCTTTTGGGTCACACCACGCTGCAAGAACAGCAGAATCCTGGGAACGGAATACGTCCGTGGACGCCAATCTAGCTCTAAACACATAGCGATGTAAGCTTTCCAGGTACGGTGATCTTTCTGGAGGAAGATTTCCGTGCCCTCAACATGGTCGAGATGACCGAATCTGAGAGACCACGGTCCCTTAGCACCTGGCTTTCAATAGCCATGCCGTTAAAGCCAAGGACTGTAAAGCAGGATGAAGTATGGGACCTTGAGACAGAAGGTCCCCCCTCAATGGCACCTGCCAGGGAACGTCCGCAACGAGGCGCACCATATCGGCGTACCAATGACGCCGTGGCCAATCCGAAGCAATGAGGATCACCGGAATCCCCTCGGCCTCTACCCTGCGAAGCAGCAACTGTAGCAGAGGTCAAGCATATATCAGGCGATACCCTACAGGGTTACCAACGCATCTGAGGCGTCTGCCCAGGGGTCCCTGCACCTAGCCACAAACCTTGACACCTTGTGATTGAGTCGAGAGGCCAAGAGGTCCACGTCCGGCATGCCCCACCGCCGACAGGAGATGGAACACCTCCGAATTCAAGGACCATTCCGCCTGGTCAAACATCTGCCGGCTCAGATAGTCGGCCTGCCAGTTGTCTATTCCTGGAATGTAAACGGCCGACAGAGCCGGCACTTCTTTCCGCCCACCTTAGGATGTGGGCGACCTCGGACGCCGCAGCTGAGCTCAGATTTCCCCCCTGATGGACATAAGCCACCGCTGTGGCGTTGTCCAACTGGATCCTGACTGAGTGGCCCTGTAGCCTCTCCGACCACGAGGAGAGGCACATTCGGATTGCTCGGAGTTCCAGGACATTGATCGGTAGACGGGATTCGGCCGGGGTCCACCGCCCCTGAGCTGAACGGACCCCCCAAACTCCACCCCAGCCCGTCAGGCTGGCGTCCGTCGTGATCACCGTTCACTGGACAGGAACGAACGACTTCCCCCGACCGAAGAGTCTGGGATCTCAACCACCACGTCAGGGACGCCCTGACCGGGCGAGTCACCTGGCTCTGATTAACCAATGACAATGGGGACTTGTCCCAAGTGGACAGGATCCCCTTCTGTAAGGCATGAGTGTGAGATTGGGCATACAGAACTGCCTCGAAGGAGGCCACCATAAGTCCAGGACACTCATGCAATAGCGGATCGATGACCATTTTCAGGACATCAGAAGCCGTACCGCAGATTGAAGAGTCTGTTCCTTTTCCGAGGATAGGAATACTTTCGCTTCCGAGGAGTCCAGGATCAAACCTAGATACTCCAGATGCTGAGTCGGGACCAGGACCGACTTCTGGGTATTTAGAAGCCACCCGAAGTCCCGGAGGGTCAGACTGACAATTGTCACACTTTCTTCTAACTCTGAGCCAGTGTCTGCTCTTAGAAGATCGTCCAGATAGCCCACGATGGCAATGCCTAGCTGTCTCAGCAAAGCCAGAATCGGGGTGAGCACCTTGGTGCCGACGCCAAACCGAAGGGAAGTGCCACAAATTGATAGTCGACTTCGTCTATCGCAAAGCGCAGAAACTTCTGGTGACTTGCGCAGATTGGGACATGCAAGTAGGCGTCCTTGATATCCAAGGATGCCAGAAAGTCCCCTGGGTGGAGCGCAGCAATCACTGTGCGAATGGATTCCATGCAAAATTTTTGAACCCTCAAAGGCATTTAAGGCCTTTAGGTCCAAGATAGGATGCACTCCGTCCTTTGGGACCACAAACAGATTCGAGTAAAACCCCTGAAACCTCTCGTGACGGAACCAGCACAATGACTCCGCACCTTAGCAAGTCCTGCACTGCCCCCAAGAGGGCCGCCCGACGTGCTGAAAGGAGAGGGAGATTTGAGGGAAAGAATCTGTCTGGAGGCCAGGAACGTAACTCTATCCTGTACCCCCGAGGTGACCACCTCGCACACCCACCGGTCGGAGATGCGGGAGGTCCACTGATCCGTGAACCTGCAAAGTCGTCCCCCCACCCCCGAGCCGGGAGGGGGCAAGAATTCATGTGGTGGCGGGTTTGGGAGCCGGCTTGGTCGGCTTACGCACCCAGGGACGCTTCTGTCCACCAGCCGCAGTTTTTAGACTTTTTTTTTTAGAAGGCTTGGCTTTGAAAGAACCAAAGGAGAAAGCGTCCGCCTGAGGTTCCGCAGCATCCAGCTTGAGTGTCCCACACAGCATCAATGAGTTCACTTACAAGCACCCTGTCCTTTACTGATTTAGAACCGGAGTTTTCCTCACCAGGAATGTCCTGTTCAAAAATATAAAATAATTCAGAGCTACGGTCCTGAGCTGCAGCTAGACCCATATCTGAGCACTCCTCCACTAAAGATGATGTGGGGAGAGGGCGCTTTGTAGCTCCCGTGCGCTCACACACCGCTTCCATCCTGCCAAGATATGATTCCAGGACTGCCGACAATTGGTCCATGGGGGCTGAAGCACTGCCGGTTGCCTCTGACATGAATGGGGAAGCAGGTGAACCAGACTCCATAACTCGCCACTCTCAGACTTTTTCTCTTTTTGTGTTTTAAAAAAAAAAAAGTCCACCCGCTGACTGTGTGGGGTTACCCAGGGGACTCACCGACCCAGTGGGGACCGCTCGGTTCCGCTGCCTGTGCTGTAATAGCGCAAATGAGCAGTATGTGAGGAGAACCGCTGCGATAGAGGCCAACAGAAAATGCGTGCGACTCCAAGAAAATGGCCGCCGCAGTAGTAACTGCATACTATTGCGTCATAGCGATTTGCGGCAAGATCGCCACCATGCGCCCCATAGAAAGTATACAGAGACACAGTAAAACAGCGGCGCACAGGCACAAAAGAACACTTTCCCCATGCAGAGCCATGAGCCCCCCCCCCCCCCCAGACCGAGTGACCCCCCCCCCCCCCAGGCAGCACACCACCAGTTAACAGGTGACAGAGAGCAACAACAACGGCGAGACAGGGAAAATCCCCCATATAGAGGAACACACAGCACTGTACTAACCTGTTGAAGCAGGTGATACTACTTACCCGGCCCGGAAGGACCTACCGGTGTGTTCCTGACAGACCTATCATAGTTCGATACTGAGTAGCTGTCGGCCTGGTCCACCGCGAAAAGAGACAGCAGGTACTGTTCAATCAATCTTAGCGGACCGAGGAGCATAAAAAGCCCACTGGCCACCCCTGGAGTCATGGGGCATGTCGTGAACTGAGTCGCACGACGCAGCGAGGAGTCAGCACGCACGATGGTCGAACTGGGAAGACTACGAGGATATCCAATGTACCCAACCTGTTGCCCAGCCGACCGTTGATAGATCACAAAAACCAAAAAAAAAATTCCAAAAGGAATAAAAATTCTTCAGGAGACTGGCTCCGAAGCGAGCCATGTCCTCTCCTTCTGAGGACTGCAGGTGGGTGGGTTATGTCCGGAGGGACCGCCCCCTGGGCGGAGCGGTTCAGCTCTGGTCTTTAGAATGTATGTTGTAACATCTAACATTCTGCCTAGTTCGCTCCTGCAAGCAGGGACATAAACCCACTTGTCTAATATTAAGAGGCTGTGTCAGTCCATGGACGGTAAGAGAAATATATACGCTGTGTCGGCGGTCCTGGAGTCCTTTGTGTGCGGGCGCAAGGGGGGTAAAAAACGCCCCCCCCCCCTCCCCCCACAATCTTCTGGTGAAAGCTCTGATTCGGCCTTGGCTGTGGCACATGGCCCCTGTTCAGACGTCAGAGGATGCGGACCAGGACCATTTGAACAGTGAGGAAGACTCAGTGTCTGGGTCAGCGCAGGAAAAGGCACTTGTTGGAGCACTTATCACCGCAGTGCGGGAGACCCTAAAATTTGATGATACGGCGTGGGCATCTACTGAGGTGTCGGTGCCTTTTGGGTCCCACAAGCCGACCTGCACTGCTAAGGTGTTTCCCTACCTAACTTATTTTGATAAGTTTATATAGAAAGAATAGGAACGACCGCAGAGGGCCTTTTCGGTCCCAAAACGCATGGCGGTCCGTTACCCCTTTGAGGAGAGTCTCCTGAAAAATGGACATCTCCCCCGATTGTGGACCCCCCGGTATTCAGGTTAAACGAGGCCGGTAGAGGGGACCCCTGCCTTTAAGGACCCTGCAGACGGGAGGGCCGAGGCGGTGGCCCGGTCCATGTTCACGGTGGTTGGGGGGTCAGCCTTGCCAGTGTTGGCTACGGCCCTGGTGTCACACTTACAGAATGGGAAAAATTGTTGCACCACGAATTGGTAGAACAGGCTTCCCCGGTCTGCGTGGAACTGGCCGACCAGTTGGTGCATGGCCTTAAGTATGTCTGCGATGCGACCTTGGATACAGCTCCCTTGCTTTCCAAAGCCTCAGTATCTGCTGTGGTGCTACGTCGCCTGATTTGGCTAAAATGCTGGTCCGCGGACCAGACTTCCAAGAGGGCTCTGACTGATTTGCCCTTCCAGGGACAGAGGCTATTTGGAGCCTCGCTGGGTGACATTGAGAATGTCACTGGGGGGCAAGAGAAAAGGTAAAGAGCTGCGCCGTAGGCCAGGGCCCTCCTTTTCCGCTCAGAAGCGTGTTTTTTTTTCGTCAGCCCGGGCCCGCAGGTAATCGTTCCCAGGCCGAAAAGGGGCCAGCTGAGGGACAAAATCGTCCCTGGTTTCGCAAGCCAAACAAGTCTGCGACGGCATGAAGGTTTGCCCCCGCCCGACTCTCGGGTTGAGTGTTCGCCTTCACGAGTTTGCAGCTCGGTGGGCCTCCCAACCAGTGGGTTTTCGAAATGGCTTCATCAGGGTACAAGATAGAATTTCTTTCTTGTCCACCAAACAGATTTTTTTTTTCCCTCCAAACCTTCATCTTCCGGCTCATCGGAAGTCTTGTTTGGGGCAGTTCAGGACCTGCTGATGCGCGGGGGTAATAGTACCTGTGCCGCTGCCGGAAAGGTTTCAGGGATTCTACTCCAATCTGTTTGTAGTCCCAAAAAAGGACGGGGTCCGTCCAATCCTGGATCTCAAGGCCCTCAACACCTTTGTAAAAGTACGAAGGTTTAGGAGGGAATCAGTTCGCTCTGTGGTCGCTGCACTCCATCCGGGGGATTTTCTGGCGTCCTTGGACGTCAAGGACGCATACTTGCATGTCCCCATATACGTCAGGCATCAGAGATTTCTGCGCTTTGCAGTCTGGGACGATCCCTACCAATTTGTAGCTCTCCCTTTTGGCCTGGCTTTGGCATCAAGGGTTTTCACCAAGGTGCTCGCCCCGATTCTGGCTCTGCTGAGACAGCGAGGCATCGCTATCGTGGGCTACCTGGACGACCTCCTGAGAGCAGCTTCAGACTCAGAATTGGAGGAGGATGTGGCTATAGCCAGTCAGACCCTTCAAGCGTTTGGGTACTGAACCTCCAGAAGTCGGTGTTGGTACCGACTCAGCGCCTGGAATACATGGGCTTCATTCTGGACTCCTCCAGAGGCGAGTGTTTTTCTCCCTTTGGAAAAGTTACTGACTCTTCGGACTGCGGTGAAGCTGTTGGCATCCTGCAGGTGGTCGTCGCTGCGCTTTTGCATGCGAGTCCTGGGTCTCATGGTAGCCACTTTCGAGACAGTACCGTATGCTCAATTTCACACTCGAGTCTTGCAAAAGTAGATCCTGTACAGATGGGACAAATATCTGTTGTCCCTGGATTGTCAAATCCGGGTGAGCCAGCTAGTCAGGACTTCCCTGGTATGGTGGCTGAGATCCCTGGCCCTTCAGTCCGGGAAGTCATTCCTTCCCCTTCACTGGACAGTGATCACAACGGACACCAGCCTGACTGGTTGAGGGGGGAGTTTGGGGCGTATAGTCGACACAGGGTCGCTGGATGCAGGAGGAATCCCGCCTGTTGATCAATGTGCTGGAACTTCGGGCGATCCGGCGTTGCCTCTCCACATGGTCACAGAGGCTGCAGGGATGTCCAGTCAGAGTTCCTTGGTGACTGACGATGTGAGAGGACCTTCTGTCGCAAGGTCCTATACTTCATCCTGCTTTGCAGTCGCTGTCTTTAACGGCATGGCTGTTGAAAGTCTGGTACTAAGGGACCGAGGCCTGTCGGATTCAGTCATTTCCACCATGCTGAGGGCACGGAAGTCATCATCTCGGAAGATCCATCATCGCACATGGAAGGTCTACATCTCTGTGTGGAGATGGAGTGGCGTCCATGGACATATTCAGTTTCCAGGATCCTGCTGTTTTTACAGCGTGGAGTGGATCAAAAACTTGCCTTAAGCACCGTTAAGGGGCAGATATCAGCCTTGGCTGTCTTTCAACGACCCTTTGGCGGCTCATTCACTGGAGTACGTTTGTGCAAGGGGTTCGACGTGGCCCCTCCGGTTCGACCACCACTGCCTTCGTGGGATTTGATTCTGGTGCTCTCGGTACTTCAGGAACCTCAGTTTGAGAACATCAAAGATTCCCCCTTTTAACGCTCTCTCTCAAAGTTGCCTTTCTGGTGGCTATTACATCAGTCAGGAGGGTTTTGAGTTGGCGGCCTTGTCTTGCAAGTCTCTCTACTTGATCCTCCACAAGGATAAAGCGGTACTACGCCCGCAGCCTTTGTTACTTCCGAAGGTTGTTTCAGCTTTTTGTCTAAATGAGGACATTGTGCTTCCATCCTTGTGTCCTCGTCAGTCGCACCTCAAAGAGGTTTCTTTGCATTCCTTGGACATGGTCCGAGCTCTGCGGGTGTATCTGTCTGCTACGGCACCGTTTCAGAGCTCAGAATCGCTGTTTTTGACGGTAACTGGTCCAAAGAAGGGCCTGGCGGTCTCGTCGGCTACCATTTCTCGATGGATCAGACAGATCGTGATTCAGGCTTATTTTTTATGTTTGTACTGCTTTTTGACAAACTGAGCTGCTAGATGCAGGGTGAAAGATTATAGCCAGCGGGACCGCTAGTGTTGAGCTTTGCTGTTACATGTTTTAACTGTATAACATGTCTGCCTAGTCCTCTCCTGATAGACGGCATATAAACCCTAAGGCCGGTTTCACACTGGGGCCGTGTGTGCGGTGGCGGTATAGCGCCGCTATTTTTAGCGGCACCTATACCGTCGGGATCGCTGAGGTATTCGGCCGCTAACGGTGCGGTTTTAACCCCCGCTAGCGGCCGAAAAAGGGTTAATACCACCCGCAAACCGGCGGCTACGGCCGCGGTTTGCGGGCGGTATTATCGCGGTGTCCCATGCATTTCAATGGGAAGGAGCGGTGGAGGAGTGGTAAACACACCGCTCCTCTCACCGCTCCAAAGATGCGGCTAGCAGGACTTTTTTTTCACGTCCTGCTAGCGTACCATTCCAGTGTGAAAGCCCTCGGGGCTTTCACATTGGAGAGACGGCAGCCGCTGTTTAGGCTCTGTTTGCAGGTGCTATTTTTAGCAAAATAGCGCCTGTAAACCGCCCCAGTGTGAAAGGGGCCTTAGGTTAAGAATAAAGGAGCTGTGTCCGTCCATGGACTTTAGAGAAAAGGATTTTACGGCGAGTACAAAAATCCTATTTTAACTTTAAGCCAGTTTTTTACTTTGATTTAAAAAAAAAAAAAAATCAGGAGATGGCCATAACCATTTACTACAAAATAAAAGCCCAATTTGTCCTAAACAAAACAAAGGTAGTACCACTTTGATGTACAAAGTAGTTGTGGTGATTATATACATATGAGAACTTTGCAGATGCACTGCATATCATCCTAAAACGGATTTTCAATTGGTTGCTGCACATCATGGCTATTTGCATAGTGTTATGTAAGGCATGAGGTGTTAAAATCTGATTATTTTTACAGGCTGTTTGGCATGTTTGAAGTGCAGAGTAAATGGTAATATTAACGCTTAGCTGATATGTCCTTTAAACCACTATCATCTGTAAGTAGTGATCGTGGTTTGAATGTGGGTATTGTACATTTAGATTGCTAATGTTTGCAACTTTTTTTTCTTTTTAAAAGCTCTGGGATGAAAATGAGATCCAATGTTATAAGTTATGTTACGGTGAATGACTCTCCAGATTCAGACTCCTCTGTCAGCAGTCCGTATGTGGCCGACCACCTTTCAAACCTCAACGGTGTAAATGGTGTTTTTAATGTCCCTGGTAGCAGAGGCGCTCATCCACACAATTCCAGCTCCCGCACGATTATTGTACCTCCTCTAAAGACCCAAATTCATGATTGCAGTTTGGATAATCACCTTTCAGGTATGTTAGACCAAATGAAATATATGCTTCAGTCGAAACTAAAAGTGAAGGTACACCTGTCTAAGAAAAAACCTTAAAGTACATACAGTGCTAACATTTTTAGCATTGCCCACATTTGCCTTTAGCCCTCTCAAAGTTCCCTTGGTAACCCCCAAAGATTTATAACCTGCGAAATGCATAACTTGGTTAAAAGCTGACTGGTTTCTCCCAACAACTTCTTCTTTTATTGACCGATAGCTTCCTCTTTACCTTTGGAATTACGTGTAGGGCCCCAGGTGGCTTTTGACAATAGCAGAAAGCGTAGAGTGTTGCAGATTGCAGCAGTTGCTTCACCTGGCTTTAGGTATGTGCAGGCACTAGTGTGCTTGCATTCTCGTTTTTATTGACATCGTCCCTTAAATCTTGAAATATAGGAAAAAAACATCTTGCATGACTTTGGCCTACATTTTTCATCAATATTATCTGTCTCAAGCACAGTGGTTCTTGGATCATATTAGTGGCTCACAGACTCCATATAAAGAACACCTAGACTTTGACCTCAAGTCAAAATTAGTCAGCCAATTTAAACATAAACTAAGTCTTGCCTAACTGCAGAAACCACAAGATTTCTGCCATTACCTTTTTATTATGCAAAAATGTAAGTGCTTGATTTAATATTTTTATATCTGATACTAGGGGTTTAAGTTCCTCAATTTTTTTACTTGAGCCCTACTTAAAGCGGAGTTCCACCCAAAAGTGTAGCTTCCACTTTAAAGGGGTTGTAAAGGTTCGTTTATTTTCTAAATAGGTTCCTGTATGCTAGTGTATTGTTGGTTCACTTACCTTTTTCCTTTGATTTCCCTTCTAAATATTTTTTTTCTTTGTTTTCTTTGTCTGAATTACTCACTTCCTGTTCCTCCTCAGTAAGCTGTTCAGTAAGCTGTTTTGGCTGACTCCACACCACTCGGATGATGGTGTGAAGTTTAGTGAGGAGAAACAGGAAGTGAGAAATTCAGACCAAGAAAAAAAACATTTAGAAGGTAAATCAAAGGAAAAGGTAAGTGAACCAACAATACACTAGCTTAAAGGAACCTATTTAGAAAATAAAAAACGAATCTTTACAACCCCTTTAAGCACGCTTCGACCCCTTACATGCCACGTTTGAGGGGGTACCTGATTTTGACAGGTACTTCCTGCTTCTGTTCTCTCACCGCCTAGGCAACTCTTGCCCTCCCCTAGGCGGCCCCTCCCTCTCTGCAATCTTCTGGGACACGTCACATGTCCCAGAAGATTGGCTGGCCACTAGGAGAACACAGCACATCGCTGGACCTTGGGACAGGTGAGTGTCCTTTGTTAAAAAGCCAGCAGCTACACTTTTTGTAGCTGCTGACTTTTGATAAACATTTAAGTGAGTGCCTACCCTCTTGTATAGTGAGAAGTTCAGTGGTGGCCTTTTAAGCACTTTTAATTGACCATAGAGCAGAGGTTTGTGGGACATTGTCCTGGAATAAAATGTTAGGCCCCTTGTAAAAATATAAACAAATAAAAACATTAATCACAGAAGCACATAAAAGTACTCCATCTACCCTATGCCTGATGTGTGGGAGAGAGGTGGGCATGTTTTTTCATCTAATCTGGACATGTCCCAAAATACAAGGCCTTTGGATGCAAATTGTAACCTTTTTGCACGACACCATGGGTTCTCCTCTAGCACTAGACCCGAATTGTTCCCTGATGCCATTGATATGTTCACAAAGACATTCCTCCATGAGACATTGTTTTTGGTGAGGAGAATTATAGCCAGAAACTGGATGAGGCCTAAACCCCCTAAATTTGTAGAGTGGAAGGTGGATGTAAACAATACTTTACCGTATAAGAAATTTGTGTATATTAATAGAGGATGCCCAGCTAAATACAACAAAATATGGGACCGTTGGATGCAAGACTCTGACACCTGTTCATAATAGATATGCGACTTCTCGACATGTGCACCCCGCACCAAATGTTTCTCATGCTTCATTGTTATAAAAGCGACTAATGCCGTGACCTGTGGAATGTTTTAACATAATTATAGCAATTTGAAACCTACATTGTACCTGCACGGAATGCATCACCTCACATGTGAAGGCTATTTTTGTATTTCAGATGTAGATTTTAGACATGTATGTACCGTTGCGATTTAAAATCTATATTTAAGATCTCAGATATGATATGGGTTAAATAAGAGTTCTTTTGACCAGAAGTGAAAGCTTCAATATAATTTACTAGAGAATTGTTAAAGTTTAATTTAACACGCAAACTATCTATAGTCTTAAACAAGCAGGAAATAGGTTAAAAATACAAATATTTACATGGAGGAATATAGAGCATATTCCTCTCAGAGTACAAGCATGTGTAGTTAAATGTCAGACAGACCTTTACCATAATTACCATCCTTCAGGCTATCCTTCCATAAAAGAGAGCTCTCTTCTATCTCTCCTCTGAGTATATCTCTCTATCCTGATACCCCATAGATTGGCCTAGCTTGGATCATGATTGGAGGGCTTACTACATAAATCAGCCCCCTTTCATGCAAGTCCTGGTGACTATATCTGGGCAGGAGATTTAATTTAATTTTCCGAGGATTACAGGTGGAGCTCTCTTCATTGTATATCCCAGCATGGGATCCATTGAAGAGTGGGTTTAAAACCAATGGAATAGTCTCTCCAAGCTTGGGGCTTTGCAATGTCTGCTTTTGAACAAAAGGCTTCTGCGTCATCCTTTTGCCCAGCTTTCATAGATGCAAGCCAAATATATTCATAATTACAATATTTTACAGCTATTGATAAAGATTTCACATAAAACCATAAGGCAACAGCACTTTTGGCTTAATAAAAAATTTTTGTTTAAAAAAATAATTTAAAAAATCAGAAGCACACAGTGGTAGACCAGATGCATTTGCTCTTGGATAAGACCCTTGAAAAGTTAGTTTACGTTAAGTACGTAGGGGTACAAAATCTGCTTTGGAAATCAAGATTGTGATGAATCCTTTTTTTTTCCTATTCAATTGTGCAGCAGGTAGCCTTGGCAATACCGGCAAGTCAAAATCTTCCATGTCTTCAAATGGACAATCCGGCAGTTGCATTTCCCAAACAGGCTATCGTTCCCATCGTCTGGTAAATGGAGTGCAGCCTCTCAACCTCAGTCAAGTAAGAAGCCATGTAATTTGTTTGTCACACATACAGCATTTAACACCTGGCATTTTTATTTTTATGTGGTTTGGTTGGAAAATAGCAGTCTGTCACAAGCATGCTTAGGGTAGAACTATGGGCATTTTTTTTTTCATTTTGGTTAGAGCAAGAGGGTTATAACCCCGTCAGATTTTTATTTTTTTCTCCATGTGTGTCCCATTGTAGAGATTTCACTTCCTGTCCCATAACCAAAGTGAGAGAAAATCCCTGAAAATGAAGGGAATTCCTTGGGGACCCCTAAGTCACCAGAACTAGTGTCCCCATTGGAAGATTTCTCCTCTTACTTTTCTCAGGATTTTCTTTTTACTTTCACTTTGGTAAACGGGGCAAATAGAGGGTGAAATCTCCTTAACGAGCACAGACGGCACTAAAAACTGACAGGTGTTTTAATCCCTCTACACTTTATCCATAACTGAAATATTTTTTTTTTTGCCTTTTTAGTTTCACTTTAAGTTTTTAACAAAAAAAACAATGTTTGCATATTGTAAAACTGAAAAACTAGAAGCTGCCTTGATAACCTGTTCAAGAAACTTGAGCAGTAAAGTAATTGCTAGGCATTGTACGTCACAAGCATGTTAAGTAAAATGAAATAATGATGGCCTTGGAGACAGACAAAATAGGGAAGAAAGGTAGTATGCCAACATAAACAGAACATTGTTATAAGTTAAAATAAATATATTTAACTACTTGGCGCCCAGAGGCTGTCATATGACGTCCTGGGCTTTGTGGTGGTATATCTGAATGATGCCTGCATCATTCAGATATTGCCGTTTTCAGCCGGTGATTCCCTACACCAGTGTTTCTCAACTCCAGTCCTCAAGGCGCACCAACAAGTCATGTTTTCAGGATTTCCCTCAGATGAAACGGCTGTGGTAATTACTAAGGCAGTGAAACTGATCAAATCACCTGTGCAAAATAACGGAAAGCCTGAAAACATGGGGCGCCTTGAGGACTGGAGTTGAGAAAAACTGCCCTAGACCATAAGAATGATCATAGCGGCTGTTCCACTTGATCATTCTTACGGGTGGCGAAAGGGGACTTCCCCCTCCCGCCGCCCTCTTGTGCTTCTCCCGACTCACCGCTGCGATCGGTGAGTCAGAACGGATCCGCCGGCCCCCGGATGCTGATCATAGAGATTTCTGGCGGACCAGATGGTCGCCGGAGTCTCTATGATCGTCGGAGGCCGGGCACGATGGTATGACGTCACGCCCGGCCTCTGCATTCAAAAAAACTGTGCCGCCTCGGCTGTGGAGCAGTGATCGATTTTTTTATTTTAGGCTTTCCAGCCTAGTGGTGAGATGAGGGGTCTTATTGACCCCATATCTCACTGTAAAGAGGTCCTGTCATGTCATATTCCTATTACAAGGGATGTTTAAATTACTTGTAATAAAAATAAAAGTGATCAAAATTTTAAACGTGTCAAAATAAATAAGTAAAATTAACAATCATAATTTTTTTTTTTAAAGTGCCCCTGTTCCCGTGTGCTCGCTCGTAGAAGCGAACGCATATGCAAGTCCTGCCCACATATGAAAACTGTGTTCAAACCACACATGTGAGGTGTCGCCGCGAACATTAGAGCTAGAGCAATAATTCTAGACCTCTAACTCAAAACATTTTTTTTTTTTTCATTCTGGTCAAGGGGCAAGGAGTACAAGACATGGCTGGTATTCTGAGAGATGACTATACCATTAAAAATTGTATCATATAACGTGAGGGGACTGTGTTCACAGCATAAAAGGGGCCACCTATGGCATGAATTGCATCATTATGCTGCGGACATAGCGTTTTTACAAGAAACGCATTTCAGGGAGGGGTCTATATATGTTATGCCTGGACACATGTTCAATCACTGGTACCATGCACCATCGCCTATTGCTAGAGCAAGGGGGGTTACAATTGCTTTCAAGAAAACCTGCCCATGGGTATTGGAGTCTGTACAAGCTGACAGAGAAGGTCGCTTTTTATTTGTTAAAGGTACAATAAATAGCCAGCGATATACATTTGCTGCGATTTATGCACCAAATATAGGGACAATTTTCTTGCTAAAATGTTGAAGATTCTGGAGAAATTTAGGGAAGGCTGTTTGATCTTGGGCAGAGACTTCAATATTGTGCTTGATCCAAGTTTGGACACCACATCAGGGAAAACATCTCTATCCTTTAGAGCTTTAAAGCATTTAACCACTTAAGCCCCGGACCATTTGGTAGCTAAAGTACCAGAGGTGAATTTAGAATTTTGCACTGCGCTGCTTTAACTGTAAATTGTGCGGACATGCAATGTTGTAGCCAAACGAAATTTGCGTCCTTTTCTTCCCACAAATAGAGCTTTCTTTTAATGGTATTTGATTGCCTCTGCGATTTTTATTTTTTGCGATATAAACGGAAAGACCGAAAATTTTGAAAAAAAATGATATTTTCTACTTTTTGTTATAAGAAAAATCGAATAAACTCAATTGTAGTCATACATTTAGGCCAAAATGTATTCAGCCACATGTTTTTAGTAAAAAAAATGTCAATAAGCGTTTATTGGTTTGCGCAAAAGTTATAGCGTTTACAAACTAGGGTACATTTTCTGAAATTTACACAGCTTTAAATTTATGACTGCCTATCTCATTTCTTGAGGTGCTAAAATGACAGGGCAGTACAAAACCCCCCCAAATGACCCCATTTTGGAAAGTAGACACCCCAAGGAAATTGCTGAGAGGCATGTTGAGCCCATTGAATTTTTTTTTTTTGTCCCAAGTGATTGAATGACTAAAAAAAAAAAAAATTACAAAGTTGTCACTAAATGATATATTGCTCACACATGCCATGGTTATATGTGGAATTTCACCCCAAAATACATTTTGCTGCTTCTGAGTACGGGGATACCACATGTGTGGGACTTTTTGGGAGCCTAGCCGCGTACGGGACCCCGGAAACCAAGCACCGCCTTCAGGATTTCTAAGGGCGCAAATTTTTGATTTCACTCCTCACTACCTATCACAGTTTCGAAGGCCATAAAATGCCAAAATAGCACAAAACCCCCCCAAATGACCCCATTTTAGAAAGTAGACACCCCAAGGAAATTGCTGAGAGGCCTGTTGAGCCCATTGAATATATTTTTTTTTTGTCCCAAGTAATTGAATGACAAAAAAAAAAAAAAAATTATAAAAAGTTGTCACTAAATGATATATTGCTCACACATGCCATGGTTATATGTGGAATTACACCCCAAAGTAAATTTTCTGCTTCTCCTGAGTACGGGGATACCACATGTGTGGGACTTTTTAGGAGCCTAGCCGCGTACGGGACCCCGAAAACCAAGCACCGCCTTCAGGATTTCTAGGCACAAATTTTTGATTTCACTCCTCACTACCTATCACAGTTTGGGGGGGTTTTGAACTGTTCTGGCATTTTATACACAACATTAGGAAGCTTACATCCACTCTTCTAACCACTTGAAGACAAAGCCCTTTTTGACACTTTTTGTTTACATGAAAACATTTTTTTTTTTTTTTTGCAAGAAAATTATGTTGAACCCCCAAACATTATATATATATATTTTTAAAGCAAAGGCCCTACAGATTAAAATGGTGGGTGTTGCATTTTTTTTTCTACACAGTATTTGCGCAGCGATTTTTCAAACGCATTTTTTGGGTTAAATACACTTTTTTTTTATTTTAATGCACTAAAACACACTATATTGCCCAAATGTTTGATGAAATAAAAAAGATGATCTTAGGCCGAGTACATAGATACCAAACACGACATGCTTTAAAATTTCGCACAAACGCGCATTGGCGACAAACTACATACATTGTTAAAAGCCTTTAAAAGCCTTTACAGGTTACCCCAGTAAATTTACAGAGGAGGTCTACTGCTAAAATGATTGCCCTCGATCTGACCTTCACGGTGATACCTCACATGCATGGTGCAATTGCTGTTTACATATGACGCCAGACCGACGCTTGCGTTCGCCATTGGGCAAGGGCAGGGCAGGACAGGGGTGCTTTTTTTTTTTTTTTTTTGATTTTGCTTTTTTATTTTTAAATTGTTCCTTCCAAGTATTTTTTTTTTTATATCATTTTTATTGTTATCTCAGGGAATGTAAATATCCCCTATGATAGCAATAGGTAGTGACAGGTACTCTTTTTTTGAAAAAACTGGGGTCTTCTAGACCCTAGATTTTTCCTCTGCCCTCAAAGCATCTGACCACACCAAGATCGGTGTGATAAAATGCTTTCCCAATTTCCCAATGGCGCTTTTTATATCCGGGGGGGGCATTCCCTCCCACTGCTTGTAAAAGCAGTCCAGAGGCTAATTAGCCGCTAGGATTGCTTTTACATGAAAGCCGGCCGCAGGCTGAAAAGAATGATACCAAGATGATACCTAAACCCGCAGGCATCATTCTGGTATAAACATTCAAAGTCCAGCAACATACCAGTACGTTGCTGGTCCTTGTTGGACATGTATTGTAATCTTTTTTTTTCATGCAGCCAGTTGGCTGAACGAAAAAAGAGATTGATCGGTGGGTATGCCCACCATTAGAATACCGCCCTTCATCCACCCACTTCCAATGATGGGCATACACGCACCATTTATATATGCCGAAGCATGGGGGCATCCTCCCGCAAAAAAATTATGCCGCACACACATGGTCGGACTTTTCCACGGGCAAGCCTCCGTCGGAATTTCGACCGTATGTACGCAGCATTAGGAGCAAAATCGCTCCTCCGCCCCTGCTGCCCCAATGCTTTGGCATATTTGCTTTTTTTTTTTAACTGTGGTGGTGAAATCACCTCCTACAGCACTGGAGTCGCAGGGATCAGGCCTGTCTCTGCGAACGCTGCAGTTATGTGTGTTTTTGTTTTGTAAGTGACAGTGATCGATCGATACTGCACTTGGGTGGCCTGGGCTGGACGGAGGGGCAAAACGCAGGTGCCAGCAGGTATCTGGGCTGATCCCGCTAACACTGCGTTTTTGGGAACCCTAAACTGCTGGGGACGCTAGTATAGATCTGATCAGATATTGATCTGTTCAGATACTATACCACTAAGGGGGGTGTATGCTTCACGCGTGGGTGTTAGCGTTACTGGCACTAACCTGACGCTGCCTGGGGTGTGACTCAGACCCTCTCTGACGCTAAAACCTAATTGATATCACCCGCCGGGCGATCAGGGGGTTAAACCTTTATTGGGTTATATACACGGTGGGTGCCCTGACACTATAAAAAGCAAACTAACTAACCAGCGTCACCCGTAACACTTATATGGTGATCACTGGTGAAAGGGTTAACTAGGGGCAATCAGGGGGTTAAAACCTTTATTAGATAATATATGGGGGTACCTGACGCTATAAAAACCTGCGGCGAACCTAAAAAAAATTACCAGCTACCGATCTGCATCACCGACACTAAGACAGCGTTTAGAAAAACGATCGCTTAGCGACAGTGGTGATGGGGGTGAAAGGGTTACCTGGGGGGCGATCAAGGGGGTTAAACCTTTATTAGATAATATATTGGGGTACCTGACGCTATAAAAACATGCGGCAAACCTAAAAAAAATTACTGGCTGCCGATCGGCATCACTGACGCTAAGACAGCGATCAGAAAAGTGATCGCTTAGCGACAGTGGTGATAGGTGGTGAAAGGGTTATCTGGGGGGTGATCAGGGGGTTAAACCTTTATTAGGGGGGGTTAGGGGGCTACACTGGACTTAAAACTAAACTTTGGTGACACTTTTACAGTCACAAATGTCACTGATTGCAGTGATCACTAAATAAATGGTCACTGCAGTCAGTGACACTGTGACTGGGGGCTGGGGGGGTGATCTGGGGGGGCAATTTATGTCCCTAAGTGTCCTGGTGTCAGTGTAGTGTTGTGTGCACTGACCTGATGTCTTCTCTTGTACGGCGCTCGGTATATGTGAGCGCCGCACCAGAGATGACATCACTTCCTCCTGCTCCCTCTGTCTGACACAGACAGAGGGGGCATTTCCATTCGCCGGGAGCGATCGCGAGGGGGTGGCCAGAAACTAATGGCTGCCCCCTCATCCCGGAACGCTCCCGGACACTTGGCCACCGCTCACTGTATAGGAGGGGGTCCGATTGGACCCCCCAACTATACAAAGGCAATCACGTACACTCTACGTGATTGTGCCTGTCGGTGCCATTCTGCCGACATATATATACAGTGAGCGGTCGTTAAGTGGTTAAAACAACTTTTACGCACTCAACATCTGTTTGATAGTTGGCGGGTAATGCACAATGGAGTAAAGGACTATAGTTATTACTCCAAAAAACATAAAATGTACTCGCGTATTGATGTTTTTATGGTAGATCAATTCTACGTAAAAAAGGTCAGAAATTGCACTATTGAGTCCATAACCCTTTCGGATCATGCACCAATAACGTTGACACTCTCTCCGACCCAGGCAGGCTATATAGAACGGACTTAGAGCCTGAACGAATCAATATTAGATAATAAAAAGATAACCGAGGAACTGTCAGTTAAAATAAGGGACTATTTTGAGAGGAACATACCAGGTGAGGTGTCAGATCAGGCAGTGTGGGAGGCTCATAAAACGGTTATAAGAGGAGAACTAATAGCTTATGGGGCCCACATCAAGAAGGAAGGAAGTGACAGATTTGCTAGAGAAAATCAATGTACTGGAGATTAAACATAAAAAAAACCTTGACCCCATAGAGACCCAACAACTAGGGAATCTTCGAGCAGAACTCGCACAATGTCTAGATCGTAAAATTAATAATAAATGTAGATACTTTGCTCATAGGTTCTATGAGCAAGGGAACAAATGCGGTAGGCTACTGGCTAAACAACCTAAAAAGAATCTAGACATGTCTATAACCTATTAATTCGAAACAAAAAGATAGTGGAAACCCAGGCCATAGCAAAAGAATTTCAGATTCTATGAAACACTATATAATATTCAGACATCCGAGACTTCACAAAAAGAAGATGGGGAGGACCAAAAAGGGAGGAGATACGAGATTATATTAGGGAATCATCAATGCCCACCCTATCGGAGACAGTGACAGCAGAAATGTAACATCCAATTACAGTTGAAGAGTTGAGCAGAGCAATAGCAGCCTTGCCGATAGGGAAAAGCCCTGGCCCAGATGGCTTGACAAATATTTACTATAAAAAATTCTGAGTTGATAAGACCGTTATGCAATTACTTTAATACAATTAATGCGGCTAATCTGCTGCCTTCAGAAGCCCTGTTGGCGTACATTACTGTACTACCAAAGGAAGGGAAAGATCCGCAGTACTGTGCCAATTACAGGCCTATTTCTCTGCTCAACTCGGATACTAAACTGCTGGCCAAAATCCTAGCGCTGCGAATGCAAGAACATATCGGGGAGCTAGTGCATCCAGACCAGACAGGTTTTATGAAAGGACGCGAGGCAAGGGATAACACTATCAGGGCACTTCATCTTCTTCATTGGATGAAATATGGCCCAGAGAAAGCCCCAAAGATTGTACTATCAATGGATGCTGAAAAAGCTTTCGATAGGGTGAACTGGGGCTTTGAGTGAAGTCTTGAGGGGTAGGCCTGGGTGAACGTATGATGGGATGGATAATGGCCCTTTATGCAAACCCAAGAGCAAGGGTTAAAGTAAATGGTACACTATCTGATTATCTTAACATACGAAACGGGACAAGACAGGGGTGCCCACTTTCACCATTAATATTTGCTATAATATTAGAACCATTTCTTTGTAAGATCAGAAGCAATGGGGAGATATTAGGGACATGTATTGGGGATGTGGAACACAAAGTATCGGCTTATGCTGACGACCTATTATTCTATCTTTCAACACCACAGACTTCCTTAACGGCTCTTATGCAGGAAGTGGACAGATATGGGCATCTATCTAACTTTAAAATTAATTTAGAAAAATCAATACTTTTACCCAGCTATGTACCTCAAGAGATGGCAAAGATGCTGAGGGCGTACCCCTTTATATGGAAGAAGGATTCCTTGTTCTATTTGGGGGTACATATTACTGCAGATCAAAAAACATATGACCCTAATTATGCATCCCTAATGGCCAGGATAGTGGTGGACTTAAAGAAATGGACAGGACAATACCTAACATGGTTTGGAAGAGTAAGTGCCATTAAAATGTGTATTACCTAGAATTATCTATATATTACACACAGTCCCGATTAAATTACCAGAAACCTTTTTTAAACAGATACGGAAGGCTTTTGTAGAATTCGTGTGGAATGATGAACGACCAAGGTTGGCATATGACATCCTGTGCAGAAGTAAGGCAGAGGGAGGAATGGGGTTGCCAGACATATCAGTGTACTATAAGGCAATGTCGCTGGTTCGAATTTTGAACTGGTGCCATGACGCCTCTAATAAAATGTGGGTCCCACTAGAAAAAACAATAGCAGGGAGGAATCTTGCAGGGGCCCCTTGGATCCCGAGTATGTCGAGAGGACTTTCGAAATGGACATCTCCCCTGACTTGGAACTCCTTGTTAATATGGGTTAAGTGGAATAAAACAGTAGAGTATTCCCCCCTAGCCCCACTGGAGGGATTCCCATGGTTCCCCCCCGGGGGAGGGGGGGATTCCTGGGGGCATGGGGTCGGGATGGAGACACCACGTGTGGTAAATTCGCCCTTTGGGGAACCCTAGCGACCTATTCGGAGCTGGTTACAGCACTAGGGAATATACCCACATCAGGTTGGAGGTACTATCAAATGACAGGCTTCTTTAACAAGATGAAACCTCTATTGAGATCATTAAACTCCATCACGGCGTTTGAGGGCCAGTGTGTGCGTTTGAGGGATGCCAGGCATCTGCTGTCTCAGATGTATAGACTGATACTAGGTGCCCAAAAGAGTACAGTCCCATATTTTATCAGAGTGTGGGAAAGAGAATTAAATAAAGAACTGTCAGAGGAACCAATTAAAAAAATGATCAAATCAACTTATTCTACATCTATAAGTTCGTACGTTCAAGAGATGGCCTATAAATTCATGACAGGGTGGTACAGGACACCAGTAAGATTAACTCAGATGTACCCAGAGGCAGATGCCCGGTCTTGGAGAGGATGTGAGCAGAGCGGTACATTTCTCTACCTGTGGTGGGAATGCCCCATGATTAAAACATTTTGGGTATCAATCGCACCATGGATTGAGAGGTTGACCCATAGACCTATGGAGTTTACTCCTCTATGCTTCCTATTCCATGGAACACCCGGCTCCATTAAAGCTTACAAGAAGAGTATCGCACCTATTGAACGCAGCCAAATTATTGATCCCCCAGATTTTGGAAACAGGCCGCCTGTCCAACACTAGAGGACTGGAAAAAGGAGGTTAGCCGGATAATGGAAGCCGAAAGGTGGACTCAAGTAGTGAAGGACAAAAAGGGGAATTTGAGAGGACTTGGGCAGGCTGGATACAGTGTGCACCTGAAATGGGCTGAGGATAGGAGATATGGAGGGGGAAAGCAGGGGGCATAGTGGATCCATAAGGACCCCCAGTATAGTTTCTTATGGGTTAAGCTATAGAAGTATAAAGAACCGAATCCTGAACCTTGACTAGGACTGATTTTTTATTTTTATTTTTTTATTATTATTCTCCCCTTTTTTTTTTCTCCCCTCCCTCTCTCTCTCATTGACCTCCCTAATAAATTCTGACTGCGTTGATAGTGTGGAGTGAGATGTCTGCCCCTAACTAGGAGAGAGAGATAGAGTTAAGTCATGCTGAAAGAGGGGAGGGATGGGAAGGGGGGTGGAGGATAAGAAGTAGGGCACACACAGGAGAAGAGGGACTTAAAGCGGTTGTAAACCCAGATAAAATTTTTTTTTTTAAATCACCTGCAAGACAAAGCCATAATGAGCTAGTATGACTAGCATACTAGCTCATTATGCATCACTTACCTTAGATTGGGACCCCCGAAGCCATCCTCGTCCCCCGCTCCGGCCGCAGCCATCGCTCCTCAGATACTCGGAAGGTTACTTCCGGGTATCGCCGCTCCAGCCAATCACAGCGCCGCTCCGGCGCTGTGATTGGCTGGAGCGGCAAAGACGTCACTCCGCGCTTGCGCGCGGGAGCCGTCAAATCCGGCAGAGCCGGATTTGTGAATGGGATTAACCCTGTGAATGCACCGTTGTCTACGGCGCGCATGCGCCGTAGACATCGGTGCATGTCTTTTTTTTGCAAATAGGTTTAGGAGATATTTCTTGCACCTACAGGTAAGCCTTAATCTAGGCTTACCTGTAGGTGTTTGTTTACAAAGTGGGTTTACAACCACTTTAAAGTAATATTAGGATAGGGATATTGTATGTGATCACTGTGAGGCTATCACAATTTTACTTTTTATTTCTCTGGGGAATATGGGCCTGTCACTTAAAATTGGGGGAAGAGTAGGTCGGGAGGATCGCCTGAACGTAAACACGTTTTTTTTTTAAAGTTTGTTTGTTCTTTCTTAAGTTGGGGAATTAGGCCATGGAGGCCGCTATACACAACTACGGGTAATCAATACCTAACCACGAGGCACAAATAAATACATATATATTTTCTATTCTCCCCCCCCCCCCCCCCCCCAATAAAAAGAATAGTCACCATGGCCATTAGTGGCCTCTTTGGAAGTAGGACACTGTTCAAGGGACAAATAAGGACACAGTAGGATAACACACGACATAAGTAGAAGGAAAGGAGTGAGTGGGGATATTATTTTGATAAGACAATTTTGTACATAGTTCTTTCTTGCAATGCTCATTTGTTATGTAAATGTACAATGTTGAATGGAAATGTTGAAGCCTATAATAAAATAAATGCATATAAAAGAAAATACTGTGCTAATCTAAAATAGTGAATAAAAATAAAGCTGCTACATAAAATGTGACTAAAATTAATAAACATGGAATGAAGATGTAGCGCTAAGTGAAGAAATGAAGCCCAATGATTTGGGCCTCCAATCAAACCAAAGTGATAAATAATATCAATATGAGTCCATACAGTGTCCATAGAAATTTTTTCGTGTTGTGAAGAAAGAACATGTAGCACTGAAGGGTCATCACATAACTCTTGTAGAAAAAGAGAGGTAGAATACTTTTACCGGAACATTAGACCTGTGGTTTAGGCAGGTCAAATAGGCATACGAAATCCCAGTGGCACTCCTCATCAGTTAGTCTGGAAACTGGATCAGATGGGTCCCCAATGTAGACTGTCCGGTAGGCTCCCCGACTTGACAGCAGACTCTGGGTTTCACACCAATCCAGGTGGTCCTCCGATGGAACTGGAACCGCCACTCAGCAAGGAGACTCTTTACCACGGTGAATATTAGTAACCAGTGGCCAAAGGAAGCTATTACTTGACCAACCACCCATGTGAGGAGAAAAGAAGGGAAGGAATGCTCCAATGATGCAGGTCAATGAGGGTTTATTCAACCAACATAAAAGTGATCACAAACAATAAAAACGTTTAAAAAGGGGCAGTGAATGAGGTAGTGTACCAAGCCCTACGCGTTTCGAACAAATGTTCTTCAACAGGGGCATCATGATGGGGAGCCTACCGGACAGTCTACATTGGGGACCCATCTGATCCAGTTTCCAGACTAACTGATGAGGAGTGCCACTGGGATTTCGTATGCCTATTTGACCTGCCTAAACCACAGGTCTAATGTTCCGGTAAGAGTATTCTACCTCTCTTTTTCTACAAGAGTTATGTGATGACCCTTCAGTGCTACATGTTCTTTCTTCACAACACGAAAAAATTTCTATGGACTCATTATATTGATATTATTTATCACTTTGGTTTGATTGGAGGCCCAAATCATTGGGCTTCATTTCTTCACTTAGCGCTACATCTTCATTCCATATAATAAAATAAAAAAATTTGATTATAAAAAAAAACTCAAAACATGTAACCAGTAAAACAATTTAAAGCGTCGCCTATGGGGATTTTTAACCACTTAAGCCCCGGACCATTTCGCTGGTCAAAGACCAGGCCACTTTTTGCGATTCGGCACTGCGTCGCTTTAACTGACAATTGCGCGGTCGTGTGACGTGGCTCCCAAACTTTGTTTTTTTTTTTTACCACAAATAGAGCTTTTTTTTGGTGGTATTTGATCACCTTTGCGGTTTTATTTTTTGCGCTATAAACAAAAATAGTGACAATTTAGAAAATTCTATATTTTTTAGTTTTTGCTATAAATATCCCCAAAAAATATATAAAAAACACTTTTACTCTTTCGTTCATCGACCACACAGCTTCTCTATTGACATAGTGGGTATTATCCGTTAATTAGGAGTGACTAGGCAGAAAACGTGTTAAAAGTGTTGCATCACACCACCTACAGTACCGCCCAGGGGGCGGACCCTCTGGTATATCCCCTCACTCTGCATCTTGCAGATCATTTTTTTTTCTGTCTAGCAAGGAGTAGGACATGGCTCCCTTCAGGCCCATTGGTCCGGAGGAAAAATATATTTTGCTACCTTTTTTCGGTTTCCTGCGATCTTCGATCAACTGCCGACTGGGTGACAGGCTGGATCCTCGATCCTTGTAGTCTCCCCAGTTTCGGCCATCGAGCGTGTGCCGACCCTAGCTACGCGCTGGGTTTTCCACGACATGCCCATCGCTCCACGGGTGGCCGGTGAGCCTACGCTCCAAGGCTTGCATCGGACCGCTCAGCTTTGGCTGACCTTACGGCCGACTCGCAGCAGCCTGTCCGGTGAGTGCCGCGCTCCAGGGCATACATGTGATCGTCCCCTAGGGTCCAATCACAGCATGCCTGGCCAACAGTCACCTTCCGTGCGCGGACAATCTGTTTGGAATGTCTTCCAGCATGATACATGCAGGATAGGCAAGTAAACTCCCCTGCCTCGGCTGGGTGATTTGGCTGGACATTCCTGGAGAGACCAAGTAAGTGGTTGTGGCCCCTTTCTTCCCTCTCTCCCTGCCTTTCCCTCCTCCCTGGGCTTCTGGCTAAGTTCGCTGGGTGCTGGGGGTCACCTAAGGGGTTCCACTGGAGCGGGGCTGGCTGTAACTAACATTTAAAAGAAATGTCATTTCTGCTTACATGTTTGTGCTTCCCCCTCCATGCTGTCGGTGGCCATTTTGCGGTGGTCCGTGCCTGTTTTGGCCTCTAGTGACTGCCCGGCGGCCATTTTCTTAAAGGCCAGTGGATGTGGAACTACATCGACTGATCGGCGGCCATGTTTGTAATTCACGCTGTATGTATATACCGCCGTTCGGCCATCTTTTTGTGGTCTACGGCTGCTTTGGCCTCTATCTTCGGCTCAGCGGCCATTTTCTTAGAGCCCACATTATCTTCCATACAGACGTTTGGCGGCCATTTTGCTAGTCTCTGGCCTCTAGGGCGCATTACACTGGCGCGAAAAATTCACACAGGAAGCGCTGATAAAAGCAGACTGACACAGCAGCGGTGGGACAGCATCACAGGCGCAGCACACGGCAGCATAGCGGTACGGATCCAAGGGTAGTGAGTCCTCTGGGTGACCCAGCATCTCTGCAGAACAGGAGCGTGGCCTATTGATATCTTGCCTGGAGCCCTGTGGGTGTCAGCGCGTGGTCAGCATGGCATCTGAGCCAGATGTTTTCTCCCCTGAAACACCAGATTTAGCAGCTGGTGCCCCTGAGGTGTCTATGGACGCTATGTAGGCAATCCTAGAGGCTTTTGCTGCCAGGGTGGAAGCAGCACACGGGAAGACGGGGTAGTAAACGCCCCCGTCCCCTGCAATTTTCTGGGGATATTTCTGATGCAGAACCAGGTCCAGCTACGGCTCATGGCCCAGATTCTGACACATCAGAGACTGCAGACCGTGACCGATCGGACAGTGAGGATGACTCAAAGTCCAGGTCAGTACGCGAGAAGGCTTTGGTATTACTGCAGTGCGGGATACGCTAAAATTGGAAAATACTGCAGAAGCAGCAGAGACTCTGGTCCCCTTTGGGTTTCGTAAACCTGACCGCACTGCTAGGGTGTTTCCTTGTGTGTCTTATTTTGATGAGCTCTTTTACAAGGAATGGGAGAACCCACTAAGGGTTTTTACAGCCCCAAAGAAGTTTGCGCTACGGTACCCCTTTGAGGAGAGTTTTCTGAAGAAATGGACCTCTCCCCCTATAGTGGACCCTTCGGTGTCCAGACCTAATAGAGCTACCACAATTCCAGTAGAAGGGGCTTCTGTTTTCAAGGACCCTGTGGATAAGAAGGCTGAAGCGCTCGCTACCTTTACTCAGTGGTAGGCTCGGCAGTACGCCCGCCATTGGCGGGGGCCGTAGTGTCTCAGACACTTGCTGAATGGGCAAAATTGCTACTCCAGGGGTTAAAGGAGCGAGATGCTCCTCCTGATGAGAGAACTTTGGCCGACCAGTTGGTCCAGGGCCTTAGGTTTGTCTGCGAGTCAGACATGGATACTATTCCCCTGCTGTCAAAAGCTTTGCAGTAGCAATACGCCGCCTGATCTGGCTAAAGGGCTGGTCTGCGGACCAGACTTCCAAGAGGGCCCTGTTGGATCTGCCCTTTAAAGGCAACAGACTTTTTGGGGCCTCCCTGGATGACATCAAGGATGCCACAGGAGGTAAAAGCACGTTGCTTCCTCAAACTAGCAAGGGTAAGGGGCCACGCCAAGGGCCCTCCTTTACTGCGTGCAAACGTTTTTTTTCTTCCCCCAGGGCGACAGGGAAATGAACCCAGGCCGACAAGGCGCCTGCCCAAGGACAAAAACGTCCTTGGTCCCGCAAACCCAACAAGCCTGTGGACAAATCTGCATCCGCATGATGGTCCGCCCCCACCCAGCTCTCGGGTGGGGGGACATCTTCGAAAATTCAAGACTCAGTAGGCAGCTCTAGTCTCCGACAGGTGGGTTTGCGAAGTAATCTCGGGCTACAAGATAGAATTTCTCTCTTGTCCACCGGACAGATTTGTCACCTCCAACTACTACCGACCCGTCGAGAGGCCCTGTATGGGGCGGTCCAGGGTCTGCTGGAACGCGGGGTAGTCATTCCAGTTCCAAAACAGGAACGGGGTCAGGGTTTTTACTCAAATCTGTTCATTGTACCAAAGAAGGATAAGGTTTGTCCAATCTTGGATCTCAAGGCCCTCAATTGCTTTGTGAAGGTACAAAGATTTCGGATGGAGTCGGTTCGATCTGTAGTCACTGCCCTCCATCCAGGGGACTTTCTGGCCTCCTTGGACATTAACCACTTAACGACCGCCCACTGTAAATATAAGTCGGCAGAATGGCACGGACAGGCACAATCACGTACCTGTACGTGCCTGCCTTCGTATGGGTGGGGGGTGCACACACTACACTAACACCAGCACACAGGCACATGATGGCCCCCCCAGACACCCCCAGATCACCCATTTATTTACTGATCACTGCAATCGGTGACATTTGTGACTGTAAAAGTGTCAGGGCAGTTAGTTTTAGGTCCAGTGTAGCCCCCTAACCCCCCCTAATAAAGGTTTAACCCCTTGATTGCCCCCCCGGGTAACCCTTTCACCCCCTAGCACCGCCGTCACTAAGCGATCGTTTTTCTGATCACTGTGTCGGTGATGCCGATAGGTAGCCAATTAATTTTTTTTTAGGTTCGTCGCAGGTTTTTATAGCGTCGGGTACCCCCTTATATTACCTAATAAAGGTTTAACCCCTTGATCACCCCCCCCCCCCCAGGTAACCCTTTCACCTCCTTTTGCCAGTGTCACTAAGCGATAGTTTTTCTGATCGCTGTCTTAGTTTCGATGATGCCGATAGGTAGCCAGTTTTTTTTTTTTAGGTTCGCCGCAGGGTTTTATAGCGTCAGGTACCCCCATATATTACCTAATAAAGGTTTAACCCCCTGATTGCCCCTAGTTAACCCTTTCACCAGTGAGCACCATATAAGTGTTACGGGTGACGCTGGTTAGTTTGCTTTTTATAGTGTCAGGGCACCCGCTGTATATAACACAAAGGTTTAACCCCTGATCGCCCGGCGGGTGATATCAATTAGGTTTTAGCGTCAGAGAGGGTCTGCGTCGCCCCAGGCAGCGTCAGGTTAGTGCCAGTAATGCTAACACCCACGTGTGAAGCATACACCTCCCTTAGTGGTATAGTATCTGAACAGTTCAAGATCTGATCAGATCTATACTAGCGTCCCCAGCAATTTAGGGTTCCCAAAAACAGTGTTAGCGGGATCAGCCCAGATACCTGCTAGCACCTGCGTTTTGCACCTGCGTCCAGCCCAGGCCACTCAAGTGCAGTATCGATCGATCACTGTCACTTACAAAACGCGACACACACATAACTGCAGCTTTCGCAGAGACAGGCCTGATCCCTGCGACTCCAGTGCTGTAGGAGTTGATTTCACCACCACAGTTTAAAAAAAAAAAGGGGCATATATGCCGAAGCATGGGGGCAGCAGGGGCGGAGGAGCGATTTTTGCTCCTAATGCCGCGTACATACGGTCAAAATTCCAACTGAGGCTTGCCCGTGGAAAAGTCTGACCATGTGTACGCGGCATAACTTTTGCAGGAGGATGCCCCCATGCTTCGGCATATATAAATGGTGCATGTATGCCCATCATTAGAAGTGGGTGAATGAAGGGAGGTATTCTAATGGTGGGCATACCCACCGATCAATCTCTTTTTTTCGTTCAGCCATCAGGCTGCGTGAAAAAAAAAATACAATACATGTCCAAAAAGGACCAGCAACGTACTGGTATGTTGCTGGACTTTGGTTATACCAGATTGATGCCTGCGGGTTTAGGTATCATCTTGGTATCATTCTTTTCAGCCAGCGGCCGACTTTCATGTAAAAGCAATCCTAGCGGATAATTAGCCTCTGGACTGCTTTTTTAAGCAGTGGGAGGGAATCTTCCCCCCCCCCCGGATATAAAAAGCGCCATTGGGAAAGCATTTTATCACACCGATCTTGGTGTGGTCAGATGCTTTGAGGGCAGAGGAAAGATCTAGGGTCCAATAGACCCCAGTTTTTTTTTTCAAAAAAAGAGTACCTGTCACTACCTATTGCGATCATAGGGGATATTTACATTCCCTGAGATAACAATAAAAATGATAAAAAAAAAATATATGGAAAGAACAGTTTAAAAATAAAATAAAAAAGCAAAATTAATAATAAAAAAAAAGCACCCCTGTCCCGCCCTGCTCTTGCGCAATATCGAAAAACAAGCGTCGGTCTGGCGTCATATGTAAACAGCAATTGCATTATGCATGTGAGGTATCACCGCGAAGGTCAGATTGAGGACAGTAATTTTAGCAGTAGACCTCTGTAAATCTAACGTGGTACCCTGTAAAGGCTTTTAAAAATGTATGTAGTTTGTTGCCACTGCGTTTGTGCGAAATTTTAAAGCATGTCGTGTTTGGTATCTATGTACTCGGCCTAAGATCATCTTTTTTATTTCATCAAACATTTGGGCAATATAGTGTGTTTTAGTGCATTAAAATTAAAAAGTGTATTTTTTCCCAAAAAATGCGTTTGAAAAATCGTGGGGAAAAAAAAATGCAACACCCACCATTTTAATCTGTAGGGCAGTGGTTCTCAACTCCAGTCCTCAGGGCCCACCAACAGGCCAGGTTTGCAAGATAACTGAAATGCATCACAGGTGATATCATTTGCTGCTCAGGGATTGCAGTATTCTAGTCTGCATCTCACCAAGGTAATACTTAAAATCTGGCCTGTTAGTGGGTCCTGAGGACAGGAGTTGAGAACCACTGCTGTAGGGCCTTTGCTTTAAAAAAAATATATGTTTGGGGGTTAAACATAATTTTCTTGCAAAAATAAATAAAATGTTTTGATGTAAACAAAGTGTCAGAAAGGGCTTTGTCTTCAAGTGGTTAGAGTGGATGTAAGCTTCCTAATGTTGTGTATAAAATACCAGGACAGTTCAAAACCCCCCCAAATGACCCCATTTTGGAAAGCAGACACCCCAAGCTATATACTGAGAGGCATGTCGAGTCCATGGAATATTTTATATGTTGACACAAGTTGCGGAAAAAATACAATTTTTTTTTTTTTGCACAAAGTTGTCACTAAATGATATATTGCTCAAACATGCCATGGGCATATGTGGAATTACACCCCAAAATACATTCTGTTGCTTCTCCTGAGTACGGGGATTCCACATGTGAGACTTTTTGGGAGCCTAGCCGCGTACGGGACCCCAAAAACCAAGCACCGCCTTCAGGCTTTCTAAGGGTATAAATTTTTGATTTCACTCCTCACTGCCTATCACAGTTTCGGAGGCCATGGAATGCCCAGATGGCACAAACCCCCCCAAATGACCCCATTTTGGAAAGTAGACACCCCAAGCTATTTGCTGAGAGGTATGGTGAGTATTTTGCAGATCTCGCTTTTTGTCCCAAAGTTTTGAAAATTGAAAAAAAATAAAAAAATTCTTCATTTTCAAAAACAAATGAGAGCTGTAAAATACTCACCATGCCTCTCAGCAAATAGCTTGGGGTGTCTACTTTCCAAAATGGGGTCATTTGGAGGGGTTTTGTGCTATTTTGGCATTTTTTATGGCCTTCGAAACCGTGATAGGTAGTGAGTGAAATCAAAAATTTGTGCCCTTAGAAATCCTTAAGGCGGTGCTTGGTTTTCGGGGTCCCATACGCGGCTAGGCTCCTAAAAAGTCCCACACGTGGTATCCCCGTACTCAGGAGAAGCAGCAAAATGTATTTGGGGTGCAATTCCACATATAACCATGGCATGTGTGAGCAATATATCATTTAGTGACAATTTTTTGTAAAAAAATTTGTCATTCAATCACTTGGGGAAAAAAAAAATATTCAATGGGCTCAACATGCCTCTCAGCAATTTCTTTGGGGTGTCTTCTTTCAAAAATGGGGTCATTTGGGGGGGGGTTTGTACTGCCCTGCCATTTTAGCACCTCAAGAAATGAGATAGGCAGTCATAAATTAAAAGCTGTGTAAATTTCAGAAAATGTACCCTAGTTTGTAGACGCTATAACTTTTGCGCAAACCAATAAATATACGCTTATTGACATTTTTTTTACTAAAGACATGTGGCTGAATGCATTTTGGCCTAAATGTATGACATTGAGTTCATTCGATTTTTTCTTATAACAAAAAGTAGAAAATATAATTTTTGTTCAACATTTTCAGTCTTTTTCCGTTTATATTGCAAAAAAAAAAAAAAATCGCAGAGGCAATCAAACACCATTAAAAGAAAGCTCTATTTGTGGGAAGAAAAGGACGCAAATTTCGTTTGGGTACAACATTGCATGTCCGCACAATTTCCAGTTAAAGCAGCGCAGTGCCAAATTCTGAAAACACCTCTGGTCCTTAACCTGCATAATGGTCCGGGGCTTAAGTGGTTAAGGACGCATACCTGCATGTTCCCATATACTCCAGACACCAGAGGTTTCTGCGATTTGAAATCGGGAAGAACCACCATCAGTTTGTGGCCCTCCCGTTTGGCCTTGCTTCAGCACCCAGGACGTTCACCAAGGTGCTCGCTCCGATTCTGGCACTTCTAAGACAGCGGGGTATCGCTATCATGGGCTACTTGGATGACCTTCTTCTGAATGCCCCTTCAAGCTCAGAATTAGAGGTAAGCGTGTCCATTACCTGTCAGACTCTTCGAGACTGTGGTTGGATACTAAACACGCAAAAGTCAGTATTGGTGCCGACTCAACGCCTAGTGTACCTGGGGTTAATTCTGGATTCCTCAGAGGCAAAAGTATTCCTCCCTGTGGAAAAGTTGCAGACCCTTTGGGCTGCAGTGCGCAGCTGACTTCCAAGAGTTGGTCGTCACTCAGTTTCTGCATGCGAGTGTTAGGCCTCATGGTAGCCTCCTTCGAGGCGGTCCCATATGCTCAATATCACACTCGGGTGTTACAGAAAGAAGTTCTGTCCAGATGGGACAGATGTCCATCATCTCTGGATTATCAAATCGGAGTAAGCCACCTAGTCAAAAGATCCCTGGTATGGTGGCTGACAGCACCGGCTCTTCTGGCCGGGAAGTCATTTCTTCCGGTTTACTGGATAGTGATCACGACGGACACCAGCCTTATAGGTTGGGGGGGGGGAGTCCTGGGGTGTTCAGTCGGCGAAAGGTCGCTGAACCCCTGAGGAATACCGCCTGCCGATCAAGTCCTGGAAATCCCAGCGATCAGGCTGTGCCTCTTCAGATGGTCTCGGAGGCTGCAAGGGCGTCCAGTCAGGATCCAGTCAGACAACGCCACAGCAGTGGCATATGTCAATCATCAAGGAGGAACAAGAAGCTCAGCTGCAGCATCGGAGGTCACTTGCATCCTGAAGTGGGCAGAGAGGAGCGTACCGGCACTATTGGCCGCCCACATTCCGGGTGTGGAAAACTGGCAGGCAGACTACCTGAGTCGCCAAATTCTGGACCAGGGAGAATGGTCCTTACACCCAGAGGTGTTCCAGCTCCTCTGCCAAAGATGGGGCACACCAGACGTAGATCTTCCTGACTCAATCGGAAGGTATTGAGGTTTGTGGCCCGGTCAAGAGACCCATAAGCAGACGCAACGGACGCGTTGGCATCGTGGGGTCAGTATCGGCTAATCTATGCCTTCCCTCCCTTAAGGCATCTTCCTCTTCTGCTCCGCAGAGTGGAGGCAGAGGGAATTCCAATGATCCTAATCGCTCCAGATTGGCATCAGTGTCCTTGGTACGCCGATCTAGTACGTCTGGTAACAGACGTCCCCTGGCGTCTACCACTACGGGAGGACCTGCTATCGCAAGGTCCCATACTCCATCCTGCTTTACGGTCACTGGCTTTAACGGCGTGGCTATTGAGAGCCGGGTACTGAGAGACTGGGGCCTATCAGATTCAGTAATCTCTACTATAAGTGCTCGGAAACCGTCCTCTAGGAAGGTTTATCACCGCACTTGGAAGGCCTTCATCTCCAGGTGTGAGGAAATGAAATGGCATCCGCGTACTTATTTGGTCTCCAGAATCCTGCTGTTTTTACAGCATGGGGTGGACCAAGGGCTTGCCTTAAGTACGATTTTAGGGACGGATATCTGCCCTGACTGTCTTTTTTTTTTTTTTTTTTCAGCGACCCCTGGTGACTCTCTCTCGTGAGTACATTTGTGCAAGGGGTTCGACATGTGGCTCCTCCGGTCCGTCCCCTGCTACCTCCGTGGGACTTGAACCTGGTCCTCTCGGTGCTTCAGAAGGCACCGTTTGAGTATATTAGAGATATTCCCCTGTTGACACTTTCTCAGAAAGTGGTCCTTTTGGTGGCTGTTGCGTCAGACGAGTCTCTGAGCTGGCAGCCTTGTCCTGCAAGGCTCCCTATTTGATTTTCCACAAGGATAAGGTGGTGCTGCGGCCGCAGCCTTCTTTTCTTCCGAAAGTCGTATCGGCTTTTCATCTCAATGAAGACATTGTACTTCCATCCTCGTGTCCTCATCCGTCGAATCCTAGGGAGTCGGCGTTGCATTCCTTGGACGTTGTCCGAGCTTTGAGAGTATACCTATCTGCTACTTCCCTGTTCCGGAAGTCAAACTCACTGTTTTGTTTCGGTGGCTGGTCCCAAGAAGGGCCAAGCAGTCTCGTCGGCCACCATCTCTAGGTGGATCTGACAGTAATCCAGGCTTACGCCTTAAAGGGTCAAGCGCCCCCCTTTCCGGTCACGACACATTCGACCAGGGCAATAGGTGCCTCCTGGGCTTTCTGACATCAAGCGTCTGTTTCCCAATTATGTAAAGCGGCGACTTGGTCGTCCGCTCACACTTTCACAAAATTCTACAAAGTTGATGTAGGTGCATCTTCGGATGCCTCTTTCGGCCGCAAAGTTTTGCAGGCGGCTGTTTAGAGTTGCAACTCCTCCGTTGGAGTGCTGTTTTGTGTTTGGGGTGAAGTTTATTTTTTTATGCTGTTACCACCCCTCGTTTTTTCTGACACTGCTTTGGGACGTCCCACTATGTCAATCGAGAAGCTGTCGGTCCATGAACGAAAGAGTAAATAGAATTTTTTTACTCACCGTAAAATCCTTTTCTCTGAGTTCATGGACCGACACAGCACCCACCCCTCCTTTTTAAGTTTGTACTGCTTTTTGACAAACTGATCTGCGAGATGCAGAGTGAGGGGATCTACCAGAGGGTATCGTGACTGCGACATTATGGCGGACACATCAGACACTTTTGACACCATTTTGGGACCATTGTCCTTTGTACAGCGAACAGTGCTATAAAAATGCACTGATTACTGTAAAAAAAATGGCAGTGATGGGGTTAATCGCTAGGTGGCATTGTAGGGGTTAAGTGTGACCTGGTGAGTGATTCTTACTGTAGGGGGGATGGGCTGTGTGTGACATGACACTGATCTCAGCTCCGATTTACACGGAGCGGAGATCAGTGTCATTGTCACTAGGCAGAGCGGGGAGATGCTTGTTTACATTAGCATCACCTGCTCTATCTCTCCGTGAGACGATCGCAGGTATCCCCGCGGCGATCGAGTCCGTGGGTTCCACGGTCGGGCTCACGAGTACGCCGCCGGCGGGCCGTGCGCGCAGCCACACGGTGGCATCTTTTGCCTGTCCGTGCCATTCTGTCAACGTAAATAGTCGTGCGGCGGTCCTTAAGCGGTTAAGTACCAAAGTTTGGCGCCATTCCACGAGCGTGTTTAATTTTGAAGCGTGACATGTTGGGTATCTATTTACGCTGCGTAACTTCATCTTTCACATTATGCAAAAAAAGTGGATTAACTTTACTGTTTTTTTTTTTGTTTTTTTTTTTTTTTTTAAAAGCATGAAATTGTGTTTTTTTTTTTCATTTGAAGAATTGCTGCGCTAATACCGCGTGAGATAAAAAGTTGCAATGACCGCCATTGTATTCTCTAGGGTCTCTGCTAAAAAAACATATATAGTGTTTGGGGGTTCTATGTAAATGTAGGAGCAAAGTGTCGGAATTGGCCTGGGTTTCATGTGGTTAAAGTGTTACTAAACCAAGGACCCTGCATTCACTATATCTGGTCTCTCGGTACACAGAATATGGATATACAATCATTTTGGTAAATATAAACTGCGAAATGCCTTTTCTCATCAGCAGTACATAGCAGTCTTGTGAGTTCTATCAGTCCCTGGTTAAAGCTTGTAGGAGGAGTTTTCATACTGCAATTTTACCATTTTGGCACTCCAGAAAGTGTGTGGAAATCCTAAAGTCCACGTAGAACCTACAGGACACAATTGCTGAGTCAAGTCCTGAAGGACAGACAATGCTTCCTGGGAAGTTCTCATTGTAAAATCAATGTGATCTTGGACACATGGTAAGACGGGGTTTTGCTTGTTTGTTGGCACAGACTCCTGGCTTCGAGGCAGTTCCCTTTCCAGTTTCCCTCCACACCTTCAATCCAGCATACCCACAATGCAGAACAAGAGTGCAATCCTCTCCAGGGTGGATCTCCAGTCCTGCCCTGGAATTGGGAAAGTCTTTCCTTCAAAACATTCCCTAAAAGGTGGTGGCAATGGGATGCCCAGCCCTACAAGCTGGGGTGGATTTAAGTAGCTTTTTGACAGTGTAGGACAGTGGTCATCAACCCTGTCCTCAGCGCCCACTAACAGGCCAAGTTTTATGTATTAACTTGGGGAGAAGCAGACTATTATACTGCAATCACTGAGCAGCAAATGATATCGCCTGTTATGTATTTCAGTTATCTTGCAAACCTGGCCTGTTAGTGGGCCCTGAGGACAGGGTTGATGACCACGGCTGTAGCGGACCTAGTTTCCACAGGCATAACTTCCCATCGGCAAACAGAGCCATCAGATTAATTTACACTGGACCTCTGTTTTGCAAGGTCCTCCCAGTCAAGGTAAAGTCAGTGCCACAGCAGTGGCCTACACAATATTGAAAGGTGATGGTGACTGCGTTGTGAGGTGAAAGGGAGCTAGAGTGATGAACAGGGGAGGGGGAAGGTGGAACTAAAATCCCGTAATCTCTCTCCTAAATGATAATGAATGAAGGGTGAAAAAAAGGGGTGAAAAAAATGACCACACACAGTGCGTCTAAAATGTGGCACTATACAGATAGCGCTAAAGACATGTGCACGTAAAAATTAATAATCTGATAATAGTACTAATCTGCTATTACCGTATTTTTCGCTCCATAAGACGCACCTGACCATAAGACGCACCTAGATTTTAGAGGAGGAAAATATAAAAAAAAAAAAAACTTGAACCAAATGGTGTACTAATTTATTTAATAAAGTATAACAGAATAATATTTCTACACTAACAACTAATGTAAGGGGGCACCCTACACTGATCCCCAATTTAACTGGGACATTTACATGACCTCAATACAACAGGAGTATTTGCATATTTAGACATTTACACTGACCAGTAATGTAAATGGTGCATTTACAGTAACCCCCTCCCACATCTCTCTACTAATCTCTGCATTCTTATCTCCCTCTCAGTACAACTCTGCCCCTCTAACTCATCTGCTAACCTCTGTCCCCCAAACCCCTCATCTTCTAACATCTGCACTCCAACCCTTCCTTCCCATTCAACTCTGCACCTCAAACCCCCCTCTTTGATCCCCTCTACATGCCCCCTATATTCACCTGTATGCTGTTCACACCTTCTAGATGGGCGGCATGCAGAGGCGCGGGTGTAATTAGCATATGAATCGCGGCGGCCGACCTCATTAACATAACAATGCCCCGCGATTTACATATCAATGCCGATCCTGTGGGGGTTAAATACAGAACAATACCCTTTTGTTTCTCTCCCAGTAGCAGCTGAAAGCATTAGAGAAACAGGATCTAGCTGGGGCAGAGTGATGCATAGGGCATCGTTCTGCCGTCGAAACGATCCCCCTATCAGCAGCTCTCCTGATTAGTATTCGCTCCATAAGACGCACACACATTTCCCCCTGTTTTTTGGGGGATAAAAAGTGCGTCTTATGGAGCGAAAAATACGGTAATTGACTGCACTATGTGAATGAAGAGGCAAACGGTGAACAAATATATAAAAAAAGCCTGAACATGAGAACAAACACAATGATACCAAACCATCAAATACTGTGATGGCATCCAATAGACAACGTGATAAGTGTAGCCAATGGAGCAAGCAGGCTCTAAGTGAAAGTCTAAAAGTCACATGTGCTGTTAATCCCTTCAAGTTGGGTAAGAACAAAAAAAAGCCAGGGGTGATCTTCAATCAAACTCTTCCCTGAGCCCACCTCATTGTCTGCAAGCAGCTTACCTCACTGCTGTTAAGACGAACGGCATAGATGGGCCACAGGTGTAGAAGATGATGGTATTGCTAGCTGTACAATAGTCTCCTTATTGCTGCTGTAATCTTATTGTGCAAAGAGAGCGCGGACATCATTCCACGAGTGCCAAGCTCGTATGTCCCCTCAGTGTGCTGGGTCCCTGTCCACTCCTGTTTGCGGGTATTCAGCAGATTGTATATAAAGCAAATGAAAAGGATGCACTCATAGTGTAAACCCGTTGAGGGATCATTTAATGAAGGTAAAAAAGATCATATAAAACTCGCATTTAGCAAGACACAAACGGAGGAACATCCACGAGCACCGTGCTCATACTCCTTCCGTCAGATGATGTTTGTACCTAGTGCTCCTATCCCATAGTGGCCTACACAAGCTATAAAGTGAGCACAAAAAGTCAAGCTGCCCTAAAAGACAAGTCTGAAACTTGTGTATCGGTTGTCTCTGCCGTCCACATCCCTGGAGTGGACGAGAGGCAAGTGCCCTCTGCACCCCAAGATCTTTTTAAAATCGCTCAAAGCCGGAAAAAAACGTGTACATCAGTTCTCCATGTTCAACAATAAACTTGTAGCCAAGACCAGGGTTTCTCTAGCCTTCACAGTAGATACTCTGGTGATTCGTTGTCTACTCAAACTCTCCTGTTGGCATCATACGGGTTGCGCTTTAGTTCTCACATGCTATACCAATGAAACGTTGGTTATATATAGCTTGGAATGGAGAGTTCGCGAGTAGTGTTAAATGTTGACACTGGGGATTTCTGTCACGAAGTGTATACACTCTATAGATGTATGTATTTATCCTATCATGTAGTTATCCACAAGTGTAGATGGGGTACTCCACTTCCCCCACCCCCTTTCCTATCGTTTTGAGCTAAGGAAGCTGCCATGTTGGCTTCACTTTAATCTGCAACTGCCATGATGCTGCACATGTGATCCGTTATGACACCAGACATTGGATGGTTTGACAGTTTGGTTGAGAGCACAACCAATGTGACAGCTAGCATTTACGGCATGCCAGGAATGTTAACTGCTTTTTTGAAACGATCAAATTGATGGGTTTACTTCCGCTTTAAAGACTGATTCAGAGCCTGGATAGGCTCATTGCTTGGCACTCCTCAGAAGCTCTTCTCTGATAATTGGGCTGTTGACTTGCTTATATTTTCAGGTTATGTTGACGTGAGTCGCCGGACCGTCTGTCTCGGGATTTGTTTCTTGAGGCCACTCCCTTGACAGACTTCCAGTGATCTGGAATAAGTTTGCCTTATGAACATTTGGAGAACATGGTCTTGCATTCCCTGCCTGACTTCCACCGTCCCTGCTTGGCTACGGGTGATGGCCAAAGCCTGGGCATTTCCTTGCTTTTTGATTATGGTCCCAGATGGAATACGTTTTCTAAGTTATGCGACTGCAGGTTAAATTGTCTGTGCAGTTTGATAGCTTTTTCCTTGTTGGGACTCTACATGTTAGTTTTTCCCTGGCTATCCTTCGTCATACAGAGAGGATCACATACCAGGGCTGATCTAAGGTTGACCCCTGATATGGGGCTCTGCAGGAGTTCATCCCCTGAAGCGCCTTACCTCTCCCTCCCCACCCCCACTAGGCCCTTGCTGTCCAAGATGGCAGTTGATCTCCATGTGGAGTCTTGGCACTTGTTCTTGACTTCCTTTTCCCTGATCTTCTTTCTCTTGCATACTTTTTCTTATCTGATCTACCTCTTTCCACTGCTTCTCGGCCCTTCCTTCCACTTCCTTTTCTTTACTTACCCTACCCCCCCCCTTTTTTTTCACCCCTCTTCCCTCTCCTCCCTGCATTCCTACAAGTCGATAAGGGTTGTCGGCTAGGATCGGTTTCTTCAGGAGATGACTTTGAAACTGCTGTCCTGGGGGGAAATAAAATAAAGTTTAACTGGAAAAAATCTTTTGTAAACATTTGCCCAAATATCATACAAACATTTTTGACTACCATTGTTTTATTCTGCAGCTCCTCTGCTTTCAGAAAATATATATTATCTTGTGTTTTTTCTTTAAAGCTCCCTGTAGTAATTGTACCACATATACTGATGTATTTATGGTTCTGTGGCAGCTCAACTGTTTTTTTTGTTTTTTTTCCTAGAACCAGCAGTCAGCCTCAATGGGATCCCAAGAGAGAAGCATGAATCCGCCACCTCGTAGGCAACAAGCCTATGTTGCTCCTCTCCCATCAATCTCTCAGGCTCCATTCACTTTCCAGCACAGCAGCCCCTTGCATTCTACTGTGCACCCCCACCTTGCGGCAGCTGCGTCGGCCACCAGCCATCTAACCAGCCAGCCTCACATGTACACTTATGCTCCCACATCTGCTGCAACCCTGGGGTCAACTACATCCATTGCTCACCTGTTTTCCCCTCAGGGCTCCTCAAGGCACACAACTTACGCTACACATCCCAGTACTCTTGTGCATCAGGTCCCTGTCAGTGTGGGGCCAAGCTTACTTACCTCTGCCAGTGTGGCTCCTGCACAGTATCCACACCAGTTTGCCACCCAGTCATATATTGGTGCCTCGAGGGGTTCTGCAATCTACACTGGATATCCTTTAAGTCCAGCCAACATCAACCAGTACTCTTACCTATAAAAAAATCCAGAAGTTTTTTTTTATTTTTTTTTTCTGTTTGTTTTCTCAAAGATTTGACTGTTATAGAACAGGATTTGCTAGAAGCACGCTTGAAGGAAAAGGGAGTCTCTTCCTTAATGACTGCATTTTTGTAGTCTGATTAAGCTTGTTCAGTGTTAAATCATTCTGTGGTTCTGTGTATTACCTTTTTGTAGCATCATTGGCATAGCTCCTTCCATGTAAAGACTGCATTGCTACCAGCTGGGCCTCAATCATGAATTGCTGCGGACTGCAATAACATTCTTCCCTGTTTTCCTACTTATATTCTTTTTGTTTTAAATTTTGGGGTTTTAGTGTTTTTTATATATTTTTTTTCTTTTAGTGTGAATTTAATATTTACAATATATAAGCTTACTTTTAGAATTGTGTAACACATTAAGTATTCAAAAAAATTTAAAGCATTCAATTAGTTTTAATAATTTTTTTTTTTTTTTTTTTAATATTGGATTTTCAGACTTTGCATCTGAAAGGTAATAGCTGCTTGGTTAACTGCTCCAGATCAGAATTATGATTTTCCTTGAAGTTCATTTCAAGTTTGCAGTGTCATGCAGAAATGTACCTAGGTCTGTGTCCCCGCTTATTAGATATTGGCCAACCTATTTTGTTGGCTTAGTAAATTGTGCACAAACACTAAACCTGCCTTATGGTGGCATGTGCCGAACATGTTCCCTAAGGTGCATCAACTTGTGCTGTAAAATGTCTAAGTGGCCTCTTACTTTGTAAGGGTATTTTAATCTTTTAGAATATTTTACGACAATCCAGAAATTAACGTACCATAATAGTGCCTATTCGGAGGTCAGTTTTGATTAAGTCTAGTACACGCAATCAGAAAATGATACGTAAAATACCACTTTCGAAGCGATCGTACAATAATCTGATTGTTGGTACACAGCGTTCATCTGAAATTATCGGAAGGGACAAATAAGAAAATTTTCTTGTGCAATATCAGATCATATGATTTTTGTTTAATCTGTATAGATTTTGTCCGAAAATACAATACTTCAGAATTTTTATTCTGTCGTACAAGAAACTTAAACGCTTAATTTTCAATATGGCATGCAAAAAAAAGTTCACACGGGCATTAAGAGCAGGCGTTTGAGAGGCGTTAAAAAGGCCCATGCACAAGATACAATAGACGGCACATAGTGCCGTTCACACTTGGCGTTGGCATCGCGTTGCTTCAAAATTGAGGCCTCATGTCGAGCCATGAGGCGTTTGAAGCCTTTCAACGCCTCCCATTCAAGTCTATGGCAACGCCTCCCAAGTGCACTGGCAGACAGTTGCGGGGCAATAAGATTTGTTCATTTACTGTAATGGAATAGGCATTTGTGGAGCAGTTTTAATGCTCGTCAAACGCTTCAAACTTTTAACTCCATGCTTGTAAAACGCCTGTCTAATGCCCATACTAAAGCTCATTGCTGCCTGTCTGATGCCCGTACTAGCGCCATACAAACGCTATAGGAGCGTTTTGAGCGTTAGAAGTTTAGGCAAGTGCGAACAAGCCCTAATAGTCTCATCGTGTGTACCAGGCTTAAGCCTACAGCATGAAGCCCAAATTTTGGCTGTTATGGGTTACTGCATGTAATTATTATTAGTCGAACTGTAAGACTACACCCTAACTAATCCATAGTATTTAAATGCCTCTCTAAAAGAGTTGCTGTGCTAACCTTTTAAATACCATTTACTAGTACGATCGTAAAATGTTGCAGGTTTATCGTGAAGATGTCTTTCTCAAAGCGGACACACTTAGTGATATTAAAGGTAAAAAAAGGCACTTGCCTGCCCTCTGCAGTGATTTTGCACAGAGCAGCCCAATCTTCCTCTTGGCTCCCCGGCTGACGCTTCTGGTCCCTCCCTTCTGCCCCCACAGCAAGCAGCTTGCAATACGGGGCACCCAAGCAGCTGTGCTTCCAAACTACTGCTCATTCAGACATGGAGCTGTGGCTTGGCCCACCCCCTCTCTCCTGTCTCCTCGTGGCTGTGATTGACAACAGAGACCCAGGAGAGCCAATGCACTTGTGCACATTACTGGATTGAGAGGGAGGCTCAGGTAAGTATTAGAGGGCTGGGGGGGGGGGGACTGCTGCACGCGTTTTTTACCTTCATGCATGGAATGCATAAAAGTGAAAAGCCTTTAGAACCACTTTAATTCCAGTTAGCCACTGTAGGCAAACTTTTAGCCTAAAATGACTGGTTACATAGAACCGTAATATTCAGCATCAAAAGTTGTACAAGATCATATTTTCATACCAGGTTTAGAAGCCTCATAAAATATGAAAAAGCTATATATCTGTACCATGCTTTTTTTTTTTTAATTGGGCAAGTACAAAATTAGTGTGAAATGAAAATAAATAAGCAGTTATTACCTTTTAATGTCTGGAAACTTCTTTGTATTTTATCATGTTTACTGTTTTTGCAGTAAATACATTCCTTGGCTGCATTCTGGCTATTTGTTCTGAGGTCTTTGTATTAACCCAGTGAACAGTTGTGGACACAGCAAAGTATACAAAACAAAGTTTAATGCACAGGAGCACACTGTGACTTCAGATAGTCGTTCAAATGGACTAAGACTACTTGCATGCATAGGAGCTCTTCCGTTCTGTGGTCACGGAAATCATTCTTTGTAAAGTCACTCCTGCTTGCTTTAGCATGCTTTTGTCACACTCTTATTTCAGCCTTCTCCAAGCTGGAATTTTGAAAAAAAAAAGTTTAAAGTTTTTCATACAGAATTTCAAACTATTTTTGAAGTTTTGTATTTGTGGTGTTTTCATATTTTACACAATGAAAAGATGTACCATTTAAGAGAAGAAAATAGGCTTTCCTTGGAGCGACAGTGGTGCGCAGTACGTCGTATCACCCCAAGTGCATCTGTACATAATATTTTGTGTATTTGTAATCCAAACTGTTAGTAATGATACTTGAACCTATGTGTACTTTGTCTTAGTTTTTGCGGATGGGGGTGGGTAGTGGTTCGATTTTTTTTTTTTTTTTATATATAGATAGAAATTTCTTTTTTTTCCCCCGGTGTTTTTTTTTTTGTTTTTTTTTTTAACCAAAATAAATTGTGGGAATGTATGTGAACAGTTAGTTTTATCACTGTAGCACTGATGAATACATATATATACATATATATATATATATATATGGTATATATATAAAATTGTCTGAAATGTACTCACGTAGTGGTGAGTAAATAACAGAGTTGTTTTGCACAGGTATGTATGATGAATACTTGTTTCATGTATGTTCACTTAATGTAGTGCCTTAAATGCCAACGTAGTGATTAGTTTACAGTAAGCTTGCCTTATTATAGGGCTGGCAAGCCCCCTTTAAATAGAAGCAATTCTTAAAACCTTGGAGCAGAGTTAAGTGAAGCTAGAAAGTCGTACGATCTGAGCTGACAAACCCCCCCCCCCCCCTTTCCTCTAGTAGTAAAAGTTGTGTAAAAGTTATGCTTTAGAGTAAGTTTAACAATTGCTGCTTCTTTCCTGCTTTCTAACACAGGCACACAAACTTAAGTGTTGTAGATAGGCGTTGCAAATTTTTCAAGACTTGATGTAGTTTTCTTAGTGATCCATCTTATTCATATCCGCAATGATTTCCCTACTAGAACCAGACCCTGGGATTAATGACATTCCTTGTGAGAATCCATTCAAGTTAGTTTCAGGATGTTTATACCAAAGAAAGCTTTGTGTAGTAATTGTGTTTTTATGGCTGGTATAATGTTGCCATATTAGGGAACCAGTAGTTACATGATCACATATGAAATGTGTTGATTTACTTGGGCTAGGCAGAGCAAGCTATTGTTAATTTTTGCTTTTTATGTTGTTTTTCACTGAGTTGGAAGTGGATTTCTGCAGTAGTTCCCTCAAATAGAAATGTGGAGGCTCTTGCCAACAGTTTCAGACTTCAGGTTGAGAATCTTGTGGGTGAAATTAATATTTTAGACCCATCTAAATGGGTTTCTGCTGTTTGAGGATACTGTTCTTGTGTTGGGATACTTGTGTTACTACAGAGGGATAGCAAACTAAAGCTCACTTGGGGAAACCCCTTTAAATTAATTTATATCCCACCTGCAGTCATGCTGTCATTCAATAATTTATTCAATTTTTTTCATTCAGACGTTTGCAGTTACCATGGAGTGCAATATATACACATCCAAAAGTCTTGCCAAGCCTTTTTGTTTTACCTGTTTATGGAAGTTCAAATGCATACCAATTTGCTTAAGAAAAAGCAACCTTTAAATTATAGGCAAATGTGTACAAATGTTGCTAATCACACTGTGGTTTCTCTGTTGTACAATACAGATTATGCTGAAAATGGTTTCCTACCAGATTATCTACTCCCCCAAGGAGCTTCTTATTTCCCACCCAATAGTTTACCAGCACCTGCAGTTTTCTGAAGCTATAAGATTCAGGGAAAATGATTTAATATGTTGGCAAGTAAATATCACACTGCCCAAAATACCCTCTACCACGTGACAAGTCTAAACAAAGCTCTGTAGTTTTATTGTATGACTGTGAGTGCAGGTGGCTCATTCTATGTATAGAGCCATGTGTAAGGAGGTCAAACACCAGTGTCTGATATCCTTCCAGATGTAATTTAAACAAAAAGGACTGTATACCTTGGTTTTAAACGATAAATGCACCCAACACTGATAGTTCAGTATTAACTTGCTTGGGATAAAACACCAGTTGGCTGCTTTTATTAAATTTTTTCCCCTTTCTCTCCAGTGGTTGGGCTTGAAGCTGTGCCTTGAAGTACAGCAATATGGGACTGATGTAAGCAGCTGAGTGATGAACCCAATACAGGAATATTAATTTGGGGGGCTTTTAACTTTAAAGACTGGTTAACAAAGCTGTATATAATAATTATTTTAATGTTTGGATTTCATATTCTTTTTGAACTTCTAAAACCATAGATTAGTTTTTAGTGTTTTTTTTCTGGTATGAATTATGCAAGTTTTTGTAATCATGTTCATATATGGTATGTATATATTGTTTTTTGCCATTCCTTATGCCTATAAATCCATGTATTTAGCTTGCAACCCAAACATTTCCCTTTAAATAAAAAAAAATAAGCATTTGTTTTGTGAGTTGAGTGTCTTGTTAAAAGAAATGTTTTTTTTTTCTTCTTTTTTCTTTGCATCTCCTTCAATGTATGAAATATACTTTATTTCCCTGTGTCTTATGGCATTACTTTCATGATTTTATATAGCTTTTTTTATTTTTTTTATTTTTTTGAAGTAGACACTGATAATATTCCAAAACTAAATGAAATAGTGTGAGAAGTAGAATTTTTGTGTACCATCTATGAGCCTGGCACTGAAACTAATTATGAAAAGGGATGGAGTATGGAAAATACATTTGTAATTGTCTTCATCTTATTACCGGAAAATATATAAAATTCCCTAAACCCAATATAACAATCTCTTCTAATACATGACTTACGAGTGACCTAATTTTTTATTTTTTTGGGCTGTTTCTGGCTTAATGTTGATCACTACGTGTAGCAGTGCATTATATGTAATGTTGGTGTTATGTTTTTGCTTTTAATCATTGATATTGCAATGTTATTTCATTTTATTAAATGTATCCAATATGCTATTTGCTGTGTTGAAACATAACAATTCCTATTTTATATTAATGTGCTTTTTTTTTTTTGTCTTCATTTTTATATATATATATATATTCGCCCCCCAAGTGGCTATAAATGTAGTTCCTTGGAATTTTTATCAATCTGTGTTGCCGGTGTTCTGAGGGTTATGTAAAATCAGTTTTAAGAAAACAAAAGAATAGATATTTAAAATTTATTACTAACTATATGGGATAAGGGTCCATCGTGAAAACATAGTTCATCATTGGATTCAATGTTTGTCTTTGGTTTTACAAAGTAGCTTGTACTTTATGTATTTTCTAAATCCATATGGCAAATGTTTAGCAATTGAAATGCATCAATAAACTGGGGTAATTTTCTTTACTGTTGTATGTGTTTTTTTTGTTTTAGAAGATTGTACCACACAAGGAATTATATTATGTCTAAAAATATGGTCACAGAAGGACAAATCTGTATAGCTGGCAGTTGTAGAATAACTGGTTATTGTTACAATTCCAAAGGTCCAGAACAGTGGCGGCTGGTGCTCAAAATAAAATAAAAAATATTTGGGGGGTGGGCCCCCAGCAGCCCGGCCTTGCCCTAGGAGGCTGCTCCTCGCTCCCGGCTGAACAGGTGTTGCTTCTCCTCTCCTCCCTGGCCAATTGGGTCTCGGACCCGCTTCCTGATTGGCTGGAAGCAGGAAGATATTGGCGAATATTATCTGCACCCCAAGCCCACCCTTGGGTTCTAATCATGTGCTTAAAAAAAAAAATTGAAATCTGTGTCCAGCGCCCTGCATGTAGATTAGGGGGGCGGCAAACCCTAATGGAGCAGCCACCACTGGTCCAGAAAATGCCACAACTTTCTGACAGCCTTGTGCTATTTATTTTCCATGAGTTTTTTTTTTTCTTTCGAAGGAAAGAATTTGTGTGTTGCATACTTTCCCTACTCGTGTATTATATATCAATGATTTCCCATTAATATTTCCTTGAATAAAAACTAAGACGCTGTCCGCATTTCCTCTTGTCATGATATCTGCATGCTAGAAAATGTGTTAAACTTCTACAATGCTACAATGATGACTGCAAGTTATTTACTGACCCCTATTTGGCTAGAGCTGCTAAATATGCTATTGTCTAAATGACTGTGCTAAGCCTGTAGAAAGAACTGACTGAGGAATCCAGAATATTTACTGTCCATGGTGTTTACGCCATCCCGTATTAATAGAGAACCGGTCTATCTATGAATAGATACCAAATTTGGAGTGTTCAATTTACATTGTATGCTTTGAAATGTGGTGCTAAAATTCAACCACTCAGAGCTTAGTCTGAGGTGGATGTCCAGGTGTTGCATCACACCACAGGTTGCACACTTTACCACCATTTCTTCTGCCCTTTTTGCCACGAGGACTTTATTACACGATGGTCTGCACTCTAGTTGCTGTGCAGTGCTTCTCAGACAGCCTTACCCCATTTCTGTACGCTACTCCATTACCCCATTTCTGTACGCTACTCCATTAGCACCCCCATAGGGGAATAGCCTCACCTTCGCCTGTAGGAATGGTGGGAGCAACATCAAAAGCTCAGGCAAACATCCACTCTGAAGTCCTGCACAACACTTGTCTCATAGCAATGAGTCTTCCCTTGCATCGGACAATGAGCCTTCCACATATACTCCAATTTATTTTTTATTTTTTTTCAGAGATGCGTCTTTTTCTATTTTCTGGTTGTTTTCGCCACTCCCTGTGACGAGTGCCACCTTTGCAGTGCTGATGGGGGCACTTGTCTCTGCTCCTATCCATAGGACTACATTCCTGCGGTGGAACACTGCCTGTGCACACACAGACTCGGGCATCAGAGGATGCTGCAGCTCCGCCTCCAGTGCCTCTAGATTGACAGGCGCTCTGAACAGCAGCCCTGTCTCCTGTGATCGACAGCGGCGCCCATGACTCGGCACTGGCTCCTCTCTCCTCTCCTTGGACAGCGACACAACTTTGGCAAGAGTTTTTTAAGGAAGGTTTTTTGGTCGTGTATTTAGTTCAAATTATTATATAGAATTTATGTAGTGACAACAGTTTGCGATGTTTAAATATATTTAACTGCTTCTCCCCTGGGCTATAGTAAAATTACAAACTAACAGCTCTCCCATCCTGGTAAAGACGTCATATGACATCCTCCCAGTCGTGCACCTTAGGGCTGCGCTGCGGCGTAATCTGTCACCTACCGTGTCCACCAGGCACAGATTTCTTGGATTATAAGCTCTGAACAAGCCTCTGAGTCCTACTGGTTTGTAATGATATGATCTGCCTTTTTTAAAGCGCTGCGTTAACTGTTGGTGCTGTTGACATCGTGTATGATATATTACCGTATATACTCGAGTATAAGCCAAGTTTTTCAGCACATTTTTTTTGTACTGAAAATGCCCCCCTCGGCTTATACTCGAGTCACCTTTTTGCGCCTGATCTCCCGGATTTTGAGGACCCGGTACTGGCCCACCGTAGGTCCCCTGGACCCCAAACTTGGCACACATGTAGCCCCACTTTTCCTCTACAAGTGGGCAAAGTTTTTTTTGTCCGGGGGACCTACGGCCGGGGAGCAACAATTTTTTAAAACCGGGCACCCCTTCCATAGACTCCCATGTTAAACGGTAATTTCTCTGGTGATTTTGGGGACCCGGTACTGGCCGGTCGTAGGTCCCCTGGCCCTGAAACTTGGCACTCATGTAGCCCCATTTCACCTCTACAAGTTTGTCTGGGGGACCTACGGCCGGGAAGCATCGATTTTTCAAAGCCGGGCACCCCTTCCATAGACTCCCATGTTAAACGGCACAGTGAGGCATGCAGATGGACACCCTAGGCTTATACGCGAGTCAATACATTTTCCGAGTTTTTTGTGGTAAACTTAGGTGTCTCGGCTTATATTTGGGTCGGCTTATACTCGAGTATATGCGGTATGTAGGCTTTCATTGTGTACTATTGTGGTGCTCTGTGATTGGTCACAGTGATCACATGGTACAGACAGGAGCAATTAGTACATATGGTACCACGTGATGGCTGTCAATCACAGCTTCACAATGGTACACAATGAATGTGCTTCATAAAAATGATTGCTTAAAACCATGATCATCACTGTTATAAGCTGTGTGTGTGTGTAAAACAAAATTAAAATTTCTGATCCATTTCCCACGTTACTATGGTAACACTGTGTACTGCTCTGGTCCCACATACTTTCACCAGTCAATGTTTCTGATCACTGCCACGCCAGTCATATGTTAACACTATTGCTATGGAGACGGTATGTAAAAAAAATAAATAATTGAGAACTGTTTAAATTCATTTAAAAAGCGCCCCGTCCCGAGGAGCTTGCGTGCAGAAGCAAGCGCACACGTGAGTAGCGCTCGCATATGAAAACTGTTCAAACCACACATGTGAGATATCACCGCGATAGAGCAATAATTCTAGCCCTAGACCTCCTGTAACTCAAAACATGCAACCTGTAGAATTTTTTTAAACGTCACATATGGAGATTTTTAAGGGTAAAAGTTTGTAGCCATTCCACGAGCGACCGCAATTTTGAAGCGTGACATGTTGGGTATCAATTTACTCTGTGTAACATCTTTCACAATCTCAAAAAAAAAATGAAATAAATAAAATTTAGCCCAAAGTGTATTTTCTCATTCGTTCATTGACACACTGCCTTCTTTATTCAGAACCATAGTTATATTGCCCCCTACAGGAGTAGGACACGAGGCAGAAAAAAACTTGGCTGCGCCCATGGGCAGTCCTAGGTGATATACACCCCCTCTCTGCTATAGGCCTTCAGTTTTTTTTTTTTCTGCCTAGTCAGGAGTAAGGACCTTGTTCCCTGCTGGGATCTCTAGTCCTGGCAATTTTTTATTTATTTTTTGTTTTTTTTCCTAGACTGTTACGGTGAGATCTACAATCAACTGCCGGGCTGGACATTCAATCCAGTGGTCACACCAGTCTGGCCAGCGAGTGCATGCAGACGGCAGCATGCGCTAGGCTGGCCACAACATAGCCCCACTGGATGGGGGCTGGCCCTGCAAATGGCTCGCGAGGTCGCATACGACCGAGTCTCTGCTTGAGTCACAGCGTCCCTCGTGGCCAACAGCCCCTCACTTCGGTGGCGAGGAGGTTCTGTTTGGAGCGGTGCCCGTTTGGTCCTGTTATGGTGATTAAATGTCCCCCTCTTCCCTTAGGGGTTTTTGTGGCGGACGCGGGCCCCTCCCTGCGTCGGTCGGTCCTGCGGGTCCTCTCTGTCCCTGCACCCTCTTTTCCAGGCCCTGGGAACCCCCTTCTAACCCCCCTTTTTTCCCCCTCCATATGGGGTAATGTGCCTTTGATGGGTACTGGGGGACGGGGTTGAGTACTGGGGGTGTGCGCAGCTTAGGTGCTGTGCTTACGGGGGGGGTGGAGTAGAGGCACTGGTCCGATGCCCAGACTCTCTCATCCTGGGAGGCTACAGGCTTCTCCTGCATCTGTCTCGTGTAGCATGGCCGGCGGCCATTTTTCCGTAGCCAGCATCCTTTCCCTAGTGCCTGATGACTTACTATGGCCAGTGGCCATGTTTGTGTAGGTTGGTGGCCATGATATGGTGGATTTTGGCTCAGGCAACGGCGGCTATTACTGTCGCCCAGAACAGGGTTTTTTTTTTAACCCGGTGCCAACTCCTGTGTTTTTCTTCTTTCTAGGACGCCACGTGTGTGTGGGTCTACATCTGAGGCAGCAAGTGGTATGCTGGTGGGGTGGTGAGTCTGGGGGATTCCTTCGCTCTCGGCTGCGGGGTGTCCTGGTGGTCAGGTACCACGAGAGAGAGATTTTTCCACCATCAAATGGGATGGAGCCAAGTCTCAAGCGTGGCCCTTCCTTCTCGGCGCACAACGTTTTTTTTTCTTCCCGTCCCTCAGGGTTCCAATGACAAAGGCTTTCAAGCCCTTCCCCCCACGGGAGGCCCCAAGCAGCCCTGGTCGGGCAAACCGAGAGTGGGTTTCTACAGGCCCCTGGATAAGGCTCCTTCGGTATGAAGAGGCGCCCTCACCCGCAGTCCGGGTGGGGGGGGGATGTCTTCACTGGTTTCCGAGCATACATTTCATGGTGCGAGTCAGTGGGGTTTTACCCACGTTCCTTTTTCCAAGTCATCTTCCCGGATGGCTTACAGAGAGGCTCCTCCCACCCTAGCATAGGAAACTCATGCGCCGCCACATAATAAAACCACCACATGAGCCCCTCAGTATTTTGTTTCCTCCGGCCAGTCAGGAGCTCCAAACAAATGTTTGTTTTGTTTTTTTGACCGGCCTTCATGCTAGGTGGCAGGGGCCTTCCGGCGTCCATACACAGTGCAACAGGGGCAGTACTCCTGGGTATGAATACGTTTGGGCCACCCATAGACCTGAAAAAGCGGTCTGGGGTGAAGGTAAGGGACCCCCTCTCCCGAATGGTGATTGTAGCCTCAGTGAGTGAGGTACCTGTGATGAGTGGAGGAGGTGGCCCAGTGGGCCCATCTGGAATGGCACAGCCGGGTGTTCTCCTGGTGGAGGCGCAGGCCCCGTGGTCCGAGTGCTTTTCTCTGCTGTCCACAGATCCCCATTGTTGCAGGGCTTCTCTATCCCCAGCATGTGGACCGTGCTAGGGGCGCGGAGTGATGTAACTTCCGGTGCTTGAAACAGGAAGTGACATGGCAGGAAGTCTGGCAGAGGCCATCTTGGTACACCCAGACACCAGGAAATGAAGCCCTAGTAAGGGTAACTGAAAAGATAACAGCTGTGCTGGAGGGTGGCGTTGATTCCACAGCGCCGCCCCGGATTTGCCAAACCTCCTTAACCACTTGCTTACTGGGCACTTGAATCCCCCTCCTGCCCAGACCAATTTTCAGCACAAATGCATTTTGAATGACAATTGCGCGGTCGTACAATGCTGTACCCAAATGAAATTTCTATAATTTTTTTTTCATTTTTTTTTTTTTTTTGGGTGGTATTTGATCACCTCTGGGGTTTTTATGTTTTGCTAAACAAAGTGCAAATTTTTTTAACAAAATATAAAAAACAGGTAATTTTTCTCTTATCGTCCATGGACTGACAGCAAGATACTGTAAACATGTGGGTATATGTCCCTGCTCGCAGGAGAAGATCTAGGCAGAATGTTAGAAACATACATTCTAGAACAAACCAGAGCTGAACAGCCCTGCCCAGGGGGGCGGTCCCTCCGGACATTACCCTCCCACCTGCAGCTAGTAGCCTGTTTTTTTCTGCCTAGCAGAAGAAGACGTGGCTCTCTCAGGAGCCAGTCTCCTGGAAGATTTTACTTTTTTTAAAATTTTTATTCCTTTTGGGAATTTTATTTTGAGACCTTCAACTGTCAGCTGGGCAACAGGTTGGGTACACTGGTATACTCGTCTTCCCTGTCGACCATCGAGCTTGCTGATCCTCGCCTTGTGTGCGTGAGACTCGGTTCACGGCATGCCCCATGACTCCAGGGGTGGCTGGGTTGATTTTATGCTCCCACGGTCCTCTTAAGATTGAACAGTACCTGACTGACTATCTTTCGCGGTGGACCGGGCCGACAGCTACGCAGTACTGCTCTGTGATAGATCTGTCTGAAACAAGCCAGTGGGTCCCTCTGGGACGGGTAAGTAGTCTCTCCTGCTGCAGGTGAGTACATGCTGGCTGTGTTTCTTTGTGGGGGGGGGGGGGTTCTCCCTGTCTCCCCCCCCTGTTATGCTGCTCTCTTCACCCTGTACTGGTGCTGTGCTTGGGGGTCACTCTGGCCTGGCTGGGGGCGCTTATGTCTGTTAGTGGACTCTGGGAAGAGGGGCAGTGTTCTGGTGTGTGAGGTGGGGACTTTTTGCGTGTGCCATTAGCGCGTGCATTAGTGCTGGATGTTTTTTGAATAATGCGCCCAGTGGCCATCTTGCCGTGGCTCAATTGCGCAGTTATATCTGTGGCCGGAGGCCATTTTCTTGAAGCCGCGGCGCTTTAACTTAAGGTTTCGGCCTCTAGCTGCGGCACGAATCTCCTCCACAGATTCTTCACTCTCCTCAGGCTTCACAGTGCGGTTTCCTCAGAAGAACTGAGCGGTCCTTAAGGGTTGGTGAGTCCTCCGGGTATCCCCGCCTCAGCATAGCCAGTGGGTGGACTGAATAGTCACTGCAGTAGTGTATAAGGTCTGAGGGTGGCGATATGGAGTCTGGTACACCTGCTTCTCCACACTTGCCTGAGGCAACTGGCAGTGCTCCTGCGCCTGCGGTCCCTATGGACAAGTTGTCGGCAGTCCTGGAATCATTCCTTGTCAGAATGGAAGCGGTGTGTCAGCGCAAGGGAGCTGTAAAGCGCCCCCTCCCCACACATTCTCCTGTAGGGGAGTGCTGTCTCAGATATGGGCCTAGCTACTGCTGCTCAGGACCCTAGCTCTGAGGTTTTTTAACAGGATATTCCCTGTGAGGAAGACCCCAGTTCTGAATAACTGACAGGGTGCTTCTAAGTGAACTCATTGATGCTGTGAGGGACACTATCAAGCTGAATGTTCAGGCTGAGGAACCTCAGGTGGAAGCTGTCTCCTTTTTGCTTTCTTTAAAGCCGTTTTATTCAAAAGTTTTTTTTCATATGTACCTTTTTTTGATACATTCATTGACCAAGTCTGGGATAAGCCGCAGAAGACTGACGGTCCCATGGCGCTTAGCCATGAGGTACCCCTTTGAGGAGGACCTGGTTAAGAAGTGGGCTCTCCCCCCAGTGGTCGATCCCCCCCCCCCGGTCGTCTGTTTTGAATAAGGCTACCACGCTCCCAATGGAAGGGACTCCTGCATTAAGGATCCCACTGACAGGTCGTCAGAGGTGGTGAGTAGAACTATGTTTACCTTATTGGGGTCTGCCTTACGCCCTATAGTGGCGGCGACACTTGTGTCTCAAGACACTCACAGGTTGGGAAAAGATTTTGCACCAGACAGTACAGGAGCATAATCTCCCTCCTGAGACTATTTCCCTGGCTCACCAACTTGCGCAGGGTTTAGTCTCTGTGTGCGATTCACTTTGGATGCGGCCCCTTTAATATCTGCTGTGGTGCTGCATCGCTTTATCTGGCTGAAATGCTGGTCGGCTGACCTAGCTTCCAAATAGCGCCTGGCTGACTTGCCCTTTAAGGGCGGTAGACTGTTTGGGCCGCCCTGGATGACATTATTGTGGATGTCGCAGGGGGAAAGAGCATCTTCATTCCTCAGTCTGTTAAGGAAAAAGAGCCCCACTGTAGACCGGGCCCTTCCTTTCCAGCAAAGCAGGAGTTTTGTCAGTAAGAATCGACGGGTAAGCCCGCACAGACTGAGAAAAAAGCGTCCCTGGGTGCGTAAGCCTACCAAGCTAGCTCCCAAGCTGCTGCCGCCGCATGTCTTGCCCGTGCCCGACCTTGCAGTTTCACGGTTCAGTGGACCTCCCGGATCTCCAACCGATGGGTGTGCGAGGTGGTCACCTCAGGATAGAGTTCTGTTCCTGACCCCAGACAGATTCTTTCCCTCAACTCTCCTTCTCCTTCCTGCCCGTCGGGTGGCCCTCTTAGGAGCCGTACAGGAATGATCAGGTCCGGAGTGATTGTGCCGGCTTCGTCACAGGAGAATTTTCAGGGTTTGTAGTCCCAAAAAAGGGACGGGGTTCGGCCAATCCTGGGCCTTACGGCCTGAATGCCTTGGTAATGGTGCACAAGTTCCACATGGAATCCATTCGCACGGTGTTCGTTACACTCCAAGGGGATTTTCTGGCGTCCTTGGACATCAAGGACGCCTACTTGCAAGTTCCGATCTGCGCAAGTCACCAGTAGTTTCTGCGCTTGCGATCGGCGGAGTCACTATCAATTTTCTCTTCCCTTCGGCCTAGCCTCGGCACCAAAGGTATTTACCAAGGTGCTTGCTCTGGTTCTAGCTTTGCTGAGACAGCGAGGCATTGCTATCGTGGGCTATCTGGACGACCTTCTAAGAGCAGACAATGGCTCAGAATTAGAAGTGTGACTATCGTCTGTCAGACCCTTTGGGACTGCGGGTGGCTCCTAAACATTCAGAAGTCTGTCCTGGTCCCGGCTCAGCATTCGGAGTATCTCAGTCTGATCCTGGACTCCTTGGAGGCGTAGGTATTCCTACCCCTGGAGAAGTTACTGACATTTCAGTCTGCAGTGCGGTTCCTGACGTCCCGAAAATGGTCGTCAACCTGTTTTTGCATGAGTCCTGGGACTCATGGGGGTCTCGTTTGAGGCTGTTCCGTATGTCCAATCACACGGGCATTACAGTAAGATCCTGTCCACTTGGGACAAATCCCCGTTGTCCTTGGATCTTCAGATCCAGATGAGTCACCCAATCAGGGCGTCCCTGGCGTGGTGGGTGGGGTTCCCGACCCTTCGGTCCAGGGAAGTAGTTCCTCCCCATCCAGTGGACGGTGATCATGACGGACGCCAGCCTGACAGGCTGGGATGGAGTCTGGGGAGTCCTGTCAGCCCAAGGGCTTTGGGCGAAACCCGTTTTGCCAATGGATGTTCTGGAAATACGGGCAATCGGACTGTGCCGCTCCTCGTGGTCTCTGTCGGCCGGCTACATTTGAGTGTAGACAAGTGGCAGGCGGACTATCGGAGTCGCCAGACGCTGGACCAGGGAGAGTGGTCCTTACCCCCGTAGGTTTTTTTTTCAAATTCTGTACCGGATGTGGTCCTGATGGCCTCTCGACTCAATCGCAAGGTGTCGAGGTTTGCAGCCAGGTCCAGGGATCCTTGGGCGGATGCCTCGGATCCGTTGGTGGGCCCATGGGGTCATGATCTCCTGATCTCTGTTATCATCTGCTGCGGCTGCTTCCTCGCCTGCTGCGCAGGGTTGTGGCTGAGGGAATTCCGGTGTTCCTCTTGCGCCGGATGGGCCTCGGCGTCATGGTACGCTGATCTGGTAAGTCTCCTCATCGCGGACGTTCCTTGGCGGTTGCCGTTGAAGGAAGGACCTCTGTCTCAAGGTCCTGTTTGTCATCCTGTTTTACCGTCTCTGGTTTTAACAGCATAGCTATTGCAAGCCAGGTGCTGAGTCTGAGGTCTCTCAGATTCGGTCATTTAGACCATCTTAAGGGCACGGAAGTCTGCCGCTAGAAAGATGTATCACCGTACCTCGGAAGCTTACATCGCTATGTGCGAAGAGCTGGACTAGTGTCCACAGACGTATTCCATCCCCAGTATCCTGCGGTCCTTGCAGCGTGGCGTGACCCAAATGCTTGCTTGAGTACCATAGGGGTCAGTTTTCGGCCTTGGCTGTCTTCTTTCAGCGACCGCTAGCGGGTCATTCCTTGGTTAGCACCTTTTGTGCAGGGGGTTCGCCATGTGCTCCCTCCTGTTAAACCTCCTCTCCCTCCTCGGGATTTGAACTTGGTGCTCTCGGTTCTCTAGGAACCTCACTTTGAAAATATCAGAGATTCCCCTCTTGACCTTGTCTCTGAAGGTGGCCTTCTTAGTGGCCATTACTTCTGTCAAACGGGTGTCTGAGTTGGCGGCCTTGCCCTGCAAGTCGCCCTATTTGGTCATCCATTAGGATAAGGCGGTGGTGCGTCCGCCCTTTTGTCAAAGGTGGTCTCGGCTTTTCACCTACATGTGGACATTGTCCTCCCATCCTCACCCGTCGCATTCCAGAGGGTTTGCGCTTCACACATTGGATGTGGTACCTGCTATGACTCACTAGTTGTGTCCGTCTCTGGTCCGAGCGGTGTCGTCTGCCGCCATTTCTGGTGGATCAGACAGGCTGTTATACAGGCCTATGCCATTAAGGGGTGGGCGCCTCTTTCCGGTTGCGGCGCATTCCACCAGGGCAATTGGTGCTTCCTGGGCTTTCCGACATCAAGCGTCGGTTGCACAAGTGTGCAAGACGGCGACCTGGTCGTCCGTTCATACCTTTTCTAAGTTCTATAAGGTTGATGTGGCTGCATCTTCGAATGCTTCCTTTGGCCGCAAAGTGTTGCAGGCCCCTGTTTAATGTTGCAACTCCTCCATTGAGGAGCTCTGCTTGTTTGGAGTGAAGTTTTAGTTTTTCCTTTACTACTGCTCCTACCCTTCTGATACTGCTTTAGGACGTCCCACACGTTTACAGTAGCTTGCTGTGTCAGTCCATGGACGATAAGAGAAAATAGGATTTTTGTACTCACCGTAAAATCCGTTTCTCTGATGTCCATGGACTGACACAGCACCCACCCTTCTTTTAAGGTTTGTACTGCTTTGTTACGAACTGAGGCTGCTAGCTGCAGGTGGGAGGGTAATGTCTGGAGGGACTGCCCCCCGGGCGGGGCTGTTCAGCTCTGGTTTGTTCTAGAATGTATGTTTCTAACATTCTGCCTAGATCTTCTCCTGCGAGCAGGGACATATACCCACACGTTTACAGTATCTTGCTGTGGCAGTCCATGGACGTCAGATAAACAGATTTTACGGTGAGTACAAAAATCCTGTTTTCTCCATTGATATGCGCTGATGAGGCAGCACTGATGGGGGCACAGATGTCAATGATGGGCAGCACTGTTTGAATCACTGATTAGTGACTGTGGGCACTGATAGATGGCGCACATTGGCACCGATGTCCCGCTGGCTTCTGCTGGTGATCGGCTCCCCCCCCCCCCCCCCTCACACTATCAGCGTGAGGAGAAAAAATTGCTGATTACCGGCTCTGTTTACAACACATGATCAGCTGACATCTGATCGCGTGGTAAGGAGTCGGGTCTGATCTGTGGTTCAGCGAACCTCAGACTCGCTGATCAGAGCGAGCCGCGTGCGCCCTGCAGGCTGCTCGAGCACGGGAGGACGCCATTCGGCTATAGCGCAGACGCCAAGAGGTTAAATGGGTGCCTGGATAAGAAGTCCTCCAGGAGCAGCATGGAGATGCCAGGATCCATGGTAGCAGGTCTGGAGGGGCCATCGGTTGAATCTGGCTCTAAGGGAAGAAAGGGGGCAGGTGCTGCTCCTTTCCCACCTGTGGTGGGGCACAGGGGGCATTTGTTTATTCCAGAGCCTGTTTTTGTTTATGCTTATGGACAGGTGTCGCACATACTAGCATAGGCCTCGTGGTTGGTACTTTAAAGATTCTTAGATTAGAATTGTGTTATCCTCAGGGTGTTTTTGTTAATAGGTATTTATTTCAGTTAAAGTAATGTGCTGGCGTTTGTCATATGATTCATTGCAAGACAACGCCCATGAGCCCAAAGATAACAAAACGGACACCCAGAAAAAGGTGCCCAATGTGCACCAAGAAAATGCCTTATGGTTGGAAGAAAAGTGCATATCAGGACTGTATAGACAAGCTCATCAAGGGAAAGACTGTCCTCAAGAGTTTTATGGACTCAATGAAGAAGGGGATAAAACAGACTTCATGGTCTTTGAAACCCAGAGAGCAGGAAGCTCTTGCTGAACCTATCCGGCACCAGTACTAGTGTTAGGCCAATGGTCCTGGCCCAGGTACGTCCAGCACAGAGTACTGGAAGAGAGCTCAGAGTCAGCCTCATAGTCTGAGGAAGGGGACTTTGAAGGAAAAAGATCTTTGGACCTTGCTTGGTCTTTCCTTATTAGAGGAAACAGAGGAGCTATTAAAGGCTATATACGACACCCTGGAGCTGGAGGAACCCGAAAACCAGGAGTTGTCTGTACCTGACCTTTTTATATGCAGGCCTTCAGTCTAAGTAGACCAGAACCTTTCTGGTACATGTGTCCCTAAAAGACAGTACTTCCGGATTGAAGGAATCTGGAAAAGTCTTCGTCCCTAAGAATTTGAAGAGGTTTCCCTTCAAAGAGGAGGATACAAAGTTGTGGGAAAAGTGTCCCAGACTAGACGCTTCCCTATCTTAGGTTTCAAGAAGTTTAGAGCTTTCCTTTGAGAACACAGGCACCCTAAAGGAGCCAATGGACAGAAAGGTGGAAGGATATTTAAAGAAAGCGTGGGAAGCCTACTCCGCTAACTTTAAGCCAGCACTAGCCACTACATGCGTGGCTCGTATGCTTGATTTGTGGCTTAAACAGCTTCGCACTCTTCTGGAGTCAGACACTCCCAGGCAAGAGATTTTGGATGCTTTACCAACACTAAATAAGGCAGTAGCCTATATAGCAGATGCGTCCACAGAGTCTGTAAAATTCTTGGCCAGATCTACAGCATTGATTATCAGTGTCAAAGACCAAGCTCTGTTCCCTCCCCTTTAATGGAGATTTCCTTTTTGGTAAAGACCTAGAATCTGTTCTAGAGGTCAGCCGATTAAAAAAAGTGTTTCCTTTTCCCAGAAAATAACAAAAAATCATTTTCGTCCCTTCCAGAGGTCAGGTGAAAGGAACTATCACGGGGACAGAAGACAGCATAACAAGGGTTTTGCAGCTGCGCAAGACCAAAAAAAGGTGGCAGTACGGAAGGGGAAGGGGCAGGCCCAAGGTTGGGGTCATTCCTCCCACAGTGGCAGGCCATTTTCAGTACAGGATAGAGCTAGTGGGCTGCCCCCCTCAAAAATTTCACCCAACAATTCTTCAAAAGATGTGGAGAAATCAACAGCTATGTCTTCCCTCCTACAGAGTATGCTGGAGGAGAAGGTGATGAGCTTTTGAACCTGACGCAAGTGAACATATTCGTAAAGTACAAACGATTCAAAATGGAGTCAATTTACACCACCAGAGATTTGTTTACCCCTGGGGTATTCATGGTCTCATTGGACCTAAGAAGCCTATCTTCATGTCTCCATTCGAAAGGAGTCCAAGCAGTAGCTCAGGTTTGCAGTGAAGAATGGGTTCAAGACCCTCTATTTTCAGTTCATTGCACTGCCCTTCGGATTGGCGTCAGCACCACGCATCTTCACAAAGATTCTGGCAGAAGCTCTGTGGACCCTGAGATCGGAGGGGATTCATATAATTCCCTATCTGGACAACCTGCTGATCTTTGCAGAACCTGAACAGAACTATCAGACACCTTCAGCAGCTGGGGTGGCTGGTAAATCGGGAGAAGTCAGTTAGTACCTACTCAAAGTATAGTATTCCTAGAATACTTAATAGACTTTACTACATCCAAACATTTTCTGATGAACGAAAAAGGGGCAACAATAATGGCAGAGATGAGCAGCCTCTGCGCGTGTACAGAGACCTCAATTCAAGGTATAATGAGGGTCCTTGGTTTGATGACAGCAGCCATCTCAGGAGTCCAGTGGTCACAATTCAATACTCAAGCACTTCAGGCGTTTATGCTTTCTCTCTGGGATGGAAGGAAGGAATCTCTTCAGAGGCAAACCGAGTTTCCCCAGGAAGTAAAACTCAATTGAGTGGTGGTTGATCCCTGCAAATCTCTCTGCAGGTTGACTTTAGTCCCAACACAGCCCTCTGACGGTTACCACGGACACCAGCGGTCAGGGGTGGGGAGCCCACTCAGGTGCACAGATGGCCCAAGGGGTCTGGAACCGGCAGGAAGCCAGCCTCTCCTCCAATGCAAGGGACCTGAGAGCAGTTCTAAAGGCCTTTGGTCCGACTCTGTGGGGGAGACACATGCAGGTCCTTTCGGACAATATTACCACCATAAGCTACATCAACAAGCAGGGAGGTACAAGAGTGGCAGGCCTTATGAGGATGGCAGAAAAAATCCTTCAATGGGTGGAGGCAAATCTTTTATCTCTGTATTCAATTCACATAAATGGGGAATTAAATACTCTAGCGCAGGGATATGCAATTAGCGGACCTCCAGCTGTTGCCAAACTACAAGTCCCATGAGGCATAGCGAGAATCTGACAGCAGGAAGCATGACACCCAGAGGCAGAGGCATGATGGGACTTGTAGTTTTGCAACAGCTGGAGGTCCGTTAATTGCATATCCCTGCTCTAGCGGATGTCCTAAGCAGGGAGATTCTGTCTCAGACAGAATGGTGCTTGAATCGAACAGTGTTCGAACTGATAGTGCAGAAGTGGGGAATCCCACAAATGGACCTTTTTGCGACAAGGCAAAAAAGGCAGGTGGAACAATTTTTTTTTTATTTTTTTTCCCCCTACAGAGATCATCTCAATCTGGGCCTAGATGCCCTATCCCAGTCCTGGGAAGCAAGTCTGGTGTATGCGTTTCCAACTTTTTCCTTCATTCCAAAGATTATCCAGAAGATAAGAGTGTCAAGCACGAAGGTTTTCCTGATCACACCATTCTGGCCAAGGAGGTCTTGATTCTTAGGACTACTATGACTCAGCATTACGGAGCCTTGGAGACTGCCTTTACAGGACAGACCTCATATCAGGGAGAGGTGAATCTTCCAGAAGTGAACTTTCTCTGATGGCCTGGCTTCTGAGAGGGAGTCTAGTTTTTAAATCAAAGACTGGCAGAAGAGCCACTGGTCAAGAGATTTCTTGCATCCATTAGCCGTAAGCGGGTCCCCGAGTCAAGGAGGTTCCCTTCCTGGGACTTATCCACTGTGTTGCAAAGTCTTTGTAAGACACCGTTTGAGCCAATAGCTGAGAACTGCCCATAAAGCTCTTAACCCTGAAAACAGTGGTTTTAGTGGCCCTAGTCTCCGCTAGGAGGGTTGGTGAGATACAGGCCCTTTCAGTGGTTGAGCCCTTCTGCATCATTTTGCAAGACAAAATGATCCTCTCTGGACCCGGCATTTCTCCCCAAAGTACCGTCTAACTTCCATAGGTCAGAAGAGATCGTGATACCGTCTTTTTGCGGAAATCCTAAAAATGACAAGGAGGCAGGATTTAATAAGATGTCAGGAGATGCTTGATCGCTTACATAAAGCGCACCAAGGAATGACGATGTTCCACCAGCTTGTTTGTGGTGTTTGCAGGTTCAAACGAGTAAAAGGGCATCTAAAAATACCATCGCAAGGTAGATGAAGTCAGCCATCACGGAGGCATATAAAGCAGCATCCTTGACACCTCCTGTTTTTACAAGATCGGTTTCTACTTCTTGGGCTGAAAGGGCAGGAGCGTCAGCCCTCCAGATTTGCAAGGCCGCAACCTGGTCCAGGTTCCAGACTTTTGTAAAGCATTAGACTGGACCTGCTTACCAGCCAAGACCAGTCTTTTGGCAGGAAAGTGCTGCAGGCTGTGGTCCCATCCTGATCTGGTAGTCCTATTTTGTCCTCTGTAAGCTGTCCTGGAAGATGACTTGGGAAAACGGTGTTATTACCTGTTAATAGGGATGAGCTTCGAGTTCGAGTCGAACTCATGTTCGACTCGAACATTGCCTGTTCGCCCGTTCGCCGAATAGCGAACAAATTTGGGGTGTTCGCGGCAAATTCGAAAAGTCTATGGGAGACTACACAGTAAATTACACAGTGAAGGAAGTTCCCCGCTCAGGCCAATGACTTATGCCCCATACACACGATCATTTTTCATGCCGTTAAAAATGGCATTAAAAAAAATGGCCATTAAAAATGATCGTGTGTATGCTCCAGAGCATTTTTAACGACGTGAAAAACGGGCATTAAAAATTTCGAACATGCTCTCTTTTTTCACGTCGTTTTTCATGTCGTTTTTTTTAACGACGTGAAAAACGATAGTGTGTATGCTTTAACGACGTGAAAAAAAATGCGCATGCTCAGAATCAAGTATGAGACGGGAGCGCCCGTTCTGGTAAAACTAGCGTTCGTAATGGAGATAGCACATTCGTCATGCTGTAACGGACTGAAAAGCACTAGACTGAAAAGAGCGAATCGTCTCTCAACAAACTTTACTAACATGAAGGGTGGCGCCATTCGAACGGAACTTCCCCTTTATAGTGCCGTCGTACGTGGTGTACGTCACTGCGCTTTGTTTGAACATTTTTTAAAATGATGGTGTGTACGCAAGACAGGCTTGAGAGGAAACAAGAAAAAAAGAGAAGAAAAACTTCAGTTTTAAAAATGACATTAAAAATGATCGTGTGTATGGGGCATTAGGCGGTGGTCTGACATACCGAGGGGCCGGACCTGATGGGGAACTTCCTTCATTGTAATTCATGAATAGACCCGCTCCTTCTCATGTTCCGCATCAGGTCCTCAGCCTTACACCTAGTCATTGGCTGAGCGGACCTGATGGGGAACTTTAGAAGGGGCGGGTCTATACATATAATAGACTGCGGAGGAAGTTCTCCATCAGGTCCGCTCAGGCTCAGCCAATGACGGTCAGTGCTGGACATCGGATCGCCGCGGGACACTGGATTTCACCGCTGGAATGGTTTTTTTTTTATTTATTTTTTTAATAAAGGACTTTTCCAAGGTGTTGTTTGTTTTTTTTTTTCTTTTTACATTTTTTGACACTTTCTTCGTGAAATGGTAGGGGTAGAATGTACCCCTTACCAATTCACATGGGGGGGCGGGATCTGGGGGTCCCCTTTGTTAAAGGGGTCTTCCAGATTCCGATAAGCCCCCCGCCCGCAGACCCCCACAACCACCGGGCAAGGGTTGTGGGGATGAGACCCTTGTCCCCATCAACATGGGGACATCCTCCCCATGTTGAGGGCATGTGGCCTGGTACGGTTCAGGAGGGGGGGCGCTCTCTCTCGTCCCCCCTCTTTTCCTGCGGCCTGCCAGGTTGCGTGTTTGGATAAGGGTCTGGTATGGATTTTTGGGGGGACTCCATGCCATTTTTTTAAATTTGGGGTGGAGTTCCCCTTAAAATCCATGCCAGATCTGAAGGGCCTGGTATGGATATTTGGGGGAACCGCACACATTTTTTTTTTAATTTGCGCCGGGGTTCCCCTTAATATCTATACCAGACCTGAAGGGACCCCCACGCTTCTTTTTTTTTTTTTTTTTTATCAATGACTTTTCTATGTATTGCCGGGAGCCGACAATTCATTAATAGCCGCGAGTGAGTTTTAAATGACTTTTTTTCCTTCAAAAATTACATTTTATGCAGGGACAGTTCTAAGCACGGGAAACATGCGCCACTTTACATGCATATCATACACACCCCCTAGGCACTTTAATTTTTTCATTTTAAGCATTATTAAAATCGCTGCTCCCGAAAAAACGGCCGTTTTTAAAACTTCTTTTTACATTGATACTGTACATGTCCCCTGGAGCAGGACCCGGGTCCCCAATCCCTTTTTTAGGACAATAACTTGCATATAAGCCTTTATAATTAGCACTTTAGATTTCAAAAGTTAGAGTTCATTGTATTTAATAGGGTTCTAAATTTCACGTGAACATTCTGTCTGTTCGCAGGTTCTGGTGCGAACCGAACAGGGGGGTGTTCGGCTCATCCCTGCCTGTTAACTACTTTTTTTCCAGGAATCTTCCACGATGGTGTCAGTTCTCTCCCTTCGTTGTTGGTGATTAGCAATGTAAAGCATAAAGTAAAGATAAAGCTACGCTGAGGATTTAATGATTGCTTTTATTTTTAAGCCTTCGGTTATTTGTTAATACTGAGTGGCTAATGCATGTGTGGTGCTTTTTATGATGTGGATCATGTGTTTCCTGTGCTAGGTGGGAGGAGCCTCTCTCTCTGTAAGCCGTCCTGGAAGATTCCTGGAAAAAGTAGTTAACAGGTAATAACACTGTTTTCCAAAATGTCTTTCAGGACAGCACCCGAGAGATCATGGCTCCTCCTACAGGAAACACCTCATAAATTAAGTCTTTTAATTGGAGGTCTCCACGTTGCTTCCATGAGTTTTTTTTTTTTTTCTGTTTCCTCCAGCCGGAGACACACCTCTGGTGGAAGCCATGATCTCTCAGGGCTTTCTTGGGAGACATAAGGTTCTCAGTCAGTCTTTATTTTTTCTTAGAGTGATCCTCCCACTTACCTCCTTGCATGGATGGTCCCATGGGCTCCCTCTTCCGTGCTCAGGGAGAGCCTGTACAGCCCGGGGGGGCTGCCTCCTTTTTCCAACAGAGCGGCGGTTTGCTGTATTCCTGACGGCCACCTGCGGTGCACGGAATAGCAGCGTGGAGCTTTACAGCAGCAGCCATTGTTCTGGTGGCCGAGCAGAGCCTTGGCCGCATCCTGTATAGGAAGAGGCAGCACTTCCGGGTCGGCGCGTGTCATTTCCGGCCGCAAAGCGCAGATGGAGAGGGCAGGGTCACCTGGTGCCTCAAGTTCTGGTTCCAGGTCAGCACGGCAGCGTTTTTTAATCTGGAACCGGCATTTCTTCACCACGCGTCCGCAGACAGCTATGGAAAGCGATGCAGCGGATATGGGGGGCAAGGCTAAGGTAAGGGACTGTGTCCTCTATTTACACTGGGCCGTGTTCTCCTGTGGGGGGGGTTATTCACCCTTTCCCCCCACCCCCCATCTCTCTGGTGGTGCAGTGGCTGGTGATTTAGCATGTCTGCATAATATCTAGGGATTTTGTAAAAGGTGGTGGTGCATGGCTTGCGGGGCACAAGGAAGTGAAAGTGTTTTTTCCTATGTGCACCTGGGTGTATTGATTTGTACTGTGTAACAGTTTTTTCTTAGCGTGGTCCCTGTTTTTTGTTTTTTTTTATCTTCTGTTTGTGCAGGCCAAAAGTTCTGCTCAACCAGTGAAGAGAAGGTGCCCTGTCTGCAAGGAGAAGTTAAACGAGGCTTGGACCAAGTCGTTCTGTGCAGATTGCACTGCAAATGTAGTCAGGGAGGAGTCTCCATCCTTTTGTGGCGATCTAGTATCTACGATTAAGGATGAACTCTGTGCCACCTTTTCAAGCTTGTAGGTCAAACCTAAGAAGAACCAGGTCCCTCAAAGGAACCCAGGGATCCGCAGCCTTCTTCAGAACCCCAAGACGGCTCTCAAATATTATTGGGAGGTCCGATAGACACTTCCCAAGAATCTGCTTCCCTTGCTCTAGATGGTACAGACTCTGAGGAGGAAGATAATGAAGCGGCCTCTGCTTTATTATCTTCCTCTTCAAAGTACAAAATGTTGCTAGAAGAAGTCGCAGGACTTTTAAAAGTAATCCATGCGACTTTGGGGATTGAAGAGGAAAAGGAGGAGCTCTCCCTACATGACCGCATGTATGCAGGTTTGGGTGATTCAAAAAGCCGTGTTTTTCCAGTCCATTCAATTATCTCGGACATGATTAAAAAAGTGGTTGGAACCTGAGAAAAAAAGCCATTTTTTTTTCCCGGTCTCATAAGAGAAGATTTCCATTTGAAGACAACCCGGATTCCATCTGGAACAAGGTTCCAAAACTGGACTCTGCTTTTTCACAGGTCTCAAAATCAACTGACCTTGCTTTTGAGGACATGGGCATGTTAAAGGAGCCCATGGACAAAAGGATGGATTTGCTTCTTAAAAGGGCCTGGCAGTCAGTGATGAACAATCTAAAACCAGCAATGGCAACAACATGTGTCGCTAGGAATTTAGAACACTGGATTAACGAGATGAAGGCTCATGTTACGGTGGATTCCCCAAAACAGGAGATTCTGGACTCCTTTACAACGCTTTCTGCAGCAGAATCATATACTGTATTGCGGGTGCTTCAGCAGAATCCATTCGTATGTCAGCCAGGTCAGCGGCTTTGACGAATTCTGCTAGGAGGGCCTTGTGGCTTAAAACTTGGCCAGGAGATGCTGCATCTAAAGACAGGCTGTGTAGCATTCCCTTTGCAGGGGATTTGCTATTCGGTTCAGAGCTAGAGTCCATTCTTGACCGTACGGCTGACAAAAAGAAGGTGTTTCCGGTCAAGAAACAGGTACAGACCCGTAAGCGTTTTTTTTCGTCCGCAAAAAGGACAACGGGAAGGAAAAACGCAAAACAAGAGGAAGCAGTGGTCTTCCAAGAAGCCAAAAGGTAGGAGTGGAGTGCTCTTCAATCCTCCTGCGACCTCCGGAAAGCCACATTGACCATCCACCCCAAGTAGGGGGAAGACTCCAGAGGTTCATTCCCCAGTGGAGAGATCACTGCAAATCAGTATATTGTAAACATGCTCTCCCAAGGATACGTGATAGAATTCACGGAAGAACCTCCAAAAAGATTCCTGGTGACAAACGTCCCGAGGGATCCGGTCAAGGCTCTCGCCATGAAGGCCCTAATTCAGGAACTGATATCCCAGAGAGTCATTGTTCCGGTTCCAACAAAGGAGTTCCTCCAGGGTTTCTACTCTCATGTTTTCCTTGTGCAGAAACCTTCAGAAAAGTACCGCCTCATCCTAAATCTACAAATGCTGAATCTGTCAGTGGAATACAGAAGATTTCGGATGGATTCCATTTTCTCAGTAAGAAGCCTCCTGAGTCAAGGATGCTTCATGGCATCAATAGATTTGCAGGACGCATACCTCCACATTCCTATTGCCACCAGGTCTGAGATATGAGGTTAGCACTGAGAGAAGGGAAGAAGGTGGTACACCTGCAATTCAGAGCTCTCCCGTTCGGCCTGTCATCTCCAAGGGTGTTCACGAAGGTAATGGCCGAAGCTCTAGCACCCCTACGTTTAGAAGGAATTTCAGTGATTCCTTCTCTAGACGACCTGCTACTGTTTCCCAAACCGGATATGGACTTCAGAGGAACTTGGACAGAGCCCGTGCTCACCTAGAATCCATCGGATGGTTACTAAACCTCCAAAAGTCAAATCTGATTCCCTCTCAGGAGGTGTTATTTCTGGGTTTCCGTATCAACTCTTTGGAGCAAAAGATTTTTCTCCCAGAAGAAAAACAGAAAAAGCTGATAGAGGTGGTGTCACTGTTACAATCCAGTCAGCTTCTGGCAATCAGGAGGGTCATGTCAGCGCTAGGAACCCTGACCTCTTCCATACCGGCAGTCCAGTGGGCAAAGCTCCATTTCAGACCGCTGCAAAAGTTTCTGTTAAAAATCTGGGATTGCCAGCAAAATTCACTGGATTCACTAGTGAAGATTCCCACCAATGTAAAGAGGAGTCTCTGGTGGTGGAAGAACCAGGCAAGATTCTCAGCAGGCCTGTTTATGGGCCTTTCCAACCCAGGTAAGGCTAACAACCGAAGCCAGCTCCTGGGGTTGGGGGGCTCACATGAGCGGTCGATGGGCTCAGGGATCTTGGTCCACAAGAAAAGCACTGAGATCCTCAAACTGGAGGGAATTAAAGGCAATAGAAATGGCCTTATTGACCTTTGCAGAAGAAGTCCAAGGGCAACATACACAAATCCTGTCAGACAATGCCACGGCGGTGGCTTACATAAACCGACATGGGGGCACCAGAAGCAGAGTACTTCAAGGCCTAGCAGGGAGCATTCTAAGCTGGGCAGAGCTCCATACTCAATCCTTTTCCGCGGTCCACCTAAAAGGGACCCTAAACAGTATGGCGGACTTCCTCAGCAGGAAACCGGCGTATGAAGCGGAGTGGCAATTGAATCCAGATGTCTTCAATCTAATAGTGAAGAAATGGGGACAGCATCTCTTTGCGACTCAAGAAAATACACAAATATCCCGCTTCTTCTCCCTGAACAGGAACGAGTCATCTCTGGGGGTAGATGCTCTGGCGCACAGTTGGAATTTTCACCTCTGCTACGCCTTCCCTCCATTTCAGCTTATTCCGCAGGTCATAACAAAAATCCGGAAAGAGGATACGACAAAAGGCCTTGGTTTTCGTCTCTTCTACAGATGCAGATCAAACCATACTGGCACCTTCCATTGAGACAAGACCTACTGTTACAAGGGCCCCTGCTTCACTAAGAAGTAAAAAAGCTAAAACTCACAGCTTGGTTTCTGAAGAGCAACTTTTAAGGAGAAAAGGATTCTCGGATAGGTTGGTGGCTTCCCTCCTATCTAGAAGAAAGAATGTTACCAGAGCTATAATTCACAAAGTCTGGAAAGTCTTTAACTCCTGGTGCACAACATCCGGCAGACCATTAAAGCAGATTTCTTCTATCCTGGAATTCCTGCAAGAAGGAGCAGACAAGGGTCTAGCTGTCAGTACCCTCAAAGTTCAGGTTGCTGCACTGGGGGTATTTTTTGAGAAATCTATTTAATCGGATTCTTTAAAGCCCCCCAGTTGGGCTAGACCGGTAGTGATCAAAAACTGTCCGTCATGGGACTTATCAGTCGTTCTACAGGCCCTGAACAGGGAACCTTTCGAACCTCTAAATTTAACCTCCCTGAAACAAATTACTTTGAATTTTTTTTTCTAGTGGCTATTACAACAGCTCAAAGAATCAGTGAGCTGCAAGCTTTATCAATCAGGGAGCCATTTTTTTTCTATTTTTTTCAGACAGAATTGTTCTGAAGACGGATCCTAATTTTTTTCCAAAGGGTGCTTCAGTTCAAAACAGAACCCTGGAGATTATACTTCCTACGTTTTTGTTCTAATCTGTCGGGTAAGAAGGAAGAAGAATTCCATACCCTAGATGTTAGAAGAGCAGTCTTAAGTTACCTGGAAGCTACTAAAGACTTTAGACGTTCAGACGCACTATTAATTTTATTTTCCGGAAATAAAAAAGGAAGACAAGCTTCTAGAGCAGGGATATGCAATTAGCGGACCTCCAGCTGTTGCAAAACTACAAGTCCCATCATGCCTCTGCCTCTGGGAGTCATGCTTGTGGCTGTCAGTCTTGCTATGCTTAATGGGACTTGTAGTTCTACAACAGCTGGAGGTCCGCTAATTGCATATCCCTGTTCTAGAGGAACCAATGCAAGATGGTTGAGAATGGTTATCGCCGACGCCTATTCCCTTACAGGCCAGGAGAGTCCAGTAAGTATCCGGGCTCATTCTACTAGAGCTTCGGCGGTGAGTTGGGCAGAAAAAGCTGGTGCCACCCCCGGACAAATCTGTAAGGCAGCTACATGGACAAGTCTGACGACCTTTGCCGTCATTATAGGTTAGACCTCATGACGGCTGGGGACCAGGCTTTCGGAAGGAAAGTCTTACAGGCTGTTGTCCCACCCTAAATGGGGTAAGTCTTGATTATTCTCTCGGGTGCTGTCCTGAAAGACGTTTTGGAAAAATGCAAGTTAGACTTACCGGTAACTTGTTTTCCAATAGGCTTTCAGGACAGCAGGATCCCGCCCTTTTGTTATGCTATTGCTGTAATACTATGAAATAACTGTCGCTTATGTGTTGCAGCCGGGGCTGGAGGTTCTCTACAAACCACTGATGGAAGCAACGTGGAGACCTCCAATTAAAAGACTTAATTGATGAGGTGTTTCCTGTAGGAGGAGGAGCCATGATCTCTCGGGTGCTGTCCTGAAAGCCTATTGGAAAACAAGTTACCGGTAAGTCTAACTTGCATTTTTCGGTGGCTCGGATTTTGACTTTTCTTCAGATGAGCATTGAAAAGAATTTGGCCTTGAGTACTGTAAAGGGCCAGGTGTCGGCCTTGGCGGTTTTCTTTCAAAGCTCCCTGGCGCATAGCTTCTTCATTTAGGGAGTGTGACATGTGGTTCCACCGGTGCGATCGCTCTTGCCACCGTGGGACTTTAATCTAGTACTTTCGGTTCTACAGAAGCCTCCGTTTGAAAATATTCGAGAGTCCCCTGCTCACTCTATCACAGAAGGTGGCCTTCTTGTTGGCTATTACTTCTGCTCGCAGGGTGTTGGAGTTGGCGGTGCTATCTTGTCGCACGCCCTACCTTGTGATTCATAAGGACAAGGTGGTGCTTCGTCCTTTGTCCTTCATTCCTTCCAAAGGTTGTCTCTGATTTCCATTTAAATGAAGACATTGTGTTGCCTTCTCTATGTCCCGGGCCGCAACATCCAAGGGCATTTGCTTTGCACACCTTAGATGTGGTACTAGCGGTCAGTGTGTATTTGGTGGCCACTGAGTATTTTCAAAAGTCAGACTCCCTGTTCGGATCACGAACAGACCAAAGAAGGTGCTATTTGCTTCCTCGGCGACCATTTCTAGATAGATCAGGCAGACGGTGACTCGGGTCTATTCTATCAAGGGTCGGGTTCCTCCCTTCCCGGTGAAGGCTCACTCGATTCGGATGCCTCCTGGGCCTTCCGTCATCAGGCGTCAGTGACGCAAGTTTGTAAGGCGGCCACCTGGTCGTCGGTACAAACTTTTACAAGGTAGATGTGCTGGCATCTGCGGATTCTTCTTTTGTCTGCAAGGTTCTGCAGGCTGCGGTCTAGGTGTTATTTTTTTCCCCTCTAATGTATTTTTTTTTTGCTGGTCAGGTGGGCTCCAGGTTGTCCGGTTGGGCTGTTTTTTTGTTGGCTGCCTCATGTTTGACACTGCTTTGGGACATTCCTGTGGTTCTGAATAAAAAAGGCTGTGTCGGTCAATGAACGAATGAGAAAATAGGATTTTTGACTTAACGTAAAATCCGTTTCTCTGAGTTCATTAACAGACACAGCACTCCCCCTGTCTGGAGTTTTTAATACTTCTGATACTGCTTGTTACATAACTGAAGGCCTATAGCAGAGAGGGGGGGGGGTGTATATCACCTAGGACTGCCCATGGGGCGTAACAGTCTTTTTGCCTAGTGTCCTACTCCTGTAGGTGATATAACCCTATGGTTCTGAATAAAGAAGGCTGTGTCTGTCAATTAACTCGGTAAAACAGTGGTGATTTAGGCTCCATGAACACTGTTTGTTTTTTTTCATAAGCTCAAAAAAAACTAGATGAAAAATGCTGATAAGAGCATTTTTGTGCCAGCTTCTTAGCATTTTTGCAGTACATGGGGGGAGCTCAAAGCTGTTGAGCATTCAGCGGTTTTTCTGCTGGCAAAACGCTTCATGACACCCTCTGCTGCTAGATGCTGAAGCTCAAAAAAATGTTAATAGCCTAAAGTAGTGTGCATGGACACAGCATAACACTATTTAGTTTCTGGGAGCAGAAATAAAATAGTGTGAATAACTGCTAACAGGAGCTTAAAAAAAAAATGCTAGTGTGCATGGAGCACATTAGGTGGATGGCCATGTCTTGGTAGGTTTGCAGTTGTGCCATACGCTTTCCATTTTAGGATGATAGATTGAACAGTGCTCCATGAGATGTTCAAAGTGTGGAATATTTTTTTTTTTAAACCCTTTTGCTGCCAGGCCCTGTGCTCCAGTTTGTAAAACGACCCCCCAAACAATATATTTTCTGAAAGCACATGACTAGTAGAATAAAAATAAGGTGCTACTAATTTCCCATGATATTTGTGCAAATGTTTAAATCAATATTTTTGCTAAAAATACACTAAAATCACCTGTATTGAGTTATTGAACAAATATTTGTAATTTTTACATTGTGCCTTTTTGCAAAATGGTGAAAATTGAATGTACGCAAAAATGTAAATATCCAACTTTCTCAAAAAATTTTAAGGTTTTCATTTTTCCCTTACAGCTTTCAGAATTTGTGAAAGACCCCCAAAACCATATATTCTCAAAGCATATGACCTCTAGAATAAAAAGGCGCTACTGATTTTTTTTTTTTTAGACCCCGTGGTATTTGCGCAAATGTTTATCAAACCAATATATTTGCACATAATACACTATAATCATTATCAGCAGATACAAACATGGCTAATTTTACAAAATCCCTACTAAATATAAAAGCTTAACCTGTATGGAGTTAATAAATGACATATTTGTTGTGAGAGATCAGAGGTCTAAACAGACCCCCCCCCATCCATCCCTAAAGGGTTTGAAGATGGTCTTTCTCTGTAGCACTTTATAGAGTATATCTTTATATCTGTATAGAGATTCCATTCCTTCATAAAATGAATGTCTGATACATAGTAAACCGTGAGTGTTACTATGTATCAGCTGTCAGTGGATATAGCAACACACGCCTATATCTGTTGTACAGGGGGAGGGGGTGTTGGTAAACACATGTTTATCAAGCCCCAACTTCATGCCCACCCGCACCGCTCCCCCCCTTCCCCCCTGCTGTGATCTTCAGCCTGACGGCTCAGTGCAGGGAGAAGATCACAGTAGGGGTTAATAACTGATCAGCTAGTTGTAATCCACTGAACAGAGTTATATAATTGTTCAGCAGAGTCTGCTGAACAATTCTGATATAAGCTTATGGTCATTGAAGTGACCATAAGCTCATAGCAGAGGGGGAAATTATGTCCTTACACTTTACTGACCTGTCCACCTGTGGGCACTTCTGTAGGTCCATACAGCCTTGGCAGTGAAAGGGTTAAACCTAACCCTGATTTAAATTCTGCACAACTTTATCCCTGACCTGTCTGCGTGTGTTCCTTGGCCTTCCTGATGCTTTTTGTTCACTAAGATTCTCTAAGAAACCTCTGAGGGCTTCACAGAACAGCTGTATTTATACTGAGATTAAATTACACCCAGGTGGACTCTATTTACTAATTAGGTGACTTCTGAAGGCAATTGGTTCCACTAGATTTTAGTTAGGGGTATCAGAGTGGGCTGAATACAAATGCACGCCACACTTTTCAGAAATTTTATTTGTGTAAAAAAAAAATTAAGCTTTAATTTTCCTTCTACTTTACAATTATGTGCCACTTTGTGTTGGTCTATCACATAAAATCCCAATAAAATACATTTACATTTTTGATTGTAACATGATAAAACGTGGAAAATTTCAAAGGGTGTGAATACTTTTTCAAGGCACTGTATATGGAATGAACTTCCCTGCTTACCAATGTTCTCAAGTGTGGAAAATTTTAAGGGGTATGAATACTTTAAGGCACTAGTCTCAAAAAATTATAAATATTTAATTTGGGTACAGTGTTGCATGACTAGTTGTCATTTAGAGTGTGACAGATCTGAAAATTGGCCTGGGCAGGAAGGGGATGGAAGTGGTTAAAGGGCAACTCGACTTTCAGGGGGGATTAAAAAAATATATATATAATTTTTTTTTCTTAGTATACAATGTGTACAGAATGCCCCCCGGATATGTCATTTCCTGCTTGTGTGATTGGCGCACTGATTTTTCTAAAAGTCTGATTTCAGGCAACACCTGCAACAAAAATTAAATTTTTGGTGATACTCCCAATAGGACATCACGTCTAAATGGAGGCTGACCCTGCAGTTGGCCTCATCAGAGGTCTGCAGGTGCAGCAGCTGATTGATGATTATGAAATTACTACCAATAAGGCCCGTACACACGATCGGACTTTTTGACAACAAACCTCCGACGGACCTATTTTAGCAGACAATCCGACCGTGTGTACGCTCCACCGGTCAAACTTTTTCATCGGACAAATGTTTGCTGTGAGAACAGAGAAACTTTCCGGCAACAAATGTTCTACGTCAGTTAATCCGATTGTGTGTACACAAGTCCATCGGACTAAAGTCCAAAGTACAAACACGCATGCTCAGAACCAATGCTAAAGATCAGACAGCAATAGCAGAAGTTGCCCAAAGGGTGGCGGTAAAGAGCAGAAAAACCACGTAGTATGTCAATTACGTTTGTGTTTGTTGGCTGAAAAAGTCCTGCCGCGTGTATGCATACCAAGTTCACGGCCAACGCCCTTCGGACAGAAATCCACGGAAAAGTCAGTTGGAAGTCCGATCGTGTATATGAGGCTTTAGACTCACTTGGCACATGAGCACAGAGAAACACAGGGATTGCTTCAGAATAATAAAAAGTAGGAATCTGCAACAGTTTGTTAAAATCCCTGCAATGTACATGGATCACCCAGAGGGGAATGGTTACGCTTTAACTATATAGGTTTAAAAGAGTATTATACATTAACCACCTCCTGCCTGCTCTATAGCTGAATGACAGTTACAGCACAGACCTTAATTACCGGGAGGGCGTCAATAGATGTCCTCCTGTGCATTAACTGCCTGCGATCACCGAGTCAATGAGACTCGGCTGATCACACAGATCGGAGTAAGGGGCCGATCCCGGCACCTTACCACGTGATCAGCTGTCAGCTGATCATGTGATCTAAACAAAAGATCGGTAATCCTCTTCCGACACAGGGAAATCGGTCCCGAACAGGGAGAGGCACTGCTGCTATGCAGTGCCTCATCATCAGTGCCACCTATCTTTGCTGCCTCATCATCAGTGCCACCTATCTTTGCTGCCTCATCAGTGCACATCAATGAAGGAAAAAAATTGCCTGTCTTCAAAATTTTATATCAAACTGGAGGTTTTTGTTTTCAACATTTTTGGTCTTCTTTTTTTTTTTTTTTTAGCAAAAAATAAAAACCCTAGTAGTGATTAAATGCCACCAAAAAAAGCTCTATTTGTGGGAAAAAAAGAGATACATTTCATTTGGGCACAGGGGGGCGCGCAGCTTGGTGATCGTGGCTGCGCCGTGTTGCTAGGACATGATCACATGGTTAAAGGGCCGCGGCTCTTTACAGAGCTCGGCTGTGTCCAATCACAGCCGGTCACATGTAAACATGGAGATGCTGGTAATCGGCGCTCCTCACCTCACACTGACAGAGTGTGTGGCGAGGAGAGTTGATCAGTGAAATCTCCTCGCAGAGGGTATCTAGATATGTAATCAGGTCACTTATTACAATAAAGCCACCACAGTGCCAGCAATGAGTGCCCACCAGTGCCACCAATCAGTGCCCATTAGTGCTGCCTATCAGTGTCCATAAGTGTGGCATATTCGTGCCGCCTCATCGGCGCCCATCAGTGAAGGAGAAAAATTACTTACCGTATATACTCGAGTATAAGCTGAGATTTTCAGCCCTTTTTTTTGGGCTGAAAGTCCCCCCCTCGGCTTATACTCAAATCAGCGAAATTGAACATTGTAAATTGTACCTGAAAAAAAATTGAGAGGCTGCGGCGTCCATCGTTTAAATCTTGCGGTCTCTTCCTGGTCCCTTCCGTGATAGACGGAACTGTGTCTGCTGAGAATCGCCTATCACGAACGTTCTCTCATCCTCACCCATCCCAGCAGACAATGTGTTCAGTGTTCTGCCAATCACGGACGTCTGCTGGGAAACTGAGGATGAGAGAATGTTCGTGATAGGCGGAACTGTGTCTGCTTAGAAAACGCCTATCACGGAAGGGAAGAGGAAGAGACCGCGAGTTTTAAACGATGGACGCCGCAGCCTCTCAATTTTTATTCAGGTACAATTTACAATGTTCAATTTTAGGGGAACAGTAGTGAGGATGGGCACAGCAGTGAGGAGGCAATGGGCAGTGACAATTGGCTTAGTGAAGTTGCAATGGGCACAGTGAGGCGTGCAAATGGGCATTGTTGACCCTCGGCTTATACTCGAGTCAGTAAGTTTTCCCAGTTCTTTGTGGTAACATTAGGTACCTCGGCTTATACTCGGGTCGGCTTATACTCGAGTATATACTGTATTTATAAAAATTTTAATAAAAACCCAGAACTGATTAAATACCAGCAAAAGAAAGCTCTATTTGTGTGAAGAAAATTATAAAAATGTCACATGGCTATAGTGTAGCATGACAGCACAATTGTGATTCAAAGTGTGACAGCGCTGAAAGCTGAAAAATTGCCTGGGCAGGAAGGGGGTGAAAGTGCCCTGTATTGAGGTGGTTAAAAGGATTTTAACAATCTTTGTTGCAGACTCCTACCTTTTTTGTTATTCTGAAGAAATCCCTGTGTATTTCTCTGTACTCATGTGCTAAGCGAGTCTAATGAGAGTGGTTTCATAATTGTCAATCAGCTGCTGCACCTGCAAAGCTCTGAGGACAATTTCAGGGTCTGAATCCCTTTAGACGTGATTTCCTATTGGGAGTATCTGACCAAAAATACATTTATGTTGCAGGGGATGCCTAAAATCTAACTTGTATCTTAGCGCAGACTTCTGGGAAAATCAGTGAGCCAATCACACAAGCAGAAAATGACATATCTCGGGGGCATTCTGTGTACAGAACACCTCCAGGTAGTCATATTGCAGTGCACTTTACAGAAAATGACAGAGCTGCAGCTTGAAAAGGATAGGTCATTTTTAATAACATTCAATCACAATATGACTTGTTTTGGAATTGTATACTTTATATATTTTTTCCCACGAACGTGGAGTTACCCTTTTTAAAGTGATATTTTTAAGAAGAAAAATTGTGTTTTTTTTCATTATTGTATGCAAGTATATTGTAGTGAGTCCATACTCAGTGTTCTGTTTCAACCAGCCCAAAACAGAGCATAGTGTCACCTGCCCACCTCCCATGAGGGTTGTGTAACCCAGTGACATCCGATTGGCCGGTGTCACTGAGTCCCCCCCCAGAGCTTTAGGAGTCACCCAGTACCAACAGTGCCTGGCTTCACCCAGTATCTTAAGATTGGCTGTCGTATAGCTGTACCAGTAGCTAAATATCCAATTTGTGTTATTCTAGTTCGTCTCAACAACGCTCTGTCAAGTCTCTGATGTGAGGTCGAGTAGCAGAGAGGGCGCCCCTTGCGGCCGAGTGCAGCACAGCCCTGAAGATGACACAGGGGATGTGGTGCCCACAGAAGCACGGGTTGCCTGGTAGGTAGTGCTGGTTGCCAGGAACTAGGTAGAACAGGCAGACTGCAGGACAGCAGGCGTGCTTAGGAGGTCCAAAGGGTAAGGACCAATGGAATGTTCCGATAACAGGGTCAAAGCCAGGCCAGAGGGTCAAACACAGCAAGACAGTCCGAGAACACAGCAGAGCTGAGTCTTAGCACAGAAGACAAGGTAAGCGGAGTCCGTTAGCCAGGCCGGGGTCAGGTATACGCTAGGAAGTCAACAGGAGCAGGTCAGGCAAGCCGGGTTTGGTACACAGGAGATCAGACAGGCAGGAGATGCAAGACACAGGAACACAGGAGAAGCTGACGATAATCCAGCAAATGCAGACACTAGCAGACTTCCTTATATAGGCCCATGTGACCTGCTTGTAGAGATACTGGGTCCTAGAGCCCTTCTCCTGCCAGAGATGCTGGGTCCTAAAGTCCTTCGCCTGCTGTTGGTTCCCTGACAGTGCCCCCCCCCAAGGGGCAGCCTCCGGATGCCCACCCGGGCCCATCTTTCAGGGTATCTGGCACGGAATCTCTGGAGAAGTCTAGGAGCATGTATGTTGCCTGCAGGTTCCCAAGAATTCTCTTCTGCTGGATAACCCTTCCATTTAATAAGAAATTGAATAGTCCTACCTCTTTTGCGACAGTCCAGGATGGATTCTACCTCGAATTCGGCTTCATCTCCCACTGAGACTGGAGGCGGAGGGTCTTCTTCTCTTCCTGGAAAAGGACTAGAGACAACAGATTTAAGAAGAGAAACGTGAAACACAGGATGCACTTTATACGAACTTGGTAGTAACAGTTCAAAAGCTACTGGGTTAATTTTTCGTTTAATTTCGAATGGACCGATAAATCTTGGACCCAATTTCCGGGAGGGGCAAGGGAGCCTGAGATTTGCTGAAGAGAGCCAGACCTTATCTCCAACCTCAAAGCTAGGACTCTCTCCTCTCCTCTTGTCATATTGTTTCTTGTAGTCCTCTTGCGCTTTCTGCATGGTTAGCCGGAGGGTTTGATAATTAGCCTGAATGGAGCTTATCCTGTCTTGAACTGCTGGAACTGAGGCTTCCGGAATGACATTAGGTAGAAATGAAGGATGGAAACCGTAGTTGGCCCAAAACGGAGATTGATTGGTGGTTGAGTGTACTGCATTGTTGTAAGCAAACTCCGCACAAGGGAGTAGAGAGATCCAGTCGTCCTGGGAGAAGGAGCAGAAGCAACGCAAATATTGTTCTAAGGTCTGGTTGGTCCTTTCAGTTTGACCGTTGCTTTGGGGGTGATAGGCTGAGGACAGGCACACCTTGATTGATAGTGCTTTGCAGAGCTCTCTCCAGAACCGGGAGGTGAATTGTACCCCTCTATCAGACACAATGCTGTCAGGAAGGCCATGGAGCCTGACTATCTCCCTTATGAAAATTTTTGCTGTTTCTGCAGCAGAAGGAGTTCCTGCCATGGGCAAGAAGTGCGCCATTTTGGATAGACGGTCCACAACTACCAGGATTGTTGTAGATTCTTCGGATGGGGCAACTCTACTATAAAGTCCATAGATATATTTCTCCATGGTAGTTCTGGCACTGGCAGAGGACGTAACAGACCCCACGACTTGACATTGGACCCTTTATTTCGCTGGCAGGTAGTGCAGGAGCTAACAAACTCCCTGCAATCAGATTTCAAGGTAGGCCACCAGAAGGATCGTTGGATAAGATCCGTAGTTTTCCGCACTCCGAAGTGGCCAGCGAGTTGGTGGTCATGCAAGGTCTTCAGTACCTGTATTCGGGTTTGTTGCGGAACAAAGATCTTGTCCTGATGCCAGAGGTACCCTTCCTGGTTTCTTAGAGAGGATGCTTCTGGTTCCTGGCATTGGAGGGAAGCCTGTTCAAGAGAAGATCTTAGATCGGGTTGGATCAGAAGAAAGATCTGAGGTGACAGGATTGTACTAGATATTGTCTCCTCCGGAGTATCGGAAAACATTCGGGATAAAGCATCGGCCTTTCCGTTCTTGGAGCCGGGACGGTAGGTGATGTGGAAGTTGAACCTTGAATAGAACAGAGCCCAGCGGGCTTGACGGGGTCTCAGACGTTTGGCAGTACGGAGGTATTCGAGGTTCCGATGATCTGTAAATATCATTATGGGGTGAGCAGACCCCTCAAGAAGGTATCTCCACTCCTCTAAGGCTGTTTTAATGGCCAAGAGCTCGCGGTCTCCTACATCATAGTTCCTCTCGGGCTGGCTCATTTTCCGCGAGGAGAAGGCCACGGGGTGAAGCAAGGACTTGGGTCCCTGGCGTTGTGAAAGGACTGCCCCTGTAGCTACTTCTGAGGCATCGACCTCCAAGATGTATGGCAGGGCAGGCTCAGGGTGTTGAAGGATTGGTGCAGAGGTAAACAATAACTTTAGTCTCTCGAAAGCAGTTTGGGCTTCGGAGGACCACTGGAAACGGGTATGTAAGCGGGTCAACTGGGTAATGGGTGAGATGATGGAGGAGAAGTTTCTTATAAACCTCCTATAGAAGTTCGCAAAGCCCACAAACCTTTGCACCCCTTTCTTATCTGATGGAGTTGGCCAATCCAGGATTGCCTGCACTTTCTGTGGATCCATAGCTACACCGCCCGTGGAGATGATCAGTCCTAGGAATTGTATTGATTTCTTCTCGAAGTCACACTTTTCCGCTTTCACATAAAGTCCATGTTTTCTTAGTGTGAGCAGCACTGTCTTTACATGGGTCCGGTGGAGCTCCAGAGTAGCCGAAAATATGAGAATGTCATCCAGATAGATGATGACGAAGTAGTCAAGATATTCCCGGAAAATATCGTTGACGAAGTGCTGAAACGTCGCCGGGGCATTACAGAGCCCAAAGGGCATTACAAGATACTCGAAGTGTCCGAACCTCGTTCTGAATGCTGTCTTCCATTCATCGCCCTCACGGATCCGAACAAGGTTATAGGCACCCCGGAGGTCGAGCTTGGTAAATACTTGGGCCGTACGGAATCTCTGGAAAAGTTCAGGAACTAATGGCAGTGGGTAGCGGTTCTTTATTGTGATTTTATTGAGCTCCCTATAATCCACGCATGGTCTTAAAGACTTGTCTTTCTTCTCGACAAAAAAGATTCCGGCACCGGCAGGAGAGGAGGAAGCTCGGATGAAGCCCTTAGCCAAATTTTCATCGATATATTGTCGCAGAGTTCCCAATTCCATTTCAGAGAGAGGGAATATTCGTCCAAATGGAATCTCGGCCCCTGGAAGTAATTCTATTGGACAGTCATATGGCCGATGTGGTGGTAGAACGTCAGCTTTTTTCTTATCAAAGACATCCAGGAATTCTTGGTATGCCTGGGGTATATTCTGGTTAGTGGTAGATACAGGGTGGACTGTCAAGCAACTGGTAATGTCTCTGGGTTCAGGAATAAAGCAATGCTGCTGGCAATAGGGAGAGGTGAACAGGACCTCCTTCTTGATCCAATTGATCTGAGGGTTGTGGGCTTGGAGCCATGGAATTCCTAGGATAACTGGAGACATAGGCGAGCTTAGAGCGTCAAAGCGTATGAATTCCTGATGGCCATCAGGAGTGGTGATAAGCAGAGGGACAGTCTCCTGGGTAACAGGGCCAGAACTAGGCAATGTGCCATCGGCCAGGCGGACTTCAAGTCCCTGTTTCTTTTGGAGGAGGGGCAGCTTCAGGTTTCTCACCAGGTTCAAGTCCACAAAGCAGCTGCATGCTCCAGAATCAATAATGGCCTGCAGCCGGATCTCTTCTTTTCCAAATTGCAGCGTAATGGGTAGCACTAGGTGTGAAGGAGAAGCTCCGGAAACCTGGAAATACACCGGAGGGTAGGAAGGTGGCTTCTTGGGCCTTCTGGGGCAGTTATACAAGAAATGTCCGCTTCCTCCACAATAGAGGCAGAGCCTTGATTGCATACGATGACGCCTTTCATCAGGGGATAATGCGGAACGTAGCAGGCCGATTTGTCTAGGAACTGTGGGAGCAGGCACTGATGAAGTGGAAACCTTAGGCGGCATCATGGCGGGCCTGGAGGACTGAGCTCGTTCGGACTGTCTCTCACGTAAACGTCGATCCAGCTGGATGGATGACTGGATGAGATCCTCAAGTGTAGTGGGGACCCCAATCCTGGCCAGCTCATCTTTGAGAGACTCAGAAAGTCCTAAGCGGAACTGGTGCTTGAGGGCAGCCTCGTTCCAGCCTGTGTCTGCAGACCACCGACGGAAGTCCACGGTATAGTCCTCCACTGGTCGACTACCCTGCTGTAGTGAATGCAGAGCGGCTTCGGCGGTGGCTGTACGCTGGGGGTCCTCGTAGAGTTGTGACATGGCTGCCAGGAATGTGTCCACTGTGTTAATGACTGGGCTTCTTTGTTCCCATAAACTGTGGGCCCAGGTCTGGGGTTCATTAGATAGCAGGGAGATGAGGAACCTGACCTTAACAGTTTCTAAAGCAAAAGTCCGGGGCTGCAAGGATAGGTACAATAGGCAGGCATTCCTGAAGGATCTAAACTTTCTTCGATCCCCGGAAAACCGTTCAGGGACAGGAACACAGGGTTCTGGAGGAGGGAACACCATCGTAGGAGCCACAGAGGAACGTACGTGGGTGGAACTGGGAGAAGCTGGGACCGGGTCCGCAGAATCAGATGACTCTGACAGGTGTTGCAATCTCTCCTCTAGCTGGAGGTATCCTTCTTGCAGTGTCTGGATTGCTTGGGTCAGAGTAGCGGCCTGTTGACATAATGCCTCTAACGGGGACGCACCTCTGCCGGCCTCCGACATGGCTGGATTATACTGTCAAGTCTCTGATGTGAGGTCGAGTAGCAGAGAGGGCGCCCCTTGCGGCCGAGTGCAGCACAGCCCTGAAGATGACACAGGGGATGTGGTGCCCACAGAAGCACGGGTTGCCTGGTAGGTAGTGCTGGTTGCCAGGAACTAGGTAGAACAGGCAGACTGCAGGACAGCAGGCGTGCTTAGGAGGTCCAAAGGGTAAGGACCAATGGAATGTTCCGATAACAGGGTCAAAGCCAGGCCAGAGGGTCAAACACAGCAAGACAGTCCGAGAACACAGCAGAGCTGAGTCTTAGCACAGAAGACAAGGTAAGCGGAGTCCGTTAGCCAGGCCGGGGTCAGGTATACGCTAGGAAGTCAACAGGAGCAGGTCAGGCAAGCCGGGTTTGGTACACAGGAGATCAGACAGGCAGGAGATGCAAGACACAGGAACACAGGAGAAGCTGACGATAATCCAGCAAATGCAGACACTAGCAGACTTCCTTATATAGGCCCATGTGACCTGCTTGTAGAGATACTGGGTCCTAGAGCCCTTCTCCTGCCAGAGATGCTGGGTCCTAAAGTCCTTCGCCTGCTGTTGGTTCCCTGACACACTCCCTCTCTTGCCATCCATTTAGATTGACAACAGGGGTCGAAAATTAAGAGAGACCGGGGGGAGGAGGTTCCCCCTGCCACAGTTAGATCCCCTTGGGGGTGGCGAGGGGGGATCTCATCCCTTCCTTCTCTCAATACCTAAGAGAGCCTGTGGGCATTAAACTCATGCTCACCTCAGACCCATTTGTTTGTTTGGTTACTGTTTTGTTCTAAATCATATTTGACTTACAGTTGATTGATGACGAAATACACCATTGCACATTTTAATGCATATCCTATACTGTTTGTTTATGAACAATTCACATGTTACTTCAAAGTCTATTCAGTCATAAGGGCCGACTTTTGTATTCTTTTATATCATTTGTACTGAACGTTTCCTTTTCTTTCATGGAAACTAGTAGTCCTTGTATTACTTCTGTGAATTTAAAGAATTAATAAAAATTATTGAAAATAAGATTGGCTGTTATAACACAGTGTAACACTAGAGCATCCGGTGTCTAAGTCCCCCCCAGAACGTTGTCACCCAGTGACCTCACATTTGAGAACAAAAATAAAATGGCGTGTGGGCCATGCTGAAGTCCATACCAGGCCCTTTGGGTCTAGTGTGTATTTTAAGGGGGATCCCCTCAAAATCCCTACCCAACGGGCGAGGTTAAGGGCAAGAGGCCGTTGTTGTCATCAACATGGGGTAAAGGTGCTTTGCTAGGAGGCAGAACCCCCATGTTGAGGGCATGTGGCCTGGTATGGTTCAGGATGGGGGGGGGGGGCACATGCTCAAATTAATCTGATTGAAAATCTGTGGGGTGATCTGAAGAGGGCTGTGCACAGGAGCTACCCTCACAATCTGACAGATTTGGATTGTTTTTGCAAAGAAGAGTGGGCTAATATTGCCAAGTCAAGATGTGCCATGCTGATAGACTCATATCCAAAAGGACTGAGTGCTGTAATAAAAATCAATAGGTGCTTCTACAAAGTATTAGTTTAAGGGTGTGCACACTTATGCAATAATAATATTTTAGTTTTTACTTCCCGCCACCTAAAAGATTTCAGTTTGTTGTTCAACTGAATTGCACAGTTTATAGGTCACATTAAAAGGTGGAAAAAGTTCTGAGATGATTTATGATGTATCACAGAAACCCGACATTGTAACAGGGGTGTGTAGACTTTTTTTTTATCCACTGTATATATGAATCCTGTGTTCCTCAATGAAGTAAATTGGAACTTTGTAATTAACATATAATCTTTTTCTTGTATCTCGTTGAGTGAGGGTTCAGCTCTCTGTGTAAATGGTCTTGCTCTCAGCATTGATTTGGTAGCAAATTGAGTACAAAATTCCTATTCACTTGTTTAAAAAAAAAAAAAAGAGTGTTTGTTACAGGGTATAGTTCTTTAATTAAGCCCCACGTTCAGTTATTAAACCTACTGTTATTGAAAAAAATATAAAAGTATATACTCCCACAATCGCCACAAGGTGGTGCTAGAAACATTTATCTATCTATATTAGTTTCTGTACCAATCGAAAAATCTACAAGCCAGAGAAAAGTTACATGAGCAGATTCACCAAGTTTCCAGTTCAGTTAGGGTATGGAGGATTAGTTCTTAGATCTCATCCTATTCTTCACACAGTGTCTAGAATGAGCATTTGATTCTCTAATTCAGGGGTAGGCAACCCTGGAGAGGTGGAGATCTACCTAAGCAACAAGGAAGAGATAAAATATCTCTAGTGATAGCCCTGCAAGGCCCCATTAAAAAGTAGGGGTGGTAGTAAAGTCTAGGCAATGATCATTCCACCCCACACATCCTTCCCTACTGATACACACAGTCAGGGCCAGATCTAGCCTGTCTGATCTGGGCGTGCCGTAAAAAAAAAAAAAGTTAAGGAGCCTGGTTTTCAAACTAAATAAATGATATAACTAGTATTTTTGGTGTCCCTTGTGGCATTTAATTTGCATCACTGAGGACTCTTTGGACTCTTTGAACACTTTATTTTATTCAGTTTGTTTGGCTAAGATGTCACATTACTGAGGACTTTTTGAATATTTCATTTATTCAGTTTGTTTAGCAGAGATGTTATATTGTTTATCTAATTATATATCACTGTCATACACTGTACTGGGGTGGCTAGTGAGCAGGGACACACTGTCAGGCTGCTTTGGTGACACTGTATGTCAGTGCAGCCTGCCAGTGTCCCTGATCACTAGCCACACCAGTACAGTGTCCCTGATTGCTGCCACACTAGAAATCCAAGAATCCCAGCAACTGGATCTGAGTTTGTTCAAACTCACATTTCTCCAGTTTGATGTAAAGTTGATTGAAGACAGTACGTCCATGTAATGTTCCTCCAAATTATCAGAAAAAATGTGAATATCATCTAGATATGCTATCACAAACTGGTCCAACAGATCTCACAAAACATCATTAATGAAATGTTGAAAAGTTGCAGGAACATTGCAAAGGTCAAAAGGCATGACCAAAGACTCACAATGTCCATAGCTGGTTCTAAAAACAGTTTTCTATTCGTCTCCAGAACGAATGTGGACAAGGTTGTATGCCCCCCTGTAAATTTAATTTGGTAAAGACATTTGCAGAGTGGAATCTCTCCAGCATTTCTGGAATCAGGGGGAGTGGATAGCAATTTTTAACAGTGATCTTGTTCAAATCCCTGTAGTCAATACATGGATGCAGGGCGGAGTCCTTTTTCTTGACAAAGAATAAGGCTGCCCCAGCGAGAGTGGTTGAGTGTCTGATAAAGCCCTTCTCTAAATTCTCATCAAACCACTCCCTGAGTAACAATTGACTAAAATAAGTTTTTTTATTTATTTTACATATTGTCACCAGTGCAGTACAACGTGCGCCCGCGGGTCAAGCGGATTCGATGTCTGCCGGCGACCCGCGATCACCTAGTACAGAGGAAAAATGGGGAACTTGTGAAGTAAATGATACAATAAACAACTATTCTGAAGGTGGTTACGGATTCCCTCTATTTATTGCATATATATATTGATTTGTCTATTCCCCTATTTAGCTAGTCTATTAAGACTCTGATAAACACAATGATATAAGATTAGCTATGAAAATAAACACACTGTTTAGTAAAACAATATCTTATTTCCCAAGAAAATAGGGAACTGCTAACATGAAACACTAATGGAAAGTATAACAACAGAACATCAAAGATAATTATCACATTCTCTAGACATGGTCTCATCGGCTGGGCTCAAGGTGGTATAATAGAAAGAGCCATGAGGCTCACAGAAGCAGGCCAAGAGCCAAAAAAGGGATGATTTCCCTTCTGTGTGCACTTTTTTTTTTTTACACATTAATTCAGACCCACTCGTAACCACCCCCACAAGCCTTCTGTCCAATGAGATATTGCCAAGAGGCAGTCCTTTCAATATATTATATTACTGTCATCCTGCCATATTGGCCTCTAGGGGCAGCATTGTCGATGTATCCTCTCTTGGTGCCTGTTGATTGTTTGGTCTTTGTCACCCCCCCGTCATCAATCATCCTGGCAGCCATGGCTCTCTTTGCAGAGTGCTAATCAATGATTTCCCTCTTATCGCACTAGCCGGACAGGAGCCAGGCTTTTGTTATGCTACAAAGCTTTGAATGTAACTTGTTACATTACAACTTGGGGCCATCTGCCTGTATCAACCTGGAAGTGAAATTCCAGAAATATATTAAACCATGTTGTCTTCCAACAAACTGCCTTTTGTAAACGAGGCGGATTCCCATTCTAACAGGAGACATGACAGAGATCTACTGTTCCCAGTGATCGGGAACTGTAATCTCTGTCAAGTGCCTGCCAGCCCATCCCCCCTACAGTTAGAACACGCTGAGGGAACACATTTAACCCCTTCCCTGTCAGTGTGATTTTTACATTGATCAGTGCCTTTTTATAGTACTGATCAATGAAATAATGTCACTGGTCCCCAAAAAAATTGCAGATCGCCGCCAATACCAGTAAAAACAATAAAATAAAATCCCCTAAATCCATCCTATAGTTTGTAGACGCGATAAGTTTTGTGCAAACCAATCAATATACACCTATTGTGATTTTTTGTTTTTTACCAAAAATATGTAGAAGAATATATATCAGCCTAAACTGATGAATACATTATTTTATATATATATATATTTTTTTTTAATATATATTTTTTGGGATATGTATTTTTTCATCTTACATTGATGCTTTTTTGTTTATGCTTTTTTTTTTTTTTAAAGATATTTTTATTGAAGTTTTTCAACAAACTAACAAACAGAAAAAAAAACCCACAATTACCGTACCAGATAGACTGGTCCGAAACAGTAGGCAATATGTTCAGACATAGACAAATAAAGAGATATCAATACAAAGGATATACAGTAGGCACACCGGGAAAAGGTGCAGGTAGACCAATACGGGCACAGCAAAGGTGGGTGTCTAGACGTTAGAGATCCTTAGGGCACGGTCTACCACTGGTCAAACAAGTGTAATTCAGTTAGTGCTGAGAGAGAGTAAGTGGGCTAGCCAGCCACCTACCCCCAGGTTTTGGTCCGTTTCCGGATTTCAAAAGTAAGCTTATATAGCGGGATGGAGTCATTAATAAGTTTCAACCAAAGGGCTTTCAAAGAGGTCGATGCACCCTTCCAGCCAGGACAGTAGAATGTTTTTTTTAGCATAAAAATATAGTATACGGAGCAGTCTCTTGGCATGCGTTGATAGGTGTAAGTCACCAAAAATGCCTAGTAGGCAGTTCTTGGGGTGAATTATATTTGGGAGGCCCAACGCCGAGGAGACAAAGGCACCCACCTCCCCCCAGAAGTCCTGAATCATTGGGCATGACCAAAAATAGTGTAAGAAATCGGCCTCCTGGCCACAGCCACGGAAGCAAGCGGCCGAGGACAGGAGACCCATCCTATGCAACCTCGCAGGAGTAAGGTGGGTCTGGTGAAAAATCTTAACTTGTATGACTCGATCTCGGGACGCAATGACAGACATTTTGTAGGTATCATTGAATTCCGACCAGTCCTCGGCCTCTAAGTAGATGTCCATAGAGGTCCATTTGTCCTGAGCTCTATGGAATCTGGGGTTAGAATCGGTCAGCAGGGTTCCGTAATAAGTGGAAATAAGTTTAGTGGGATCTGGTTGTCGGAGCAATTTTTCCAATGGTGGCAGGTCAGTGGGGTCTTTCAGGGAACCAAACTGCAGGCCGCAAAGCATGCCGAAGCTGGTAGTAGTAAAATAAGTATGAGTTTGGTAGGTCAAAGTCTAAGCGTAGTTGAGAGAATGTTTTAAAGCCCTGAGCGTTGTATAAGTGACATAGGTATTTGACCCCCTTAGAGTACCAGCGATTGGGATCAGGAAGAGAGTACAGTTCCTGCAGGTTTGGGTTGAACCACAGAGGGTTGTTAGGGGACTGTGACCAGGTATGCGTGGATACCTTCTTGACAATGTAACGGAAAGATGAAAGGGAGGTGGCCAATACAGAGGTTCCGGGGCGGTCAGGGACCCGTCCTCTGTAGATGTTCGAACCATTTCTGAGCAACATGTAACATGTGTTTTTGCGTGAGGTCCAGCAGGTGGAGTTCATACTCCCTACGGCACTGTAACCATGCCTCTCTCGTATCAGAGGCAGGGTTAGAGGCGTATTCAGAGTCTGCACTCACCATAGCGGTCTCAAGTTCCTCAGTAAGCATCCGGTTATTTTTATGTAAGACCCCCGTGATGGACATGAAGGTGCCCCTCAGGGTTGTCTAAAATGCATCCCATTCAGTAGGGGGGGTCCACCTTCCCTAAGTTGTCTCTCCAGTAGTTTGCAATTCCCGTCTTACATTCACCCTGCACGATCTCGTCCTCCAGCCAGTAGGAGTTCAGGCACCAAATAGCAGGCCCCGAACCTGGAAGGAGAAGGAGATGCACAGAGAGAGGGGTATGATCTGAAACTCCCCTGGGCAGATATGAAGCAGCAGAGACAACAGGAAGGGTCTCGGCCGGGACAAACGCCATATCTAATCGGGACATGGTGTGGAAAGAGTCCGAATGGCAGGAGAAATGGCGCACATCCGGATGTTAACAGCGCCATACTTCTGTAAGGCCATGAACCTGGATCCTAATCGAGGAAGGAGGGAAAGGGTCTGCCCCCAGTCGGTCCAGTGTTGGATCTAAAACAGCATTAAAGTCCCCCACATAAAGTAGGGGGCCAGGAGGTTTAGTCAGCAATTGAAGAGACAGTTTAGAGAGTAGCTCCGCCAAAAACGGGGGGGGGGGGATATAAACATTCACCAGGGTAAGTGTCACCATAGAAATCTGTAGAGTAAGAATAATGAACCTCCCCTCAGGGTCAGTTTTAACCTGAAGCATCTCAGCTGGGAGAGATTTGGCCAGTAGAATAGAAACCCCCCTGGAATAATTAGTATGAGTGGCATGGTAGGAGTTGGACAACCATGGGCGTTTTTAAGGCTCTTGTTTTAGAGCCTGTAAGGTGAGTCTCCTGGAGGCAGATGATATGAGGGTGACATTTTTTTAAAACGGAAAAGACCAGAGATCTCTTCTGGGGTGCATTCAGACCTCTAGTGTTCCATGAGACTATCCTTAGGGGCTTCGCCATTGCAAAACATACAGTAATACGTGCAGTAATAGGTAAGCATAGAATAACATGGAAACATACACATAAATGACCGGATAGGCGACACCACCTGAAGCACATACAAGCACATAAATAAAAAAGTGCGTGGATCTGCCAGCAACAGAATAGGAGCCCGCATTGGAAAAAATAAAAACAGTAACAATCTGCCTTAGGCAGCAACCTGAGAAGACAATATCACAGTGAAAATACAAAACTGAACTGCAAAAAAAGGAGATTAGAAAAAAGGAAAAAACAAAAGCCCCCCCCTCGTCCCCACCCCGCTCGGCCGTCCCAAACATAGCGAGCCTTGGATCCCAAACCGAAAGACCTTCCTGACAAAAAGGGTCAGCAAAGGTCACAAAAAAAACGTGTTCCGTGGCCTCACCACTAGCTGGTGTGAGGGTAGTGTGGAGTCAGGTGTGGCTCTCAACCGGTGGCAGAAAAAAATATATAAACATGTCCGGGTGAAGAGTGCAAAGTCCTGACGGCCGTGGGAAAGTGCAGGATTCGTTGTCCTCCAATCCAGGCAGGGCAGGATAGTAAATAGTGCAAATGGGGGAGAGATTCCAGAAACGAAGGCCTGGCGGGATAAGTATAAAAAAATCGCAGCATCTGGCACATCCGGGAAGGGGTATCACCCAGCAAAGGAGATAAGGTGGCTTAAATAGCAGTCAGTGTAAATTGCAATAAAGGCACAGGATACACATAGTGATGCACATAGGTCTGGTAGTAAGGCAGTTGGTATGTGCTGCCCTGAGACTATGGACACTGTTAGTAATTTCTGCGTCTGTAAGCAGCTCCAAAACGATCATTCAGCCACGCCATGGCCTCCTTGGGGCTGGTGTAGAAATGAGCCTTACCATCATAAATGATGCGCAGTTTGGCAGGAAAAAGCATGGCATAGGACAGACCTTCCGTGTGCAGGCGAGATTTCACTGCAGAAAAGGAGATTCGCCGGCGTTGAACTTCAGCAGAAAAGTCAGGATAGACAGAGATGGTGTTCCCATTAAATTTGAGAGGGCCTTTCTCCCTTGCTAGGCGCAGGATGGCGACTTTATCCTGGAAGTTGAGGATGCAAGCAATAATGGAGCGTGGTGGGGCACCCTCAGGGGGAGGGCGGGGAGGGGTGCGATGCGCGCGTTCAATGACATGGGAGAATGAGGGCGCATCTGTACCAAAAATGTCCCGCAACCAGAAATAAAGACATTTTTCAGGATGAGGGCCCTCAGCCCTTTCTGGGAACCCTACAAATCTGAGGTTGTTCCTGCGAGAACGATTTTCCAAATCGACGATTTTGGCACGGAGTGCCGCCATCTCGCTAGTGACATCCCGCATGTTAACTGATAGGGGATTGACAGTGTCCTCCAGGGAGCTAATAAGTTCCTCTGTCTCCAGTTCTATCACAGAGGTTCTGGACATCCTGTTTAAGTAGTGAAAAGTCCATGCGAATAGATGCTATCTGAGTAGAAAGGGAGGCCTTACAGTCCTGGATAGCTAGCATAATGGTGGACAGTGTAGGTTCAGCAGAGGTAGGAGAATCCACAGACAGGCCAGTCTCAGTGAATTGCTGGGAGTCTTGGGACATCAGGGGGTCTGCTTGAGAGCGAAAGAGGGCAGGAATAGAAGCACTCACCCCTGTAGCATGGTTCTTGTCAGCAGAGGAGGAGGCCTGCAGCGTGTCTGTCTGCCCTGCTTGTGTCCCAGCACCATAGTTACATAGTTACATAGTTAGTCAGGTTGAAAAAAGACACAAGTCCATCCAGTTCAACCATAAAAAAAAAATATATAATTATCGTACAATCCCATATACCCAATTCTATACCCACAGTTGATCCAGAGGAAGGCAAAAAACCCCAGAAGAGCATGATCCAATTTGCTACAGCAGGGGAAAAAATTCCTTCCTGATCCCCCGAGAGGCAATCGGATATTCCCCGGATCAACTTTACCTATAAATGACCGTACCCAGTTATATTATGTACATTTAAGAAAGAATCCAGGCCCTTCTTAAAGCAATCTACTGAGCTGGCCAGAACCACCTCTGCAGGGAGTCTATTCCACATTTTCACAGCTCTTACTGTGAAAAAACCTTTCCATATTTGGAGGTGAAATCTCTTTTCCTCTAGACGCAAAGAGTGCCCCCTTGTCCTCTGTGTTGACCGTAAAGTGAATAACTGAACACCAAGTTCACTATATGGACCCCTTATATATTTGTACATGTTGATCATATTCCCCCTTAATCTCCTCTTCTCAAGAGTGAAAAAATTCAGTTCCTCTAATCTTTCCTCATAGCTGAGCTCCTCCATCCCTCTTATCAGTTTGGTTGCCCTTCTCTGCACTTTCTCCAGTTCCTGAATATCCTTTTTGAGAACTGGGGCCCAAAACTGAACTGCATATTCCAGATGAGGTCTTACTAATGATTTAAACAGGGGCAAAATGATATCTCTCTCTCTGGAGACCATACCTCTCTTAATACAAGAAAGGACTTTGCTCGCTTTGGAAACCGCAGCTTGGCATTGCATGCCATTATTCAGCTTATGATCTACCAAAACCCCCAGATCCTTCTCCACTACGGATCCCCCCAGTTGTACTCCCCCTAGTATGTATGATGCATTCATATTCTTAGCCCCCAAGTGCATAACTTTACATTTATCAACATTAAACCTCATCTGCCACATAGTCGCCCAATTAGACAGATCATTGAGGTCGGCTTGTAAATTGGCGACATCCTGTAAGGACGTTATTCCACTGCATAGCTTGGTGTCATCTGCAAAGACAGAAATGTTACTTTTGATCTCAGACCCAATATCATTTATAAACATATTAAAAAGTAAGGGTCCCAACGGGGGGGCGTGTCCGGATGTGAGAGCCGGCGGACGTGTTTTTGAGGAGCTCCGGCTATCCTGTTTGAATCCTTTGCTATCCGTGCATTTCTACCGACTTAAAAGAGTAAATACTCACTCCAGCCTGTTCCCCTGTGTCCCCTGTCTCATCCTGGGGCAAAATTGTGGAGACTCTCTGCCCGGATCGCCTGCACGCCTGAACCTCCACTCACCTGCGGCCGCCGCCATCTTCCCGGCCTGCAACTGTGTTGTGCTGAAGGGACCCGATCCCAGCTTGCCTGAAGGTAAGAGACTGTCATCCGGCCACATCTGCCTGCCCATCCACCTTCCTGGCCCGATCCGGAGGTCCGCCGGGCCGAAAAAGGGATCCGTGGAGGCCGCGGCCTAGTGCGGCCTGTGAAGCACCGGTCTTTCCTAAACCGCCGCCCCGCCGGAAGTGCACCGCGGCCGACATCGACGAGCGCAACAGCGCGGATCGCCTGCCTCCTCACGCCCTGTCATCCCTGCCAAGGCCTGGGGTACTGTAGCACTGAAATTGCCTAAATTGGATCAGCTGCGTTACCCCTGGAGCCCAACTTCTCCGGTCCTCCGCCACCCCTCTGCCTCAGCCTTGCTGCTCTGGTCCCAGCTTCTCATCCTTACCACCCTGTTCCTACCTATTTGTGTGCTGTGGGGTGGGGGGCTGCTGGTAACCACTGACGGCCTGCCCTGCTGGAGGGCTGTCTTTACCTGGTGTCTGCAGTGGAGCCTGACTGGTAGAGGCACCTGACGGCCGGATGGCATAAACTCCCCTGAGACACCCGCTGTGGCCTGGGTCGCCCCTTACCTACCTCCTGGGTGCTCATCTGTACACCGACAAATCTCCTGGAGAGTGGGCCCCCCCTGGCGGACTGTCAGATGTCCTCCTCCTCCAAAAAAGGGAACAGGTCCTCTAAAGCCGCAAAGACCAACGTACCACTCCAGCTGCCACCGCCATCTTCCCCACAATCTGATCCCATACTTCTGGGTCGGCTTCGGGCCTTGCTGGCTGGCATAGAAATGGATCCCATTGAAGCTCCGCCGACAGAGGGGCCAGCCCCACTGGCTAAGGATGGTACAGCGGTGATCCTCGCTGCGATCGAGCAGAGTAGGACCTCGCTTTTGGTGCATATTGACCACCTCGCTGAAGAATGTAACCTCATACGAAACGACCTTGACAAAATGAGGGGTAGAATGGCGGAAACTGAGTCCAGAGTGTCGACCACCGAAGATCTTACGGCCTCCCATGCCGCCTCCATTACCGAGCTGCAGCGCACAGTGCAGTCCCTCGTCGCAAAGTCAGATGATGCCGAGAACAGGCTGAGGCGCAACAATGTCAGAGTCCTAGGTTTGCCTGAGGGGGAAGAGGGAGACCACCCTGCTATATTTGCGGAGGAGTTCTTTAAAAATCTCCTGGGCCTTACAGACGTTCCCCCTACCTACGTGGTGGAGAGGGCCCACCGGGTGCCCACGGGCCGAGCCACCCCGGGGAAACCCCCCAGGCCCTTCTTAGTCCGCTTCCTTAACTATCGGGACAGGGACCAGATTCTGTCGGAAGCCCGCCAACATCCCACGCTCAAATATTGTAACTCCTCTGTCCTCCTCTTCTCTGACTTTTCGGCAGACTTGCAGAGAAAGAGGAAAACCTTTAACGATGTCCGCAAACGACTTAGAGATAAGAACATTAAATATGGCATGCTTTACCCAAGCCGCTTACGAGTCCAACATGAGGGGGCGGTCCGCTTCTTTGATAACCCAGCAGATGCTGACGACTGGCTGACCAACTTGCGTTGAAGGGATCTTCTCACGGACTCCTATGATGCACGGATCTTCCACATCCTTGTTCGCTCTATCCTACTACACTATCTTCAACCACCTGAGTTACTTCAAATGTACCTTTACACGAGACCCCCACGAGGCTTTAGATTGCCCTTGTTTTCGCTTTTGTTTTTGTTTTTTGTTTTTCCTCTTAAAACACGGACTTTATTTTTCGCTGACTTTGAGGATACAGGTTTATGGGATAGATATCCCACGTCCCTCTGCTCCTTGTTCTTACAAGACGGATGAGACACTGCCCGTCGACAGAGTGGATGAACTACTACCAGAAGTGTAGGGCCCCCAGTGTAAGGGTTCACTAGCACTCGTTATAAAAGTTTTTCTTTTGGGTAAAAACTGTTCCCAGACCTTCCCCCCTGTTAGGAGGTAGGCTGGGTATAGTAGGATAGGCACCGTGCCTGGGAAGTTAGATTAGGGATTTAGTCATCCCTTGTTCTTATGGTTTTATATTTCTTATTTGTATACTTTTGTTTTGTGTTACGCTTAGGTACTGTCAGCATTTTCTGCAATGTGACCGGGATCTTGCTGCTCGTGGGGTGCACCGGTACATGCCCTCTAGAGTATCTCCTTAATTGTTCTTCCCCATCACCCAATGGTTAGTCAAGTAGCTGACTCCTTCACCGTTCTCTCCTGGAATGTCAGGGGTCTTAACTCCAAATTTAAGCGAGCCCTTTTATTCAAATACTTAAAATCTCACTCCCCCCAGCTTATTCTCCTTCAGGAGACTCACCTCACGGGCAGCAAGATTTTGACTCTCAAGAAACCGTGGATACAGCGAGCGATACATGCCACATATTCTACATACGCCAGAGGTGTATCGGTCCTTGTCCACAAGAATTTCCCCAGTGTTATTGAGGAGATCCGTACTGATCCCCAGGGGAAATTTGTGATAGTGGTGTTCACGCTATGGTCTGTCAGGTATATTGTTCTCAATGTATACATCCCTCCCCCGTTTTCATCCGCATTATTGTATGAGGTTCTAGAAAAAATTTCACCTTTCTGCCCAGGGAAGGTTCTGGTAATGGGTGACTTTAATGCCATTTTATCGCCTGAGCTAGATAGACCTGCCCCGACTAAGAAACAGTGTATGGACCTCTCTGCCTGGGCTCAGGCGGTGGGGCTGGTGGAGATCTGGAGGTGGAGGCACCCTACCACAAGGGCCTATTCATGTTTTTCGGCATCCTATAAGACTGCGTCGCGGATAGACCTAGCCTTCTCCAACCCTGCACTGTTAGCGGATGTTCTGGAGACGTCCTATCTGCCTAGCGGTCTGTCCGATCATAGTCCCTTAGTGGTGGTGCTTCGCTCCCCGGCTTCCCGGAGCGCTGCGCTCTGGAGGTTGGGCACACAATGGGTCTCTCATCCTGACCTCGCTGGCCAGCTGCCACCCCTGCTGTCTGAGTTCTGGGAAAATAATAAAGACTCCTCTTCTCCCGATATTGTATGGGATGCCTTTAAAGCTTTCATGAGGGGACAGTATATTTCTTCTATTGCTAGCATCAAAAAACAACAATCGGCTGCAGTGCTGGCGCTGCAGAAGGCTGTTGACGATCACACTGCTACGTATAGCAATGACCCCACCCCAGTTCACTTTGACCTACTAATGGCGGCTCAGAGGGAACTGCAGTTGCACCTGGCTGAGGTCACGCGACTCGAGTCGTATAGAGGTAAACAGAGGGCCTTTGAACAGGGTGACCGGAATGGCCCCCTGCTAGCCATGATGGCACAACACGACCAACCCCTTACCCTTGTATCCACCCTGCAGACCCCGGGGGGCGGGACGGTGTCCTCCCCCTCTGATATCCTACAGACGTTTAACTCCTTTTATGGCAAGCTATACTCGTCCGGTCTGTCCTCAGAGTTTCAGCCGGAGTCGCTGAACGGTCTGTTAGACCCGTTGGCGCTTGGCTGGCTCTCTGACCACGAAAGAGAGATCTTGGTCCAACCTTTTACGGTCTCGGAGGTCGTAAAGGCTATCCGATCCTTCCCCCCAGCAAGGCGCCGGGGCCGGATGGGCTTCCAATAGACTTTTATAGGGCTCATGTGGAACTTCTAGCACCCCTGCTGGCACAACTATATACTGTATGCCTGGCAGACGGTAGTCTGCCTGTTTCAATGTACCACGCCTACTTGACACTGATATATAAGGCTCCCAAAGACCCCACTTCCTGTGCTTCATATCGTCCTATTGCATTAAATAATTCTGACTTTAAAATTCTGACTAAGCTTCTGGCCCTTCGGTTGTACCCCATGCTACCCTCAGTGATAGACCCAGACCAGACGGGTTTCATGCCCCGTAGGTCCACAGATGTGAATCTCAGAAGACTATTCACCAACATACACGCTCACCACCTCAATAAGGGATCTCGAACGGTGGCCTCTCTGGACGTGGAAAAGGCCTTTGATACGGTCGAGTGGCCCTTCTTGTGGGAAACTTTACGCAGGATGGGGTTTCCTCTGCTGTTTATCAGGTGGCTCCAGGTGATCTACAAATGCCCCACTTCCTCGGTGCGCTTGGGAGGTGGACTATCGGTCCCCTTCGGGCTTACCAGGGGAACGAGGCAGGGCTGCCCTCTCTCTCCGGCTTTGTTTGCCCTTGCTATCGAACCGGTGGCGGAGGCACTTCGCACCTCACCGCACATTAAGGGTCTCCGACTCGGGTTGCTGGAGGAGAGGGTGGCCCTGTACGCGGATGACATGCTACTCTTCCTAAATGATGCCGGCCCGTCCCTGCAGGGAGCGCTAAATATTCTGGACACCTTTGCAGAGGTCACCGGTCTTAGGGTAAATTGGCCTAAATCCCTCCTGTTCCCAATTGATCCAGCGGCTAGGTCCACATCCCCTCCTGATAGCCCCCTCCTGTGGGTAGACTCCTTTACATACTTGGGGGTACATGTCTCTGGTTCAGCCTCAGACTATATATCCTTAAATCTAGCCCCGTTACTATTGGAGTCCCAGACGAAGCTCAAATCCTGTAGTAACCTGCCCCTGTCTTTATGGGGGCGAGTTAATCTCATAAAAATGAAGATTATTCCCAAACTGACATATCTTTTCCGCCACTCCCCACAATGGGTGCCCAAGTCCTTTTTTTAAAAATTGAACTGCATCTTTTCTTCCTTCTTATGGGGCCCCTCTCCTCCCAGATATAGATTGACGACTCTAATGAGGCCACGAACGCAGGGTGGCATGGCATTCCCGGACTGTCATAAGTATTACCTCTCCGCGCAGTTGGTGACTGCGGCGTGGTGGCTACAGCCGGACAGAACGAACTCGTCGACTGTGCTGGAAGCAACAGTGGTCGTTTCGTTGGAAGCTCTTCAATTATTACTTTTTAGGGGCCCTCGTGCCCCGTATCCTCTGACCCCTTCTATGCTTACCACCCTGCGGGCATGGCGGACAGGATAAGCCATTGAGAAATGTAAACAGTCTGAAATCTCCCCCAATGCCCCTATCTGGCTGAACCCTAGTCTATCTCACATTTACAAGATCCCTGACCCCTACGCGTGGACAAAATACGGTATCAAACTTGTGTCACACATAATATCTCAAAACTCCCTACTCCCCTTCTCGCACTTTTCCTCCCAATACAACCTACCCAACCATTTCCTATTCAGATATCTGCAACTGTCCCACGCATTTGCGGCGCAATTTCCGCAATCTTCGTGCATCGTGGCCCAGTCGGAACTGGAGAGGACACTTAGATTTAGCTGTGAAGACAAACCCACCTCACATCTTTATTCGTACTTGATCTTTGTGTCTCTTCCACCTCTGGATAAACTCTGGAATAAATGGCAGACTGATATCCCCACATTAGATAGGGATGACTGGGACGACGTGTGGGACCTCCCCTTCAACTCCTTAGTCTCCATGCGTGACAGGTTAGTGCAGTACAAAATAGTTCATAGAGCTTATTTCACCCCACACAGACTGCATAGGATGGACCCTGCCCATTCCTCGGGGTGTTGGAGATGCGGCGCCTCACCGGGCGACTTCTCCCATATCTTCTGGCGGTGTTCAGGGGTCCAGCAATATTGGGAAATGGTGCTGGATCTGATTAACAGAGTTGCCTTAGTCGCTGTGCCTTTGTCAATGGAGGTGTGCCTTTTGGGGCTCATTGAGACCATTGTACCGTCCTCTGCCAAACACACGCTTATTTCCCTGCTGCTCTTCTATGCCCGAAAGAATATTGCTATGCGGTGGAAGAAGACTGCCCCCCCCCTCTTTGGTGCAATGGAAACACTTGGTAAACAGCAGCCTTCCTTTATACAAAGATACCTATGCCAATCGGGGCTGCCCACTGAAATATGACAAGGTCTGGTGCAATTGGTTAGATGAGCCCGAAACAGCCTAGTGAGTTGGGGGTGAACCAGGTCATTGTGTCAAGGTCTTGCCTTGCTCTTCTACCTTCCTCTTCCTCCGATGACCTCTGATATGTTTTCATTGACTAGTGGGTCTTACCATACTGGATGCCCTCCTAGATTTTATTTGGGCTGTGCTGCTGTACCCTTCCATGACTGTGCATTGTATCGCTGGGTTCACATTGCAATTGTATTCTCATCTGTACATGTTCTTTTTCCATGACTGTAGGTGCTTAAGCTGTATGTGTTGTACGTGTTAGAAAATTCAATAAAAAACAATTATAAAAAAAAAAAAAAAGTAAGGGTCCCAGCACTGAACCTTGTGGTACACCACTGATAACCTTGGACCATTCAGAGTAAGAATCATTAACCACTACTCTCTGAATTCTGTCTTTTAGCCAGTTTTCTATCCATTTACAAACTGATATTTCCAATCCTGTAGACTTTACCTTGCACATGAGCCGTGTGTGGGGAACTGTATCGAACGCTTTTGCAAAATCCAAGTATACCACGTCCACAGCCACCCCTCTGTCCAAGGTCTTTCTTACCTCTTCATAAAAAGAAATCAGGTTTGTTTGACAACTTCTGTCTTTCATGAATCCATGCTGTCTGTTGCTTAAATAGTTTTTTTCCAGCAAGAACTCATCTATGTGGTCTTTTATTAATCTCTCCAGTATTTTCCCAACTATAGAAGTTAAACTAACAGGTCTATAGTTACTTGGTAACCACCATCTTGCCTCCTGAACCGAGCCAGTTGCTCCGCCGTGGATGGAGGCTGGGGTGGCCCCGTATTTTACCATTTCAGCCGGCCTGCCAGATGCCCACCTCCGTGGGGAACAGATCGGTACCTTTGGCGAGGAAAACTGACCCAGGATAAGGTAAGGATGTCATTGTCGGTTGAGAGCTGGAGCAGTATGTCTATGTGACTGCTCTCTTCACCATCCGGCCACGCCCCCCACAATTTTTTTTCTTACATACTTTCATCAGAGCAGTTCAATGTCACCATAGTAACACTGTACTACTCTGGGGGGTGATCAGGGATTTTTTTTTCTTTTTTTACACTTTGCTGTTACAATGATGATCATTGTAACAGTAAAGTTTTCTACTGTCATGAATGGGTTACATTAATTACGGGTGTGACTGATAGTGATCTGTGATTGGCTACAGTTGGTACAGGGTGCTGTGATTGGCGCAGGTGTGATAGCTGTGGGCTAATCACAGCATAAGAAACACAAATGCTATGAATGAATGAATACCTGCAACCACAATCGTGGGCGGGGCCTGCAAGTGTGCATGTGCATATGGTACAGTGCCTTGCAAAAGTATTCACCCCCTTGGCCTCACAACCTGGAATTAACATGGATTGTTTCAGGATTTGTATCATTTCATTTACAGAACAATATAACAGAAAACGTCAATATGCATAACTATTCACCCCCCTAAAGTCAATACTTTGTAGAGCCACCTTTTGCCGCTATCACAGCTCCAGGTCGCTTTGGATAAGTCTCTATGAGCTTGCCACATCTTACCACTGGGATTTTTGCCTATTCCTCCTTGCAAAACTGCTCCAGCTCCTTTAAGTTGGATGGTTTGCACTTGTGAACAGCAATCTTTAAGTCTGACCACAGATTTTCTATTGGATTTAGGTCTGGGCTTTGACTAGGCCATTCCAACACATTTACATGTTTCCCCTTAAACCACTCAAGTGTTGCTTTAGTGTTTGGGGTCATTGTCCTGCTGGAAGGTGAACCTCCATCCTAGCCTCAAATCACACACAGAGTGGTACAGGTTTTTCTCAAGGATATCCCTGTATTTAGCACCATCCATCTTTCCCTTAACTCTGACCAGTTTTCCCAGTACCGACTGCTAAAAAACATTCCCAAAGCATGATGCTGCCACCACCATGTTTCACTGTGGGGATGGTGTTCTTTGGGTGATGTGATGTGTTGGGTTTGCGCCAGACAGCGTTTTCTTTGATGGCCAAAAAGTTAAATTTTAGTCTCATCAGACATTCCTCCATATATTTTGGGAGTCTCCCAACGTGCCATTTAGTTTTTTTCTGAAAGTAATGGCTTTCTTCTGGCCACTCTGCCGTAAAGCCCAACTCTATGGAGCGTACGGCTTATTGTCATCCTATGTACAGATACTCCAGTCTCTGCTGTGGAGCTCTGCAGCTCCTCCAGGGTTAACTTAGGTCTTTGTGCTGCCTCTCTTATTAATGCCCTCCTTGCCTGGTCCGTGAGTTTTGGTGTGTGGCCGTCTCTTGGCAGGTTTGCTTTTGTGCCATGTTCTTTCCATTTGGTTATGATAGATTTGATGGGGCTCCTAGGGATCATCAAAGATACATACGCACATGCCAATTATCAGTTTTTTATTTCTGAAAAATTGTTTTATGTATATATTTTTCTAATTTTACTTCAACAACTTTTGTGTTCTGATCCATCGCATATAATTCAAATTAAAAAAACATTGAACTAAATAAAGGCTGTAATGTAACAAAATAGGTAACCTAATTTTATAAAGAAAGATTATTTGCAAAGTTTTACAGCAGAAACTAAGGTAAACTGTTTTCCTGGTGCCTCCATGGCAGCATAACCTGTAATAAGCTCCACCCCGACTCCTCCCCTCAGGATAGTGAATTAATTATAAAAGTGACAACTATACCCCCCCTAGCATTCTCCTTTTTTTCCTCATACCTGATGGATAGTGTGTTGCATGTCTTACCTCTGCCATGTGCAGCTTCCATCTGGGTTCAGGCCTCTCCCAAATGCGGTCCCCTACCTTGGGCTGCTAAAGGCGCTGATAAGAGGGGAGCCCCTTCTGAGGGTCTTTTGGGGCAGCAGCAGCTTCCAAAGCTTGGAGCAATAGTCCTGCATACGGCGCGTGTCTAGTTCCTCTGAGTGGGCAGGTAAGGGCTTTCCTTTCCTATACTTTCGGTTTTGTTTTGTTTACTGCCTATACTGTGTATTGTTTCTTTCGCCTATAAGCCTCTCTCTCTAGGTACGGCGGGGTTCTGTGCGGCGAGGGCGCTGCTGGTTAGGTCTTTTCTGTGTTTCCAATTGGCGGGCGCAGCCGTCCCTTTCGGCCGCTTGGCACATGCGCAGATGCCCGAAGCCCTAGCCACCATCTTACTTGAGGGAAAAGTCTTGTGACTTTTACCTCATTTCAACCTATAATATGGGGGGCAGTGCTGAGAGGGAGGATCTGGCGTTTCTCCTCTACTCGCTTTACTTTCCAGTCACTTTCTCTTTCTGAGTGCTCCTGGTGTTTTTCAGTGGGCTGTGCTTGGTGAGTAGCTTTTGTTAGGAGTCAATCCTTTTGTGCTTATCTCCAACAAGTGCTCCAGGTGTGCGAGATTATTTGTCTTGTTAACTATTTTATGCTGTTTAAAGGAGGAAGGTAGTTTCTTCTTCCATCTAAAAAAAAGGGAAAAGGTTTTTTTTTGTTTTCTGGTTAAATGTGTAAAACAAAAAAAAAAAAAAAAGGAGGGAAGGTTTTGTTTCTTTTTTAAATTTTGTTAATAATTAAGGGGTTTTTCTTGGTGTTTTTGGTACAAAGTGATTTGTGTGTGTATATATATATATATATATATTTTTTTTAAATGGGGGGAAAAGGCTATAACCTTCTAGGTCATAGGCAGTGCTTCCTTGGGGGAGAGGGGGTGGTCCTTCTGTCTCTCCTTGGTGTTTGTTTTCTTTTCAATGTTTTCTCTACTAACTCTTTTTGCCTCCTCTACCTGCCCCACAGTTATGAATTAACCGCTGTCAGACTAAGACCCTTGTTTTTTCTTAGGTAGGACATGCACCTAAATCGATCGTTTAAAAAACTCACTCATCTAGTTCAGTAGGCTATGCTGAACAGGAAAAGACTGAGGGTGCAGCAGGTGACTGATGTGTTCAAAAGAGTCTTCAAGGACTCGTTAGCAGAGACCATGGGCTCATCTCGTTCTCAACAAGTCGCTACTGGTGGGCAGGATCAAGTTGTGGATCCAGCCCTTCCAGACCAGTCCACTACAGGTCCTGCAGGGTCCACATCATGGCCTTTTCTCCCATCCATAGGAAATAAGGATGGGTCTAATGACTCCATTGATGAATCTGATCCTTCAGGGTTCAGTTTTTTCTTTAGTCCAACCTTTTGTCTTGGCAGTTAAGCGAGCGGTGGGCTGGGAATAGGCTGAGGAGCCTCCTAAGAATTCCGAGTCCTTTTCTTCCCTTCTGCGGAAGAAACTTTCCTTTTTTCCTTTTATGGAGGAGTTAAGGATCTTATAGAGGGGGAATGGGGAAAAAAACGGATAAACGTGTTTTTCCTTAAGCTGATTTAAGAGGCTGTACTCCTTAGCAGAGTCCGACTCTGCTCTCCTGGGCACCCCTCCATTTGTCGATGCTGCAGTGTTTCGTCTAGCTAAGTACATTACCCTGCTAAGGGTCGGCTCTGCCTCCCTTAAGGACCCCTTGGAGAGGCGCATCGAAGAATGCCTACCAATTGTCAGAAGGCGCCTGCAGGCCGGTGGTGGCATTGGCATCAGTCTCTAATGCTATCAGGGGCTGAACTGTCAATATTGGGGTAGCCATTTGCTAAGATGCACCTAAGGATGACCTCATAATGTCACTGGAAGAGCTCAAGTTATCTCCTGTCTTTGTGGAGGAAGCAGCATTTGATTCGGTTAGGTCTTCAGCCAGAGCGATGCTGCATACAATTATGGCCAAACGGCCTCTGTGGCTAAAGCCATGTGCTGCCGCTGTGGCCTCTAAGCAGAATGGGGGCAGATTCCTCCTTGATGACTGGTGGAAAATCAGGATTACTTCCACAGCACAGGAGGGTTAGACGCTCTTGGGTTTATTCCTCTAAATTTCAATCGTCCTGAAGCAGGAGCTTCTCACAGTTCCATCAAAACAGAGACCCCAAGAAAGTTGGGAGAAGCTCTCAAGCTACATTCTTGAAATCAAACAAACAGAGGAGTCTTCCCCGGCGAAATCCTTTGGCTACAAGGCCACTCCAAGTTCCTCCAGTCAGAGCCAGGTTGATCTGGTCCAGCCATTGCAAAGGATCCCTGTGTGGTATCCACCGTCCATGTCGGACATTCCTGGTCGGTCTTCGCTCTTCCCCGCAAGACTCATTTGTCCTAACGAAATACAAGTATTTCCTCAGAAAACAGAGGTCCTGCAAAGTTCCTTCTCCTGCTGCAAGTTCATCAAGCAGTACTCCATGTGTTTCCCTCTGGGAGATTCACAGGATTCTATTCTCCCCTATTTCTGGTCCCCAAAGAATGGGGGATGGAGGCCAGTGGTAGATGTGAAGCGTCTAAATCGCTTCATTCATTTAGACTCCTTCAGGGTGGAGTCCTTACAAACTATCATCCAGATGGTCCAGCCGGGGACTCATTGTGCACATCCCCAAGGATATTTTCGAAGGTACTGTTTGCAGTCCTGGCACCCCTCAGAGAGAGAGAGGGGCTGTGAGTTTTCCACTATTTGGATGACATTATTCTGCTATCTACCAGCCCAGATCAGCTGCGCAATCACAGCGAGGTCCTCCTGCCCACCCTGATGGATTTTGGGTGGCTGGTGAATGGGGAGATGGGTCTCCTAACCCCAACCCAGTCAACGGTCTACCTCGGTGTTCTTTTCAATACCTCAGCTGGAACAGTGGGTCTCCCCCAAGAGGTAGCAGCTATTGCATAGAAGATGTGTCAATTCAGGTTACTCTCTCACCTTTCGGGTCCATGTCGCCCTGTATCATGATGCTACCCTGGGCTCATTGGCACCTGAAGGCTTTTTCATGTGGGTTTCCTGTTACAGTGGAAGACACAGTCGCTACATCAGCAAATTTCTGTCTCAGTTCCCATAAGGAGGGGTCTCCTCTGGTGATCAAAGAAGGGCCTGATTTCAAAGCCTTGTCTCCTTCAGTGCCTCTCCTGGACCATCCTTACCACCGATGCGAGTTCGAGAAGTTGGGGAGCTCACTGCGATCACCTTGCAGTACAAGAGAGACGAGTAGTCTCTAATCTCCTGTAGTTATGGGCGACCTATCTAGCCCTAGTGAGCCTGGAAAAACTCCTACATCAGAAGCCGGTCCTATTGCGCCTGGATAACCGGCAGCAGGGTCGTATATCCAACGTCAGGGTGGATCCCACAGCTTCTCTTTACTAAGAGAGGTAGTGCCCATTACACTGGGGGCAGAAAGAAACCTGCTGGTCTTGAAGGCGGTCTACCTTCCAGGTCTTCTGAACATGGAGATAGTTCATCTCAAGAATTTTCAAGACAGCAACGAGGGGTCCCTTCACCCCTCGCTATCCGACTGGATCATGATTCTCCAGAATCCTTCAGAAATCTTTTTTTTTTCTCTTCAATGAATGCCAAATTGCCAAGGTTTCCTCTTCCGTCTGCCTCACCCTCAGGTGGAGGCAGTAGATGCCTTCTCGAGCCCGTGGCAATACAAGACAGCTTACGCATTTCCTTCCAAACCCCCAGTCTTGAGGTTTCTGCTCAGGTTTTTGAAGGAGCCTGTCAGAGTGAGGATAATTCTGCCATATTGGCCGAGGAGGCCTTGGTTTCCCGGAGCAATATGCCTCAGTGCGTGTCTTCCTCTCAAGATTCCAGTTTTTCTTCAACTTCCCTCTCAAGGGAAGTTTGCACATTCAACTCCTCACAAATTTAACCTGCATATTGTGATGTCGAAAGGGAGAAAATTCCAATCATTAGGTTGCTCCTCAAGCACGATTTCAACTCTTGTAAAAGCCAAAAAGTCCTCCACGAATTATGTGTACACAAGTCTGGATTTAGTTCAAACAATTTACGACTGATAAGTGTTCAGATCCTACAATTCCTTCCTCCGCACTTCTCTTGAATTTTCTGCGGGTTGGCCTGGACCTTGATCTGGGACTAAGTCCACTGGAGAGTCAACTGGCCACTATTTCAACAGCTACCCCAAAAAAGATGGGCAGAGGCCGTGCTCTTGATTCAATTCTTCAGCAGTCAAAAGTTCCAGCCACCGGTAAAGCACTAATTTCCAGCTTGGGATTTGCCCTTTGTCCTGGACTGTCTGATGTCTCAGTCTTTCGTTCCAATAGAATCCTCTTCTCTGTGGAAGCTGACGCTCAAGACCGCCTTTTTCATTGCGGTAACCGGAAGGAAGGGGGCCTTAGAGTTACAAGCCTTGGGGGCAGAAGAACGAGCATGTATCTTTCTTTCAGATAGAGTGGAGCTACGGTCAGTACAAGGGTTTGTCCCTAAAAGTTTCTTGTCGATCCACGCTCTCAGAAGCCTAGGCTCTACCTACCTTTTTCAAATCCGCTATCAGGTTTACTGCAAGAATTGGTCATTTCCATAGTTCTAAGATGTTACCTACAGGCCACAGCCCCTTTAGAACATCAAACAGTTTGTTCATACTTCCCTGGGGCAAGAACAGAGGGAAAAAGGCTGCATCATGAACTATCGCCTCCTGGTTCCGTAAGCTAATCCAAAAAAGCGTATAGGGCTAGAGGGATGATTCCTCGGTGGTAAAGCCCGCTCATCAAGGCCAATCTCTTCTTTTCTTTTGAGCGGCAAAAGATAATGTCTTTCGAGGGACTATTTGCAAAGCGGCTGCGTGGTCGTTCCCAAACACGTTCATGCGCCATTACAGGATTGATCCAGGGGCACTCACTTCGATGGAGTTTGGAAGAGGGGCAATGGAGTCAGCTCTCTCGTTTTCTTATTGAATTTTTTTCCTATGAGCATTACCCACCCATTTTGTTAGCTATTCAGTTTATCACAGGTATGCTGCCATGGAGGCACCAGGAAAACGGAAAATTGTATCATACTTACCGTAATTTTCCTTTCATGGTGCCTATCCATGGCAGCATACATGCCCTCCCTTGGTATTCAATATAATAGGAGAATGCTAAGGGGGGTGGTTGTCACTTTTATAATTTATTCACTATCCTGAGGGAAGGAGTCCGGGGCGGAGCTTATAACAGGTATGCTGCCATGGATAGGCACCAGGAAAGGAAAATTACGGTAAGTATGATACAGTTTTCCGTTTTTTTTTTTAAATATTACCAAAAGAAAGTTTTATCTGTCTAAAAAAAATTATATAAAATTAATTTGGGTACAGTGTTGCATGACAGAGTAATTAAAAATAATAAATACTAAGCGCCAATGAATATAATCAAATTAAATTACATAAATATGTAATTCCACCAGCTGCCACCAGCTGCAGTAAAAAACTTGCTAAATAGCAAATGAATGAAAAAAGAAACAGTCCACTGCACTAGGTGTAAACAATAAAATCTTAAACGGCCCCAATATGGTGATGGATAAAGTGCTTGTGCTCAAAATTACATCTGTGTTCCTAGATGCTCAGACTGGATGCCCCACATAGATGTAAACTCACCTCTGGGAGTTGACCAACTATCTCTAGTGTGGTCGTTCAGACATGTGGGGAGACCCCTGGAGAAGTCCGTGTTGGCGCCTCTTGCAGTATGTTGCCTCATAGATCAATGGGAATAAAAGAAAATAATCCTCTGCGCAATGCCGTTTGAAAAATGTATTGATAAAACCAGGTAAAAGTTACTCACGTTCCCAATACTTCAAAGAAAACTCCACCTCGGACACCTCCCCCTCTGTTCTATGGGAGGCACATAAGGCCTTAATGAGAGGTAGCCTTATCGAACTTGGTGCAAGGAGGAAGAGAGAACATGGCCAGCAGCTTAAACAGGTCCTACGACAAATTGCTGAATTAGATAAAAAGCACAAGCTCTCGCTGCACGTCTCTCACCTCGAAGCGCTCACTCTTAAAAGAGAAGAACTTAAAACTCTCCTCGCCCTAGAAACTAAGCGGAAATTTCACTACGTATCTCAGAAAGTGTATGAATGGGGCAACAAACCAGGCAAACAATTGGCTAGATCCCTTACTGCTAAGAAAACTTTATCCTTTATACCCAAAATCAAATTGTCATCAGGGGACCTAGTGCACACTACCCCGCAAATCTCAAAGGCCTTCAGGGATTTTTATGCTGATTTATATAATGTGGAGGGAGGTTTGGCTTCTCTTACAGTACCAGAAAAACGTAAGCGTATCCTCAAATACCTTAGAGACGCTGGCCTCCCAAAACTGTCAAAATCGGCCCTTAATGACCTAGAAGCAGATTTCTCAGTAGAAGAATTCCACTATGCGCTAAAATCCTCTCCTTCCGGTAAGGCTCCTGGCCCGGATGGCTTCACCCTATTATATTATAAAACCTTCAGAGACATTTTATTCCCCCATCTCACAACTTATGCTAATTCAATCTCCCACAAATCTGGCCTCCGCCCGGAATCCTTATCTGCCCACATTACCGTTATTCCCAAACCCGACAAGGACCCCACACTTTGTGGTAGCTATAGACCCATATCTCTCCTAAACGTCGACACTAAATTATATGCCAAGGTAATGGCAAACAGACTGCTTCCCCTTTTACCTAAATGGGTCTCGGCTGACCAAACTGGGTTCATTCCTAATAGAGAGGCCAGAGATAATTCTCTCCGCACTCTGTCCTTGATACACTATGTTCGCAGGTGCTCCCAGTCCACCCTCCTTCTCTCTACTGACGCAGAGAAGGCGTTTGATAGGGTGGATTGGGACTACCTTAAAACTACCCTTAGGTATTTTGGCCTTGGTCCTAAAATGTTCCACCGTATTTCCTCTCTCTACTATAACCCCACCGCGCAAATACGCATAAACGGCTTCTTGAGCGACCCCTTCACATTACATAACGGAACCAGACAGGGCTGCCCTTTATCCCCTCTCTTATTTGCCATTTCCCTTGAACCCTTTCTAGCTACTATTAGGCACAATAGGAATATTAATGGCATCCAGGTCGGTAATAGACTTCATATATATGCAGCATACGCTGACGATATTTTGTTTTACATTCAACAACCACGCATTTCACTGCCGAATCTAATGTCTGAATTCTCCACCTTCCAAACCTTATCTAACTTTAAAATCAATCTAGCTAAGTCTGAAATTTTAAACATCACAGTACCCCAACCAATAGCTGATCAATTGAAACCCTTATTCCCCTTCCGTTGGGTATCCTCACGAATGAAATATCTGGGCGTGTACCTTACCCCCCGCCTGCATTCCCTTTTTAGGCATAATTACATACCTCTCCTCAATAATATCAGAGCTGATCTCAGGAAGTGGTCTTCCCTCTCACATTCATGGCTAGGCAAGGTTAATATAATCAAAATGAACATACTCCCCCGTATCCTCTTTATTCTTCAAATGATCCCCTTGAAGGTCCCCATAGGCTTCTTTACTCTACTGCAGACCATGATCGCTCGCTTTGTTTGGAGAGACAGCCATCCCAGGATCTCTCGGGAAGTCCTCTATCGAGCCAAGCGTTCTGGGGGACTGTCTCTTCCTAACTTTAAAGCCTACTATAACGCTGTTATTTTATCACGTATAGCAGACTGGAAGTATGCCGTTGCTACTAAACTCTGGGTACAATTAGAATACTCCTTAAGCGGCTCAGATCTCTCTACGGCCCAGTGGATTCCACATTCTTCTAGACAACTCTCCCACAACACCTCGCCTCTCACCACATCCTCATTGGGCGTATGGGATGGTCTCCATAGAAAATTTGCATGGTCTTATGACTCTCCACTGACCCCCTTGCTGCAGCATAAATACTTCATGCCAGGCTCCATTGACCCAGGATTTCAATCCTGGTCACCCGGCGGCCCTCTCCTGCTACACCATGTCCTATCCCCCAATGTCCTTAAACCTTTGTCAGAAATTTTGGGCCATAAACCAATTACATTCATGGACACATGGAGATATAACCAACTGAAACGCTTCCTTCAGACTCTTCCCCAGCCATTACGGGGACTCCAAGATCTAAATGGTATTGAACGGCTCTTTCTCCATAAAGACCCCCCTCTACACAGTATCTCCCAGTTCTATAAAGCGATCACGAATTTGCAGAGTCCTGCGCACCCAAACTACCTGCCCAGATGGGAGACCGATCTGGATGTTAGTATCACGGACAAGACAAAAGACAAAATTCTCCAACTTACTCATGTCTCCTCCTTGGCATCTTCCATGGCTGAGTCTAACTTTAAACTTCTTACTAGATGGCACCACACGCCTGTCAAACTCAACCGCATGTTCCCTGTTAACTCCCCGCTATGTTGGAGGAATTGTGGTCAGAATGCCACTCATGCCCACATATGGTGGTCTTGCCCCCTTATTCGACCATACTGGTCTAAAGTGCTAGACCTGATTCATCAAGTCACCAATGTTAGACTGCCTATGGATCCGTGGGTAGTCCTCTTTCACGCTACCTTGATGTCCATAGGTAGATATAAACGCTCACTCACGCCACATCTCCTTAATACTGCTAAAGCCCTCATACCTACCCTCTGGGGCCAACCCACAACTCCAACCATAAAGTCCTGGATACAAAAAGTTTCGGAAGTATGTCTCATGGAGGAACTCACCCACATTGCGAGAGACACTACTACACAACATACCCTAACCTGGGCACCTTGGTCCTCCTTCCTCTCCACCCAATGCTACAAAGACATTATCTCCTCGTCCACTTAAGCTACCCAAGCTTCTTGCAGAACTTGACCGCTATTCCTGGCACCATTTTTGGTACATCTACATTGACTGTAGAGGCACTATCCTCCCGTTAAGACCTCCCTACTCTAAATGCACTCGATATCTGCTCATTGTGACTGCCAGGTATGCCAGTTTCCCCTCTCCCCTTCCTGCTCCCTCCTCCCTTACCCCCCTCTCTCCTAGCCCCCTCCTACCTTCCTTTTTCTTCTTCCTCTTTCCCCTCTTTTTCTTATCTGTTAATCAAGCTATTGTTCATTTCATTGTACTCGGGTTGATCAAGATGTTTTACATTCTAAAACGGGCCGACTCTTCTTTGTTTGCTAACCCGACGTACCATTTACTTTGTATCTGTTTCTATTGTTGTATCTACATAGCTTCTCAATAAAAATATATTAAACAAAAAAAAAAGTTACTCACGTACAATGGTGCCTAACATCCTGGCACCCGGCAGTCATCATCTGGGGTTAGTTGAAACGCGTCAGGTTGGCCCATTCACACACATCACTCTTGCACTTTGTGATTATGCCTATGACGTTCTTCCAAATGTGAGTGATCAATTTTAATCTTTTTAATAAATACTACCTTGTACGGTATCACACGATGTGAGTTTTTTTCCCATTACGCATGTTATATGGTTACCGTATCTCTGGCTCCAACAAGACTACATGTATTTTTACACTTCCTGATGTTTATTGGAATTTGCGGTGCCAACTGATATGTGGATTCAGGACCAGCTGGATACATCTTGCTGACTGATTATACAAGCCTGGTATACACCTCACCAAGTCAACACCATCTAGTAAGCCTCCTTTTTATATCGGTGGTGGTATCTCTATCCTTTCACAAAGTGGGTCATATCCATGTGGAATTCTTCTTCTTCATTTCAACCTTGCAGTTTTTTCTACACTTTTGGAATGTTATTTGTGTTTGGTCACAATAGAGGACTGCTTCGTTCTGATTTATTTGTTACAAAAATTTTTTTTTGCACGGATCACACTCAGTCACTTGGTGTCATTCAAATTAAGATTTCATGTATATATATGTTTGCAACATTTGACATGTGTTGACAAATGACTTATGCACAAAAATAAGCGCTACACTTTTTTCATATTCACTAGTTCTTGCTTTGTCACAGCTGTGTTGGCAGCTAATTTTTGTGTTCACTTATTGCACAACGCAGTATATCCTATATATACATTTTTTTACTTGTTTATGGTTTGCTGGTAGGGATGCACTGAAATTTTTGCCGCCGAAACATATCGGCCGAAAATTGCCTTTTCAGCAAAATGCTGAATGAGAAAAATGGCCAATGGAGCTGAAAATGGGGCGGGGGCGGGGCTCTGCCCCCCGCCCCTGGTGCAGCTCATTACGGGGTGTCCTATAGCACAGAAGATTGGACGGATGATCTGTCTATCAAAGTGCCCGGACAAAGAGGAGGGGCTGTATGTGACGGCGCGCCGCGGGGAACACACAGCTATTGAAATGAAAGCTGTTATGTTCCCGGCGCTCTAATCAATGCGGATCTCCTCCGTCTCCCCTCTCTTCCCCCTCCAATGGGACACTGCCACCCTAGTCACTTTCGGTATTGGTGCTGTTTCGGTTTCGGTTTTTGGGATATTGTATTTTTTATTCTCGGTATCGGTTTCGGCACCAAAAAAAACATTCGGTGCTTCCCTATTTGCTGGTGTTGCACGTGTGTCTTTAACCACTTAAGGACCGCCGCACGACGATGTACGTCGACAGAATGGCACGTCCCCTTTAAGAACCTGTCCGTGGGTCGCGCGCCGGCGTGCTCGCGACCTGGTCCGAAGCTCCATGACCGCGCCCGCGGGACCCATGGACCCGATCGCCGCCGGTGTCCCGTGATCGGGTCACAGAGCTGAAGAACGGGGAGAGTTAAGTGTAAACAAACCTTTCCCCGTTCTTCCTAGTGGCAGTGTCACTGATCATCTGTTCCCTGTTCCCTGTCATAGGGAACGGCGATCAGTGACGTCACACACCAAGCCACGCCTCCCTTCAGTTAGAATCACTCATTAGGTCACACTTAACCCCTACAGCGCCACCTAGAGGTTAAACCCTTCACTGCAAGTGTCATTTTCACAGTAATCAGTGCATTTATATAGCACTGATCGCTGTAAAAATGACAATGGTCCCAAAAATGTGTCAAAAGTGTCCAATGTGTCCGCCATAATGTCGCAGTCACGATAAAAATCACTGATCGCTGCCATTACTAGTAAAAAAAAAATATTAATAAAAATGCCATAAACTATCCCCTATATTGTAGATACTATAACTTTTGCGCAAACCAATCAATAAACGCTTTTTATTTACCAAAAATATGTAGAAGAATACGTATCGGCCTAAACTGAGGAAAAAAAAGTTTTTTTTTATATATTGTTTGGGGATATTTATTATAGCAAAAAGTAAAAAATATGTAATTTTTTTCAAAATTGTCGCTCTATTTTTGTTTATAGCGCAAAAAAAAACAAAAAAAAACGCAGAGGTGATCAAATACCACCAAAAGAAAGCTCTATTTGTGGGGAAAAAAGTCGTAAATTTTGTTTGGGGGCCACGTCGCACGACCGTGCAATTGTCAGTTAAAGCGACGCAGTGCCGAATCGCAAAAAGGGGCCTGGTCTTTAACCAGCCAAAATGGTCCGGGGCTGAAGTGGTTAACTTAATAAATATACTGTTTTTCACTTGCACTTGTGTTCCCGATTCCTTAAGTGCAGCCCAATGATCTGATCACCCCGTGCTGGATGCCTATGTATGTCATTCCTGACACCATACGTGTTAGTGAATTAGTGAGCACATAACTATACGCAAAGGATTCCCCAAACACAGTGTGTCAAATCACTTTAGGTTAGTACACAACAATAACCCAGTCGCATTATCCTTTTATGATATTGATACCATTACCAGACATTAGAGAGGTGCCAATATGATAAAACAAATATCCCAAAATGAAACTAAATGGATTATTGAATTACAAATTTATGAATATTAATTTAGTCTACTTTCAGCAATTTGTTTCTCAATGTCCACTGTTAACCTATTAGAGGACTTATCCAGCAATGGTCATTTAATAACAATTCACTTCATTAATTTAATTTAATAATTTCATGTACACTATCACATTTAGAGAGTGTCACTGATCCCTTATTGCTAATATCTTTATGTCCACTAGATGGCCTTTACCCATCATACTTTATTAACTGCATGTCCACTTATGCCCATTAGAATGCTTCTCCCATTGAGAGCCATCATAACACTTTATTTCATTCATGTCCACTAGATGGCCCCTCTTAACATAACTCACCAACTAATTGTTGATTCCTTTCTCTACCACTAGCTGGCCTTTTTCATTAGTATCTATGGCGTTTTTAATTTTAATATAATTTAAAATAATTTAATTATTTGTTATTCCTTATTTTGATGTTTCCCATATCTAAATCTGCCTAGGGATTAGATTGTAAGCACCCTTGAGCCAATAGCAGGTGGTCAATTTAATTGGTATAAATGCCCTTATCCAACATGGCGGAATTAGAGCTTTCTGATGATGGCCCTTTGTTTCACATGACCTTCTAGACTGTAAGCTCTAACGAGCAGGGCCCCCTGATCCCTCTGTATTGAATTGTATTGTGATTGTACTGTCTTCCCTGATGTTGTAAAGCGCTGCACAAACTGTTGGCGCTATATAAATCCTGTATAATAATAATAATTATTATTGGCTGAAACGCGTCAAGAAATATTGCGTCACCGCGACACACTTCCTCCCCCACTATTCCTTGGGATTCCAGCCGGACGACTGGCAGTGGTCACACTAAACTTTGTGGGCTGATTTCCCAAACAAATCACCTGCTATACACGCCAGGTACCAGAATGTTTGTGAGTGTAACTTTTAACTGGTTTTATCAATGCATTTTTCAAATGGCATTGAGCAATGAGGATTCTTTTGTATTATTCCCATTGATCTATGAGGCAACATATTGCAAGAAGCGCCAACACGGACTTCTTCAGGGGTCTCCCCACATGACTGAACAACCAAACTAGAGATAGATTTAAACTTACCCCTGGGAGTTGACCAACTATGTGGGGCACCCACCTTGGAACATGGATGTAATATTGAGCACGAGCACTTTATACGTCACCATATTTGGACTGTTTAAGATTTTATTGTTTACACCTAGCACGGTGGACTGTTTCTTTTTTCATGACAGAGTAATTGTCAAAGTATCACAATACAAGGGTGTTTAACATGCTAGTCTTCAAGTGGTTAAAGTCAAAGTAAACCTGCAATTCTACTTTAAAACTTAATAAAGCAGGAGGTCCTGATGGTGTTCATCCCTGAGTTCTAAGAGAACTTGGAGGTATAGGTGTTGGAATATTAACTGATCTTTTTAATGATTTTCTTTTAACAGGTGAAGTTCCCCATAACTGACAAATGGCTAATATTGTACCTATCCACAAGAAGGTTAGGAAGGAAGAAGCTAACAATCCGGTAAAGAGTCTTTTTTGGCTTTTTTATTACTTGTACTCAGACAAAGACCTTCCCTATATCCTCTGTTCAAGAACAGTTCCTCGTCCATTGCAATCGTGGCTTCTTTTTCATAAAGTGTAGAATTGTCAAATGGTCCCTACCTTATGTGGACTCTTCAGTTCTTTACTTTAATTAACATCTCATCACTCTCTATAATGATGCCTTTAACTTTAGGGTCTTTGTCAATAGCCAGTTGGACTCCCTATTTAAGTCTTTCTAATTTAAAATCATTGAAATGTTCCTCCATCCTCTGTTGGCAATAACTTTAATTTGTGCTGTGAGCAAGTCCTTGGAGCTTTGAAATTCGAAAAGCAACTGTCTGAAGTGTTCTATTTCAGTTGTAAAGGCCTCTGTCCATATGGTAGAGTGAAATTTCACTCTCACAAACAGTAGCGTGGCTACTGCCTTCACTACTGGTACTATAAACCTGGAAGATCTTCCACGGTCAATGAAAATGCTCTTACCAGAGGTTGCCTTCTTGTGTCAAATCTAATCATGAAGGATTAAAATGTTAATGCTGGTCTTTTGGTTTCTGATTGTGTTTATTTGTTGTGTACATTTCCATGTATGTTAGAAACAACAAAGTTTACAATGAACATTTGTTTTGCCCTACAGCCTTTCTCTCCAGCTGCAATATCTTTTTTATGTTCCCCAGATGATTAATTTGGCTGCAGGGTGCAAAGATGGCCTGGGTATGTGAAGCATGCTGATTACTTGCTCAGGCACAATTTGCTGTTACATCATGGTAGAGAGAGAGAGACTTTATCCCTTTGTATGATTTGAGCCATACGTTGGCCCTTACAAAAGCTTTCTCTCTTTGCTGGAAATTCACTTTGCTCTTTGCTCAGATTCACTTTAAAGTATAATTAAAGGCTTCTGTATGGCTCCTGTACTTGATGTCTAAACAAGTACCAAATCTAGTTACTATGGGGTGCACAAGCCTCAACTAAACAAACGCCCTAAATCTTCCCTTACTAAGCCATATGCTCATTCATTTGTGTCTCACATGCTGCCCATCTCAGACACTGCAGCTTCCAGTTGGAGGTAACATAAGAAGTGCTATCAATCCATAAATCAGTGGGCAGGACTAGGTGTGGTCAAGTGCTGATTGACAAGCTACAGGTTTGCTGGGAGTGCCAACCCTCATGACTATGAATTTAGGAACAGTGCAGTATTGCAGGAAGCTGCATCAGGTGAACTTCACTGGTAAGATCAATTTGTGGGAGCTAAAAGAAAACTGTAAGTGCAGATACACTTGTAATTAAGTGCTGTAGCTCAATTTTTTTAATGGGAGATCATAATTCAATTTTAAATGAGCATATGCATTTTGGCTTTATAATTCTCAGGTAATTATATATTGCTGACTATAGAGTAGAGTAGACTAAAGTGTATATGTAAAGTAACCCCTAATGATATCTCACAATTCTATACTACTGTATATATTGTAATTATGTATATGATATTAGCACAAATGATTTTCAAATAGACTTGAGACTTGTTTGATTTATTTATAAATGTCGCACTCTGTGCTGTCCCAGCAGATAAGAGATGACCTCAGTTAATTCAACTCTCACATCTGTATTACGGTTTGGATTCATGCCTAAAGTTGATGGCCATGATGTCTACCCCTTCAAGCATTGCCAGAACACCCACAGTGCAAAAAAAGAACACTAATTCTGATATCTAAATCTACAGCTGTGTAAATCTACATAATAACAGAATGCAATGGTTTGAAAATCTCATAAACCTATATTTTATTCACAATAGAAAATAGAAAACATATCAAATAGGTAAACATTTGTAAAAAAAGGAGCTGGCAGAAGATTTTGCAACTAAATAGGTTCATTGGCAACAGGTTAGAAACATGCTTGGGTATAAAAAAAAAAAGCATCTTAGAGTCAGAGTGTCCCAGAAGTAAAGATGGGCAGAGGTCCACCAATCTGTGAAAAGTTGAGTGTAAAAATTGTCAAACAATTTTAGAATAATGTTTCTCAAAGTAAAATTGCAAAGAACTTAAAGAGGAAGTAAACCCTAATGGGGTTTACTTCCTCTATGTCTCCCTGCAAAGGTAAAGCATAATGGGTTACTATGCATCGCATAGTAGCCCATTATGTGACACTTACCTGGAGTAGAAGCCTGCGATGTCGCCGTCTTCCTCCATGGCAGCGAGCGTCCATCTTCACCCCTCTTCTTCCGGGGGCTGCAAACTCTGGCTCTGTAACTGGCCGGAGTGGCGTGACGTCACACCCGTGCATGCGCGCGGGAGCCGCCTTTAACAGCATGACCCCGGCTTGAAACGGCACAGTGTGCCCTTTCAAGACGGCGCATGCGCAGAAGAAGGCGTCGCTCGGGGAAATTGCAAATATCTCCGGGACCGTGTAGTTCTCAGAGATATTGCAAGCACCTACGGGTAAGCCTTAATCTAGGCTTACCTGTAGGTGTAACTTCCCCCAGAGGGTTTACAACCACTTTAAATATATTATCATCTACAGTACATGAAATCATCAAAAGATTACAAGAATCTGGAGAAATGCCTATGCACAAGGGACAATATTAGATGCCTGTGATCTTCGGACCCTCATACGGCACTGCATTAAAAACAAGCATGGTTCTGTGATTGATATCTTTACATGGGTTTAGGAATATTTCCAAAAACCACTGTCTATGAACACAGCTCACCATGCCAGCCAAAAATACAAAGTAAAGCTCTATCGTGCAAAGAAGAAGCCAAACTAGAATATGATCAAGAAAACTCTGCTGTCTTCTCTGGGCCAAAGCGCATTTAAAAGGGTCTGTTGCAATGTGGAAAACTGTTCTGTGGTCAAATTGAAATCTGACAATCTCTTTGGCAAACATGGGCCTGACCAAAACCCCATAGAGAATCTGTGGGGTATTGTCAAGAGGAAGGTGAGAGACACCAGACCTAACAATGCAGATGAGCTGAAGTCCGCTATCAAAGCAACCTGGGCTTCCATAACACCTCAGCAGTGCCACAGGCTGATCGCCTCCATGCCACACCACATTGATGCAGTAATTCATGCAAAAAGAGCCCAGACCAAGTATTGAATCCATACTATACTGTACTGTACATGGACACTTTTCAGTAAGCCAACATTTCTGTATTAAAAATCTATTTTCTCTTACCATCCATGGACTGACACGGTGTCTCTTTACACTTTACACGTGGGTTATGTCCCTGCTTGCAGGAGAAGACCTAGGCAGAATGTCAGATGTTATACATACATTCTAAAAGCCAGAGCTGAACAGCCCCACCCAGGGGGCGGTCCCTCCGGACATAACCATCCCACTGCAGTCAGCAGACCTCAGTTTTTTTCTGCCTAGCAGAAGGAGAAGACGTGGCTCTCTCAGGAGCCAGTCTCCTGACCTATTTTTATTCCTTTTTTGGAATTCTTTTTTATTTTATTTTTGAGAATCTTCTATCAACTGTCGGCTGGGCAACAGGTTGGGTACAAGATATCCTCGTAGTCTTCCCTGTCCGACCATCGAGCGTGCTGATCCTCGCCTTGTGTGCGTGAGACTCCGTTCACGACATGCCCCATGACTCCAGGGGTGGCCGGGTTTGCTTTCATGCTCCCACGGTCCTCTCAAGACTGAACAGCTCCTGACTGACTATCTTTCGCGGTGGACCGGGCCAACAGCTACTCAGTACTGCACTGTGATAGTCCTGTCAGAAACACACCAGTGGGTCCCTCAGGGGACGGGTAAGTAGTCTCTCCTGCCTGCAGGTGAGTACAAAAGGCTGTGTGTTTCTCTGTGGGGGATTTTCCCTGTCTCCCCCTGTATTTTATTGTCGCTCTCTGTCACCATTACTGGCGCTGGCTGTGTGGGGTGCTTGGGGGTCACACTGTTCTTGGGGGGCTAATGCTGGTCTGCATTATATGCTTTGGGGCCTTTTTGTGTGTTTTTTTGGGGCCTGAGCGCAGAGTGGCGCTGTGTGTGTGTGCTGTTTCACTTTGTCTGCGTCATGGCGGTCATCTTGCCGCGGATCGCCTCAGTGAAGTGCGGAGGCCATTTTCTTGTAGCCCACGCGCTTTTCAGCACTAGTTTTGGCCTCTAGCGCTGCTGTAACAGCGCGAATCTCCTCACAGTCTCCTCACAGCTCACCAGCGCTGACACAGCGCGGTATGAGGGGGACACAGACAGCGGTACTGAGCGGTCCCTGATCCGGTTTGGTGAGTCCCCTGGGCGCCCCCTCCTCAGTCAGCACAGCCTGTGGGTGGACTTTTTATCTGAGGAGTCTCAGAGGGGGACAATATGGAGTCTATGTCACCAGCTTCCCCTAACATGTCAGTGGCAACAGGCAGTGCTTCAGCACCTGCGGTCCCTATGGACCTGTTGTGGGCAGTCCGGGAATAATTTCTGACCAGGATGGGAGTGGTGTGCGAGCGCAAGGGAGCAAAAAAGGTGCCCTCTCCCCACTTTATTTACACAAGGGGTGTGCGCTGATTCAGATATGGGCCTAGCCACTACCGCTCAGGACCCTAGTTCTGAATATGTTTTATGGTGTTGAACAGGACATTCCTTATGAGGAAGACTCCAGTTCTGAGTCAGTAAATGACAGGGCGCTTGTTGGTGTACTCATGACTGCGGTGAGGGACACTCTCAAGCTAAATGTTGCGGATGCAGGACCTCAGGCGGATTCAGTCTCCTTTGGTTCTTTTAAGGCCAGGCCTTCTAAAGAAGTTTTTCCATATGTAACTTTCTTTGACTAGCTCATTGATAAGGTCTGGGAAAAGCCGCAGAAGATTTTTATGGTCCCGCGGCGTTGTCTATCAGATGCCCCTTTGGAATGCCCTACTTAAAAAGTGGGCTTCTCCCCCAGTGGTCGACCCTCCAGTCGCCCGGCTTAAACAAGGCCATCACTCTCCCGATGGAGGGGACTCCTACATTTGAGGACCCCACTGACAGGAGGTCAGAAGTGGTGAGCAGAGCCATGTTTTGCCTTGTTGGGACCCGCCCTACGGCCTGTGGTAGCGGCGACCCTTGTGTCTCAGACACTTACAGGTTGGGCAAAAATGTTGCACCTAGCTGTACAGGAGCATAATCTTCCTCCAGACACAGTTGCTCTGGCCCACCAACTGGTGCAGGGCCTGGTTTATGTGTGCGACGCCACGTTGGACGCGGCCCCTTTAATATCCAGGGCCTCTGTCTCGGCGGTGGTATTGCGTCGTCTTATCTGGTTGAAATGCTGGTCTGCTGACCTAGCCTCTAAGAAACTCCTGACGGATCTACCATTAAAGGTGGTAGACCTTTTGGTGCTGCCCTGGATGACATCGTTAAGGATGTCACGAGAGGTAAAAGCACTCTTCTTCCTTATACTAGCAGGGTAAGGAGGCCCGCCGCAAACAGGGTCCTTCCTTTCCAGCAAAAAAGGGGTCTTTTTCGTCAGTCGGAGTCCACGGGTAGACCCTCTCAGACTGACGGCAGTGCGGCTGGTGGGCATAAGTGCCTCTGGTGTGTAAGCCAAACAAGCGGCTCACAAGCCTGCCTCTGCGTAAAGTCTCCGCCCGACTCTGGGGTGGGGGGACGAATTCGCAGGTCACGGATTGGTGGACTTCCCGAATCTCCGACCGGTGGGTGTGCGAGGTGGTCACCTCAGGATACGGGATGGTATTCCCATCCTGGCCCCCAGACAAATTCCTTCCCTCGAATCTTCCTCTCCTTCCTACCTGTCGGGCAGCCCTCTTGGGGGCTGTACAGGATTTGATCAGGTCCGGAGTGATTGTGCCGGTTCCGTCACAGGAGAGTTTTCAGGGATTCTACTCGAATCTGTTTGTCGTCCCAAAAATAGAACGTGGTTCGACCTATCCTGGACCTCAAGGCCCTGAATGCCTTCGAGAAGGTGCAGAAATTCCGCATGGAATCCATTCGCACGGTGATCGCTACACTCCACCAAAGGGATTTTCTTCTGGCGTCCTTGGACTTCAAGGACGCCTACTTGCATGTTCCGATCTGCGCAAGTCACCATAAGTTTCTGCGCTTTGCGATCAGCGAAGTCCACTATCGATTTGTGGCTCTTCCCTTCGGCCTAGCCTCGGCACCAAGGGTGTTCACCAAGGTGCTTGCTCCGGTTCTAGCCCTTCTGATACAGCGAGGCATTGCTGTCATGGGCTATCTGGACGATCTTCTGCTAAGAGCAGTAAGTGTCTCAGACTTAGAGGTGACTATAGTCAATCAGACCCTCGGGGACTTTGGGTGGTTCCTGAACATTCGGGTGTCAGTCCTGGTCCCGACTCAGTGTCTGGAGTATCTAGGTCTGATTCTGGACTCCTTGGAGGCAAAGGTATCCTACCTCCGGAGAAGTTGCTGACTCTCAGTCTGCAGTGCGGGTGCTGTCGTCCCGAAAATGGTCGTCAATCCGTTTTTGCATAGGAGTCCCGGGACTCGTGGTGGCCTCCTTCGCGGCCGTTCCGTATGCCCAATCACACACCAGGGCATTGCAGAAGGAGATCTTGCCCACTTGGGACAAATCCCCGTTGTCCTTGGATCTTCAGGTCCAGGTGAGTCACTTGGTCAGGGCGTCCCTGATATGGTGGTTGAGATCCTTGGCTCTTCGGTCCGGAAAGTTGTTCCTCCCCGTCCGATGGGCGGTACTCACGACGGACGCCAGCCTGGCGGGCTGGGGTGGAGTCTGGGGAGTCCTGTCGGCCCAAGGGTTTTGGACTCCGGACGAAGCCCGTTTACCAATCGCTGTTCTGGAAATTACGGGCAATCAGACGGTGCCTCTCCTCGGGATCGGAGGGATTACAGGGCCGCTCCATCAGGATCCAGTCTGACACCGCCACGGCGGTGGCGTATGTTAACCACGAAAACGTGCCGGCTCTGTAGGCCGTTTACATTCCGGGCATAGACAATGGGCAGGCGGGCTATCTGAGTCGCCAGACGCTGGACCACGGAGAGTGGTCCTTGCATATTTCAGCTCCTTTGCCGACGGTGGGGCATGCCGGATGTGGACCGATGGCCTCTCGACTCAATTGCAAGGTGTCGAGGTTTGTGGCCAGATCTAGGGATCCTTTGGCGGATGCCTCGGATACGTTGGCGGCCCCATGGGGTCCTTATCACCTGATATACGTTTATCCTCCGCTGCAGCTGCTCCCTCGTCTGCCGCGCAGGGTGGCGACCGAGGGAACTCCGGTGATCCTAATTGCTCCGGATTGGCCTCGGCGTCACTGGTACGCTGTTCTGGTACGTCTCGTCGCGGACGTTCCCTGGCGGTTGCCAATAAGGAAGGACCTTCTGTCTCAAGGTCATATATTTCATTCGACTTTACAGTCTCCAGCTTTAAGGGCATGGCTGTTACAAGCCAGGCATTGAAGGACCGAGGTCTCTCGGACTCGGTCATTTTGACCATGTTTAGGACATGGAAGTCTTCTCCAGAAAGATCTTTCACCATACATGGTAAGCTTACATCGCAATGTGCGAAGAGCTGGACTGGCGTCCTCGGACGTATTCCGTCCCTAGAATCCTGCGTCTTCCGCAGCGTGGAGTGACCCAAAAGCTGGCTTTGAGTACCATTTAAGGACCAGATTTCGGCCTTGGCCGTCTTCTTTCAGCGACCTCTAGCGAGTCATTTCTTGGTTAGCACCTTGTGTTGGGGGTTCGCCATGTGCTCCCTCCTGTCTAGCCTCCTCTCCCACCGTGGGATCTGAATTTGGTGCTCTCGGTCCTCCAGGAACCTCCTTTTGGGATTATCAGGGATATTCCCCTCTTGACTTTGTCTCAGAAGGTCGCCTTGTTAGTGGCATTCACTTCTGTTAGACGAGTGTCTGAGTTGGCAGTCTTGTCCTGCAAGTCGCCATGTTTAGTCATCCTTAAGGATAAGGCGGTGTTGCGTCCGCGTCCTTCTTTTGGCCAAGGGTGGTCTCGGCCTTTCACCTAAATGAGGACATTGTCCTCCCGTCCTTGCGTCCTCACCCATCACATCCCAGAGAGTTTGCGCTTCACGCATTGGATGTGGTACGAGCCTTGCGGGTGTACCTGTCTGCTACTGTTTCTATTCAGAAGTCTGACTCACTGTTTATGACTGTCTCTGGTCCAAAACAGGGCCAAGCGGCTTGTCTGCCACCATTTCTAGGTGGATCGGACAAACCGTCATTCAAGCCTATGCTCTCAAGGGGCGGGCGCCTCTCTTGACGGTTACGGCGCATTCTGCCAGGGCAATTGGTGCTTCCTGGGCTTTCCGACATCAAGCGTCGGTGTGCAAGGTGGCGACCTGGTCGTCCGTTCATATCTTTTCTACGTTTTATAAGGTTGATGTGGCTGCATCTTCGGATGCTTCCTTCGGCCGCAGGGTGCTGCAGGCCGCTGCTTAAAGTTGCAACTCCTCCGTTGAGGAGCTCTGCCTTCTTTGGAGTGAAGTTTTTTGGTTTTTCCATTTATACTGCTCCCATCCCTCTTGACACTGCTTTGGGACATCCCACGTGTAAAGTGTAAAGAGACACCATGTCAGTCCATGGATGGTAAGAGAAAATAGGATTTTTTGTACTCACCGTAAAATCCTTTTCTCTGACATCCATGGACTGACACGGCACCCACCCTTCCTTTTATGTTTGTACTGCTTTGCTACGAACTGAGGTCTGCTGACTGCAGTGGGAGGGTTATGTCCGGAGGGACCGCCCCCTGGGTGGGGCTGTTCAGCTCTGGCTTTTAGAATGTATGTATAACATCTGACATTCTGCCTAGGTCTTCTCCTGCAAGCAGGGACATAACCCACGTGTAAAGTGTAAAGAGACACCGTGTCAGTCCATGGATGTCAGAGAAAAGGATTTTACGGTGAGTACAAAAAATCCTATTTTTATTGGTCTTATATAATATTCTAATTTTCTGAGATACTGAATTTGGGGTTTTCACCAGCTGTGAGCCACAATCATCAAAATTAAAAGAAAGAAATGCTTGAAATATCTCTCTCTCTGTGTAATGAATCTATATAATAAATGAGTTTCACTTTTTGAATTTAATGACTGAAATGCATTAACTTTTTGATGATATTCTAATTTTTTGAGATGCACCTGTATGTTTTTTAAATGATTGCATTTTTAAGATTATAACTTTTTCTTTACACATCAAAATAATCTTCTTTAGTTGTTTTGCATTCTCTGTTATTTTAAGTGTAATCCCAAACTCTGATTAGAGGAGTAATTTATTACTTTAATCTCCAGACTAAAGGTTATCACGAAAGAGAGAGAGAGAGAGTTGGTAGATCCCAGTGAGTTTTATTCAGCCTTTGAAAGCTGTAGGATTAGATCCCTCTTGCCCAATAGAGCAGCAAAAGAATTATGCAAATAATTACCATGTGGACTGACTGGCAGACAGTATGCCAATTTACCTGATTTCTTCCCATTATATTAATTCATTGATAATTGGATTAAAGTGACCCAGTCACTTTCAAAAAACAGCAAACAATGCAGTGCTTGTAAAAGAACACGGTTAATACTCACTTGTCCTGCTGCCCATGGGCTGATCTTTGTTCAGTTGAACAGCCACTGTCTGAGCAATATTCTGCATTCATTACTTCCAGAAGTGTTGATCTCCTGGTCCCCTGCTGTGCTCTGTGGTTCCTCCCACTGACTCCTATGTCACTACAGGACAGAATAGTAACATAAGGGACAGCGGAAGGAACCTCAGCATCCACTAGGCATTCAACACACTGGAAAGTGTTTAAAACATAAGATTCCTCAGCAGCGCTAAAAAGAAAAGATTGGTGGGGCAGGCAGGTAAGTATCAACTGTGTTCTTTTACACCATCCAAAGAACAGGCTATACACTAAAGATATTCAACTCCAGCCAAGGTTTATTGCAATGACGGCACAAAGTTTACTCTGATTCAAAGCCATGTCCCCCATTATATTTCTTCCATGGCAGGGCTTCATCATGGGGAGGCCCTACTTGCGTGAAACATGTTGGGAGTATGGCTTTGAGTGGGCGAGAGCAGTGTGCTGTCATTGCAATAAACCATTGAAAGTAACCTTGGCTGGAGTTAAATGTCTTCTGTGTGCAGCCTATTATTTGGGTGGTCGACTACAGTAGAGCAAGAGCGGATTGGAGGGTCTTGGCACATGAATGATTTTAGGGCAGTGGGAAGGATATAGCCTGGCCTATGAGCGGTGAAACGGGTTGTGTTCTTTTAGAAGCACTACATTTTTTGGGGGGAAATAACTGACTAAAGCTGCCCTCCAGATATGGTCTTTATTGCAGCTTGAACCTATGTAAGTATTCATATCTCATACCTTGGGGAACCTGACAATCATTATAATAATCAACACCACTACAGTGATAACGGCTATCTTCCGGGTCCAGGGCCAAGTGGCGACAGGGTCGCTAGCTTGGCACTGACACCATTCACAGAACACCTTATATTTTTTAAATGAATATAAGGCATTCTCTGATTCGATGAGGTGGAGATCATGGTTTCACCACTCCCCTCTTCACCTTGTCTTATAAGCTTTAACTTCTATAATGGAAATACAAAAAGAACAAGAAAGCAAAAGAGCAAGTGTTCAACTGGCGAAGTCAGAACTCCTGATGTGCATACTTGAAGCTTCAGTCATATTGAATCCATTGGATCAGCATGAAATTCAAGCACCTAGAATTTTTCAAAGGAGAAGTCAACTATGGCAGCCTACACTGTGATAAAGAAGTGTTGTGTAAAGACATAAAACTTTCAGGGTGTGCATGACGCACACAATCATGAGTCAGGAGTGAAGGTCAAGCTTGGTAACACCTGGCATTCTAACCAGGAATTGTTTTGTAGATCGCTATAAGATCTTGCCACCTATGGTCACATTTACGTATTGTGTATTTTTTTCACTGTAACTAAAGATAACTGGTCTGGTACAGAGAAGAAAAATGTTTGCTTTGTCTATTTGAATCAATCAGTGTGCAAATAATGTCATAGTTTATATTTGAAATGACTTTAAAAGCAGATTCTGGAGACGAAAGGGTTTCTGACAGTATTTAGCAATTGTCTTACATCTGGATTTAATAGACAGGAGAATGAAGCTGTGCAGAGACAAAATCCCTCCTACAAGGAAAAGTAGCCAGGAATTCCAGAGCTGTGGGCTGGAAGCTGAGCAGGAGAGCACAACTGTGTCCAAACTCTTTTTCACTATTGGTAAGAGTACAGCCTGCTGGAATAAGAACATCTTACAAATCAACGACGGAGGGAGCCAAAGATGGCTGGGATTGTGGCCTGCGTCCTCCTTTCCCTTGTCACCATGGTGCATTCCCAAGTACAGACAGCATTTATGGAGTACATGCAAACAAGGATTGGAGGTTTAGAGGTAAGTGGAGCTAGTTCAATCAATATTTATACACTAATTCCAGTCATCAGACAGAGGTGTATGATGTGAAAAATGTATGAACACATCTATCTATTGTAAAAGCCTTGCATATGAAAAAGACCTGGAAAGTTGTGCAATTGAAATTACATAAATTTACGAGATTTATATCCATCTCTTTTTAAAGACGTATGATGTGACGCAGACATCAATATACCGTAGATCATGCTGTATTAAAGTGTCAGTGTAGTTGTTGCCTCTTCAAATATAAAATTCAGTACTGGAAAATTGCACTTTTTATTATAAAAAAAAAAAAAAAGAGTGTCTAGTATTAAGATCCCCGTATGTTTGAAATGAACGTTTGCTTAGCTGGCATAGAAATAACTTTCAGCTAATATCCACTTATAGCCTGGAAATTTGGCACTTGAAACTGCGTAGTAAGAGAGTTAAAGGGAAAAATCCCTAGCACAGTTTGTCACAGCCAAATCAATGGTTAACTCCGCAAACTCAGAAAATGTCACTCAAAACAGGAAGAGAGTGGAAAATCAACTTCCAGGGGAAACAAGTTATGTATCAGATTTGAATCTGTTTCAAACTATATCAGAATAAAAGCAGATGCAGAGCCATTTAAAGGACAAGAAAAATGAAAATGCAACGTTCTTCAAGTAAAAGAGCTACTTGTTATTTTTGTAAAAAAATTTAAAAAAATATATATATTTATGACTACTATGTGGTTAATTGTGTTAATCATATACAGCGCATGTATGAAATATACAGTATATATCTATATATATTTTAGCTTTCTCTCTACCATTTAGGGAAATATTTATTAACCACTTGACAACTGGGCACTTAAACCCCCTTAATAACCAGACCAATTTTCAGCTTTCGGTGCTCTCACATTTTGAATGACAATTACTCAGTCATACAACACTGTACCCATATGAATTTTTTATCCTTTTTTTCACACAAATAGAGCTTTCTTTTGGTGGTATTTAATCACTGTTGGGTTTTTTATTTTTTGCGCTATAAGAGAAAAAAGACTGAAAATTTTGTAAAAAAATGATTTTTTTTCGTTTCTGTTATAAAATTTTGCAAATTAGTATTTTTTCTTCATAAATTTTGGCCAAAATTTATACTGCTACATATCTTTGGTAAAAATAAGTACAAATTGGTGCATATTATTTGGTCTTTGTGAAAGTTAGAGAGTCCACAAGCTATGGTGCCAATATCTGAAAATTGATCACACCTGAAGTACTGACGGCCTATCTCAATTCTTGAGACCCTAGCATGCCAGAAAAGTACAAATACCCCCCAAATGACCCCTTTTTGGAAAGAAGACATTCCAAGGTATTCAGAAAGAGGCATTGTGAGTTTTTTGAAGTTGTCATTTTTTCCCACAATTCTTTGCAAAATCAAGATTTTTTTTTTCTCTTTTTTTTTTTTTCACAAAATTGTCATATTAGCAGGTTATTTCTCACACACAGCATATGCATACCACAAATTACACCCCAAAACACATTCTGCTATTCCTCCCGAGTATGGCGATACCACATGTGTGAGACTTTTACACAGCGTGGCCACATACAGAGGCCCAACATGCAGGGAGCACCTTCAGGCGTTCTGGAGCACCCAGGCCAATTCTGACATTTCTCTCCTACATGTAAAAATCATCATTTGTTTGCTAGAAAATTACATAGAACCCCAAAACATTATATATGTTTTTTTAGCAAAGACCTTAGAGAATATAATGGTGGTTGTTGCAACTTTTTATCTCGCACGATATTTGCGCAGCAATTTTTTTAACGCGTTTTTTACGGAAAAAAAATGTTTTGTGCTTAAAAAAAAAAAAAAACAGTAAAGTTAGCCCAATGTTTTCACATAATGTGAAAGATGAAGTTACGCCGAGTAAATAGATACCTAACATGTCGCCCTTAAAAATTGCACACACTCGTGGAATGGCGCCAAACTTCGCTACTTAAAAAATCCCCATAGGCGACGCTTTAAATATTTTTACTGGTTACATGTTTTGAGTTACAGAGGAGGTCTAGGGCCAAAATGATTTCTCTCGCTCTAACGTTCGCAGAGATACCTCACATGTGTGGTTTGAAAACCGTTTTCATATGTGGGCGGGACTTACGTATGCGTTCGCTTCTGTATGCGAGCTCACGGGGACAGGGGCGCTTTAAAAAAATAAAAAAAATGTTATTCTTCATTTTACTTTATTTATTTTAGCTTGACATGTTTTTCCACCCCAAACATTTTTTTGATCACTTTTATACCTATTACAAGGAACGTAAACATCCCTTGTAATAGGAATATGGCATGACAGGTCCTCTTTACAGTGAGATATGGGGGGGGGGGTGTCAATAAGACCCCACATCTCACCTCTAGGCTGGGAAGCCTGAAAAAAATACAAAAAAAAAACAACAATCCTGGCTTTGATCGTAGCGGTGAGTCGGTAGAAGCACCGGAGGGCGGCGGGGGGGGGGGGGGACATCCCCTCTCGCCTCCCGTAAGAATGATCAAGCGGCGGAACAGCCACTATGATTGTTGTTATGGTGTAGGGAATCGCCGGCTGAAAAAGCTAATATCTGAATGATGCCTGTAGCTGCACCCATCATTCAGAATATCCCCGCACAAAGTCAAGGACGTCATATGACGGCCGGAGGGTGGGAAGTGGTTATTGCAGAGTATTGCCGGGCATTGCGGAGTATTGCCGGGCATTGCGGAGTATTGCAGGGCATTGCGGAGTATTGCGGACTATGGCAGGGTATTGCGGTGTATGGCAGGGTATTGCACGGGGTATTGCACAGGGTATTGTGGAGGGTATTGCAGAGTATTGTGGAGGGTATTGCAGAGTATTGTGGAGGGTATTGCAGAGTATTGTGGAGGGTATTGCAGAGTATTGTGCAGGGTATTGCAGAGTATTGTGCAGGGTATTGCAGAGTATTTTGCAGAGTATTGCGCAGGGTATTGCAGAGTATTGCGCAGGGTATTGCAGAGTATTGCGCAGGGTATTGCAGAGTATTGCACAGGGTATTGCAGAGTATTGCACCAGAGTATTGCAGAGTATTGCACCAGAGTATTGTAGAGTATTGCACCAGGGTATTGCAGAGTATTTTGCAGGGTATTGCGCAGGGTATTGCAGAGTATTGCGCAGGGTATTGCAGAGTATTGCGCAGAGTATTGCAGAGTATTTTGCAGGGTATTGCAGAGTATTTTGCAGGGTTTTGCAGGGTATTGCAGAGTATTGCGCAGGGTATTGCAGAGTATTGCACCAGGGTATTGCAGAGTATAGCACAGGGATGGCTGAGCAGGGATGGATGGATGGCTGGATCTGTGACTGCAATTGTCACAGATCCAGCCCACAGCGCTGCTGCCTTGATCTGCACCCTCCCCTCTCCTCTCACACTGTACCGATCGGTACAGAGAGGGGAGGGAGGAACCGGCATCATCAAATGACGCCGGTCTGTTTACAAGTGATTGCTCCGTCATTTGACGGAGCGATCACGTGGTAAACGGCCGCTATCAGCGCCGATTTACCGCGATTCGTGATCCGCCGGGTCCTCTGGACCCGGCGGTCACGGAGTTTCCCGTGTGCGCGCCCCAGGGGGCGCGCGGGAGCGCGATTCTGGGAGGACGTTATATAACGTCCTCCCAGAGTTAAGCAACCACCTTGTCGACGTTATTTGTCGGCAGGTGGTTGTTAAGTGGTTAAGCAGTGAATGTGAAGTTCTTACCTTCCTCCTTGCAAACTTTTATTTATTGTGTGCACTGAGCTGCTCATGCTCAGCTTAGTGTACAATCCAGATATCTGTTTATTGTTGAGGTAGATTAAAGGGGTTGCAAAGGTTCATGTTTTTTCACCTTACTGCATCCTATGCATTAAGGTGAAAAAACATCTTACGATTACCGACCCCCCAGCCCCCCCCCCCCGTTTTACTTACCTGAGCCCTGGAAAGTCCTGTGTCGCGAATGTGCTCTTCCTTTGCCCGGTCTTCTCGGCTCTTCATTGGATAGATTGATAGCAGTGCAGCCATTGGCACGCGCTGCTGTCAATCAACTCCAATGACGCGGGGGGCGGGGCCGAGTCCTGTACTCGGCGGCTACGGACGCCAAATACAGGACTCGGGAGTGCACCCACAAGGTAACCCCCTTGGGATAGCACTTCCCAGAAGGGGTTATCTGAGGCAGGGAGGAGCCGAGACAGCCGCCGTGGGACCCCAGAAAATGTAGTTCGGGGCCACTCTGTGCAAAACGAGCTGCACAGTGGAGGTAAGTATGACATGTTTGTTATTTTAAAAAAAATACATTCAAACCTTTACAACCACTTTAACTCCTGTGCGCATGCGCGGAAGTTACATCATCCTAACATGGCCAGTAACAATACCTTAATATTCTGAAAGAAGAATGAACAAAGATGTCATCACTGGAGTTGAGGTATGTGCAGACTTTCATTCTGCTTTACCCACCTGTGAATGTTGGGTAATAGTTCACAAAACAGTGCAGTACATTTTAGACATGTCTATTGCTATTATATATGCCCTTTTCGAACAAAGATGTATTTTAGATAGAAATCTACATTAAGTTTTGTCACTGCTCATTAACCACTTAAAGACCCCTCACTGTATATATACGTCGGCAGAATGACTCGTACAGGCACAATCACGTAGCTGTACGTGGCCTTTTAACTGCCGACGTCGGGGTCGCGCGCGCGCCGCCGGTGGCGCGCTCGCGACCCCCCTGCCTTCCCCGTGAGTGGGACCGCGGGTCCCGCAGGCTCGATCACCGCGGGGATCCCCGCGATTGTCTCACGGAGGCTCGGAGCGGGGAGATGTCAGTGTAAACGCAACATCTCCCCGCTCCTCTACTGACAATGTCAGCGATCTCCGCTCTGTGTAATTAGAGCGGAGATCGGTGACGTGTCAGTCGTAGCCACGCCCCCACACAGTAGTAAACACTCCCCTAGGCACACTTAACCCCTCCAGCGCCCCTAGTGGTTAACCCCTTCACTGCCAGTGTCATTTTCACAGTAATCGGTGCATTTTTATTGCACTGATCGCTGTGAAAATGACAATGGTCCCAAAAATGTGTCCGATGTGTCCGCCATAATGTCGCAGTCACGAAAAAAATCGCTGATCGACGCCATTACTAGTAAAAAAAAAAAATTAATAAAAATGCCTTAAAACTATACCCTATTTTGTAAACGCTATAATTTTTGCGCAAACCAATCAATAAACGCCGATTGCTGTTTTTTTTACAAAAAATATGTAGAAGAATACGTATCGGCCTAAACTGAGGAAAAAAAATGTTTTTTTATATATTTTTGGGGGATATTTATTATAGCAAAAAGTAAAAAATGTCTTTCTTTTCAAAATTTTCGCTCTATTTTTGTTTATAGCGCAAAAAATAAAAACTGCAGAGGTGATCAAATACCACCAAAAGAAAGCTATATTTGTGGGAAAAAAAGGACGCCAATTTTGTTTGGGAGCCACGTTGTACGACCGTGCAATTGTCAGTTAAAGCGACGCAGTGCCAAATCGCAAAAAGGGGCCTGGTCATAATGGCCCGTATTGGCCCGGGGCTTAAGTGGTTAATGCCCTAATGACATTTTATCTTCCGCATTTCTCAATTTTATCAGAAATAAATTATTATAATTAATAATTATTATTAAGGCATTTTAGTCTTGAGTGTAGCATATTCAAGTAACATTAAAGGCTTTTTTTTTGGTGTTTTTCATGAGTTTTAGGAGCGATTTGCTGTGCGGAAGCCTCTTTGGGGCAGTATTACACCCCATAGACTTTTATTATAGATGTGCCTAAAAATTTGCATATTTCGTGTTTTTTCACGTGATCCTATTGAAGTCTATCAAAAGTGCTCAAATCTGCCTGAAAAAAAAGCTCCTGTACTTTTTTGGATGACATGCTCCTGAGCGCTCATGTGTAAACAGGTACCAGTTAAGAAAATTGCATTTTAAATGTTAAAGAGGAGCTCCAGTCTCCCCCAGAAAAGTTTGCCATTTCAAACACTTATCTGTCCAGGGAGGGATCCAGTGTTGTCCTCACCTGAGCCAGTTCTTAAATTGGCTTATAATCCAGGCGCCGGCATCTTAAAGTGGAACCAAACGCAATGTTCCCCATGCACACATTTAAGAAACCTACTGTTTCGTGATGCTGGGTGCTGTAATGACCATATGCTGGAAACGGTGGATAATCAAAGTGAAGAAAATGTCATCAACACACCAAGGATTCCATGAAAGTGTCCAAAGCTTTATTCCGAGGTCACATGATAAATATACAGCAATGTTTCAGAGCCACGCAGGGCCCCTTCGTCAGGAAAGTGAAAGCATCTTAAAGCTGAGCTCCACCCAAAAGGGGAAGTTCAACTTCCTCCCCCCCTCCTTTGCCACATGTGGCATGTCGTTGGGGGAGCAGGTACCTAGTTTTGACAGGTACCCGCTTTCACCTTTGCTTGGATCACCTAGGCGATTTGAGCGATAGTTCTCCTCTCCCCCTCACTCCCTGCAATTTTCTGGGACATGTCACAGGTCCCAGAAGATTGCCAACTATTGAGGAGGCACAGCATGACTCGCATATTCGCAGTGCGTACCGGGCTGTGAAGCCGCAAGCTGTCACAGCTGGGTGCCTACACTTGTAATGCCGGGGAGAGGAGAGGGAGAGAACCGAGGGTTCGGGTGGCCATGTCGCTGGATCCTGGGACAGGTGAGTGTGTGTTTATTAAAAGTCAGCAGCTACATTTTTTGTAGCTGCTGACTTTTAATAAACACAAAAGCAACTGGAACACCGCTTTAAGTAAGGGAAACCAGCAGTAAAGTCTTGCGGCTTCACAGCCGGTTTTCCATTGCACATACGCAATTGCACTGAGAATGTCACCAGCACACCATGGATCTCCACGGGTCCAAAGCGTTATTCAGTGATCACATTCTTACACCAACTAGCAACGTTTCATACCTGATGAAGGGATCCTGCGAGGCTCCAAAACAATGCTATTTGGTGCAACGATGCGATCACTGAATAAAGCTTTGGACCCATTCTGGAGATTCACGGTGTGCTGGTGACATTCTCTTGCTCTGACTATTCACGGTTCAAGCCAGGGGTCGCTTCAGCACTCACTTATATGAACGGCCATTTCTACAGGAGCGTTTGCGTCGTGAATAGTGCGTTGGCACTTTGTGAATGGTCCTGCAGTCTTCTAGGACCTGTGATGTGTCCCAGAAGGATGCGGGGAAAGGAGGGGCAAACTTCTACTCAGATTTCCGTGCCAATCTGACCGGAAGTGGGAGTGGGTACCTGTCAAAACCAGGTACCCACTCCCCCCCTCAAAAAGTGCCAATAATTAAAGGAGAGGGGGGGGGGGTGCAAATAAGCAGAACGTGAAGTTCTGCTAAAAACATTCTGTAGCTTGAAGCTCAGGTATAAATAGGGTCTGAGAACACATTCACACGTGTTGCAATAAAATGCAGTAAAGCAGGGCATGTTAACACACTGGTGCATGGATTTGACCTGTGGTGCCATTCAGAATTCAAAATAATTGTGCTGCTTCAATGTAGTGTGCCTCAATGCACAACAATATGTGCAATAACACAACAAATGTATAATAAAATTCTAACTATGTCTGTATATTCAGCCTGCAATCAACAAATGTCAATGTATTCTGATCTGTAAAAGGGAGTTTATGTAATCCTTCAGACTGCTGGTCTCTGATTTGTGAAAGTATTGGCTGTTATGCACAACTTCTCCACTGCCACCTCATTAGAGTGATGCAAGACAGGAAAACTTTCCCCAGCAAATACTATATGGTCTGCTTCATCTGTTTTTTTGCATATGCCTTTATAGCAGTCTCTTTATGTGTATCATAACAGTAAGGAAAATCACATCTACTGTATATTCTATAACACCACACATCAATATGGGTATACAGCTGGATATTGGATTGGGCTGCATTTCTTACAGATTATTAATGGGAAAATCTGGGTATAACTGTTTTGCCTATTATGTTAAATACAAAAATAAGGTAGGTATCTCCATGGTCTTAGTGGAACTGAAATGGCATCCATAATAATGCCAAAATGTATTTCAAGTAACAGAATGTCCCTGGTTTAATTGATGCAACTAGATGGCCTTTCCATTATACTTTATCATGTAGCAAGTCTTATGGGTACAGTAGTAGCAAAAAGAAAAATCTAAAACCCTGCTAAATGCTATTTGCATCTAAATTTGTGCCACAACATATGATGGAGAATTGATGTCACTATCTGATCTCTGCTAAACAGTGCAGTATTACTCCAGACTACATCCTACATTTTACAGCCCATTCATAAAATGTGAGCTGTGGTGTCAAGCTTGTGGAGTTGAGCCTGCGGTGTGTCACAGATCACTCTGCTTTAATGCGACAAAGAGAATTCTGAGATTGGAGAATATGACGGTCATATATCTTTAACAGGTCAGGTAAATGGTGGGCTCTCATCTTGGCTTTTTTTTACTCATTCATTATATTTGTGCTTTGCTTGCCACTGTGCTTCACAAGTGTGTTGTGCTTTTTTTGTTTTAAAGCAATTGTATGGTTGCGATGAGGCCATACCGCTACTAAAAATGGAACACCTCATTTTATGGCATTCTGCAATGTCTGTACACAGAATCATTTAAACTTTTACCCTTTTCTATAACTACACTTTCTTCTCAGCTGAGAGGTCTGCCACATCAGGATACAACAAGAGCTTCTGCTATGCATTGTATCAGTTGTGGTTTAAATCAGTTTATGTAGTTTGTGGAAGTTATGGCTAGGGTAGGTAATAATTAAGACCCCTATCAGTTTTTGCATTGATTTGCTGTATTTGCTGGGTGGGGAGATTTGCCTTACGTTCTATTACAGAGACACAACAAAAAGTGGGGAAAGTCTCCTTTTAGGGCACATTTACACTTGCTTTGACTTTAATACACATTAAAGTGCCTACCACTTCAACATGCTTTTTTGATGCGTTTTTGATGCTTCTGTGATGCTTTTTGTGAAGCTTTAATGGAGCTTGATAAATGCCCTGTGTGTGTTGATTTTCTATTTATTTTAAAGGGGCTCAATACAACCCCGGCTCAGTAGTACCCCCAGCTCATTACAACCCTTGTTTAGCAGATCCCCAGCTCTTTAGTACCCTTGTTCAGCAGATCCCTGGCTTAGTAGTGCCCCAGCTCTTCTGATGCCCCACTCAGTAGTACCCTCAGCTCTGCTGATCCTGTACTCAGTAGTAACCTTCAGCTCTGCTGATCCCCCACTCATTAGTAAACCCCCAACTCTGCTAACCCCCCATTCAGTATTAACCCCAAGCTCTGTTGATCCCCCACTCAATAATAACCCCAAGGTCTGCTGATCCTCTGGTTTGCTGATCCTCCTCTCTCTCCAGTCTCTGCTCACCTCCCCATTTCTTGCTCCCATGCTGCACACAACGTGTGAAATTTGCTAGCTCCTCCCGCCCTAGTCTCTCAGCTCTGCTGATCCTCCGCCACTCAGTCCTATCTCTCTGGTCTTCGCACACCTTCCACCATAGCGTTTCCACATTGCGCAACTTGTGTGCCATCTGCTAGCTGCTCCTCTCCAGTCCAGACCCTGCTTACCTACCTGCTGTACACTGTGTAACATCTGTACCAGATGCTCCCAGAATCTATACATATAAACGGGAAGGGCTAGTGCCTACTAATGATGTTTTTCTGGTTTGCTTGTCGGTTTCACAGTGTATTCTGTGATATCTCATACCTCCAATACAAAGTGAAGCGAACTCTGTGTAAAAACCTCTTTGAATAAAAATGCTGCAGGTGCTGTTAGCGAGTATTGTGGTAGACTTCTATGGAGGCTTTTGAGATGCTTTGAAGCACTAAGAAAGCAACATGGGGTATATTTTTTGAAGTGAATCAAAGCAAAACAAATGTAACAGTGTGAACAAGACTAAGCTAACCATTTTCTTTAGTGAGAAGTGCTTTGATTGGCATTTAAAAAAGGATGTCAAATGCCACATTTTGAAAGAAGTGTTAAATGAGCCCTTAGACAATTGTTGAAAAAACAGGTATTAGAAAATGCAGGCAGATGTGCAGCTCCCAGATCACAACATATTTGTAACATTCGGACCTATTTGCTGCCAAGATCTGTGTCAAGATCTGACCATCATTTTTAGAAATGCTTTATTTTGCATTATGATATTGCTCTCTCTCTGTCTCTTTTGGATACTGCCTACTGCCTTCTTTGCAACATCCTAAACAGTTGACTGAAGAAATTTTTAGCACAGCACTAAATGGAATTCCATAACTTCATTCTTCCACACTAATGTATAACATTTGTTAATATTAGAGCTTAAAACAGTAACTGATTTTAAGTTATACTGTGTGGTCAACTGAAACAAAATTATCCTTATAAAAAATAACTATAGGTCTGTGGCCTGTTTCAGCAAAATAGGTATCACATAAAGCAGTGGTCTCCAAACTGCGGCCCAGGGGCCGAATGTGACCCTTTGCTTGCCTTTATCAGGCCCTTAAAGCACATCCCTCCCATTGATATGAAACACTATCCTGCCAACTGATATCAACAGTGGGGCACCATTTCTCCCACTGACACCAACAGTGGGTCCCTATTCCTCCCAATGATACCAACAATGGGGCACTATTCCTCCCACTAATACCAAATGTGGCGTTGTTTACTTCCATTGATACCAGGAAAATTTCCACTTCTGCTGGCTGCAGTCCGGCCCCCAAAAAGTCTGAAGGACAATAAACTGGCCCTTTGTTTCAATAGTTTGGAGACCCCTGATATAAAGTGTAACTTTGCCAAGTAATTTAAACTGTAAAAATTAACATTAGAAAATGGAATATTCTAATTTAACTACCTATTAATAATCTAAATAATAGTAGTAACATATTGTTAATCTAATAATCTACGTTAGGTGATCAGAGCGGAAGCTTACCCTCCCCCACCCACGACTCCTTGCTGCGTCAGCCAGATTCCCACTGTGCTGCACTGTATGAATGGTCCCACATCCCCAGGAACCTGTGACATGTCCCAGAAGGTTGCTGGTGGTCTGATAACTTAGGCGGTCGTAGCGGAAGTGGGAGCGGGTACCTGCTAAGCCTAGATACTCGCTCCCCCCCCCCAATAAAAACAGTAAACATTAGTAAACATGCTGGCTTCAGGGACCCAAAGACTGGCGAAGAACTGGCCCGGGCGAGGACAGCGCTGGATCTCTGAACAGAAACGTGTCCTTTTTAAAAAAAATAAAAAAAAATAGGAGTTACAATATTTGTAGCTACTGACTTTTATTTATACATTTTTTAAGACTGACAATCCACTTTAATCCATTGCAACGTTGACCACCATTTTCAGAAACTCTAGGGCACATGGTCCATAAATATAACAGTTTTGTACTGCTAGAGATGGTTTTCTACCATTTGTTCCAGTGCATATAGCTTGCTCTCTGCTCTGTTATGAAGTTTTAATTTAAAGTGATACTAAACAGAGAAATGTTAATTGCCGTAATTAAAGGGGTTGTAAACCATTGTGTTTTTTCACCTTAATGCATCCTAAAAATTTCTGACAATGACCAGCCCTCCAGACCCCCCATTTTACTCACCAGAACTCATTCTTTCCCACGGCGGAAACGTGCTCTACCTCTCTGCCCATTGTCTCGGCTCTTGATTGGATAGATTGATAGCAGCGCAGCCATTGGCTCCCGCTGCTGTCAATCAAATCTAATGACGTGGGCGCCGGGGGGCGGGCCGAGTACAGCATTCTGTGTCTATGGACGCAAAAGCGTTAATATAGTGTGGGTTGACTAATGGGTGATTGACTTCTGCTTTCATTTTTGTTCAAACGACTTCTGCATCCAAGGCTCTTTTTTTCATTTTACAGGTATTAGCAATTACAATAGATATAATTAATACAGATTTATATTAAAACTAAGCTTTTTTTGTGAGTTTCTTAGTGAATGTAATCAATCAGCATACTACATGCCGCCCCCATAGTGTTTAGCAATAGGAGGACATGGAGGAGAAGGAAGGAGGGGAGTGTCATTCACCACTGCGCATACGCCCACATGTGTGACTCTGTGTGGACTGAACAGATACGAAAAAGGAGTAAATGAAGAGCTGAGATGGAAACGCAAATTTGAGCATGCTCAGTACAGGACACCAGCTGGTCTACACAATGTCAACCTGCATACAAATTTTAATTCTTAAGGTTTGACCTCATATTATATGGTTTTGGTAAATCTGAAGACAAAAATCTGCAGAAAATCGAATAGATTATTGGACGAATTTTCGTCATTTTTTTGGGGGATTCTAGTCTCAAATCGAAAGTGAAGAGGGTACTCACTATTAGAAAATTTTCTAACAACAGAATTTAACGTCAGAAGTGATGTAATGTGTTGAATTGTTTTGTACGTGTTCTTTGATTTCTGAGCATGCCTAGTTTTGCTCTTCAGATTTTTTTTGGGCAGAAACACATTACGTCACTTCTGACATTGAATTCTGTCGTCCGAAAATTTTCTGATGGTGAGTACCCTCTCTACTTACGATTTGAGACTAGTATCCAACAAAAAACTGACGGAAATTCGTCCAATAATCTGACCGTGTGTACAAGGCTTTATCATGTACACTGCTGCTAATAAACAGATGTTTAGGAGCAATTGGGCATTTTTTTCAGCTGCCCTTGAACTCTCCTTTATGTTATCTTATCAGTACATGTACACCGGGTCGTTTCTAGTCGTTTCTAGGCAGTTGAGTTTAGAAGAATTATTTTTTTGGAAAGCAAAAAAAGTGTTCAGGACAGATGTTCAGAGGCATTTGAAACGCCAAACGACTGTAACAGCTTGTAAATGCGGTAACTAACGTTTAGCCGCGTTTTGTTTACAGGTGTTTAATTTTTTTTACTATTTTATAAAACAAATGATTCTAAACGCAAACGCAGCTAAACGCGGCATGTAAACGCTGCAAAACGGACGTTTTAAACGTCGGTTACTATTTGTCAAGTTAAATCGTTCAGGAGAGGTTGTAAAACGTCCTGTGTACATTAAGCCTAAATAATTTAGAAATGGCTTCCCAATAACACCCCTTGGCAGGTAGATATTCAGGTTAAATTAAAGTGGTTTGGTGGGTGAAAACCAGAATACCAAGACCTACAGACTCTAGTGGTAAAACCCTTATGTTGTTTACATGTAAATACTTTTAACCACTTGCTTACTGGGCACTTAAACCCCCATCCTGCCAGACCAATTTTCAGCTTTCAGCGCTGATGCACTTTGAATGACAATTGTGCGGTCATACAACACTGTACCCAAATGAAATTTTTATAATTTTTTTTCTCCACAAATAGTTTTATATTTTGTTACATTTTTGTGCAAACAGGTAATTTTTCTCCTTGATATGCGCTGATGAGGTGGCACTGGTGGGCACTGATAGGCACAGATAAGGCGGCATTGATAGGCACAGATAAGGCGGCACTGATGGGGACAGATACGGCAGTACTGATGGGCACAGATAGATGGCACTGATGAGCACTAATAGGTGGCACTGAAAGGTGGCACTGACGGGCACTGGTAGGTGACAATGATGGGCACTGGTAGGTGACATTGATGGGCAGCACTATTTGAGGCACTTATTAGTGACTTTTAGATGTGGCACTGTGGGCACTGATAGGTGGCACTGATGGGCACTGGTAGGTAGCACTGACAGGTGGCACAAATTGGCATGATTGAGCGGTCTGCAGCTTTCCCTGATTGGGACCGATGTCCCGCTGTCTTCTTTTTTTTTTCTTCTCGCGCTATCAGCGTGAGGAGAAAAAATATCCGATTACCGGCTCTGTTTTCATCACATGATCAGCTGTCATTGGCTGACAGCTGATCATGTGGTAAGGGGTCGGGATCGCAGGCTGCTCGAGCACTGGAGGACGTCTATTGACGGCCTCCCGGCAATTCAGGTCCGTGCTGTAGCCGTCATTCGGCTATAGCGCGGATGGGAAGTGGTTAAAGATGTGTTTCCAAACTGGATAAACTTGCATTTTGGGTTTAGGTATAAAATGGCGGACTATTTATTCTTTGAAGGTTTTTGCTCTTGGTTAAATGTAAACATGAAAAGGTTTTATCATTATTTTATTGATGTGGAAGTACATTCTGAGCATGTGCTGCTCTTCTGAGTTTTCCACACTGTAGGTTTAGTGCGTGACCTTTCTTTTTCCTCTTTGCTCTTTAATACATTTCCAAGAGCAGAAAAAAAAAAAACATGCAACCACATCAAAGATAAGCATGTATCTCACAGAAGTCTTTAGAAAGCGAATGTCTATGAAGCAGCTGTCTTGCTTCAAAGACCAAATCTGCTGTTTACACGAGTGAGGTTACTAAAAGACTAAAAGTAATTACATAAACACTATGATTTCAAAAGACATTATATGTTGGATTTAAAATAAATATGAAAACAGAATTTAAACCTAAAAACACGCAGGTGAAAATTAGGAGAAAATGTAGCGCTAATAAACGAAAATCACTAAACTAATATAATAGCATTCACTAGTGAAACTGTGATAATCAAATTGTACTCCACGTGACATGTGATAAAATTCAAAAACAATAGTCCATAAAGTGAAATAATGTTCCAAAGAAGAAAGAAATATTCCAAAAAGAGATGTGTAGTCTTCTTAATAGAGAATATCTTCCACCCCACCGTGCACGTATCAGCTCCCCTTTGAAAATGCACTCACCAGCTGTAAATGCCTCCCACTCTCGTGTTCGGCTCAAAGGCTTGCTAGTTAACCACTAGAAGGTGAACGACCATCAGCTGAAAGCTTGTGTGTCAACACAGGATGTTCCATACATGTAAAAATAAAAAGGTGCTCCAATAGTGTAAAATAGTAACGACCAAATTTATTCAAATACACAACCACACTTCAAATATTACACTCACATGATATGAAACTAAAACCAGCCTTAAATCAATCACAGCAAGCAGAAAAAAGTGTAAGATGGCACAGCAGCCGCTACACGGCTGCTGTGCCATCTTACACTTTTTTCTGCTTGCTGTGATTTTATTTTTACATGTATGGAACATCCTGTGTTGACACACAAGCTTTCAGCTGATGGTCGTTCACCTTCTAGTGGTTAACTAGCAAGCCTTTGAGCCGAACACGAGAGTGGGAGGCATTTACAGCTGGTGAGTGCATTTTCAAAGGGGAGCTGATACGTGCACGGTGGGGTGGAAGATATTCTCTATTAACCACTTAAGCCCCGGACCATTTCGGGCCATTAGGACCAGGCCTGTTTTTGGGATTCGGCACTGTGCTGCTTTAACTGTAAATTGTGCGGACATGCAATGTTGAACCCAAATGATATTTGCGTCCTTTTCTTCCCACAAATAGAGCTTTCTTTTAATGGTATTTGATTGCCTCTGCGATTTTTATTTTTTGCGATATAAACAGAAAAAGACCGAAAATTTTGAAAAAAAATGATATTTTCTACTTTTTGTTATAAGAAAAATCGAATAAACTCAATTTTAGTCATACATTTAGGCCAAAATGTATTCAGCCACATGTCTTTAGTAAAAAAAATGTCAATAAGCGTATATTTATTGGTTTGCGCAAAAGTTATAGCGTTTACAAACTAGGGTACATTTTCTGAAATTTACACAGCTTTAAATTTATGACTGCCTATCTCATTTCTTGAGGTGCTAAAATGGCAGGGCAGTACAAAACCCCCCAAATGACCCCATTTTGGAAAGTAGACACCCCAAGGAAATTGCTGAGAGGCATGTTGAGCCCATTGAATATTTTTTTTTTTGTCCCAAGTGATTGAATAATGACAAAAAAAAAAATTACAAAAAGTTGTCACTAAATGATATATTGCTCACACATGCCATGGTTATATGTGGAATTGCACCCCAAAATACATTCTGCTGCTTCTCCTGAGTACGGGGATACCACATGTGTGGGACTTTTTAGGAGCCTAGCCACGTACGGGACCCCGGAAACCAAGCACCGCCTTCAGGATTTCTAAGGGCGCAAATTTTTGATTTCACTCCTCACTACCTATCACAGTTTCGAAGGCCATAAAATGCCAAAATAGCACAAAACCCCCCCAAATGACCCCATTTTGGAAAGTAGACACCCCAAGCTATTTACTGAGAGGCATGTTCAGTCCATGGAATATTTTATATTTTGCCACAAGTTGCGGGAATATGACAAACTTTTTTTTTTTGCACAAAGTTGTCACTAAATGATATATTGCTCACACATGCCATCGGCATATGTGAAATTACACCCCAAAATACATTCTGCTGCTTCTCCTGAGTACGGGGATACCACATGTGTGGGACTTTTTGGGAGCCTAGCCGCGTACGGGACCCCAAAAACCAAGCACCGCCTTCAAGGTTTCTAAGGGCATAAATTTTTGATTTCACTCCTCACTACCTATCACAGTTTTGAAGGCCATAAAATGCCAAGATGGCACAAAACCCCCCCAAATGACCCCATTTTGGAAAGTAGACACCCCAAGCTATTTGCTGAGAGGCATGTTGACCCCATTGAATATTTTTTTTTTGTCCCAAATGATTGAATAATGACAAAAAGAAAAAAAAATGTACAAAAAGTTGTCACTAAATGATATATTGCTCACACATGCCATGGTTATATGTGGAATTGCACCCCAAAATACATTCTGCTTCTTTTCCTGAGTACGGGGATACCACATGTGTGGGACTTTTTGGGAGCCTAGCCGCGTACAGGGCCCCAAAAACCAAGCACCGCCTTCAGGATTTCTAAGGGCGTAAATTTTTGATTTCACTCCTCACTACCTATCACAGTTTCGAAGGCCATAAAATGGCAAAATAGCACAAAACCCCCCCAAATTACCCCATTTTGGAAAGTAGACACCCCAAGCTATTTGCTGAGAGGCATGTTGAGTCCATGGAATATTTTATATTTTGCCACAGGTTGCGGGAATATGACAAACTTTTTTTTTTTGCACAAAGTTGTCACTAAATGATATATTGCTCACACATGCCATGGGCATATGTGAAATTACACCCCAAAATACATTCTGCTGCTTCTCCTGAGTACGGGGATACCACATGTGTGGGACTTTTTGGGAGCCTAGCCGCGTACGGGACCCCAAAAACCAAGCACCGCCTTCAAGGTTTCTAAGGGCATAAATTTTTGATTTCGCTCCTCACTACCTATCACAGTTTTGAAGGCCATAAAATGCCAAGATGGCACAAAACCCCCCCAAATGACCCCATTTTGGAAAGTAGACACCCCAAGCTATTTGCTGAGAGGCATGTTGAGCCCATTGAATATTTATTTTTTTTGTCCCAAATGATTGAATAATGACAAAAAGAAAAAAAAAAAAGGTACAAAAAGTTGTCACTAAATGATATATTGCTCACACATGCCATGGTTATATGTGAAATTACACCCCAAAATACATTCTGCTGCTTCTCCTGAGTACGGGGATACCACATGTGTGGGACTTTTTGGGAGCCTAGCCGCGTACGGGACCCCAAAAACCAAGCACCGCCTTCAAGGTTTCTAAGGGCATAAATTTTTGATTTCACTCCTCACTACCTATTACAGTTTTGAAGGCCATAAAATGTCAAAATAGCCCAAAACCCCCACAAATGACCCCATTTTGGAAAGTAGACACCCCAAGCTATTTGCTGAGAGGCATGGTGAGTATTTTACAGCTCTCATTTGTTTTTGAAAATTAAGAAAGACATTTTTTTTTCTTTTTTTTTTCTTTTTTTACATTTTCAAAACTTTGTGACAAAAAGCGAGATCTGCAAAATACTCAACATACCTCTCAGCAAATAGCTTGGGGTGTCTACTTTCCAAAATGGGGTCATTTGGGGGGGGGTTTGTGCCATCTGGGCATTCCATGGCCTCCGAAACTGTGATAGGCAGTGAGAAGTGAAATCAAAAATTTACACCCATAGAAATCCTGAAGGCGGTGCTTGGTTTTTGGGGTCCCGTACGCGACTAGGCTCCCAAAAAGTCCCACACATGTGGTATCCCCGTACTCAGGAGAAGCAACAGAATGTATTTTGGGGTGTAATTCCACATATGCCCATGGCATGTTTGAGCAATATATAATTTAGTGACAACTTTTTGTACATTTTTTTTTTTTGGTCATTATTCAATCACTTGGGACAAAAAAAAAAAATATTCAATGGGCTCAACATGCCTCTCAGCAAATAGCTTGAGGTGTCTACTTTACAAAATGGGGTCATTTGGGGGGGTTTTGAACTGTCCTGGCATTTTATGCACAACATTAGGAAGCTTATGTCACACATCATCCACTCTTCTAACCACTTGAAGACAAAGCCCTTTCTGACACTTTTTGTTTACATGAAAAAAAATTTTTTTTTGCAAGAAAATTATGTTGAACCCCCAAACATTATATATTTTTTTAAAGCAAAGGCCCTACAGATTAAAATAGTGGGTGTTGCATTTTTTTTTCCACACAGTATTTGCGCAGCGATTTTTCAAACGCATTTTTTGGGGGAAAAACACACTTTTTTTATTTTTAATGCACTAAAAAACACTATATTGCCCAAATGTTTGATGAAATAAAAAAGATGATCATAGGCCGAGTACATGGATACCAAACACGACATGCTTTAAAATTGCGCACAAACGCGCAGCGGCGACAAACTACATTCATTTTTAAAAGCATTTAAAAGCCTTTACAGGTTACCACGTTAGATTTACAGAGGAGGTCTACTGCTAAAATGACTGCCCTCGATCTGACCTTCGCGGTGATACCTCACATGCATGATGCAATTGCTGTTTACATATGACGCTAGACCGACGCTTGCGTTCGCCTTTGCGCAAGAGCAGGGGGGGACAGCGGTGCTTTTTTTTTATTTTTTATTTTTTTATTATTTATTTGGCTTTTTTATTTTATTTTTAAACTGTGCCTTCCATATTTTATTTTTTTTACCATTTTTATCGTTATCTCAGGGAATGTAAATATCCCCTATGATAGCAATAAGTAGTGACAGGTACTCTTTTTTTGAAAAAAATTGGGGGGTTAGACCCTAGATCTTTCCTCTGCCCTCAAAGCATCTGACCACACCAAGATCGGTGTGATAAAATGCTTTCCCAATTTCCCAATGGCGCTTTTTATATCTGGGGGGGGGGACATTCCCTCCCACTGCTTGTAAAAGCAGTCTAGAGGCTAATTATCTGCTAGAATTGCTTTTACATGAAAGCCGGCTGCTGGCTGAAAAGAATGATACCAAGATGATACCTAAACCCGCAGGCATCATTCTGGTATAAACATTCAAAGTCCAGCAACATACCAGTACGTTGCTGGTCCTTGTTGGACATGTATTGTAATCTTTTTTTTCATACAGCCTATTGGCTGAACGAAAAAAAGAAATTGATTGGTGGGTATGCCCACCATTAGAATACCTCCCTTCATCCACCCACTTCTAATGATGGGCATATATGCCGAAGCATGGGGGCATCCTCCCGCAAAAAAGTTATGCCGCGTACACACGGTCAAGCCTTCGTCGGAATTTCGACCGTATGTACGCGGCATAAAAGGTTATGCCGCGTACACACGGTCGGACTTTTCCACGGGCAAGCCTCCGTTGGAATTTCGACCGTATATACGCGGCATTAGGAGCAAAATCGCTCCTCCGTCCCTGCTGCCCCCATGCTTCGGCATATATGCTCTTTTTTTTAACTGTGGTGGTGAAATCACCTCCTACAGCGTTGGAGTCACGGCTTTATGTATCGTGGGAGCAAACGCTGTTGCTGTCAAGATAAATAGATCCGCGCTGCAACTGAATGGCGTACCTGCTAAGCAAATGGTGGTTAACATTAAAACAAAGTAACATTACAGTACAACAGTAAGACCTTACCATGCCATACCTGCAAAGCAAATACCAAAACAAAACCTAGTAAAAAATAAAAAAATGTTTTAACGCAACCTGTGCCTAAAATATATATATGCCGAAGCATGGGGGCATCCTCCCGCAAAAAAGTTATGCCGCGTACACACGGTCGGAATTTTCCACGGGCAGGCCTCCGTCGGAATTTCGACCGTATGTACGCGGCATTAGGAGCAAAATCGCTCCTCCGCCCCTGCTGCCCCCATGCTTCGGCATATATGCTCTTTTTTTTAACTGTGGTGGTGAAATCACCTCCTACAGCGTTGGAGTCACGGCTTTATGTATCGTGGGAGCAAACGCTGTTGCTGTCAAGATAAATAGATCCGCGCTGCAACTGAATGGCGTACCTGCTAAGCAAATGGTGGTTAACATTAAAACAAAGTAACATTACAGTACAACAGTAAGACCTTACCATGCCATACCTGCAAAGCAAACACCAAAACAAAACAGTAAAAAATAAAAAAATGTTTTAACGCAACCTGTGCCTAAAATATATATATGCCGAAGCATGGGGGCATCCTCCCGCAAAAAAGTTATGCCGCGTACACACGGTCGGAATTTTCCACGGGCAGGCCTCCGTCGGAATTTCGACCGTATGTACGCGGCATTAGGAGCAAAATCGCTCCTCCGCCCCTGCTGCCCCCATGCTTCGGCATATATGCTCTTTTTTTTAACTGTGGTGGTGAAATCACCTCCTACAGCACTGGAGTCACGGCTTTATGTATCGTGGGAGCAAACACTGTTGCTGTCAAGATAAATAATTCCGCGCTGCAGTTGAATGGCGCACCTGAAAACAAAAAATTACATACCTGAAAAGCAAGCATGATAAAACATTGCAGAATAGAATACAGTAAAAAAGAGCAGAACAATAGAGAGAAAATAGAGAGAGAGAGAACAATAAAACGACAACTATTTTTGGTTTTTTTATTTTATATTTTTTTTGTGTTTTGTTTTTTACGTTTTTTTTTTTTTTTTACACTTTGTAACTTTACAACTGTAATGGTTCGGGTCTCTCAAAATGTAATGGCATCTTGGGAGACCCTGTGTAAGTGTGTCCTTGTCTGTGAAATGCTGTACCCTACGCTAAAACTTCACTTTTGAGTGGTAGCGTTCAAAACATTCACCTTGGCAAAGACCAGGCTTGTCAGGACAGAGTGGACAAAAACTACGGGTGTCACGCCTAAATCCACGCTTGCTACAGACACGACATCTTTTTTGGGGGTGGCTTTGGGTAGGGGTACTCGGGAGGACATACGAATAATGCCTCTCATGCAGCCGGCTTACTGCATTTGGTTGGGGATGGTGAGGTGCAGAACCGCCTGGATACAGGAGTTCTGTGACTATCTCATTCTGGAATTTTAGAAGAGATAACGTCCCGCCTGAAGCTCTGTATAGCACATGAGCGTTCAGCAAAGCCAATTGGAATAATGATAGAGACACTTTTTTGTACCAGCGTCTCGCCTTACGGTCAATTAGATACGGCGCCATCAACTGGTCGTTGAGGTCCACCCCTCCCATATTTTGGTTATATTCGTGGACACAGAGGGGTTTCTCCACAACACCAGTCGCCGTACGAATTTGGACTGTCGTGTCTGCATGAAGGGAGGTAAGAAGGAAAACATTCTTATTGTCCCTCCACTTCATAGCGAGCAAGTTATTACACTTCAAGCAGGCTCTCTCCCCCAGCCTAAGACGGGCATCTACAAGCCGCTGGGGAAAGCCCCGGCGATTAGGTCGCACGGTGCCACATGCTCCAATCTGATGATCAAACAAGTGACTAAACAGTGGCACGCTCGTGTAATAATTGTCCACATACAAGTGGTACCCCTTTCCGAATAAGGGTGACACCAAGTTCCACACTATCTTGCCAGCGCTCCCTATGTAATCCGGGCAGTTGACCGACTCAATCTGACTATCTTTTCCCTCATAAACCTTAAAGTTCACTACATAGCCTGTTGCCCTGTCACAGAACTTGTAGAGCTTGACCCCGTATCTGGCACGCTTGCTGGGAAGGTACTGCTTGAAAGACAAGCGGCCAGAAAATGTAATCAGGGACTCATCAACGCAGACAACTTGATCGGGAGTAAACAAGGCTGCAAAACGTTCGTTGAAGTGGTTTATAAGGGGCCGAATTTTATAGAGCCGGTCGTATTCAGGGTCCCCACGTGGACGACAAAGTTCATTGTCGTTGAAGTGCATGAACCGCAAAATCTGCTCGTATCGTGCCCTGGACATGGAGGCAGAGAACACGGGCATGTGGTCAATTGGGTGCGTGGACCAATAAGCACGCAATGACGGAAATTTATGTGTGCCCATGTTGAGGGAAAGGCCCAGAAAGGTCTTAAATTCGGAAACCGTAATTGGTTTCCAATTTCTGGCAATTTTAGGCAACTGGGGGTTAGCGGCGATAAATTGACCAGCATATAAATTACTCTGGTCCACAATAGATCTATAGAGATCTTCCGTGAAAAACAGCGAATAAAAATCAATTGGAATAAAATCAGCTGTTTCCACCTGAATACCGGGTTGGGCAGTGAATGGGGGAAGTACGGGTTCTGCAGAAGTGGTGGGGACCCAATCAGGATAGGCGAATTCTGCAGGAAGGGCAGTATGGGCATGACGGGCCTGCCTTTGTCTTCTTGGTGGCAGCGGGACACTACTTGTGCTTGCCACCTCGCCAGCTTGAACTGCACTTATGGGACTCGCCACGTCACCAAGTGTTACTGCAGTGCTGGATGTACGTCCAGGCTGTACTAGGCCGCTGGTGCTTGCCAGTTCACCAGAAGGAATAGCGGCGCTAGTACTACTCTGCTCCATGATACGAGAGACCTGCGGTTCTTGCTCCTCAACAACCTCAGAAGATCGGGATCGGGTACACCTGACTCAACTTCGTCGTCAGAGCTATCTGACGTGGGGCCGCTGACGTCACTGTCTTCTACGGGAAGATATTCTGAGCCTGAATCTGACAGATACGTGACCTCCTCTTCACTATCTGTCATGCTCAGAATCTCGTAGGCCTCTTTACTAGTGTACCTTCGTCTTGCCATTTTGGGCTCTAAATTTAGGGGTACACTAGTAAGATTCACAGGAAAAAAAGCACCTGACTGTCGTCAGCAAATATATCAAACGCTACAATAAAACTGTTAGCGATCGCAGGGATCAGGCCTGTCTCTGCGAACGCTGCAGTTATGTGTGTTGTGTTTGGTAAGTGACAGTGATCGATCGATACTGCACTTGGGTGGGCTGGGCTGGGCTGGGCGGAGGGGCTAAACGCAGGCGCTAGCAGGTATCTGGGCTGATCCCGCTAACACTGCGTTTTTGGGAACCCTAAACCGCTGGGGATGCTAGTATAGATCTGATCAGATACTATACCACTAAGGGGGGTGTATGCTTTGCGCGTGGGTGTTAGCGTTACTGGCACTAACCTAACACTGCCTGGGGCGACGCAGACCCTCTCTGGCGCTAAAACCTAATTGATCTCACCCGCCGGGCGATCAGGGGGGTTAAACCTTTATTGGGTTATATACGGCGGGTGCCCTGATGCTATAAAAAGCAAACTAATCAACCAGCGTCACCCGTAACCTTTATATGGTGATCACTGGTGAAAGGGTTAACTAGGGGCAATCAGGGGGTTAAAACCTTTATTAGGTTAAATATGGGGGTACCCGACGCTATATAAAAACCTGACGGGTAACCTAAATAATGAAATAACTTACTGGCTAACCAGTGACACCAGTGACGCTTATACGGCGATCAGTGGTGAAAGGGTTAACTCTAGGGGCAATCAGGGGGTTAAAATAATATATGGGGGTACCTGACACTAATAAAAACCTGCGGCGAACCTAAAAAAAAATAACTGCCTATCTAAAACACCAGCGACACGAATACAGCGATCGGAAAAACAATCGCTTAGTGACGCTGAAGTTAGGGGGTGAAAGGGTTACCTGGGGGGTGATCAAGGGGTTAAACCTTTATTAGGGGGGGTTAGGGGGCTACCCTGGACCTAAAGGGGCCTAATCCTAACTGCCCTGCAACTTTTTACAATCACAGATGACACTAAATGCAGTGATCAGTAAAATAAATGATCACTGCAATCAGTGACACTGTGATTGGGGGCTTTGGGGTGACCTGGGGGGTGATCTGGGGGTGACTGGGGGGTGATTTGTGTGCCTATGTGTACCTACGTGTCAGTGGACTGTTGGAGCACTAACCTCTGTCTTCTCTCCTCGGCGCCGGGAACGAAAAGACCGCGGCGAGGGAGATGACATCACTTCCTCCAGCCTGTGTTTACATCACATGGCGGAGAAAGCATTTTCATTGGCCGGGAGCGATCGCGAGGGGGGGGCGGAATCGAGCGGCCGCCCCCTCATGCCTGATCGCTCCCGAACACTTAACGGCCGCTCACTGCAGTGAAGGGGGGTCCGGATGGACCCCCCAACTGCACAAAGGCGATCACGTAGATCTACGTGATTCTGCCTGTCGGTGCCATTCTGCCGACGTAAATCGGCGGTGGGCGGTCGTTAAGTGGTTAAGAAGACTACACATCTCTTTTTGGAATATTTCTTTCTTCTTTGGAACATTATTTCACTTTATGGACTATTGTTTTTGAATTTTATCACATGTCACGTGGAGTACAATTTGATTATCACAGTTTCACTAGTGAATGCTATTATATTAGTTTAGTGATTTTCGTTTATTAGCGCTACATTTTCTCCTAATTTTCACCTGCGTGTTTTTAGGTTTAAATTCTGTTTTCATATTTATAATTTTAAGTGGCAGCTTTAGTTTAATATATTTTTTCACATTTTTTTGTATTGGCACAGTGGTGGTACAAGATATTAGGAGCGGTTGTATTTTGATACCTATTTTTATTTAAAATAAATAGTTAGAAAACGAATTCTGGTAAACAAACAAAAAAGCTCATAGGAAAAGCATTGTTTAAAGTGGTATTAAGGTATAAAAGCAAAACGTTTTATTTTTTATTTTTGGATAGGGTGGGGCGTATTAAAACCCCTGTCAGTTTTTATTGCTGTCTAAGCCCCCATTATGGAGATTCGCCCTCTCAATTTGTCCTTGTTACCGTTATTGTAGAAAGTAAAAGAAAATCCCAAATGTTGGGTTGTCCCCAAAAAAAAAGAACTAGAGGGGAAATCTTCCAATGGGGGTCCCCAAGGAATTCCCTTGATTTTTAGGGATTTTCTCTCACTTCCTGTTTGGCTATGGGATAGGAAGTGAAGCGAAAAATTCTACAATGGGACACAGATGGCGAAAAAAATTCTGACAGGGGTTTTACCCCTCTTATGCTCCATCCAAGATGTAAAAAAAGTTTTGCCTATGGTTCTACTTTAAACCCAAAAACATAATATTTTGCAGCTAACCAATCCTTAAATGTGGTGGCTGCATTAGTTTTCTTTTTTCAGGCTTTTTGCCCCATTTTTTCTGGCCAGGAACATAGTTCCTGTCTTAGGACCCTTTCACTGTCATATTTCAGGTGGACTTGATCGGACCCTCCATTTAAGTCTATGGACCAGCAGGTGTAAACAGACTTGTGTCTATTTACACCTTTTTACCTCTAATCCGATCCACAAAAAAAATGGAAGGGAATTTGTCCTCTGTCTATGCGGATCAGATCAGAGGACAGTTGGGTGTAAACGAACAACAAAGGGCATTTACACCCAAACCCCCCCATAGAGCAGAGCGGGCTCTGTCCATGTCCACTCTGCAGAAACTGAGCAGACACCGACCTGTCATCTGCCCACCTTGCTCTGATCAGCGGGGGATCAGCGGACAGACCCCCTGCTGATCAAAACAGAGTCTGCCCCATGTGAAAGGGACCTTAGGGTTTCTCTACTCCACTGGGGGAGCAACGGACATACCTTTGGACAGCAACATTGTCAGTCTGGGGGGCTAACAAATTAAAGTCAAACTCCAGCTAACACTTTTTAACCACTTCCCGCCCGGTCAATAGCAAATTGACATCCGGGAAGTGTTTTTGTTATCCTGACTGGACGTCTATTGACGTCCAGCAGGATAACATGCCGGCGCACGCCCGTGGGGGCGCATTGTGGCGATCGTGAGTGCGGTGTGTCAGTCTGACACCCCGCATCTCCGATCGTGATAAGAAGCCTCTGTCAGAGGCTTCTTACCACGTGATCAGCTGTGACCCAATCACAGCTGATCATCGCGTGAACCAGGAAGTGCCGGTTAACAGCATTTCTCGGTTCTCGCTGACAGGGAGAGCCGATCGGCGGCTCTTCCTGTCAGAGGGGGGGTCTGTGCTGATAATCAGCACATTGATTATCAGCACAGCCCCCTCCAATGTACAAATAGCCTGCCAACCAGTGCCACAATAATAAAATGTGCATTTGCCCACCACAGTGCCAACCCCTGCCCACCACAGTGCCAATCCCTGCCCACCACAGTGCCAATCACTGCCCACCACAGTGCCAATCACTGCCGCCCATCAGTCCCACCTATCAGTGCCCATCAGTGCCGCCTATTGGTGCCCATCAGTGCCACCTATCAGTGCCCATCAATTGTACATATCAGTGCCTCCTCATCAGTGCCCATCAGTGCCACTTTATCAGTGCCCATCAGTGCTGCCTCATCAGTGCCGCCTCATCAGTGCCCGTCAGTGAAGGGGAAAACAAAATTTTATGACAAACGAAAAAATGTTTAGCAAAAAATAAAAACCGCAGAGGTGATCAAATACCACCAAAAGAAAGCTCTCTTTGTGGGAAGAAAATTATAAAAATTTAGTTTGGGTACAGTGTTGTATGACCACGCAATTGTCATTCAAAGTGTGACAGCGCTGAAAGCTGAAAATTGTCCTGGGCAGGAAGGGACGTAAGTGCCTGGTATTGAAGTGGTTAAGTAGTCGCAGCAACAGTTTTATTTTCCTCTTGAATAAAAGCTGACCATTGTAAGCATTCCTGTCCGTGACAAATGGTTTCTCTAAGTCCTCTAACTGACGCTTTTGTAGAACAGGAAGTTACAGGAAGTTAAAAAATAACAGACTTAGTGGCTGGATCAACAGGTGAAAAAAAAAAGCCTAAAAAATAAATTAAGCTGACATTTATAAGAATTGGCAAGCTGCAATATATTTATAATATATAACATTTTTGTGTTTGGGTTTAATACCAGTTTAAGTGTTCCCATTGAAAGTGTTAACAAACTTAAACTATGCTTGCAGGAAAGAATTGCACAATGGCATGATCATAGCAACCGCTACAGCTCAGAACTTCGAGATTTTAAGAACCAGGTACTGAAAATGCTGGAAAACATAGAAAAAGAGCGAGAAGCAGTGAGGAATGAAGTGGAGAACACAAATGTTCGCGTTGACCGGCTAGAGAGAGAGGTGGACTACTTGGAAACTCAGAACCCAGCACCGCCATGTGTTGAAATAGATGAAAAACTGACAGAACTACATATGAACAAGAAGAAGAAAAATGAAAAATATGAGAAACTTACAGGTATGATTTTTCATATTTTTAGATGCTAAATAGGTAGCTGTGCAAATATTCCTTTGTTCGGGGACTAAAAAATAAATTTATACTGTATGATTTTAAAGTGTATCTCAAGCCAAACCTTTTTTCAGTTAGAGTAGGTAATAAGGTTGTCTTTCTTTCTTCTCTATTTTTTTGCTGTCCCATTAAGATTCTTCATTTACTGCTCTGGGAACACAACAGGAAGTGAGTGCAAATCACTCTAATGTTCAGCATATGTCTTTCTTAAACAGCTGTCCATGGGAGAATGGCCCCCCATTGGAAAATTTCCCATGCCCTCCAACTGTAAAATTTCTAAATTTCCAGTAACAATATACATATAGATGGGGGGGGGGGGGATCTCCCTGGCCCTGGCCCTGGCATGAACAAAAACCTTACCAAACTAAATCAAAAACAAAAAAAAATATGTTTTGGCTTTAGATATGCTTTAACTTTAGTTACAACATAATATTATCTCATAAATTATTTTCTTATTGATTGCCGATTGGTTGCCGATTTATCCCAAAAAAAAAAAAAAAGTACAACTATGTCAATGCATGTAATCTTAATAAAGTTTTTAGGTTAAAACTTTTACTGATAGGTAGATAATGACTATGACAACCTCAACACAATTTGCCAACAAATATGTAAATATGGCCTATATTATTTGGATAATGCAGCAGGAATAAAGCTTACACAGTAGTTATTCAGTATTAGAGCAATGCTCTGCTATATAATACCAATACGGTACAAATATTTTGTGGTCCCTCCCAACATATCCGTGCATGAAAACCATCGTAGAAATACCTTGGTGTAAATTATCCCTTAGGCATGGACATTGTGTCTCATTTTTCAATATGGTGTCCATGTTCAGTTGTTAGTTTTAACACTAACATCTATTTACAAGAGATGCTATTTGAACTTTATTATCTTATGGTAAACCTGTTACAAACAGATTGTATAAGTTTTATATCCGGTAGCTGACAGCAGGAGTTCTCAGCTTACTGTCGTATAACCCACAAGTCAACCAAGGGCCTACCAGATGTCCAAGGACCCATGTTTCACTACCCCCCCATCAAAGGTCAGCTCCCCTGCAACATCTATGCACAGCAAATCTCTCTTATTTCCCCTAAATAGCACCAATGTTTGTTTTTTCCTCTTAACTGACAAATGTATGCTGTGTGTACCACCCCCTAACCAGTGATTCAAAAACTGTGTTTGTAAATAGGGGTGGGGCACAGTGCACTTGTCATCCAGTTTCAGTTTCCTATACAGCATTAGCAGCAAATGGTGTTTCTGGTTGCCTAATGGCTGTAATGAATGCAGCGGTACATTAGATCAACAGCACGACAAAGACAGTGATTGATTCTACCTGTCTTGTAAAGGGGCAGTCATGTTAAGTGTATAATGAGCTTACAGGATATACAGAATTGTAATGCGCTTACAATAACTGGAAAACATAAACAAAGTTGCACATACAGTACAGGAGTTGATAAAGTGGAAAGGTTAGTAAAACGTGGTTATGGGGCCTGATACATTGTCTAGAGCAGGGGTGCCCAACCTTTTAAAGATGGGTCCTCCAATCTGATTTGCCCAGATGGAAGGGGATGAATCCCCTTCTGTTTTTCTTTAGCAGATCAAATTCAGGTATCGCTGGCTGTTTCTGTTCCAGGCGGAGTGCATTTGGTATCACTCTGCCTGTGACAGAAGCCGTCGCTATACAGGCGTTATACAGGAAGCATCGGCTTATGCGGCTCTGCTCTGCAGCCGCTTGCTTCCTCTACCACCAACTCCGTTCACAACACTGATGCTCTAGGGTGGCAGATCAGCAACATGCGATCTAGGCTTGTTGACTCAGCATCCCAGAGCAGGAGGTCCCGGGCCAGATCAGAGGGCTCCATGGGCTTCCTGTGGCCCACGGGACACTAGTTGGGAACCCCTGGTCTAGGTTTTTTTTCTTATCCCTACTCTGTCAGTTCATAGCAATTCATGCTACCTAAAAACCTCCTTCAAGTCTTTTAAATTTTGGGTTGTGGACCATATGCCCAAAACCCACAGTCTAATGCCAAGGGTCTGATCTACCTATCAGTAGGCCAGGCCTCTGCTATGTGGAAGTTCTCTACAGATACGCCAATAGCAAATTGAGAGTTGCTAATTCCAAAGGCACTTCAAGAAGCAGGTGGTAGTGGTGGACGAGGCAGGAAGTGATGGAAAATCTCATTAATTTGTATAAGAGTAAAAATAAGATGGGCTTTCAAACATAACTACATTGGTACCGTAACTAACATTAGCGCACAAGGGCACCTATTAAAGTCACATCTTTCCAACAGAAACCTAGAGTAAGCAGTTTAGCATTTTATCAGTACTCTTAAATATTAGCTTACAGAACACATACTAATTTTCACCAGTTGAATGAGCTCAGTTATTTAACTTACACATTAGGCTGCTCTAACAGTACAGTCCTTGACTTTAACTCAGACTCCTCCTTTAGGCATTTTTTGCCCATTAGTGGCATACAAATAATGGCTGTAGAAAGTAATTTACATAGCGAATATTGTAAATGATTAGAACCGACCTCAGCAGCCCTTTCTGTGTAAGAAACCACTCATCCTTTTCTCTTGAATAGATATGGACGTAATTTGCCTTAAAGTGGTAGTAAACGCTTACAAGAGAAAATCCACTGACAGGCAGGTTTTTTATAACAGAAGAGTGGTCTCTTCTGTCACAAATGCCCCCCCCCACCTGTCAGCGGGAAATGTGATCTGAGCCGCACATACCACATTTACAGCCCGCTCTGCGTGCCGCGGTGATGTGACTCCCGTGCACATGCACGGGAGTGACATTACCTGCGACACAGCCATTCAAGCACCTGCAGTTCGGGAACCAGGAAGGAAGACTGGGCAAAGATGGAAGCTGACGGAAACCAAGGGAAGCCTTGTCAGCGCAGCGCTGGAGGGCTCTGTCTACAGGTAAGTCTGTCATATTGAACAAGTATGCAATGCATACTAGTACATTATGACCTAAGCCTGCATGGGGGACCATTTAATAAAATAGAGACTTTTAACAATACATTAGCTTCACCGTACAACGTGTATTATCTGAAAAAATAACTATTTCCAACTCACTTAAAAACATTGCTACATTTTTATGATGCTTCTGAAATAAAAGATTGAAGTTTACTTTGTGGTATATAACACTTTGAATATGTACAGTATCTAATTTTCAAATAAATTTTGATGGTGTCTAGAATTTGTTGACTTCAAGGGTATATTTGCACAAATTACCTACTAAAAATGTTAGCATGATTTGGCATGCATACTGTAAGTTCTCAGGGGTTAGTGGAACCTACCTCTCATATTATAATAGGTTGCCCCAAGGCTGAGATCGCTGACAATGCAGAGCCAGATGTGGTACAGAGTCCTCCTGCCATCCGGAAGTCATGTAAGTGGGTTCCATTAACCCCATCTGTCTTTCTTCTTGACGCTTAAAAGATGATTCTACTTTTGTTAACTGAACTACTCAAGCAATGTCATAATATAATCCTGTAGAATTTATGTGTACAGAATGCTTTAAGAAATCTAATTTCTTGCTGATGTATTTGACACTTCCCAGCAGTAATTTAGAACACCAGGACTGATTAGTTGACTGTAACAAACTCTCCCACTTAGCACGCATTAAGCTGAAAGTAAGTGAAATGTAGTTTTGTATGAGTCAGCTATTAAGTTTGCTGAAATCTGTGAAAGCTTCATCCCAAGTATTCCAAATTCAAGTCCCACGCCAAGAAATCATAGGAGACAGTTATCCAATCTCCACCCAAATTGGCCTTGTGTGCTTTTGACTAGGCCATGAATTGATGTAAAAGGTTCAAAGCTTGCTGTAAAAGCTTATCCAAACTTTTTTTATTGACAGGAATAATAAGTGATTGCACATTGTAGTAAAAAAAGGATATACATGACAACCAATAGCACAGGCCTTGTACATAAGGTATACAGCGAAATAAAGACCGTCACATCATATTTGGTACATATACAAAGTTTTGTAAAGAAATAAAAAAAAGTAAAAAGAGAAAATACAAACAAAACAACCAGAGTTTGTTGAGGGGCAATCGCTCAGAATGGCATATTATTTCTACTTTCGAATATAAAAATTCCCAAGCTCAGGCCAAAACCATTGTAACTCTTGGTGGGTTCAAAATTGTAACAGCCTATCCATCACTAGTTGTGGTGGGGTGAGACTTGGGTTATCAAGCCAACTCTGCCAAATGAGATTACATTTTTTAACTGCTTTTCAATGACAATAAGCTAATTGTTCTATAGGTAGAAGGGAGTTAACATATGCAATCCACTGTGCCTTAGTAGGCACGGTGGCTGCAAACCAAAATTGGGCAATCAGCTTTCTAGCTACCGTGTTTCCCCGAAAATAAGCCCAGGTCTTATATTAATTTTGGCAACAAAAGACCCAGTAGGGCTTATTTTCGGGGTAGATCTTAATATATTCTCACTCTCTTTGCCTGTCAGGAATCCCCAGTTTGAACAAACTTAAAATGCCCAAATCCTTTCTTTTACAGTAGCACACAATACAGAATGTGTGTGCCCCTGCAATCCAACAGTGCCAAACACCTCAGCACTCCTCCACCTCTCCAAGCCACCAGCGAGGGACCCTGGCCCCCTCCCTCTGCAATGCTCGAAGCAGGGAAGAGAGCACACCAGCATGTGAAGAAAAAGAATCTGTAAATACCTTGTGGATTATCCATGCTGCATACCGCACACAGGATGACATGTTGATTGCAGAGGCTCTGCACCATACCTTCAGTGACCTGCCGAAGCTCTGGGGAGGGAGGGGGGAGGACGAGATCCCCCGCAGACAGGTGGGAGAAGAGGAGACCAGCGGGGAGATTAGCTGAGCGCTGCTCTGTAGAAAAGTCACCTGACACCGCTAGAGACAGAGACACACACACACACACACACAGCACCCTGCCGTAATAGGATTATACCGTGTTTCCTCGAAAAACACACAATCACCTCGAACTAGGGCTGATTTTCGGGGTAGGGCTTATATTGCAGCCCTCCTGGAAAATAGCGCTAGGTCTTATTTTCGGGGTAGGTCTTATTTTCGAGGAAACGCGGTAGGTACAATAATCTTGTCACCATAGTGTAAATACCTTTTGGATATATTTCAGAATCATTTGCGCCTAACAAGCACACCAAAGGATTAAGAGATATAGGTGTTTGAGCTAGGTCAGAAATTACCTGTACAATCTCCACCCAATATCGGGTAGATTTTGGGCACGTCAAAACGTAAGTATAAAGTCCCCTCTGGTCATTGACAATTTCAGACATAAAGGAGAATCTCTTTGGCCCCTAGCAAATAATTTATCAGGCGTGTGCGATAAGCTCTGTGCAAGATGATTAATTGTGAAAGTTTATGTGAAGCTAATACAGACACAGCAGGAAGTGCCTCTAGGACCATGTCCCATTGATCACTGTGTATCTCTCCGATATCAGTAACCCAATGGGCTCTACTTTTAATAGGTGATCCTGAATGGAGGACAACACAACACAACACAGAGTAGGACCGTGATATCAGGCCTCTGCGAGTGGTAGCCTGCTGAATCTCCTGCAGTAGCGAGGAGCTAAATATAGTTAAGGGAAGCATTTGTTCTTGCATCTGCAGCACATGCCTAAGTTGGAGATATTGAGAAAAATTGTTTGTGTTAGTGAGAACTCTGCACACAGGTTGGTTCTGTTGCTTATTAGGGCTTGTCATAATACCTGTAGACCACCAAATTATTCCAAATTTTAAATAGCAAAATGGTAATACTATAACTGATAAAATTGTATATACATTAAATGCTAGTATTACTATAGCTATTTGGTCTATGAATGTGCAGACTGCCTGCTATATTGGTTCACCCTCACAACATTACTGAACATTGATTGATGTTTTTTGGAGAAGAGGGCTAAAATCATTCTGAACTCTTCCACTATAGTTCCCTAGAAAGCAAATACATTTTGCCTTCAGATTCTGATAAAATGGTAAAGGGATCCTTTGGATCCTTTACCTATTCAATTAATGTGAAATCAATAAAAAAAAACAACTAAATGGAACATTCAATTAAGTTAAAAAAAGTGAAATAAAATAAAAAAACAAAACTGAGAAACGTTAGTAGAAATGTCCCCTATGAAAAGTTAAAGTTTAGGATTAGGACAAAGGCATTCATCCTGTCTCATTTCTACATTATATAGTAATTTCACTGATTAATTACAAAACATATTTAGGTTATTAGTGTAGCTCGAATAATATAATTAAAAAATAGTCTGTCTTAATTCCAAGCAAATACCAGTGTGATTAATCTCTTATTGAAACATTCACCACATGACTCAAGTTCTGCAAAGTAGCTCTAGAGCAGTGACTCAATAAAGATGATTATCTTCACTTTCCCAGAACTAGTATGAGGCAAATGAGCGATGGAAAGGCTGCTTACATTAAAGCCAAATCACACAGATGTTTTACTTCATGAGTCCCTTTAAATTTGAGCATTAATTTTTAATTTCTTGATTAGGAACAAGTGAATCACGGGGGGAGCACAGGCATGACACACGGGGGGAGGGGGAAAAATGGGGGAAAAATTGACCTTACTATTCCAACCAGACTCTTATTCAGGCGTGCAGCCTGGGTGGCCGGAAAAGGGAATAGCAGTAAACGTGCTCTCCCTCTTCCTGTACCAGACAAGGCCACATGCCTTGCAAAAGCTTTTCCCCACCATGCACTCTTCTCCCAATGGGCACACAAACAAAATAAATAAAATTTATGTTCCCCAAAGTAAATCCACATTAGTCATGTCATCCAGCTATATGATCCTTGTCAATCATGAATACCCATTGAATGCCAATGCTTTCACTCCACACTTACTTTGCTAAATGACAGGTAAAATAAACAGACAGCCAAGAATCCCAGGTGCCAAAATTTGGTCAATTTGAAGCACTGGGAAGGAGCCCTTTACCTCATCATTTGGTCAACAGTGCTTTTTGAAGGGAGAGAGATCCCCTCCTTTCAAGATACCCCAATATTGAAAGGCATGTGGCCTGGGAAATTCAGGAGATCCCAAGGTAACTTCATCATCTACCATAAAATTACCTTTTATGGGCAATGATGTTAACAGGGACCCACTGGAATTCCCTGAGTAAGATGATGTTCAAAAATTAAAGTGACAGTGCTCATTTATTTAAACAAGGAAAATAGAGTGGGGCTTGCCTTAATATCCCAACCATATCCTTATCCAGGCATGCATACTGAGTGGTCAAGAATGGGAGGGCAGCAGGGTGTGTGCCCACCTCCTTCCTGTACCTGACCATGCCACAGGCCCTTGAACATTGGGGGGGTTCCTTGTAAGGCAAGGCAGAAAGTTCTCTTCCCCCTGAGCCAAGTGCCCTTGGTCCAATGTTAAGTGATAAGGTCCTCTACCCTACCTCCAGTGCCCCATGAAGGAGGTGGGGGGCAATATGAGAGCCTCATTATTGGCTCTTCTAAACGGACTTCTAAGCCAGCTGAACTAAGTTCAAAGTCCTTTGCAGTGTATTATCATTACAATGAATTTGGGCAGGCTAATTAACTGCATTACGGTAGTTCAAGTGGGTCCAAGAACTGCGAACAGGCAATCTATGGTAGACCAGGACCCAAACCTCACCCGTGTCCTTAAACACTAAATGTAGAATTAATAGTCTTGGAAGCATTTTACGTTTATTTCAGCATGGTCAAGCATGATCATGCAATGACCACTTCCAGCTCTGAAATCGGATGAAAATTAATTAATTGTACGTTGCCTCTGTAACAAAAAGAGTGTCTCACATGCAAACGGAGACTGGGCCCTGACCTTTGGACTCATTGACAACACAACACGTGTTGTAATGTATGTTATAATGTATCTTTGAGGTAAGAGACAGATCTTCAACTGTTTATTAAAGCTTGCCCCAGTTTTCTCACCCTCACGACTCAAAAAATTGAGTGGTCCATTAATTACAGAACAGCCTCTATGCAACATGAAACTATATTATATCTTTACAAATCAGCTGACTGAACTTCTTTTACCTCTTCTCCTGTTAAAGTTGAACTCCAGCCTGAACTTCAGTCTTGTGCAGTTGTTTAGGCTCTTTTCCTATACTGAAATTGCTGAAATTTTACAGTACACTGTGGGTTTCTCACAGAGAAGCACAAAACCCAATAAAAATATCACTGGTCTTAAAAATAATTATTTAATAAAAATGAAAAAGTAAAAAATCAAAATAAAATCATAAGTATTTTGATGAGAAAGTGGTAGATGCAGGTACCAGGGAAGGCAAAATATAAGCAGAATAATTTGCAATAATTGTTAGACGGTGACCAAGTACACTGTAGTATATTGATTTGATTTATTCTGCTGTTACAACATAAGCTCACTTTTGTTTTTTATTATCGTACCTGCTTCTGTAGACTGCAGTGACACCATTTCTCAAGTTAATGCCATGAAAATACTGAAGCGCTATGGGAGCTCTGCTGGCCTTTGGACGAAAGACCCCATAGGTAATTCAGAGAGAGTTTATGTCCTTGATGGTGCTGGCAATGATACCGTGTTTGTGTTCCCACGCATGAAAGAATTCACTCTTTCTACTTCAACACGCAAAGCAGCTCGGATAAAACTTCCTTTTCCATGGGTTGGCACTGGCCATATTGTTTATGGAGGCAACCTTTTTTATGTTCGACAAGGAGAGGAATTTCAAGTCATCAAATTCAACTTGGCAAACAAAACAGTGGTTGATAGTGCTGTTCTACCAATTGAAGACCAAGTACCAGTTTATGGATTATCCAAGCATAACTTCATAGATATAGTAGCCGACGAAGAAGGTCTATGGGTCATCTATGCTACTAAGGAGAATGAGAAAAACATATGCTTAGCCAAACTGGACTCAAACAACCTTGGTATTGAGCAGATGTGGGATACTCCATGTCCGATAGAAAATGCAGAAAGTGCTTTTGTGGTCTGTGGCACCCTTTATGTAGTGTACAACACCAAACTCCCAAGTCGCTCTCGTATACAGTGTGTCTTTGATGTCAGTGGCACCATATCCAATGAAAATGTACCAGTTGTTTACTTTCCTAAAAGGTATGGATCCCATTCAAGTATGAAGTATAATCCTAAGGAACGGCAGATCTATGCTTGGGATGACGGTTACCAGATCATATACAAACTGAGCATGAAACCCAAAGATGAATTGTATTAGATCAGAATGTATTGTTCTTTAATTTAGCCATTGTCATTTAAAGGATGCTAACATGTATTGGGTATACCACATTGTGCTCTATTAACAAATAAAAAAAACAAATTTAGGTAACACCGCATGTTTAAATACACCAGTGCTGCTTTATATGTGTTACCCTGTACTTTGTATTCTGACATCAAAATCACTGAACTTTCAAAGTCTATAAAGTAAATTAATCAAACTGTACAACGTTCATGCTACAAATTAGGAGTGAAAAAGCCAGCTGTTTTGAGCCTTGTTCCTCTTTATTTAAATAATCAATTTGATCTTTTAACAAATTGAGTATTTATTTTTAATGAATGTGTGGAATGAAGACAGTACAGCATGACTTATAACTTACACCATGTTTGTAGGGCACAGTGATATATCATATGCACAATAGTAATCCAATTGTCAGATTTAAAACTTAAGTTTAGTGAATTTTTTTTTCATTTTAAATCAGCATCAGGGCAATACTTGCATTGAATGAAAAGTGTCCTTTGTGCTGGTGGCTCCTATGTTCGTAGAAGTCTTCATCCCTCTGCCTCCCTGGATACCCTTACAGCTGTGATTTTCTGGTGTTGCAGGGGTTAATATAAGCCACTGGACCTGTCACAGGCTCAAAAGCGCCAACTATTATCGCCCTTTCCCTCCCCCCTCCTTCATTCATAAAAGCTGTTCTATCACTTCCCACAATGAAAAGCGCGCTGTGAATGGAGGATGTAGACCTTTTATTCAATGGCTGTCCTCCATTCATAGAACTTTTTTCATTGCAGGAAGTGATAGTATGGCTTTTATGGATGGAGTGGGGGGAATGAAATGGGCAGGCATAGTCGGCACTTTTGACAAGTGCCTGTGACAGGTTCAGCAGGTTATAATAAAAACAGCACTGGAAAATCACAGCTGTGGGGATATCAGGAGGCAGAAGAAGAATCATTTCAATGAATATAGCAGCCACCAGCAAAAGGGGCACTTTAATTTAATGTAAGTACTTTAATGTAAAAATGAACTAAACTTAAGCTTTAATGTTTGTGTATTGGGGAAGATAAATCATGTTTGGATGATGCTACATTGCTTCTAACAATGAGTATAGGAGGACAGGGTAATAACTGGCTGTGAATCTGTACTCAGCCAATATCCAAATATAAATTGCTAGTATAACTTAGAATAGACCTACTCCCTGGAATTCATAAAGAATTGCGCAGACAGATTTAGCAAAAGTGTCTGTCATGTGTTCTAAAAGTGATGCAACATGCGCCAAATTCATGTCCCTGTCTAAAACTTGCACCGAAATTTGGTTCATGTTACGCCACTGTTAGAATGCACATGAGACACTTTCGCAAAATCTGTCTGAACCAGTTTCTCTGTACGTTAAAAAGAGAGTTGGTCTTAATTATCTCCACTTTCATAAGTTATGAACTGTCAGTATTTTATTTATAATTTGGCTCATTGAATGCAACACAATGTAAAAATGGGGCATTTCCCTGGAGTTCAGCTCTAATAATAACTTAAAGTGAGACTTCTTCTTTAAAATGTATGTCAGCCAAAGCCCCAGAGCAGGGAATTAGAACATCGATCAAGTTTTTTCTGCTAACGAGGCCCCTTTAGTGAGATTTCTTCTCACCTAAACTTATGGTGACAACAATTTCTCCAGACAATAGGTGAGGAAAAATCTGCAACAGGGACACAGACAGGAATGCAAAGCTGTAAAAAGGGGCTCCCCAGCACACTGTCAAGCTAACTTGCAAAACACCTAACTAATCAGTTTCAACTACTCAGGTTAAAAGCAGAGGCTTTAGTTGCATGCATTTACATGCCATTTTTATTTCTGCTTGGATGGCTGTTTTTCTGATTCTTCCTCACTTTCTGTCTGGTGAAACTGTTATACTGGGCATGGAGGAGATGGAAAATCTCTCTAATAAATAGTAGTAGAACCAGACTGTGGTTCCCCCAGAAAAACATACACTAACATTCTATATTTCATAGGGATTTCAACTGTGAAATTTCTACATCTGCTTTAATAGCTTTACCCATTTCTTACAGTATCTCCTAAATCATGCGCTTAGCTCCTAAAGTGAAGGTGAAGTTAAAAACAGAAGATTTCCTATGCCATGGGGAATACTTCCTGGCATAGGTATGCACAGCCTACTGCATTAGGGTGTGCACCCCAAAGCACAAACATCACTCACAATGTTTATTTAGAAAGGGAAGGGGCTGGTAAATTACATATTTACTGGTCCCTTTCCCACTCCTAAAACATCCCAGCAGCAACAGCCGAAAGGAGAGGAGGGAAGCTGGCAGCGCTGCGGGGGGAAAAATGAGAACCAGGACAGTAGGGCGAATCTGTGCTGCACAGGGTGATTAGGGTGTGCCTGGGCACACCCTGTGCGCACGCCTATGCTTCCTGGTATTTGAGGGACTCCTGAGCCTACAGTATCATAGTTGTATATCTGTAGTATAAAATCTAAAGTACTGCCACCTGACTGGTAGGTAGTCTGCTTGCAGTTCTCCTTGCTGGAGGCTCTGACATGAGGAAACAAACCAAGATGGTTATCCCCACACAGAAACAGTTAGGTCAGTAATGGGGAAAGATCAGTTACAGGTAGATCACAGGCAATACTAGTGGCTAGTACTTTACCCTCTGCCTGCCTTTTTTGGACACAGTTTGAGGATAATTCCCTTTTTAATTGTCCCCTACTCTGAACACTTGAAACCTAACCATTCCCTAAAACAATATATTAACGTGAAAAAACTAAAACCTAAACCAGAAATCTAAATAAGGTAAATGTATCCTAGGACTTGGAAAAAAAGTCATATTTTAGTCTCTGCTTTCCAACACAAAAGCAACCCAATCTTCCAGCAGTATGCAGCTAAGATTCAATTACAGTTTCTTGCTTTAAAACACACACAATGTTCAATATTTTCATCCATGTGACTATTACTGAGAACAATGGCCATTATGGCACATTAGATCATTAAAGCCTAGTAAGTTTAACCTATAACCTCTTCCTCACTACTCACCCTAGAGTAATATTCTGCTGGCATCACTCCTATTTGTAGGTTTACTTCTCTTCTGACCTATTAAAGCTGTGAAGTGTAGGTCTGTGTGATGTAATTTGTGCTGCTAAATGGTAACTCTGCAGTTCAATCCTTTTTGTATGTTTTATCAATCTGAGTTTTAATAAATCACTCTTAATATACTATGTGTACAAAATAGTCTATACATTTATGCAAGGCATACGTTGACTGTTGTTTTTCTAAATAAGTTTATGCAAATACCGTTCCACATTTATTAAGGCTCCATTAACACTTGTACCACTCCAAAGTTGCGCCGACTTTGGAGTGCAACTTTGGTGCAATTTTGGATGGGTGCAACTTGGATACGACTTTGGCTTTGACCAGTGATAATGGACAACCGTTGCACACAAGTTGCATTGTATAACATTCAGGTATGACTTTCAAGCAACTTCTGTGAGTCTATAGCCCTCAAGTTGAATGAAAGTCAGACCAAAGTAGTGCATGAACTACTATAAAGTTGCTGCAACTTTAAAGAGGAAGTAAACCCTCCCCCTCCAATGCTACTTTTTAAACAAGCCAGTAGCAAAAGGTGTTCTAATACATTCTGCATCATATTTTAGCCCCAATTGCATATTCCTTACATTATTCCAGCTTTTTAAAAGTTTTTGCTTCCTGTGATAAGACAGGGCCTTAACTGCAGTCTTCCGAGTCCTTAGTGTAATATACTTCAGCTCTTTCAGCTGCAACCTCGCGCATGGGCATTGGGTAAATGAGAAGAGAATGAATGAGACTGTAGTCTCGCGATATCTTGGGTTGAAATCTCGTACATGGACATGGAGTGTATGAGGAGTGTATGAATGTGACTGTAGTCTCGCAATATCTCGGCGCAGTGCTGATATGACAGACACGGCGTTCTAACGGCACACTTCTTAATGGGAGAAGCATGCCGTGAATCGGGGGGAGAGATGAGCATGCGCAGCCGACATCACTGCAAAGAATAATACAGATTACATGGCAGCGGAGTAAGTAAGGTGACATTTACATACAGCATCAAGCAGTGCTTTTAATGACGAATTAGATGGGCAAAAGTTATGGAGGAAGGTTTACAACCACTTTAAGTTGGGCATGTATGAATGGGTATCATTGGAAAATTTGGAGAAAGACTTGTCATGCAACTTTGATGTCCAAAGTTGCACGACAAGTCACACAAGTGTGAATGGAGTCTAAAAGTAGACCAAAGAAAAAAAAGAGTGGTTACTCATAGCAAAGGTTCCCAGTCACCCTGTAATATACTTCACGGTGGATTTTGGTATGAAATTCCTGCAGGAAAACCTTTGGTCAATGGAAAACTAAATAGAGGAGTGGGGGTGACAATGATAAGGTGGAGCAAAATTAAGTGTTGTATATTAAAAATGGCCATGACTCAATTGATGTAGTAAAACCAGTGGAGTTCAATGATAATACACACGGCAAACTAGACCTGGGGTTTGTTCAGAACCACTAACTTTAAATACAGTTTTATGCTTGTAGGTGTTAATAAGGAAACTTATGTTTACTTGATATTCTTCAATGATGCAATCAAGGGAGGCAAGGGTAGTCTTGCACCTCTTAAACTTTGCTTACAATTGCTTAAGTAGAACTCCAGCCTTTAATTTTGTTTTAAATACAGTGGCAAATGGGTTAGGACTTCTGTTAGGTATTTATTGTTATGTTCCCATCTGATATACCGTAACCTTCTGAGCGTAAAAAAAAAAAAAAAAAAAAGGGAATTTGCCTTATTTTAGACAACAACAGTGATAAAAGCCTGACAGAGATTCTATGTATGCATTTTAGACATGTGATTAAAATCTAGTGGCAACCATTTGGGGAAGGCCCCTTTCTGTTCCAGCATGACTATGCACCGTGGACAAAGCCAGGCCAATAAAGACATGGTTTGCTAAATTAAAGTGACACTAAACTCTTCTATTCAAGCTTCCTTAACTCAAAAAAGTAGCACAAACCTTTAGCTATATGGTATACATACTGTATATAAAAGGCATTTTTTCTCTGACAATAAGTGCAGATACTCCCCTGGATCACCTTTCTCTCCACCCCATACCTGCTTCCAAGCACTGCCCCTTGTGTCCGCCTCTTACCCACCTCACGTTTCCACCCCTTTTAGAGAAGAGATCCTCCAGTGGCCACAATAAATATCCCAGAAGCAACAATAAATATCCCAGCAGAAAAAATAGATCTCCTAGCCAGCAGCAATAATAGATCCTCCAAACTGCAGCAACAATAAATCCCTCAGTCAACAGCAGATCTCTGTGTCCCCAGGAGTGACTAGTACTGTTACAGATCTGCAGCTTTGCTCCACATCTGTCTCCTCTATTCCCAAAGATCAGCAGGCATGCTGGTACATGTAGTTCCATGGCTTTAACCACTTGACCTCCAGGAGATTTACCCCCATTAATGACCAGTTTGCGATACAGTACTGCATTACTTTAACTGGCAATTGGGCAGTCATGCAACGCTGTACCCAAAAATAATTGTATGTCCTTTTTACCCCACAAATTGAGCTTTATTTTGCGTTTTTAATTTTTTGCGCTATAAGCAAAAATAGACTGTCAATTTTAAAAAAAAAAAACAGTTTGTTACTTTCTACTTATCTACTATAAGGCTGGGTTCGCACCTATGCGAATTAGATGCGCTTTTCTCCGCATCCAAGTTTGAAAAATAGGCCCGGTCTTAAAGTGGTTCAATATCGTACCTGGGGGTCTCCTTAGTCTGCCTGTAAAATAGCACATCTTTCCCATGTTTATAACAGTACCAGAGCAAAATGACATTTCTAAAGGAAAATTTTTGATTTTAAAAATGCTCGTAGCTGTAATGTATTGTCGGATCCCGGCAATATAGATAAAAATCATTGAAAAAAACGGCGTGGGTTCCCCCCTCCCACGCCAAAAATACAAGAAAAAAAATGGCGTGGATGTCCCCTCCAAAATTCATGCCAGGCCCTTCAGGTCTGGTATGGATATTAAGGGGAACCCCACACCAAAATAAACAAAAAAAGAGGTGTCTCCCAGGCACTATATACTCTGAACAGCAGTATATATACTATACTGCCTTCCCCTATATACTCTGCAGAAAAATTGGGCCTTAGGTGTTGGTGGAGCCAGAACACTGTAAACCCTCACTGTTACTCTTGTTGGGTGTAGTAATGGGCCCAGCTGTGAAATATTATATAAAAAATTGTAATTACATGGCTCTGTTAAACAGGGGCAGAAAAATTGGGCCTTTGGTTTTGGTGGCGCCAGAACACTGTAACCCCTCACAGATAGTTGTTGGGCGCAGGAACAGGCCCTGCTGTGAAATATTATATCAAAAATATAACAATTTGGCCAAGCTAGCATTTAGACGCTGAGCATGTGGATGGCTGGGACCGAATTTCGTTTTACGGTTCAGCAACTGGGGTAGGGAAATTTGTATGCTAAAATCAATTGGTGGTGTACTGCTAGCAGATTGGCTGCAAGTACTTGGGACTCCTATTGCTATACCTTCATTCTTCTCAGTGCAGGTTTTTGAGAGAGCTGGAGGTATAGTAGGGTTGGAGATCCCAGATGAGGAGCAAGGAGAAGTCCGCCTTTTTCTATAATGTGGGTCTTTCAAGTGCTGTTGCCAACGAACTGCATGGCATATGTCTGGTCAAGCATGTGGTGCCCAAGCGGCTGCTGTTCTGGCCACGCTTGATCCGCTTCAGACAGGTTGCAAACAGCAACGGTGCGATCTGCTGCACACGTGTCGAAAAAGGCCTACAACAAGGAACATTTAAAAGTCAGCGGGGAGTCAGCAGGCACCCTGCACATGTGGAACACTGCGGTGTAATGCAATAGGGTGGCTGCCCTTAAGCTGCCCCCTAGAGGACATCCTCTGGAGTTGTGCCTCATCCTCCTCTCTTCTCTCAGGCACCCAAGTACAGTCAGTGACCTCATCATCCCCTCCCTCCTCATCACTGGAGCAAACTTGGCAGTATGCTGCAGCTGGGGGAACATGACTGCCAGTTTCTTGTCCTTCTGTGGCATCCCCTCTTTCTGGGCTCACGTTACTCCCTTCCTCAACTTGTGAACCAACATAGGAACCTTCAAATCGCTGCGCATCCTCCAGCACCATATAACCAACACTGTGGTCGAACAATTCTGGGGACTCATCTGTACATGATGGTGGGGCTATGGAAGGAGTGACTGTGGACAAGGAGCCGGTAGGTAGGCTGCTTTGGCAGCTGAAGGAAAGAAAACTGTACCCAGTCATAAAGTACCAGGTAAAGGGTTACCAATAGCAACAGAAATTAGATCAAACTTAAATATATCAATAAAAGTGTTGATTTTATTCCTTAACCCTTTCACGCCGAGCGTGCGCATATATGCGGTCTTGGCTTTCGGGGGTTATACCGGGATGATGCCCGCAGCTGCAGGCATCATCCCAGTACCGTTGTTTAGAGACGGCGATTGGCTATCCAGGCATAACAACCGATGCGGCAAAAAGCTGCTCGGTTGTTATACTGGAGGAGCGGGAGGGGACATCCCCCCTCCCGCCGCTCTGACCAGGCCTCCCGTCCCACCGGGAGACCCGATATCTACAATCCGCCGCCTCCAGTGCCTAGCCCCAGACTGGAACGAAGCCGTAAGTGGTTTTAATTCAATCTCCGCAATGTAAACACGGAAGCGACGTCATGACGTCACTTCCGGGTTACTCGGCTGCCAATGGCGCCGGATTTAAAAAAATACACGGTATTCAGAATCGCCGTTTTCAGCAATCTGAATACTTTGAAGTGCAAAGGAGGGATTGGGGGTCTTTTAGACCCCCGATCCCTCCATAAAGAGTACCTGTCACCACCTATTACTGTCACAAGGGATGTTTACATTCCTTGTGACAGCAATAAAAGTGATCAAAATGTTTTTTTTTTTAAAAACACAATTTAATATTATAAAAAGAATAAGAACATTTTTTTTTTAAAGCGCCCCCCCTCCCCGCGAGCTTGTGCAGCAAAGAAAACGCATACGAAAGTCGCGCCCGCATATGTAAACGGTGTTTAAATCACACATGTGAGGTATCGCCACGATCGTTAGAGTGAGAGCAATAATTCTAGCACTATACCTCCTCTGTAACTCTAACCTGGTACCCGTAAAAAAAAAGTTTAAAGTGTCGCCTTTGGAGATTTTTAGGTACCGTAGTTTGTCGCCATTCCACGAGTGCGTGCAATTATAAATGTAGTGGCCTCCTCACTCCCCTCTTTGCATCAGCTCGTCTTTCTCTTGTCTAGGGGTACCTTAGAGGGGAGAGTGGGGTCACCACGCCAAGCCTTCACCACATGTGTCCGTGCGGTGTAAGCAAAGTTCCTTCTCTACCTTCGGGTCAGTGTTGTGCACCTGGAGTTACCTTGAACAATGTCCACCAGAAAAGAGCCCCACACCATTAAAGTCCAACACTCCTTTATTCTTCTTGAGTGAACAGCACAATCAGTTAGACTCCCTTAAAGAACAGAACAAACAAGGAGGTGTGGATGCGAGTAGGCCCAGACACAATGAACTCTCCAGTTTCCTCCATGAAAGTGGGCTGAGGTCTCCTAGCGAGGGGGGATTTTCCTTCCAGGCGGTCTCCGATGGGAGGCTCACCTGTCACTGGCAATCTGCTGCACCCGGTCTTCAAGTGAGTAGCTCCCCCCGGTCCATTACGCCTTCCGGATTCGGGTACCCAATCCCTGGGTTCCCTAGGACCTCCTTCCCTCGTGGAACTCCGTGTTGGGCACTGAGCTCCAGACCTCCATCCGAGTACCTCACCCCAGGCTAAGGGTGCCTGGGATGGAACACGACCTCCGGACGTCCTCTAGGCCTAGGCTGCCCAGAGGACCGACACGAACCACCGCCCTCAGGCTGAAGGTGCCTGGGACTCAACCCCGTGACAAAGATGGCCGGCCCCTTTATACCCTCTCCCAGCAAGCACGGCGGGTTCCCCGCCCCACCATACCGCTGCCGAGGGAGGACAAAAAGGAGACACAGCACACAGCAATGGTTCAACCCCAGCCCAAGGCGACAGCGCCACCCGCTGGACCGCAAGGAACTGCACATCGCTGGTGTCTCTGCCAGTTTGAATTACACCCGGGAAAGTACATACCCGCTACATAAAGCATAACATGTTTGGTATATATTTACTCGGCGTAACATCATCTTTCACATTATACCAAAAAATTGGGCTAACTTTACTTTTTCATTTTTTTTAAATTCATGAAAGTAAATTTTTCAAAAAAAGTTGCATTTAAAACACCGCTGCACAAATACCGTGTGACATAAAATATTGCAACAATTGCCATTTTATTCTCTAGATTCTCTGCTAAAAAAAAAAATATATATATATATATATATATAATGTTTGGGGGTTCTAAGTAATTTTCTAGCAAAAAATATGCATTTTAACTTGTAAACACCAAATGTCAGAAATAGGCTTAGTCATGAAAGGGATAAACAAATTGTATATTTTATATCAAAAAATTCATAATGAAGGCAGTGCAATATTCTGAATATTCTTGCTTTGGCAGCTGCGTTGGAAAGCAAACTACTCTGAGCCTGGGTAACAGAGTATGAGAAGGATGAGGACGGCTTCGTTATCCACTCCATGTCCATGACCACCACTGTTGACTGTAGACATAGAAGTTGCTTGCCCTCTTTTAGTGGCCTGTGAGCGTCTGCCTCTCCTTGGTGGCCTTCCGGACATGATGTATGTTTTGTTTTGCAACACCACACTAGTCACTACACTGTATTATATACTGTGTACACCACCTGAAGTGTATTAGAAACTATACACCACCGAATGCACTGTATGCAGAGTGTGTATATATATATATATATATATATATACACCGCCTTAAGTGTATTATATACTGTACACAGCTGAATGCACTGTATATGTACGCTACACTGAATGCATAGTATATATATAAGCCTATATATATATTAATACACCGCCTGAAGTATATATATATCAAATACACTGCCACTAACTGAAAAACATGCCTGCTTAACCACTTGCTTACTGGACACTTAAACCCCCCTCCTGCCCACACCAATTTTCAGCTTTCAGCGCTCTCACTCTTTAAACGACAATTGCACGGTCATACAACACTGTACCCAAGTGAAATTTTTGTAATTTTCCCCCCCACACATAGAGCTTTCTTTTGATGGTATTTTATCACCTCTGCTGTTTTTATTCTTTGTTAAAAAAAAAAAAAAATACAGAATAAAAAAAAAAAATACAAAACCGTTTTATATTTTGTTATAAAATTTGGAAAACAGGTAATTTTTCTCCTTCATTGATGTACACTGATGAGGCTGCCCTGATGGGCACTGATAGGCTGCATTGATGAGCACATAGGCTGCACTGATAGGCTGCACTGATGGACACCAACACCGATAGGCTGCATTGATGGGTACCGATAAGGCGGCACTGACAGGTGGCACTGATAGGTGGCACTGGTGGGCACTGATAGGTGGCACTGATAGCTGGCAGTGATGGGCACTGATAGGTGGCAGTGATGGGCACTGATGGGTGGCAATGATGGGGACTGATCAGCACTGGTAGGTGACACTGATAGGCAGCACTGCTAGGTGGCACTGATGAGGCACTGATTGGCACCACTGGTGGGCATTTGTGGGCCTTGATAGGTGGAACTGTTATGCACTGGTGGGCACTAATTTATGGCACTGTGGGCACTGGCAGGTGGCACTGGCAGGCGGTGCCTGTGGGCACAGATGAGGTGCCTGTGTCTCTTCCTATTCGGGACCGATGTCCCTTGCACAGAAGCTGGTGATGAGCTTTTTTCTCTCCCATTGACGGTCTCCTGGCAAAGTAGGTCCACGCTCATTCGGCTATAGCGCAGATCTGAAAGAGTTAATCTAACTCAAGCTATCTCTCTGTCCACGCCAACAACACTAAACACGGTCGCTCTATAAGCAGCCTTATATAGTGTGGGGAGTGGACTTAGTCCCCCTGAGCCATGATTGGCCTTTGGCTAATTATGGCTCTCTCAGCAGAGCTCGCTGTGATTGGCCAAAGCATGCAGGTCAGGGGCATGCTTTGGCCAATCATCATACTGCAATGCACTGTGATTTTGCAGTGCATTATGGGGCATTCTGTGGCACTCGAATTTCCCACAAATGCCCCATATGTTCTGTTCATTTTAGGCCAAACGAACACCCTATGTTCGAGTCGAACTTACGATCGTCTCGAACCACGGGCTCATCCCTATTTGTCTCCTCCTCCACTCAGCCACATCCCCCACAGTTAGAAAAACACACGAGGGAACACATTTAACCCCTTGATCGCCCCCTAGTGTTAACCCTCTTCCTGCCAGTGACATTTACACAGTAGTCAGTGCATTTTTATATGTCCGCCGCAATGTCGCAGTCCCGCTAAAAATCGCATATCGCCACCATTACTAGTAAAAACTAATAAAAAAATAAATAAAAATGCCATAAATCTATTCCCTATTTTGTAGACGCTATACATTTTGCACAAACCAATCAATATACGCTTAATGCGATTTTTTTTACCAAAAACATATAGAAGAATACATATCAGCCTAAACTTTTCAAAAGAACGGCGGTTCTTTCGAATCATACGTGTGTACACTCGGCAGGGACAAGTTTCTTGTCAAGATTCTTGTCAGGAAAAACTATGTTTTTTTCCTGACGAGAATCTGGTCCGTGTGTACGAGGCTTCAGTCATGGGGAATCTGCGAGAAAAGGTAGTTTAACTGTATAAAACATGAAAGGAATATAAAAAGATACCCAAGGAATTTAAGTGTTCAAACTCTAATCAAGAAGTGGAAAATGAGGGGTTCTGTTGAAACCAAACCATGGTCAGGTAGACCAACTAAAATTTCAGCCCCAACTGCAAAGAAAAACCCACAAATAACTTCAGGTGAAATACAGGACTCTCTGAAAACATGTGGTGTGGCTGTTTCAAGATGTACAATAAGGAGGCACTTGAAGAAAGATGGGCTGCATGGTCGAGACGCCAGATTAAAGCCATTACTACGCAAGTGCCACAAAGTATCCCGCTTACAGTACACCAAACAGCACAGAGACAAGCCTCAAACCTTCTGGCACAAAGTCATTTGGAGTGATGAGACCAAAATTAAGCTTTGTGGCCACAACCATAAAACGCTACATTTGGAGAGGAGTCAACAAGGCCTAGGGTGAAAGGTACACCATTCCTACTGTGAAACACGGAGGTGGATGACTGATGTTTTGGGGATGTGTGAGCTACAAAGGCACAGGAAATTTGATCAAAATTGTTGGCAAGATGAATGCAGTATGTTATCAAAAAATACTGGAGGAACATTTGCATTCATCAGCCAGGAAGCTGCGCATGGGACGTACTTGGACAATCCAACATGACAATATACAAGGAACGGTGTCTCAGATGGATGAATATGGGAGGTCAGTCTACCCGCATCCCTAGATACATACAGCAAAAAGTGCACTCCGAAGAGAGCGATTCCTCAATGGGACTTTTTAGGGTGACTGTTGAAAACCTCTATATAGAGTAATGTAGTACAAAAGTATTGGTCATAAAGACTGATTTATTAAAGTTTTTTACAAAAATATAGATATATAGCATGAGGGGCTACTACTGTACAAACACAACATGTGTCCAAGTAACCAATGTGCATACACTGAGAAGGAAATAATCACAACGCATATAAACAGATATCATAAATTACACAAGGGAAGGAGAAGAATGTAGTACAGGACCCGACACTGTCTCGAGGGTGGGACAGATACCCAACGTTTCAAGGCCTTTTAATTGTACAGCCTCTTCTTCAGGGGTAGGGTGCTGCACCTTTTAGTGTTAGATGATATCTGTATCCAAAAAATAATGCAAAATCAGAAAATGAGACAAAATAACGAATAAAAAACAACGAATGAACAGAAAAGAACAAAGAGCAATGATGGTAGAATGGGGTCATTAATTATGGGGGCATGTGCTAAACTCCAAGTTATGTATGTTATAGGTACATAGTATATTATCACCAAAGGATTATTTAAATACTGACCCTGTATATTACATGTATACGGGTTACTTTGTAGTAGCCAGTGATAAAAAGACACGATAGTTCTGACTCGAGGATTGATGGTGTTGTTCCACAAAGGGTAGGACCAGCAGGTGACAGGGGTGGACCCTCCACCCAGATGGTATGGTGTCCTGCTGGACGACTTGGTCCACAGAGGGCGTAAGGAGTGTCCAATACCGCCCTCACACCACAGGTGCAGAGGAGCTGCTGTCTATGCAGTGGAGGGACCTCCCAATGTTCAGAAAGTGCCTGAGTATCAATAGAAATGGATATTAAGATGTATAGAGAGAAAGTATAAGACTCTCTAATAACATGTGTCCTAGGGGCAACCTACCTGAAAAGGTTAATACTGCTTCACGTAAGTCGCACCCAAGGGTCATGAACTATGCCCTAAAAAAAAAGGGGACATATAGGGCTGACCTAAGGTACAAGTAGAAATAGGGCTTATTAGATATCAAAAGGGATTCAAGAACGCTCTCACAGCACACCACATAATTAACACATAACCTACCCGAATGGATAGTATTGCCCAGGCTAGGCCGCACCAAGAGACTTAGGGGTAAACCAGGGTGGGCAAAATGCCCGTCCAGAGGTCTAACAGGTAATTGGGAGAGAAAGTCATTGGGTAAGTGTCTGTTTGGGCTGATACTATTGCAAATAGGTAAACAGGTAAAGTATACTGATAACTATTTACCTGATCTAGAGAGTATGGCAAATATAAGTATATTGCCACCAGTAGTTAGTTTTTTGTTGCCATGTATCTGCGAGGTCCCATATTTTCTAGTGGTCTCTAGGGGAAAGCAGACAGATCCCTAACATAAAAATGCTATACAAACTCCCAGAAAAATGCCTGAATGTGTATGGAAGATTCTTTACCTGGTCTGAATCCAACTGACTGGTATAGGTGCGGCTTTGGTGTGAGCAGGCTGAGCCCATATGGGCGTCAGCTTATGAATGCTCACTAAGTGGTGATTAGGGGACAGCTGTGAGAGAGCAGGGAGATAAGGGGCTGGACGGAATCACGCCCCCCGAGCTCGGTGACGCGCCACGCCACCCCCCCAGGGCGGGGGGTTGTTATGGCGACCGACACTCACGCTAGTGAGAGCGTCCTCTCGCACAGGCGCCGCGGGCAGCGGCTCTGCCTCGGGGGGGATGACGTCACGCGCCAGAGGCTCGCGACGCAGGACTGGCAATGGAGGGTGGTCATGGAAACCATTCCCTCTCCTCCAAGCCTCAAAACGGACCGGAAATGTGCATCGCACATATCGGTCCTACCTGCGCCGAGTGGATACAGGCCAAGCAGCGGGGGGGGGGGGGGGGGTTGGAGCAATCAACCTCCTGTACACAGTGAAAGCCTGCTGGCCCAATACACCACTGTTTAATCCCCAGAGGGAGCATAAATCAATGTGTTGCATCAATTCAGACTGCAGAACTTCGTAAGTAAAATCACATAAATGTTCACTGCGCCAGGCACATATACTGAAGAAGGAAAATACTACAGATGCAGTAATGATGCCTGCAAGGGTACTTGGAGAGTTATATATCCCGTAAGTAAGGGATATATGTACATGTAAAGCCAATAAATACCTGACCATCTCTCACCATTGGGCATCTATTTAAATAAATGAAATATGGAAAGAAAGGAAAATATAATAGCAGCAAAAGACACAAAAGGCACAAAAAACATTAAAGAACACTAAAGAGCTAATAGTATGTATATATATATATATATATATATACAGTGCCTTGCGAAAGTATTCGGCCCCCTTGAACTTTTCATCCTTTTGCCACATTTCAGGCTTCAAACATAAAGATATAAAATTTTTATTTTTTGTGAAGAATCACCAACAAGTGGGACACAATTGTGAAGTGGAACGAAATCTATTGGATATTTTAAACTTTTTTAGCAAATAAAAAACTGAAAGGTGGTGCGTGCAAAATTATTCGGCCCCTTTACTTTCAGTGCAGCAAACTCACTCCAGAAGTTCAGCGAGGATCTCTTAATGATCCAATGTTGTCCTAAATGACTGATGGTGATAAATAGAATCCACCTGTGTGTAATCAAGTCTCTGTATAAATGCACCTGCTCTGTGATAGTCTCAGGGTTCTGTTGAAAGCGCAGAGAGCATCATGAAGACCAAGGAACACACCAGGCAGGTCCGTAATACTGTTGTGGAGAAGTTTAAAGCCGGATTTGGATACAAAAATATTTCCCAAGCTTTAAACATCCCAAGGAGCACTGTGCAAGCGATCATTTTGAAATGGAAGGAGTATCAGACCACTGCAAATCTACCAAGACCTGGCTGTCCCTCTAAACTTTCAGCTCAGACAAGGAGAAGACTGATCAGAGATGCAGCCAAGAGGCCCATGATCACTCTGGATGAACTGCAGAGAACTACAGCTGAGGTGGGAGAGTCTGTCCACAGGACAACAATCAGTCGTACACTGCACAAATCTGCCCTTTATGGAAGAGTGGCAAGAAGAAAGCCATTTCTCAAAGATATCCATAAAAAGTCTCGTCTAAAGTTTGCCACATGCCACCTGGGAGACACACCAAACATGTGGAAGAAGGTGCTCTGGTCCGATGAAACCAAAATCGAACTTTTTGGCCACAATGCAAAACGATATGTTTGGCGTAAAAGCAACACAGCTCATCACCCTCAACACACCATCCCCATTGTCAAACATGGTGGTGGCAGCATCATGGTTTGGGCCTGCTTTTCTTCAGCAGGGACAGGGAAGATGGTTAAAATTGGGGGTGAAGATGGATGCAGCCAAATACAGGACCATTCTGGATGAAAACCTGTTGGAGTCTGCAAAAGACCTGAGACTGGGACGGAGATTTATCTTCCAACAAGACAATGATCCCAAACATATAGCAAAATCTACAAAGGAATGGTTCACAAATAAACGTATCCAGGTGTTAGAATGGCCAAGTCAAAGTCCAGACCTGAATCCAATCGAGAATCTGTGGAAAGAGCTGAAAACTGCTGTTCACAAACGCTCTCCATCCAACCTCACTGAGCTTGAGCTGTTTTGCAAGGAAGAATGGGCAAGAATTTCAGTCTCTCGATGTGCAAAACTGATAGAGACATACCCCAAGCGACTTGCAGCTGTTATCGCAGCAAAAGGTGGCTCTACAAAGTATTAACGCAAGGGGGCCGAATAATTTTGCACGCCCCACTTTTCATTTTTTTCTTAGTTAAAAAAGTTAAAAAAATCCAATAGATTTCGTTCCACTTCACAATTGTGTCCCACTTGTTGGTGATTCTTCACAAAAAATTTAAATTTTATATCTTTATGTTTGAAGCCTGAAATGTGGCAAAAGGATGAAAAGTTCAAGGGGGCCGAATACTTTCGCAAGGCACTGTATATATATATATATATATACATATATATATAAAAAGGCTGTGAACTATCCGTGAGTATGGAATGGGGGTAGGGCACCACTCCCCACAACACAGCCCGCATACCCACTAACCTAATAAAATGAAATAGACCCAAACCTAAAAACAAAGTGTAGATTAAGACAGATGGATTGTCATATCAGCCACAGACCTTAATGTAAGGATTATGGTTATATATAGAACATCGTCTGTTATGAACATTCATAGAGTCACTCGACAAGGATGCCGAATGGACCTATTGAAGGTTCCTGGTCGCATTAAGGCAGTCTCTAATCCGGGGGTTCCCATTCAGAACCCCCCGAAGAGAAACCCTCCAAGAAGGGTCTATAAGAGATTGACCCATTCAAGCCTGGTGGTTTAGTGGCATTTTGGTGGAATATCCACCGTTGTTCAGATTGTAGCAACATTTTATTTAAGTCCCCTCCTCTTGGACCAGAATGGAGTCTGTCCAAGATTAAAAATGAGATTCTAGGAAAACGTCCATTATGAAGATCCCTTACATGCCTACCCAAAGGTAGGTCTGGATTGCACGCCTTCATTGATAAAATATGTCGATAGGCCCTCTGCCAGAACTGTTGGATGGTCTTCCCAATATAAAAGCAGTGGCATTCACATAATAGAAGATATACCACAGCTGCAGTCTGACAATTGGCATAATGTTTTGGGATGTAGTTTTCTCCATTCGGTAATTTGATATTACGGGTGGTATTCATATATCGACAATATTTACAGCCTCCACATGTGAAGGTCCCTGGATATGACAATGATCCAAAAGACAAGGCCAAGTCGACTTGTCATTGGCTACAGCAGAATAAAGTGAAGGTTCTGGAGTGGCCATCTCAGTCTCCTGACCTCAATATCATTGAGCCACTCTGGTGAGATCTCAAACGTGAAGTTCATGCAAGACAGCCCAAGAATTTCCAGGAACTGGAGGCTTTTTGCTAAGAGGAATGGGCAGCTTCACCATCTGAGAAGATAAAGAGCCTCATCCACAAATACCACAAAAGACTTCAAGCTGTCATTGATGTTAAAGTGGCCAATACACGGTATTAAGAACTGGGGTATGTAAACTTTTGATCAGGGTCATTTGGGTAGTTTCTGTTGTGATTATGATTTAAAAAGAGTAAACACAGTTGATTGATAATAAAAGGCTTCAGAAAAACACTAACCATGAGTGAAAGAAAAGTTTGTGTAATCATTCATATTCTCTGAAAAATAGCCAAGAAATCATAAATTCTGCCAGGGTATGTAAACTTATGAGCACAACTGTGTATATATATATATTTTTATTTTTATTTTTCCCGTTTATAGGTTGAACTTAATGGACTTATTTTCTTTTTTTTCAACCTGACTATGTACCTATGTAATTATGTATTACGGCGGATAATCAGACAATAACTGACACTTTTTGGGAATCAGTGACACCAATACAGTGATCAATGCTAAAAATATGCACTGCCACTGTACTAATGACACTGGTTTGGAAGGGGTTAAACATCTAGGGCAATCAAATGGTTAAATGTGTGCCTAACCAGTGTTTTGGTGTACACAGTGTGCTGTTTTACTAGGGGAAGAAATTGATTCTAGTCCCTGCTTTTGCAGGAACACAGAATCCATCCCTTCCCCCCTGACAGAATGGTGATCTGCCTTGTTTACATAGGCAGATCCCCGTTCTGTGTGCTTTACCGATGATCAGCAGGTGCCGGAGGACATTGAGTGCCCGGCACCCGCAGATCGGCTTCTGCTGTGAATATTTACAGCAGAATTGGCATGCCCCCTGCTGGCGGAAATGCCAAATCATGTATATATATATATATATATATATATATATATATATATGTGATCTGGTGCACAGCTGCCGCCCTGTAGTAGTAAAACTGCTATAGGGCGGCCAACAAGTGGTTAACTTGTAAGGTCCTGCTTTAGTTTATCGAACAAGGCTTGTGTTCAAGACTGATTAACCACCTGCTGTTGATTCAATTAGCTACACGCCCAGCCAGGCCAGCTTTTCTATTTAATCCTGCCCCATTGCCTCAGGCTTTGCCTTAACAGCTAGTTTTTCTAGATTCAGGTCCCCTGGTGATTTTTGAGAAGATTGCGAGTGCACCTTCCCATCTCCAGTGTTTCCTTGTGTCCCTGATATCCTGAAGAAGGCTCCCTATAACTCTGATATTCCTAGTGACCCTGTACTGAGTCCCTCATATTCCTAATTTCTGTTTGCAAATATCTCCTAGTGCTCCCCAGTGTGACCTCATGTACCCAGGCCCGGACTGGCCATAGGGCCGCCGTACCACATGTCACGTCTCCCCCCAGTGCAGAGGCATTGCTATGGGGGTGCAGGGAGGGGGGGGGGCGGGCCGCACCGGGTGACACCCGCTAGAGGGGTGACACCGGGGCCGCCATCCACTGCTACACATTGTACTTCTGCTTGCAGAGCTGCAGCGGAGCGGTGTGAGCAGGGCACCAAGGGGGGAGGAGCGCTGCCTGTAATACTCCCCCATCCCTCGGGGATCTCCAATGTCTCCGGAGGCAGCCGGAGTTGGTGAGCGGAGCTGGGGGTGTGGCTTCCCCTCCACTCCACCCATAGACTCGTTCACTCTCGCTGATCCCACAGCTGAAGGAGAAAGAAACGAGGACACAGCAGCCAGAGTGTCTTCATCTCCAGGCATGCTGTAAGTTACTGCACTGCTGCACATGTCACTACATAGAGTCCTAACCTGGCACCATACCACCCCAGCCACCCTATGCCACCGCACCCTGCCCTATGCCACCCCAACCTGCCCTATGCCACCGCACCCTGCCCTATGCCACCGCACCCTGCCCTGTGCCACCGCACCCTGCCCTATGCCACCGCAATCTCCCTTATGCCACCCCACCCTACCCTATGCCACCGCAACATGCCCTATGCCACCGCAACCTGCCCTATGCCACCACAACCTGCCCTATGCCACCGCAAACTGCTCTATACCACCCTGACCTGCCCTATGCCACCAAAAACTGCTCTATGCCACCGCAACCTGCCCTATGCCACCGCAAACTGCTCTATACCACCCCAACCTGCCCTATGCCACCACAAACTGCTCTATACCACCCCAACCTGCCCTATACCACCGCAACCTGCCCTATACCACCGCAAACTGCCATATACCACCCCAGCCTGCCCTATACCACCACAACCTGCCCTATGCCACCGCAAACTGCTCTATACCGCCACAACCTGCCCTATGCCACTGCAACCTGCTCTATGCCACCCCAACCTGCCCTATACAATCGCAACCTGCCCTATACCACCGCAAACTGCCCTATACCACCCCAGCCTACCCTATACCACCGCAACCTGCCCTATGCCACCGCAAACTGCTCTATACCACCCCAACCTGCCCTATGCCACTGCAACCTGCTCTATGCCACCACACCCTGCCCTATATCACCCCAACCTGCCCTATGGCACTCAGCCTGCCATATACCACCCTAACCTTCCCTATACCACCGCAAACTGCCCTTTACCACCCAAACCTGCTCTATACCACCCCAGCCTGCCCTATACAACCCCAACCTGCCCTATGCCACCCCAACCTGCCCTATATCGCCCCAGCCGGCAACAAAATGCTTTGCGGTGCTGACGTGCCACAGAGGAGGAAGTGGAGGAGAAAAAGAAGAATCAGGTACCAGGTTTCGACCTTTGTCTTTCGAGGTCCCTAAACCTTTGTTTCCTGTGGCTGGAGTTCCGATGTTACAGCATCACATCGAGGCCTGCAGCAAGGTGCCCAATCCTGAAGGAGATCCTCCTGATCGGGTTTTACCAGCCAAATTAAGCTCTCAGCCGTTTCCTGGTCACAGCACAGCAGGAGTTTAAAGTCGCTATCCGCCTCTCTCTTCTTCTGTCTGCATCTATGAGGTAATTGGGAATCTTCCCTCCCACGGATTTCCACAACCTATATGAAGAACTTGCCCAGCTGACATCTCCCCTCTGGACGTGTGACCCGGATACCCCTTTAAGCTGTTTACCCCTGTGGGGGTGAAAGGATCTGGTGAGTGGGGACACATGTGGGGGACACTGACATCTAAGTGAAGAGCAGAAAGTTTACTTTTTGAACTTTAAAGAAGAGGACTGTTTACTGTGTTGTTTTGTGTTTTTGTTTTCTGAGCTTTGCCTTGTTATTCTGTGTGTTTATACAATTTTTGGATTGTGCTGTTTTTTGGCAGAGCTAGGTTCTGCAGCTGCAGACTGGTGCTCTTGGTTTGAGCCAATTTGCACTTATCACATTTGGATCTATCACTGTGCATAGGTGTGTTGCATTAAACTGTGGTCTAGATGATACAGTTTTGTGTACACATTCTAGTGGTACTGGTTGTGTAGCTGATTGCATCTTTGCAGTTAGCACAGAGCTAGTCTGACACTTATATTTGTTTTTGGTTGCTTTTATGTTCACTACAGGGAGATTTTGATGTTGGTCTTATGCACTGAGTGCCAATACCACTGTTGAAAGGTGGGTTGATCAATTGTTCACTAATTGTTGTTTAAATATATAGCATACTTAGGAATACTAACCCTTTCACTAGGCTTAGTGAGCAGCGCCTTACCCCAATTTAACTTATACCTTTACTGAGTTGATGCGTTTTCTGATTGTCCGACGCGTTTCGTGTATAAGTTACACTCTTCAGGGGCTAATGCTCAGGACATCTAAAAAATATAATACAGTGTAAATAACTAAATCTGGTTGCTGGTCAAAGGAGATAGGTGATGGAACACAAAAGCCCATCTTGGGTACTTACATGGAATCTGGTACAATGGGTGTGGTACATATGGAGCCCTGACCAAAGATAAGTCCGTCATGGGAGCTGAGGTGATATATAGCCGCACTTAGGCAGGGTGTACTATTGCAGCCCTCCCAAGAACACCGGAACATGCAGTGTTGATGTTAATAAAAATTGAACCAGAGGTGGCTGCCAAGGGCAATCTAAAAAAAAAAAAAAAATAACACAAAAAATACAAATGTCAAAACATGTTCATGCCCGGTGAGGGAAGGATCACAATGGGGAAATAAAGGGTGAAATGACCTGATGCTCAAATCCCAGGAGTCCCAAAAATGCAGGGACCGATCCATGAACCATGCAATATGGCGTCTCAGGATAGTGGTGGAGGTGTATTTGGGGAAGGTTCATATAAGAGCACTCCACACAGGTGCAGGCTAATCATCACCAGCATTGTGTAGGCAATAGAGAACACCCCACACACACAGGTGCAGGCTAATAATCACCAGAATCATGCAGGCAAAGCGTAAGCCAGGAGGAACCCCCGACGTGGGTGGGGGAACGCCCACGGAGGAGCTCGTGTCTCCAAGCTGCGCCGGCTGAGATGGATGAACGCACGCTCAGTGTCAAGACGCCAACATGTGACGTCCCACGCTGGGCGGGACGCATGACGCCGATGCGCTGTGTGCCCGGACCCCACCATCACACAACCCACCGCCCGTGTGGGCGGGAGTGACACCCGTCGGCACATCAGGGGGCAGGGTCACGCAACGATCCCCTTCTCTCTGGCAAGGTGGCCACAGCACTGATGATCTGAGTCTCGGCTGTCTCACACAGCCGAGCAGAGTGAAGCCACCTCCCCCTCCTCCTTTATGTCCACACAGGGGGAGGGGACCCAACATGCAGTCCCGCGCTGATCTGAGGTACATTAGGGGTCTGAAGGGGGGTCTGTATTGTAGGGGGGTTCTGTATTGTAGGGTTGGTCTGAAATGTAGGGGGGTTCTGTATTGTAGGGGGGTTCTGTATTGTAGGGGGGGTCTGAAATGTAGGGATGTCCTGTATTGTAGGGGGGTCTGAAATGTAGGGGGGTTCTGTATTGTAGGGGGGGTCTGTAATGTAGGGGGGTTCTGTATTGTAGGGGGTCTGAAATGTAGGTGGGTTCTGTATTGTAGGGGGGTCTGTATTGTAGGGGGGTCTGTAATGTAGGGGGGTCTGTAATGTAGGGGGGTTCTGTATTGAAGTAGGGTCTGAAATGTAGGGGGGGTCTGAAATGTAGGGGGGTTCTGAAATGCAGGGTGGGTCTGAAATGTAGGGGGGGTTCTGTATTGTAGGGAGGTCTGAAATGTAGGGGGGTTCTGTATTTTAGGGGGGTCTGAAATGTAGGGGTCTGTATTGTAGGGGGGTCTGTATTGTAGGGGGGGTCTGTCCTGTAGGGAGGGGGTCTGTACTGTAGGGAGGGGGTCTGTACTGTAGGGAGGGGGTCTGTACTGTAGGGGGGTCTGTACTGTAGGGAGGGGGTCTGTATTGTAGAGGGGGTCTGTATTGTAGAGGGGGTCTGTATTGTAGGGGGGTCTGAACTGTAGGGAGGTCTGTGTAACATGCAGGGGGTCCAGAACTGTTAGGGGGGTGTCTGTGTAACAAACTGTGGGGGGCTGTGTAATGTAAAGGGGTCCAGAGGTGCGGTGCTATGTAATGTAAAGGGGTCCAGAGGTGCAGGGTGCTGTGTAATGTAAAAGGGTCCAGAGGTGCAGGGTGCTGTGTAATGTAAAAGGGTCCAGAGGTGCAGAGTGCTGTGTAATGTAAAGGGGTCCAGAGGTGCAGGGTGCTGTGTAATGTAAAAGGGTCAAGAGGTGCGGTGCTACGTAATGTAAAGGGGTCCAGGGTGCTGTGTAATGTAAAGGGATCCAGAGGTGCAGGGTGCTGTGTAATGTAAAGGGGTCCAGAGGTGCAAGGTGCTGTGTAATGTAAAGGGGTCCAGAGGTGCAGGGTGCTGTGTAATGTAAAGGGGTCCAGAGGTACAAGGTGCTGGAACCCCAAATCCCATCATTAACCGCCGCCTTGCCCCCTGGGCTGCTTAGTCTAAAATGCCTGGGGCTATTTTTTGTCCCAGTCCGGGCCTCTCTGTACCCCTAATATCTTCACGCCTGTCTCCTGTGGCTCTCAGTGTGCTCCTGCATGCAACCTGTATCCTTGCGGGGCCTTTGTACATTCCAGAGTCCTTATGCCTCTGTTTCTCTTGTGTACCAACTCACAGCCTTCCAGCCCCACCTATGAATTTCTGTCTGTTATTTGTTAGCATCACCTGTGTCTGCATTCTGCTTCAGCGTCTTCCAGTCTAGTCTCTTCTTCTTCTGTCTCCTGCTTAGTGTCCTTTGTGCACTTTTACTGTACCTGCTTGTAGAGATTACTATTTGTCCCATGTTGCACTGCTACTTACTTCTGGTTGTCTTGTATGTCTCTCTGCGTCTATTCCCAGTGTCTGTGTGTTTCCATGCTCGCCTGCAGCGCAACCCATCTCCACCTTCAGGAGCTCTGGAAAAGACCATGTAGTTCAGGGATATGCAATTAGCGGACCTCCAGCTGTTGCAAAACTACAAGTCCCATCATGCCTCTGCCTCTGGGTGTCATGCTTGCTGTTGTCAGAGTCTCGCTATGCCTCATGGGACTTGTAGTTTGGCAACAGCTGGAGGTCCGCTAATTGCATATCCCTGATGTAGTTCCTTAGACTCTGTGCCTCAGCCCTTCCAAGGGCCCTTACCATGGCTGTACATGCAGGCATGCTGTGTTCTCTCCAGATAGTACCTATAGGTACCATTCCTGTCCTAGACTTCTTGAATACCTCAACTGTATCCTGTGTACCTGTATTCCCTGGGACCCCTGTGCACCTTAGTGTTCCTCATACATATTGTTACCTCTGTGCTCCTATAAGATCAGCATCTCGCTGCTGCTAAGATACTCATGTACCCCTGTCTGCCTGTGGGGAGTGGTATAATGTATGGTAGTGAAGTAAACCAATAATTGTATCAAAAATAATATTTATTAGAATAAAGTTAAAAATGGTGATAATTGAATAAAAATGGATGCAAATTATACAAAACATATGACATTGAGACAGCAATGATGGTTACAATAATGCAGGAAAAACCACTTAATTCCGTCCTGGTATATGAAACAGGACAGGGAGGTGTCCGACGCATTTCAAGGTTACAAAAAGATAATAAACCTCTATAGCGCTACCCCCAGTTAAGAGAGCCGCTGGTTTTGTTTTGGGCCCTGTAGTGCACCGCTGTCAACCCCTGGCAATCGGCTCTAACCTCCCGTGGCACAGCTAGTAAGGGGAGATAGTAAAAGGATAATACTGCGCTGGAAATAATGTGAAACGAAGCTGCCAACACTGCTGGTACAAAAAGCTAGTGATATCGAAAATTAAAAGTGTAGCGCTAACTAAATAAATATGTATAAATGTGAAAATATACACAAAAAACTGAATATGATAATATAGTGATAAACACGTGTATCACCCAAAATAACGTGCTGGGTGACTCCAGTGATAAAGTCCTCAAATTATATTAACACAATTATGCAAATATATGCAAATTAATGTCCATAATAGGCAAATGAATGTCCATTAGAAATGGAATCCATAAAACGAAGGTGATGAAGATCAGTCCAGAGAGAACGTGATGAATCAAAACGTGAAATTGTAATCAACAGTCTTCTGTTTGTGAGAGAAAGTAGCCACCACCAAAGTGAATAGAGGAAGGCTTACCAGAAGTTATGGATTTGGCGGGGCATAAGCCACCCAAATCAAATAAACTTGAAGAGTGTGAACACTCAAACATTAAAAAATAGAGATGTGATGTGAGATCCGCCACCAAGTATATGTTGAGGAGGCTTACCAGAGGTCTCGGATTTGGAGAGGCATACGCCGCCCAAATCTGAGATTGCTTAGGGGGTTAATGGACGCCACTGGAGATGGTCTTGAGTGGAGGGGTAGTCTGGAGTCAAAGGGGTTTAGCACTTCAATCAGACGGGACATCCAATAACACAAAACACCAATTCATGTGGGGACTCGGTATCCAATGCATATGTGTGGAGATAGAAAAGCTCACATAGCATAATTCCGTTTGGAAAGAATTTAATAAAAAATCATACAATGTAACACTCACATTTAAAGATGGTCTAAAAGCATGGATGCAGGTACAAGAGCGATGTATATGGACAAATCCACCCGACTAGTTTCGACTAAAAAGTCATCATCTGGGGTATACCCCAGATGACTTTTTAGTCGAAACTAGTCGGGTGGATTTGTCCATATACATCGCTCTTGTACCTGCATCCATGCTTTTAGACCATCTTTAAATGTGAGTGTTACATTGTATGATTTTTTATTAAATTCTTTCCAAACGGAATTATGCTATGTGAGCTTTTCTATCTCCACACATATGCATTGGATACCGAGTCCCCACATGAATTGGTGTTTTGTGTTATTGGATGTCCCGTCTGATTGAAGTGCTAAACCCCTTTGACTCCAGACTACCCCTCCACTCAAGACCATCTCCAGTGGCGTCCATTAACCCCCTAAGCAATCTCAGATTTGGGCGGCGTATGCCTCTCCAAATCCGAGACCTCTGGTAAGCCTCCTCAACATATACTTGGTGGCGGATCTCACATCACATCTCTATTTTTTAATGTTTGAGTGTTCACACTCTTCAAGTTTATTTGATTTGGGTGGCTTATGCCCCGCCAAATCCATAACTTCTGGTAAGCCTTCCTCTATTCACTTTGGTGGTGGCTACTTTCTCTCACAAACAGAAGACTGTTGATTACAATTTCACGTTTTGATTCATCACGTTCTCTCTGGACTGATCTTCATCACCTTCGTTTTATGGATTCCATTTCTAATGGACATTCATTTGCCTATTATGGACATTAATTTGCATATATTTGCATAATTGTGTTAATATAATTTGAGGACTTTATCACTGGAGTCACCCAGCACGTTATTTTGGGTGATACACGTGTTTATCACTATATTATCATATTCAGTTTTTTGTGTATATTTTCACATTTATACATATTTATTTAGTTAGCGCTACACTTTTAATTTTCAGTAAGGGGAGATAGGACCGCGTGACCGCAACTCTAGGTGACGCAGTCCTATGGCAAACACACACACAGTGATATACTTTAAAACTTCTATTAAAGTAAGTGAAACTGACACCAATGTACTTGACCCAGATATTTTACTGAGGCTAATGGGCAAGTAATAAACAGTATAACAAGTTGCAGATCCCTGCAATAAACAGTAATAAAGATAAACAGAGTAATCAGAATAATAAAGTATTGCTATGCAACTCTAGCGCTGCCCTTTTACAGCTACTTCCCCTCATGGGTAGACTAACACCCAGCAATGTCTACCTATGCAGTCAGGCCTGACTGATCTAAATGGAAGTTCAGTGAAACAATATTCGCTAGCAATCTTTCGGTGGTGCACTTGAAGAACAACTTTGTAATCCCAACGAATAGTAAAGATAAAGTATCTGTCTTTAAACAGCTCTCACCACCCGGACAAGTCCAAGTCCGTTTCCTCCGCCGATTCGTCTGGGAACAGGAATCCACCAACATCCAAGTCTTCAATCCTTCTGGTGTACTGCAGTAAGGAGGAGAAGATGTCTCTAAGGCTCTGCTAGGCTGGCAGAGGGGCTCTTTGGAAAAGAGCACAAGGCCCAGGCTTCAGGCCTTGTGCATACAGCAGTTCAGCACAGAGATCCTCTTGCTAGGAGAGGGGGTGTCCAAAAGAAGCAGAACAAACTCCACCTCCCCTTTATAAAGTCTGCCCCAGCAGTCTCTGTTCCGGAGCAATGTACCCTGGGTGCTGCAAGATGTACTGGGAGATGTAGTCTCTCTCCTCTGCTTTCACTTCCAGTCATGTCTCTTCTCTCCTTCCTCCCGACTCACCTCTCACCTGGAACTTCTTGTCTCTCTGCATTAAAGGGGAACACCCCGCTACACACTCCCCCCACTTGAACTCTTTGGTCCCCAAAGACATCTAACATTTTTAGATCTGCAAAACATTTTAGCTTCAATGCGGTTGCATAGGATTGACAGAGGAGCCTCCCACCGATCATCATATGATGGGGAGCTGTCCTGTCCACAGGTCACTTCAGTGGGGGCGACCTGTCTAACTGTGCCAGGAAGTGAGTTGGGGTTGCCCTCCACCAAATGTACAGTGCAGGGACCAGATGTGGGCATGGTCCTTCTTGAGGTTAGGACCGTGTCTTCTGAACTTTCTCCCATCTGATCATGAGTTAGTTTCCGGTGAGGATGAATGACTCTCTTACTTCTCTTCTCCCTGGGAGTCACAGTCTCAGCTACTCTAGGTTCTTCCTCTGGTACTGAAGCAGGAACCTCTTCCGGTAGTGAGGGTATGGGATCACATCTGGGGACAGCAGGGGCTAAAAGCCGTTTCACCAGATCGGTATTGGTCCCAATGATGAGAGAGCTTCTTGAGGGCCCTGGCAGCCAGGGACAGACCATGGCCAGTGTCTCAAAGTTCTGGGGCTCCCCAGCCCTCAATGGATCACACAACAACTTGATCCCCACACATCCATCACAAGAGTACTCTTCTGCTTGGATACCCTGAATCTTGGTGTCTCCCATCTCTTCCAGGGGCAGGTATGATAGGTACTTCTTGTAAAAGTCTCTGGTCATTAGGGTAACCTGAGCACCTGTATTAAGGATGGCTCTGGTGTAGATCCCTTCGATCAGAACAGGCACTACAGGCAGAGGACCTACCAATTGGGTAGCAGTCCTTTTGGAAACACCTGTAACAGCAGGCTGGCATACTTGGACTTGTGCTCTCTTCAGCTTCCGGCGCTGGTAATGCTGTTTCTGGCATTGTTCGGAAAGCTGATAGGCGTTGTTCACTGAGACGGCATAAACTGCAGGTGTCCTCCACCGTTCCCTCGCAGGTTCAGGGAAAGTTATTTTTGAAGGCCCGGATCTTCTCTCCATTCTTGAGTCACTTCTCTGAGGCCTCCGCCAGCCTCCTGTCTCCATTCGTGGACTTGGACATACTCGCTGGTAGTGGCCTACACCTCCACAGTTGAAACAGACAATCTCTCTTCTCTTCTGTGGGTAGGTTGGTGTTGAACTGCTCTGGCCTGGTTCATTCTTAATTTCCTCGGGTTCCTTCATTCCTGAGTTTTCAGACAGGAGTGTGGTCAAAAGATCCAGCACCTGGGTCATTTGGGACTTCAGGATCTCCACTTCTGAGTCCCGTTCAGTAGCCATAGCTGATCTGACTCCCACCGCAGGGAGGGTAGTTGGTTCGGTATGTTGACTCCTCCTTTTGTCTTCCAACATAGCCTCCTCCTCCTTGACTATCCGTATCAAGTCGGGGTATTCCAGACTGCTCCCGTCCTGCCGGATGCGTAGCACTAATGCGATGGGGTCTAAGGGTTGAGCTCCCCTCAACACCTGCTGGGCACGGGCCTCATCCACTTTCCTGGGATCAATCCCTTTCTTCAGCAAGATCTGGTGCAGGATCTTATCCAGGCGTCTTATGAAGTCTGACAGCTTTTCTCCTTGCCTTTGGTAGCAGTGTTCCAGCTGGTAAGTAAGTTCAGGGACCTTTTCCGTCCCACCGAACACATTCTGCAGAATGTCCAGATAATCCTGCGCATCACAGTCCTTCTTACTTAGCTTAAGGTTGCGTATGGCCTCCAGAGCAGGCCCCTTCAAACTCTCTGCGATTCTCTGTTTCTTTCTGGGTTCTGAGACTTCCCATTCTTCTAAGGCCTGAGTGGCGCCGTCTAACCACTCCTCAAACCCCTCTTCACCCGAAGGTACAGGTTTCCTTCCAGAGAATACTCCAAGTTTTCTGTATCCCGACATTTGGTAGTCTGTAGGATCCTTTTTACACTGGGCTACAATCTCCCCCAGGACCGCGCATAATTCTGCGCTGAGGGTGGCAGGCGGTGGAGATATCTGCGGAAATGATGGTTTTGGTGTCTGGAACCATTCTTCTTTCACTGGCAGCGTATGTATAGTGATAGATCTGATTATCTATGTGTCAGGAAGATCCTGCCAGTAACAGGCACTCTGAACTTCCTGGTGCGCGACCGCGGGTGCCATTGCGCATGCGCACCATTGCGCATGTGCGCGCGCACGCGGGAATGCGCGCGCGTGGGAATGCGCGTGCGCGCCCCCATTGGCACCAGGCGGGCTATTTAAACCAGACTGACACACTGGGATCTTGCTGTCTGATCTACAGCGTTACGTGTGTCCTGACCTCTGAAACCTGTTCCAGTTCACTCCAGTATCTGACCCGGCTTGCTTCTGACTAACCCAGCTATCTGCCTGCATCTGACTCCTGCCTGCCTGACCATCCTTCTGCCTGCTCCTCTGGTCCTGCTGCTGTCCGCCTGATATCCGACCCAGCTCGTTTAACCCATCCAGTTACAGTCTGCTGCATCTGCCTGCCGATCCAGCCTGTTCCAGGTTCCTGTCTCCGGTCCTTCCAGTCAGCTGTCCAGTTCCAGTCTGCTGCATCTGCCTGCCGTTCAGCTTGTTCCTGGTTCCTGCCTCTGCTCAGTCGCACCTGCGATTCCTCTGTACAGCTCCATCTGGACTTCAGACCAACCTCCTGCTGTTGATCCTGCCAGGCACTTGTGCCACTCCTGACTCCTGTGCTTCCTGTTCACCCTACCAGGGGCCACGAGTCGGAGCCGCAAGAGAGGCCATCCCCTGCAATCCGGGCTCATCCACTAGGTACGTCACAGTATCAGACAGCCATGTCTGAGCCCGAGCGGGGAGCCTCTCCCATTGAGGAACTCTGTGTGCACCTGGCAGGGTTCACCCAGGCCATCAAAGGCCTTCAGGAAGGATACTCACACCTGGAAGAACGGATTCGAGTACTTGCACCCTCTGGCATCCAGGAGTCTGCTCCCCCGTCTGCTTCTTCAGCCAGCACGGGTTCTCACAAAGTTGTTACCCTGCTACCTGAACCAAAGGTTCCCACGCCTGAAAAGTTTTCCGGAGAACGAAGCAAATTTAGGACATTCCGAAACTCTTGTGAACTTTACTTCTCATTACAACCACACACTTTCTCTCAAGAAGCCACCAAGGTGGGCTTCGTGATTTCCTTGCTCCTGGGAGAACCTCAATCTTGGGCCCACCGCCTCCTGGAACAGGAAGCCGAGTCCTTAGCCAATTTGACCACCTTCCTCGATACCATGGCTGAACTTTACGAGGACCCGCAGCCTTCAGCAACTGCGGAAATAGCCCTGCGTAGTGCGTACCCTTCAACAAGGGCACAGGGCAGTAGAGGACTATGTCACCGAATTCAGGCGGTGGAGTGTGGACACTAACTGGAATGACGCAGCTCTCCTTTGCCAGTTTCGTTTGGGACTCTCTGACCCCTTAAAGGATGAACTGGCTCGAGTAGGAATACCCCAGACCTTGGATGCATTTATCAACTTGACCATACAAATTGATCGGCGGCTAAGGGAGCGAAAAGCGGAGAGGGAGGCTGGGCCTTGTCATCCCGTCTGGATGTTACCCAGAGTTCCCAAATATGCTCATCCGGCACCTACTGTTGGGTCAGTCTTTACGCCTGGTACCTCCATACCCAGGCAGTCAGGAGTCCTCCGCCCTTCCCTTACTATGGAAGAACGTCAACGTCGCCAGGTGAACAACTTGTGCCTGTACTGCGGGGGACCCAGGCATTATGTTAGTAACTGCCCTGCTAAGCTTCGCAAGTGCCTGTCCCTCTCTTCCAATCATGCAACTTCTTGGCTCAAGGCTTCTTCTTCCCACCTGGCTCTCCCTATTCTGTTGCAACTGCCAGGAAGGATACTACAAGTGTCTGCCATTATCGACTCCGGGGCCTGCAGTTGCTTTATGGACTCATCTTTTGCAACCCAACACCAGGTTCCTTTATTATATAAGGCCCAAGGACTCTCCATTCATCTGGCCGATGGCTCTGCGATTAAATCTGGTCCAGTTACACAGGAGACTTCCCCCCTTCCAGTCACGATCGCCAATCTACACCGAGAGCTGCTTCGCATGGACATAATTTCTTCACCATTATTCCCTGTTATTCTTGGTATGCCGTGGTTACAAGCCCATAACCCCTACATCAACTGGGTCACGGGAGAAGTCACATTTCCTTCCACTTATTGTCAACAGTTCTGTACTCCCATGGGCCCCAGTAAACCACCTGCCTTGTTGTGTTTGGACTCCGAATCTGAGTTACGCCAGTCTGTTCCTGAGGCCTACTTCGACTTTCTGGACGTCTTCAGTAAGAAAGGGGCTGAGACGCTTCCGCCCCATCGGGCCTATGACTGCCCCATCAAGCTCTTTCCGGGAGCTGAAATCCCCTTTGGCAGGATCTTCCCGCTGACTGAGCTGGAGCAAGGAACACTTAAAACATACATCGACGAGAACTTAGAAAAAGGGTTTATCCGGCCATCCATGTCTCCAGCAGGAGCAGGTATCTTTTTCGTAGAGAAGAAGGATCATACCCTAAGGCCCTGCGTAGACTATCGTGAGCTTAACAAAATCACCGTCAAAAATCGCTACACTCTCCCCTTGGTACCCGAATTATTCCAGAGGCTGGGAGCTGCCACCATTTTCACTAAGTTAGATCTCCGAGGAGCCTACAACTTGGTTCGCATCAGGGAAGGGGATGAGTGGAAAACAGCCTTTCGCACTCGTTTCGGGCACTTTGAGTACCTGGTGATGCCCTTTGGGCTATGCAACGCCCCTGCAACCTTCCAGTACTTCATCAATGACGTTTTCCGGGACTACTTAGATTTGTTCGTTATCGTCTATTTAGACGACATCCTTATCTTCTCTTCTTCCCTGGATTCCCATCGCAAGCACGTCAGATGTGTGTTAGCTCGGCTTCAACAGCATGGCCTATACGCCAAGGCCGAAAAGTGCGAGTTCGAGCAGAAAAGTATTCCCTTCCTGGGTCTAATCATCTCGGTAGAGGGCATTAAAATGGACCCTCAGAAGGTTGCAGCAATCTTAGACTGGCCAGCACCCACCGACAAGAAAGGAATCCAACGCTTCGTAGGATTCGCTAACTTCTATAGGAAATTTATTAAGGGGTTCTCAGCCATCATCAGTCCTATCACTCAGTTAACCAGACAAGGGGTCCGTTTCCACTGGTCCCCGGAGGCCCAAACCGCCTTTGATTCCCTCAAGAGACTGTTTACCTCCACCTCTGTTCTAAAGCATCCTGACTCCTCCCTACCGTTTGTTCTGGAAGTAGACGCCTCCGAAATTGCTGTCGGAGCAGTCCTTTCCCAACGACAAGGGACTAAAGCCCTGTTACACCCTGTAGCCTTCTTTTCTCGTAAACTGTCAGCAGCAGAAAGGAACTATGACGTGGGAGACCGGGAACTATTGGCCATAAAATCTGCCCTGGAAGAGTGGCGATACTTACTGGAGGGAGCCGCTCATCGAATCCTGGTCTACACGGACCACAAGAACCTGGAATACTTGAAGTCTGCAAAAAGGCTGAAACCACGGCAAGCCAGGTGGGCTCTATTCTTCTCCAGGTTCTCTTTTCATGTTACCTACCGGCCAGGCTCTAAGAACGTAAAACCCGATGCTCTGTCTAGGATGTTTCCCGAGCCTAAAGAAACCTCTCTTCCTGACACAATTCTTCCCCCAGGAAATTTCCTTATGATACAAGAAGACCTCCTTTCACGGATCAAGCAAGCCTCAGTAGGGTCAGCACCTGCAGTGGGAACAGAACTACTAGGAAAGGATGGTTTGTTTTGGTACAAGAATAAAATTTTCGTACCCGAAGGTCTACGGGTCACAGTTCTAGAACTTTGCCACGACCATGCACTGGTAGGTCATTTTGGTGTCACCAAGACCGCTGATCTTGTTCAACGTACCTTTTGGTGGCCTCAAGTACTTGGAGACTGCAAGAGATATGTGGAGTCCTGCACCACCTGTACGCAGAATAAGACTAGTAGAACTATGGCCTGGGGTTTGTTGAGGCCCTTACCCGTCCCAGACAGGCCGTGGAAGATGTTATCCATAGACTTCATTGTTGAGCTACCTCCAGCAGAGGGTCACACCGCCATCTTTGTAGTGGTAGACCGGCTATCCAAGATGGCTCATTTCATACCAATGAAAGGTACTCCCTCTGCTCCTTAGACAGCGAAGACGTTCATCAGAGAGGTAATCAAGCTTCATGGGATTCCTGCCAATATTGTTTCCGATCGGGGAGTACATTTTACTTCCCGATTCTGGAGAGCTCTGTGTAAAGCCTTGGGTATTGAGCTGTCATTCTCCACTGCTTATCACCCTCAAACAAATGGACAAACTGAGAGGACTAATCAGACCCTCGAGCAGTATCTACGCTGCTTTTCGGCTTTTTCTCAGGATGACTGGATTTCCCTGCTTCCATTGGCCGAATTTGCTTTTAATAATTCTGTCCACTCTGCCACGAAACAAAGCCCATTTTTTGCCAATTACGGCTTTCACCCATCTTTTTTGCCCAATTCTATCCCTGAATGCTCTGTTCCTGCGGTCCATGAAACAATGAATTTTTTTTCTCCAATAATCAACTCTTACAAGAGACCAAGACAAGAACTCAGGAACATAACAAGGAGGCCTTTGACAAGAAGAAGCGAGGAGAACTGGTACTTGAACCTGGTAATCTCGTATGGCTGTCCACAGCAAACCTGAAATTAGCCTGTCCCTCCAGGAAGTTGGGTCCTAAGTTCATGGGGCCTTTCCCCGTTAAGAGGAAAATCAACGAGGTAGCTTATGAGCTGGAACTTCCGGAGTCGCTCCGGATTCATCCTGTCTTTCACGTCTCCCTGTTAAAACCTTCTGTTCCAAATCCTTTTCCTGACCGGAATTTGGATCCTCCTGACCCTATAATAGTGGATGGAGAGGAAGAATTTGAGGTAGAAGCTGTCTTGGATTGCAGGAAGAGGAGTAATCAAGTCCAATTTTTGATCAAATGGAAGGGGTATGGGCCTGAGGAGAACTCTTGGGAGCCTGAGGAAAACATCCACGCTAAGAGTTTAATTCAATCCTTTAAGAGATCTCACCCAGAGAAATGGGCCCGGTTGGGCATCCGGAGGCTGCCCCTTGGGGGGGGGCAATGTCAGGAAGATCCTGCCAGTAACAGGCACTCTGAACTTCCTGGTGCGCGACCGCGGGTGCCATTGCGCATGCGCACCATTGCGCATGTGCGTGCGCACACGGGAATGCGCGCACGCGCGCCCCCATTGGCACCAGGCGGGCTATTTAAACCAGACTGACACACTGGGATCATGCTGTCTGATCTACAGCGTTATGTGTGTCCTGACCTCTGAAACCTGTTCCAGTTCACTCCAGTATCTGACCCGGCTTGCTTCTGACTAACCCAGCTATCTGCCTGCATCTGACTCCTGCCTGCCTGACCATCCTTCTGCCTGCTCCTCTGGTCCTGCTGCTGTCCGCCTGATATCCGACCTGGCTCGTTTAACCCATCCAGTTACAGTCTGCTGCATCTGCCTGCCGATCCAGCCTGTTCCAGGTTCCTGTCTACGGTCCTTCCAGTCAGCTGTCCAGTTCCAGTCTGCTGCATCTGCCTGCCGTTCAGCTTGTTCCTGGTTCCTGCCTCTGCTCAGTCGCACCTGCGATTCCTCTGTACAGCTTCACCTGGACTTCAGACCAACCTCCTGCTGTTGATCCTGCCAGGCACTCATGCCACTCCTGACTCCTGTGCTTCCTGTTCATCCTACCAGGGGCCACGAGTCGGAGCTGCAAGAGAGGCCATCCCCTGCAATCCGGGCTCATCCACTAGGTACGTGACACTATGGCTTGTATACTTGGACTTTTAAATTGCTCTGGGATTTCGTCTTTCCATTCTACCAGTGCGTACGTAAACGAGGCATTTGACCTTGTATCCCTCACCCATGCTTTCTGGCTCGGTGATAGTGACATTATTAGCTGCTTTATCGCTTCTTCTTGCCAGATCCCCCCCGGGAGTTCAATAACTACTGCCGCGGTTGGATCGGTGCCAGCCGCTGCGCACCATTGTGACATTGCTAGCGTGTCCATGCTGGCACTTCTGACCGGCTTGATTGCAGCGTGCAACATACAGAGATCCCGGACTCGAGCCCCCACGTGTAGCGCTACCCCCAGTTAAGAGAGCCGCTGGTTTTGTTTTGGGCCCTGTAGTGCACCGCTGTCAACCCCTGGCAATCGGCTCTAACCTCCCGTGGCACAGCTAGTAAGGGGAGATAGGACTGCGTGACCGCAACTCTAGGTGACGCAGTCCTATGGCAAACACACACACAGTGATATACTTTAAAACTTCTATTAAAGTAAGTGAAACTGACACCAATGTACTTGACCCAGATATTTTACTGAGGCTAATGGGCAAGTAATAAACAGTATAACAAGTTGCAGATCCCTGCAATAAACAGTAATAAAGATAAACAGAGTAATCAGAATAATAAAGTATTGCGATGCAACTCTAGCGCTGCCCTTTTACAGCTACTTCCCCTCATGGGTAGACTAACACCCAGCAATGTCTACCTATGCAGTCAGGCCTGACTGATCTAAATGGAAGTTCAGTGAAACAATATTCGCTAGCAATCTTTCGGTGGTGCACCTGAAGAACAACTTTGTAATCCCAACGAATAGTAAAGATAAAGTATCTGTCTTTAAACAGCTCTCACCACCCGGATAAGTCCAAGTCCGTTTCCTCCGCCGATTCGTCTGGGAACAGGAATCCACCGACATCCAAGTCTTCAATCCTTCTGGTGTACTGCAGTAAGGAGGAGAAGATGTCTCTAAGGCTCTGCTAGGCTGGCAGAGGGGCTCTTTGGAAAAGAGCACAAGGCCCAGGCTTCAGGCCTTGTGCATACAGCAGTTCAGCACAGAGATCCTCTTGCTAGGAGAGGGGGTGTCCAAAAGAGGCAGAACAAACTCCACCTCCCCTTTATAAAGTCTGCCCCAGCAGTCTCTGTTCCGGAGCAATGTACCCTGGGTGCTGCAAGATGTACTGGGAGATGTAGTCTCTCTCCTCTGCTTTCACTTTCAGTCATGTCTCTTCTCTCCTTCCTCCCGACTCACCTCTCACCTGGAACTTCTTGTCTCTCTGCATTAAAGGGGAACACCCCGCTACACCTCTTTTTCAGGGAATAGTGGTATATTGCATAGTAATCTGAAAGTTTAACAGAAAACAGAAATAAGCAATTGTACTACAAAGGACATGTGAATACATTGCATGTGCAGAAAATCGATCAATAAACACAATATTGAAACAATTGATCACATGCTAACCATATGTTGCTTGAAAAAGTTAATCATGGCATCCATTTGAAAAACAGGAAGGATTGCTCACTTCCGGTGACTAGAGAGACGGATAACTTCACACAGGGGGGGGGGGGGGCATGCACACACCACGCCGCAGCCAAACAGCAAAGGGTGCCCCCACAACCAAAATACAGGCCCACAGACCTGGCGGCCTGTTCCCTGTGTCCTCTGAATAAAAAGAGTGAATAGAAGCCAAAGACTAAAATTAGTCTGATTATATAAATCTATCTAGGGCTGGCATCAAAAAGTTAAAGTGGTGGTTACACACGTACCTATTTCATTAGGAGCATATAGAAACACAAGGTCTAGTCTCTACAAAGGACGGATAGAAATGGGGGTGGGTGGATACCAAATGCACTGTAGTATACAATAAAAAAAGGGGAGAAAAAATGGCGCAGAATGAGTTCTAGGCAGAGTAAAAATCAAAGGGATCAATGAATGTTAATGTTGATGTTGCAAGCACTAGCGGCAGCTACCATGAGCAGAAGCAGACTCTGTAAAATATAATGAGGAAAGAAAGGTGCGCCAATCTAAGTGCAGTAAAACAGGCTTTAATTAGCAAATTTGTATAAAAACAGCCAAATGGCTACTCACAGGATACAGGAATAATACAGGCATGTAAGGAGTTAAAGGTGGTCCGGAGTCATCTAAGGCGGTCCTCAGGGGAGATGTTGGTTCCAGATGGAGAGAGGTAGCTGAAGATGGCTGAAGGCAGGAAGGCAGGTTGCGGTGTCAGCAAGGGAAGTCAAGAAAAACCAGGCATCCAAGCTGCAGGTGTTGTGATGCGCCCTGTGTCATCAGGGTAGACATGGGATAACCAGGAAGCTGCAGTTCAGCGAGGACTTCAGCGTGCGCTTCAGCGTGGAGCGCAGCGTGCCGTCGGACCGGAAGTGACGTGGGGATAGAACGGACCAATGGGATGACGCGTTTCACAGCATCCGCTGTTTCATCAGATCCATAGAAGGCATTATCATAGGTGGGTGTGATATAGTAGAGAGACGTGGCGTGATTGGTTGAAATCATACTGGTGGAAGTAAATCAGCATGGTGATTTACTTCCACCAGTATGATTTCAACCAATCACGCCACGTCTCTCTACTATATCACACCCACCTATGATAATGCCTTCTATGGATCTGATGAAACAGCGGATGCTGTGAAACGCGTCATCCCATTGGTCCGTTCTATCCCCACGTCACTTCCGGTCCGACGGCACGCTGCGCTCCACGCTGAAGCGCACGCTGAAGTCCTCGCTGAACTGCAGCTTCCTGGTTATCCCATGTCTACCCTGATGACACAGGGCGCATCACAACACCTGCAGCTTGGATGCCTGGTTTTTCTTGACTTCCCTTGCTGACACCGCAACCTGCCTTCCTGCCTTCAGCCATCTTCAGCTACCTCTCTCTATCTGGAACCAACATCTCCCCTGAGGACCGCCTTAGATGACTCCGGACCACCTTTAACTCCTTACATGCCTGTATTATTCCTGTATCCTGTGAGTAGCCATTTGGCTGTTTTTATACAAATTTGCTAATTAAAGCCTGTTTTACTGCACTTAGATTGGCGCACCTTTCTTTCCTCACTGTAGTATACAACAACCAGGCTTGGAACATCCCCTTGTGTATAAATACCTTGATTGCACAATATCAGGCTCTATAGTGAGTCCCATATGGTGTGATTGCCAAATAAGCCTTTCCAAAAATTGTGGCAGACTATAAACAAAAAAAGACACACCACTGTCCATGATATATTATCAATGGAAAATTGTGCTTTCAAGTAACAGAAGGGTTAAAAAGATGCTCAAAGGTAAAAATATATATATATTTTTAATAATCAGAAAACTAGTTGGTTGTTGTTATTACCTATTAGTAGTGCAGGATGGAAGCAGTCCACTCAGTCCGAATAGCAGCATGGAAATAAACAAACATCCTTGGGTCTGTTATATATAGTGCTGCATATTAGTGATAACACCTAACAGCTGGTCTGCTTTCAGAGAGGAAAGGGAAAGGAGGCCGGACGGAGGTGGCGCCCTCCGAGTCCCCGGCACGCAGGCCCGCCCCCTGCCATCCAGATGGAACAGGGACGTCGAGAAGCGGCGTCATGACGTCACGCGCTCCAGAGTGGAGCGCGCCGTGAATGGGAGGCGGGGGACCGGCATCCGTGTCAGCGGCTCGCGGCGCAGTGGTTGTCATGGCGATGTGAAAACATCAGCCATGAACAACCATAAAAATGGAGGCCTAATGCAATACCCCCACCAGGAGACACCGCAAAGGCCCCCGTACGCCGAGTGAAAGGTCAGCAGCACGGGGGACACGCCCACCCAAGGGAGGATAAATCAGTTATCTTGTAGTCCACGGAAGAAAAAAGACATAACTGTTTAACGAATTACACTTTATGGAGGAAAATAAAAATATAAAAAATCAAGATCTAATACGTAATTTACATTAATTGTGTTTAAAAAGGGGTCATGAGGAAGATTTATTTCAACATATACAGTTGCAAAAAAAAGTATGTGAACCCTTTTGGAATGATATGGATTTCTGCACAAATTGGTCATGAAATGTGATCTGATCTTCATCTAAGTCACAACAATAGACAGTCACAGTCTGCTTAACCACTTGACAACTGGGCACTTAAACCCCCTTCCTAACCAGACGAATTTTCAGCTTTCGGTGCTCTCACATTTTGAATGACAATTACTCAGTCATGCAACACTGTACCCATATGAAATTTTCGTCCTTTTTTTCACACAAATAGAGCTTTCTTTTGGTGGTATTTGATTGCCTCTGGGTTTTTTATTTTTTGTGCTATAAATGAAAAAAGACCGATTTTTTTTTAAAAAAATGAATTTTTCTTAATTTCTATTATAATATTTTGCAAATAAGTAATTTTTCTTCATAAATTTGGGCAAAAATTTATACTGCTACATATCTTTGGTAAAAATAACCCAAATTAGTGGATATTATTTAGTCTGTGTGAAAGTTATAGGGTCTACAAGCTATGTAGCCAATCACTGAAAATGTATCAATTTGATTACACCTGATGTACTGACAGCCTATCTCATTTCTTGAGACCCTAACAATCCAGAAAAGAACAAATACCCCCCAAATGACCCCTTTTTGGAAAGTAGACATTCCAAGGTAGTTAGTAAGAGGCATAGTTAGTTTTTTGAGGTTGTAATTTTTTCTCACAATTCTTTGCAAAATTAAGATTTTTTATTTTTATTTTTTCACACCAAATTGTCATTATAACAGGTTATTTCTCTCACATGGCATGCACATTCCACAAATGACACCCCAAAATATATTCTGCTACTCCTCCTGAGTATTACGATACCACATGTGTGAGACTTTTACACAGCCTGGCCACATACAGAGGTCCAACACTGAAGTAGCCCCTTCAGGCGTTCTAGGAGCATAAATTACACATCTAATCTCTCAACCACCTATTACACTTTTGAAGGCCCTGGAGCACCAGGTCAATGGAAACGCCAACAAAGTGACCCCATTTTGGAAAGCAAACACCCCAACGTATAATCTATGAGGCATTATGAGTCTTTTGAACTGTTCATTTTTTTCCAGAAGTTTTTGGAAAATGTGGAAAAAAAATGAAAACGCATTTTTTTTTACACAAAGTTGTCTATTTATAAGATATTTCCAACACATAGCATGTACATAGCAAAAATTACACCCCAAAATATATTCTCCTACTCCTCCTGAGTATAGCGATACCACATGTGTGAGACTTTTACACAGCCTGGCCATATACAGAGGCCCAACATTGAAGTAGCAACTTCAGGCGTTCTAGGAGCATAAATTACACATCTAATCTCTCAACCACCTATTACACTTTTGAAGGCCCTGGAGCACCAGGACAATGGAAACGCCAACAAAGTGACCCCATTTTGGAAAGCAAACACCCCAACGTATAATCTATGAGCTGACAATAAAAATAGGTATCAAAATACAACCGCTTCTAATATCTTGTACCACCACTGCGCCAATGCAAAAAAATGTGAAAAAATATATTAAACTAAAGCTGCCACTTAAAATGATAAATATGAAAACAGAATTTAAACCTAAAAACACGCAGGTGAAAATTAGGAGAAAATGTAGCGCTAATAAACGAAAATCACTTAACTAATATAATAACATTCACTAGTGAAACTGTGATAATCAAATTGTACTCCACGTGACATGTGATAAAATTCAAAAACAATAGTCCATAAAGTGAAATAATGTTCCAAAGAAGAAAGAAATATTCCAAAAAGAGATGTGTAGTCTTCTTAATAGAGAATATCTTCCACCCCACCGTGCACGTATCAGCTCCCCTTTGAAAATGCACTCACCAGCTGTAAATGCCTCCCACTCTCGTGTTCGGCTCAAAGGCTTGCTAGTTAACCACTAGAAGGTGAACGACCATCAGCTGAAAGCTTGTGTGTCAACACAGGATGTTCCATACATGTAAAAATAAAAAGGTGCTCCAATAGTGTAAAATAGTAACGACCAAATTTATTCAAATACACAACCACACTTCAAATATTACACTCACATGATATGAAAATAAAACCAGCCTTAAATCAATCACAGCAAGCAGAAAAAAGTGTAAGATGGCACTGCAGTGATTTGCGGTCACGGCGGACCCAAGGTGTACGCTCGGTACAGGTCTCTCACCCCCTCCTGAGCTCCGGGTCACAGCAGCCGTGTAGCGTTCTTAGCCTCAGCGTGTCACGATAATGTCAATGATAATGCAGCCATGCACCCGACGTTGTAAGTGTAAGATGGCACTTAAAGGGATAAAGGGAAGTTGTGAGGGAATGAGCAGCCAATCCCATGAATAAGTCCTAGTGACGAAACGTCGGGTGCATGGCTGCATTATCATTGACATTATCGTGACACGCTGAGGCTAAGAACGCTACACGGCTGCTGTGACCCGGAGCTCAGGAGGGGGTGAAAGACCTGTACCGAGCGTACACCTTGGGTCAGTTCCGGAGAAGGCAGCGGTATGTACAGTGGCATAAGGGGTGTGGCGGTAAATGACAATTACGTTTACCATACTTTCCTAATAATGTAGAAAAGTATGGTAACGACGGAAACATCGACCAAAACAAAGGCCTGGTTGGGAAGGACAATCGGGACAATAATACACAGTGTCTCTTCTAGTTCCTTCTTTGGAGCACACCCGGCATCTCTTCTGATGTTTTCGGCCTGTTTCATGGGGAGGGAGTTTATCAGGAAAGTGGCATTCATGGAGTCTGCTCACTGAATCCGAGCGAATGCTTTCTGGTGGGTCTTCAGGGTACAAAAGGGTGGAGATAATTTCTTCGTACTGAAAATAAGATAAGGGGGTCCTTGTAGATTTACGGTAAATGACATAAGTATTGTAAAGGGCCATACTGAAAAGATATATGGAGACCTTTTTATACCAATAGCGGCTTTTTCTTGTGGGAAGATAGGGTTCAATCATCTGATCATTAAAATCGACTCCCCCCATGAACAAATTATAATCATGAACACATGCTGGTTTTTGGATAGGGCCGTTTCTTCTGGGGATTTCCACGTAGGTGTTGTTATGTATCGTTGAGAGCATGTGGACGTTTCTTCTGTCCCTCCACCTGATAGCCAATAGCTCTTCATTCCGCAAAGACGCTGTCTCCCCTTTTCATAGTCTTTCAGTAACGAGCCTTTGCAGGAAACCCTTCCTGTTGGCTCGCACTGTACCACACGCAGGAGTGCCCTTCCGGTAAAGGTGGCGGAAGAGGGGGATGCTGGTATAGTAATTATCCACATAAAGGTGGTAACCCTTTTCAAGGAGTGGATATATAAGCTCCCAAACAACCTTTCCGCTGGCACCGATGTACTCTGGACATTCAGGGGGATGCAGTTGGGAGTCCTTCCCTTCATACACCAGGAAGGCGTAAATGTAGCCCGTGGCTCGGTCACATAGCTTGTAGATTTTACCCCATATCGGGTCCTTTTGCTTGGAATAAACTGCTTGATGCCAAGCCTGCCTGTGAAGTGGACCAATGACTCATCCACGGATATATTTTGGTCGGGGATATATAACTGGGGGAATTTCTCAGAGAAAAAATTTAGAAGTGGCCGAATTTTAAATAATTTGTCATGTGATGGGTCATTTCGGGGAGGGCACTGGGTATTGACATTGTAATGGAGAAAGCGCATTATCATGAGGTATCTGGATCTTGACATAATGGATGAAAAGACTGGCATGTGCTGGATGGGTTTGGTGGACCAATAGGAGTATACTTAATTTTTTTTTGAGAGCCCCATGTTGAACGTTAGGCCTAAAAATAATTTAAATTCCTCCACTGTCAATTCTCTCCACACATAGGGACGGGCATACCTTGAACCAGGGTTGTTTATTATGAATTGTTGTGCAACGAGGTTGCACTGGGTCACGATGGAGGATAATAGGTCTTGGGTAAAAATTAAATTAAAAAAATCAATAGGGGCAAAATTCTCTGTGTTCACCTGAACACCTGGCTGGGTGGTGAAAGGGGGGATGTTTGCTGCTCCTGAATTGGGGGGAAGCCACAGAGGGTTTTCAAGGGCATAGGGAAGGCTGGCATGGGTCCTAACCCTTTGGGGCTGAGATGACACCCCGCTAGTTCTTGGCCTTTGCTGTAGTGGTACTTCATTTCTTGTGGATGGCACTGTGCTACTGGTGGATGGCACTGAGCTGCTGGTTGATGCCACAGCGCTACTTGTGGTAGCCTGCTGCTCCATGTCAGAACGCCTTCGTTTCCTGGGCACACTTTCCACTTCCTCTGAATCTGTAGAAGACCCACTGCTTATAACAGGTTCATATTCTGAACCAGAATCAGACTCAGGGAGCTCGTCGCTGCTCTCGTCAGTCAAGCAAAGCTGTTGGTATGCCTCCTCAGCGGAAAACATTTTTTTCGCCATACTGGTGACTGTGGGCTGTGGTCACAAACTGTGGTAGGAAAACAGATATGGCTGCACTGATGGGTGCTGATGAGGCTGGTCTAATGAGGCTGCACTGCTGGGTTCTGATGAGGGTGCTGCTGGGTTCTGATGAGGGTGCTGCTGGGTTCTGAGGAGGGTGCTGCTGGGTTCTGAGGAGGGTGCTGCTGGGTTCTGATGAGGATGCTGCTGGGTTCTGATGAGGATGCTACTGGGTTCTGATGAGGGTGCTGCTGGGTTCTGATGAGGGTGCACTGCTGTTAACTGATGAGTAGTGATGAGCCGAACACCCCCGTGTTCGGTTCGCACCAGAACCCGCGAACGGACCGAAAGTTCGTACGAACATTAGAACCCTATTAAATACAATGGATGCGAACATTCGAATTCTAAAGTGCTAATTATAACGACTATTATGCATGTTATTGTCCTAAAAAGGGTTTGGGAACCCGGGTTCTGCACCAGGGGACATGTATCAATGCAAAAAGAAGTTTTAAAAACGGTCGTTTTTCGGGAGCAGTCATTTTAATGATGCATAAAGTGAAAAAAAAAAAGTCAAATATTCCTTTAAATATCGTACCTGGGGGGTGTCTAAAGTATGCCTGTGAAGTGCCACGTGTTTCCCGTGTTTAGAACTGTCCCTGCACAAAATGACACTTCTAAAGGAAAAAAAAGCCATTTAAAACTGCTTGCGGCTTTAATGTAATGTCTGGTCCCGGTAATATGGATGAAAATCTTTAAGAAAAATGGCATAGCTACCCCATGACCCCCCCCCCCCCTACCCCAGCCCATTACCAGCCCCTTTGGGTCTTGTATGGATATTAAGGGGAACCCCGCACATAAAATAAAAAAGGCCCTATATACTCTGAACAGCCGTATACAGGCGGTGCATACAAGACAGGGACTGTAGGTTTGTTCTTATGTAGAATCTGTTTGTAATTTTGAACAGGTACATTGTTTAAGTGTAGCTCCAGCCCAAAAATCTATTTTTAAACTTTTTGGAAAACATAGGTAAGGGTTATCACCCCTGTAACATTTGTTTTGCTGTCTGTGCCCCTGTTCAGAACATTTCACCTCACTTTCCGTCCCAATGACAACTGTTTTTGAAATGTGGTGTTTTTCTTGAAACAAGGATTGGTGATAAAGCATCAGTACAGAGGAGACACCTTTCTCCCATATTAATTCTTACAGGAGAGAATTTTCCTTCCAAGGGGTAGATTTCCTCTCACTTCCTGTTGTCTTCTTGCGTTTGCAAGTAGGAGTCGTTTGTAAGTTGGATGTTTGAAAGTAGGGACCTGCCGTATATACTCAGCAGAAATAGGCCCCTTAGTTGTTGGTGTTGGCACAACACTGTAAGCACTCACAGTTACTCTTGGTTGGTGCTGGAACGCCCTGCTGTCAACTATTATATCAGGAATTTTAATTACATATAATTATTGAACAGTGGTAGTAAAAATTGGGCCTTTGATGGTGGTGCTGGTGCCACAACACTGTAAGCCCTGACAGTTACTCTTGGTGGGTGCAGCAATGGGCCCTGCTGTGAATTATTAGATCAAGAATTGTAATTGCATGCCCCTGTTGAACAGGGGCTGAAAAATTGGGCCTTTCGTGGTGGTGGTGGTGGTGGTGGTGTTGCCACAACACTGTAAGCCCTCAGAGTTACTCTTGGTGGGTGCAGGAATGGGCCCTGCTGTGAATTATTAGATCAAGAATTGTAATTACATGCCCCTTTTGAACAGGGGCTGAAAAATTGGGCCTTTCGTGGTGGTGGTGGTGGTGGCGTTGCCACAACACTGTAAGCCCTCAGAGTTACTCTTGGTGGGTGCAGCAATGGGCCCTGCTGTGAATTATTAGAACAAGAATTGTAATTACATGCCCCTGTTGAACAGGGGCTGAAAAATTGGGCCTTAGGCACTGGTGGCACAACACTACAACCCCTCACAGATACTGTACTTGGAGCACAGCAATGAGCCCTATGGCAAATTATTGCTTCAAAAATTGTAATTACACGCCCCTGTTGAACAGGGGCTGAAAAATTGGGCCTTAGCCACTGGTGGCGGCACCCATAAACAAAAATGATCTTCCAAGCTATCATCATCAATCGTATCATTGAGGACTCGGAGGAGGAGGATAGCCAGTCAACATAACAGCACAGGCACTCAGCATCAGCATCAGTCTTGAAGGGATGTGACATGTTAAAATCAATTAGTCTGTTATATCAGCATCAGGTGTGTGGTAGCTGGTGGTGATCCAAGACTGGTTCATCTTGATGAAAGTCAGTCGATCAACCGAGTCGGTGGACAGGCGCACCCTGTGATCCGTGACAAATCCTCCAGCAGCACTGAATGTGCGTTCCGAAAGAACGCTGGATGCAGGACAGGCCAGTAGCTCAATTGCATACTGTGCAAGCTCTGGCCAGTGATCCATCCTCAAGACCCAGTAAGCCAGAGGATTTTCGGTGGGGAAGGTGTCCAAGTCTGACCTTGCCCCTAGATATTCCTGCACCATGTTTATCAGACGCTGGCGATGGTTGCTGGAACCGATCATACTTTGGGGCTGCGGACTAAAGAATTGTCTGAACGCATCGGTCAGACGGCCACCTTCCCCACCACTCCTTCTTTGACTGGCCGAAGCCTCAGCAACTCGTTGTCCAGGACCAGGAGTTTGTAACCTCCCAGTCTCTGGGAACATAAGGTCCGCAACCTTACCCTTGTACCGTGGATCAAGGAGAGTGGCCAGCCAGTAATGGTCCCTCTCCTTGATCCGAAGAATACGAGGATCCTTCCGCAGACTTTGCAGGATCAGGGAGGCCATGCAGCGTAGGTTTGCTGAGGCATTCGGTCCGGAGTCCTCTGGGTCACTAAGGACGACATGATCCGCAGCCACCTCCTCCCAGCCACGTACAAGTCCACTGGTTTCTTGGGACTGTAAATCATCCCTAAAAGACTGCTGCTGATGATGCTGAGTGCCAGCCTCCACCTCCATGCTTACACAATCCTCCTCCTCCTCCTCTTCCTGTGCGATGGGTGGGACAGAAGGAACACTGTCTGGGTAAAGGGGGCCTTGAGAGGCAAGGAAGTCCTCCTCTTCCTGCCTCTGTTCTGCCTCAAGTGCCCTGTCCATTATTCCACGCAGCGTGTGCTCCAACAGGTGGACAAGAGGTACAGTGTCACTGATGCATGCACTGTCACTGCTCACCATCCTCGTGGCCTCCTCAAATGGTGCCAGGACAGTCCATGCATCCCTGATCATGCCCCACTGGCGTGGAGAAAAAAAACCAAGCTCCCCTGACCCTGTCCTGGTGCCGTAGTCGCACAGGTACTCATTGATGGCCCTCTGCTGCATGTGCAGCCGCTGCAGCATGGCCAACGTTGAGTTCCACCTGGTGGGCATGTCACATATAAGGCGGTTCTTGGGCAGGTTCAACTCCTTTTGCAGCTCAGCCAGGCGAGCACTGGCATTATAAGATCTGCGGAAATGCACACAGACTTTCCTGGCCTGCCTCAGGACATCCTGTAAGCCCGGGTACCTGCCCAAGAACCGCTGCACCACCAGGTTAAGGACGTGAGCCACACAGGGCACATGGGTCAGTTGTCCCTGTCGGAGGGCGGAGAGGAGGTTGGTGCCATTGTCGCAAACCACCATTCCTGGCTTAAGCTGGCATGGCGTCAACCACCTCTCGGCCTGGCCCTGCAGAGCAGACAGGACCTCTGCCCCAGTGTGGCTTCTGTCCCCCAAACACACCAGCGCAAGCACGGCATGGCATCTTTTTGCCTGCGTACTTGCGTAGCCCCTTGAACGGCTACGGAGCACCGCTGGTTCAGAGGACAAAGCACAGGAAGAGGCCATGGAGGAAGAAGAAGAGGAGGGGGTGGAGGAGAGAGGTGTGTCACAACCAGTAGTAGCATTTTGGAGGCGTGGCGGTGGAACAACCTCCAACACTACTGCACCTTGTCCTGCATCCTTCCCAGCTGCCAAAAGAGTGACCCAATGGGCCGTGAAAGAAAGGTAACGTCCCTGTCCATGCCTGCTGGACCATGAGTCAGCGGTAATATGCACCTTACCGCTGACCGCCCTGTCCAGCGAGGCCAAGACATTGCCTTCCACATGCCGGTAGAGAGCCGGAATAGCCTTCCGTGAGAAAAAGTGGCGTTTGGGAACCTGCCACTGAGGAACCGCACATTGCACAAACTCACGGAAGGGGGCCGAGTCTACCAACTGAAAAGGCAGCAGTTGAAGCGCTAGCAATTTAGCCAAGCTAGCATTCAACCGCTGGGCATGTGGATGGCTGGGAGTGAACTTCTTTCGACGGTCCAGCAGCTGGGGCAGGGAAATTTGCCTGCTAGAATCGGACGTCGGTGTACTGCTAGCAGAGTGGCCGCAAGTACTTGGCTGTGACACACCTAATTCTACACCTTCATTCCTCTCAGTGCATGTTTCAGAGAGGACTGAAGTTATAGTGGGGTTGGAGATCCCAGCTGATGCGGTGCAAGGAGAGGTCCGCTTTGTTCTTTGGTGTGGGTCTTTGAGGTAGGCTTGCCAACGAGCTGCATGGCAGGTCAACATATGTCTGGTCAGGCATGTGGTACCCAAGCGGCTGATGTTTTGGCCACGCGATATACGCTTGAGACATATGTTGCAAACAGCAGCTGTGCGATCTGATGCACTAGCCTCAAAAAAGGCCCACACCAAAGAACTTTTTGAATGACGGGCAGAGGCAGCGCCCTGCACAGGCGGAGCTCTGCGGTGTGATTCCGTCGGTGTACTGCCCTTACGCTGGCCACCAAAGGGCATCCTGCCTCGTTGGAGATGTGCCTCCTCCTCATCCTCCTCCTCCTCCTCTCTCCTATTAGGCACCCACGTGGAGTCAGTGACCTCATCATCCCCTCCCTCCTCATCACTGGAGCCAATCTGGCAGTATGCTGCAGCTGCTGGAACATGACTGCCAGATTGGTGTCCTTCTTGAGCATCCCCTCTGTCTGCTCTCACGCTACTGCCTTCCTGTAGCTGGGTTTCATCATCAGACCCTTCGAAACGCTGGGCATCCTCCTGGAGCATGTACCCAACACTGTGCTCAAACAGTTTGGGGGACTCCTCAGGAGGAGGACATGGTGGGTCTAGGGAAGGAGTGACTGATGATGAGTCTGACATTGATACCAGGGAAGAGGACGCTTTGGCAGCTGCTTTGCCAGTACCCTGAGCCTGGGTGAGAGAGGATGAGGAGGAGGAGGAGGGCTTGGTCATCCACTCTACCAAGTCTTCGGCATGATGTGGCTCAACATGTCCAGGTGCCGAAAAGAAGGACAAGCGTGTCCCATGGCCATGTGCTGATGACAATGCACCGCGTCCATGACCAGCACTGTTGCCCCCAGACACAGAGCCTGCTTGCCCTCTTTTATTGCCTCCTGACTGTCTGCCTCTCCTTGTTTGCCTTCCAGACATTCTAATAGATGGCCTGCAGGGAGATGGGAAAAAAGCAATAAGGGCTACCTTCAGGTGTCCTTCTCTGTCCCTTTACTTAAGGATTTCTAAATATGGTTGAGGATGATTGCTTTCGCACAGAATAGCACAACGACAATTTCCCTGACTGTCCAAAAAACAAGGATTTCAAAGATGGTTGATGAGGAATGCTTTAGCACAGTATAGCACAAGGAGAATTTCCCTCACTGTCCTTCCCTGTCCCTAGAAACAAGGATTATCACAGTGAAAGAAACTGACACTCTCCCTACCTATAGTTTTCTGTCCCTAGAAAAAATGTTTTTTTAAAGATGGTTGATGATCAATGCTTTAGCACACTATAGCACAAGGAGAATTTCCCTCACTGTCCTTCCCTGTCCCTAGAAACAAGGATTATCACAGTGAAAGAAACTGACACTCTCCCTACCTATAGTTTTCTGTCCCTAGAAAAAATGTTTTTTTAAAGATGGTTGATGATCAATGCTTTAGCACACTATAGCACAAAGAGAATTTCCCTCACTGTCCTTCCCTGTCCCTAGAAACAAGGATTATCACAGTGAAAGAAACTGACACTCTTCCTACCTATAGTTTTCTGTCCCTAGAAAAAATGTTTTTTTAAAGATGGTTGATGATCAATGCTTTAGCACACTATAGCACAAGGAGAATTTCCCTCACTGTCCTTCCCTGTCCCTAGAAACAAGGATTATCACAGTGAAAGAAACTGACACTCTTCCTACCTATAGTTTTCTGTCCCTAGAAAAAATGTTTTTTTAAAGATGGTTGATGATCAATGCTTTAGCACAGTATAGCACAAGGAGAATTTCCCTCACTGTCCTTCCCTGTCCCTAGAAACAAGGATTATCACAGTGAAAGAAACTGACACTCTCCCTACCTATAGTTTTCTGTCCCTAGAAAAAATGTTTTTTTAAAGATGGTTGATGATCAATGCTTTAGCACACTATAGCACAAGGAGAATTTCCCTCACTGTCCTTCCCTGTCCCTAGAAACAAGGATTATCACAGTGAAAGAAACTGACACTCTTCCTACCTATAGTTTTCTGTCCCTAGAAAAAATGTTTTTTTAAAGATGGTTGATGATCAATGCTTTAGCACACTATAGCACAAGGAGAATTTCCCTCACTGTCCTTCCCTGTCCCTAGAAACAAGGATTATCACAGTAAAACACACTGACACTCTCCCTACCTATAGTTTTCTGTCCCTAGAAAAAATGATTTTTTAAAGATGGTTGATGATCAATGCTTTAGCACACTATAGCACAAGGAGAATTTCCCTCACTGTCCTTCCCTGTCCCTAGAAACAAGGATTATCACAGTGAAAGAAACTGACACTCTTCCTACCTATAGTTTTCTGTCCCTAGAAAAAATGTTTTTTTAAAGATGGTTGATGATCAATGCTTTAGCACACTATAGCACAAGGAGAATTTCCCTCACTGTCCTTCCCTGTCCCTAGAAACAAGGATTATCACAGTGAAAGAAACTGACACTCTTCCTACCTATAGTTTTCTGTCCCTAGAAAAAATGTTTTTTTAAAGATGGTTGATGATCAATGCTTTAGCACAGTATAGCACAAGGAGAATTTCCCTCACTGTCCTTCCCTGTCCCTAGAAACAAGGATTATCACAGTGAAATAAACTGACACTCTCCCTACCTATAGTTTTCTGTCCCTAGAAAAAATGTTTTTTTAAAGATGGTTGATGATCAATGCTTTAGCACACTATAGCACAAGGAGAATTTCCCTCACTGTCCTTCCCTGTCCATAGAAACAAGGATTATCACAGTGAAAGAAACTGACACTCTTCCTACCTATAGTTTTCTGTCCCTAGAAAAAATGTTTTTTTAAAGATGGTTGATGATCAATGCTTTAGCACACTATAGCACAAGGAGAATTTCCCTCACTGTCCTTCCCTGTCCCTAGAAACAAGGATTATCACAGTAAAACACACTGACACTCTCCCTACCTATAGTTTTCTGTCCCTAGAAAAAATGATTTTTTAAAGATGGTTGATGATCAATGCTTTAGCACACTATAGCACAAGGAGAATTTCCCTCACTGTCCTTCCCTGTCCCTAGAAACAAGGATTCGCACAGTAAAACACACTGACACTCTCCCTACCTATCCTTCTCTTTTCCTAAACTAAAGGAATCCAGGTTAAGCAAGAAAAAAAATGTCACTGTCCCTGCCTATGCTTCTCTTTCCCTGCTCCGGAACACACTACACTAGGCCGCCGTGCTGGCGGCCTTTTATAGTGTGGGGCGTGTACTAAACCCCCTCAGCAATAATTGGCCACAGGCATCCTGCCTGTGGCCAATCATTGCTCTCCTCGCTGCCGGCGCTGTGATTGGCCAAGCATGCGGGGTCACAGTGCATGCTTGGCCAATCACAGCGCCTGGATGACACTGCGATGGCGTAGTGCATTGTGGGCCGTTCGCGTCACTCGAATTAGGCGCGAACGGCCCAAATCGTTCGATCTTCGTCGAACGATCGAACAGCCGATGTTCGAGTCGAACGTATGTTCGACTCGAACACCGAGCTCATCCCTACTGATGAGGGTGCACTTCTGGTAACTGATGAGGGTGCACTTCTGGTAACTGATGAGGGTGCACTGATGGGTACTGATGAGGGTGCACTGATGGGAAAAGATGAGGGTGCACTGATGTACACTAATGCACCACACTGATATGCACTGATAAGGCGGCGCTGATAAGTATCCACTGATGAGCACTCACTTATGGGCACTACTGTGGCACTGATGAGCGCTGTAGTTGAGCGCTGTAGTGGTGCAGATGAGCACTATAGTGGCGCTGATGTGGTACTGATGGCACCGATGGGGCACTGTAGTGGCACTGGGCACTGTAGTGGCACTGGTGGAGCACTGGCGGCACCGATGGGCACTGAAGTGGCAGAGGTGGCACTGATGAGCACTGGTGGCACTGATGAGCCTTGTAGTGGCACTGATCAGCCTTGTAGTGACACTGATTAGCCTTGTGGGGGCACTGATGGACACTAGTGGCACTGATGGGTACTCTGGTGGCACTGGTGGCACTGATGGGCACTGTAGTGGCACTGATGAGTATTTTTGTGGCACTGCTTACACAGATGGGTACTGTAGGGGCACTGATGGGTAGTGTGGGGCACAGATTGGCACTTGTGTGGCACTGTGTGGCACTGAAGGGCACTGCTGAGCACTGTAGTTCAATAAGAGACAAACACTCACTGTTAGATTATCTCTCTTCTCTCCTCACACGCTGTATCGATGTGAGGAGAGAAGAGAGCTGGACCTCTGTTTGACCCCAGATTGTTTACATTCTGATCGCTCCCTCATTGGAGAGAGCGATCAGGTGGTAAAGAGCCGCTATCATTGGCTCTTCACCGCGATCCTTGTTGCGCTGGGAGCCGTGAACTCAGCGAGCACGGACACTTCCGCGAGCGCGCACCAGGGGGCGCGTGGGAAGCGCGAGTGCACGAGGACGTCCCAGGGACGTGAGCTCAGGATAACTCGACCGCGCTGTGGACGTCTTTCGTCCATGGCGCGGTCGGCAAGTGGTTAAACTAATAACACACAAAGAATTAAATGTTACCATGTTTTTATTGAACACACCATGTAAACATTCACAGTGCAGGTGGAAAAAGTATGTGGACCCTTGGATTTAATAATTGGTTGAACCTCCTTTGGCAGCAATAACTTCAATCAAACGTTTCCTGTAGTTGCAGATCAGACGTGCACAACGGTCAGGAGTAATTCTTGACCATTCCTCTTTACAGAACTTTTTCAGTTCAGCAATATTCTTGGAATGTCTGGTGTGAATCGCTTTCTTGAGGTCGTGCCACAGCATCTCAATCGGGTTAAGGTCAGGACCCTGACTGGGCCACTCCAGAAGGCGTATTTTCTTCTGTTTAAGCCATTCTGTTGTTGATTTACTTCTATGCTTTGGATCGTTGTCCTGTTGCAACACCCATCTTCTGTTGAGCTTCAGCTGGTGGACAGGTGGCCTTAAGTTCTCCTGCAAAATGTCTTGATAAACTTGGGAATTCATTTTTCCTTCGATGATGGCAATCCTTCCAGGCCTTGACGCAGCAAAGCAGCCCCAAACCATGATGCCCCCACCACCATACTTCACAGTTGGGATGAGGTTTTGATGTTGGTGTGCTGTGCCTCTTTTTCTCCACACATAGTGTTGTGTGTTTCTTCCAAACAACTCAACTTTGGTTTCATCTGTCCACAGAATATTTTGCCAGTACTGCTGTGGAACATCCAGGTGCTCTTGTGCAAACTGTAAACGTGCAGCAATGGTTTTTTTTTGGAAAGCAGTGGCTTCCTCTGTGGTATCCTCCCATGAAATCCATTCTTGTTTAGTGTTTTACGTATCGTAGATTCGCTAACAGGGATGTTAGCATATGCCAGAGACTTTTGTAAGTCTTTAGCTGACACTCTAGGATTCTTCTTCACCTCATTGAGCAGTCTGCGCTGTGCTCTTGCAGTCATCTTTACAGGACGCCCACTCCTAGGGAGAGTAGCAGCAGTGCTGAACTTTCTCCATTTATAGACAATTTGTCTTACCGTGGACTGATGAACAGCAAGGCTTTTGGAGATACTTTTATAACCCTTTCCAGCTTTATGCAAGTCAACAATTCTTAATCGTAGGTCTTCTGAGAGCTCTTTTGTGCGAGGCATCATTCACATCAGGCAATGCTTCTTGTGAAAAGCAAACCCAGAACTGGTGTGTGCTTTTTATAGGGCAGGGCAGCTGTAACCAACACCTCCAATCTCATCTCATTGATTGGACTCCAGTTGGCTGACACCTCACTCCAATTAGCTCTTGAAGATCTCATTAGTCTAGGGATTCACATACTTTTTCCACCTGCACTGTGAATGTTTACATGGTGTGTTCAATAAAAACATGGTAACATTTAATTCTTTGTGTGTTATTAGTTTAAGCAGACTGTGATTGTCTATTGTTGTGACTTAGATGAAGATCAGATCACATTTTATGACCAATTTGTGCAGAATCCATATCATTCCAAAAGGGTTCACATACTTTTTTTTTGCAACTGTATACAGAGCTGGAAAATAATAGTAAATACTGGACAGTACAAACACATGTCCAGTAGGGCATATATAACAAATATCAGACAATTCTTAGACAATACATCAGCAATCTAGAGTATGGATCAAAGGGTTCAATAAATTCTCTGAACAGCCTCATAAGAGGTTTGTCATAAAGAGAATGTGTACATATACTTTACACAGTATTTAAGTTGGAACGACAGGATCTGCATCACTAGACTCCCATTCAGATCCCCCCGATGCAAAACCCTGTAAAATAGTTCTCAAGGAGATTGCTTCATTTAAACCCGGGGCTGGGTTGCGTGGAGGCGAAAGATCCATCTCTGTTCAACCTGCAGCAGGATCTTGTTCCAATCGCCACCACACAATCCCGGATGTACCCGGTCAAGGATCAAGAATGTAATCTTTGGAAACTTCACCCCATGTATGGCCGAAACATGTTTGCCCAATGGCAGACTGGGATTGCAGGACTTCATCGAAGCTATATGACGGTACGCTAGTTTCCAGAATTCTGTTTGTTTGTTTTGCCCACATAGAAGCATGCATAGTCGCACATAAGCAAATAAACCACACCAAAGGTGCGACAATTCACATAGAGCTTGGGAGCATACTTCTCGCCGTTGGGCAAGACTATGTTGGGCTTGACGTTGATAAATTGACAGCATGAACAACTGCCACATTTAAACGTTCCAAGACATTTGCAGGGATCTCGCTTACCCCCGCCTCCCACATATTCGCTCATCACCAATTGGTCCCTCAAAGATTTTGCCCGCTTAAAGGTAAAAGAAGGATGATCTTGGACAAAAGGGCCAACGGTCGGGTCCAGTTTAAGAACATGCTAAGATTTCTCGATAATATTTGTTATCCTAGTGTGCTGATTGGAGAATTTAGTAATGATTCGAATTGGATTCATTTTGTTTTTATTCTTAGCAGACATAGGATTATATCGCTCATATCGCGTTATGGAACAAGCTCTTTTAAACGCCTTCCTTAAACAAGTTTTCAAATACCCACGCGTCAGGAGTCTATCCCTCAAAGAATCAGCCTCTTGTTGAAAGACTGTATCATCGGTACAATTCCTCCTGGCACGTAGGTATTGACTGTAAGGGATTGCGCGAATAAGTTGTTTGGGATGGAAACTACTGGCGTGTAGTGATGAGCCGAACACCCCCGGGTTCGGTTCGCACCAGAACCCGCGAACGGACCGAAAGTTCGTACGAACATTAGAACCCTATTAAATACAATGGATGCGAACGTTCGAATTCTAAAGTGCTAATTATAACAACTATTATGCATGTTATTGTCCTAAAAAGGGTTTGGGAACCCGGGTTCTGCACCAGGGGACATGTATCAATGCAAAAAGAAGTTTTAAAAACGGTCGTTTTTCGGGAGCAGTCATTTTAATGATGCATAAAGTGAAAAAAAAAAGTCAAATATTCCTTTAAATATCGTACCTGGGGGGTGTCTAAAGTATGCCTGTGAAGTGCCACGTGTTTCCCGTGTTTAGAACTGTCCCTGCACAAAATGACACTTCTAAAGCAAAAAAAAGCCATTTAAAACTTCTTGCGGCTTTAATGTAATGTCTGGTCCCGGTAATATGGATGAAAATCTTTAAGAAAAATGGCATAGCTACCCCATGACCCCCCCCCCCCTACCCCAGCCCATTACCAGCCCCTTTGGGTCTTGTATGGATATTAAGGGGAACCCCGCACATAAAATAAAAAAGGCCCTATATACTCTGAACAGCCGTATACAGGCGGTGCATACAAGACAGGGACTGTAGGTTTGTTCTTATGTAGAATGTGTTTGTAATTTTGAACAGGTACATTGTTGAACTGTAGCTCCAGCCCAAAAATCTATTTTTAAACTTTTTGGGAAACATAGGTAAGGGTTATCACCCCTGTAACATTTGTTTTGCTGTCTGTGCCCCTGTTCAGAACATTTCACCTCACTTTCCGTCCCAATGACAACTGTTTTTGAAATGTGGTGTTTTTCTTGAAACAAGGATTGCTGATAAAGCATCAGTACAGAGGAGACACCTTTCTCCCATATTTATTCTTACAGGAGAGAATTTTCCTTCCTAGGGGTAGATTTCCTCTCACTTCCTGTTGTCTTCTTTCGTTTGCAAGTAGGAGTCGTTTGTAAGTTGGATGTTTGAAAGTAGGGACCTGCCGTATATACTCTGCAGAAATAGGCCCCTTAGTTGTTGGTGTTGGCACAACACTGTAAGCACTCACAGTTACTCTTGGTTGGTGCTGGAACGCCCTGCTGTCAACTATTATATCAGGAATTTTAATTACATACAATTGTTGAACAGTGGTAGTAAAAATTGGGGCTTTGATGGTGGTGCTGGTGCCACAACACTGTAAGCCCTGACAGTTACTCTTGGTGGGTGCAGCAATGGGCCCTGCTGTGAATTATTAGATCAAGAATTGTAATTGCATGCCCCTGTTGAACAGGGGCTGAAAAATTGGGCTTTTCGTGGTGGTGGTGGTGGTGGTGGTGTTGCCACAACACTGTAAGCCCTCAGAGTTACTCTTGGTGGGTGCAGGAATGGGCCCTGCTGTGAATTATTAGATCAAGAATTGTAATTACATGCCCCTTTTGAACAGTGGCTGAAAAATTGGGCCTTTCGTGGTGGTGGTGGTGGTGGCGTTGCCACAACACTGTAAGCCCTCAGACTTACTCTTGGTGGGTGCAGGCATGGGCCCTGCTGTGAATTATTACATCAAGAATTGTAATTGCATGCCCCTGTTGAACAGGGGCTGAAAAATTGGGCCTTAGGCCCTGGTGGCACAACACTACAACCCCTCACAGATACTGTACTTGGAGCACAGCAATGAGCCCTGTTGCAAAGTATTGCTTCAAAAATTGTAATGACACGCCCCTGTTAAACAGGGGCTGAAAAATTGGGCCTTAGGCACTGGTGGCACAACACTACAACCCCTCACAGATACTGTACTTGGAGCACAGCAATGAGCCCTATGGCAAATTATTGCTAAAAAAATTGTAAGTACACGCCCCTGTAAAACAGGGGCTGAAAAATTGGGCCTTAGCCACTGGTGGCGGCACCCATAAACAAAAATGATCTTCCAAGCTATCATCACCAATCGTATCATTGAGGACTCGGAGGAGGAGGATAGCCAGTCAACATAACAGCACAGGCACTCAGCATCAGCATCAGTCTTGAAGGGACGTGACATGTTAAAATCAATTAGTCTGTTATATCAGCATCAGGTGTGTGGTAGCTGGTGGTGATCCAAGACTGGTTCATCTTGATGAAAGTCAGTCGATCAACCGAGTCGGTGGACAGGCGCACCCTGTGATCCGTGACAAATCCTCCAGCAGCACTGAATGTGCGTTCCGAAAGAACGCTGGATGCAGGACAGGCCAGTAGCTCAATTGCATACTGTGCAAGCTCTGGCCAGTGATCCATCCTCAAGACCCAGTAAGCCAGAGGATTTTCGGTGGGGAAGGTGTCCAAGTCTGACCTTGCCCCTAGATATTCCTGCACCATGTTTATCAGACGCTGGCGATGGTTGCTGGAACCAATCATACTTTGGGGCTGCGGACTAAAGAATTGTCTGAACGCATCGGTCAGACGGCCACCTTCCCCACCGCTCCTTCTTTGACTGGCCGAAGCCTCAGCAACTCGTTGTCCTGGACCAGGAGTTTGTAACCTCCCAGTCTCTGGGAACGCGTTGCACAGACCTTTCTGCAAGGCCTCCCGGAGTTGTCTCATCCTCTGCTCCCTCTGCGACGGTAACATAAGGTCCGCAACCTTACCCTTGTACCGTGGATCAAGGAGAGTGGCCAGCCAGTAATGGTCCCTCTCCTTGATCCGAAGAATACGAGGATCCTTCCGCAGACTTTGCAGGATCAGGGAGGCCATGCAGCGTAGGTTTGCTGAGGCATTCGCTCCGGAGTCCTCTGGGTCACTAAGGACGACATGATCCGCAGTCACCTCCTCCCAGCCACGTACAAGTCCACTGGTTTCTTGGGACTGTAAATCATCCCTAAAAGACTGCTGCTGATGATGCTGAGTGCCAGCCTCCACCTCCATGCTGACACAATCCTCCTCCTCCTCCTCCTCCTCCTCCTCCTCCTCTTCCTCTTCCTGTGCGATGGGTGGGACAGAAGGAACACTGTCTGGGTAAAGGGGGCCTTGAGAGGCAAGGAAGTCCTCCTCTTCCTGCCTCTGTTCTGCCTCAAGTGCCCTGTCCATTATTCCACGCAGCGTGTGCTCCAACAGGTGGACAAGAGGTACAGTGTCACTGATGCATGCACTGTCACTGCTCACCATCCTCGTGGCCTCCTCAAATGGTGCCAGGACAGTGCATGCATCCCTGATCATGCCCCACTGGCGTGGAGAAAAAAAACCAAGCTCCCCTGACCCTGTCCTGGTGCCGTAGTCGCACAGGTACTCATTGATGGCCCTCTGCTGCATGTGCAGCCGCTGCAGCATGGCCAACGTTGAGTTCCACCTGGTGGGCATGTCACATATAAGGCGGTTCTTGGGCAGGTTCAACTCCTTTTGCAGCTCAGCCAGGCGAGCACTGGCATTATAAGATCTGCGGAAATGCACACAGACTTTCCTGGCCTGCCTCAGGACATCCTGTAAGCCCGGGTACCTGCCCAAGAACCGCTGCACCACCAGGTTAAGGACGTGAGCCACACAGGGCACATGGGTCAGTTGTCCCTGTCGGAGGGCGGAGAGGAGGTTGGTGCCATTGTCGCAAACCACCATTCCTGGCTTAAGCTGGCGTGGCGTCAACCACCTCTCGGCCTGGCCCTGCAGAGCAGACAGGACCTCTGCCCCAGTGTGGCTTCTGTCCCCCAAACACACCAGCGCAAGCACGGCATGGCATCTTTTTGCCTGCGTACTTGCGTAGCCCCGTGAACGGCTACGGAGCACCGCTGGTTCATAGGACAAACCACAGGAAGAGGCCATGGAGGAAGAAGAAGAGGAGGGGGTGGAGGAGAGAGGTGTGTCACAACCAGTAGTAGCATTTTGGAGTCGTGGCGGTGGGACAACCTCCAACACTACTGCACCTTGTCCTGCATCCTTCCCAGCTGCCAAAAGAGTGACCCAATGGGCCGTGAAAGAAAGGTAACGTCCCTGTCCATGCCTGCTGGACCATGAGTCAGCGGTAATATGCACCTTACCGCTGACCGCCCTGTCCAGCGAGGCCAAGACATTGCCTTCCACATGCCGGTAGAGAGCCGGAATAGCCTTCCGTGAGAAAAAGTGGCGTTTGGGAACCTGCCACTGAGGAACCACACATTGCACAAACTCACGGAAGGGGGCCGAGTCTACCAACTGAAAAGGCAGCAGTTGAAGCGCTAGCAATTTAGCCAAGCTAGCATTCAACCGCTGGGCATGTGGATGGCTGGGAGTGAACTTCTTTCGACGGTCCAGCAGCTGGGGCAGGGAAATTTGCCTGCTAGAATCGGACGTCGGTGTACTGCTAGCAGAGTGGCCGCAAGTACTTGGCTGTGACACACCTAATTCTACACCTTCATTCCTCTCAGTGCATGTTTCAGAGAGGACTGAAGTTATAGTGGGGTTGGAGATCCCAGCTGATGCGGTGCAAGGAGAGGTCCGCTTTGTTCTTTGGTGTGGGTCTTTGAGGTAGGCTTGCCAACGAGCTGCATGGCAGGTCAACATATGTCTGGTCAGGCATGTGGTACCCAAGCGGCTGATGTTTTGGCCACGCGATATACGCGTGAGACATATGTTGCAAACAGCAGCTGTGCGATCTGATGCACTAGCCTCAAAAAAGGCCCACACCAAGGAACTTTTTGAATGACGGGCAGAGGCAGCGCCCTGCACAGGCGGAGCTCTGCGGTGTGATTCCGTCGGTGTACTGCCCTTACGCTGGCCACCAAAGGGCATCCTGTCTCGTTGGAGATGTGCCTCCTCCTCATCCTCCTCCTCCTCTCTCCTATTAGGCACCCACGTGGAGTCAGTGACCTCATCATCCCCTCCCTCCTCATCACTGGAGCCAATCTGGCAGTATGCTGCAGCTGCTGGAACATGACTGCCAGATTGGTGTCCTTCTTGAGCATCCCCTCTGTCTGCTCTCACCCTACTGCCTTCCTGTAGCTGGGTTTCATCATCAGACCCTTCGAAACGCTGGGCATCCTCCTGGAGCATGTACCCAACACTGTGCTCAAACAGTTCGGGGGACTCCTCAGGAGGAGGACATGGTGGGTCTAGGGAAGGAGTGACTAATGATGAGTCTGACATTGATACCAGGGAAGAGGACGCTTTGGCAGCTGCTTTGCCAGTACCCTGAGCCTGGGTGAGAGAGGATGAGGAGGAGGAGGAGGGCTTGGTCATCCACTCTACCAAGTCTTCGGCATGATGTGGCTCAACATGTCCAGCTGCGGAAAAGAAGGACAAGCGTGTCCCATGGCCATGTGCTGATGACAATGCACCGCGTCCACGACCAGCACTGTTGCCCCCAGACACAGAGCCTGCTTGCCCTCTTTTATTGCCTCCTGACTGTCTGCCTCTCCTTGTTTGCCTTCCAGACATTCTAATAGATGGCCTGCAGGGAGATGGGAAAAAAGCAATAAGGGCTACCTTCAGGTGTCCTTCTCTGTCCCTTGAAACAAGGACTTGCACAGTGAAAGAAACTGACACTCTCCCTACCTACAGTTTTCTGTCCCTAGAAAAAATGTTTTTTTTAAGCACAATATAGCACAAGGAGAATTCACTCACTGTCCTTCCAGGTCCCTAGAAACAAGGACTTGCACAGTGAAAGAAACTGACACTCTCCCTACCTACAGTTTTCTGTCCCTAGAAAAAATGTTTTTTTTAAGCACAATATAGCACAAGGAGAATTCACTCACTGTCCTTCCAGGTCCCTAGAAACAAGGACTTGCACAGTGAAAGAAACTGACACTCTCCCTACCTACAGTTTTCTGTCCCTAGAAAAAATGTTTTTTTTAAGCACAATATAGCACAAGGAGAATTCACTCACTGTCCTTCCAGGTCCCTAGAAACAAGGACTTGCACAGTGAAAGAAACTGACACTCTCCCTACCTACAGTTTTCTGTCCCTAGAAAAAATGTTTTTTTTAAGCACACTATAGCACAAGGAGAATTCACTCACTGTCCTTCCCAGTCCCTAGAAACAAGGACTTGCACAGTGAAAGAAACTGACACTCTCCCTACCTACAGTTTTCTGTCCCTAGAAAAAATGTTTTTTTTAAGCACACTATAGCACAAGGAGAATTCACTCACTGTCCTTCCCAGTCCCTAGAAACAAGGACTTGCACAGTGAAAGAAACTGACACTCTCCCTACCTACAGTTTTCTGTCCCTAGAAAAAATGTTTTTTTTAAGCACAATATAGCACAAGGAGAATTCACTCACTGCCCTTCCAGGTCCCTGGAAACAAGGACTTGCACAGTGAAAGAAACTGACACTCTCCCTACCTACAGTTTTCTGTCCCTAGAAAAAATGTTTTTTTTTAAGCACAATATAGCACAAGGAGAATTCACTCACTGTCCTTCCAGGTCCCTAGAAACAAGGACTTGCACAGTGAAAGAAACTGACACTCTCCCTACCTACAGTTTTCTGTCCCTAGAAAAAATGTTTTTTTTAAGCACACTATAGCACAAGGAGAATTCACTCACTGTCCTTCCCAGTCCCTAGAAACAAGGACTTGCACAGTGAAAGAAACTGACACTCTCCCTACCTACAGTTTTCTGTCCCTAGAAAAAATGTTTTTTTTAAGCACAATATAGCACAAGGAGAATTCACTCACTGTCCTTCCAGGTCCCTAGAAACAAGGACTTGCACAGTGAAAGAAACTGACACTCTCCCTACCTACAGTTTTCTGTCCCTAGAAAAAATGTTTTTTTTAAGCACACTATAGCACAAGGAGAATTCACTCACTGTCCTTCCCAGTCCCTAGAAACAAGGACTTGCACAGTGAAAGAAACTGACACTCTCCCTACCTACAGTTTTCTGTCCCTAGAAAAAATGTTTTTTTTAAGCACACTATAGCACAAGGAGCATTCACTCACTGTCCTTCCAGGTCCCTGGAAACAAGGACTTGCACAGTGAAAGAAACTGACACTCTCCCTACCTACAGTTTTCTGTCCCTAGAAAAAATGTTTTTTTTAAGCACAATATAGCACAAGGAGAATTCACTCACTGTCCTTCCAGGTCCCTGGAAACAAGGACTTGCACAGTGAAAGAAACTGACACTCTCCCTACCTACAGTTTTCTGTCCCTAGAAAAAATGTTTTTTTTAAGCACAATATAGCACAAGGAGAATTCACTCACTGTCCTTCCAGGTCCCTGGAAACAAGGACTTGCACAGTGAAAGAAACTGACACTCTCCCTACCTACAGTTTTCTGTCCCTAGAAAAAATGTTTTTTTTAAGCACAATATAGCACAAGGAGAATTCACTCACTGTCCTTCCAGGTCCCTAGAAACAAGGACTTGCACAGTGAAAGAAACTGACACTCTCCCTACCTACAGTTTTCTGTCCCTAGAAAAAATGTTTTTTTTAAGCACAATATAGCACAAGGAGAATTCACTCACTGTCCTTCCAGGTCCCTGGAAACAAGGACTTGCACAGTGAAAGAAACTGACACTCTCCCTACCTACAGTTTTCTGTCCCTAGAAAAAATGTTTTTTTAAGCACAATATAGCACAAGGAGAATTCACTCACTGTCCTTCCAGGTCCCTGGAAACAAGGACTTGCACAGTGAAAGAAACTGACACTCTCCCTACCTACAGTTTTCTGTCCCTAGAAAAAATGTTTTTTTTAAGCACAATATAGCACAAGGAGAATTCACTCACTGTCCTTCCAGGTCCCTGGAAACAAGAACTTGCACAGTGAAAGAAACTGACACTCTCCCTACCTACAGTTTTCTGTCCCTAGAAAAAATGTTTTTTTTAAGCACAATATAGCACAAGGAGAATTCACTCACTGTCCTTCCAGGTCCCTAGAAACAAGGACTTGCACAGTGAAAGAAACTGACACTCTCCCTACCTACAGTTTTCTGTCCCTAGAAAAAATGTTTTTTTTAAGCACAATATAGCACAAGGAGAATTCACTCACTGTCCTTCCAGGTCCCTGGAAACAAGGACTTGCACAGTGAAAGAAACTGACACTCTCCCTACCTACAGTTTTCTGTCCCTAGAAAAAATGTTTTTTTTAAGCACAATATAGCACAAGGAGAATTCACTCACTGTCCTTCCAGGTCCCTAGAAACAAGGACTTGCACAGTGAAAGAAACTGACACTCTCCCTACCTACAGTTTTCTGTCCCTAGAAAAAATGTTTTTTTTAAGCACACTATAGCACAAGGAGAATTCACTCACTGTCCTTCCCAGTCCCTAGAAACAAGGACTTGCACAGTGAAAGAAACTGACACTCTCCCTACCTACAGTTTTCTGTCCCTAGAAAAAATGTTTTTTTTAAGCACACTATAGCACAAGGAGAATTCACTCACTGTCCTTCCCAGTCCCTAGAAACAAGGACTTGCACAGTGAAAGAAACTGACACTCTCCCTACCTACAGTTTTCTGTCCCTAGAAAAAATGTTTTTTTAAGCACAATATAGCACAAGGAGAATTCACTCACTGTCCTTCCAGGTCCCTGGAAACAAGGACTTGCACAGTGAAAGAAACTGACACTCTCCCTACCTACAGTTTTCTGTCCCTAGAAAAAATGTTTTTTTTAAGCACACTATAGCACAAGGAGAATTCACTCACTGTCCTTCCAGGTCCCTGGAAACAAGGACTTGCACAGTGAAAGAAACTGACACTCTCCCTACCTACAGTTTTCTGTCCCTAGAAAAAATGTTTTTTTTAAGCACAATATAGCACAAGGAGAATTCACTCACTGTCCTTCCAGGTCCCTGGAAACAAGGACTTGCACAGTGAAAGAAACTGACACTCTCCCTACCTACAGTTTTCTGTCCCTAGAAAAAATGTTTTTTTTAAGCACAATATAGCACAAGGAGAATTCACTCACTGTCCTTCCAGGTCCCTGGAAACAAGGACTTGCACAGTGAAAGAAACTGACACTCTCCCTACCTACAGTTTTCTGTCCCTAGAAAAAATGTTTTTTTTAAGAACAATATAGCACAAGGAGAATTCACTCACTGTCCTTCCAGGTCCCTGGAAACAAGGACTTGCACAGTGAAAGAAACTGACACTCTCCCTACCTACAGTTTTCTGTCCCTAGAAAAAATGTTTTTTTTAAGCACAATATAGCACAAGGAGAATTCACTCACTGTCCTTCCAGGTCCCTGGAAACAAGGACTTGCACAGTGAAAGAAACTGACACTCTCCCTACCTACAGTTTTCTGTCCCTAGAAAAAATGTTTTTTTTAAGCACAATATAGCACAAGGAGAATTCACTCACTGTCCTTCCAGGTCCCTGGAAACAAGGACTTGCACAGTGAAAGAAACTGACACTCTCCCTACCTACAGTTTTCTGTCCCTAGAAATTTTTTTTTTTTTAAGCACAATATAGCACAAGGAGAATTCACTCACTGTCCTTCCAGGTCCCTAGAAACAAGGACTTGCACAGTGAAAGAAACTGACACTCTCCCTACCTACAGTTTTCTGTCCCTAGAAAAAATGTTTTTTTTAAGCACACTATAGCACAAGCACAAAACACACTGACACTCTCCCTACCTATCCTTCTCTTTCCCTAAACTAAAGGAATCCAGGTTAAGCAAGAAAGAAATAAAAGTCACTGTCCCTGCCTATGCTGCTCTATCCCTGCTCCGGAACACACTACACTAGGCCGCCGTGCTGGCGGCCTTTTATAGTGTGGGGCGTGTACTAAACACCCTCAGCAATAATTGGCCACAGGCATCCTGCCTGTGGCCAATCATTGCTCTCCTCGCTGCCGGCGCTGTGATTGGCCAAGCATGCGGGGTCACAGTGCATGCTTGGCCAATCACAGCGCCTGGATGACACTGCGATGGCGTAGTGCATTGTGGGCCGTTCGCGTCACTCGAATTTGGCGCGAACGGCCCAAATCGTTCGATCTTCGTCGAACGATCGAACAGCCGATGTTCGAGTCGAACGTATGTTCGACTCGAACACGAAGCTCATCCCTACTGGCGTGTAATATTGAATTGCCTGATGTTGGCTTACGGTACAAAGAACTTGTAAGCAGACCATTGATATCCTTTTGAATCGTTACGTCATACCATTGGGGAGTGGTTCTACAGGAAGCAATATCCCTAACATAATAATTTATTCATTGCAGACATATATAGCACCTACAGTGCTTTGCATACTGTATGAAACATTTAATCTTTAAAATAATGTATATAAAGGAGGATGTAGGGCAGTGTCCAGAGGTCCGTAGTATGTAGGGCAGTGTCCAGAGGTCCGTAGTATGTAGGGCAGTGTCCAGAGGTCCGTAGTGTGTAGGGAAGTGTCCAGATGTCCGTAGTATGTAGGGCAGTGTACAGAGGTCATGAGTAGGTAGGGAAGTGCACAGAGATCTGTAATATGTAGAGAAGTATACAGAGGTCAGTAGTATGTAGGGCAGTGCACAGAGGTCAGTAGTATGTAGGGCAGTGTACAGAGGTCAGTAGTATGTAGGGCAATGTCCAGAGGTCTGTAGTATGTAGGGCAATATCGAGAGGTCTGTAGTATGTGAGCGTCGGCAGGGCAGAAGACTGGAAGTCAAAAGGGCAGAAGACTGGCGTTCAGGTTTGTGACATACAGGGCTCAGGAGGTCAAAGTACAGTAGGGCTTAGCACAAGGAGTTGGGAGGGCACAGTCTATAATACAAAAGGAATTTCCTCCATATGCAGAGCAGAAGCTGCTGTCCCATATCTTCCTGTTATGGTGGACTGATTCATTTACACCTGCCTTTCTATAGGGGTAAATGTATGTAGCGCCCTGCTACTTTTGAAAAGGCGCTATTCTGTAAATTTAGGGGTATCTGAGCTGTAAATAGCTCTGAGTGATTATGTAAATTGTTGGTTTCTGTTCCAGCTTTGGCTGTTTGTGCGCATTTCCCACTGTTGCCAGTAGGTGTCACTTTTGTCACAGGCCAGTGTGAGAAATACAGCCAGCTGAAGTGTATTGGATATTCTTTCTCCAGAAAACAGCCCAATCAGGAGCTTCTTTGTAGCTGGGCATGCTGGGGGAAGGATATTTAAGGGGCAGTGCCATGTGCTCCGGGATCTCTTCTCGCCTCATGGCCCTCCAGGCCGGAGGCTATGCTGCTGTGTTTGCTGCAAGTAGGCCCAGAAGCCTGTCTGGGGCCTACTTAACTGAAGGTGGTCCTGTGCTGTCTGTCCTGCGGGAAGAAGCCACTCAAGCAGAGAATATTCCAGGGGAGGACCTTACTGGAGAGGACCGAGCTGATGGCTGGTATCTCAGGAAGGGCCTGGTGACTCATTTGGAGGATGCACCCAAGTAAACCTACCTCACAGTACTACCGGATGGCTTAAAGGTTCAGGTACTGTGCAGCTGACCTAACTAACTGACTACTGGCAGAAGCAATCCTGTGGCAGGGGATTATCCAGGAGTTTCCATTTTTCATTCAAGTCTGTGGCAGAGACTTTGTCCGTGCTTCATACCGGCTGCTAGGTCGGTGTGAGAGGCCTATCCAGTTGTCGCAAGAACCAGAGGCAGAAATCTGTTGTCATCCGGATTCAAGAACCGCATTAGTGATCTGCAAAACCAAGATATCTGAACTTCCCCTAACCCTCTATCCCCTACCTGAAGTTGTTCAATAAAGCAATTGAGAAAAAGACTGATGTGACTGGCAATCACCTCTATTCTTATTATCACATAGACTCTTAAGTTTTGGGACGGTGAAATGTGGGGTAGCGGCAGGACCAAAAAATGAATCCAGCAGCTCCTACGGGGTTAGTGCTACATGTACTATCTGATTAGGACAGGTCCACCTGAAAATCTAACATGCGGACCTGATTGGACCCACCATGTGAAAGGGGCCTTAGTGATGGCGTCAGCAAGCAGTGACTGTTAGAAATTAGGTTTAAGGCTGGGTTTACACTGTGTGCGGATGCAGCTCACAGCAGGGGGTCCGCTGTGTCCCTGTTCTCCATTTCAGGGGCAAATCGAGTCCGAATTTTTGCCTCAATTCGGACCTGAAATGGAGCCAAAGACGCACAGGACCCTTATGCAATCCACTCCGCAGCCGTTTCCTCTAATGCGAATTGGATGCTGTTAACCCACATCCAATTCGCATCAGTGGGAACACAGCCTAAAACTGCACTGCCGAATTTCTCAGGACAGTGCTATATGAAAAAAAAAAGATGCCATCTTTGTCAGCTAATAGTGCTTTTTTACTTCTATCTAAACTTATAGGCCTGGTTCACACCAGTATGATTTTCAGTGCATTTTTAATTTTGCAGAAACACAGTACAATCCATGTTATGTGATTTAGCAGAGTTTTTAATAAACATTTTTAATGCAAACAGAAGATGCAAACAGCAGTCTTTCTTATGACATATTACATAGTCTTTTGTCCAGAATGCAGATCTCCCTAATCATTAGATTACGTACACTTTAAAAATAGAGGTATTGTTGCATATATGTACATGTAATACATGTAATATGTGGGGAAACCACAATTAACCATCAAGGTCCCTCTTCAAAATATGGTAACTTGCAGCACACTTTACACAGGTGATATGTATTTGTTTGCAACAGAACTTATATAGTTACATAGTTAGTCAGGTTGAAAAAAGACACAAGTCAATCTAGTTCAACCAATAAAAAAAGTAATAATAACTAAAGCTTTATCCCTGGTTCACACTGATGCAATGTGGGAAACACAGCGAATCTTGTGCACTTCCTGCACCGCATTGCAATCGCATAGCAGCGTCCATGCGATCTGCTGCGGGTGCCAATGTTAGATTATCGACACCCCGAAACAGCTTACAAGATGCAGTGCGATTGCCAGAATCAGATCGCATGGGTATAAATACCCATGCAATGTGATAAAGGTGCGGATGTGATGCAATTTGAGCAATACAAAATGTGTGGATCAAGTCATAACACTTAGATATTGCGTGTGATGTGCACAGGATTGTGGTGCGATTTCTGTACAAATCACATACGGTGTCCCACAACACACAAGTGTGAACCCAAGCTTAACCGGAGATGCGTGTTGAAACAGTTTAGTACGTTTATTTGTTGTGCTGTCTAATGTGGAGATTGTGCTGGGAATTTTTTTGCATTGTTTGATGCTCTCTTAGGTCAAAATGTTATGTGAATTATCAGAGTTTTTACTAAACGTTTCTTCTTCTTTCTTTCTTATGACCTCTTACATAAGCCTCGTACACAAGACCGAGTTTCTCGTCGTAAAAAAAACTTTGTTTTTCTTGACGAGATTCTTGTCAAGCTTGACAAGCTTCTTGTCAAGCTTTCCTTGCATACACACTGTCAATTCCAAATCTCGTCGTTGTTCTGCGCGGTCACGTACAGCACGTACAACGGCAGTATAAAGGGGAAGTTCGATTTCATTGGCTTGTGTTACCACGTATGAAGTAAAAGTTTGGGAAGAGTCGATTCGTGCTTTTCAGTCTTCGTGCTTTCAGTTCGTTTTCTGCGGTTCAGTTTGTGCTTGTGGGTTCGTATCTTGTCTTTCAGGGCGTGTAGGCAGGTCGTATCTGTTTTACAGTGCGTTCTTGCCCGCTCGTTTCAGATTTTCAGGTCATTCTTCATAGGCCTTGCTGTTCTTAAGTGCGTTCTGTTTAGTACGTTCTGATCAGACGACCGTCTTCTAGCCATGTCGAGGGTACGTTATCGTCATAGAGTTCGTGCTGTGCGTGCGCTTGGTGTTGGTCTGCTTGTCTTGGACCAAGACGAGTCTATGAACAGGGTGAGGAGGAGTTCATGGTCCAAGAATTGGTTGCTCCAGCGGGACCAATTCTGTCATATGCCTCTGCTGCGGGAGATCGTGGAGAATAATCCTGAGGACTACAGGAATTTTCTGCGGATGTTTGACCCCATTTTTCAGCATCTGTTAGCTTTGGTGTCCCCCAGGCAGGACATCGTTATGCGGGAAGCCATCAGTGCTGAGCAGAGGCTCATCGCCACGTTACGCTACCTGGCGACAGGAAGAAGTCTGCAGGACCCGAAGTTCACGACAGGCATCTCCCCCCAGGCTCTAGGCGTCATAATCCAACAGACCTGTTCTGCCATTATCCAAGTCCTGCAGGAGGACTATATTAGGGTAAGTTTTCTCCTTTAACATCACATTCTATGTATTTCATGTATGCTAATGTTTTCTATTTCTTGCATCCTTCCCTAATTACCATGATTGTAATATGCTGAGAATGTCCTTTTTGTCCTCATGCATGCTGTAAGCTTTTAAATGCCCCTTTTTTATCCTCCATGCATATTTCCCTTCACTAACCTCTCCAGCAGTGGCGGCTGGTGCTCAAAATGTTTGGGGGGGGGGGGGGGCGGACAAAAAATGTTAAAAAAAAAAACATCCATTGCCGCCACTGTGCCCATTAAACGCAGCCACTGTGCTGATCAAACGCCACCAGTTGTCCCCTCAAATGCAGCCAGTTTGTCCACAAATACAGGCAGTTCCCCCCCCAGCCCTGCACTTACCTTCCTCTGATCTGCGCTGTCCTTCTTCTCTCCTCGATGTCTTCTCCTGCCCTCGATGTTGCATCAGCCAATCAGGTTACCGGTAACCAGACCCGGTGAACCTGATTGGCTGAGGAGCCTGTCAGTGTTTAACAAAGGAACGCACCCCCCCCTGCGTCCCCTGGTTAACTTTTTGGAAGCCAATTATAGCCCTCAGGCTGTAATCGTAAAGCCTATCAAAGCCGCTGGCTCTGATAGGCACTTCCAAAAACCAACCAGCCGCTGTTATTCAGATGGCCGGCGCTCAACAGGGGGCCATCCACCTGAATAGTGGGCGGCATCGACAATACATAGGTTCATGCAAGGCATGAACCTATGTATTGTTCTGAGTGACGGGCGCAGGAGAGAGAGGGGGCAGCGCTCCTGCGCCCACTATGGACGCACCGCCACTGCAATGCTATCCTGGGCCCAAACACACCTAGCCTAGTCACTTCCCAATGTATTTTGTCAGCTCCATTGTAGTGCTTTACCCCCCCCCCCAATCACCCCCTAAAATGTTTACAAATGTTAATTGACCTTATTTTTGTGCATTCCCAAACTCATCTAGCCCCCCCAAATATTTTTACAATGGACCATCAGAGGGGGTGATGAATATGATACTTGAGCATTCTATTTTAGTATTTAAAAACACATTTAACGAAAACTTATAATGATGCTGGTCAAGAATGTATTTTAGTATAATCTGCTTGCAATGTTATGTGCAAAAGTACTAAGATTTGTTTATCTTGTTTGACTCCACAGCTTCCTTCCACGCCACAGGAATGGCAGACTGTGGCATCTGAGTTTTCCACGCGGTGGGACTTCCCCAACTGCGGTGGAGCCATTGACGGGAAGCACGACCCGCATCGTGCCCCCACCCCGTTCTGGGTCCTACTTCTACAATTATAAGGGGTTTCATAGTATTGTGCTGCTCGCGGTGGTGTCAGCACAGTATGAATTCCTCTATGTGGATGTGGGAAAGAATGGCCGGATGTCCGATGGGGGATCCTTCAGCCAGACGGAGTTTGCCCTCCGTCTCCAGAGTGATGACCTTGCATTGGCACCGGATGCAGGGAATGTTGAAGGACTCCCCTTTGTGTTTTTGGCTGAGGAAGCCTTTGGACTGGGACCGCATCTCATGAGGCCATTTCCCCTAAGGACCCTGACCCCGGAGAAGAGGGTGTTCAACTACCGGTTCTGCCTTTTCATGACACCAATTAACTTGGCGATGTACAAACTGAACTATGTAGTATTCTGTTGCTGTGTGCTACACAATTTTCTTTAAAGGAAATCAACAAATTATATGGCCTCAATTGGGCCTGAGGCAGGACTTTCAACTGGCAATACCCTGCCGGGCCTAGAATCTGGCCGTCCTGGCTTGCCCCCCCAAAATGCCTGTGAGGTTCACCAGAAATATGTTGAATATTTCATGGGTAGGGGGGCAATTCCTACCCATAAAAATTTGGGAGAAAGAACAAAATAAATATCTGGTTTAATCTGATTTTTGATGTATTGCTGTTTTTTTTTCCTGTCTCCTAGTTTGCCATAGTGCATTTGTAGTGCCAAGTGTATTTTCCTTTAGTAAATACCAACCATTTCACTAGTAACACCAAAAATATACACAAATAAAGTTAGAGCGTATTTGATAAAGAAGCTACACTTTGTTGTTGTTCAAACATTTTACTCTGTGCACATTCACACACATGGTAAATATAACACTTTTCTTTTTTTTTTTGGGTTTGGCCAGAAACAGGCCTTTTTTTTGGTGTAAGAAAATACAAAACCATCATTACCATCCAACAAACTACAACATTGTATACCTCTTGGCAATATCAGACATTCTATTTAACGAAAAATGTCTCTATCTGCCCGTCATATTATGGGGTGTTGGCACCCCTGACCAAGCCAAAATTTGAAGATGCACACAATTTAGAGTGTTTTTCAAAAGGGTTTTTTCCCTCCTGATCCCCATTGTCAACATGTGCTATCTGCCATCATGGGTGATCAATGGACATGTTTTGGGGGTGCAACCCTTTCTTCCTTTCACCTACTTGAGATGCGAGGAAGGGGTTGCACCCACAAAACCCGTACATGGATATCCCCCGATGGCAGATGGCACATGTTGACACACTGTGTGCATCTTCAAATTTTGGCTTGATTGATTGTCTAAAAGAGAAACATTTGGGGAATAACAATTGAAAAATATAAAAAAGGGGTGTTTTGTGCCTTATTCAATTAGCCCCAAAACATCTATGATGTCCTTAAAGGTTTGCTCCAAAACCTTCATTCTTTGCTTAACCACTTCAATACAGGGCTTTTTGTACCTATTCAATACCGGGCCTATTTTGGCACTTCTCTCCTACATGTACAAATCATCATTCTTTTGCTAGAAAATTACTCAGAACCCCCAAACATTATATATGTTTTTTAGCAGACACCCTAGGGAATAAAATGACGGTCATTGCAACATTTTTTCTTGCACAATATTTGCGCAATAATTTTTCAAGCGCCTTTTTTTAAAAAAAAAATGGTTTCATGAATTAAAAAATAACAAAACAGTAAAGTTAGCCCAATTTTTTGGGAACATATGAAAGATAATGTTACGCCGAGTAAATAGATACCTAATATGTCACGCTTTAAAATTGCGCACACTCATGGAATGGCGCCAAACTTCGGTACTTAAAAATCTCCATAGGCGACGCTTTAATTTTTTTTACAGGTTACCAGGTTAGAATTACAGAGGAGGTCTAGTGCTAGAATTGTTGCACGCGCTCTAACGCACGCGGCGATACCTCACATGCGTGGTTTGAACGGCGTTTACATATGTGGGCGACTTACGTGTGCATTCGCTTCTGATCGCGAGCTACCGGGGACAGGGGCGTTTTAATTTTTTTTTATTATTATTTATTTATTTATTTTACTTATTTATTTATTTTTTTACAATGATTTTACTTTTTTTTTTTGATCACTTTTATTCCTATTACAAGGAATGTAAACATCCCTTGTAATAGGAATGTGTATGACAGGTTCTCTTTATTGAGAGATGCGGGGTCAATAAGACCCCACATCTCTCCTCCAGGCTGGAAAGCATGAGATCAGTGAATTTTTTTTCACTGATTTCATACTTACAGCCGCAATGGCGGCTTTGTTTACATTTGAGGACCCGGGCGTGACGTCATCACATCGCGCCCGGGCCTCCGACGATCATAGAGATGACTGGTGACCATCTGGTCACCAGCCATCTCTATGCTCATCACGTGACTCCACCAACGATGCCGGAAGATTCGCTCCGGGTCCCCGATCGCACGGGGGAGCCCGGAGAAGCACCGGATGGCGGCGGGAGGGGGGGGGGTGTCCCCTCCCGCCGCCTATAAGAACGATCAAGCGGTGGAACCGCCGCTATGATCGTTCTTATGGTGCACAGAATCGCCGGCACTTCAAAAGGATATCTGAATGATGCCTCTAGCTGCAGGCATCATTCAGATATCCCCCTACAAAGCCGAGGACGTCATATGACGTCCACCCAGGATGGGAGATCCCATCTGTGGACATCATTTGTCTATGGCTGGGTAGGGAAGTGGTTAATTCAGTCAAGTTCTGTACTACACTCCATCACTTGCTGGATGATTCGTAGGGCACTCTCACCAGAGAAACGCGGACTTTCTTTCACAACAACATTTTCATCCCCTATAAAAAAATACAAAAGGTATTATAACTCTGCAGGCCTACATCTCTTACCTGAAGCTGTGGTGACAGATACTGACCTATTGTGGTGACAAGTTCCACCACGTCATCCACTTCTCTTTCCTCCACTTCTTCAACTTCCTCAACATCCTCAGGTTGGTGTTCTTGGTGAGGTTGGGGTTCTTTAGAAGGTGTGGGGTTCCTGTGCTCCCTGGAGTGGTGTCCTCCCAGTCTTCTCCCCCCCCCTATGAGAATGAAACAAAAGGTATACTTAGCACACAGATATTTTAGCTAAAAAATAGGAACATGCTACATTGCTTGGAAGTGGGGTACAAGTGTCTGTTTGGGCCGAGTTACAAGCTGAAGACATTATTTCAAAATATACAAATCTTGACTATTCACCTTTTGATGACAATTTTTACACATGGAGGCACCCCAAAAATACACTGATGCACCTGTGTGGGGCACCCTAAAAAGGTTTTTCTGGTGGCCCACACTATAGTGCTCCAGAGTCCAGATGTGGAAACAGCTGCTGAGTGTCCTCTCCTTTACACTGATTAAAGTTTGCATTTCATTATTTTTCCAAACACATCATCTAGCCAACACTGTAATAACATTTATGGAATTAAAACAGGCATCTCTCTAAATTATTGGAACCCTGTATCTTTGCAAAACATTGTATATATTGGGAGCGAACAATGTGTCTGTAACGAACGATTACTGGGCCCACCAAATTTTGAGCGATGACAAGGTACAATAGTAAAATGCAACAACATGGAGCAACATGCAAGCTCAGAAATACAATAATAGGAACCCAGGAAAAGTACTTACTTTTTTCTAGCATTCTCTTAATGCTCCTTAACTGCTCCGGCTCCCTCAGTTTGAGGTCAGACCACCTCTTTCTAAGCTGCTTCTTTGATCGTTTCACCCCGAAATTCTTCTTCAGACTTTTCACTACTTTCTTCATTATTTTGGACTTCCTTAGATTAGGGTGGGTATACGGGCCATGCTTTGCCTCATAATCCGACTTTAGCAATATGTCCACCATCTCCGCCATCTCCGCGTAAGACATATTAGATGCCTTCACGGTCCGGGCTGGTCTCATCATCGTTATTTGATGAATTAGCAGACACCTGCTGTGACTCCGCCATATCTGTCTGTGCGCCGAAAGAGAAGGGGCGGGGAAAAGTTGATAATGTGAACGTCATGGGTGGGCGACGTGTGCGGAGTTTCACGCATGCGTAGTGTATATAAAGCAAACACACATGTGACGTTACTACGTTCTGTGTGCGGAGAGAGGAGGAAAAGTGACGGACGTGAGAATGAAGGTATGTGATTTTTATACTTTGTGAAATCGGTGGCCTATACTGCCTAGAGATTGTTTGAGGATATATATATGGGGAATCAGATTTACAGGAGTTTAGACTGTGTGACTGACATTACTTTTTTTGTCTTGTGTTTTGGCTTGCAGACCAAAAATAAATGCTTTCAGCGACAAAGAATTTCTGGGGGAATTTATTGACCGGGTAAGGGAGCAGCCCGCTCTATGGGAGACCAAAAACCCCATTCACCGAAAAAAAGGAGTTAGGAAAGCAGCGCTGGAGAGGCTTCTCCTATTTGTGCAGACCAAGATACCCACAGCAACCAGGTCATAGTCTGGGAGGTGATATCCCCTGTTATTCCTCCGCCGATTGGAGCTGCAGTACCCCATGTGAGGGACATCACCCGGAAGTTCTTTGATTACCATATCCCTCTAGCCAATGATTGCCGGTTTGTTAATTTGGCATATCTCTTGGCCACCAATGAGGGCGCTTGTTACATAGTTCCCCAATTATGGGGTGGGCGGGATTTCTTTTTCACACACAGCATACACCAGGAATATGGCTTATATAAATGAACTGACATGCTGGCCCCATTTAATTTTCGCTGAGGAAGTCCTTGCCCACGGACGATACGCGTGCGAGGGGCTACACGACGTCAGGACAGCCATCTACCTGGTTCCACATCTATGTTACATGACTGTTATCCGAGCACAGGGTGTGTGTGCCTCGCTTGTGAGTAACTTTTTAAATAAATAAATCAAGTGTTTTTTTATATATGGAGAGCACTATGTATTTCTTTTTGACATTTTTCATGTAACTACGCCAATTTATGAGTTCGCTTTTGGGATTATTGAATGATTGAGGATTTCGGTTGAAGCACCGTATGAAGACAGCTCTCTCATCTTTAACATTACCCTTGATAAAGGGACTGCTTATGTGACCTTCTGGTAATACAGAGGTCCACATTCTGAGGTGAGCGGCCTGTGTATCTGGTGGTGGAAATACACGGAAGTGGTTGCACTTGTGATCATTTACAAGCACTCTGTTTCACAGCTAGAGGATCCTTCTATCTTCCTGTTGGTGTTTCAGATAACATTCCTCTGGTTTCTGAACTATACATCCCATGGACTTTTTGTGTTACATATGATTTTAGCGCTGCTAACAGGTGGACAGTAAAATTGGGAGCTTAAGAGGCACATACAGGACTGAGCGCTTTAGGGTCCTGGCTTCTCAGAGGTCAGGAGCAGCAGCAAAAGATGTATATGTCCCGATTTTGTGGTACTACAGCAGGATGTCCTTTCTGGGTGACCACATTGAGCCAAGGCCATCACTGTCCAGTCTTTTCCCCAGACTTCCTTGCAGCCAACCTGAGCCTTCTCTGGAGCAAGAGGAGGCAGCCATCCTGGAAGAACCTGATTTGGACATCTGGAGCCAGGTATAGTATTTTCTAAAAATGTATTGTGAGAAAATTAATGCAGGAAAAAAAAGATAATATGTAAATACCCCAAAAAATTGGGACCAAAAAGTGATCTAAATATCAATAGACAGTAGTGGGCCAAAAATTGGGGGAGAAGAATGAAAAATGATGGGGTCATAATAATAGTCTTTTCTATTGATTTACATTCAATTTGCAACAGTCATGAGCTAAAAATTGTGTGTAAATGATGAACCAAAAACTAAAACTATGTCCCTTTTTCATACACAGGATGACATCAGCCAGGAGGAGGGTCTGGAAAGTGTCAGGCAGGAGGAGGCAGGGCCCACTGTGAGCCAGGAGGAGGCAGGGCCTATTGTGAGCCAGGAGGAGGCAGGGCCCACTGTGAGCCAGGAGGAGGCAGGGCCCACTGTGAGCCAGGAGGAGGCAGGGCCCACTGTGAGCCAGGAGGTGGCAGGGCCCACTGTGAGCCAGGAGGTGGCAGGGCCCAGTGGCACACAGGAGGTGGCTGGTCCCAGTGGCAGACAGGAGGTGGCCGGGCCAAGTAGCAGGACCAGATCTCAGGTGTCTCCCATCCGCCTTCTAAAAAGAACCAGGAGGGACAGGAGCACAAGTGAGGCAGCAATGGCCCTGATTAGAGAGGCACATGCCACCCTCCAGGAGCCAACATCCACTGAAGAGGCCATTGCCGGCCTAGTTGGGGCCAAATTCAATGTGATGAGCATGGAACAACGCCTCCTATGCGAGCCCCTGCTGATCACCTTACTGAACAAGGGGGTGATGGGGAGAATTACCCCCGATACGGCCATATGTGAGGTCGCCCAGCTTACACAACCTCAAACTCTTCCTCCTCCTCCTCAACCTTCTTCTTCTCCTCCACCTCCTTCTCCTCCTCCTGACACAAGTACACCTCTAGTGGCACAGCCTCCAGCCACACACAAAAGGAAGGCTGCAGGGAAGGCTGCCAAGAAGACCAGGAAGTGATGGCCTTGCTTCAATGTGGTTTGACAGAAGGCAGCCTGTTGTAGTACCACAGACTTTGGACATATATATCACCTGCTGCTGTTCCTGACCTCTGGGAGTCCAGCATCAGATTGTGCTCACAAATGATGTGCTTGTCAAGCTCCCAATTTTTTTTGTCCACACAGGGTTGATGTGTGCTCTGGGGTCCCATGGATGCACAAATGGCAGCAGGTTCTCCAGCGCTGCCTTCTATTTATTTTGTTAGATACCAGAATAAATGTTTTTTTTTTTTTACAGTTAATACTTGACTATGTGTTTTTATAATAATTATAAATTTAGCTTTGGAGTAGGCAGATACATTTTAACAAATAAAATAAAAGGGACAGCTAACACAAAACAATCTCCTTGAAGGTCGAAAAAAACAAGAAAAAAAAAATTAAGGGGTAAACTTGACACAAAAATAAATAAAAATCATGGAGATAACTATAAAATAAAGAATCATTTAAAATGAGGATCTGTATTCAAAATGTTAAAAATATAAATATTAAGGAGATCTTGCTCTATATAATACAGCTAAATATTCATGAGATCAGCATGAAAAATGTTTGAAATAGTTCGTCAGAACTCTGTGTAAATATCAGCAGCAAAACAAGTTCTTTATTTTTCATTATTGCACCATTCTAAAGAAGATTTAAATGCGCAACATTTAAACAATGCAATAATTTACAGAGTGACGAATGTGCTATCTCCTTTACGAAGGCTTGTTTTACCAGAAGAAGCGCTCCCGTCTCATACTTGATTCTGAGCATGCGCGATTTTTGAAGACTCAGAAAAGCATACACACAAACGTTTTTCTCGTCGCAAAACAAGCCAACGAGAAACCCGACGAGAAAATCGAGAACCCTGATGAGAAAATAGAGAGCAGGTTCTCTATTTTTCTCGTCGAGATTCCCGGCAGTTTTCTCGACGAAAAACCATACACACGAACGGTTTTCTGGGCAAGAAAGCTCTCTCAGCAGTTTTCTTGTAGTTTTTTGACGAGAAACTCGGTCGTGTTTACGAGGCAATAGTCTTTTGTCAAGAATGCGGATCTCCCTGATCATTAGATTACCATTTATAAAACATATTTTCATAACAAGAAAAAGTCTAACAATCTCTCTGTGCCAAACTCCCACAGTGCTAGAAATTCATGATCAACAGATGTATAGTCTCATTTTTTTTCTTCTGTAATGGAGGATAGGGTTCAGAGATTTCTCTTCTGCTTTTGCAACAGGTCACGAACATTAACAAGGATCTCTAAAAATATACTATACACCTGCTTATAAGAGAATACTACAGAAAACTGATATGTATGTTGGGTGGGTTCCATATGGACCAAGTTCTGCAAAACAGAAATTACTTGTGTAGCGGGGTGTTCCCCTATATTGGGAAGAAACTACATTACCCATAACCCCATTCTTGTTGTGACGTTCCACCGCAGAGACTCATGGGAGGGGTTATAAAAGGAAGAGGCGGGGCCGGGCTCGGCCTCTTTGGCGACACGAGACTTCACGGACGGATCCTCCTGTGCGGATGTGTCGGAGGGGCAAGGCCTGAAGCCTGAGGCCTTGCTCTGCACCGAAGAGCCTTCCATCCTCCCCTCTGCGAGCCTGGGTGGGATCTGACTTTGTGAGCTACCGCCTTGTCGGATCGGGGACCCGATCGTTGGAGAGATCGAGAGTGTGTGACACGGCCGGTGGAGGTTTTCCCGGACTGGATCCGTAGTCCGGCGGGTGAGAGGGCATAAGCCCAGCTTAGATACTGTTGCTGTGTATAGGCCTATAGACTGCCGTGGCCTACAAGTTATTTTCATACCCCTTGGATTACAAAGTTATACTCTGTTTAAGTGCACCACCATTACAGACCTGCCGGTGAAGAAAGAAGGACTAAGCTAAATATTAGAACCAGGCCTGGTGGGGATTCTAGCGTGTTTGATTGCTGCGCCATAGGGCACTTAGTTAACGGTCGCCCGTATGGCGCACTTGTAGCGTGTGTTACTATATAGTGTGTTAGAGTGGCAGGACGCTGCCCTTAGGAGTGATTGTTTAGAACTGTGATTATTGTTACCCCTTTTATTCATATTGAGAATTGATGAGTAAAACACTTTACCTATTACAATTCATTACTGTGTCCTTGCTTAGTTATTCTATTGCATAGGACATATCATTGATTGTTAGTACTAGCTGTGCCAGAAGGGGATAGAGCCTATTGCCGGGGGTTGGCGGAGCTGCACTCAGGGCCCAAAATCTAATTCTGCGGCCTCCTTAGTTGGAGGTATCGCTACACGTGGGGGTTCTCGTCCGGGATCCTGATGCAGCAAGCGAACACCAGAAGTGCCGGCATGGACCCCATGGATCCAAGAGCGGTAGAAGAGTGGTGCAAAGCCGCTAATACAGAGCCAAAACAGTCGATAGCCATTAGCCTTCCTGGCGAGAAATGGTCAAGTGAGACGGTAGAGGAACTGCTGAGTTCAGTGTCCCCAGATCACACACCGTGGGTGATAGACATGAAGACAGACCCAAACATCTCATATCAATACGCATTAGTGGAATATTGGGACGGGATGCCAGAGGCCTGTAAGCACAAGTGTCTGCGGACGCCAGACAACAGAACATTTAGGCTGGCGCACGCAATAACTGTAGAAAGGGAACCATCCCCTACGGGATCGCCACAGGCTGCGGCCCGAACTACACCTGAAAGAGAAGACAGGGCGCCACCTCCGGTGGCACCTGCATCGGCCACTGCTATATCACCAGAACTGATAAATGCAATAGGGGATTTGCTAGCCAAATGTCAGAAGACAAGTACGGTGCATGTGGAAACTAGCTACCGGAGACTAAAAATATTCTCAGGGAAGCTCCCTGTCCCGGCAGGGGAAGAAGATTTTGATACTTGGGTGGAACAGGCATTACAGGCAGTGGAGGCATGGGAGGTGCCGGAGGCACAGAAGAGGCAGCGAGTGTTAGAAAGCCTTAAAGGTGCAGCAGCAGAAGCAGTGAAAAGTTTCCGGTTTGGGAATGCAGGGTGCACGGCGCAGGATTGTCTAGCTATGCTGCAGGAAGAGTTTGGTCAATTAGACAAGGTGACAGAGACGGTCTACCAGTTTGAACACACTTTCCAAAAACCGGAGGAGAAACTTTCCGAGTATGTCAGAAGGCTAAACAGGCTGCTGTGCAAGATTGTGTTAAAGAAAGGGATGAAGCCCCAAGATGCCGATGCGGCAAGAATGAAGCAAGTCTTAAAGGGAGCGCTACGCTCCGATCCAGTCTGGCTGCACCTGAAAACCTTGGGAGGAGGAATGTTGCTGACTTATGCTGATTTAATAAAAATTATCAGAGATGAGGAGGCGCTGCAACAGGACCAGCAGAAGGATAAGACAAGTGTTGTACCCGCACAGGTGCTGGTCAATCCAGTGATGACCCCTGAAAGAGAGGCGGAGATAGACACCCTAAAAACTCAGATGTCCAAGGTATTAGAGATATTGACCTCTCTGATAGCAAAAGACACAGAGTGTCCCAAGAAGAAGGAAAGTCCAAGGAAGGAATTGTTCCCGATTGCCTCAGCACCCGAACCTTTACAAGAATGGGGAGATATAGTCTGCTTCAACTGTGGGGGAGTTGGCCACATTGCAGCCACATGTTCTAGTCCGAAGAAGAAGAGACCAGACAACCGCAAGCCGGCGGGAAACTTCAGAGGGCCCCGGTGAAGGAGTCAACCGGGTGCCCACCATCTTCAGTAAACTCCAAGCTGAATGCAAAGAAAAACAAAAAGAGAGATAGAACACCAAAGGGGAAACGTAATACCCCTCAACAAAGCTATACTCCAAGAAGAAGGGGGGAGACCCCTCAGGAGAGGCACGGCACCCCCCAAAGGAGGTGCCCACCCAAGAAAAATAATAGTACACCTCAGCGGGTTCCTACACCCATTAAAAGGAGGGAAGTCAGTGCATACCAGGCTCAAGAAAGGTTCAAGTCCAAAGGGAATAGGACAAGAGAGAGTCCAAAGGGAAAAGGTCTGAAGAAGGCAGCTCCTGCCGGACCATATCCAGAGAAGCTGGTAGGCCCATCCCCTATAGTGCCCATTCAAGTGGAGGGAGTCTACACCAGGGGCCTCCTGGACACCGGGGCACAAGTGACCCTACTATACCGGGACTTCTACGACAGGCACCTGAGTCATCTGCCTATCCAGAAGATAGAGGAGCTGGAAATATGGGGAATTGGAACCCAGAGTTTCCCTTACGACGGCTACCTTCCCGTCCAAATAACCTTTGACCCATCCGTGGCTGGGAAGGCCGAAGTGTTTGACACCCTGGCAGTTGTGTGTCCTAGGCCGCCTGGAGCCAACAAGAATTCCCTTATAATAGGGACAAACACGGACCTGGTCCGAAGACTCCTGACCCCTCTAGTGACGGAAGAAAGACAAGCAGCTACCAAGATCCATCCCATGCTGAAGACAGCCTACCAACGGCTGGTCCAAGAGCGGGAGACCCCTGGAGAGGAGATAGGGAAGTTGTGGAGACTTGGAAGAGAAGGGGTAGTGTTGCAGCCCGGTGAAGTAACCTGTCTCAGGGCCACTGTGAAGCTTACTTGGGAACAGCCTGGTCCCTTTGTCATGCTGGAGTCAGACCCAAGGGGTGAATCCTCAGGCCTGGAGGTGATACCGGAAGTGATTCCGCTGAAGGTCCTGAAGAAGGCCCATTATAGAGTTCCAGTGAGTGTTAGGAATACTACCAAAGACCCCATGGACATCCCAGCCAGAATGTTGCTAGGCCAGGTGAGCCCGGCGGCCCCTGTTACCCTGTCAGAAGTGAAGAGGACAGGTGAAGAAGCGGATGTTTGGGAGAAGCTGACCATGGAAAACCCGAATCTGTCCAGGGCTTGGAAAGAGAGAGCCAAGGCCCAGTTGAATAGATGGGAGAAGATCTTCTCTAGGGATGAATTTGATGTGGGGTGTGCAAGAAGTGCCACCCATCGGATCCGCCTCCAAGAAGATAAGCCCTTCCGAGAGAGAGTCAGGCGGGTCCCGCTAGCAGATCTGGAGGATCTGAGGGAACAACTTGCAGAACTCAAGAGGACTGGTGTGATACGGGAGTCCAGAAGCCCCTATGCCTCTCCCATAGTAGTGGTCCGAAAGAAGAATGGATCATTGAGGCTCTGTATAGACTACAGGACTCTCAACAGGAGAACCATACCTGACCAATACACCACTCCGAGGATAGAGGATGCCCTACAGAGCTTGTCTGGAGCCAAATGGTTCAGCGTTATGGATCTCAAGAGTGGGTACTATCAGATTCCGATGCACCCAGCAGACAAGGAGAAGACAGCTTTCATAACCCCAGTGGGGTTCTTCGAATTCGACCGGATGCCCCAAGGTCTGTCTGGAGCCCCAGCTACTTTCCAACGTCTCATGGAGAAGACAGTAGGGGACATGAACTTGATCGAAGTCCTTGTATACCTAGACGATGTCATTGTCTTTGGGAGAACCTTGGAGGAACATGAAGAGAGGCTGGAGAAAGTGTTGAGAAGACTCAGTGAGGAAGGACTTAAGCTTTCGCCTGAGAAGTGTCGGTTCTACCAGTCTTCTGTGAACTATCTGGGGCACATAGTATCTGAAGAAGGGGTGGCCACAGACCCTGAGAAATTGGAGGCAGTTACCTCCTGGCCACAGCCCACCACAGTAACAGAACTCAGATCCTTCTTGGGCTTCTGCTCCTACTATAGAAGGTTTGTGGAGGGATTTGCTCGAATTGCTAGACCATTGAATGAGTTGCTCAAGACTGAAGGAGAGGAGGATGGATCGGGGCCCAGGAGGCCAGGAGAGTCCATCAGAGATCAGTGGAATCAGAGGTGTGAAGAGGCTTTCCAGGAATTGAAGAGGAGCCTGACCACTGCACCAGTCTTGGCCTATGCAGACCCAACCAAACCCTATGAACTGCACGTGGATGCTAGTCACGACGGTCTGGGAGGAGTACTTTACCAAGAACATGAGGGGCAATTGCGGCCTGTTGCCTATGTGAGTAGAAGCCTGACCCCCTCTGAGAAGAACTACCCCACTCACAAGCTGGAGTTCCTGGCCCTCAAGTGGGCGGTAGTAGACAAGCTCAAAGACTACCTGTACGGAGCAGAGTTCACTGTGAAGACCGACAACAACCCCCTTACCTACCTGTTCACCACAGCCAAGCTGGATGCCACTGGACACAGGTGGCTAGCCGCACTGTCTGGATTCAACTTCAGCCTTAAGTATAGACCAGGAGTGGGGAATCGAGACGCAGACGCCTTGTCCAGAAGATCTCATTCCCCGACCATTGAAATAGAAGATTGGACCCAAGTGGCACCGGACGGGGTGCAGGCCCTTTGTCAAGGAGCTGCATTCCAAGCCCGAGGATGCTCCAGAGCAGAGGAAATAGGAGTTACCACGGTGGGAGTCCCCAAACACTACTGTGGAGTAGCTCAATTGGAAGAGGGCAACCTACCAAGATTGTCCAAAAAGGAATTAAGGTGTGACCAATTGGAAGACCCCATGGGGAGATTGGTCCTGGAGGCCTTGGAAAATCAGGATCCAAACATACTCATGCGTCAACCCTCCAAAGAAGCTCGCCTACTGAGGAAGGAGTGGGATAGGTTGCAGTTGCATCAGGGAGTGGTCTACCGAAGGGGCCCCTCTGATGATTCAGAAGATAAGTGGCAGATGTTCCTCCCAGAGAAACATCGGGAGACTGTTTTGATGGCCTTGCATGACAATCATGGCCACCTAGGGGCTGAAAGGACTTTTCAACTTGTCAGAAGTCGGTTCTATTGGCCCTGCATGAGGGCAGAGGTAGAGGAGTACTGCCACTCATGTGCGCGATGCATCCAGAGGAAGACTTTGCCCCATCAAGCTGCCCCAATGGGCCATCTACAGAGCCAAGGGCCTATGGACCTGGTGTGCATTGACTTTCTCTGCCTCGAACCCGACCTGAGTGGACTAGGAAATGTTCTGGTGATAACCGACCATTTCACCCGGTATGCCCAGGCCTTCCCCACCAAAGATCAGAAGGCCTCCACCGTGGCCAAGGTACTTATGGAGAAGTATTTTGTCCATTATGGGCTGCCACAGAGACTCCATTCAGATCAAGGGAGGGACTTCGAGAGTAAGCTGATCCGGAAGCTCTTGGATTCGTTGGGAATCAGGAAGACTCGAACTACACCTTACCATCCTCAGGGAGATGCTCAGCCGGAAAGGTTCAACCGAACCCTGCTCAACATGTTGGGGACTCTGGAAAGCGAGAAAAAGCAACATTGGAGCAAACACATAGCAGCCATGGTACATGCTTACAACTGCACCATCAGTGATGCTACAGGCTATTCCCCATATCGACTCATGTTTGGGAGAGAAGCGAGACTACCGGTGGACCTGGCTTTTGGCACCTCACTGGACCATTCCTCCGTCACCTCTCACAGAGGATATGTGGATAGGCTCAGACACAGCCTGAAAGTAGCCTATGAACAAGCTCAAGCGGCCTCAGATCAAAGGGGAGCTCGGAATAAAAAAAATTACGACCTGAAGGTCCGGGTACAAGACCTACAGCCCGGGGATCGAGTACTGTTGCGCAATCTGGGAGTCCCCGGAAAGCACAAGCTTGCAGACAGATGGAGATCTGAACCTTATGTCATCTGCAGGAAGTTGCCGGGCCTACCTGTCTACAAGGTGAAGCCAGAGGGAAAGGTAGGCCCACTGAAGACATGGCATCGAAACCACCTGCTCCCACTGACGGAGGCAGTTAGAATACCTTCCGTGGGAGACTCCCCTGCACCGGCCTCTATCTTGGATACTCCTAGACCGCACACTCGGTCACAGACCTCCTGAGCTGGAAATGGAGAAGCCTCCCAACTTAGTGGGGATGAAGAAGGAGAGCTTGATTGGCTGTGGTCTTCCCCAACTCCAGGAACTTCTATCATAGATCTTCCAGTCACCCAAGATACCACAGATGAAACGCTGAACCCAGAGGCTACAGAATTCATCCCTTTCAGTCCTTCAACAGATTACTGGGAAGATGCCCATGATAGTTACTCCGAGGAAGAGGAGCCTGAGGCGCCAGAGCCAGAGATTCCAAGAGAGCAAAGAGCTTGAAGAGTCATTCAACCTCCTAAGAAGCTGACCTACCCCCAGATGGGGAACAGTTCGGAAGACTCTGTGGTCACTGCTAGGAGAAATGCTGAGATTCCGGATCCCTCCACTGTCCATTTGGTGGAGGGCAACCCCAGCTCACTCTCTGGCACAGTTAGTCAGGCCACCCAAGATAATGTGACCTGTGGGCAAGGGAATTCAACCCCTCAGTTATGGTGGGAATCCCCTATCCCAACATCGTTTTCAGAATTGTCCAATGTTGTATATAGTTGTTGCTAAAATTTATCTTTGGGGACCAAAGAGTTTAAGTGGGGGGAGTGTGTAGCGGGGTGTTCCCCTATATTGGGAAGAAACTACATTACCCATAACCCCATTCTTGTTGTGACGTTCCACCGCAGAGACTCATGGGAGGGGTTATAAAAGGAAGAGGCGGGGCCGGGCTCGGCCTCTTTGGCGACACGAGACTTCACGGACGGATCCTCCTGTGCGGATGTGTCGGAGGGGCAAGGCCTGAAGCCTGAGGCCTTGCTCTGCACCGAAGAGCCTTCCATCCTCCCCTCTGCGAGCCTGGGTGGCATCTGACTTTGTGAGCTACCGCCTTGTCGGATCGGGGACCCGATCGTTGGAGAGATCGAGAGTGTGTGACACGGCCGGTGGAGGTTTTCCCGGACTGGATCCGTAGTCCGGCGGGTGAGAGGGCATAAGCCCAGCTTAGATACTGTTGCTGTGTATAGGCCTATAGACTGCCGTGGCCTACAAGTTATTTTCATACCCCTTGGATTACAAAGTTATACTCTGTTTAAGTGCACCACCATTACAGACCTGCCGGTGAAGAAAGAAGGACTAAGCTAAATATTAGAACCAGGCCTGGTGGGGATTCTAGCGTGTTTGATTGCTGCGCCATAGGGCACTTAGTTAACGGTCGCCCGTATGGCGCACTTGTAGCGTGTGTTACTATATAGTGTGTTAGAGTGGCAGGACGCTGCCCTTAGGAGTGATTGTTTAGAACTGTGATTATTGTTACCCCTTTTATTCATATTGAGAATTGATGAGTAAAACACTTTACCTATTACAATTCATTACTGTGTCCTTGCTTAGTTATTCTATTGCATAGGACATATCATTGATTGTTAGTACTAGCTGTGCCAGAAGGGGATAGAGCCTATTGCCGGGGGTTGGCGGAGCTGCACTCAGGGCCCAAAATCTAATTCTGCGGCCTCCTTAGTTGGAGGTATCGCTACACTTGATATATCCATCCATATACAGTACAGTAATACCTTGGATTGCGAGCATAATTTGTTCCGGAAACATTTTTTTTTTAAAGGTAAATTGTTCCGGAAACATGCTTGTATTCCCAAGCACTCATATATCAAGCGAATTTCCTCATAGGAAATAATGGAAACTTCGTTCCACAACCATTTATTTATAAGTCCTTCCGTTTATAGTCCATATAAAAAGATTATAGCAATCTGATAGGTTGTGTAACCATAAAATGTCCATCCACAAATGGAAGCCTCCACAAGGGGATTAGAAGCAAAATCCATCAGAAGCTACAGAGTATAAGCTGTGAACGAGGCTCTTTGCCAAAACATGTTAGCAGTTATCTTGTACTTGGTGATAATAAAATAAAGAAATTGGATGGATTCCAGAGTGCGGGTTCTTTCTAAACATCCTTAAAGTAGTTGTAAACCCTTTAAATCACTTTTGCCTACAGGTAAGCCTATAATAAGGCTTACCTGTAGGTACAATGAATTTCTTCTAAACTTGCACAGTTCAGGAGATATTCACTGTATACGCATGTGCCGACATCGTCAGCACAAGCGCACGGAAGAAATGGATCGTACGTGCCATTCCTTTAGCTGCTGTGCCGTGACCAGCGGCTCCCATGCGGGCGGGAGTGACGTCATCGCAGTTCTGGCCAATCACATCGCCGGAGCCCGCGATACCTGGAAGTAACATTCCGGAAACATGTCGCCCGTCACAGTGGTGTATGGGGACCGTTGCAATAGCATTGTTCTAAGGTAAGTATTTCATAATGAGCTAGTATGCGATGCATGAGTGTGATGAGTTTACAACCACTTTAACCTACTGGACAAACCTCTCCAGGGATTGGCCAGAGATCAATATGTAGCGATACGCCCAGCTAAGAGGGCCGCTGGTTTGATTTGTTTTGGGCCCTGTAACGCTCACTGTCAACCCCCGGCAATTGGCTCTACCCTTCCCTGGCACAGTCAGTAGGGGATGATGGGATTGTGTAACCTGTGATTCTTGGCAGCACAATCCCACAATAAAAGCACACAACAATATGGTGTAACTATCACTAACCGTTTCTCCTGCACAGTAAATGCCACCAACAACTGATATACTTAACCCTGGTACTTTACTGATAATAATGGTTAAGCAGGCAAACGATATACATAGACATGTGCAGAGCCCTGCAATGAAAGAGTGTTTAAGCACACAGACAGATATACAATTTTATAACAAGAAGCTAACGGACCCCGCTGCAGCTCTTCTCCCTCGTGGGCAAGATGGCGCCCAGCAGTGTCACTACTACTACTAAGTCAGGCCTGACTGTACTATGTGAAAGTTCTGCAGAGAAAGATCTTCGCTAGCAAATGGTGGTGCACTTTGGGAACAATTTGTAATCCACAAGAATAAAGGAAAGTGATAACTTGGTGACCCAGAACAAATCTACTAGTGTTATTCAATGCACTGTCCCTCCGGTGTGCAACTGCAAACACTAACATTAGTTCCGAACAACAGTTACTGGGTCTAGAGATCCTATATTATCCTCACAAGCAAGTGCTCTCTCACCCAACCGGAACAGTCCGTGTCCGTATCTTCCGTTGCTGTGTCTTGGTACACAGATTCCACGACACCCGGGTCTTCGGTCCTCCTGACAGCAACAGAACAGCAGCAGGATGCGACGTCCCTCAGGCTCCTCGGTGGGTACGGAAGGCTCTTTGGAATAATACAGGCCTAGGCTTCAGGCCCTGTATTATCAGCAGACTCAGCATGGAGGTCCACTTGCTGGCCAGGTGGTGTCCAAAGAGAAAGTTCTCAGGCCCGCCCTCTGGTTAAATACCCTGCCCCAGCAGTCCTTGCGCGGGGAAATGCATCTTGGGTATGGTAGTCTCTGGGCCTTAAAGCAAACACCGGCTACACACTCCCCCCACTTAAAATCTTTGGTCCCCAAAGATAATAGGAACAATAATTGAAAACAATACAATTTACAGTAGCAAAATAACTGGGCAGGGGAACCTTCCACCAAACTTGGTGAGGAAGATCGTCCTGCCCACAGGTCATACTAGTGGAAGTGACCTGCCTAACTGTGCCAGAGAGTGAGCTGGGGTTGCCCTCCACTAAATGCACAGTGGAGGGGCCAGGTTTCTCTATTGTCCTTCTTGCAGTTACAACTGAATCCTCAGAACATTCTCCCATCTGAGTATAGGTTAGTTTCCGAGGAGGACGAATAGCTCTCTTCACTCTTTGTTCTCTGGGAATTGAGGCATCAGGCACACTGGGCTCTTTCATTCTTCCTTCCTCTTGGTCAGGTGTAATGGTTACTGCTGCTTCAGGGGCATCCAATTCTGGGGCAGAGAGATACAAAGAATCTCTTGGATCTTCAGCTGGGATTGACTCCAGGGCATCTTCCCACTCTTCAGTTAGAGTACACGATGGAATGAACTCAGCAGCTTCAGCATTCAAGGTGCCTTCAATGGTAACTTAACAGGGGGCAGGATCCCTGACTATGGGTTCAGTGGTCGGAGTGGGCCACAGCCAGGTCAGTTCCATTTCCTCATCTTCACTCTGGTTTGAGGTATTCATCTCTCCTGACTGAGTGGTCTGAGATCTGGTGTTGGGTCTTGGAGTATTGGAGGTTGAAGGTGATTCAGGAGAATCCGGAGTAGAAGGTATCTGGACTGCTTCGGAGAGAGGCAATAAGTGGTTCCTGTGCCAGGCAATTTTCTACAGATCACGTATGGCTGTGATTTGCATCTATCAGCAAGCTTATGCTTCCCTGGAACGCCAAGATTCCGCAACAACACTCTGTCTCCTGGTTGCAAGTCATGGATCCGAACTCTGAGGTCAAAATTCCGTTTATTCTGGGCCCCTCTCTGGTCAGAGGTGGCTTGTGCCTTCTCATAAGCCAGTGGTAAGCTTCTCCGTAGCCGGTCCACATATCCCTTGTGGGAAGCAGCCGATGTGTGGTCTATCGAGGTACCAAAGGCCAGATCTACAGGTAGTCTTGCTTCTCTGCCAAACATTAATCTGTAAGGGGAGTACCCGGTGACATCACTAGTTGTGCTGTTATAGGCATGCACGTTGGCAACTATATGCTTGCTCCAATGCTGCTTTTCCTCACTGCTCAGGGTTCCCAGCATATTCATCAAAGTCCTGTTAAACCTTTCCGGTTGGGCATCTCCTTGGGGGACGATAGGGGGTTGTGCGGGTCTTCTTTATCCCTAGGGAATCCAGCAATTTCCAGATTAGTCAACTTTCAAAGTCCCTCCCTTGATCCGAATGGAGGCGTTGAGGTAATCCGTAGTGTACGAAGTACTTCTCTACAAGTATCTTGGCCACAGTGGAAGCCTTCTGGTCTTTAGTTGGAAAGGCCTGAGCGTAACGGGTGAAATGGTCGGTTATCACCAGAACATTTCCATGTCCCCCCAAGTCAGGTTCCAGACAAAGAAAATCAATGCATACCAAGTCCAAAGGTCCTTGGCTTTGCAGGTGGCCCATTGGGGCAGCTTGATGAGGCAATGTTTTCCTCTGTATGCAGCGAGCACATGAGTGACAGTATTCCTCCACTTTAGCCCGCATACAGGGCCAATAGAATCTGCTCCTTATGAGCTAAAAGGTTCTTTCAGCTCCAAGGTGGCCATGGTTGTCATGTAGGGCATTCATAACAGTCTTCCGCTGTTTTTCTGGCAGGAATAGTTGCCACTTGTCTTCCAGGTCATCAGAGGGGCCCCTTCGGCAGACCACCCCTTGATGCACCTGTAATCTGTCCCATTCCTTGCGTATAGCGGGCCTCCTTTGAGGGATCATGCAAGAGCTTGTCCGGATCCTGATCTTCCAGGGCTTACAGGGCCAATCTTCCCCAAGGGTCTTCTAACTGGTCCCGTTTTATATCCTTCTTGGACAGTTTTGGCAAGTCGTCTTCACCAATCTGGGTCACAGTACAATAGTACTTGGGCACTCCTACCACCGAGACTCCAATTTCTTCTGCTCTGGATCCGCCACTAGCTTGGAGCTCTGCTCCCTGACACAAGGCCCACACCCCATCCGGGGTCACTTGAGTCCAGTCTTCTGTACTGCAGGTGGGAGCATGAGATCTTCTGGACAAAGCATCAGCATCTCGGTTACCAGTTCCGGGTCTATACTTTAAACTGAAGTTAAACCCAGAGAGGGCGGCCAACCAACGGTGGCCAGTGGCATCCAGCTTGGCTGTGGTAAAGAGGTAAGTGAGTGGGTTGTTGTCTGTTTTCACCACAAAGTCAGCTCCATATAAATAGTCCTTCAGTTTGTCTACAACAGCCCATTTTAAGGCCAAGAATTCCAATTTGTGGGTGGGGTAATTATTTTCAGCTGGGGTTAAACTCCTACTCACATAAGCAACTGGTCTTAGCTGTTCTTCATACTCCTGATATAGCACACCTCCCCTTAAAATCTGCTTCGTCCTGGCTGCATCTATGGCTTGTGGCAGCATCCCCTTCTTAAGGACAATTTGGCACAACATCTTATTTAGTCTGTGCACATATTCAGACAGTCTTTCTCCTGGAAGTTGAAGGGTGTGCTCAAACTGGTAGACTAAATCGACCACTCTCTCCAATTGTCCGAACTCTTCCTGTAACATAGTTAAACAGTCAAAGGCAGTACAAGCAGCATTACTAAACCTGAGGTTCTTCACGGCTTCAGCAGCAGCCCCCTTTAAACTTTCTCTTATACGCTGCTTCTTTTGGGCCTCCGGTATTTCCCATCCTTCCACTGCTTGCATCGCCTGCTCCATCCAAGTGTCGAAATCCTCTTCTCCGAGTGGTACAGGTTGCTTTCCTGAGAAAATCCTGAGCTTCCGGTACCCAGCTTCTACATGTACCGTGTTACTCTTCTGACACTTTGTGACTAAGTCTCCTAGTGCATTTAGAAGTTCAGGACCTATAGTGGTTAGAGGTGTCCCTGAAGCTGTCATGTCTTTGGAACTTCTGGGAATTGTGGGTGACTGTGGAGGTTCCTTCTTTATGGCCTTCGCGTGCGCCAAGTGGTATATCTTCCCATCTATGGCTTGCACACTCTGCCCTCTGAAACTCTCAGGTATCTCTTCTCTCCATTCTACCAGTGCATAGGTAAAAGAGATCTGTCCATCAGGTTTGAGATCAACTAACCATGCCTTCTGGCTCAGGGACAACAACTCCATGAGCCCCTCTACATCGCTTCCGGACCAGTCCTCCCCTGGAAGCTCAATAACCACAGCCCTCTCTGGTGTGGCGCCGACTGATGCGCATCACCGGGTCACTCCTAAACAATCCATGCCGGTACTTCTGGCAGGCTTGATTGTGGTGTACAAGTATCCCGGACTCGGAACCCCCACGTGCAGCGATACCCCCAGCTAAGAGGGCCACTGGTTTGATTTGTTTCGGGCCCTGTAACACTCACTGTCAACCCCCGGCAATTGGCTCTACCCTTCCCTGGCACAGTCAGTAGGGGATGATGGGATTGTGTAACCTGTGATTCTTGGCAGCACAATCCCACACTAAAAGCACACAACAGTATGGTGTAACTATCACTAACGGTTTCTCCTGCACAGTAAATGACACCAACAACTGATATACTTAACCCTGGTACTTTACTGATAATAATGGTTAAGCAGGCAAACGATATACATAGACATGTGCAGAGCCCTGCAATGAAAGAGTGTTTAAGCACACAGACAGATATACAATTTTATAACAAGAAGCTAACGGACCCCGCTGCAGCTCTTCTCCCTCGTGGGCAAGATGGCGCCCAGCAGTGTCACTACTACTACTAAGTCAGGCCTGACTGTACTATGTGAAAGTTCTGCAGAGAAAGATCTTCGCTAGCAAATGGTGGTGCACTTCGGGAACAATTTGTAATCCACAAGAATAAAGGAAAGTGATAACTTGGTGACCCAGAACAAATCTACTAGTGTTATTCAATGCACTGTCCCTCCGGTGTGCAACTGCAAACACTAACATTAGTTCCGAACAACAGTTACTGGGTCTAGAGATCCTATATTATCCTCACAAGCAAGTGCTCTCTCACCCAACCGGAACAGTCCGTGTCCGTATCTTCCGTTGCTGTGTCTTGGTACACAGATTCCACGACACCCGGGTCTTCGGTCCTCCTGACAGCAACAGAACAGCAGCAGGATGCGACGTCCCTCAGGCTCCTCGGTGGGTACGGAAGGCTCTTTGGAATAATACAGGCCTAGGCTTCAGGCCCTGTATTATCAGCAGACTCAGCATGGAGGTCCACTTGCTGGCCGGGCGGTGTCCAAAGAGAAAGTTCTCAGGCCCGCCCTCTGGTTAAATACCCTGCCCCAGCAGTCCTTGCGCGGGGAAATGCATCTTGGGTATGGTAGTCTCTGGGCCTTAAAGCAAACACCGGCTACACACTCCCCCCACTTAAAATCTTTGGTCCCCAAAGATAATAGGAACAATAATTGCAAACAATACAATTTACAGTAGCAAAATAACTGGGCAGGGGAACCTTCCACCAAACTTGGTGAGGAAGATCGTCCTGCCCACAGGTCATACTAGTGGAAGTGACCTGCCTAACTGTGCCAGAGAGTGAGCTGGGGTTGCCCTCCACTAAATGCACAGTGGAGGGGCCAGGTTTCTCTATTGTCCTTCTTGCAGTTACAACTGAATCCTCAGAACATTCTCCCATCTGAGTATAGGTTAGTTTCCGAGGAGGACGAATAGCTCTCTTCACTCTTTGTTCTCTGGGAATTGAGGCATCAGGCACACTGGGCTCTTTCATTCTTCCTTCCTCTTGGTCAGGTGTAATGGTTACTGCTGCTTCAGGGGCATCCAATTCTGGGGCAGAGAGATACAAAGAATCTCTTGGATCTTCAGCTGGGATTGACTCCAGGGCATCTTCCCACTCTTCAGTTAGAGTACACGATGGAATGAACTCAGCAGCTTCAGCATTCAAGGTGCCTTCAATGGTAACTTAACAGGGGGCAGGATCCCTGACTATGGGTTCAGTGGTCGGAGTGGGCCACAGCCAGGTCAGTTCCATTTCCTCATCTTCACTCTGGTTTGAGGTATTCATCTCTCCTGACTGAGTGGTCTGAGATCTGGTGTTGGGTCTTGGAGTATTGGAGGTTGAAGGTGATTCAGGAGAATCCGGAGTAGAAGGTATCTGGACTGCTTCGGAGAGAGGCAATAAGTGGTTCCTGTGCCAGGCAATTTTCTACAGATCACGTATGGCTGTGATTTGCATCTATCAGCAAGCTTATGCTTCCCTGGAACGCCAAGATTCCGCAACAACACTCTGTCTCCTGGTTGCAAGTCATGGATCCGAACTCTGAGGTCAAAATTCCGTTTATTCTGGGCCCCTCTCTGGTCAGAGGTGGCTTGTGCCTTCTCATAAGCCAGTGGTAAGCTTCTCCGTAGCCGGTCCACATATCCCTTGTGGGAAGCAGCCGATGTGTGGTCTATCGAGGTACCAAAGGCCAGATCTACAGGTAGTCTTGCTTCTCTGCCAAACATTAATCTGTAAGGGGAATACCCGGTGACATCACTAGTTGTGCTGTTATAGGCATGCACGTTGGCAACTATATGCTTGCTCCAATGCTGCTTTTCCTCACTGCTCAGGGTTCCCAGCATATTCATCAAAGTCCTGTTAAACCTTTCCGGTTGGGCATCTCCTTGGGGGACGATAGGGGGTTGTGCGGGTCTTCTTTATCCCTAGGGAATCCAGCAATTTCCAGATTAGTCAACTTTCAAAGTCCCTCCCTTGATCCGAATGGAGGCGTTGAGGTAATCCGTAGTGTACGAAGTACTTCTCTACAAGTATCTTGGCCACAGTGGAAGCCTTCTGGTCTTTAGTTGGAAAGGCCTGAGCGTAACGGGTGAAATGGTCGGTTATCACCAGAACATTTCCATGTCCCCCCAAGTCAGGTTCCAGACAAAGAAAATCAATGCATACCAAGTCCAAAGGTCCTTGGCTTTGCAGGTGGCCCATTGGGGCAGCTTGATGAGGCAATGTTTTCCTCTGTATGCAGCGAGCACATGAGTGACAGTATTCCTCCACTTTAGCCCGCATACAGGGCCAATAGAATCTGCTCCTTATGAGCTAAAAGGTTCTTTCAGCTCCAAGGTGGCCATGGTTGTCATGTAGGGCATTCATAACAGTCTTCCGGTGTTTTTCTGGCAGGAATAGTTGCCACTTGTCTTCCAGGTCATCAGAGGGGCCCCTTCGGCAGACCACCCCTTGATGCACCTGTAATCTGTCCCATTCCTTGCGTATAGCGGGCCTCCTTTGAGGGATCATGCAAGAGCTTGTCCGGATCCTGATCTTCCAGGGCTTACAGGGCCAATCTTCCCCAAGGGTCTTCTAACTGGTCCCGTTTTATATCCTTCTTGGACAGTTTTGTCAAGTCGTCTTCACCAATCTGGGTCACAGTACAATAGTACTTGGGCACTCCTACCACCGAGACTCCAATTTCTTCTGCTCTGGATCCGCCACTAGCTTGGAGCTCTGCTCCCTGACACAAGGCCCACACCCCATCCGGGGTCACTTGAGTCCAGTCTTCTGTACTGCAGGTGGGAGCATGAGATCTTCTGGACAAAGCATCAGCATCTCGGTTACCAGTTCCGGGTCTATACTTTAAACTGAAGTTAAACCCAGAGAGGGCGGCCAACCAACGGTGGCCAGTGGCATCCAGCTTGGCTGTGGTAAAGAGGTAAGTGAGTGGGTTGTTGTCTGTTTTCACCACAAAGTCAGCTCCATATAAATAGTCCTTCAGTTTGTCTACAACAGCCCATTTTAAGGCCAAGAATTCCAATTTGTGGGTGGGGTAATTATTTTCAGCTGGGGTTAAACTCCTACTCACATAAGCAACTGGTCTTAGCTGTTCTTCATACTCCTGATATAGCACACCTCCCCTTAAAATCTGCTTCGTCCTGGCTGCATCTATGGCTTGTGGCAGCATCCCCTTCTTAAGGACAATTTGGCACAACATCTTATTTAGTCTGCACACATATTCAGACTGTCTTTTCTCCTGGAAGTTGAAGGGTGTGCTCAAACTGGTAGACTAAATCGACCACTCTCTCCAATTGTCCGAACTCTTCCTGTAACATAGTTAAACAGTCAAAGGCAGTACAAGCAGCATTACTAAACCTGAGGTTCTTCACGGCTTCAGCAGCAGCCCCCTTTAAACTTTCTCTTATACGCTGCTTCTTTTGGGCCTCCGGTATTTCCCATCCTTCCACTGCTTGCATCGCCTGCTCCATCCAAGTGTCGAAATCCTCTTCTCCGAGTGGTACAGGTTGCTTTCCTGAGAAAATCCTGAGCTTCCGGTACCCAGCTTCTACATGTACCGTGTTACTCTTCTGACACTTTGTGACTAAGTCTCCTAGTGCATTTAGAAGTTCAGGACCTATAGTGGTTAGAGGTGTCCCTGAAGCTGTCATGTCTTTGGAACTTCTGGGAATTGTGGGTGACTGTGGAGGTTCCTTCTTTATGGCCTTCGCGTGCGCCAAGTGGTATATCTTCCCATCTATGGCTTGCACACTCTGCCCTCTGAAACTCTCAGGTATATCTTCTCTCCATTCTACCAGTGCATAGGTAAAAGAGATCTGTCCATCAGGTTTGAGATCAACTAACCATGCCTTCTGGCTCAGGGACAACAACTCCATGAGCCCCTCTACATCGCTTCCGGACCAGTCCTCCCCTGGAAGCTCAATAACCACAGCCCTCTCTGGTGTGGCGCCGACTGATGCGCATCACCGGGTCACTCCTAAACAATCCATGCCGGTACTTCTGGCAGGCTTGATTGTGGTGTACAAGTATCCCGGACTCGGAACCCCCACGTGCAGCGATACCCCCAGCTAAGAGGGCCACTGGTTTGATTTGTTTCGGGCCCTGTAACACTCACTGTCAACCCCCGGCAATTGGCTCTACCCTTCCCTGGCACAGTCAGTAGGGGATGATGGGATTGTGTAACCTGTGATTCTTGGCAGCACAATCCCACACTAAAAGCACACAACAGTATGGTGTAACTATCACTAACGGTTTCTCCTGCACAGTAAATGACACCAACAACTGATATACTTAACCCTGGTACTTTACTGAAAATAATGGTTAAGCAGGCAAACGATATACATAGACATGTGCAGAGCCCTGCAATGAAAGAGTGTTTAAGCACACACAGATATACAATTTTATAACAAGAAGCTAACGGACCCCGCTGCAGCTCTTCTCCCTCGTGGGCAAGATGGCGCCCAACAATGTCACTACTACTACTAAGTCAGGCCTGACTGTACTATGTGAAAGTTCTGCAGAGAAAGATCTTCGCTAGCAAATGGTGGTGCACTTCGGGAACAATTTGTAATCCACAAGAATAAAGGAAAGTGATAACTTGGTGACCCAGAACAAATCTACTAGTGTTATTCAATGCACTGTCCCTCCGGTGTGCAACTGCAAACACTAACGTTAGTTCCAAACAACAGTTACTGGGTCTAGAGATCCTATATTATCCTCACGAGCAAGTGCTCTCTCACACAACCGGAACAGTCCGTGTCCGTATCTTCCGTTGCTGTGTCTTGGTACACAGATTCCACGACACCCGGGTCTTCGGTCCTCCTGACAGCAACAGAACAGCAGCAGGATGTGACGTCCCTCAGGCTCCTCGGTGGGTACGGAAGGCTCTTTGGAATAATACAGGCCTAGGCTTCAGGCCCTGTATTATCAGCAGACTCAGCACGGAGGTCCACTTGCTGGCCGGGCGGTGTCCAAAGAGAAAGTTCTCAGGCCCGCCCTCTGGTTAAATACCCCGCCCCAGCAATCCTTGCGCGGGGAAATGCATCTTGGGTATGGTAGTCTCTGGGCCTTAGAGCAAACTCCCGCTACACATAAATATTCAGGCTGCTTGTTCTCCCACTATACTTTCAGGCTGCTTGTTCTCCCACTATACTTCTAGAACTCTCCAGAACGCAGGAGGAAGTAGCAGAACAGCAGCCTGCAAGACACTAAACAGACCAAAGCAATCAACCCCTGCTCCTCTGCTTACAGAGGAGCCAACTAAATTTGCCTAGCAGCCTAATCTAAACTAGGAGAGTGCTACACAAAGATGTTATTGCAATACTATTACACAAGTATAATTCTCCTGAACAAACAACAGTTCAGTATCAGGAAGCGAACACCAGACTAGTTAAGAATAAAGAAATGTGTTGTATTGTAATGGGTTAAAGTAGATGTCAATATGTACACATAGGACCAAACATAGTAAACACAGACATTCCTGTATTGTAGCAGTTTAGAATAAGGATCTATATGATTAGGTTAATTTATACCTGAGAATCTGTAAACCAGCATTAACCACTTGCCGACCAGTCGCTGTCATTATACTGCGGCGGGTTGGCACGTTCCCGCGATTTGCCGTAGCTATACGTCGGCCCTTTAAACAGCTCAAGCAGGCACGCGCTCCCGCTGCACAGTGGGCGACACGATGCGCATGGCCGCGATGTCCGCCGGACACGCGTGATCGTGGGCACGAGAGCCGAAACGTGAATGTGTGTGTACAACACAAATCCCTATTCTGTCAGGAGAAGAGAGACAGAACACAAGAAGAGTAGGAACAGATGATCTGTCTCTTCCTCTAGTCAGTCCTATCCCCATACAGTTAGAAACACACAGGAGGGAACACATTTAACCCCTTGATCGCCCCCTGGTGTTAACCCCTTCCCTACCAGTAACATTTACTGTACATAGTAATCAGTGCATTTTTATAGCACTGATTGCTGTATAAATGTCAATGGTCCCAAAAATGTGTCAAAAGTGTCCGATCTGCCTGCCGCAATGTAGCAGTCCCGCTAAAAATTGCAGGTCGCCACCATTACTAGTAAAAATAAAATAAATAATAAAAATGCCATAAATCTATTCCCTATTTTGTAGACGCTATAACTTTTGCGCGAACAAATCAATATATGCTTATTGTGATTTTTTACCAAAAATATGTAGAAGAATATATATCGGACTAAACTGATGAAGAAATTTCTTTTTTTGGGGATATTTATTATAGCAAAAAGTATAAAATATATATATTTTTTTCAAAATTGTGGCTTTTTTGTTTATAGCACAAAAAATAAAAACCGCAGAGACGATCAAATACCACCAAAAGAAAGCTCTATTTGTGGGAAAAAAACAACGTCAATTTTGTTTGGGTACAGCATCGCATGACCGCACAATTGTCAGTTAAATCGTTGCAGTGCTGTATCATAAAAAATGGCCTGGTCATTAGAGGGGAAATTCTTCCGGTCCTTAAGTAGTTAAACACTGACACAAATAACATCAATGACAATAGTAGTGCTGTAGTAACCTTTCAACCAATATACTATACTGCTTAGAGTGTACTCCATATGAATGATTATGCTAAAACCCAGACCTTATTGCAGAGGTTCCCCTTTTCTGTAGGCAGCGAAGACCTTGTAGAGCAGCTATCTGAGGAGATAGTCTTTTGAGCGAGTTCTTCAGCCAGCTAATGTTGGGGACCAGTCTTTATGGTGGTGCACATAAGTACAGTCCCAGTAAAGTCTGCATGCAGTGGTAAAGGCTGCTAGTGAAATGTCCAGTCTTTATGTACTCAGTGTCTAAAGGATAAGTTCATGTAACATGTTCCAGCATCTGTATTCCGCTCCCCCGTTCCCCACCCACCTCATGAATGTGGGCCGGGATCTTCTCCTAGCACCCACTGTCACTGCACACCCACACGCTTGCATCATTTATCCACAGCTTGCTGTGAATTTATGCCTACAAGTAACGTCAGCCAATTGCAGCTGACGGCTTGTAGTTTTCAATGAGCTATGAGAGCACTGGTAAGTGTCTCATGGTCCATTGATCTTCCTGCTCTCAGACAACTGCCTGCCCATATGAGATACGAGCAGACAGCTATCCTGATAGTCTGCAGGAGCTGGGCATTGCACCCGTGATCATGCTATTTACTAAAGATTTTGATGCATATCCAGCAAAATATTCTTACTCTAACAATGCAGACAATGGTACAGCACATCTTTTTTCTGCAGTGTAAACAACATAGAATTCTTCCCAATTCACATTTAGTGACCAACAACCAACCATTAGGCCCCTACCAGTAGAACCTTAAAGTAAGGTGACCAGATTTTTTATATGAAATTCGGGGACATATTTTTTTTATTAGTAATGGCGGCAATCAGCGACTCTCTGCCCATCGCCCCCGCCTCACAGCCTGTCAAGTCTTACTCTTTCCGGGCCCCGGCTACTACTGGGTGGGGAACGGAGGAAAATCACTCCGCCAGGGAAGGCAAGGAGATAAACAGGCAGGCGGCTGGCTAGGACTTAAGCCAAGGCAGTAGAACATGCGAGCGGTGCTGAATGGGCATGCACTCGAAACTAAAGAAATATTCCCTCCGCTCCGACCAGCACATGATCATCAGAAAGGGGCACAGATAATGGAAAAAAAGACACACCCCTAAGCTAGTAGCAGCGGCAGAGCGGGAGTGTGTAATTTAGAATTTATTTTTTTATTCTGCACTGTCTTTGAAATTGCCCCAGCCCCTGATCAAATCCAATCCGGGGACAAAACCGGGGACAAACTTGGTCCAGGGACAGTGTCCACAATCCGGGGACTGTGCCCAGAAACCTGGGATGTCTGGTCACCCTTCATTAAAGTGAAACTAAACCCTCCTATCCTTTATAACCAAGGAAGCTGCCATTTTAGCCTCTGTTTGATCTGAAGTTGCCATGGTGCTAGACGTGTGATCAGTTATGACACTAGCCATTTCATGGATTGACAGTTTGGTTGAGAGCAGAACCAACAGTGGCAGCCATCACTCACAGAATGCCTTAAATGTAACTGTTTTGGTAAAGAGTTTAATCAATAGGTTTAGTTCCATTTTAAATACTACCTGGGAAACCCAGATGATAGGCATACCAGGCCCACTAGCAGCAAACTGAGGGAGCCCCCCCCATAAAACGGACCTACAGTCCCACTACATGTATTATATTTGTATACAGTAGAAAAGAATAAAGATACATTCACATATATTTGTTTACAAAAGTTTTATTTGAAATTTCAAAAGTACAATCACAATAGGAGTCAATGGAAGTAATCATCAACATAACACATTATTGGAAATGAATATTACTAGTACAGATATGGTATATTAATATTAGAATACAATATTCAGTCTTGAAAGATAGTACAGTTAAAAGATGTACAACTAATAGCAAGGGTTGACATTGGGACCGGATTTAGCAGGTAGAGAACCATGGTAAGCAACTTATAAGGTATCATTCCAGTAAGTCCATTTATTCTCATATATATGTTTGGAATCATGGAGGGTATGAAAAATCCACTCAGAAATCTTTATCATTTCCATTCTAGCCAGCACCTGTGACCAAGGCAGAACACTAGATCTCCAATTAAAAGCTATCATCCATTGGACACAGCTGCATAAAGAGTGAAATAGTCTCATGCAGGGTATGGGGATATTAGGGATGTTGGCGTATAAAATACAGATTTGGGGGTTAAGGTTTATTTTCTGTTTGGATGAACTCCCAAATCTATCTACGACATTGCGCCAAATATTATTTAAATGTTTGCAGCTCCAAAAGGTGTGGAAGATGGTGCCCTGCTCATCACAGCCCCTAAAGCAATTTGGGGCGACTGAAGGATAGAACGTGTGTAGCTTGGCTGGTGTGAGGTACCATCTAGAGAAGATTTTTATAGGAGTATCTCTAAATGAGATGGCTTTATTGCTCTTGCGCAGGTTGTCTATCATGGTACACCAGTCTTCTACTGAAAAGGAAATACCCAGATCAGTTTCCCAATGGGCCATCTGTGCCGATCTATCTGGTATATTAAAGTTGTTGAGGTAGTTGTACAGACGTGAGATGAGGCCCTTGTCTCTAGATGAGGATGAGCATATCTGTTCAAAAATTGTACTGAGGGGGCTGGTGGAGAGTGAAAAAAACTCTGCATAGAAGGTCTTAATCAAGTTATAGTGATGAAACTCCGAAGCCGGTATACCATGTCTAGTTTGTAGTGTAGAGAAAGGGGAGAACTCCCATTTTGTTAGAAATGATTTTAATGTAGTTAATTTTTTATCAATCCAGCAGGAGAGCGGGCGACTATCTTTATATGTTAAAGCAAATCTGGGGTCCCCAAGATATGAGGCTAGAGGGGGGGTTGGAGAAGTCAGGATATATAGGTGACTAATTTTATGCCATAGTTGGTATAAGTGTGCTACAATGGTGTTGCATTTGGAGAGTTTGTTGTATGAGGTAATATTGGTCCAAAGAAACCCTTGTAAATAGAGTGGTGAGATTGAACATGCTTCGAAGATTTTCCATGGGATGTTTTGGGTGGGGGTGAACCATTGTGTCATATGTGTGAGTCTTGCGGCAAGGAAATATAACCAAAGGTTGGGAAGACCCATCCCCCCATTAGATTGTGGTCTGTGCATGTCTGCATAGCTACATCTAGGTTTTTTATCCGCCCAAATGAATTTATTAATTTCTCTCTGGAGGGAGGCTAATTTGGTCTTAGAAACATTTATAGGGAGGGTGCGAAAAAAATAAAGCAACTTAGGGAGGATTGTCATTTTTATAGCACAGAGATTCTCCCCAGAAATGAAATGTGGTAAGTAGACCAAGTCTTGAGAAGGGCAGATATGTGTGTAAATAAAGGGATATAATTGTTCTTATATAGCTGGCTGTGGGACGAGGAGATATTGACTCCAAGGTATTTAAATGTCTGGGGACACAACATAAATGGAAAGTTTTTCTTTAACAAAGATACAGTTTGTTCAATATAGTTAATAGGAAGAGCAGAACATTTATTTAAATTAATTTTTAGGCCTGAAATGTTGTGAAACATTTTCAATTCTCTGAGAAAGGAGGGTATAGAGGTGTGTGGTTCTGTAAGGTAAACTAGGGCGTCATCAGCATAGACAGTGGCGTATCCAGGGTATGGCACTCCATGGCAAGTGCCATGGGCGCCCTGCGGGAGGGGGGGCGGCAAAATAAACGAAACAAAAAAAAAATCCCTCCCGCACCTGTCCTCCTGCGGGCCGCCTTCCACACTATAGCCTCCGTCTGCGGCATGGCACTTCACTTGTAAGTACTCTGGGCTGGATGGCAGTGTGTAGGAGACGGAGTGACAGGCGTGGGCGCCCCCATGCTTGTAGATGAGTGGGACCGTCCACTCCATCTCCAGACCGTCATTCGGCTAACTGGCGGAGGCGGAGCTTTCCTCCTCTGCATCTTCTCCCCGAGCGCGAGCGGGCCGGTGACGTCACGTGAGGTGAGGTCGCCGTTGCTGAGGAGGAGAACAGAACCTGAACTGACAAGTTGGTTTTAGACAAATTGGACTCTGGAACCCGAACCCCCAAGCCAGGCAGCAACTGCGGCAGGTACTATAGTCACAAGTCAGTCACAGTGTAATTTGTGAATAAAGAATTTTTTTTATTAGAAAAAAGTTTTCACTGTGCATATAATGACCCCATGTATGAATCTCTGTCTCTGACATAAATAAGATGAGCAATGTCTCCTTCATATGGGTAACTTAACCCTTTACTAAAAGTAAACTGCAAGTCAGTCAGTGTTAATGATGTGTGCCAGGCCAGCCCAACTGCCAAGCAGCCAATCAAGTATACTGTAGTGCCTGCTTGCTCAATATGGATTAAATAAATTGTAATTATGCATAGCCATAATTATCATAAATAAAGTGATTTGTGCAAGTAGTACCTGCTGTTGCACAAATCACTTTATTTATGATATCTATGGCTATGCATAATTACAATTTATTTAATCCATATTGAGCAATCACTATATTTGATTGGCTGCTTGCTTCTGTTTGGGCCTGTGCCTGGCACATGATGACTTAGGCTATTTTCACACTGGGGCGTTGCACCCTCGGCGGTAAAGCACTGTCGCTAGCGGGACACCTCAAAGATGCGGCTGCCAGGTTTTTTTTGAGCGTCCTGCCAGCGCACCGCTAGCGGCCCAAAAAGGGTTAAAACCGCCCGCAAAGTGCCACTGCAGCGGCACTTTTCTGGCGGTTCGGCGGCGCTGCCCATTGATTTTAATGGGCAGGGGCGCTTTAGAAGCAGTGTGTACACCGTTCCTACAGCGCCTCAAAGATGCGGCTAGCAGGACTTTTTTGAGCGTCCTGCCAGCGCACCGCTCCAGTGTGAAAGCCCTTGGGCTTTCACATTGGAGTGGGAAAAGAGGCTCTTTCAGGGCGCTTTGCAGGCACAATTTTGTAGTGCTGTAGCACCTGCAAAGTACCTCAGTGTGAAAGCAGCCTAAGACCCCTTTCTCACTGAGGCGCTTTGCAGTCGCTATAACGCTAAAAATAGCACCTGCAAAGCACCTTGAAAGAGCGGCTCCATTCACTCCAGTGTAAAAGCCCCGAGGGCTTTCACACTGGAGCGGTGCGCTAGCAGGACATTAAAAAATGTCCTGCAAGCAGCATCTTTGAGGTGCTGTAGGAGTGGCTCCTAAAGCGCCCCTGCCCATTGAAATCAAAGCGGCGCTTTGCGGGCTTTTTTTGAACCTTTTCTTGGCCGCTAGCAGGGGTTAAAAGAGCCCCGCTAGCGGCTGAATAGCGCCGCGAAAACAACGGTAAATGACGCCCCCCCACCGCCCCAGTGTAAAAGAGGCCTTAAAGTCAACATCATGTGCGATTGTGCGTGTGTGCTAAGCAGACAGGGCCGCTGGTTATCCTACTCCCTCTCTCCCTCTGTACAGTGTCAGAGGCGCTGGCGCAGCAGTGGCGGAGGACTGTATCCATTATGAGGAAACATCCCCTGCAGCGCTGCGTGTCCCTGATCATCACAGTGCCACTGCCAGTGAGTGTGACCTGTCTCTGTACCACTGCACACAGTCACTGTCTCTGATGTTCCGTTCCACTCTGCCTTTCTGCCCAGTGCTGTGCCCGTACATCTCATGATCCGCCCCCATGGAGGCCGCTCTCTGTCTCTTTCCCTCCTGCTAAGTGCCCATACATCACACGATTCCTCCGCATTTATGGGTGCTGATGTTACTGCATTTATGGGGGCTGATGTTATTGCATTTATGGGTGCTTATATTACTGCATTTATGGGTGCTGCTAAGGCCGCATTTATGGGTGCTGGTAAGGCCGCATTTATGGGTGCTGATGTTACTACATTTATGGGTGCTGATATTACTGCAATTATGGGTGCTGATGTTACTACATTTATGGGTGCTGATATTACTGAAATTATGGGTGCTGGTAAGGCTGCATTTATGGGTGCTGGTAAGGCTGCATTTATGGGTGCTGGTAAGGCTGCATTTATGGGTGCTGGTAAGGCCGCAATTATGGGTGCTGGTAAGGCCGCAATTATGGGTGCTGATATTACTGCATTTCTGGGTGCGGGTAAGGCCGCATTTATGGGTGCTGATGTTATTGCATTCATGGGTGCTGCTAAGGCCGCATTTATGGGTGCTGCTAAGGCCGCATTTATGGGTGCTGATGTTACTGCATTTATGGGTGCTGGTAAGGCCGCATTTATGGGTGCTGATGTTATTGCATTTATGGGTGCTGATGTTACTGCATTTATGGGTGCTGCTAAGGCCGCATTTATGGGTGCTGCTAAGGCCGCATTTATGGGTGCTGATGTTACTGCATTTATGGGTGCTGATATTACTGCATTTATGGGTGCTGATATTACCGCTTTTATGGGTGCTGATATTACTGCAATTATGGGTGCTGATGTTACTGCATTTATGGGTGCTGATATTACTGCAATTATGGGTGCTGATATTACTGCAATTATGGGTGCTGGTAAGGACGCATTTATGTTTTGACAAAGGCGCAGTTTCAGTGCTTGCCATAGGCGCTATTTTCACTAGATACGCCTCTGAGCATAGAGGCTAATTTTGAACATATTTTCTCCTTTGGTGTATCCCTTTATATCCGTGCAATTTCTAATTCTTTGGGCCAGAGGTTCAATGGCCAGCGCAAAAAGTAGTGGGGATAGGGGACAACCTTGTCTCGTCCCCCTGCTAAGAGGGAAGAATTCAGAGTTGTGGCCCGGGATTCTAATACGGGTCTAGGGTGAGTGATAAAGTGCGTTGAAACCTTGAAGGAATTTATCTGAGATGCCAAATTTGGGTAATAGATGGTTTAGGTAGGACCAGTTGAAGCTGTCAAATGCCTTATGAATATCCAGGCTGAGGAGGCAGAGCTGGCGAGATTGTATGCTGGCATCTTGTACTATATTAGTGACCAATCTTATATTGTCGGTTATTTGACGGTTGGGGATGAATCCTGTCTGGTCTATATGAACCAGACTGGAAATGACCTCTGCCAACCTATCAGCCAGTAATCTACCAAAAAATTTTAGATCGTTGTTTAGAACTGAAATGGGGTGAAAGTTTTGTGGAAGGGAATGGTCTTTGTGTGGTTTGGGGATCAATGACAGATTGGCTAAAAGCATTTCATCAGGGAATTGACCACCCTCAAGCACGTAATTAAAGAGCTTGGTCAGATGTGGGGCTAAGATGGAAGCATATTTCTTATAGTATGAGGCGGAAAAAATGTCTGGGCCTGGGGCAGTGGAAGTTTTAAGGGATTTAATGATTTTAATTATTTCAATGTTCGTACAGGGTGTATTTAGAGAATCTATTTGTTGGGCGTTGAGAGAAGGTAGCTGTATGTCGTCTAGCCAAATTCTTGATTCCTGATTGGCCTGGGTTTGGGGGCCTGAAAGAAGATCTTTATAGAATGAAGAGAAAATATTTAGAACCTCCTGTGGGTGGGTGACAGTGTTCCCTGCTTCATTCCTCAACATATAGATATGGGGAGGATTGTGTTCTTGATTGAGTTTCCTAGCGAACATGGCAGATGGAGAGTTGCTATGAAGGAAGAATTTCGCCTTAGAAAATCTAAGGGACTTTTCTGTGTTAGCTGATAAGATCTTATCTAATGCCTGCCGTTTACTTTGTATTTGTTTGGTAAGATCTTGTGAGGGGGATTGTTGTAAATGTAAACAATTGTATAAAGTCTCTAGATCTTTTGTGAGGGATCTAATCTCAGCCAGTCTTTCCTTGTTTTTCTTAGCTGCTAAGCTGATCAAGTGGCCACGTAAAACTGCTTTGTGAGCAGTCTAAAGAGTCGAGGACGAGGTGTCTTCATTTACGTTATTGGCAAAATAGTTTTCTAACTGAGTGGAAACAGCTTGTTCTATACTGGAATCAGATAGAAGAGTATCGTTAAGACGCCAGTTGTAGGGAGAAGGTGACATACCAATGTGTGATGTTTCGAAAGAGGTGATGTCATGATCTGACCAGGGGCAGGGATGTATAATTGCATTAGAAGAGTTTGCCAGTAATATGGGGGTGCAAAAGATATAGTCTAATCTGGCGTAGACATCATGTATATTTGAGCTGTTGTGCCTTCCAAAGGATTTGTAATTCTGTTTAGCCAGTCTTGCGATTCAGGCATTGCTCCCAAACAGCACAGACCTTTCAGAAGTCCACATTGCAAATTAAATAATAAAGCCTGGTCCAGGACTGCCCAGTCAGTGAAACAACAACACACTAAGTGGGTCCGTCTGCTCCCGCCTTCTGTAAGCATGATCAACTTGGGTACAATCAGCCTGCCAAATTCTTAGGTTCGGGTTGGGAGTGCTGTATTTAACGCTCCCAAAACGCCCTGCCCATTGGAATGAATGGGCAGCACTTTCAAAGTGCCTGAAAAGCGTTTTGAAAGCGCTGCAAAACTGAAATTTTAACCCTTTTTTGGGAGTTAAAAGTGCCCCACCAGCAGCCGAAAAGCGTTGCAAAAGCGCAGCTAAAATGAGCGGCACTTTAACGGTAAAGGCCGGCGCTTTCAGAGTGAAAGCAGTCTTATACCGCGTACACATGATCGGAATTTCCGACAACAAATGTTCGATGTGAGCTTTTGGTCGGATATTTCGACCGTGTGTAGGCTCCATTGGACATTTGCTGTCGGAATTTCCGACAATAAATGTTTAAGAGCAGGTTCTCAAAAGTTCTTGTCGGAAATTCCGATCGTGTGTATCCAATTCCGACGCACAAAAACCCTACACATGCTCGGAATCAATTCAACGCATGCTCAAAATCATTGTACTTCATTTTTCTCGGCTCCTCGTAGTGTTGTACGTCTCCGTGTTATTGATGTTCAGAATTTCCGAGCAACATTTGTGTGACGTGTCTATGCAAGACAAGTTTGAGCGAAAAGCCGACGGAAAAAAACAAAACACGGTTTTGTTGTCGGAAATACCAATTGTGTGTATATGGCATTAGTCTTTTTTTCCAAGCATTTCACAGGTTAATATGAAGAAAATTTCCTGATTTTATGTATTATGCAAAACTGCATTTCATTTTTCTCTGGTACATACAAAACTGAAAATGTTGATGTCTCAAGTTCGGATTAAGTGATATTCAGGTTCAGGCAACAATATTGGATCATTTGATTTAAAAGTGGAAATACAAGTGACAGTGTGCAGATGATTATGTGTCTCTTGATATGGTAAAGATTTCCACCAACAATGTTCCCCTTGTGTACATGTGTGTCCCAGATGGAAGGGAGCGCATTAATCCATGATTAGGAAGCATTTTTACTTATCAAAGTTATATACCCATGTGGCTTTATTTAGATCAAGTACAAAAGCCATGTGAAATAATAAATGTGTTTTCCATCATGTCTCACATAAGCTTGGGGTCACCACTTAACGCAATCTATCTCCCATGTTGCTCACTTACATATTTAATCTGGTTGAAAAAAGACACTAGTCCATCCAGTTCAACTAACAACTCCTCTTCTCTGGATCCTGGCTTGACATTGGCCATGCTCCCAGAACCTCCCGATTTGTGTGACTGCCTAACTCACAGCCTGGGACATTTCACTTCATAACCACAAACTCTCTACTTATGTCACACCTGCTACTCTGATCCTTGGCAACTCTGACTCTTCCTTTGGTATGTGCTGTGCCTCTTTTCTTTTTTTTTTTTGCCATTTAGATACCCCTTCATTTATTACCCAAACACTTAGTCCAACAGTCTAAAGTTGCTTTAAAATCTATTGGATTCCTCAGCATCTTATACTGGAGTATGGCTCCATTGTCAACTATGAAACTTATTTGATTATCTCTGCAAACAGGGCTCACTCAGTAGAGATCTAATCCCCATGCCGAATGTCGGGAGACAACGGGCGGTTGAAAAAAAAATACAAAAAACGGCTGACATTCGGCCCATGTGTATGTCGGTCTGTCCGACAGAAGCCGGCTGTTTGACCGGCTTCTGTCGGACATGCATGCTGGAAAACCAGGATCCGACCAACTTCCGATCAGCGCTCTCAGCTCAGCAAGAAACAATTTAATGAAAATAGATTACACTTTAAAGTGGTTGTAAACCCTCACACATAGCTCCCAACTGTCCCTGATTTCGAGGGACTGTGCCTGATTTGGAGCAATGTCCCTCTGTCCCTCTTTCCGCCTCATTTGTCCCTCAATTTGGTCTGATCCATATAATTGTATATAAAATTCACTTTTAATCTTTCAAAAAGTGTTTCCTAGTGCTAAACCTTTTATCCAATTTCTAAATTGCTGCATTTGTACATTTTAAAAGCCAATATAAAGGAATGGTAGTTGTAAAAAAAAGCACTTGTGGATTTAGTTAACCTTTTTTTAGGGTAATTCTCCTTTAAGGGGGTGTGACAGGGGGCGTGTCCTATGCCTACATACATTTGCTGGTAGGTGTATCTCATTCCCATCTCAAAATGTTGGGAGGTATGCCTCACATATACCCAGTAAAGTGAACAGCCCCAGGTGATACACAGAGATGAAACAAATCCTCCTAAATAGGTTTAACTTGTCTAGCTGCACTCTTCTCTTCCCTACACCATTTCAAGAGGGCAGAAAGGTGTTAGAATCCTCCTTAATCTGTCAGGAGCATAGAGGAGGGGGCGGAGAGGTTGCAGTTTGTGAGAGCTGATTGGAAGAAAGGCATACACCCCCCTTCACACAGCAGAAGAGCTGTGTTGTAAATAGACAAGGTGTCTGTTGAGCTAAACAACCCACCCCCCCCAACACAAATTTACTCTGTGTCAGGATTTTTGTTTAGAAGTGACTCATGCTGATAACAGAGGAACAAAGCACTAGAGAGAAACAACATTTAGGCCGGCCTTACACGGTTCAAATCTCGGCCGGTTCAGAAGGAACCAGCCGAGCTTCGAACCATTAATGGGCAGGCTGAATGTACCAAGTTGATCAATCGATCAACTTGGGTACAACCAGCCTGCCGGATTCTCTTGCGATTATGGCTAGCAGCTGCTATAGCTGCAAGCGATTATCACTGTTTTGCCCCAGCCAGGGGTGGCTTCCCCCTCCCTCCTCCATGCCGGGAAAAGACAATTGCTGATTATTCTCTCAGCACTGCCTGTGTTGATGGGGGAATGCAGGAAAGGAAATTGCACCGTGTATGGACGGCCTTAGAGCTTTGGATAGAGATAAGTAAACACTACAGATATATGTTCTTTGCTCAGATTCCATGACTGAGGTTTACAACCACCTCAAGTAGTAGATGTGTATGGATTATTTTTGGAAAATAAGGATATTGTTTAGTGTCACTTTAAATAGATGGTATTACTGCCCATGCACGTTCATAGAATCTTCCATTCTACAAGCAAAATCTCTATTTCTCAGATTTAGTGAAGTGGTTATAAACTATCCATTAATTGTACCTATAGGTAAGCCTATAATAAGGCTTACCTATATTTACTCTATATGCAGCCAATGATGTCATCGGCGCATGCGCTCTGACAAAACGGCCACCCGTGCTGTTCCTTCAGATTTCTGTGCTGTGAACATCGGCTCCCCAGCGCATGCACAGGAGTGACGGCACGCGGGTCTGGCCAGCCACACAGCCGGAGTCTGCGGACCCAGAAGGAAGACGGGTGAAGTTGGATGCAACCTCCAGCAATGACAACGCATCGGTGGAGGGCTTTGTTTGCAGGTAAGTTTCACTTAATATGCTAGTATGCAATGCATACTAGCACATTATGGCTTTACTTTGCAGATCCGAAAAAAAAAAAATGATGAGTGACTGTAATCATTTATTTTATTTTCCTTATTTTTAGCCTGGTGGAGACTCTTTATTTTGATGCATTAGGCAGCCCATTCAAATTAATAGGCTACCTTAGAGTGGTTGTAAAACTCAGACATGAAATATGAACAAAGCATATCCCTCTATAGTGTGTACTTGTCTTAATTAAATGCACTAAGGGGGAGATTTACTAAAACTGGAGCAAACTGATTCTGGTGCATGGCAGCCACTCAGCTTCTAACTTCAGCTTGTTCAATTAAGCTTTTACAGTGGAACCTCGGATTGCGAGTAACGAGGTTAACGAGCATTTCGCAATACGAGCACTGTATTTAAAAAAAATCTGAATCGGTTTGCGAGTGTTGTCTCGCAAAACGCGCAGGATTCAAGCCAAAGCGGTGTGCAATACCGCGTTTGGCCTGAGGTGGGAGGCGCCGGAGCCGAACGGTGCCATTCGGAAATGATCAGAAAATTGCGGAGATACTCCGTTCCCGGGCCTTTCCGAGGTTTTCTGAGTTCAGCCGAGGTGTCCTCGGCCCTTTCTGAGTGTCTCTGATGCTCTCTGGCACCCCCTCGCCGCTGGCCGCATGCAGTATTGCATGCCATTGAAGTCAATGGGGAAACTCGCTTTGATATGCAAGTACTTTGGATTACCAGCATTTTCCTGGAACAGATTATGCTCGTAATCCAAGGTTCCACTGTACAATGAAACCTTCTGTCTGCTGCTTCATTCCTTTGCTATTAGCATGAATCCCTTATGACAAGGTTTCCTAACACCAAGGGAAAAAATGTGATGGGAATGGGCCTCCAGCTGATTGACAGCCTCAGCTCTGTTCCTGTGTGCTTTGTGAAGGGGGGTGTCCCTTCCCTCCAATCAACTCTCTGAGCTCTACTCACTAATCTCTGCAGAGTGTAATTTCAGCTCTCTGCCCCCTTTTTTCTGTCATCTCAAACCAGCTTTATAATTCTGCACTTTGAAAGGATGTAGCGAAAAGTCTGTAGATAAACAGGTACAACTTATTTGGGAGGATTTGTTTTATCTCTGTGGATCACCTAAGGCCAGTCACTTCACTGGGTGTATGTAGGGGTTTACAAACACTTTAATGAAGCACACATTAATGCATGACATAACACACGTTGACACACTGCACATACGTAACTTGACCCTTCAAGTCTCCAAAATATTACGTCTCTCCATACCACGCAGGCTGATATGCTCTCGCTTTACCAGGGAAATCCACCAATCACAGAAAGGGCAGGCCATACAGGGAACTCCTTACAGTGTATCTATGGTCAAAATGTAAAGTTAGAAATTCAATTAAACATTGTATTTTAAATATTTCTAGTCTACTCCTGTTAATCTGAATTATCTCAAAGTTTGCAAAACTTACTTTGTAATGATCCCCATACATCCTTGAATTCTGTGACACATATTCACTATGCCCTCTGAGCAGGCACTGCTGTGTCACACATTTCTCAGAGCCTGCCTTCTAAACTACAGAGGTGCTGAGAGGAGGAGTTTCAGGAGGCGGAGTCAGTACAGGAATCACTGCTTGCAAACAGCAAGGCACTATGGGATATGTAGTCCTAAGCAATCAAAAGTAAATAGCAGAGGAGAATCTGCAAAGCATGCAGGGAATCCAGGAAGGGATGGCCAGCAGACAGGCAGAACTCACAACACGTAAGGAAAATTTTCAAGTACGTTTATTTTGTATCGTCAGATATAACTATTGTTTGTATTGTTATTACAGTGCTGATGTTATAAAATGAAAAGTATGATGTGACCATAGATTTCCTTTAACCACTTAAGCCTTGGACCATTTCACTGGCCAAAGACCAGGCCACTTTTTGCGATTCGGCACTGCGTCGCTTTAACTGACAATTGCGCGGTTGTGCGACATGGCTCCCAAACAAAATTGTCATCCTTTTTTCCCACAAATAAAGCTTTCTTTTGGTGGTATTTGATCACCTCTGCGTTTTTTATTTTTTTGCGTTATGAACAAAAATAGAGCGACAATTTTGAAAAAAATGCAATATTTTTTACTTTTTGCTATAATAAATATCCCCAAAGAATATATAAAAAACTATTTTTTTCCTCAGTTTAGGTCGATACGTATTCTTCTACATATTTTTGGTAAAAAAATCGCAATAAGCGTTTATTGATTGGTTTGCGCAAAAGTTATAAAGTTTACAAAATAGGGGAACGTTTTATGGCATTTTTAATAATATTTTTTTTTTTACTAGTAATGGCGGCGATCAGCGATTTTTTTCAGGACTGCGACATTATGGCGGACACATCGGACACTTTTGACACCATTTTGGGACCATTGTAATTTTTACAGCGATTAGTACTATAAAAATGCACTGATTACTGTAAAAATGACACTGGCAGTAAAGGGGTTAACCTGTAGGGGGCGCTGAAGGGGTAAAGTGTGACCTAGGGAGTGCTTCTAACTGTTAGGCTTGCTGTGACACGTCACTGATCGCTGTTCCCGATGACAGGGAACAGACGATCAGTGACACGTCACTAGGCAAAACGGGGAGATGTTGTGTTTACACTGACATCTCCCCGTTCTTCAGCTCCGTGACACAATCGCGGGACACCGGCGGATAATCGAGTCCGCGGGTCCCGCAGGCATGGTCACGGAGCTCGCGGCAGCATGCGCGCGTCCATGCGGCGGTAATTTAAAGGGGACGTATATATACAAGCCCATTTGCCTGTCCGTGACATTCTGCCAACGTAAATGTTTGTGCGGCGGTTGGCAAGCGGTTAAGTAAGATTAACAACATCTCATTAAGGACCCCCTTACAGATATACAGTAGGTACTTTATTACACCAAGTTACCCAATCAAATGTATTAACCATTTATTATTCTGTACTACCTAAAGCAATACTGTATATATTCATACAGCAAAAGGTGTTGAATGCCCTTTAGTTTTTGTTATGTAATGGTTATATTAATGCGTGTGTTCTATGCCCTTGAAAAAAGGAAATGAAAACCAAATGTTTGATTTTAGGCCCATGCAAGACAAAGGGGTTGTTGTGTAAACTGAACAAGCTGTACTGGAGTGCTAAAATTATTTATTAATGCAACTAAAGAACTGAAACATATCTTCTTATCAAGTTCCGTTTACTGAACTGTTCTGCAAACATTTTAGCTTACATTTTAAATATGTAGTCTAAATATAACACTATGTAATATAATCTAACCTAATAAAAGTAGTGAAGTGGCTTTAGTATGTTGCAGTAGTCCTGATCAGTAAATAACTGATTTTAAAACCATTTAGGAAAAGATTTAAAATATAGTCCAAATACAATGTAATCAACACAGTAGCTATCATAGGTTGCAGCAGATCTAATCACACATATGTCGTTCTATTATGGACCATAAGTAGCTCATAATACAAACACACTTTTTTATTACTCTGTAACCTCTATGGATCATCTCCATGATAGTTCTATATTATTGTATGTTTTGTGTAGAGCAGGGGGTGGTTACACCCCCTGTTAGGCAGGCCATGTATGATTCATTTTTTTTGGTTTAAGCAGTGGGAATCACTGCTGAGCTATTGTATTGTGCCATTGAGGAAGGCTCCCTGCAATCAGTGTTTCCGTCTATAGCCGGTGGCACTGATCTTTTTGGGAAAAAACAGATAGGCTGGTTCTACACAAGTAGATCAATAGTTGAGACCCCCAAACATTTATTTCAACAACATTCTTCCCATATGACTATATATGCATTTATGTATTTTATTCATGCTCTTCATGATGTGTAGACATCCAAAAGACTTGGGACTGTTAGCTACCCAAACAGGCTCACAGGTGCCACTTAAGCAACACTATATTTTTTCCCTTAGTACCTCCCAGCTACATTAAGACTGGGTTCACACCTATGCGAATTGGATGCGGATTTCCCCGCATCCAATTTGCATAGTAGGAGAATGTGCCCGGCTCACATGTCTCCGGGGTGGCTGCGGAGCGCACTGCACAGAAACGCTGTGTGTCTTTGCCTCCATTTATGGGCCGAAGTCAGGCAAAAATTCTATCCTGATTCGTCCCTGAAAAGGAGAACAGGGACGGACAGCGTTGCTGTGCAATCCTCAGCCTGTTTAGGTGTGAACCGAGCCTAAAGGTTATGTAGAAAGGGACAGACGAGCTGGGCCAGCATAGACAGTATTTAGATATCCCTTATGCCGCGTACACACGACCGCTTTTCTCGACGAGAAAAACTGCATTTTTTTTTTCGCCGAGAAAAACGATCGTCTGTGGGCTTTATGTCGTTTTTCTCGTCGAGAAAAACGGCATAAAAAACTACGAGAAAAATTAGAACATGTTCTAAATTTTCTCATCGTTTTTTCCAGCATTTTTTTCCGTGGCAGTTTTCCCATAGGGAAACACTGCCGCGGAGCCCACAGACGGTCGTTTTTCTCGTCAAGAGAAAAAATGACGGGAAAAACGACCGTGTGTAGGGAACCAAGCGGTTCCCTCGTTTTTCCTGTCATTATTCACGGCAGTTTTTTAACCGCCATGAATAATGATCGTGTGTACGCGGCATTAGAAGAGAAGGGGGCTATGATGTGGCAGGAGAAAATGCATTGAAAGAGATGCTGTTTGTCCAGATAATCACAAATAGCTGTGTTCTTTACTGTTTTACTGAAGTAGTGATTCTCAGCTTAACTCCTTTTTTTTATAGAGTCTTATAGAGACTTTGTTATGCAGCTACATGTTACCCTGATTGAGTCACAGAGACATTGCTCTGAGGAGTCCATGTTTGTGCAGCTTTCATTGTTAGTGTATGCATGTTTATTTTTCCAATCCTCAACCTGTTGTGCATTAGTAAACTGCAAATTATACTTACTCTCTGTCTAATCATATAGCATATATCACAAACTACAGAGAAATACAATAGAGCATTTCTTTCAATCTGTTACTGAATGTTAGGATCTGTTCAGTTGGCTTTGAGGTTTTGAGTTCAGATGGAACTTCCTAATTGCAATGGGGCTTATGTTTTATGATAGAGGATTACAAACATCATACAGTGTTGCTTAGGACTGGTTAAAGCAGTTGCATGCCTAAAAAACTAACAAAAACCTGTAAGGCAAAGACAAAGCTCCCACAGGGCTGCCTGGTCACTGCTGAGGTAGCCGATATGTCTCCAATGCTGTAACTGATACCTGATGGTAACACAGGTAAACAGACAAGGGGATCCATATCTCAAGGACAAAGGGCCATCTAACTGGAACAGGAATACTTCTGTTAGGCTCTGGCCCGGCTGCCCGTATGTCAGTTCTGCCAGTTCTGACAGTAGAGGGCCTCCCACCTGGCTGCACCTCAATTGTCCAGCTGCCCCTGCCTCATGGAGTGTGGCCTCCCTGACCAGCTGAGGGAAGGAATCAGAGAAGCGTATTTTCCCTGTGGATGCCCAGTAACCCAAGGAATTGTGGGAAATGGAATTAAAGGGGCCTGCACCTCTATCTGAGCATGATAAGTGAATGGACACTCTACCACAATGATATTTGGAGTTAGCAAGGATGCATGAAGGTACAGTAAGCAAGAAAATAAGTTAAAGTCTCTCTAATAAAAGAAGTCCTTGCTTCTGTAAGGTTGAGAACCATTAATTAATTATAATGCGACTAAAGAGTCACATTCTGTAAAATAGAATATAGATCACCTCGATCTTGCCCATGGTTTATGCTCTGTGCAAAGTTCACTTTGATCCTTGGGAGCATAGTGGTATACTGACTCATATTACCAGATGCAAAGTTCAGAGAAGGGACACAGGTGTCAGTTTGAAACAGAGTAAGAGGTTGAATTTCTGCCTTATGAGATACGTTTGATATATAGAGAATGACAATGGAAAATAACAACTTGGCAGAGCATACTGACTAAGCATAGACAAGGAGAAAATACAGCTGTAGTACAATTCTGTATAGTCAACATGTGCTTTCATTTTTGTGTGCACTACTTAGAACAAGGTAAAATATAGGTCCAGAGGTTTTTTAATAGTCAGTTCATGTGTGTCCCTTGTTTGAGTCCCCAGGTAGGCCCCCAGAGATGTTATTTTATCAAAATTTAGGTTGGCATAATAACCGGGCACCACATAAAATTCATAATCTCCTTCCTTACAGAGCTTTTGAAACCTGGAGCAACTTTGTAGCCTTCGCACATATAACGGTGATTTCACTACCAGGTGAATGCAGACCCTAAAGAGGACTCGGCTTATGGGATCTAAAGAGCCCCTCGATATTTACCAGTGCACCCTGCAAAGCTTGATGGACTTTGATGCAAAATAACCCCCCAGTAGTAGCCCTTGGATGCACTCAGACTGACTGACAGCAGGCACAACCTGGTGAAGTACAGAATAGAAAGGCAAGGTTGTGATCAAAGACAAGTGAAGGGTCTTTGAAGGGAGCAGAAAGAAGTCCTAATGAGAACCACAAAAACAGGCATTATATAGGCAGATCTAGACTGCAGTGTGTCCTTGATGTACAAGTTAATGTGAGAGATGACATCACTAAGGGAGCTAGGGAGGAGGTGGAATCCTTATGGGTAGAGCTCCAAAGGGATGAAACTAAGGGAAAAATAATATTGGGAGTATGCTATAGGCCCCTTGACCTAAGGGAGGAGGGGGAGACAAAACTCCTATCACAATTTGGATTAGCAAAAAGGATGGGAAGGGTCTTCATAATGGGGGATTTTAATTATCCAGGCATAGACTGGGCGCAGGGAACCGTGCATTCGTCTAAGGCTTGCCAGTTCCTGAATGTCTTGCAGGACAATTTCATGGGTCAGATGGTAGATGCACCAACTAGAAATAAAGCGTTACTAGTAGTGTTGAGCGGACCCGAACTGTAAAGTTCGGGTCCGTACCGAATTTTGGCGTTTTCCCGACCCCGGACCCGGACCCGGATTTTGCGCTAAAGTCCGGGTTCGGGTTCGGATTCGGGAATTTAATGGCGCAGTTAGAAATGCTTCAGGGGCCAGCCAATCACCATTTGATTATCTGGTGTGCCCTTAGAAGCCATCATAGCCATGCCTACTAATGGCATGGCTGTGATTGGTCAGTGCAACATGTGACCCAGCATGTGACCAGCTTCTATATAAGAAAGAGGCACACAGCACAGATCGTCACTCTGCTTTTAGACAGTGTAGGGAAAGGATCCTGGCTGCTGTTGCTGTGAGGGAGAGAATTATATGATAGGAGTTAGTCCTGATTCTGCAATCTACTGATAGAAAAGATAGGGAGACAGTGTAGTGTAGTGTAGTGTAGGGGCAGGATCCTGTTTGTGCTTTCAGGGAGAGAGATTTAGATAGGAGTCCAGATTGAGAGATATAATAGCTCAGCGATCTGCATAGGTTTATCTGTTTGTGTTGCAAGCTCAGTGCACCAGCACTGCATTACGTTGAGTGATACACCTATTCCATACTGTGGCTGTATTGTGCTCTTGCTAAAAGACCTATTTCGGTCAGAAAAAAAAAAAAAAAAAAAAAGGCACTTTATTGTGCTTTTGCTAAAAAGACCCATTTTTGGGCCCCAAAAAAAAAAGGCACTTTATTGTGCTGTTGTAAAAAAAAAAAAGGCACTTTGTTGTGCGCAAAAAAGACCTATTTTTGTGCAAAAAAAATATTTTGCAGTGTATATCTCTAGTTGTGTGAAATAACCAATTTCTATATATTTTTCTTGTACTATGCTATACTAAAAAAAAAAACAACAACTTTTTTTTGAATAGCATTCTCTGCAGCTGTGCGATTCAGCGGTTATATACTGTGGTTGTGTTGTGCTCTTCCAAAAAACGCCATTTAGGGCCACAGAAAATATTTTGCAGTGTGAAATACACATGTGGAGGTGTGTAAAATAAACAATTTCTATATATTGTACAGTGCTATACTAAAAAAAACAACATTTTTTTTGAATAGCATTCTCTGCACTTCTATAGCTGAGCGATTCAGTGGTTAAATACTGTGGTTGTGTTGTGCTCTTGCAAAAAACGCCATTTAGGGCCACAGAAAATAAATTGCAGTGTGAAATACACATGTGGAGGTGTGTAAAATAAACAATTTCTATATATTGTACAGTGCTATACTAAAAAAAACAACATTTTTTTTGAATAGCATTCTCTGCACTTCTATAGCTGTGCGATTCAGTGGTTAAATACTGTGGTTGTGTTGTGCTCTTGCAAAAAACGCCATTTAGGGCCACAGAAAATATTTTGCAGTGTGAAATACACATGTGGAGGTGTGTAAAATAAACAATTTCTATATATTGTACAGTGCTATACTAAAAAAAACAACATTTTTTTTGAATAGCATTCTCTGCACTTCTATAGCTGTGCGATTCAGTGGTTAAATACTGTGGTTGTGTTGTGCTCTTGCAAAAAACGCCATTTAGGGCCACAGAAAATAAATTGCAGTGTGAAATACACATGTGGAGGTGTGTAAAATAAACAATTTCTATATATTGTACAGTGCTATACTAAAAAAAAAAACATTTTTTTTTGAATAGCATTCTCTGCACTTCTATAGCTGTGCGATTCAGTGGTTAAATACTGTGGTTGTGTTGTGCTCTTGCAAAAAACGCCATTTAGGGCCACAGAAAATAAATTGCAGTGTGAAATACACATGTGGAGGTGTGTAAAATAAACAATTTCTATATATTGTACAGTGCTATACTAAAAAAAAACAAAATTTTTTTTGAATAGCATTCTCTGCACTTCTATAGCTGTGCGATTCAGTGGTTAAATACTGTGGTTGTGTTGTGCTCTTGCAAAAAACGCCATTTAGGGCCACAGAAAATAAATTGCAGTGTGAAATACACATGTGGAGGTGTGTAAAATAAACAATTTCTATATATTGTACAGTGCTATACTAAAAAAAACAACATTTTTTTTTGAATAGCATTCTCTGCACTTCTATAGCTGTGCGATTCAGTGGTTAAATACTGTGGTTGTGTTGTGCTCTTGCAAAAAACGCCATTTAGGGCCACAGAAAATATTTTGCAGTGTGAAATACATATCTGGAGGTGTGTGAAAAAACAACATTTTTTTTGAATAGCATTCTCTGCACTTCTATAGCTGTGCGATTCAGTGGTTAAATACTGTGGTTGTGTTGTGCTCTTGCAAAAAACGCCATTTAGGGCCACAGAAAATATTTTGCAGTGTGAAATACATATCTGGAGGTGTGTGAAAAAACAACATTTTTTTTGAATAGCATTCTCTGCACTTCTATAGCTGTGCGATTCAGTGGTTAAATACTGTGGTTGTGTTGTGCTCTTGCAAAAAACGCCATTTAGGGCCACAGAAAATAAATTGCAGTGTGAAATACACATGTGGAGGTGTGTAAAATAAACAATTTCTATATATTGTACAGTGCTATACTAAAAAAAACAACATTTTTTTTGAATAGCATTCTCTGCACTTCTATAGCTGTGCGATTCAGTGGTTAAATACTGTGGTTGTGTTGTGCTCTTGCAAAAAACGCCATTTAGGGCCACAGAAAATAAATTGCAGTGTGAAATACACATGTGGAGGTGTGTAAAATAAACAATTTCTATATATTGTACAGTGCTATACTAAAAAAAACAACATTTTTTTTGAATAGCATTCTCTGCACTTCTATAGCTGTGCGATTCAGTGGTTAAATACTGTGGTTGTGTTGTGCTCTTGCAAAAAACGCCATTTAGGGCCACAGAAAATAAATTGCAGTGTGAAATACACATGTGGAGGTGTGTAAAATAAACAATTTCTATATATTGTACAGTGCTATACTAAAAAAAAAACATTTTTTTTGAATAGCATTCTCTGCACTTCTATAGCTGTGCGATTCAGTGGTTAAATACTGTGGTTGTGTTGTGCTCTTGCAAAAAACGCCATTTAGGGCCACAGAAAATAAATTGCAGTGTGAAATACACATGTGGAGGTGTGTAAAATAAACAATTTCTATATATTGTACAGTGCTATACTAAAAAAAAAAACATTTTTTTTTAATAGCATTCTCTGCACTTCTATAGCTGTGCGATTCAGTGGTTAAATACTGTGGTTGTGTTGTGCTCTTGCAAAAAACGCCATTTAGGGCCACAGAAAATAAATTGCAGTGTGAAATACACATGTGGAGGTGTGTAAAATAAACAATTTCTATATATTGTACAGTGCTATACTAAAAAAAACAACATTTTTTTTGAATAGCATTCTCTGCACTTCTATAGCTGTGCGATTCAGTGGTTAAATACTGTGGTTGTGTTGTGCTCTTGCAAAAAACGCCATTTAGGGCCACAGAAAATATTTTGCAGTGTGAAATACATATCTGGAGGTGTGTGAAAAAACAAAATTTTTTTAGAATAGCATTCTCTGCACTTCTATAGCTGTGCGATTCAGTGGTTAAATACTGTGGTTGTGTTGTGCTCTTGCAAAAAACGCCATTTAGGGCCACAGAAAATAAATTGCAGTGTGAAATACACATGTGGAGGTGTGTAAAATAAACAATTTCTATATATTGTACAGTGCTATACTAAAAAAAAAAACATTTTTTTTGAATAGCATTCTCTGCACTTCTATAGCTGTGCGATTCAGTGGTTAAATACTGTGGTTGTGTTGTGCTCTTGCAAAAAACGCCATTCAGGGCCACAGAAAATATTTTGCAGTGTGAAATACATATCTGGAGGTGTGTGAAAAAACAAAATTTTTTTTGAATAGCATTCTCTGCACTTCTATAGCTGTGCGATTCAGTGGTTAAATACTGTGGTTGTGTTGTGCTCTTGCAAAAAACGCCATTTAGGGCCACAGAAAATAAATTGCAGTGTGAAATACACATGTGGAGGTGTGTAAAATAAACAATTTCTATATATTGTACAGTGCTATACTAAAAAAAACAAAATTTTTTTTGAATAGCATTCTCTGCACTTCTATAGCTGTGCGATTCAGTGGTTAAATACTGTGGTTGTGTTGTGCTCTTGCAAAAAACGCCATTTAGGGCCACAGAAAATATTTTGCAGTGTGAAATACATATCTGGAGGTGTGTGAAAAAACAACAATTTTTTTTGAATAGCATTCTCTGCACTTCTATAGCTGTGCGATTCAGTGGTTAAATACTGTGGTTGTGTTGTGCTCTTGCAAAAAACGCCATTTAGGGCCACAGAAAATAAATTGCAGTGTGAAATACACATGTGGAGGTGTGTAAAATAAACAATTTCTATATATTGTATAGTGCTATACTAAAAAAAACAACATTTTTTTTGAATAGCATTCTCTGCACTTCTATAGCTGTGCGATTCAGTGGTTAAATACTGTGGTTGTGTTGTGCTCTTGCAAAAAACGCCATTTAGGGCCACAGAAAATATTTTGCAGTGTGAAATACATATCTGGAGGTGTGTGAAAAAACAAAATTTTTTTTGAATAGCATTCTCTGCACTTCTATAGCTGTGCGATTCAGTGGTTAAATACTGTGGTTGTGTTGTGCTCTTCCAAAAAACGCCATTTAGGGCCACAGAAAATATTTTGCAGTGTGAAATACACATGTGGAGGTGTGTAAAATAAACAATTTCTATATATTTTCCTTGTACTGTGCTATACTAAAAAAAACAACCTTTTTTTTTGAATAGCATTTTCTGTAGCTGTGCGATTCAGCGGTTACGTGCTGTGGGTGTGTTGTGGTCTGGCAAAAAACGCCATTTATTGCCACAGAAAATATTTTGCAGTGTGAAATACACATCTGGAGGTGTGTGTAAAAAAACAATTTCTATATATTTTCCTTGTACTGTGCTATACTAAAAAAAACAACCTTTTTTTTTTTGAATAGCATTTTCTGCAGTTCTGTAGCTGTGCGTTTCAGCCATTACGTACTGTGGGTGTGTTGTGGTCTTCCAAAAAACGCCATTTAGGGCAAGATCCTAAATTTGGAAAATATGAGGGGAAGGTCAAAGGGACGTGGTGGCCCCGGTCGTGGTGCTGCTGGTGGAGCTCCTGTTGCAGGGAGAGGACGTGGTGGATCTGTGCCAGCTACACGCACAAGTGAAACACCTTCCTCAGGTGCGAGTAGGCGACCGAGCCTGCGGCGGTATTTTGTCGCGCCTAATGAGGCTGTACCAATGTTTAGGCCAGGACAAGTACAGGCGATAGTAGATTGGGTTGCTGACAGTGCCTCGGGTTCCTTCACATTGTCTCCCACCCACTCTTCTGCTGAAAGATCAGAGTTGGCACCTGAAGCCCATGTCCATCAGTCTTTCACCTCACCCCCTTGCAAATCAGCCAAGCAGTCTGAGCCCCAAATCATGCAGCAGTCTCTTCTGCTTTTCGATGACTCTGTTAGCAGGGTTTCCCAGGGCCATCCACCTAGCCCTGCCCCAGAAGTGGAAGAGATTGAGTGCACCGATGCCCAACCACTTATGTTTCATGATGGGTACATGGGAGGACCATCGCAGCACGTCTCGGATGATGACGAAACACAGGTGCCAACTGCTGCTGCTTTTGCAATTGTGCAGACAGACATGGAGGGCAGGGGTGAAGACTGGGTGGAAGATGATGTGGAGGACGATGAGGTCCTCGACCCCACATGGAATCAACGTTATGCAGGTGACCAGTGTAGTTCGGAGGAAGAGGCGGTGGTCGCACAGAGCCACCAGCACAGCAGAAGAGGGAGCAGGGTGCAAAAACGGAGCATTCGTCCCCTAGACAGTACATCTGCTACTGCCCAACGCAGCAAGGGACCGAGCACACCAAAGCCAGGTCCAAGGACTTCCCTAGCGTGGCAGTTCTTCACACAGTGTGTTGATGACAAGACACGAGTGGTTTGCACGCTGTGCAATCAGAGCCTGAAGCGAGGCATAAACGTTCTCAACCTGAGCACAAGCTGCATGACCAGGCATCTAAGTGCAAAGCACGAGCTGCAGTGGAGTAGACACCTCAGAAACCAAGAAAGGTCTCTGGCTCCTCCTGCTTCCTCTTCTGCTGCAGTCTCGGCCTCTTCATCCACCTCTGTAGTGACAGTGGCACCTGTCACCCCGCAAACAGAGGATCTGCCAGCAACACTACCACCTGGGTCACCGACCATCTCCACAATGTCCCATGGAAGCGTTCAGCTCTCTATCTCCCAAACATTGGAGCGGAAGAGGAAGTCCCCCCCTAGCCACCCGCGATCCCTGGCCCTGAATGCCAGCATTTCAAAATTCCTGGCCTTTGAAATGCTGTCATTCCGTCTGGTGGAGACGCAGAGTTTTAAAAGCCTGATGGCATTGGCTGTCCCGCAGTACGTCGTGCCCAGCCGCCACTACTTTTCCAGGCGAGCCATCCCTTCCCTGCACAACCAGGTGGGGGACAACATCAGGTGTGCACTGCGCAACGCCATCTGTGGCAAGGTCCACCTAACTACGGATGCGTGGACCAGTAAGCACGGTCAGGGACGTTATATCTCCCTAACAGCACACTGGGTAAATGCAGTGGCTGCTGGGCCTGAGGCAGATAGCGGTTTGGCGCATGTCCTTCCACCACCGAGGATTGCAGGGCGCTTCAGTTTGCCTCCTGTTGCTAACTCCTCCTTCTCCGCTTCCTCATCCTCTACCGCCTCCTCATCCATTCAGCGTAACACCTTCACCACCAACTTCAGCACAGCCAGGGGTAAACGACAGCAGGCAGTTTTAAAACTTTCCTGTTTGGGGGAAAATCCCCACACCGCGCAGGAGTTGTGGAGGGACATGGAACAACAGACCGATGAGTGGTTGCTGTCAGTGAGCCTCAAGCCCGGCCTGGTGGTGTGCGATAATGGGCGAAATCTCGTAGCAGCTCTGGGTCTAGCCGGTTTGACGCACATCCCTTGCCTGGCGCATGTGCTGAACTTGGTGGTCCAGAGGTTCCTTAAAAATTACCCCAATATGCCAGAGCTGCTGCAGAAAGTGCGGGCTGTCTGTGCGCACTTTCGGCGTTCTCACCCTGCTGCTGCTCGCCTGTCAGCGCTGCAGCGTAACTTCGGCCTTCCAGCTCACCGCCTCATATGTGACGTGCCCACAAGGTGGAACTCCACCTTGCACATGCTGGCCAGACTGTGCGAGCAGCAGCAGGCAATAGTGGAGTTTCAGCTGCAGCAATCACGCGTGAGTCGCTCTGCGGAACAGCACCACTTCACCACCAATAACTGGGCCTCCATGCGAGACCTGTGTGCCTTGTTGCGCTGTTTCGAGTACTCCACCAACATGGCCAGTGCCAATGACGCCGTTCTCAGCGTTACTATCCCAGTTCTATGCCTCCTTGAAAAAACGCTTTGTGCGATGATGGAAGAGGATGTGGCACAGGAGGATGAGGAGGAGGAGGAGGAAGCGGGATCATTTCAAAGGCTTTCAGGGCAGTCTTTCACAAGTGGCTACGAGGGTGGGTTCCTGCACCAACAAACGCCAGGTACACAATTGTCCGGCAGAAAGGGCACAGTTCTGGAGGATAACGAGGTGGAGGAGGAGATGGAGGAGGAGGAGGAGCCATGTTCACAGCAGGGTGGCACTCAGACCAGCTCGTGGCCATTACTGGTGCGTGGCTGGGGGGATACAGAGGACACAGACGATACACCTCCCACAGAGGACAGCTTTTCTTTGCCTCTGGGCAGCCTGGCACACATGAGCGATTACATGCTGCAGTGTTTCCGCAACGACAGCCGAGTTGCCCACATTTTAACTGGTGCTGATTACTGGGTGGCCACCCTGCTGGATCCCCGTTACAAGGACAACGTACCGTCCTTAATTCCCTCACTGGAGCGGGATCGTAAGATGCGCAAGTACAAGCGCACGCTGGTAGACGCGCTGCTGGTGGCATTCCCACCTGACAGCGGGCGTACGGTGGAAGCACAAGGCGAAGGCAGAGGAGGAGGAAGAGGTCACCAAAGCAGCCGGGGCACCGGCAGCACCTCAGAAGGCAGGGTTAGCATGGCCGAAATGTGGAAAAGCTTTGTCAGCACGCCACAACAACCAGCACCACCAGCTGAGATGGAACGTCTTAGCAGGAGGCAGCATTTCACCAACATGGTTGAGCAGTATGTGTCCACAGGCCTACACGTACTGGATGACGGGTCTGCCCCCTTTAACTTCTGGGTCTCCAAATTGGGCACATGGCCTGAGCTTGCCGTTTATGCCTTGGAGGTGCTGGCCTGCCCTGCAGCCAGTGTATTATCTGAACGTGTATTTAGCACGGCAGGGGGCGTTATCACAGACAAGCGCAGCCGCCTGTCCAGAGCCAATGTGGACAAGCTCACGTTCATTAAAATGAACCAGGCATGGATCCCACAGGACTTGTCCATACCTTGTGCAGAATAGACATGTATACCGGTGTTGTGACAAAAACTGTCCGGCCATCGGATTGTGCCCGGCCCGTACTGCGCAGGCGCAGCGCTTGCGCAGTACAGAGGACAAGGAGATTCACAAAATCTCCGAAGATGAACGGCGCCTGCGCTGTGAGTGCAGGTTCAAGCCCCACCATCCAAGAGGACATACGGTAGCACATAGTAACAGGGCCCCTCACGGGCTCGCTTCGATCGCGGCCTTGCTTGGCTCGGCTTGAACCACGGATGGTGTGGCCTTCACCTGAACTCAACACGCAGGCGCCGTTAGTCTTGGGAGATTTTTGAAATCCCCTTGTCCTACATACTCAGCAAGCGCAGTACAGGGCGGACACTATTCGACAGGGGACAGAATTCGACACATCACCGGCCTTACCCAGCCATTGTTGTATTTTTGAACCAGTGTTGGCTACCTCGTCCTCCTCCACCGCCGCTTCCACCTACACAGCCACATCCACCGCCACCTCAACCTCCTACTCCATATGGACCTCGTCCTGCTAGGCCAAGATTAAAATTTTTATTTTATTTTTTTGTAGCGCACAGATCCTTTCCCCCTTACCTGCCTTTATGTTGTTGGCTCTTCGCAGGAGGGAGAAAGGCACACCGCACTACCAGCCCGTATCCTCCTATATAAAGAGGTTGAGCGGTGTACTTGACGGGCCGTGTCCACAGCCGGAGTCAAAACTCCTCCAGAGGATGATTCTCACCTCCACTGTAGGTAGAGGCAAGTCCTTTAATTGCCAGTAAAGTCAATGTCCACACCAGCTGAAACTCCAACTCTTATTCTCTCATGGCAAAATAAACTGTACTCAGATAGAAAAGGTTAGAGCAAAGAAACAGGACAGCTTAAGGTGTGGAGGAGGTCCAGGCACAAACGTAGCACATTCACTTCACTGCTTAGGTTTCTCAAACAGTTTTTGGCGCACGGTCTCTGCCACAGACATTGAGCTTGGTCTCTGCCACAGACCGGGTGTACAAGGCCCCTGCCACGGGCCTGGAGAACTTTGGTCTCAGCCACAGACCAGGGTGTATAAGGCCCCTGCCACGGGCCGGTTGAATAAGGCCTCTGATACAGTCAAGGTGACCTTGAGCTTCTCCTTCTACGAACCTAGCCCATATCAAGGGGAAGACATCTCTCCAGGGAGTCAACAGACCATTCCTTCACCGTGACTCCCGCATCGGTCCATCAGAATGATCCTCCCTTCCCTGGAACAGGGTCCCCTACACGAGGCGGCTCTGGACTCCAGGCTTTACTCCCGCCCCTAGGCCTCCATACCCAGGGCAGCAAGAACTCCAGGATAGTACCTCACCCCGGGCTAAAGGTGCCCGAGATGGAACAGGAACACATGCACCCAGGCCGAAGGCACCTGGGCGCGGACCCCACTGGACATCAGCCCCCAGGCCAAAGGTCTGCCCCTTTTATATGCTCTCCCGGCATGCACAGCAGGTTCCCCGCCCCGCTGTACTACTGCCAAGAGGGGACACAAAAGGCACCACCTGTAGGCCGCAGGGAACTGCACACCAATACTGTCCCCCGAGGACAAAATGGTCCATGAATCCTACAGAATTAGGGTATTTGAGCCTATTTACCACTCAAACACTTTCCTTAAATTTAGCACCCCGCTACATTTTTATTTCAAAGTATTTTATTTTCCCACTAGCTTATCCATTAAATTAAATAATTTATTCCAGAAAGGGCGTATTCTGGGGCATTCCCACCATATGTGTGGCATCGTGCCGTTGAGTTTCTGAGGTTCTTAATGACTTCCTGTACCTCTTCTGCTGAAAAGGGGGCCTCCAGCATATTTTTTTATTTTTTAATTTTTTTTATGTTCTTTTAAGTTATTTCCTATCCACTTTTGTTTGCAGAGCACTTGCCATGTTCTTAACAACATTTTGCTGCCATTTGCAGCCCTCTAGCCCTTTCCATTACTTTTTTAGAGCCTTTTTAGTCGTCAGAAGTCCGGGTCCCCATTGACTTCAATGGGGTCCGGGTCCGGGTCCGGGTTCGGGTTAAAGTTCGGTCCCGAATCCGAACTTTTTTCCGAAGTTCGGCCGAACCCGCCGGACCCGAATATCCAGCTACCCGCTCAACTCTAGTTACTAGACCTACTGATTATCAACAATACAGACCTGATCACGGATGTGGAAATAAGGGTCAATTTAGAAAACAGTTATCACAGGTCAATTAGTTTCAGTATGAATCGCACAAATAGGAAACATAGGGGGAATGCAAAGACACTGAATTTCAAAAGAGCAACTGCCCTAAACTACGAACCTGGCTAGAAGATATAAATTGGGATAAAATATTAGGAACAAAGAACACCGTGGAGAAATGGGTTTGCTTTAAGAGCATAATAAATAAGGGCATTAGTCAATGCATCCCAAAGGGAAATACATTTTTTAAAGAGCGAACAAAAGTCCTGGATGGCTTAACTCCAATGTAAAAATGCATATAAAAGCAAAGGAGAAGCTCTTCAAGATATACAAGGCTGAGGGATCATCATCAGCATTCAGACTTTACAAAACATGCAACAAGAAATGTAAGGGTGCAATTAGGGTGGCTAAGATAGAACACGAAAGACACTTAGTGGAAGAGAGCAAAAAAAAAAAACAACAAATTCTTTAAGTATATACAGGTCCTTCTCAAAAAATTAGCATATTGTGATAAAGTTCATTATTTTCTGTAATGTACTGATAAACATTAGACTTTCATATATTTTAGATTCATTACACACAACTGAAGTAGTTCAAGCCTTTTCTTATTTTAATATTGATGATTTTGGCATACAGCTCATGACAACCCAAAATTCCTATCTCAAAAAATTAGCATATCATGAAAAGGTTCTCTAAACGAGCTATTAACCTAATCATCTGAATCAACTAATTAACTCTAAACACCTGCAAAAGATTCCTGAGGCTTTTAAAAACTCCCAGCCTGGTTCATTACTCAAAACCGCAATCATGGGTAAGACTGCTGACCTGACTGCTGTCCAGAAGGCCATCATTGACACCCTCAAGCAAGAGGGTAAGACACAGAAAGAAATTTCTGAACGAATAGGCTGTTCCCAGAGTGCTGTATCAAGGCACCTCAGTGGGAAGTCTGTGGGAAGGAAAAAGTGTGGCAGAAAACGCTGCACAACGAGAAGAGGTTACCGGACCCTGAAGAAGATTGTGGAGAAGGACCGATTCCAGACCTTGGAGGACCTGCGGAAGCAGTGGACTGAGTCTGGAGTAGAAACATCCAGAGCCACCGTGAACAGGCGTGTGCAGGAAATGGGCTACAGGTGTCGCATTCCCCAGGTCAAGCCACTTTTGAACCAGAAACAGCGGCAGAAGCGCCTGACCTGGGCTACAGAGAAGCAGCACTGGACTATTGCTCAGTGGTCCAAAGTACTTTTTTCGGATGAAAGCAAATTTTGCATGTCATTCGGAAATCAAGGTGCCAGAGTCTGGAGGAAGACTGGGGAGAGGGAAATGCCAAAATGCCTGAAGTCCAGTGTCAAGTACCCACAGTCAGTGATGGTCTGGGGTGCCATGTCAGCTGCTGGTGTTGGTCCACTGTGTTTTATCAAGGGCAGGGTCATTGCAGCTAGCTATCAGGAGATTTTGGAGCACTTCATGCTTCCATCTGCTGAAAAGCTTTATGGAGATGAAGATTTAATTTTTCAGCACGACCTGGCACCTGCTCACAGTGCCAAAACCACTGGTAAATGGTTTACTGACCATGGTATTACTGTGCTCAATTGGCCTGCCAACTCTCCTGACCTGAACCCCATAGAGAATCTGTGGGATATTGGGAAGAGAAAGTTGAGAGACGCAAGACCCAACACTCTGGATGAGCTTAAGGCCGCTATCGAAGCATCCTGGGCCTCCATAACACCTCAGCAGTGCCACAGGCTGGTTGCCTCCATGCCACGCCGCATTGAAGCAGTCATTTCTGCAAAAGGATTCCCGACCAAGTATTGAGTGCATAACTGAACATAATTATTTGAAGGTTGACTTTTTTTGTATTAAAAACACTTTTATTTTATTGGTCGGATGAAATATGCTAATTTTTTGAGATAGGATTTTTGGGTTTTCATGAGCTGTATGCCAAAATCATCAATATTAAAACAAGAAAAGGCTTGAACTACTTCAGTTGTGTGTAATGAATCTAAAATATATGAAAGTCTAATGTTTATCAGTACATTACAGAAAATAATGAACTTTATCACAATATGCTAATTTTTTGAGAAGGACCTGTAAACAGTAAAAAAGGAAGGACAGACCATATTGGCCCCATAAAGAATGATGAAGAGAATCTGGTTACTAAGGATGGAGAGATGGCAAAGGTATTCTTCTCCTCAGTCTTCACGAGGGACTCGGGTGGCTTCAGTAACCAAAACTGCAGTGTTTATCCTCGTGATGCATCTCAGGAAGCACCCTCATGGCTAACAGAGGACAGGATTAGAAATAGACTTAACATTAACCTTTACAGGCCCGCGCTATAGCCGGATGATGGCTGCAGTGCAGACCTAGAATGCCGGGAGTACGGCAATTGACGTCCGCCCCTTTCCTCGTTCCTGGCGTGCGCTCCCGAGCGCGCAACGGGGAACTTACGTGCCCGCCACATCACGCGGGTGCCGATGCGCGTGCCTGGCGGCCGCGATGTCCGCCAGGTACCCGCGATAGGCATTTACAGATACAGGGACGTGGATCTCTGTGTGTAAATACAGAGATCCATGTCCTGTCATGGAGAGGAGACCGATGGTGTGTCCCTTGTACATAGGGACAACCATCGGTCACCTCCCCCAGTCAGTCCCCTCCCCCCACAGGAAGAATCACTCCCTTAGGTACACTTAACCCCTTCAGCGCCCCTAGTGTTAACCCCTTCACTGCCAGTGTCATTTTTACAGTAACCAGTGCATTTTTTATAGCACTGATCGCTGTAATAATGACAATGGTCCCAAAATGGTGTCAAAAGTGTCCGATGTGTCCGCCATAATGCCGCAGTCACAATAAAAATTACTGATCGCCGCCATTACTAGTAAAAAAAAAATTATTAATAAAAATGCTATAAAACTATGCCCTATTTTGTAGACGCTATAACTTTTGCGCAAACCAATCAATAAACGCTTATTGCGATTTTTTTTTACCAAAAATATGTAGAAGAATACGTATCGGCCTAAACTGAGGAAAAACATTTTTTTTTTTTTTTAAATGGGGATATTTATAATAGCAAAAAGTAAAAAATATTGTGTTTTTTTTCAAAATTGTCGCTCTTTTTTTGTGTATAGCGCAAAAAATAAAAAACGCAGAGGTGATCAAATACCCCCAAAAGAAAGCTCTATTTGTGGGAAAAAAAGACGTCAATTTTGTTTGGGAGCCACGTCGCACGACCGCGCAATTGTCATTCAAAGCGTGACAGTGCTGAAAGCTGAAAATTGGCCTGGGCAGGAAGGGGGTTTAAGTGCCCAGTAAGCAAGTGGTTAATAAGTCACCGGGATCAGATGGCTTGCACCCTAGGGTCCTTATGGAACTTTTTACTGACAGTCTATTGACTGGAATGGTACCAGCTGATTGGAGAAAAGCCAATGTAGCACCAATATTTAAAAAAGGGCCAAAATACATCCCTGGGAATTACAGACCAGTTAGCCTAACATTAATAGTATGCAAGCTCTTGGAGGGGATGATAAGAGACTATATACAAGATTTTATTAATGAAAAATTTTAGTAATGAAAATGGTATCATTAGCAGAAATCAGCATGGATTCATGAACAATCGTTCTTGCCAAACCAATCTATTAACCTTCTATGAGGAGGTGAGCTGCCATCTAGATAAAGGAAGGCTGGTAGACGTGGTGTATCTGGATTTTGCAAAAGCATTTGACATAGTTCCCCATAAACGTTTACTGTACAAAGTAAGATCCGTTTGCATGGACCATAGGGTGAGTACATGGATTGAAAACTGGCTACAAGGGCGAGTTCAGAGGGTGGTGATACATGGGGAGTACTCAGAATGGTCAGGGGTGAAAGTGTGGTCCCCCAGGGATCTGTGCTGGGACCAATCCTATTAATTTGTTCGAAAAACGACCTGGAGGATGGGGTAAACAGTTTAATCTATGTATTTGTGGACGATACTAAACTAAGCAGGGCAATAATTTCTCCGCAGGATGTGGAAACCTTGCAAGAAGATCTGAACAAATTAATGGGGTGGGCAACTACATGGCAAATGAGGTTTAATGTGGAAAAAAAAAATGCATTTGGGTGGCAAAAATATGAACGCAATCTACTCACTGGGGGGAGAACCTCTGGGGGAATCAAGGATGGAAAAGGACCTGGGGGTCCAAGTAGATGATAGGCTCAGCAATTGCATGCAGTTCCAAACTGCTGCTATCAAAGCAAACAGAATATTGGCATGCATTAAAAAGGGGAATAACTCAAGAGATAAAGCGATAATTCTCACACTCTACAAGACCCTGGTCCGACCGCACCTAGAGTATTCTGTCCAGTTCTGGGCACCAGTCCTCAGGAAGGATGTACTGGAAATGGAGCGAGTACAAAGAAGGGCAACAAAGCTAATAAAAGGTCTGGAGGAAATTAGTTATGAGGAAAGGTTGCGAGCACTGAACTTATTCTCTCTGGAGAAGAGACGCTTGAGAGGGGATGTGATTTCAATTTACAAATACCATACTAGTGACCCCACAATAGGGATAAAACTTTTTCGCGGAAGGGAGTTTAACAAGACACGTGGCCACTTATTAAAATTAGAAGAAAAGAGGTTTAACCCTAAACTATGTAGAGGGGTCTTTACTGTAAGAGTGGTAAGGATGTGTAATTCCCTTCCACAGGTGGTGGTCTCAGCGGGGGGCATCGATGGTTTCAAGAAACTATTAGATAAGCACTTGAACGACCACAACATACAGGGATGTACAAGGTAATACTGACATATATTCACACACATAGGTTTGACTTGTGTCTTTTTTCAACCTCACCTAATATGTAACTATGTAAGTTGTAGAAAAAGGAGAGCTGTGGGACTTTGAGTGAGGCTACCACCATGTCAGATATTCAACAGAAACATAAAATTTACAGTACATAATTTATTGTTACATTGTAAAAAATATTGTATCAAATAAATAGGTAGTCGCATGACTTACACTAAATATGCTGCTATATAGCATGCAATACAAAAAGAAATTCAACATAATAACTGTTCATAATAAGGTAAATGGGTTGAAAAACATTGTAGGGACAGATAACTTGGGGCGTTTAGGGGCACTCAACGCGTTTCCTGGCATTACAGCCATTCATCAGGAGTGTTGTAACATATTATACTGGAAAGGAAAGGGACAAGGATTAATAATGATACTCTTAGAATAAGGGAAGACAGAAAGAATGTGTCCCAACAAAGTGGGGACAATCTGGGATACTCCCTGCGCAGCCCCAAGGCCAGGCCCGGTGTCCGCCAGGGAAGATAGTGGTGACAGGCATGATGTCTCCCCCGGGGTTGAGACGGGGGAACCCTCCAAGGACGAAGAACAGCGCCCAGAGCATGACACGGTGGTCACAGCCTCATCCAATAGACTATGTGTGCACAAAAAGTGCATAGTGTTCCTGGAAAAAATGTGAATCAAAAAAGGGAAAGATTAATTGAATTTGTAAAAGTGTCAAGTGTGTGAAATCGTGGCAGGTATCTATGTGTTCCCACAAGGGGACTACATGAGGGGGTGTATGTGAAATAAAACCAATTAAAGGGGAAAAAAAAGAAAACATACCAAAAAAGGATTGCTGAGCTCCGAACAAAGGTAATCTATGTGTGGATTCAGTGTGTGCTGTCCTTGTGATTGAATCAAGCAAATGAACCATCGGCTGCTTCAAGGCTTGACACTTTTACAAATTCAATTAATCTTCACCTTTTTTGAATCACATTTCTTCCAGGAACACTATGCACTTTTTGTGCACACATAGCCTATTGGATCAGGCTGTGACCACCGTGTCATGCTCTGGGCGCTGTTCTTTGTCCTTGGAGGGTTCCCCTGTCTCAACCCCGGGGGAGACATCATGCCTGTCACCACTATCTTCCCTGGCGGACACCGGGCCTGGCCTTGGGGCTGTGCAGTGAGTATCCCAGATTGTCCCCACTTTGTTGGGACACATTCTCTCTGTCCTCCCTTATTCTAAGAGTATCATTATTAATCCTTGTCCCTTTCCTTTCCAGTATAATATGTTACAACACTCCTGATGAATGGCTGTAATGCCAGGAAACGCGTTGAGTGTCCCTAGACGCCCCAAGTTATCTGTCCCTACAATGTTTTTCAACCCATTTACCTTATTATGTACAGTTATTATGTTGAATTTATTTTTGTATTGCATGCTATATAGCAGCATATTTAGTGTAAGTCATGCGACTACCTATTTATTTGATACAATATTTTTTACAATGTAACAATAAATTATGTACTGTAAATTTTATGTTTCTGTTGAATATCTGACATAGTGGTAGCCTCACTCAAAGTCCCACAGCTCTCCTTTTTCTACAAATTAATTTAGGGATGGAGGTCGCCATGTTGTGCTATAGTGTGTGTCAGGTCACATCCAATTCACTGTTGTAACTATGTAAGTGTTTTTTGTGCCAAGGGAACTGTTTTTTTTTTTTAAACCTGGTGTGCATGGAGTCTTATTCAGCAGAGACAGGCCTGCAACAGAGACAAGCAAGGACAGCGGCAGACACCAAGACACAGGTCAGGATAAAGAGACTGACCTGTGAAAAATAACCAGTGAAAGTTTACTTTGCATTCTAAACAATACTTTTTTCTTGGTAAATATGTTCGATAATTACAAACAAATACCAATTGATTTTATCAGAAATCTCGTGAGATGATAACTTCCTGCGCCTTCTGCGTGAACACAAGGAGGGGTTATAGAGATAAGGAGAGGTGTGTGTTCTTTGTAATCCATCCGAAATAAAGTAGGCAGGACCGACAACAACAGAATTCAAAGCCAAAACTGCACAGGGGAGAATTTACTAATCTGGAGCAGCTGTGCATAGTCCCCAGTAGTAGCGTTCGCTTATATAGTTACATAGTTAGTCTGGTTGAAAAAAGACACAAGTCCATCCAGTTCAGCCAATAGAAGGGAAAAAAATAATAATTATACAATCTTACCCACAGTTGATCCAGAGGAAGGCAAAAACCCCAGTAAAGCGGATCGAATTGGAGGTAGGCATGTGTAAATGGACAAAAGTCAGTTTACATCTGCTGTTCCATAGAAGTGAGTAGAGGGTCTGATTGGGTCCACCTGAAAAAAGGACAGGTAACCACGGCAGAAGAAATAAGACGATATATACACTGTGATTTTAGAATATAAACTGACCTTTAATAATAATCTTCCACTCGGGAATCTCCCTTGCTACAGGTATTTCTGGCTGTTGCTGTCCTAGGCGGAGTGCGATTGGTATCACTCCGCCTGTGTCAGGAGCCGGCGCTATACAGGATGCATCGGCTTATGCAGCTCTGCTCCCTCCACAGCCGAGTTTCCTCTAGAGCCAGCTTCATCCAGGACACTGATGCTTTGGGATGGGGGGTCAGGAACCTGCCATATGGGCTTGTCGACCCGCCATCCCAGAGCAGGAAGTCACGGGCCACATCAGAGGGCGGTGGGGCGACCCTGTCCTATGATAATTAGCACCATCTAGGGCTAATGCAGTATTTTTTATTTTAACCACTAATGACCAGGCCATTTTTTTTGCGATACGGCACTACGTTACTTTAACTGACAATTGCTCAGTCTTGTGACACTGTACCCAAATAAAATTGATGCCCTTTTTTTCCCACAAATAGAGCTTTCTTTTGGTGGTATTTGACATCGGGTCCGCCGGACACGCGCATTGGCTCCTCCTCCGTACAGCGGGCACGTACGCGCCCACACTATCTATTGCATGAAATAACATACAGGTACGTGTATAGTATATATGCGGTGGGCGGTCTTTAACTGGCTAAACCAATGACAAACTTTCAACCAGCACAGGTAATAGCATTATTTTTTTGCACCATAAGAACAGAACATTTTGACTGTGCAAATTGTTATGCAAATGTTTTATAAATACACCCCACAGTGTTGTCTAACAGTGCTCATAGTTTCACAGGTACATCAATAAGTCCAAAACATAAAAGTACCATTAAAATGGTACAAAGCTTTTAAAGTACTTTGTCTACAGTTTTTAGTGCAGTTAACCGACAGCCAAAGTACATAGATATACAGTATATATAGACCCTAAAGCCTCATACACACGATCGGACTTCAAACAAAGTTTTCAGTGGATTTTTGTTTGAAGGGCGTTGGCCAGGATCGCCCATAGCATACACACGGCAGGACTTTTTCTGCAAACTTTCCCAAAATCACATGTTTTTTCTGCTCTTTTCTGCTCTTTACCGCCACCCTTTGGTCAACTTCTGCTATTGTTGGTTGATTTTAACATTGGTTCTGGGCATGCGTGTTTGTACTTTGGACTAAAGTCCGATGGATTTCTGTACACACGATAGGACTTTGCACCGTAGGACTTTTGTTGCCGAAAAGTTTGTCTGTTTGCAGAGCGAACTTTTGTCCGATGAAAACCGAAAAAAGTTTGTCCGATGGAGCGTACACACGGTAGGATTTTTTTGAAAACCTGGGAATTTAGAAGTTTGTTGTCAAAAAGCCCTACCGTGTGTATGGGGCTTAAGGAAAAGTTTTTCTAAACCTGGAGCACTCATAATCTGGTGCAGCTCTGCATGGTAGCCAATCAGCTTCTATCTTCAGCTTGTTAATTTAAGCTTTGACAATAAAACCCAGAAGGTGATTGATCTAGATTTAGTAAATCAACACCTAAATATCTTGGGGGTTTAAGAATTTAGTTTTGGCTGCTGTTGAGCCTAATTAAAACAACCTAAAAATGTAATGTTATCAAAAATCTATTTTATTACTACTCGCAAACATACCTTTTGTTCATTTTTTCCATAGAAAGTTAATTCATTTTTTGGCATGCACCTGCAATGTGTGAAAAAACCTGCAGGTGGCACTGTTGCATGACTTTTCATATAAGAAGTGCCGTGTACATTGCATACATGTCACCAAACAGAAGCCTTGCAGTTCAATTATTCTTGGATATGGTTGAATTTTGACAGTTAATGCTTGTATTCTCATAAATCTCCCTGAGGGGAAAATACTTTGATATACAACAAGACCAGATTATTTCTTTTAAACAGAAAGTGGTGTTGATGCAACTAAAGATTTTTGCCTAATGCATCAATCATATAGTATATTCTTATAATAGTCGTATCATATCATTTTTATTTTTAATTTAAGCTTCTTGTAAAGCAAAATAAAAGGATTTAATTCTAATGTTAATTTTAGTGCTGAGCTCTAATTATTTTTCTTTTTATTGCATGGCAAATGTGTTTTGACACTATGGAGACTATTTATAATAAAGTAGCAACTAGTTTCCACATATGCTGCTCTTTAGAGAGTGTTCGCCAAATGTATTTCTAAAGCAGCAATCAAATAACTGGCAGACAAGAAAAACTGTGAACTTTTAAACCTGTCCAACTAAACAGAAGACATTTGCAGAACTGGTGAATTTATATAGAAGTGGAGGCAACAAATCAGGGATGTGCGGTAAGGTCAGTGGCTGGTGAGGCACTGGCTAGTATCAGAGCCAGATACACACAGGTTACATACGCCGCGATCGTTAGAGCGAGAGCAATAATTCTAGCACTAGACCTCCTTTGTAACTCTGAACGTGTAATCTTTAAAAAAATAAAGCGTCGCCTATGGAGATTTTTAAGTACTAAAGCTTGGCGCCATTCCACGTGTGTGCGCAATTTTAAAGCGTGACATGCTAGTTATCTATTTACTTTGCGTAACATTATCTTTCACATTGTACAAAAAAATCGGGTTATCTTTAGTGTTTTTTTTTTATATTCATGAAATAGTTAAAAAAAAAAAACGTTGGAAAAATTGCTGCGCTTCACACAGCCAGCTCCCCACTGCACATATGCGAAACGCGCTGTGCTATGTGAATGGGACGGCGGCGGGGGGGGGGGGGGGGGGAGGAGGAGGAGGGCATTGGCTTTATCCAGCAAAAATCTGAGCACTAATGCTGGGGTGTTATTTTTAGCCAACCACTGACCACCGATGCTGGGGAGATTGTTTTTATAGCAGCCTCTAAACACAAACAGGGGTAGAACTATTTTTACACTCAACCACTGACCACCAATAATCCTGACCAAAGTGTTTATTGTCTGAACAGTTGCTGGTTGCTGGATACATTTTATGAAGTTCTTCCTTAAAGTGGATGTAAACCCTCACATATACTTAGTGAAGTGAACAGCCTCAGATGATACACAGGGATGAAACAAATCTCCCTATATAAGTTTTACATGTATATCTGCTGTCTTCTTCTTTATATACTGTTTAGAAAGTGCATTTTGTGTTAGAATTTTCACTTTCTCATTCAGCAGTAGCAGTGTAGTGTTGGATTACACTGGGAGACAGCTGATTGGAGGAAAAACAGCCCCCCCTCCATATGGGCAGAGACTTTCAGACTGTACTGTGATTAGAGCAGCTTTCTGCTAATCTATTTATAGCACCCATCCCAACACAAAATTCAGGCTGGTTTTATAACGTGTCGAGAACTTGCCAGTAGTTCTCATGCTGATAACAGAAGAACAGAGAAGGAGAAAGCCACGGGACTTAGTGCTTTGAATAGAGATAAAAAAACACTGCAGATATATGTGCCCAGCTCAAATTTCATGAATCGGGTTTACATCCACTTTAAGGTAGGCTGAAAAACATATACAATATAGAAGAGTTTAGTTTACAGAAAACTATTTTGCTGAGTGTTGTTGGTGTTTGTTCGACTCAGATTTTAACCGATCAGCTCACGCACATTTACGGAGGCAAAGTGTCTCTTTCCCGCGAATCGCCGTACCTGTACGTTGGCTCCTTTAAAAACCATAGCAGGCGCGGCGGGGGACCCAATGCACGTGGTTGTGATGTCCGCCGGCCACCCGCGATTGTGGGCATGAGAGCCAGAATGGGGATTTGTGCGTGTGAACACAAAAATCCCCATTCTGACAGGGGAGGAGAGACAGATCTGCTGTTCCTAGTAATTAGGAACAGCGATATGTCTCCTCCTCCAGTCAGTCCCATCCCCCCACAGTTAGAAACACTCATGAGAGAACACATTTAACACCTTGATCACCCCCTAGTGTTAACCCCTTCCTTGCCAGTGACAATTATACAGTAATCAGTGGCTATTTTTAGCTCTGATCGCTGTATAAATGTCAATGGTCCCAACAAAAAGTGTCCAATAGTGTCCGATCTGTCCGCCGCAATGTCACAGTCCAGCTAAAAATTGCAGATCTCTGCCATTAATAGTAAAACAAATAAATAATAAAAATGCCATAAATCTGTCCCCTACTTTGTAGACGCTATAACTTTTGCGCAAACCAATCAATGTACGCTTATTGCTATTTTTTTTACCAAAAATATGTAGAAGAATACATATTGGCTTAAACTGTTAAATTTTGGATATGTATTATAGTAGAAAGTAAAAAATATTGTTTTTTTTTCAAAATTGTCAGACTTTTTTTGTTTATAGCGCAAAATATAAAAACCGCAGAGGTGATCAAATACCACAAAAAGAAAGCTCTATTTGTGGGGAAAAAAAAAGGACATCAATTTTATTTGGGTACAGCGTTGCATGACTGCGCAATTGTCAGTTAAAGTGACGCAGTGCCGTATCGCAAAAAATGCCCTGGTCATTAAGGTAGTAAGTCCTTCCGGGGCTGAAGTGGTTAAGTCTCTTTTAGACCCTCCCACTGTTATCACCATTGGTCACACCCACTATTTGGAGCGGTGAGCTGCGTGCAATGCTTTACTACTCCCCTAAAGTACCCAGGGAGAAGTACTTGCACTTTTTCTCTGACAAAAAAGGCCCTAGATATTACTGAGGGGTGGTATTAAAAAATCATCTGACCCTGGGTGCCAGATATGCAAGGTATGCCGATGATTACCCCATTACTTACTGATCATGTCCAGAATATTTTGCTATGCAGTAGTAAAATATTCTGCTCACTAGGCTGACATATATGTCTGTTGCTTAGGACATCAATTCTAGTTATATTTGTTCTCTTAATATATTTTACAAATATTCAAAGTCACGGTTGATTGCTTATCCTTGCAAACCTGAGTAAGAAGAACCTTATCTTTTAAAAAACAGAAGCTTTTTATTTTTATATTGAATCTCTACGTATGGGTTTAATGAACCTCAGCACTGGATTTTGTACCATTTTCATTTGTTCATTACGTGTACAACAGACGGCTTACATTTCTAGTCGCTCAGCTAACAAGTATCTGTGAAGCTTCAAGTTGTATTGCATTTTTTCATTTGTGGTTTGATGTTTTCTGATGGTATCCTCTGTACTTTACTTCTCATACTTTCACAGACAAACATATTAAATTCTGATCACACAGTCACATAGGTGCTTGAAGATTTACAGCTTTACTGTGTGGTTATTAGTGTGACCACAGTTTACAGCTAAGAGCCTTTTATTTCTTCACTGCATACTCTCTGCTATCAGAGGGGAAAACTGCAGGGAAACATAGTGCTTTTCCTTGGTATTGATGTTTCCTTTCAGAGGTTAAACCTTTAACTGATATAATCCTGCAATTTTCTCATCGTACAAATGACAAGATTGTTGGAGTTGTCAACAAGTTTACCGCATTACCAGTGACAATTGTACAAAGAGATGTCTTTACAGCTAAGATTAAGCTAAGATTTACAATTGCTTGGTACTTGTGTAAAAATGATGAATAAAGCAATATTATAATATTAAATCTTAAAGCTTAATTCTTCATAAAGCCTAAGAAACTTAAAAAAAAATCTGCACAAAGGATACTATCAATGCAATTTGTTCCTTGTAGAGAAAGGGGGTCACCGCTCAAGGCAGAAGATGTAACTGATGAACCTCCTCACAAAATCCAAAGCCACGGGTGCTGACAATGCATATGATAATGCAAATTGAAGAGGAATTTTTGGACAGCCGCACTCCAAAAAATGTTTATTTTATTATAAAAGTAAAATCACAGGAAACATGCCACAGCAAACCAGGTACAATCTGACACGTTTCACACTAGAGCTTAGTGCTTAATCATAGCTAACACACATGAAAAATGGATATCAAATATATACTTTTTCCACTAGTCACATGGCCAGGGGGGTGGTGATTAGAGGTCCAATCAACAAATTGCCAATTGGTATCTCCTGTGAACACAGGTGAACCCAAAACATGTGGTTGAAAAACAAGCACACCCATATAAAAAGTGAGATGAGAAAAAAAACATATACCATATTCCCTTTGTAGAAAGGAAAGATGGTGATATGTGTGGGTAAAAAATGCATATATATATATATATATATATATATATATATATATATGTAGCGGGGTCTCTAAATTTAGGTGGGACACCCAGGTGTGTAAGTATGGGAATAGTGGACCACTTGTGTTCGTGGAGGATTGGATGGTGTAATAATCTCTTTGGCCTCTGGGTGGCGGGGTACCTGGAGGCTCAAGGTAGATTTGCCATTACAGTGCTACCCTTTTTGTCCCTTTCCGGAGATGGTACGGCGAGGGCGGGGAACCTTCCGTGGTGTCGATGGGAGGAGATAAAAGGGGGAGACGCCCTAACCACGAGGTCTTCTGGAGGAAGTTCTTCACGCGCCCAGGCACCTTAGGCCTGGGTGCGGGCGGGTTCTGGATTCCGGCTCAGGTGCCCTAGGCCTGACCGGAATGGAGTCGGAGTCCATCCCAGGCACCTTCAGCCTGGGGTGAGGTACTGAACTAGGAGGCCTGGGGTCCAGTGACTTCGACTGGATCCCGCGAGGGTGGAGATGTCCGAGGGTCCCTGAGGTGGATGGGGCCCATGTCTGAGGTGAGGAGGCCGGGGAGGTTACCCATTCGGAGAGTCTGGAGCAGCATCAACCCAGTGACGGATGGGCCTCTGGTAACTCCCTTGGAGGGACATCTTCCCCTGATAGGGACCGCAGCGCAGCGAAGGTACTCCTATCTACGTTCTCTTGAGTTGCTGGTAGAGACTCTCAGATTCTAAGTCCTTTCTAGCTGAATGCTGTAGTAACCGTTGGCGAGATCGCAGTGGTTTAGCTGATAACCAGGATAGTGCCTCGACCTGCTCATTCCCTGTATCAAAATGTTATCAAGTCGCAACCAGTTGGCTACTGAAGCACTGTTTATTGTGAGATGTACAATAAAGCAAGAGTTGGACTGTGATCGGTGTGTGGAACTCTGGTTAATGGGAGCAGAGGGAAGTGTTGACACAGCAGGACTGTATTCTAGAACAAAGCACATAGGCCCGAGGAAATATCTGGTGCTGGCCTTCACCTCACCCACAGCTATGGGGAGAACATGGGCCGTAGCGCATCTCACCCTGTCGTGTGACATACCCCTAGACCAAGGAGATGGGGTGAGGCCGCTACATATATATATATAGGAAAAATTTGTAATGTGTGGAGACATGTGTCGTACTCTTGTAGAAGAAGCTCTTTTCAATGTGAACTTTCTTGTTGTGAAAGGATATATATGGTGTGTATAAGAATTACGAGATTCTGTGAAATTGGTGAAAAGTAGTGAAATTACAAAAAATTATAAAAATAAAAATAATGTGAGTGGATCTCCTAAAATAAACTAATAATTGTGGTATAATATGTTGAAAGATGGTGTTAAGTCTATATTGCATTATATATGCGGCATATCGTGAACCTTGATGGTTGATAAGAATATGAATGGAAATAAAGATAAAAATCTAAATCAAGGGGGGCGTGGCCTGGACATGGCTGTGTGAGGTTGTGCTATTCCTGAGCTCCCGGCCTGATCCCCTAAATCTCGGCAAATCCACAGCCGTAAACCGGTATGAGCCCGACTAAAAGGCACAGGACTCGAGCAGTGACAGGGGGGACCCCGGCAGGCAAGCTTTCTGGAGAAATCCGACGTTTCTTTAACCCCAAAGAAGCAACCCCCGGAGCAACGGTGGCGGCGGCGCGTGGCTCTGCACGTCGAGGCCTGCAGAAGGCCCAGGCATCTGGTCTCGGGGCGTCTGAACCGGGGACCTCTGGGACTCCAGACTGCTCTCAGGACGTGTTAACTGAGCCCCGGGGAGCCGGGATGTCCCCCCCGCATGCTCCGGAGGTAACAATCCTGGACCAGGACATTCGGGAGATGCTGCAGGCCCTACCGACCCGGACAGCTATAGAGGCCCTGATCCTTCGCCTGGAGGAGACCCACAGAAGGGACATTCAGGAGGTGAGAGGGGAGGTGTCCACCTTGGCGGATCGTGTGGGAACGGGTGAGACATCATTGACCTCCCTGGAGCATAGGGTCTCGGAATTGGAGCGCTCGAGGGACCAGCACCGGGACACCGCGATCGATCTCCAGCTTCACTTAGAAGACATTGAGGACCGTAGCCGTCGCAACAATCTGCGGCTCAGAGGTGTCCCAGAGTCCATGGAGGATGTCGGGGCAGCAGTGACGGAGGTGTTCCGGACAGTGCTGGGGGACCCCGGCGCGGATGTCATTTTAGACAGAGTGCACAGAGCCCTGGGCCCGAAGTCCCTGGATCCAGATAGACCGAGAGACGTGATCTGTAGGCTCCACAGATATGCGCAGAAAGAGTCGATCCTGCGGGCGGCCTGGGACCATGGAGATGTGGAAAGAGGCGATGCACGAATCCGGATTCTGCTGGATCTATCGAGGGCAACCCTACGGAGAAGAGCCCTGCTGCGCCCCGTTCTGGATGTGGCCAAACAAAAGGACATCACTTACGGCTGGGGATATCCACTATCGGTGACATTCCGCAGAGACTCTGGAACATTTACCCTCCAGACCATGGCTGACCTCCCTGCCCTGTTTCGATTCCTGGAAGTGCTGCCAATTCCAGTTCCAGATTGGCTCCAGATCCTCCCTCGCCAGATGGGCAGATCGGGACCAGCGGTGCAACACGGCCCGCTGCCGCCCCGCCGGCAGAGAGGCAGACGGAGACGCCGATCTGCATCCAGAGGAGAGGCACGTGAGTAGGCCGTGGGCCGCCCTACCCTGATCACCGCTAGCTAAATGGCCATGATCCCCCTTTGGTGCCTCGCCCGGCCGCCCTCCTGTCTTGCCCCGCACCGGGATTTGCAACTATAGTACAGCGGCTCGCTGGATGGCTGCCGTCCCCCGTCTCCACCCCGGGCCCTCCTGAGACACTTTGCATGGAGGTGTGTGAGAGGGGTGGACTGATTTGGATCCGGACGTCTGCCCCCGCCCCTGGAGTGTGTTATTTTCCCCCCGGGTTGCTGTAGTTCCACTGCATCCACATAGTAGGGATGTATCAGGCAATGCCCTTACACTTTGGCAGCATAGGTCCTGCCTGGTGGGGGTGGGATGGCTCTGTGGGGGGGGTGATCCGGGCTTGGGGGGTAGGGGGTATGTCTTGGGTCCCTTGATCTTGTATCCTGCTGCACTGCCCGGGGGGAGGGGGTGGGGGATGGCTACTGGGGGGGACCCCGATGGGGGTCTCTTGTTGTACAACCCGGCAGACTGGTGCTCCCGCTCTTGCACTAACAGAGGAAACACAATGGAAAACTCATTCAGGTTCTATGCACCGGACGGTTGCTGTGCCTCTTGGGGACAGGCATTTTGTTGGGGGACGGACGGGGGGGAGGTCGGGCTGCTGTGGGTCGGGGAGGTGCTTGGGGCTTATGCCCCAAGCTGTGTTGCACTGTCTGTATTGTCGTTGCTCTGTTTTGCACTTTTTCTGTTCTATATGTTTTACGTGATGCATTGTGTATTGCCTGTGTAGCTGTACTGGTTTACTAATTACCCTACATTGATAGTTTGCCGAGGGGTGGGCGGAGAGGGCTGGGGGCTCTCACTCTGGCTCTGTCTGTCCACTTCCCCATTTAGGACTGTGCTCCAATCCCGGGATTTTCCTGGGGAGCACCCAAGCCATTAGGGCTAATTTAGCTTCTCTTCAGCAGCGGCACCCTCTAGTGCCAGCCTCCTAACTTTCTGTTTCTTCGTTTCATAGGGAGTACTCTCCCTTTCATTTCTCTATCTGTACTGCTACCCTCTCATCTCGTTTCCACTTTCTGGTTCTACCTCAACTCCCCAATCACTTCCCCCTACCCCCCCTCCCTAACCCCCTATATCCTCCCTGATTCTATCCCTATTTAAATATGGGGGACATCCATTTTGTGTCCATTAATGCTAAGGGGCTTAATACCCCGGAAAAGCGACGGATTTTGCTACAAGACATGTGGCGCGTGAGGGCGGATATAGTTTTTGTACAGGAGACACACTTCCGGGAGGACAACATCCCAATACTTAAAAATAGACACTTCCCCTTGGCCTACCACTCTAAGTACACAGGGGCTAAATCCAGAGGGGTGTCCATTCTTATCTCGGCCAAGGTCCCATGGAAACATATAGACTCACTGACTGACGCGGAGGGCCGCTACCTATACTTGAAGGGTATACTGGGGGACAGGAAAATTACTCTGGCCAATCTCTATGCCCCGAATGAACGCCAAGACGCGTTCATCAGGAGGCGCATGGAACACCTCCTGCACTTCACTGAGGGACAACTGATAGTGGGGGGAGACCTGAACATGCCACTGATCCCGTCTGAAGACACTTCCTCTGGGATGTCCTCCACCACCCGAGACATACGTAAGCGCATTGGTAATGCGCTACATTCTGCCCAACTGATAGACGCCTGGCGCCTTATGCACCCGGGTGTACGGGATTTCACCTTTTTCTCAAAACCCCACCAGTCCTACTCGCGTATCGACTACTTCCTGATATCCCATGGACAGCTGCACGCGATTCGGGAGACTTACATCGGATCCATCACGTGGTCGGATCATGCGCCGGTCGGGCTTCGGTACTCGCTATCCGCCACATCGACGGGGCAACGTTCTCCGTGGAGACTGAATGAGAGCCTCCTCCAGGACCCGGTGGTCCTGGCTGACTTAGTCAGGGAATTGGGATTTTATTTTTCCACAAACAAAACGACCGACAGTGACCCCGGGGTGGTGTGGGAGGCCCACAAAGCTGTAATTCGGGGGTCCTTGATAAGGCACGGCTCCAGACTAAAACGCGAGCGGACGGCGCAACTTGACTTGCTCCTCACCAGGCTGAAGGCCCTGGAGGTGGCCCACAAGGCCTCTCCATCCAAACAATTGGGTCTAGACCTAGATACAGTCAGATCGCAGATAAAAGATCTTCTCCAATTTAAGGCCAAGGCGGCGATACAGATCTGCCGCAGGAAATCATATGAGTCGGGCAACAAGTGTGGGAGACTCCTGGCCCGAACGCTGCAGACTCAGCGTACGACTGCCTACATACCACACATTCAGACCGCTACTGGGCAGAAGGCTAGCCTTTCCCAACATATTACGCAAGAGTTTGGGGCCTTTTACCGCTCCCTTTACAACATACCTGACACGAGACCTATACTGGAGTCCACGCGGGAATATTTGGACCGGTCCCTCATGCCCTCACTTACGGTAGAGACGCGGTCTGCACTGGAGGAACCCATTACGCTGACTGAAATCCAGGTGGCACTTAAGAATACCAAACCAGGCAAGGGGGTCCCCCTGTACTGCTGTACCATATTTTCTTTTGGATGTATATGTCTGTTATTTACTGTTGGGGTCCGTGTGGATCAACTCCTCTGTTATAAATAAAAATAAAAAAAAATCTAAATCAAAATATATAAATATAAGAAATGAAAAATTTCCCCCTTTTTTTTTATTATACAATATCCAATCATAAATCTAATGAGGTTCACGGAAAAAAACACAAAATAGTGATGGATGTGCAAGAGTAATATTGAGCGTTGTATATTCTAATAAGCCAAAAGGAAAAAAGTGGCAAATAATATCCATACCGTGTCAGTTAAAAAATAGTTTTTCGTATTTTATATCCATTATTGATTAAAATTAATAATATAATCATAAAATTAGAATGGAAGTGAGATGTAATAAAAAATAGCATGATATGATATGGCAAGTGGGTGAACCCCACTCCGGAGGTGTGTGTCTGTATAATTTTTTTGTGTGTATATCCGTGGCGTAGATGGAATACAGATATTACGGCCGATGAAGATAAAGATATAGATGAGGAGTAAGAAAATCTTCTCATATATTCTATGTATAAATGCAATTATGAGCCAAAAGTCGCACCACATCAATTGTAAAAATTTATGCATACAGGTACCACACTCCCGTGTGCTGGATGTACTCCCGACCACATGTATGGGCTAGATTCCAAAAAAACTGATGTCCAATGGACCACAGTGCTAAGTATGTGGCCATAAATAGGCAAATCTATATCATGTGCATTGGTACTTACTCTCATATAAAAAACATTATTTAAAAAAAAACAATAATCTCTAATATCACAAAATCACTAGATATAAAAAACATACATGAAAACTCTCACATGAGAGCACTTTACTCTAGCTGTGGTGAGATAAAATAAATCATATCATGTATAATATACAAACTATGAATATGACAAAATAACACCTACAGGTGAAACTCGAAAAATTAGAATATCGTGCAAAAGTTAATTTATTTCACTAATGCAACTTAAAAGGTGAAACTAATATATGAGATAGACTCATTACATGCAAAGCAAGATAGTTCAAGACATTATTTGTCATAATTGTGATGATTATGGCTTACAGCTCATGAAAACCCCAAATCCACAATCTCAGAAAATTAGATTATTACATGAAATCAATAAAACAAGGATTGTACATAGAACAATATTGGACCTCTGAAAAGTATAAGCATGCATATGTACTCAGTACTTGGTTTGGGCCCCTTTTGCAGCAATTACTGTCTCAATGCGGCGTGGCATGGAAGCTATAACCCTGTGGCACTGCTGAGGTGTTATGGAAGACCAGGATGCTTCAAAAGCGGCCTTCAGCTCTTCTGCATTGTTCGGTCTCATGTCTCTCATCTTTCTCTTGGCAATGCCCCATAGATTCTCTATGGGGTTCAGGTCAGGCAAGTTTTCTGGCCAATCAAGCACAGTGATCCCACAGTGATTGAACCAGGTTTTGGTGCTTTTGGCAGTGCGGGCAGGTGCCAAGTCCTGCTGGAAAATGAAGTCAGCATCCCCATAGAGCTCATCTGCGGAAGGAAGCATGAAGTGCTCCAAAATCTCTTGGTAGACGGCTGCGTTGACCCTGGACTTAATGAAGCACAATGGACCAACACCAGCAGATGACATGGCTTCCCAAATCAACACAGACTGTGGAAACTTCACACTGGACTTCAAGCATCTTGCAGTGTGTGCCTCTCCATTCTTCCTCCATACTCTGGGTCCTTGGTTTCCAAATGAGATGCAAAATTTGCTCTCATCAGAAAAGTGGACTTTGGACCCCTGAGCAACAGATCAGGTCTGTTTTTCTTTAGCCCAGGTAAGATGCTTCTGACGTTGTTTGTTGTTCAGGAGTGGCTTGACAAGAGGAATACGACATTTGAATCCCATGTCCAGGATCCGTCTGTGTGCGGTGGCTCTTGATGCACTGACTCCAGCCTCAGTCCACTCCTTGTGAAAGTCCCCAACCCTTTCGAATGGCCTTTTCATGACAATCCTCTCCAGGCTGCGGTCATCCCTGCTGCTTGTGTACCTTTTTGTTCCACACTTTTCCCTTCCACATAACTTTCTATTAATGTGCTTTGATACAGCACTTTGGGAACATCCAACTTCTTTTGCAATTACCTTTTGAGGCTTTCCCTCCTTATGGAGGGTGTCAATGATGGTTTTCTGCAAAACTGTCAGGTCAGCAGTCTTTCCCATGATTGTGATTCCTACTGAACCAGACTGAGAGACCATTTAAAGGCTCAGGAACCCTTTGCAGGTTTTATGGCTTAATTAGCTGATTAGAGAGGGACGCTTTGAGCTTAAAATATTGCACCTTTTCACAATATTCAAATTTTCTGAGATTGTGGATTTGGGGTTTTCATGAGCTGTAAGCCATAATCATCACAATTATGACAAATCACGGCTTGAACTATCTTGCTTTGCATGTAATGAGTCTATCTCATATATTAGTTTCACCTTTTAAGTTGCATTAGCGAAATATATGAACGTTTGCACAATATTCAAATTTTTCGAGTTTCACCTGTATATATTGATAATAATAAAACAAATAAATCCACACACTGTAATAAGTGTGCTTAAAACGTACACATCTTGTCTCACCGTTTTCGTCTTGGCAAATGACTGAGAAATGAGCTTTGTTGTAGTAGCTGATGAAGACAAAAGTAAAAAACAAGAAAAAGGAGACAAGATGAGAAACAGAAAATGGCAGAACCTCCATACGTGATGGTATGTCATGCTATACCACACACTCACAAATATGAGGTGCATCTCTCAAGGCCGGAGTGCTCATAGAAAACTACATAATATTGAGTGTTGACTGGGGCAATGGAGCAATATATCTCGGCAAGTGTGTGGGTCCACCCGACAATCTGCTTACATGATGGGGACGTCCATCAAAATTGTTGGCGACCCCAAATCATGTGTGAGGAGCTGTACAACACACGCTTATCTTATGTAGATGTACTATATGGAGAATGGTGGTGACAGGTAAATAAGAATGTACACTGGAGAAATGTACTTACCGAATCAGTGTATTGATCGCGGTTGCTCTCAGCCAAGAGCAGACACAAGCAATACCAATGCCATTAGAACTGAATATACTATATGTAAACATTTTTCACAAGAAAAATGTTTATTCAAATTTTACAGTACAAGCGATGCATAGACACAGTTAGTCACAGAGAAAGCATTATACAGATTTATGACAAGTTATATGTTCTGCTGATATGAACAGGGGAGAGGAGTTGAAAGGCTAGTATACACCAATACAATAATATACCGGTATGGAAACAAGAAATCCCAGCTGGATCACTTAAGGAGGTGGTGGGGGGGGAGTGGGAGGAGGGGAGCAGGAGGAGTGAGGAACGGGGGGGGGGGGGGGAGAGCACCTCATCTAAGCCGTTGAATACACCTTGATCAGATATCGAATAGCTTCCAGGATATCATAACAGTGGGCCATCATCATCATTGTCACCCGTGAACTCACTACCCCAAGCATCTATCCCGACCAAATCTTGTCAAATTTAGCAGGACAGTTTCGATTAGCAAAGGTGATCTTGTACAGTGGCAGCACCGAGTTCAATATAAGAGTTTTCATGTATGTTTTTTATATATAGTGATTTTGTGATATTAGAGATTATTGTTTTTTCTTAAATAATGTTTTTTATATGAGAGTAAGTACCAATGCACATGATATAGATTTGCCTATTTATGGCCACATACTTAGCACTGTGGTCCATACGGGAGTGTGGTACCTGTATGCATACATTTTTACAACTGATGTGGTGCGACTTTTGGCTCATAATTGCATTTATTTGCATTTATACATAGAATATATGAGAAGATTTTCTTACTCCTCATCTATATCTTTATCTTCATTGGTCGTAATATCTGTATTCCATCTACGCCATGGATATACACACAAAAAATTCATACAGACACACACCTCCGGAGTGGGGTTCACCCACTTGCCATATCATATCATGCCATTTTTTTATTACATCTCGCTTCCATTCTTATTTTATGATTATATTATTAATTTTAATCAATAATGGATATAAAATACAAAAAACAAAAAACAACAATTCTTTAACTGACACCGTATGGATATTATTTGCCACTTTTTCCTTTTTGCTTAATACCATATGCAACGCTCAATATTACTCTTGCACATCCATCACTATTTTTTTTTTTTTCGTGAACCTCATTAGATTTATGATTGGATATTGTATAATAAAAAAATAATAATAAAAAAAATTTCTTATATTTATATATTTTTATTTTTATCTTTATTTCCATTCATATTCTTGTCAACCATCAAGGTTCATGATATGCCACATATATAATGTAATATAGACTTAACACCATCTTTCAACATATTATACCACAATTATTAGTTTATTTTAGGAGATCCACTCACATTATTTTTATTTTTATAATTTTTTGTAATTTCACTACTTTTCCCCAATTTCACTGAATCTTGTTATTCTTATACACACCATATATATCCTTTCACAACAAGAAAGTTCACATTGAAAAGAGCTTTTTGTTCATGAGTACGACACATGTCTTCACACATTACAAATTTTTCCTTTATATATATATATATATATATATATATATATATATATATATATATATATGTGCGTTTTTTTTACCCATACATATCACCATCTTTCCTTTCTACAAAAGCCTTGTAGAATGTGACCAGTGGAGAAGAGTATATATTTGATATCCATTTTTCATGTGTGTTAGCTATGATTAAGCACTAAGCTTTAGTGTGAAACGCGTCAGCTTGTACCTGGTTTGCTGTGGCATGTTTCCTGTGATTTTACTTTTATAATAAAATAAACATTTTTTAGAGTGCGGCTGTCCAAACATTCCCCTTCAATTTGTTCCTTTTGCTGATGGCTCCTGCTTTAGTTAAAATCTGTAGTCCTCTAAATCCTTTCTTCCCCCACAGTGGTAATCTTCTGGTGCTGTAGGGGTTAATAGAGCTGGGGGACCTGTGGCCGGCATTCATCAAGAGTGCTGACTATGCCTGCTATTTCTGCTCCCTCCTCCATTCAGAAAAGCTGTACTATAGCTTCCGTCAATGAATAGCGATCTATGAATTAAGGTGGCGGGTCTTTCATTTATCGCCTGTTGTCACGACCTGGTTCATCTGCTGGTGACACTGGTTCTTAGAGCTGAAGGGAGTTACTTTGGTGTCCACCAGCAGGTGTCTTCTAGTAACTAGCAGATACAAGTAATCAGCCTCCACCTGATGCTGGCTGCTTGGAAGGTATATAACCCCTCCTCTAACTTCCCTCAGTGCCTCAGTGTTTTGCCTGTGTGCCTTGTACCTGGTTATCGATGCTCTGTTCCTGACCTTGATCCTGATTTCTACTTTCATCCTGTACCCTACTGCCTAATGTGCTACCCTTGTTCCTGACCCCAGCTCTGGTTCCCTTCTTGGTTTGTCTTCTTGGTTGCTCCTCACATCTCCTGTCTTACGCTGCCTATCTGTGGTCTTCCCTTTGTTGTATATATTTTTGTTGTATATACATTAAACGCATCAAAGATGGCAACTATTCCTTCTGCCCCTGATGACATAATTTGTGATGAAACTGGTAGGGCGAAGCTGGACACATGCTGCCACTCATGCACTAAGGAACAGCAGCCATCTTTGATGCTGGGATTCCAAACCGCTGTGCTATGTGATATACTATATTACCCCATGATGTTTGTAAGTGCTTAGACTTAATACATTTTCCTTTTATAGATTGTTTTACACTATGTGAGGTGTCTCTTTCATTATATGTATATCAGTCCTGCTGAGTCAATTCCAAGTGGTGTGGCTGATCCCCACTGGTTGTGAATTTGTATGGTGACAACTGTATAGTGACAATTGGCTACAAACCTGCAGGCACTTCTGTGGATGAGGGGACATTTGAAAGAGTGTTCTTTTCCCTGGGGAGATTCATCATGTACACGTGATCACTCTTATATAGGGGATCACACTATTTGGTAAGCCTGATCAATGACACCTGGGAGACTTTGCAAGTGTATTGATGCTGGCTCACTGAGTAGTTTACTCTCCTTCCATCACGGCTTGTGGGACTTTTTATTTTATATTTTCCTTAGTGAACTTTTCAATATATATAGTGGGGCAAAAAAGTATTTAGTCAGCCACCAATTGTGCAAGTTCTCCCACTTAAAAAGATGAGAGAGGCCTGTAATTGTCATCATAGGTAAACCTCAACTATGAGAGACAAAATGTGGAAACAAATCCAGACAATCACATTGTCTGATTTGGAAAGAATTATTTTTGCAAATTATGGTGGAAAATAAGTATTTGGTCACCTACAAATAAGCAAGATTTCTGGCTCTCACAGACCTGTATCTTCTTCTTTAAGAGGTTCCTCTGTCCTCCACTCATTACCTGTATTAATGGAACCTGTTTGAACTTGTTATCAGTATAAAAGACACCTGTCCACAACCTCAAACAGTCAGGCCTCGTACACACGACCGATTTTCTTGGCAAGAACCAGCAAGAAACTTGCTGGCAGAGAGGTCTTGCCGAGTAAATCGGTCGTGTGTACGCTGCTATCGGGTTTCTCGTCGAGAAAACCGACAAGAAACCTTGACGAGAAAATAGAGAACCTGCTCTCTATTTTCTCGTCGAGATTCTCCTCGGCATGTTTCTCGGCGAGAAAAGTGAGTGTGTGTACACTTACCTGTCCTCCCGGAAGCCCGCGCATGTTCGAAATGAATTCGACGCATGCGCGGTAGCTTCCTAGGCATACGTAGGGTATACCAAGATGGCGGCGACGGCATCGAATGTGACGAGCGCATGCTCGACGTAGTCGATGACGTCACTGCGTACACTCCTTTCAAAGAACCGCGGGTTCTTTGAAACGAGCGTGTGTACACTCGGCCGGGACAAGTTTCTTGTCCAAGAATCTCGTCGAAAAAAACGACATGTTTTTTTCAACGAGAATCTCGGCCGTGTGTACGAGGCCTCACACTCCAAACTCCACTATGGTGAAGACCAAAGAGCCGTCGAAGGACACCAGAAACAAAATTGTAGACCTGCACCAGGCTGGGAAGACTAAATCTGCAATAGGCAAGCAGCTTGGTGTGAAGAAATCAACTGTGGGAGCAATAATTAGAAAATGCAAGACATACAAGACCACTGATAATCTCCCTCAATCTGGGGCTCCACGCAAGATCTCACCCTGTGGGGTCAAAATGATCACAAGAACGGTGAGCAAAAATCCCAGAACCACACGGGGGGACCTAGTAAATGACCTGCAGAGAGCTGGGACCAACGTAACAAAGGCTACCCATCAGAAACACACTACGCCGCCAGGGACTCAGATCCTGCAGTGCCAGACGTGTCCCCCTGCTTAAGCCAGTACATGTCCGGGCCCGTCTGAGGGTAGCTAGAGAGCATTTGGATGATCCAGAAGAGGATTGGGAGAATGTCATGTGGTCAGATGAAACCAAAGTAGAACTGTTTGGTAGAAACACAACTCATCGTGTTTGGAGGAGAGAGAATGCTGAGTTGCAACCAAAGAACACCATACCTACTGTGAAGCATGAGAGTGGCAACATCATGCTTTGGGGCTGTTTCTCTGCAAAGGGAACAGGATGACTGATCCGTGTACATGAAAGAATGAATGGGGCCATGTATCGTGAGATTTTGAGTGCAAACCTCCTCCCATCAGCAAGGGCATTGAAGATAAAACGTGGCTGGGTCTTTCAGCATGACAATGATCCCAAGCACACCGCCCGGGCAATGAAGGAGTGGCTTCGTAAGAAGCATTTCAAGGTCCTGGAGTGGCCTAGCCAGTCTCCAGATCTCAACCCCATAGAAAACCTTTGGAGGGAGTTGAAAGTCCGTGTTGCCCAGCGACAGCCCCAAGACATCACTGCTCTAGAGGAGATCTGCATGGAGGAATGGGCCAACATACCAGCAACAGTGTGTGACAACCTTGTGAAGACTTACAGAAAACATTTGACCTCTGTCATTGCCAACAAAGGATATATAACAAAGTATTGAGATGAACTTTTGATATTGACCAAATACTTATTTTCCACCATAGTTTGCAAAAAAAATATTTCCAAATCAGACAATGTGATTGTCTGGATTTGTTTCCACATTTTGTCTCTCATAGTTTAGGTATACCTATGATGACAATTACAGGCCTCTCTCATCTTTTTAATTGGGAGAACTTGCACAACTGGTGGCTGACTAAATACTTTTTTGCCCCACTGTACCTCTATGAAACATTCTTGTATCTAACTGTCTATGTTACTCACTGGATTTTTTGCACTTGGTACACTGTCACAGTAGTATGATTTATGTTTTGTTATGAGCTTCTATTGAAGTGTGTACAGTGTTGATGCGGGAATCCCTCCTGCCGAGCAACTGCTTTCTCCTCGTGGGGGACAGGAAAGGGCAACAGAACCCGGCAGGCTGGTTGTACCCAAATTGATGGATCAACCAACTTGATACATTCAGCTTGCTCATTAACGGTTCGAATTTCGACCGGTTACTGCTGAACCAGCTGAGATTCCTACATGTGCATGGCCAGCCTTTGTGGAAAAGCCTTTGCCATGATATAGAACACAAAAAATTATTATAGAAGGTTCATTATGGATTATGGATTTAGCAAAGGCTAGAGAAATGAATATACAATGTATGTACAACAAGAAAATCCTAAAAAAAGTAAACATTTCAGTTCTATTGATAGACTTTTTCTAGAATCCATATGTACAGACAAAATAGAAATGATAAACTATGGCTCTGGGCATTGCACAGTGAAATGGGGATATTATTATGATTTAAGTGGAAAATGTATATCTCATTTGGATAAATTTAATTTGAAAATGGCAACAAATAGAGATGCATTAGGACATTTACATGAGATATTGAGAGATTCTAGATCAGATTTATGGGTTAATACTAGGGATTCGAAAATAGAAGTGACAGTAAAGTGTATATAAATTATAGCTGAACTGGATGATTACTAAGGTCATCAAATAGTAGACCTATGACCAAGCCTTACAGCATCCCTACAGACAGGGAGCAGATACAGATCAGTTGCTGTCTCAGGATGCAGAGAATATTTAATGCACTGTAAATAGAGGAAGCAGATAATGAAAGTGCAGGTTTAGATAAAATGAATCAAGACGTATATTTGTACAATAAACTTGTATATTTGAAAATATAGTGTACAAATTACTGGGTGCTGTTTGAACAATGCGATGGCACCACAAAAGAATTAGTGGTAGAATTAGGTGTGGTTGGCTTTTTGGTTGTTTAGCACCTCCAGGATATCACTAATACAAAAGCTTTATATGATATAGCTACATATCAGGCATACATAAAATAGATGGAGCCTAATGGCACAGGGTAGAGCTATGATATTAGAGAAGCTGACTGCTGCTGCCTGTGTAACTGAAGCACTTAACTAAAAGGCCTCTTGCACATGGGAGTAAAACGCCATGCTTTTTACTCATTTGAACTTGGATGCATTGTTTTCTATAATGCACACAGCTGTGTAAAGATCAGTAATACAATAATACAGCAATGAGTATTGAGCCATAGAACAAAAATAGAACATTTTACGTTTGAAGGCTGGTTCACACCAGAATTGCACAGAAACAAATGAGTAACTCCAGAGGTCACTGAGGGCTTGTTTTAAAGAGTTTTTACAGCTTGTTAAGAATATATAAATATGATGTTCTCCATAGGGTGGGCACAGTTATGTATATACACCTTAAAGCAGGAAACTGAAATAGCTTTAGGTCAGTTTCATTTTCTTAGCTTATAAACTGATTTTTTTATATTACGGTAAATCTTTGTTTTTACAAAAATATTTAATACAGATTAACATTAAACTAAGAGGCATCTTACTGATGTATTAAATTAAATGCATAGTTATTTTTTAGAAATGTTCTTTATTTATTACATTTAAAAAAAAAAAAAAAAATTCAGTTAGGTAAATTTGGGCTTATGTCGATGGCAACTATAACTTGCTTACCTTGAGTTCACCTGACCTGCAGTTTACCTCCTTCTAAGCTGCATCAACCTGCTGCAAGCTGCTTGCTTTACCATTGACTTGTATTAATAGAAAGGAAGTCTGACACATTCAAAAATGTGTGTCGACGGGAGGGTACCCTACCATGAACCCTTTATTTATTCTCATTAATTTGAAAATTAAAAAATTAAAGGAGCAAACTGGGTCAGGCATTTCAGCCAAGATAACGTAATTCTGAATTGGATTTATCCAAGTTGGATCTGAATTTTGGATAGTTTCCTCATCCCTAATCTTACTAGACCTTTGGAAACTTGCATACACTGCACTACTGGGGTGTGCAGTTCCTTTTATATTTGATTTTTTGCATGTGTATGGTCACACATCACATCTCAATAGTTTGTCAAAAGCTTTGATGCCATGAAGCAAAAGACATAACATACAACCATGTTACTCTGCTTTGTAGAAGCAATATTTAATTATCGCTGATCCTAGCAAACTCCTTTAGGCACACAACATTACATACTATTTTTCTTTTTAATTGCTTTGGACCCTCAAAGAAAACGCATGAAAAAGTGGAAAAAGAAACTCAGTTAAAAAATTATACATTTATTCCCTCAAGTGAGTAAAAATCCATTCATGTGCAAAAACACATTCTCACCCCTGGGGAAAAGTTTCTGATCAGCATAAATATATATATCATGAAATGTAAAACTTCTTTGACTTGGGATTTCAGCATATACTGTGTTCTATGCTAAATAAAAATGTTAACAATGAATTTATGGGTGATAACTGGAAAAAAAAAAGTATATTTTCTGGTGGTTTGGGCTGCTAATGTTTGTCTCCAATAACATAAATCATTTTTAAAAGAGCATTAACCCACAGAAACAAATTATATATAAAGTATAACTATAGAAAAAAAAATACATATATAATGCAGTCTGACAATAACAATAGTTATTTTTTTCAGTACCCCCTGAAACAGATTTATTACCCTGTCTATAGATGGTTAGGACAAGCCATATAAAATTGGTGGGGGTGCTTAGAATAGTTAGCTTTTATTTGTATAGTTGAAACCATTATTCTAAAGGAAAAAGTTGCTAGTGTAGCTGAATTAGCTGGAGTTAGCCTTAATTTGTTTGCCTCTTACTTAGGCTTCATTTAAACCTTCATGTTCATCTAAGGTTACCCTGACAATGCTACTGTGTGATTTAACTGCAGTGTTGTCACCCATTTTAGAGTCATTAAGAAAAATATAAAATGCTGTGTTGGTGCTAGTGACAGACTGCATTATACTATAAATGTCATTTGGATTTTGCTCATAGTGTCAGCAGTCAGAGCAGCGAAAAATAATATAGGTTGCTACGGGTCACTGCCAATTGCACATTGTCTAATTGAATAAAGCTGCTAGTGTCATGTCAGGATATATATGTATATATACAGTATCTCACAAAAGTGAGTACACCCCTCACATTTTTGTAAATGTTTTATTATATCTTTTCATGTGACAAAACTGAAGAAATTACCCTTTGCTACAATGTAAAGTAGTGAGTGTACAGCTTGTATAACAATGTAAATTTTCTATCCCCTCAAAATAACTTAACACACAACCATTAATGTCTAAAAAGCTAGCAACAAAAGTGAGTACACCCCTAAGTGAAAATTTCCAAATTGGGCCCAATTAGCCATTTTCCATCCCCAGTGTCATGTGATTCATTAGTGTTACAAGATCTCAGGTGTGTTACATTTGGTGTTATCACTCTCACTCTCTCATACTGGTCACTGGAAGTTTAACAGGGCAACTCATGGCATAGAACTCTGAAAGGATCAGAAAAAAAGAATTGTTGCTCTACATAAAGATGGCCTAGGATATAATAAGATTTCCAAGACCCTGAAACTGAGCTGCGACACAGTGGCCAAGACCATACAGTAGTTTAACAGGACAGGTTCCACTCAGAACAGGCCTCGCCACGGTTGAGTGCACGTGCTCAGCGTCATATCCAGAGGTTGTCTTTGGGAAATAGACGTATGAGTGCTGCCAGCATTGCTGCAGAAGTTGAAGGGGTGGGGAGGGGGGGGGGGTCAGCCTGTCAGTGCTCAGACCATACGCCACACACTGCATTGAATTGGTCTACATGGCTGTTGTCGCAGAAGGAAGCCTCTTCTAAAAATGATGCACAAGAAAGCCCGCAAACAGTTTGCTGAAGACAAGCAGACTAAGGACATGGATTACTGGAACCATGTCCCGTGGTCTGTTGAGACCAAGATAAACTAATTTGGTTCAGATGGTGTCAAGCGTGTGTGGCGGCAACCAGGTGAGGAGTACAAAGACAATTGTGTCTTGCCTACAGTCAAGCATGGTGGTGGGAGTGTCATGGTCTGGTGCTGCATGAGTACTGCCGGCACTGGGGAGCTACAGTTCATTGAGGGAACCATGAATGCCAACATGTACTGTGACATGTCAAAAAGAGGAAAAAAGTGTATGTATAGGCCTATTATACACCACTCAGCGCCAAAGGAAGATAATACTGTTCCTATAGTCTCTAGAAGGTACTAGACAAATGTGTATATTGATAAAGAGGTCCCAGTTTATCTTATCAAACAATCCGGGACCAAATGCTATCTAAGCTGCTGTTTAAAAAAAATTAGACAAAATATACAAACAATAGTATTTTAAAACATCCACTGTTTAAAACTGTATTAATCAGAGACTATGAAACAGCGCTATTGCTGAGTTAAGTGGCCAACTCCACATAAAAAGTCTTTAGGAAGAGTGATGCTTAATACAGCGATTCAGAATAGTGTCCATGGGTGAACCTAGAGATTGTTGCAGTGCGCACCATCCACCGGTCACTCCAAATTCACCACGTGATACAGACTCCCCTTAGGGGGTTAAACTCACCAGAGCTACAATAAAAACCAGCCTCTAAGGCAAGTAATCCTCTGAACCAAAACTTGTAGTCACCACCATTCCAAGGGATCAAGGGACGATTAGAGCTCCAATAAAGTTCATAAAACAAAAGAGAGTGCACATAGCGTAATCTCGTTTATTATGAAAACAAAGCCCTCACATCAAATATCCCCTCATACATTAAACGTACATTATACAGCAGTTAATGAATCATTGAAAGTGTAAATCGGGTGCACTTCATGGTATCAGCCGTCCGGCATCCATCACTGGGTAACCGTGGAGCGACCTAGATCACTTCCGTGACGCCCTCTGTTGAAGTCGGAAATGGCGAAACGCGTCAGTAAGTGACCCACACAACGTTATAGCGGAAGTGACGTGTGCGCTCCACCGCCATAGGATCCAGAACCAGGAAGAGATCTAGGTCGCTCCACGGTTATCCAGTGATGGATGTCGGACGGCTGATACGGTGAAGTGCACTCGGTTTACACTTTGAAGTCCCATGAGACATTGCAAGGCTGACAGTTACAAGCATGACTCCCACAGGCAGAGACATGATGGGACTTGTAGTTTTGCAACAGCTGGAGGGCCGCCAGTTTAATCTCAATTTAGAATACCCACTATAGAAAACAATTACCAATCAAGATCCCACGGGTCCCTCAAACATGGTACAAGGAATTGCTCAAAACACCAAGTTACACATTATTCAATATTCAAATGTCAAATATCATAGAAACTGACTAAAATAAAAACATATAAATTGTCATTCGATACCAGACCATAAAAACAAGGTAAAGCATGAAAGCAAAATACTGAGCAGATAGATCACAAATCCAACATGCAGAGCCCTGCTCCTAATGAGTAGGCGCTAGATGTAAATTTAGGTTTATCTGAGCTGTAGTTTAGCTCAGAGTATTATGTTAAATTGCTGGTTTCTGTTCCAGTTCAGCTGTGTTGTGCGTTTTCCACTTGGCCGTGGGTGTCGCTGTCACCCCCGGTCGGTGTTGGAAATGCAGCAGGCTGGATGCATTGAGTACCTCTTTACCCAGAAACAGCCCAGAGGGAGTGGTTCACCTGCTGTGCATTCTGGGAGAGGGTACTTAAGCGACAGACACCGTTTTCGCGGTCTCTCTGACCTGATGGCCCTCCTGGCCTAAGGTGTGTCATAGCAGTTCTTCTGCCTCGGGGCCTGCTGGCCCGAGGCCTCGTTACTGAAAGTAGGCCCTGGAGTTTCTGAAGCCTACTGGTCCAGGGGTGGTTCTGAGCTGTCTTGCCTGCGGGGAGAAGCCGAGCAAATTGGAGACTCAATTGAAGGACACATCCCGGCCAAATCTACCTCACAGTATCGCCGGATGGCTGAAAGATACTGGTACTGTGAGATTGTACTCTGATTTTGCAAAAGTTCTTGGTTATACAATCCTGTGGCAGAGGATTGTACAATGACTCAAGTTATATTCATCAAGTCTGTGGCAGAGTCTCTTACTGCATTGTGGTGACCAGGACAGAACCTCAGCATGGAGCCAATCAAAAGAAGGGTTGTGCCTCTGTAACCAAGGATAACCAATAACTAGCAGAAACTTAGGTGAGGAAATAACTTGGAATTGGATTATCTCATTGAGAAGAGCCCCTATGGCCATGAACAATGGAACAGTCTCATGAGTCACATGGGCAGGCTGTAGAGATCTCCCGTCAAGAGCCTCAATGGCAAGTGGAGTGTCAGGAAACTGCAGCGGAATCGAGTGCTTCGATACAAAGGCAGCATCAATGAACAGGCCTGCAGCACCAGAGTCGATTAGAGCCTGTATCTCGACGGATGACTCAGCCCAAGAAAGGGTAACCAAAACCAGGGGCTTATCCTTCTGGATAACTGGAGACGAAACAGCGCCACCTATGGTCTGTCCGTGACAGGACCTCAAGGTACGGGTGTTCCCTGGACGGGTAGGACAAGACTTCAAAAAGTAACCAGCCTGGCCACAATAAAGGCACAATCTTTCCCTCCTCCTAAGTGCTCTCTCATCCGCAGAGAGACGCGTGAAGCCCAAGTGTATGGGTTCACCTTCACTTTCCGACTCAGTACCAGGAGGCATGGGAGATGAGGGAGGCAAGGGTGGGACAGCAAAGCTCGGAGACAAATGTACAGGAGGCTTCCGCAAGCGCTCCTTAAAAGAGAATCTTTCTCTGAGTCTGGAGTCAATGAGGATGGCAAATGTGATCAACTTCTCCAGCTCAGTGGGTATATCTCGGGCTGCTATCTCATCCTTGATTTTATCTGAGAGACCATGAGAAAAGGCAGCCACGAGGGCCTCATTGTTCCAAGCAACCTCTGCTGCCAGAGTATGGAATTCAATGGTGTAATCTGCAACAGTTCTCGTACTCTGTTTGATGGACACGAGGCTCTTGGTAGCAGAAGTGGAGCGTGCGGGAACGACAAATACCCTTTTGAAGGAAGCCACAAATTCTGGGTAACTCTGGACCACGGGTTTTTGCGTCTACCATAGAGGGTTTGCCCAGGCCAAGGCTCTCTCAGAAAGCAAAGATATCACAAAACCTACTTTGCTTCTGTCCGTGGGAAATGCCTGGGGCAGCATCTCAAAGTATATCTCAACCTGGTTGAGAAATCCTCTGCATTGAACTGGATCGCCCCCAAATTGCTGTGTAAGCGGTGCGGAACCAGACATACCTCTCAAGGTAATTCTCTGGGCGGGTGCCTGTACAGAGACTGGAGCAGCAGCAGGGACGGCCTGCAACACAGGTTGTACCGGAGCAGCCACAGTGGGAGATTCCAGGTGAGCCGTGCGACTCATGAGCGTTTGTAAAGCCATGGCAAACTGATCCATGCGGTGATCCTGGTCATCCAATCTGGAAAAAATATTACCAACAAGTGGATTGACTGCATCTTCTGAATTCATGGCCTTCGCCTACTGTCGGAAACCATGAATCAGACCGAGACAGAAGTACAGTTAAATCACACTTGTTTAATAATAATAATAATCATTATAATAATAAAAAGATAAACAGAGTAAGCATAGTCAAAACATAGCCAGAGTTCAGGAACCGGATGAGAGAGTCAGCCAAGCCAAATGTCAGAGAGCCAGAGATATACGTAGTAGAACAGCATGCAGGATCTGGAGCCGGAAGGAACGATAGTCGATAGTCGAAGGCGATAGTCTCTGTGATGTTGACCAAAGCGAAGGCAGAGATCAAGTGAGCTGGACGGCTTAAGTAGGCAGGACTGACGAGCAGGATATCATCAACAGGTGAGTCACTGTGGAGAGATAGGAGCTGGCAATTAGCCGACAGCTGAGCGGCCAGCTCAGAGAAGGAAGGGCTTAGCCTAGCCCTGACAGAGAGAGGGGCTCATCAGTGAAGACGGACTGCAGCTTTTCCCTCCACATCCATCCTCACGACAACAGCCTCGTGGAGAGTGGCTCGGTTCCCTGACTGTCGCCGCCGCGGCTACCGCTTTCTTCCATCAGCACGCCAGCCTTTACAGATCATGCCGGCAAGTGGGTCCATTGTTCGGGTCAGGATTTCCCAGTGCAGAGGGATCATTGGCACCCCCCAAGCTGCACTGTTCCACCATTGGACACCGTTAGCTCTTTATTGCGCCGGGAACCTCCAGTTACACCATAGGCTCACTTAATCCTATTTATACCTCTGTTTTCATACATTACATGTATGTGGATTCTTGGGTTTAATTTTATGATGGATTTTAATTAAACTTGCCCTGGTTTATCAATACCACCTGAATAGAATATCTTCATGAACTTATTGCTTGCTGAAATTCCTTTGGACCATTCATGTTCTCTGCCATTGTTATAGTCATCTAATGTTACCTATTGAGTGCTGATATTGTTTGTTTTGTTTTGCTGCTATCCATACCCTCCAGTTATGGTCATTGTTCAGCTGCACTGGGTTTAACATCCTAATTATACCTTTAAATATTTCTTCACATGATCTACAGTTGAGCGCTGGTGATACTTTTGCTACTCATCTGGCCTTGTTCTACAAGTACAAATACGTTTGTAGCGATACCCCCAGACTAAGGGAGCCGCTGGTTTGCTTTTGGGCCCTGTACACAGCACAGCCAACCCCCCGGCAATCTACTCCGCCCTTCTCTGGCACAGCTAGTCTAGGGGTGGTATTTCTATATAACTCTGTAACAGTTTATGCACAATCCCACAATACCTTTCTTCTAGAGATAAGTTATATATGTATATATAGACTCCAATACCAGATTTGAGAAAATGTAAAAGGTTTACTTGTAGGTAAAATAAAGGTTAACAATCAATATTACATCTAACACATGCATGCAGAGCCCTGCAGCAATACTAACAGTAGTTAATTAGTTCTAACACACACTAACATATAGCTTGAGTCCCCGTTAGCAATATGGCGCCCAACAGTACTATCAACTCCCAGTCAGGCCTGACTCAAGTAAACTCAGTCTCTAGAGAAGGAATAATACAATATTTGTAATCCAACAAGGTGTAAAGTAGTAGCACAACACCCCGGAGACTATGTGACTCAGTCCTCCAACTAGTCTCCTAACAGAAAAAGGGAAATATAACCCGATGGGCCAAGGCAGTCTATAGGCCTAATAAAGTACTCGGTTATAGCTGTGAGCAGGTGCTCTCTCACCCCTCCGGACTCAATCCCAGTCCGGTACTCCCACCGCTGTGTCTCCACACACACAGGATCTGCCACCGCCTGATCTCCGGTTCACTGACGTCCCTCAAGCAGGTAAATGTCTGTCGCCACACAGGCTCCGCAGCAAGGTGGAAGGCTCTCTGGAAATGCGCAAGGCCCAGGCCTCGGGCCTTGTACTCGCAGCAGGTCCGCACAGGAAGTTCTCTTGCCAGCCGCGCGGTGTCCAAAGAGGCCGGGCTTAGCCTCACCCTCCACTTTTATACCCCACCCATGAGTCTCTGCGGCAGCCCAATGCACCTTGGGTGCCAAACGGGGTTCTGGGTAACGTAGTCCATGGGGCCTCAACGGAGACCCCGCTACACACTCCCCCCACTTAAACTCTTTGGTCCCCAAAGATAACTGTCAACAAATACTACGCACAACATTTGACAAAGTTGCGTATGATGTCGGCAGAGGAAGTTCCCACCAAAAATGAGAGGGTGAACTTCCTCGCCCACAGGTCACACTATCATAAGTGGCCTGCCTAACTGTGCCAGGGGGTGAGTTGGGGTTGCCCTCCACCAAATGAACGGTGGAGGGCTTTCTGCACTCCTCCTGGCAGTTGCCACCATATCCTTCGAGCTCCTCCCCATTTGTGGGTAAGTCAGCCTTCTGGGGGGCCTTATGGCCCTTTTCACCCTTCTCTCTCTTGGGGTTTCTGGCTCCAACACTGTAGGTTCCTCTTCCGGAACAGACATGTCAGCCTCCACTGTTTCTGAAACATTTAACTCAGGAACAGGAGGGTTCACAGAACATCTTGGATCCTCCTCTTGGAGCGAGTCAAGGGCATCTTCCCATGAGTCTGATAGAGGGCTGGACGGGATAAATTCAGTAGCTTCTGCATTCAGTGTACTGTCTATGGTGTCTTCCAAAGGTGGGAGATCTATAGCAGAAGTCACTGGGGCCTGGGAAGGCCATAGCCAGCCCAACTCTTCAGTTTCATCCTCACTAGGCTCAAAGGCATCTGCTTCTTCAGACTGGGATGCCTGAGACTGGGTATTTGGCCTAGGAGTATCCAGGATGGACGTTGGCTCAGAGGAATCCTTCACAGGGGGCAACCGGACTGCTTCGGCAAGTGGAAGTATGTGGTTCCGGTGCCAAGTCTTCAAAGGCCCCACCTTTCCCCCTGGCTTCAGCTGATAGACTGGTAGGCCGGGTAACTTCTTACAAATAACATATGGCTCCGGTCTCCATCTGTCTGCAAGCTTGTGCTTCCCAGGGACTCCCAAGTTTCATAACAACACTCTGTCCCCTGGTTGCAGATCCTGAATTCGGACCTTCAGGTCGAAGTTTCTCTTGTTGCGGGCTCCCCTTTGATCGGAAGCCGCTTGGGCCTGCTCATAGGCCAACTGTAAACTTTGTCTCAGCCGGTCCACATAGCCCTTATGAGAAGTGGCCGAGGAATGGTCTATGGAGGTGCCAAAGGCCAGGTCTACGGGTAGTCTTGCTTCTCTCCCAAACATGAGTCGGTAGGGAGAGTACCCTGTAGCATCACTTGTTGTGCTGTTGTAAGCATGCACAATTGCTGCTATGTGCCTGCTCCAATGCTGCTTCTTTTCACTTTCTAGAGTTCCCAGCATGTTGAGTAGGGTTCGGTTGAACCTCTCAGGCTGGGCATCCCCTTGCGGATGGTAGGGAGTGGTTCGGGTCTTCTTGATCCCTAAGGAGTCCAAGAGCTTCCGGATCAATCGACTTTCAAAGTCCCTCCCTTGATCCGAGTGGAGTCTCTGTGGTAGCCCATAGTGCACAAAGTATTTCTCCATGAGTACCTTGGCCACTGTGGAAGCCTTCTGATCTTTGGTTGGGAAGGCCTGGGCATACCGGGTGAAATGATCGGTTATCACCAGAACATTTCCTAGTCCACTCAAGTCGGGCTCGAGGCAAAGGAAATCAATGCATACCAAATCCATTGGGCCTTGACTCTGTAGATGGCCCATTGGGGCAGCTTGATGGGATAGAGTTTTCCGCTGGGTGCAGCGTGCGCATGAATGGCAGTATTCCTCTACTTCAGCCCTCATACAGGGCCAATAGAACCGACTTCTGACAAGTTGGAAGGTCCTTTCAGCTCCTAAATGACCATGATGGTCGTGTAAGGCGGCCAAGACAGTCCCTCTGTGCTTCTCAAGCAAGAACAATAGCCATTTGTCTTCCAGGTCATCAGAGGAGCCCCTTCGGTAGACCACCCCTTGATGCACTTGCAACCTGTCCCACTCTTTCCGCAGCAGACGAGCTTCCTTTGAAGGGTGATGCAAGAGCCTATCTGGATCCTGACTCTCCAGGGCCTTGAGGGCCAACTACCCCAAAGGGTCTTCCTTTTGATCACACCCCAACTCTTTTTTTGACAGCTTGGGTAAATCATCTTCCTCTATTTGAGTTACTCCACAGTATTGCTTGGGGACCCCCACTACTGTGACCCCTATCTCTTCCGCTCTGGACCCCCCACTGGCTTGGAGTTCAGCCCCTTGACAGAGGGCCCGCACCTCGTCCGGTGCCACCTGGGTCCAGTCTTCTGTGCGGCTAGTGGGAGCATGAGACCTCCTGGACAGGGCATCCGCATCTTGATTCCCAGCCCCAGGTCTGTATTTCAGGCTGAAGTTGAATCCAGAAAGGGCAGCCAGCCATCGATGGCCCGTGGCATCCAGTTTTGCTGTGGTGAAAAGATAAGTAAGGGGATTGTTGTCAGTTTTCACGGTGAATTCTGCCCCATACAGATAGTCCTTAAGCTTATCAACTACAGCCCACTTGAGAGCCAGGAACTCCAACTTGTGAGTGGGGTAGTTTTTTTCAGATGGGGTCAAACTTCTGCTCACATATGCGACAGGTCGCAGTTGCCCTTCATGCTCCTGGTAGAGCACTCCTCCCAGACCGTCATGACTGGCATCTACATGGAGCTCATAAGGATTCCTTGGGTCTGCATAGGCCAAGACAGGGGCAGTGGTTAAGCTCTTCTTCAGCATGTGGAAGGCCTCTTCACACTTTCCATTCCGTTGGTCTTCGACTGACTCTCCCGGCTTCCTGGGACCCGAGTCATCCTCTTCCCCTTCTGTCTTCAAGAGTTCATTCAGGGGTCTGGCGATCCGTGCAAACCCCTCTACGAATCTCCTATAGTAGGAGCAGAACCTCAAAAAGGACCTGAGTTCTGTCACCGTGGTGGGCCGGGGCCAGGAGGTAACTGCCTCCAGCTTCCCGGGGTCTGTGGCAACCCCTTCTTCAGACACTATGTGCCCCAGATAGTTGACTGATGACTGGTAGAACTGACATTTCTCTGGCGAAAGCTTGAGTCCATCTTTGCTAAGCCTTCTTAAGACTTTTTCCAGTCTTTCCTCATGTTCTTCTAGAGTCTTCCCAAAGACAATGATGTCATCCAAGTACACGAGAACTTCGATGAGGTTCATGTCTCCTACGGTTTTCTCCATGAGGCATTGAAAAGTGGCAGGGGCTCCAGACAGGCCTTGGGGCATCCGGTCAAATTCAAAGAATCCCACAGGGGTTATGAAGGCTGTCTTCTCCTTATCTTCCGGATGCATAGGGATCTGATAGTATCCACTCTTCAGGTCCATAACACTGAACCAGCTGGCTCCAGACAAACTCTGTAGGGCATCCTCTATCCTCGGGGTGGTATACTGGTCGGGTATCGTCCTCCGGTTGAGAGTCCTGTAGTCTATACACAACCTCAACGACCCATTCTTCTTCCGGATCACCACTATTGGAGAGGCATAGGGGCTCCTAGATTCCCGGATAACACCGGTTCGCTTGAGCTCGGCGAGCTGTTCTCTCAGGTCTTCAAGGTCGGCTAGAGGGACTCGCCTGACCCTCTCCCTGAAAGGCTTGTCTTCCTGGAGGCGGATTCGATGGGTGGCACTCTTCGCACACCCTACATCGAACTCATCTTTAGAGAAAATCTTCCTCCATCTGGTCAACTGGGCCTTTGCCCTCTCTTTCCAGGCCTTTGGCAGGTTCGGGTTCTCCATGCAGAGCTTCTCCCAAACAGTTCTTTCTCCCTCTGTCTTCTCCACATCTGATAAGATAATTGGGTTAGCAGAGCTCACCTGACCCAGCAGCATCCTGGCGGGGATCTCCATGGGAACACCCGTGGTATTCCTGACGCTCACCGGCACCTTACAGTGTGCCTTCTTCAGAGCTCTCAGCGGAACCATCTCTGGGATCACTTCTTAGCCTGAGTATTCTTCCCGAGGGTCTGGTTCCACCATGACAAAGGGGCCGGGTTGCTCCCAAGTAGGCTTCACAGTGGCCCTGAGACAGGTTACTTCACCGGGCTGCAACACTATTCCCTTCTTCTCCAGTCTCCAGACTTTACCCACCCCCTCTTCTGGGGCCTTGTGTTCTAAGACCAGTCGCTGATAGGTGGTCTTCAACATCGGGTGTATTCTGGTGACCGTAGGGTTCTTTCCTCCTACCAGAGGGGCCAGAAGCCTCCGGACCAGATCCGTATTTGTCCCTATTATTAAGGAGCTCTTGCTGGCTCCAGGCAGTCGGGGGCACACCACTGCCAGGGTATCAAACACTTCAGCCTTCCCGGCTACTGAGGGGTCGAAGGTCAGTTTAATGGGCAAGTAACCATCGTAGGGGAAACGCTGTGTTCCGATTCCCCATATTTCAAGATCTTCAATTCTCTGGATGGGCAAGTGACTCAGATGTCTATCATAAAAGACCCGGTATAACAGAGACACCTGTGCTCCAGTGTCTAGGATGGCTCTCGTGTAGACTCCCTCCACTTGAATAAGCGCCACAGGGGAGGGTCCTATCAATTCTTCTGGACAAGACTTCAAAGGGGTCTCTTTCTGTTGATACCTATTTTTTTTTTTTTTTTGGTCCTGTCTTTCTTGTGTTTGGTTGTTGGCTTTAGTCCCTCTTGGGCTCGGTATGCATTGATCTCCCTCCTCTGTTTATGTGTATATTCCCGCTGAGGGACATTAATTCTCTTTTTAGGTGTGTATTCTCGCTGAGGAGCACTGTTCTTCTTCTGCGGGGGTCTACTCCTTTTTCTTCTGGGCTTCTCATTCAGTTTGGGTACAGTGGAGCTCACTGGAGATGATGGGCACCCGGTTGACTCCTTCACCGGGGCCCTCTGAAGTTTTTCCACCGGCTTGCGATTATTCATCTTCTTTTTCTTGGGACTCGAACATACTTTCGCAATATGGCCATCTCCTCCGCAGTTAAAACAGACCACATCCCCCCAGTCTTGTAGGGAAGTGGGTGCTGAGGTATCAGGGAACAACTCCTTCTTCGGTCCATTATTTTCTATGACCCTTGGATCCTTTGCCATCAAAGAGGTCAGCATCTCCAACACCTGAGACATTTGTGACTTCAGGGTATCTACTTCTGGGTCTCTTTCAGGGATCATGGCTGATCTGACCATTACCGGTACAACAGGGGTATGTGCCTTGATTGCTTGCTGATCCTTCTGCAGGGCCTCCTCATCTCTAATGATCTTTACCAGATCGGGATAATTCAGCGACATACCTCCTCCAGAGGTTTTCAAGTGGAGCCAGACTGGATCAGAGCGTAACGCTCCCTTTAATATCTGCTTCATCTTTGCCGCATCTATGGCTTGGGGTACCATCCCTTTTTTTAGCACGATTTGACAAAGCATTTTGTTCAGTCTTCTTACATACTCTGACAGCTTTTCTCCTGGCTGCTGAAAGGTGTGTTCGAACTGATACACCAGTTCCGTTACATTTTCTAACTGACCAAACTCCTCCTGTAGCATGGCTAAACAGTCATAAGCTGTGCAGGCAGCATTCCCAAACCGGAGACTTTTTACAGCTTCCCGCAGCCGTGCCTTTCAGACTTTCCATCACGCGCTGCTTCTTCTGCGCTTCAGGCACCTCCCATGCCTCTACTGCTGACAAGGCCTGTTCGATCCAGGTATCGAAGTCTTCCTCCCCTACAGGGACGGGCAGCTTCCCTGAAAATGTTCTCAGCTTCCGGTAGCTGGCCTGTACGTGTACCGTACTTGTTTGCTGACACTTTGTGAGCAGATCTCCCAAAGCATTTAAAAGTTCTGGCCCTATGGTTGTAATGGGTGTCACCGGAGGTGTCATCCTTCTCTGCCTCTCTGATGTATGGGGTATCCCTGGTGGTGATCCCATGGGGATGGCGGAGGTGACTCAGTTTTCACAGTTATTGCGTGCGCCAGACCATAAGTTTTGTTATCCAGCGACTGCACACTTTGTCCTTTAAGGTTCCCCGGTACTCCATCCATCCACTCTATAAGTGCATACTGAAACAAGGTGTCTGGGGCTGATTTCAGATCTATCACCCTTGGTATAATATTTGGGGATAGCGACACTGCAAGTCGCTCTGCCGCGTTCACTGACCATTCTTCTCCCGGGAGACTAATGACCACTGACGTGTCTGGGTTTGTCCTGGCTGCTTCACACCACGCTTTCACTTCTAGCGGGTCCATGCCGGTACTTTTGGCGTATCTGCTTGCCATATACAGGATCCCGGAAACGATGCCCCCACGTGTAGCGATGCCCCCAGACTAAGGGAGCCGCTGGTTTGCTTTTGGGCCCTGTACACAGCACAGCCAACCCCCCGGCAATCTACTCCGCCCTTCTCTGGCACAGCTAGTCTAGGGGTGGTATTTCTATATAACTCTGTAACAGTTTATGCACAATCCCACAATACCTTTCTTCTAGAGATAAGTTATATATGTATATATAGACTCCAATACCAGATTTGAGAAAATGTAAAAGGTTTACTTGTAGGTAAAATAAAGGTTAACAATCAATATTACATCTAACACATGCATGCAGAGCCCTGCAACAATACTAACAGTAGTTAACTATAGTGCGCAATTAGTTCTAACACACACTAACATATAGCTTGAGTCCCGTTAGCAATATGGCGCCTAACAGTACTATCAACTCCCAGTCAGGCCTGACTCAAGTAAACTCAGTCTCTAGAGAAGGAATCTTCGAATGCCAGGTGATCGATGGTGCACATACAGGAACAATATTTGTAATCCAACAAGGTGTAAAGTAGTAGAACAACTCCCCGGAGACTATGTGACTCAGTCCTCCAACTAGTCTACTAACAGAAAAAGGGAAAATATAACCCGATGGGCCAAGGCAGTCTATAGGCCTAATAAAGTACTCGGTTATAGCTGTGAGCAGGTGCTCTCTCACCCCTCCGGACTCGATCCCAGTCCGGGACTTCCACCGCTGTGTCTCCACACACACAGGATCTGCCACCGCCTGATCTCCGGTTCACTGACGTCCCTCAAGCAGGTAGATGTCTGTCGCCGCACAGGCTCCGCAGCAAGGTGGAAGTGCGCAAGGCCCAGGCCTCGGGCCTTGGACTCGCAGCAGGTCCGCACAGCCACGCGGTGTCCAAAGAGCCCGGGCTTAGCCTCGCCCTCCACTTTTATACACCACCCATGAGTCTCTGCGGCAGCCCAATGCACCTTGGGTGCCAAACGGGGTTCTGGGTAACGTAGTCCATGGGGCCTCAACGGAGACCCCGCTACACGTTTAAAATAACATTTATAAAAGCAGGCCAGGGTCCCCATAGACCCCCCATTAGAGCAGGGTCCTCCCATAGATCCCCTTTACATTATAATCCAATTCTTCTAGTGGAGCTATAGGAATAGGACACATACATGACTCACAAGGAAGCGGGGGTCGGGCACTGAGACGGGGCACAGGAAGGTTTAGAGGAGGAAGTTCCATTCTCCTCCTCTGAAGGTCAGGGCCTGGGGGCGAGGCAAGCACCTGATTGGTTGATAGGACGCCAGCAGTCCTACCAACCAGTGGGCAGCAGCAGGGAAGGTGGATCGGTGGGTGCTGTGACTGTCAGACAGCATATTCATCTGTCCTGCTCCTCTGACTAGCTCCAAAACGGGCAGAACGGTCAGCTGCGGACCCTGCAAGGACCACTCACGGACACCAGTGTCCATGTAAGCACACCTTGCCAATCCCTGGTGTCACCTACGTTACTCACATACACATTATGAGGGGCTCAAGGGTTTATGGCTGATGTATGGAAAACATTTTTTTTTTCACGAATCTCAGTAAGTTCTGGTATTCTAGAGCCTGGATGCTTTAAAGAGTTTTGGTACCTGGTATCCAGGCCTCTTTATTAGTCTCAGCTGTCCACGTTCCTTTTTATATGTGAGCTGTTCTCTCTCTGCCTTCAGCAGCTGTGGGAGCCCGTTGTTATGTGAAAAGGCTGGCTGCTTACAGACTGCTAAAAGGGTACATGTGCTGTCTTTTTTTTTGTGAAACCCATCAGGGAGTACCCTGTTAGTCAGGACTAATTTCCAGCTGTTTGGAATGTTTGATAAATGGCTGAACTAAATGAGCGTTCGACCATTTTGAACCTCTAATTTCAGCAGGATATTACATATTTAGCAGCAGGATCACACTTTGTTTTTTGCATGGGGTCTCCCTTGACCTCCATACCAGACCTTCCTTAAGGATAAGATTCTGGCATGTATATATTGGGGAACCCCAAACCATTTTTTGTGTGGAGTGCCCCATTAAAATCTATAATAGACCCTCATCTAAGATAAGGGTCTGGTAAAGATGAAGGGACTCTCCAGACATTTGTTTATAAACATTACAGACCTCACACCACTAGTCGCCCTGGGCACTGGATGACCTTGTCCTGGCAATGGCCTTAAGGCATCACTGCTCCCTGCCAAACAGTATTTTCTAAACATTTTTTTAGGGCTGCTACTGATTAAAATTTTCATGTTCGATTAATCGCTTGTTTTTTTTAATCGATTAATCGACTAATTTCGATTTTAACGCACATACAGATCCAACTACTTTTAGCTGATCTCCTTGCAGGCTGATTCCCAGTGCAGCTACCAACCACTGGAAAAATGGATAGTAGGATACAAAAAACACACAAAGGCAACGCTCAATTGGAATAGCATTAAAACGTATATAGTCTTCAAGTAGGTAACAAAATAAATATTGCACTGGAGATAAAATCGATGTAGCTACATAAACTGTAAAAATGGTGCGAGTAATACCAAACAGTAGCAAAAGCAGTCATAAAACATGTAGCCAAGTATAATACTGGTATAAAAATGTGTACAACTATACCACTGCTGAATCCAGATAAGGAGGGGTTAACATCAGTCCGTCGGCATGTAGATGTCCCGTGAAGAGAACTATCACAACTCCCAGTGGATGGCTGTAGAATCCCAGGTTGATAGAGGGAAGTGATAGAGGGAAGTGTAGCAGCCCTTGCGTGTGGCAGATAGTAAGGTCCCACCGGCATGCAGATATGAAGGCACAACAAAGGAGCCCTTCCGATGGACACGGCAAGCCCCGCCGGTGTCCGTGACGTCACCGCCTCTCCGATGCAACTCCCGGAAGCCGGCGGAGAGGTGAGCACCGATCAAAAGAATTTTGATCGATCAAAAAAATGTATCGATTCTTCAAGGAATTAATAGTTCATTTCCACAGCCCTAATTTTTATTTGCTGCGGTACATGTTGCTCAGGGTAGGGCCTAGCACCTCCATGTAATTTGTTTGACAATCGTATGCCTGTTAGCCTAGAAAATGTCCATTATTATTATTTTTTTTTAACATTTGGCTCCCATTGACTTCAGTGGAGTTTGGAGTTGGCATTCAAACTTTCCTTAAGTTTGTGAACTTAACCTGAATCTGAACCCCTGACATTTGACTCATAACTAGTCAAGAACTGAAATGAGTTTAGTTAATTTCTTGAGCAAGCAGGTGTCTTGTTTGTTTTCTACAATGGAGTTTCTGTACAAAGCCCTCCTGTATTGAAACTGTGTTTGTTTGCTGTCTTTGTAATAAAAGTATAGGTCAAATCTGCTTGGGCTGTTCCTGAATATCTTTGTTTCATGCATGGTTTACCGCTGGCAGTACCACTTACAATAACTATTTTCTTTATATAGCAGATCTAGCAATTACTATCAGGTCGATAGCCCTAGGGAACCCTGCTTTGACCTACATTTGAGAAAGCCCCTTATTACACAAATTTAAAAATTCTCACAGTAGGTTTACTAGTTAGAAGATACCTTGAAACATTTATGTGTATTTTTTTTTTCTACTCACTGCTGTAGATATACTGCTTATTCCATTGAGAAACAAAGGGGTCAGCCAACACCGCTGGCTATACAAGTGATATAGGTGAGTTTAATAAACAGTATTACAAAGTTTTTTTTTTTTATTAGCCAACTTTAGCTCTCCCTTCTCTCTGTTAAATTTTAAACAGCAATGCATGATTTATTTAAGTTAAATTCATGGAAACGAAAGTTCTGCTGGAACCAGAACATTGAGAAAATGACAAGGTTTAAGTAAAAGGTATAATTTAATGTTGTGACGTGTACAGTACTGTAATACTTGTAGATAATATGCCTGCTACTGTACATAATTAGTGGGTTCTAAAGTAGGAGAGAAGATACAAGATGCGCATATCCAACTCCTAGATCAGATGGAATTCCCCCGCAATACTATTGAAGCTGAACTCCAGACAGCTTTAAAAGTCACACATTAATGCAGCTCTGTGTTCATTATAACATCATTAAATGTATTTTTTTAATTCAAACAGTGTAACAACTTGAATGTGATCTGCTATCAGCTGCTTGCAATCCACTGTACAGCAGAGCTCAAACTGGAAGAGGGAGGAGCAGCACAAGGAGCCAATTAGTTAATGTGGTAATGAGAAGCATTCTGATAAGAGAAGAGAGCAGAATGACAGCAAAATCAGCTGATCAGTCTGTTTGTAGGCTGGGGGTGGTTGTTTGCCTGATATAGGAATTCAAAGGATGGGGTCAGCTGGATTCCAAGGTAGGGTAAGGATTTGGTCAGAAAAGGCTGTAGTTCTCCTTGACCCCCCTAAGCTAATCAGGGGCCAAGGAGAGATACAGAGCCTTCGATTTGGCTTCATTGACATGCAGTTGTGATATAAGCCCTAAGTTAGAGAGGACCTCAAACAGGTTGGGTAGAGAGATTTGGGGCAAGGATGCATACATCAAAATATCATCAGCAAAGAGCATTACTTTGTGATGTTCTCCAGCAAGTTCAAGGCCAGGATGACCAGATGTGCCTGAATAGTTGCTGCCAGAGGCTCTAGAGCAGTGGTTCTCAACCTGGGGGTCGAATGACAATTTTCCAGGGGTCACCGAATTCTGGGCTGTTCCTGAAGCCCGCACTGCCTTTTCGTGGCCACCCAGCAGAGCTGTCCCTGGAACCTGTTGCCACGTAGCTGGGCTGTCCCTGGAGCTCGCAGCCGCCCACTCAGCCTCTTTGCAGCCACCCATTCAGTTCACGGCATGGCTGGGGGGCAGAGACTAGAGGTCAGCTGACTGGTGAGTAATGTGAAGTGGGAGGGGCTGGAGGAGACCCTATCTCCTGATTTCGGCATAGGTGTCACTGGTGTGAGGCACCACAAAGTCTGAGACACAGTGAAGCCGAAGACACAGTGAGTAACACTACCTGTGATTATAGTTGCCATTAAAAGTCCCCACTACAGTTCTCAGATCAGCAGATGACCTTGATCAAGTGCACCTAAGTTGGCTGATCAGAACCAGAACTCATCCCAACTCCCCGCCAGCACTGCCACTCATCCCAACTCCCCGCCAACACTGCCACTCATCCCAACTCCACGCCAGCACTGCCACTCATCCCAACTCCACGCCAACACTGCCACTCATCCCAAATCCCCGCCAGCACTGCCACTCATCCCAACTCCCTGCCAGCACTGCCACTCATCCCAACTCCCCGCCAGCACTGCCACTCATCCCAACTCCCTGCCAGCACTGCCACTCATCCCATTCCCCCCAACCCCCCCACCAAGGAGTAAGAGAAGGAATACAAATAGAGACTACATGTAAAGGAGAGGAAAAGAGGGGGAGGAACAAAGAAATAGGGAGAGAAAGAATAAGAGAAAGAACAAGAAAGATGGCTAGAGAGAGGAATGGGGGAACCCCTCCCTCCCCAAGAAATTAGGATAGAGAGAGATAAAAGGGAAAGAAAGGAGAAAAATACTGTACGAGTGGAAGGGACTCAGGGAGCGCTAAATATCTGTGGGTTAGGGATGCAAATTACTTGTCTTGCCTTGGGTACTGACAACCCACGCTATGAAAATAATTTTACTGTTAGGGGTCCCCACAACTTGGGAAATATTATCAAGTGGTCACGGCACTAGAAAGGTTGAGAACCACTGCTCTAGAGCCAGTGTGAACAAGATGAAGAAAAGGGGATATCCATGCCTCATTCCTTGTCAAACTGGGAAGGGATTGGGTACAAAATATGCATACTTTAGTGCTGTTGACGGTTGGGCGTAAAGGGCTGAGATCCAGGCCAGAAATGTATGGGCTGGGATCCAGGAGCAGACGTACATCAAAATATTGTCAGCAAAGAGCATTATTTTGTGGTGTTCTCCAGCAAGTTCTCTAGCGGGATGGCCAGTTTTGCCTGAAAAGCTGCTGCCAGAGACTCTAGGGCCAAGATTGGGGAAAGGGGACATCCATGCCTCATACCCCGTCAAAATGGGAAAGGGTTGGAGACCAAATCTGCATGCTTCAGTGCTGCAGAAGGTTGGGCATAAAGGGCTGAGGGCCAGGCCATAAATGTATCACTGAAGCCCCACTGATGGAGGGCTAAGAACAGGAGGAAATGGTGTGACATGCCTTGGGGACATCATGGGACAACAACATAGCTGAGTTGTAGCAGGATTTGTCGAGATGCATGAGTTGTAAAGCGTCATGTATGTTGTCCTCTGCTCCTAATAGAGGAACAAAGCCTACCTGATCATTATGTTGGCTAAGCAGATTTTCCTATTTTCACATACTTATTATAGTTACATTGTTACATAGTTAGTCAGGTTGAAAAAAGACAGAAGTCCATCCAGTTCAACCAATTAAAAAAAAAAATCATACAATCCCATATACACAATCCTATACCCACAGTTGATGCAGAGGAAGTAAAAAAACCCCAGCAAAGCATGATCCAATTTGCTACAGCAGGGGAAAATTCCTTCCTGATCCCCCGAGAGTCAATCGGATAATCCCTGGATCAACTTTACCTATAATTGGGAGTACCCAGTTATATATGTACATTAAGGAAAAAATCCAGGCCCTTCTTAAAGCAATCTATTGAGCTGGCCAGATCGACCTCTGGAGGGAGTCTATTTTACATTTTCACAGCTCTTACTGTGAAGAAACCTTTCCGTATTTGGAGATGACATTTTTTTCCTCTGGAGGTAAAGAGTGCCCCCTTATCCTCTGTGATTACCTTAAAGTGATTAACTCAACACCAAGTTCAGTATATGGACCCCTTATGTGTTTGTACATGTTGATTATATCCCCCCTTAATCTCCTCTTCTCAAGAGTGAATCAATTAAATTCCTCCAGTCTTCCCCCATAGCTGAGTTCCTCCATGCCTCTTATCAGTTTGGTTGCCCAAAACATTATAGTCTTGAAAGTTTAAGGAGCCCTCCCTCAAATCACATATTTTCTGAAAGTGTATGAACTACAATAGACGGTTCCACTGATTTTGTGATGAAATGTTTTTTCAAAGTGATATTTTCAAATATAACAGGAATTTTACTTTAAAACTGGTGAGGAGTAAAAAAGAGGGTTTCATCTCTATTTAGCTGTCCTCCTTGTGACCTTATGTGACTGTGGAGGTGGTGGGACATGCCTAGATGACAGTGCCTGTGTGTTTGTGGGTAAGGGGTCAGTGAATGAATGTCATAGCTGAGCACTTATTACAAAAAAAAATTCTTTTTTTTTTCTTTTGCATCATCATTTTTTGGATAACAGATTTCCGAATGATATTTTTTGGAAATATATTTGTGAAAAACACTGTGCTATCCCCTAAAGCAGTGATGCCGAACCTTGGCACCCCAGATGTTTTGGAACTACATTTCCCATGATGCTCAGTAGTGATGAGCCGAACACCCCCGGGTTCGGTTCGCACCAGAACCCGCGAACGGACCGAAAGTTCGCGCGAACATTAGAACCCTATTAAATACAATGGATGCGAACGTTCGGATTCTAAAGTGCTAATTATAACGACTATTATCCATGTTATTGTCCGAAACAGAGTTTGGGAACCCGGCTTCTGCACCAGGGGACATGTATCAATGCAAAAAGAAGTTTTAAAAACGGACGTTTTCCGGGAGCAGTCATTTTAATGATGCATAAAGTGAAAAAAAAAAGTCAAATATTCCTTTAAATATTGTACCTGGGGGGTGTCTAAAGTATGCCTGTGAAGTGCCACGTGTTTCCCATGTTTAGAACTGTCCCTGCACAAAATAACATTTCTAAAGGAAAAAAAGCCATTTAAAACTGCTTGCGGCTTTAATGCAATGTCTGGTCCCGGTAATATGGATGAAAATCTTTAGGAAAAATGGCATAGCTACCCCATCAACCCCCCCCCCCCTACCCCAGCCCATTACCAGCCCCTTTGGGTCTTGTATGGATATTAAGGGGAACCCCGCACACAAAATAAAAAAGCCCCTATATACTCTGAACAGCCGTATACAGGCGGTGCATACAAGACAGGGACTGTAGGTTTGTTCTTCTGTAGAATCTGTTTGTAATTTTGAACAGCTGCATTGTTTAAGTGTAGCTCCATGCCAAATTCCTTTTTTTTTAGCTTTTTGGAAAACATAGGGAACGGTTATCACCCCTGTCACATTTTTTTTGCTGTCTGTGCCCCTGTTCAGAACATTTCACCTCACTTTGCGTCCCAATGACAACTGTTTTTGAAATGTGGTGTTTGTATTGAAGCAAGGATTGGTGATAAAGCATCAGTAGAGAGGAGACACCTTTCTCCCATATTAATTCTTACAGGAGAGAATTTTCCTTCCAAGGGGTAGATTTCCTCTCACTTCCTGTTGTCTTCTTCCGTTTGCAAGTAGTAGTGGTTTGTAAGTTGGATGTTTGAAAGTAGGGACCTTCCGTATATACTCTGCAGAAATTGGCCCCTTAGGTGTTGGTGTTGGCACAACACTGAAAGCACTCACAGTTATTCTTGGTGGGTGCTGGAACGCCCTGCTGTCAAGTATAATATCAGGAATTGTAATAACATATAATTGTTGATCAGTGGTAGTAAAAATTGGGCCTTTGATGGTGGTGCTGGTGCCACAACACTGTAAGGCCTGACAGTTACTCTTGGTGGGCGCAGCAATGGTCCCTGCTGTGAATTATTAGATCAATAATTATAATTGCATGCCCCTGTTGAACAGGGGCTGAAAAACTGGGCCTTTGGTGGTGGTGGTGGTGGTGATGGTGTTGCTGGTGCCACAACACTGTAAGGCCTGACAGTTACTCTTGGTGGGCGCAGCAATGGGCCCTGCTGTGAATTATTAGATCAATAATTATAATTGCATGCCCCTGTTGAACAGGGGCTGAAAAATTGGGCCTTTGGTGGTGGTGGTGGTGGTGATGGTGTTGCTGGTGCCACAACACTGTAAGGCCTGACAGTTACTCTTGGTGGGCGCAGCAATGGGCCCTGCTGTGAATTATTAGATCAATAATTATAATTGCATGCCCCTGTTGAACAGGGGCTGAAAAATTGGGCCTTAGGCACTGGTGGCACAACACTGCAACCCCTCACAGATACTGTACTTGGAGCACAGCAATGAGGCCTGTTGCAAAGTATTGCATCAAAAATTTTAATTACATGCCCCTGTTAAACAGGGGCTGAAAAATTGGGCCTTAGCCACTGGTGGCGTCACCCATAAACCAAAATGATCTTCCAAGCTATCATCGTTAATCGTATCATTGAGGAGGAGGAGGAGGATAGCCAGACAACATAACAGCACAGGCACTCAGCATCAGCATCAGTCTTGAAGGGATGTGACATTTTAAAATCAATTAGTCTGTTATATCAGCATCTGGTGTGTGGTAGCTGGTGGTGATCCAAGACTGGTTCATCTTGATGAAAGTCAGTCGATCAACCGAGTCGGTGGACAGGCGCACCCTGTGATCCGTGACAAATCCTCCAGCAGCACTGAATGTGCGTTCTGAAAGAACGCTGGATGCAGGACAGGCCAGTAGCTCAATTGCATACTGTGCAAGCTCTGGCCAGTGATCCATCCTCAAGACCCAGTAAGCCAGAGGATTTTCGGTGGGGAAGGTGTCCAAGTCTGACCTTGCCCCTAGGTATTCCTGCACCATGTATATCAGACGCTGGCGATGGTTGCTGGAACCGATCATACTTTGGGGCTGCGGACTAAAGAATTGTCTGAACGCATCGGTCAGACGGCCACCTTCCCCACCGCTCCTTCTTTGACTGGCCGAAGCCTCAGCAACTCGTTGTCCAGGACCAGGAGTTTGTAACCTCCCAGTCTCTGGGAACGCGTTGCACAGACCTTTCTGCAAGGCCTCCCGGAGTTGTCTCATCCTCTGCTCCCTCTGCGACGGTAACATAAGGTCCGCAACCTTACCCTTGTACCGTGGATCAAGGAGAGTGGCCAGCCAGTAATGGTCCCTCTCCTTGATCCGAAGAATACGAGGATCCTTCCGCAGACTTTGCAGGATCAGGGAGGCCATGCAGCGTAGGTTAGCTGAGGCATTCAGTCCGGAGTCCTCTGGGTCACTAAGGACGACATGATCCGCAGCCACCTCCTCCCAGCCACGTACAAGTCCACTGGTTTCTTGGGACTGTAAATCATCCCTAAAAGACTGCTGCTGATGATGCTGAGTGCCAGCCTCCACCTCCATGCTGACACAATCCTCCTCCTCCTCCTCCTCGTCCTCTTCCTGTGCGATGGGTGGGACAGAAGGAACACTGTCTGGGTAAAGGGGGCCTTGAGAGGCAAGGAAGTCCTCCTCTTCCTGCCTCTGTTCTGCCTCAAGTGCCCTGTCCATTATTCCACGCAGCGTGTGCTCCAACAGGTGGACAAGAGGTACAGTGTCACTGATGCATGCACTGTCACTGCTCACCATCCTCGTGGCCTCCTCAAATGGTGCCAGGACATTGCATGCATCCCTGATCATGCCCCACTGGCGTGGTGAAAAAAACCCGAGCTCCCCTGACCCTGTCCTGGTGCCGTAGTCGCACAGGTACAGCCGCTGCAGCATGGCCAACGTTGAGTTCCACCTGGTGGGCATGTCACATATAAGGCGGTTCTTGGGCAGGTTCAACTCCTTTTGAAGCTCAGCCAGGCGAGCACTGGCATTATAAGATCTGCGGAAATGCACACAGACTTTCCTGGCCTGCCTCAGGACATCCTGTAAGCCCGGGTACCTGCCCAAGAACCGCTGCACCACCAGGTTAAGGACGTGAGCCATACAGGGCACATAGGTCAGTTGTCCCTGTCGGAGGGCGGAGAGGAGGTTGGTGCCATTGTCGCAAACCACCATTCCTGGCTTAAGCTGGCGTGGCGTCAACCACCTCTCGGCCTGCCCCTGCAGAGCAGACAGGACCTCTGCCCCAGTGTGGCTCCTGTCTCCCAAACACACCAGCGCAAGCACGGCATGGCATCTTTTTGCCTGCGTACTTGCGTAGCCCCTTGAACGCCTACGGAGCACCGCTGGTTCCGAGGACAAACAACAGGAAGAGGCCATGGAGGAAGAAGAAGAGGAGGGGGTGGAGGAGAGAGGTGTGTCACAACCAGTAGTAGCATTTTGGAGGCGTGGGGGTGGAACAACCTCCAACACTACTGCACCTTGTCCTGCATCCTTCCCAGCTGCCAAAAGAGTGACCCAATGGGCCGTGAAAGAAAGGTAACGTCCCTGTCCATGCCTGCTGGACCATGAGTCAGCGGTAATATGCACCTTACCGCTGACCGCCCTGTCCAGCGAGGCCAAGACATTGCCTTCCACATGCCTGTAGAGAGCCGGAATAGCCTTCCGTGCGAAAAAGTGTCGTTTGGGAACCTGCCACTGAGGAACCGCACATTGCACAAACTCACGGAAGGGGGCCGAGTCTACCAACTGAAAAGGCAGCAGTTGAAGCGCTAGCAATTTAGCCAAGCTAGCATTCAACCGCTGGGCATGTGGATGGCTGGGAGTGAACTTCTTTCGACGGTCCAGCAGCTGGGGCAGGGAAATTTGCCTGCTAGAATCGGACGTTGGTGTACTGCTAGCAGAGTGCCCGCAAGTACTTGCCTGTGACACACCTAATTCTACACCTTCATTCCTCTCAGAGCAGGTTTCAGAGAGGAGTGAAGGTATAGTGGGGTTGGAGATCCCAGCTGATGCGGTGCAAGAAGAGGTCAGCTTTGTTCTTTGGTGTGGGTCTTTAAGGTAGGCTTGCCAACGAGCTGCATGGCAGGTCAACATATGTCTGATCAAGCATGTGGTGCCCAAGCGGCTGATGTTTTGGCCACGCGATATACGCTTGAGACATATGTTGCAAACAGCAGCTGTGCGATCTGATGCACTCGCCTCAAAAAAGGCCCACACCAAAGAACTTTTTGAATGACGGGCAGAGGCAGCGCCCTGCACAGGCGGAGCTCTGCGGTGTGATTCCGTCGGTGTGCTGCCCATATGCTGGCCACTCAAGGGCATCCTGCCTCGTTGGAGATGTGCCTCCTCCTCATCCTCCTCCTCCTCCTCTCTCCTATTAGGCACCCACGTGGAGTCAGTGACCTCATCATCCCCTCCCTCCTCATCACTGGAGCCAATCTGGCAGTATGCTGCAGCTGCTGGAACATGACTGCCAGATTGGTGTCCTTCTTGAGCATCCCCTCTCTCTGCTCTCACGCTGCTGCCTTCCTCTAGCTGGGTATCATCATCAGATCCTTCCAAACGCTGGGCATCCTCCTGGAGCATGTACCCGACTAGGGATGAGCTTCGTGTTCGAGTCGAACATACGTTCGACTCGAACATTGGCTGTTCGATCGTTCGACGAAGATCGAACGATTTGGGCCGTTCGCGCCAAATTCGAGTGACGCGAACGGCCCACAATGCACTACGCCATCGCAGTGTCATCCAGGCGCTGTGATTGGCCAAGCATGCACTGTGACCCCGCATGCTTGGCCAATCACAGCGCCGGCAGCGAGGAGAGCAATGATTGGCCACAGGCAGGATGCCTGTGGCCAATTATTGCTGAGGGTGTTTAGTACACGCCCCACACTATAAAAGGCCGCCAGCACGGCGGCCTAGTGTAGTGTGTTCCGGAGCAGGGATAGAGTAGCATAGGCAGGGACAGTGACTGTTATTTCTTTCTTGCTTAACCTGGATTCCTTTAGTTTAGGGAAAGAGAAGGATAGGTAGGGAGAGTGTCAGTGTGTTTTGTGCTTCTGCTATAGTGTGCTTAAAAAAAAACATTTATTCTAGGGACAGAAAACTCTAGGTAGGGACAGTGTCAGTTTCTTTCACTCTGCAAGTCCTTGTTTCCAGGGACCTGGAAGGACAGTGAGTGAATTGTCCTTTTGCTATATTGTGATTAAAAAAAACATTTATTCTAGGGACAGAAAACTCTAGGTAGGGACAGTGTCAGTTTCTTTCACTCTGCAAGTCCTTGTTTCCAGGGACCTGGAAGGACAGTGAGTGAATTGTCCTTTTGCTATATTGTGATTAAAAAAAACATTTATTCTAGGGACAGAAAACTCTAGGTAGGGACAGTGTCAGTTTCTTTCACTCTGCAAGTCCTTGTTTCCAGGGACCTGGAAGGACAGTGAGTGAATTGTCCTTTTGCTATATTGTGATTAAAAAAAACATTTATTCTAGGGACAGAAAACTCTAGGTAGGGACAGTGTCAGTTTCTTTCACTCTGCAAGTCCTTGTTTCCAGGGACCTGGAAGGACAGTGAGTGAATTGTCCTTTTGCTATATTGTGATTAAAAAAAACATTTTTTTCTAGGGACAGAAAACTGTAGGTAGGGAGAGTATTTTTTTTCTTTCACTCTGCAAGTCCTTGTTTCCAGGGACCTGTAAGGACAGTGAGTTAATTGTCCTTGTGCTATATTGTGCTGAAAAAAACATTTATTCCAGGGACAGAAAACTCTAGGTAGGGACAGTGTCAGTTTCTTTCACTCTGCAAGTCCTTGTTTCCAGGGACCTGGAAGGACAGTGAGTGAATTGTCCTTTTGCTATATTGTGATTAAAAAAAACATTTTTTTCTAGGGACAGAAAACTGTAGGTAGGGAGAGTGTTTTTTTTCTTTCACTCTGCAAGTCCTTGTTTCCAGGGACCTGTAAGGACAGTGAGTTAATTTTCCTTGTGCTATATTGTGATTAAAAAAAACATTTATTCTAGGGACAGAAAACTCTAGGTAGGGACAGTGTCAGTTTCTTTCACTCTGCAAGTCCTTGTTTCCAGGGACCTGGAAGGACAGTGAGTGAATTGTCCTTTTGCTATATTGTGATTAAAAAAAACATTTATTCTAGGGACAGAAAACTCTAGGTAGGGACAGTGTCAGTTTCTTTCACTCTGCAAGTCCTTGTTTCCAGGGACCTGGAAGGACAGTGAGTGAATTGTCCTTTTGCTATATTGTGATTAAAAAAAACATTTTTTTCTAGGGACAGAAAACTGTAGGTAGGGAGAGTATTTTTTTTCTTTCACTCTGCAAGTCCTTGTTTCCAGGGACCTGTAAGGACAGTGAGTTAATTGTCCTTGTGCTATATTGTGCTGAAAAAAACATTTATTCCAGGGACAGAAAACTCTAGGTAGGGACAGTGTCAGTTTCTTTCACTCTGCAAGTCCTTGTTTCCAGGGACCTGGAAGGACAGTGAGTGAATTGTCCTTTTGCTATATTGTGATTAAAAAAAACATTTTTTTCTAGGGACAGAAAACTGTAGGTAGGGAGAGTATTTTTTTTCTTTCACTCTGCAAGTCCTTGTTTCCAGGGACCTGTAAGGACAGTGAGTTAATTTTCCTTGTGCTATATTGTGATTAAAAAAAACATTTATTCTAGGGACAGAAAACTCTAGGTAGGGACAGTGTCAGTTTCTTTCACTCTGCAAGTCCTTGTTTCCAGGGACCTGGAAGGACAGTGAGTGAATTGTCCTTTTGCTATATTGTGATTAAAAAAAACATTTTTTTCTAGGGACAGAAAACTGTAGGTAGGGAGAGTATTTTTTTTCTTTCACTCTGCAAGTCCTTGTTTCCAGGGACCTGTAAGGACAGTGAGTTAATTGTCCTTGTGCTATATTGTGCTGAAAAAAACATTTATTCCAGGGACAGAAAACTCTAGGTAGGGACAGTGTCAGTTTCTTTCACTCTGCAAGTCCTTGTTTCCAGGGACCTGGAAGGACAGTGAGTGAATTGTCCTTTTGCTATATTGTGATAAAAAAAAACATTTTTTTCTAGGGACAGAAAACTGTAGGTAGGGAGAGTGTTTTTTTTCTTTCACTCTGCAAGTCCTTGTTTCCAGGGACCTGGAAGGACAGTGAGTGAATTGTCCTTTTGCTATATTGTGATTAAAAAAAACATTTATTCTAGGGACAGAAAACTCTAGGTAGGGACAGTGTCAGTTTCTTTCACTCTGCAAGTCCTTGTTTCCAGGGACCTGGAAGGACAGTGAGTGAATTGTCCTTTTGCTATATTGTGATTAAAAAAAACATTTTTTTCTAGGGACAGAAAACTGTAGGTAGGGAGAGTATTTTTTTTCTTTCACTCTGCAAGTCCTTGTTTCCAGGGACCTGTAAGGACAGTGAGTTAATTGTCCTTGTGCTATATTGTGCTGAAAAAAACATTTATTCCAGGGACAGAAAACTCTAGGTAGGGACAGTGTCAGTTTCTTTCACTCTGCAAGTCCTTGTTTCCAGGGACCTGGAAGGACAGTGAGTGAATTGTCCTTTTGCTATATTGTGATTAAAAAAAACATTTTTTTCTAGGGACAGAAAACTGTAGGTAGGGAGAGTGTTTTTTTTCTTTCACTCTGCAAGTCCTTGTTTCCAGGGACCTGTAAGGACAGTGAGTTAATTTTCCTTGTGCTATATTGTGATTAAAAAAAACATTTATTCTAGGGACAGAAAACTCTAGGTAGGGACAGTGTCAGTTTCTTTCACTCTGCAAGTCCTTGTTTCCAGGGACCTGGAAGGACAGTGAGTGAATTGTCCTTTTGCTATATTGTGATTAAAAAAAACATTTATTCTAGGGACAGAAAACTCTAGGTAGGGACAGTGTCAGTTTCTTTCACTCTGCAAGTCCTTGTTTCCAGGGACCTGGAAGGACAGTGAGTGAATTGTCCTTTTGCTATATTGTGATTAAAAAAAACATTTTTTTCTAGGGACAGAAAACTGTAGGTAGGGAGAGTATTTTTTTTCTTTCACTCTGCAAGTCCTTGTTTCCAGGGACCTGTAAGGACAGTGAGTTAATTGTCCTTGTGCTATATTGTGCTGAAAAAAACATTTATTCCAGGGACAGAAAACTCTAGGTAGGGACAGTGTCAGTTTCTTTCACTCTGCAAGTCCTTGTTTCCAGGGACCTGGAAGGACAGTGAGTGAATTGTCCTTTTGCTATATTGTGATTAAAAAAAACATTTTTTTCTAGGGACAGAAAACTGTAGGTAGGGAGAGTATTTTTTTTCTTTCACTCTGCAAGTCCTTGTTTCCAGGGACCTGTAAGGACAGTGAGTTAATTTTCCTTGTGCTATATTGTGATTAAAAAAAACATTTATTCTAGGGACAGAAAACTCTAGGTAGGGACAGTGTCAGTTTCTTTCACTCTGCAAGTCCTTGTTTCCAGGGACCTGGAAGGACAGTGAGTGAATTGTCCTTTTGCTATATTGTGATTAAAAAAAACATTTTTTTCTAGGGACAGAAAACTGTAGGTAGGGAGAGTATTTTTTTTCTTTCACTCTGCAAGTCCTTGTTTCCAGGGACCTGTAAGGACAGTGAGTTAATTGTCCTTGTGCTATATTGTGCTGAAAAAAACATTTATTCCAGGGACAGAAAACTCTAGGTAGGGACAGTGTCAGTTTCTTTCACTCTGCAAGTCCTTGTTTCCAGGGACCTGGAAGGACAGTGAGTGAATTGTCCTTTTGCTATATTGTGATAAAAAAAAACATTTTTTTCTAGGGACAGAAAACTGTAGGTAGGGAGAGTGTTTTTTTTCTTTCACTCTGCAAGTCCTTGTTTCCAGGGACCTGTAAGGACAGTGAGTTAATTTTCCTTGTGCTATATTGTGATTAAAAAAAACATTTATTCTAGGGACAGAAAACTCTAGGTAGGGACAGTGTCAGTTTCTTTCACTCTGCAAGTCCTTGTTTCCAGGGACCTGGAAGGACAGTGAGTGAATTGTCCTTTTGCTATATTGTGATTAAAAAAAACATTTATTCTAGGGACAGAAAACTCTAGGTAGGGACAGTGTCAGTTTCTTTCACTCTGCAAGTCCTTGTTTCCAGGGACCTGGAAGGACAGTGAGTGAATTGTCCTTTTGCTATATTGTGATTAAAAAAAACATTTTTTTCTAGGGACAGAAAACTGTAGGTAGGGAGAGTATTTTTTTTCTTTCACTCTGCAAGTCCTTGTTTCCAGGGACCTGTAAGGACAGTGAGTTAATTGTCCTTGTGCTATATTGTGCTGAAAAAAACATTTATTCCAGGGACAGAAAACTCTAGGTAGGGACAGTGTCAGTTTCTTTCACTCTGCAAGTCCTTGTTTCCAGGGACCTGGAAGGACAGTGAGTGAATTGTCCTTTTGCTATATTGTGATAAAAAAAAACATTTTTTTCTAGGGACAGAAAACTGTAGGTAGGGAGAGTGTTTTTTTTCTTTCACTCTGCAAGTCCTTGTTTCCAGGGACCTGTAAGGACAGTGAGTTAATTTTCCTTGTGCTATATTGTGATTAAAAAAAACATTTTTTCTAGGGACAGAAAACTGTAGGTAGGGAGAGTGTTTTTTTTCTTTCACTCTGCAAGTCCTTGTTTCCAGGGACAGAGAAGGACACCTGAAGGTAGCCCTTATTGCTTTTTTCCCATCTCCCTGCAGGCCATCTATTAGAATGTCTGGAAGGCAAACAAGGAGAGGCAGACAGTCAGGAGGCAATAAAAGAGGGCAAGCAGGCTCTGTGTCTGGGGGCAACAGTGCTGGTCGTGGACGCGGTGCATTGTCATCAGCACATGGCCATGGGACACGCTTGTCCTTCTTTTCGGCAGCTGGACATGTTGAGCCACATCATGCCGAAGACTTGGTAGAGTGGATGACCAAGCCCTCCTCCTCCTCCTCATCCTCTCTCACCCAGGCTCAGGGTACTGGAAAAGCAGCTGCCAAAGCGTCGTCTTCCCTGGTATCAATGTCAGACAAATCATCAGTCACTCCTTCCCTAGACCCACCATGTCCTCCTCCTGAGGAGTCCCCCGAACTGTTTCAGCACAGTGTTGGGTACATGCTCCAGGAGGATGCCCAGCGTTTCGAAGGGTCTGATGATGAAACCCAGCTAGAGGAAGGCAGTAGCGTGAGAGCAGACAGAGGGGATGCTCAAGAAGGACACCAATCTGGCAGTCATGTTCCAGCAGCTGCAGCATACTGCCAGATTGGCTCCAGTGATGAGGAGGGAGGGGATGATGAGGTCAATGACTCCACGTGGGTGCCTAATAGGAGAGAGGAGGAGGAGGAGGATGAGGAGGAGGCACATCTCCAACGAGGCAGGATGCCCTTTGGTGGCCAGCGTAAGGGCAGTACACCGACGGAATCACACCGCAGAGCTCCGCCTGTGCAGGGCGCTGCCTCTGCCCGTCATTCAAAAAGTTCTTTGGTGTGGGCCTTTTTTGAGGCTAGTGCATCAGATCGCACAGCTGCTGTTTGCAACATATGTCTCAAGCGTATATCGCGTGGCCAAAACATCAGCCGCTTGGGTACCACATGCCTGACCAGACATATGTTGACCTGCCATGCAGCTCGTTGGCAAGCCTACCTCAAAGACCCACACCAAAGAACAAAGCGGACCTCTCCTTGCACCGCATCAGCTGGGATCTCCAACCCCACTATAACTTCAGTCCTCTCTGAAACATGCACTGAGAGGAATGAAGGTGTAGAATTAGGTGTGTCACAGCCAAGTACTTGCGCCCACTCTGCTAGCAGTACACCGACGTCCGATTCTAGCAGGCAAATTTCCCTGCCCCAGCTGCTGGACCGTCGAAAGAAGTTCACTCCCAGCCATCCACATGCCCAGCGGTTGAATGCTAGCTTGGCTAAATTGCTAGCGCTTCAACTGCTGCCTTTTCAGTTGGTAGACTCGGCCCCCTTCCGTGAGTTTGTGCAATGTGCGGTTCCTCAGTGGCAGGTTCCCAAACGCCACTTTTTCTCACGGAAGGCTATTCCGGCTCTCTACCGGCATGTGGAAGGCAATGTCTTGGCCTCGCTGGACAGGGCGGTCAGCGGTAAGGTGCATATTACCGCTGACTCATGGTCCAGCAGGCATGGACAGGGACGTTACCTTTCTTTCACGGCCCATTGGGTCACTCTTTTGGCAGCTGGGAAGGATTCAGGACAAGGTGCAGTAGTGTTGGAGGTTGTCCCACCGCCACGCCTCCAAAATGCTACTACTGGTTGTGACACACCTCTCTCCTCCACCCCCTCCTCTTCTTCTTCCTCCATGGCCTCTTCCTGTGGTTTGTCCTATGAACCAGCGGTGCTCCGTAGCCGTTCACGGGGCTACGCAAGTACGCAGGCAAAAAGATGCCATGCCGTGCTTGCGCTGGTGTGTTTGGGGGACAGAAGCCACACTGGGGCAGAGGTCCTGTCTGCTCTGCAGGGCCAGGCCGAGAGGTGGTTGACGCCACGCCAGCTTAAGCCAGGAATGGTGGTTTGCGACAATGGCACCAACCTCCTCTCCGCCCTCCGACAGGGACAACTGACCCATGTGCCCTGTGTGGCTCACGTCCTTAACCTGGTGGTGCAGCGGTTCTTGGGCAGGTACCCGGGCTTACAGGATGTCCTGAGGCAGGCCAGGAAAGTCTGTGTGCATTTCCGCAGATCTTATAATGCCAGTGCTCGCCTGGCTGAGCTGCAAAAGGAGTTGAACCTGCCCAAGAACCGCCTTATATGTGACATGCCCACCAGGTGGAACTCAACGTTGGCCATGCTGCAGCGGCTGCACACGCAGCAGAGGGCCATCAATGAGTACCTGTGCGACTACGGCACAAGGACAGGGTCAGGGGAGCTTGGTTTTTTTTCTCCACGCCAGTGGGGCATGATCAGGGATGCATGCACTGTCCTGGCACCATTTGAGGAGGCCACGAGGATGGTGAGCAGTGACAGTGCATGCATCAGTGACACTGTACCTCTTGTCCACCTGTTGGAGCACACGCTGCGTGGAATAATGGACAGGGCACTTGAGGCAGAACAGAGGCAGGAAGAGGAGGACTTCCTTGCCTCTCAAGGCCCCCTTTACCCAGACAGTGTTCCTTCTGTCCCACCCATCGCACAGGAAGAGGAGGAGGAGGAGGAGGAGGAGGAGGATTGTGTCAGCATGGAGGTGGAGGCTGGCACTCAGCATCATCAGCAGCAGTCTTTTAGGGATGATTTACAGTCCCAAGAAACCAGTGGACTTGTACGTGGCTGGGAGGAGGTGGCTGCGGATCATGTCGTCCTTAGTGACCCAGAGGACTCCGGAGCGAATGCCTCAGCAAACCTACGCTGCATGGCCTCCCTGATCCTGCAAAGTCTGCGGAAGGATCCTCGTATTCTTCGGATCAAGGAGAGGGACCATTACTGGCTGGCCACTCTCCTTGATCCACGGTACAAGGGTAAGGTTGCGGACCTTATGTTACCGTCGCAGAGGGAGCAGAGGATGAGACAACTCCGGGAGGCCTTGCAGAAAGGTCTGTGCAACGCGTTCCCAGAGACTGGGAGGTTGCAAACTCCTGGTCCTGGACAACGAGTTGCTGAGGCTTCGGCCAGTCAAAGAAGGAGCGGTGGGGAAGGTGGCCGTCTGACCGATGCGTTCAGACAATTCTTTAGTCCGCAGCCCCAAAGTATGATTGGTTCCAGCAACCATCGCCAGCGTCTGATAAACATGGTGCAGGAATATCTAGGGGCAAGGTCAGACTTGGACACCTTCCCCACCGAAAATCCTCTGGCTTACTGGGTCTTGAGGATGGATCACTGGCCAGAGCTTGCACAGTATGCAATTGAGCTACTGGCCTGTCCTGCATCCAGCGTTCTTTCGGAACGCACATTCAGTGCTGCTGGAGGATTTGTCACGGATCACAGGGTGCGCCTGTCCACCGACTCGGTTGATCGACTGACTTTCATCAAGATGAACCAGTCTTGGATCACCACCAGCTACCACACACCTGATGCTGATATAACAGACTAATTGATTTTAAAATGTCACATCCCTTCAAGACTGATGCTGATGCTGAGTGCCTGTGCTGTTATGTTGACTGCCTATCCTCCTCCTCCGAGTCCTCAATGATACGATTGATGATGATAGCTTGGAAGATCATTTTTGTTTATGGGTGCCGCCACCAGTGCCTAACGCCCAATTTTTCAGCCCCTGTTTAACAGGGGCGTGTAATTACAATTTTTGAAGCAATACTTTGCAACAGGGCTCATTGCTGTGCTCCAAGTACAGTATCTGTGAGGAGTTGCAGTGTTGTGCCACCAGTGCCTAAGGCCCAATTTTTCAGCCCCTGTTTAACAGGGGCGTGTCATTACAATTTTTGAAGCAATACTTTGCAACAGGGCTCATTGCTGTGCTCCAAGTACAGTATCTGTGAGGGGTTGCAGTGTTGTGCCACCAGTGCCTAAGGCCCAATTTTTCAGCCCCTGTTCAACAGGGGCATGTAATTACAATTCTTGATCTAATAATTCACAGCAGGGCCCATTGCTGCACCCACCAAGAGTAACTGTCAGGGCTTACAGTGTTGTGGCACCAGCACCACCATCAAAGGCCCAATTTTTACTACCACTGTTCAACAATTATATGTAATTAAAATTCCTGATATAATAGTTGACAGCAGGGCGTTCCAGCACCAACCAAGAGTAACTGTGAGTGCTTACAGTGTTGTGCCAACACCAACAACTAAGGGGCCTATTTCTGCAGAGTATATACGGCAGGTCCCTACTTTCAAACATCCAACTTACAAACGACTCCTACTTGCAAACGCAAGAAGACAACAGGAAGTGAGAGGAAATCTACCACTAGGAAGGAAAATTCTCTCCTGTAAGAATAAATATGGGAGAAAGGTGTCTCCTCTGTACTGATGCTTTATCAGCAATCCTTGTTTCAAGAAAAACACCACATTTCAAAAACAGTTGTCATTGGGACGGAAAGTGAGGTGAAATGTTCTGAACAGGGGCACAGACAGCAAAACAAATGTTACAGGGGTGATAACCCTTACCTATGTTTTCCAAAAAGTTTAAAAATAGATTTTTGGGCTGGAGCTACACTTCAACAATGTACCTGTTCAAAATTACAAACAGATTCTACATAAGAACAAACCTACAGTCCCTGTCTTGTATGCACCGCCTGTATACGGCTGTTCAGAGTATATAGGGCCTTTTTTATTTTATGTGCGGGGTTCCCCTTAATATCCATACAAGACCCAAAGGGGCTGGTAATGGGCTGGGGTAGGGGGGGGGGGTCATGGGGTAGCTATGCCATTTTTCTTAAAGAATTTCATCCATATTACCGGGACCAGACATTACATTAAAGCCGCAAGCAGTTTTAAATGGCTTTTTTTTCCTTTAGAAGTGTCATTTTGTGCAGGGACAGTTCTAAACACGGGAAACACGTGGCACTTCACAGGCATACTTTAGACACCCCCCAGGTACGATATTTAAAGGAATATTTGACTTTTTTTTTTTCACTTTATGCATCATTAAAATGACTGCTCCCGAAAAACGACCGTTTTTAAAACTTCTTTTTGCATTGATACATGTCCCCTGGTGCAGAACCCGGGTTCCCAAACCCTTTTTAGGACAATAACATGCATAATAGTTGTTATAATTAGCACTTTAGAATTCGAACGTTCGCATCCATTGTATTTAATAGGGTTCTAATGTTCGTTCGAACTTCCGGTCCGTTCGCGGGTTCTGGTGCGAACCGAACCCGGGGGTGTTCGGCTCATCACTATACCCGACACTGTGCTCAAACAGTTCGGGGGACTCCTCAGGAGGAGGGCATGGTGGGTCTAGGGAAGGATTGACTAATGAAGATAATGATACCAGAGAAGAGGACGCTTTGGCAGCTGCTTTGCCACTACCCTGAGCCTGGGTGAGAGAGGATAAGGAGGATGAGGTGGGCTCGGTCATCCACTCTACCAAGTCTTCGGCATGATGTGGCTCAACATGTCCAGCTGCCGAAAACAAGGACAAGCGTGTCCCATGGCCATGTGCTGATGACAATGCACCGCGTACACGACCAGCACTGTTGCCCCCAGACACAGAGCCTGCTTGCCCTCTTTTTTTGCCTCCTGACTGTCTGCCTCTCCTTGGTTGCCTTCCAGACATTTTAATGGATGGCCTGCAGGGAGATGGGAAAAACAGCAATAAGGGCTACCTTCAGGTGTATATTGTGCAGGAGGCTTAGCAACAATGACACTGACACTGTCCCCTGCCTATCATTCTCTGTCCCTAAACACAAGGATTGAAAATATGGTTCAGCAAAAAAGTTTTAGAACAGAATAGCACACTGACACTTTCCCTCACTGTCCTACTCTGTCCCTCCCTACAAACAAGATTTAGCACAGAATAGCACACTGATAATTTCTACGAGTGTCCTTCTCTGTCCCTCAACTCAGGGATTGAAAATATAGAACAGCAAAATAGTTTTAGAACAGAATAGCACACTGTCAGTTTCCCTCACTGTAGCTCTCTGTCCCTCAACTCAAGGATTGAAAATATGGAACAGCAAAATTGATTTAGAACAGAATAGCACACTGTCAGTTTCACTCACTGTACCTCTCTGTCCCTCAACTCAAGGATTGAAAATATGGTTCAGCAAAATAGTTTTAGAACAGAATAGCACACTGTCAGTTTCACTCACTGTACCTCTCTGTCCCTCAACTCAAGGATTGAAAATATGGTTCAGCAAAATAGTTTTAGAACACAATAGCACACTGACACTTTCCCTCACTGTAGCTCTCTGTCCCTCAACTCAAGGATTGAAAATATGGTTCAGCAAAATAGTTTTAGAACAGAATAGCACACTGTCAGTTTCCCTCACTGTAGCTCTCTGTCCCTCAACTCAAGGATTGAAAATATGGTTCAGCAAAATAGTTTTAGAACACAATAGCACACTGTCAGTTTCCCTCACTGTAGCTCTCTGTCCCTCAACTCAAGGATTGAAAATATGGTTCAGCAAAATAGTTTTAGAACACAATAGCACACTGACACTTTCCCTCACTGTAGCTCTCTGTCCCTCAACTCAAGGATTGAAAATATGGAACAGCAAAATTGATTTAGAACAGAATAGCACACTGTCAGTTTCCCTCACTGTAGCTCTCTGTCCCTCAACTCAAGGATTGAAAATATGGAACAGCAAAATTGATTTAGAACAGAATAGCACACTGTCAGTTTCCCTCACTGTAGCTCTCTGTCCTTCAACTCAAGGATTGAAAATATGGTTCAGCAAAATAGTTTTAGAACACAATAGCACACTGTCAGTTTCCCTCACTGTAGCTCTCTGTCCCTCAACTCAAGGATTGAAAATATGGTTCAGAAAAATAGTTTTAGAACACAATAGCACACTGACACTTTCCCTCACTGTAGCTCTCTGTCCCTCAACTCAAGGATTGAAAATATGGTTCAGCAAAATAGTTTTAGAACAGAATAGCACACTGTCAGTTTCCCTCACTGTACCTCTCTGTCCCTACAAACAAGGATTAGCACAGAATAGCACACTGTCACTGACACTCTCCCTACCTATCCTTATTTGTCCCTAAACACAAGGAATCCAGGATTATGTAAAGGAAAAAAAATGACACTGTCCCTGCCTATGCTTCTCTTTCCCTGCTCCGGAACACACTACACAAGGCGCCGCGCTGGCGGCCTTTTATAGTGTGGGGCGTGTACTAAACCCCATCAGCAATAATTGGCCACAGGCATCCTGCCTGTGGCCAATCATTGCTCTCCTCGCTGCCGGCGCTGTGATTGGCCAAGCATGCGGGGTCACAGTGCATGCTTGGCCAATCACAGCGCCTGGATGACACTGCGATGGCGTAGTGCATTGTGGGCCGTTCGCGTCACTCGAATTTGGCGCCAACGGCCCAAATCGTTCGATCTTCGTCGAACGATCGAACAGCCGATGTTCGAGTCGAACGTATGTTCGAGTCGAACGTATGTTCGACTCGAACACGAAGCTCATCCCTAATGCTCAGACACTCTGCAGAGTAGTTGAGTATCATGGGAAATGTAGTTCCAAAACATCTGGGGTGCCAAGGTTCGCCATCACTGCCCTAAAGTATAAATCTAGCTAGTGAGCCAATATCACTAGTGATATACAGCATAAATTCATTCTTATAAATGCTCAACACTTTATCCAATGTGTGTGGTATCAAACGTTCATGATATAAAATCTATATACATTCATATCTAAATATTTCACAATTATAACACAGACTGTAAATATTAAAAATAAAACCAGGTGTTCATAATTACACAAATCAAATGTACCAAGTTGATCAATCAATCAACTTTGGTACAGCCAGCATTCATGGTTTTACCGGCGATTATCGCTAGCGGCTGCTACAGCTGCTAGTAATAATCATTGTCTTCTCCTGGACAGCTTCCCTCGCCCTCCCTGCTGCAGGAAGACAATGGCCTGGCAGGAGGGATTCCCGCATCAACACACTGGTAGTTACAGGAAGGAAAATCGCATACATAATCCATGTATGGCCGGTCTTAGTCTGTGGGCTCTTCGAACACTTAAGTGCAAAAATGCCCTTGTTTTCCTTTTAGAAGATTCACTCACCAGATATCATTGACCTCTTATGTGCTAAGAAGGTCAGAAATCATATGTGTATTACTTAACTTTGTTGCTCCTTTTGGGTGTTTTCCATGCCAAGAACTTTTCATACTCCATAGACTCATAAACTTATACATAAAAGAAAGCATGGGGAGTTTGCACAAGGTAAAAATTTGCATCCACTTTAATATTTAAACCAATGAAATCAATTTACATTTGTTGGTGCTATGCACATCACGGAATTACAATCCTTCTATTGACCCTACTCTCTGTTCCACTGAGAGCAGGTTTGTGTTTCATATGCTACATGATAACGTTTCCAAAGTCCCACCCTGCTCTATGTGTTTTGTTATCAATGGACTTCTTTAGGAGCAACTTGGTAGCGTCACTATGCTTACACTTAATACTTGTAGCACACGGACCTTTTTCTCACCTGCCTCACTTGTGAGATAAGGCACACCGTACTATATGCCCGTACCCTCTTGTTTGAAGAGGTTAAGCGGTGTTCACAATTGTTGGGTCCTGCAGCGAGTTACCTCCCTTCAGCTGGTTCTCACCCCTAGAGTGTAGGGGAGAGTCTATTGTAGGTGCACCAATAAGGCCAATGTCCAGACAAGGTTAAACCTTAATGAAGGAAGGTTTATTTTCTTTATGCTGGAAACTGGATAGGAAAGTTGAAGTTGAAGAATAAAGGAACAGGAAGGCAGGTTCAGGCACACCGCGCTTAATCTCACCACTCAATCTCCAGTAGCTCTGCTTATCCGGATAGTCCCCTCTCACGGTCCTAGCAACAGGAATGACACTCGGGCGTTCACTTAAGTTTCTTTTAAGATACGATCGGGAGATCCTCTGCCACAGAATCTCTGAGCCCCGAACTTCTCAGCGCTTGTAACTCAAGAACAGGTGCAAGTTGCTGCACATTACAAGGCCTTGGATGAATAATGGAATCCCTCCAGAAGTTTACCGGGCCTCTCTTTCTCTGTGAACTCTCACTGGTCCATCAGAAAGGTCCTCCCCCGGCCTCCTCTTCTTAGAGCGGGTCCCCTCTCAGGGGCACCCTGGGATTCTTCCTCTTAGAGATGAGCCCCAGCTACAGGTGCTGGGCCCAATGGCGAAGCTGCAGCCCCAAGCTAAAGGTGCCTGGAACCGATGCACACGTGACCCCTGGCCTGGAGGGCCAGGTCACGCGACCCAAATTCCAGAACTCTCGACTCCAGGCGGCGTCTGCCCTTATGTATCCTCTCCCGGCATGCACATCAGGTTGACCACGCCCACTGTACTACTGCCGACAGAGGAAACCCTAAGGCACAGCACTGTCACCAGTGGTTCAACCCTGACCTGTCATGGCAGTGCCACCTACAGGCCACAGGGAACTGCACACCAGTACAACACCTGCAGAAACAAAGTAACAGAACCTATCAATAAAAGCGGTCTGAGCCTGGCTACTAGCTCAGACCAACCCCTAAATTTAGGCACATAGCACCCCTCAAAGTAGAGGGGCACTACACACACCCCCTCCTAAAGTAGACACTGTCCCCAGTGTCGGAAATAAACTTGAACCATCTCAAGCCTGAGTAGGTAAGAATTTATTTTCAAACCTATATACAATTTGAACATTGGTGCCTGAACCAATATAAAGGGAAGGGACAGAAAATAAAGAATAGGAGAACAAAGAGTACAAAAAATTTTTTTTTGACATTCATTCTCAATGCCACATTTATAAAATACACATTACACAATCCACCCCCTCCTAACTAACTACTCTACCCCATTCTCAGTAGAGTTGCTTGCAGTTTCACCTGTAGAGGGAGAGAAAACAATTCACACAATAAAACATCCTAGGGGGCGTTCCTACAATGAGCTGCTGAGACGTGCAAGTACACCGCGAGCTCTGTGTTTCCCTGTTGCTAGCAGACTGATTACAGATTACTGCTGCTTATCGATGCCCGATTACCGCTGCCTGAGACCTATACGCCGGCTCAGAGCTCACACAATCAGCTGATACTACAGCCGACCAACACTACAGTGCTTCTGGAGTTCCTGGAAGGATCCATCCAGTGTTACCAATACCAGAACTTTCTCTCTGCAACCCAGTGGCGGATCCAGGGGGGGGGGGCAACAGGGCAATTGCCCCCCCCCGAGACCATCTGTCACACTCACTTGCTTGCTCTGTTTTTTTTTTTTTGCGCCTGATCTCCCGGAATTTGGGGACCCGGTACCGGCCCGCCGTAAGTCCCCTGGACTCCAAACTTGGCACAAATGTAGCCCCATGTCTCCTCTACAAGTGTGCAAAGTTTGGTGTCTGGGGGACCTATGGCCGGGGAGCACTGATTTTTTAAAGCCGGGCACCCCTTCCATAGACTCCAATGTTAAACTGTAATTTCTCCGGTGACTTTGCGGACACGGTACCGGCCGGTCGTAGGTCTCCTGGACCCAAATCTTGGCACACATGTAGCCCCATGTCTCCTCTACAAGTGTGCAAAGCTTGGTGTCTGGGGGACCTACAGCCGGGGAGCACAGATTTTTTAAAGACGGGCACCCCTTCCATAGACTCCAATGTTAAACGGTAATTTCTCCGGTGAATTTGCGGACCGGGTACCGGATGGTTGTTGGTCCCCTGGACCCCAAACTTGGCACACATGTAGCCCCATGTCTTCTCTATAAGTGTGCAAAGTTTGGTTTCCGGGGGACCGACGGCCGGTAAGATCCGATTTTTCAAAGCCGGGCACTCCTTCCATAGACTCCTATGTTAAACATCAGTCTAGTCATGGGCACAGTGAAGCGTGGGCACAGTGAGGCATGGGCACAGTGAGGCAAAGTGAGGCACAGTGAGGCATGCAGATGGAAACCCTAAGCTTATACTCAAGTGTAACGGCACCCCCCAATATGAAAGGGGTATACGCCGTTTAGAATATTCCCTCTCTGAACACACAACCACTATCGACCCTCCACAGCCAGGCGACCACTTTCCATAGGATTAATCCTTCCAGAGATACGAGACAACGCTCTGTATTTCAAGTTCCAAAACAGGGAATAACTTTATTTTCAAAACACATGGTAACACATTTCTCTTCAAAACCCTTTCCCTCCCATCCTTGGGGGAACAGGGCGGGTTAAACTATCCAATGACAATGGTGATACAGGTCAGGTGTGTTCAAACTTCTCATTTGATAACCAGTCTTAGCAGGAGGGGTGATTTCCCCCCCCCCCTCCTCACAGAAGACACTTAAACATCCCATAATAATAGGCAGCCAGACGGTCTACTAAGCTCCAATCCACATCATCACAATGAAAGGACCTGTAGCCTAGGTGAGGCTCATTAGCATTACACAAGCAGATAGGTGACACATCAGCATTTCTCAACTAACCTGTTGAGTTCAGAAACAGTAAATAGTCCTTCACAGATATCCTTGGGGATATGGTGGATAAATATTACAGACCCATTTTAGGTAGCCCAAGAGATATTTCTTAATGTCCATTATTTTCTGGCTCACCCTGTGTCCAAAGTGACCCTCCTGTCACACATCTCCCCTTTCGGCAGAAGACTAACAAAGGAGGTGACCCCAGACGGGTTGACTCCGAAGTTAGTCCATAGGTCCATTCTTCTAATGCCGGTAGCCACACAGTACCCCAAATAAATTGCTCCAAACAGAGCATTACTTACCCAGCCAACCTCTGCCTCTCTCAGAGAACATACCCGCCGCTTGGGAGAAGACAGGGTGACTGGGCTCAATCCGTCATGCTGTTGGGGATCTGGGCGGACTGCCCAGCATCCCTGGGGTATACAAGTGGAGACTGAAGTCCCATCCCCTTGTGGTAGGTGAAAATACCCCAGTGCTTGCAAAGCAAGGCTGACATCCTCCTGTCCCAGTGTCACACCATTTTCTGGGGTTGTGTCAGTGAGGACCGAAGTCCCATCCAGTACCACAGGAACTCCCTCTTCTGTTAGTTGAGAGCAGAGGCCCGCGGCACTCTGCTCTGTTGCCAGCTCTTGTGCTGGGTCGCTGTGAGTGGAGACCGCAGTCCCATCCACCGATATCCGCTCAAGTGGCAGTTGTGTGCAGCGGCCAGTAGCATTCTGCCCTGCTACCAGTGGTTCAGCTGGGGGTAAAAGCTTTACCACCTCAGCTTGTTGCTGGAGAGGGGGGCCAACTGCCCCGGCTCCCTGAAACTCCACAGTTGTTTCCGGTGCTGGGCAGAGGTTGCTATCACTCTGCCCTGTTGCCAGCACTTCTGCTGGGGACTCCACACCATCTGCTCTGGCTAACTGTTGGGGAGGGAAAAGGGCTGCTTCTCCCCCCTGCATCTCTGAAATCCCCTGGGAAAGAGGAACCATCACCTTCTCACCTCGGGCCTCCAAAACTGCCACGGGTGTAGAGCAGGGGTCTGCAGTACTCTGTCCTGCTGCCAGTACTTGGGCAGGCGATGCATAATCCCTAACATCCTCTGAATAGTCCCTTAAATCCATACCTTCTGTAATCTGTGGCTGGGGAGATGAGCCAACTGCCCTAGCTCCCTGGAACTCCATATCATCCATTTTGGCTTTAGGGAGGGCAATCTTCAGCTTTTCCACTGCCGATTCTTCAGCCAGGCTAGCTCCCTGGAACTCCATATCATCCACTTCGGCTTTAAGGGTGGTAATCTTCAGATTTTCCACTGCCGATTCTTCAGCCAGGCTAGCTCCCTGGAACTCCGTATCATTCACTTCGGCTTTAGGGATGGCAATCTTCAGATTTTCCACTGCTGATTCTTCAGCCAGGATTTCATAGTTGTCAACTGGTATTTCCTGATAGTCCCAGGCAAAGGGAGCCCCACCCTGCTGCTGAGCAGATTCTAGCAGCTGTCTGTAGGCGATCTCCGATTGTCGTATTTCCGCCATTCTCCACTCATGTTGCCGCTCTAGTTCTCTCTCTTGTCGCTCTAGTTCTCTCTTTTGTCGCTGTTGTTCTTTTTCTTGTCGCTGTCGTTCTTTTTCTCGTCGCGCATCCTGCAGCTGGATGCCTTTAATGGCTTCCTGTATGGCGGTCTCTGATGAGTTAGCACCATATAATGCCAACCGCTGTTGAACACGTTGCTGAAACAGGTCTTCAACTGACCGGGGTCCTGCATCACCAACCCTCTGATCCATCTCGGTTAGCTCCCTGATCAAGATGGCCTTGTTCTTTGTCCCACCGGACCCTCCACGGCTCTCAAGTAAGTCTTTCAGCGTGGCTTTCCTGCCGGCTGCATAGCTGGTCATTCACTGTGGTGGTTTGGAGTGTCCCAGGAACTGGAGGGAAAATCCCGCTGCTGCCAACCAATGTAACGGCACCCCCAATATGAAAGGGGTATACGCCATTTAGAATATTCCCTCTCTGAACACACAACCACTATCGACCCTCCACAGCCAGGCGACCACTTCCCATAGGATTAATCCTTCCAGAGATACGAGATAACGCTCTGTATTTCAAGTTCCAAAACAGGGAATAACTTTATTTTCAAAACACATGGTAACACATTTCTCTTCAAAACCCTTCCCTCCCATCCTTGGGGGAACAGGGCGGGTTAAACTATCCAATGACAATGGTGATACAGGTCAGGTGTGTTCAAACTTCTCCTTTGATAACCAGTCTTAGCAGGAGGGGTGATTCCCCCCCCCCCCTCACAGAAGACACTTAAACATCCCATAATAATAGGCAGCCAGACGGTCTACTAAGCTCCAATCCACATCATCACAATGAAAGGACCTGTAGCCTAGGTGAGGCTCATTAGCATTACACAAGCAGATAGGTGACACATCAGCATCTCTCAATTAACCTGTTGAGTTCAGAAACAGTAAATAGTCCTTCACAGATATCCTTGGGGATATGGTGGATAAATATTACAGACCGATTTTAGGTAGCCCAAGAGATATTTCTTAATGTCCATTTTTTCCTGGCTCACCCTGTGTCCAAAGTGACCCTCCTGTCACATCAAGTCAATAAGTTTTCCCAGTTTTTTGGGGTAAAATTAGGTGCCTCGGCTTATACACGGGTCGGCTTATACTCGAGTATATACAGTACTTGTTCTGCAGCTGCTGCTGCCCCAATCTTGGCACACATGTAGCCCAATGTCTCTTCTACAAGTGTGCAAAGTTTGGTGTCTGGGGGACCTACGGCCGGGGAGCACTGATTTTTTAAAGCCGGGCACCCCTTCCATAGACTCCAATGTTAAACTGTAATTTCTCTGGTGAATTTGCGGACCCGGTACCGGCCGGTCGTAGATCTTCTGGACCCCAATCTTGGCACACATGTAGCCCAATGTCTCTTCTACAAGTGTGCAAAGTTTGGTGTCTGGAAAACCTACGGCCGGGGAGCACTGATTTTTTAAACCCGGGCACCCCTTCCATAGACTCCAATGTTAAACTGTAATTTCTCTGGTGAATTTGCGGACCCGGTACCGGCCGGTTGTAGGTCTTCTGGACCCCAATCTTGGCACACAAGTAGCCCAATGTCTCTTCTACAAGTGTGCAAAGTTTGGTGTCTGGAAAACCTACGGCCGGGGAGCACTGATTTTTTAAAGCCGGGCACCCCTTCCATAGACTCCAATGTTAAACTGTAATTTCTCTGGTGAATTTGCGGACCCGGTACCGGCCGGTCGTAGGTCTTCTGGACCCCAATCTTGGCACACATGTAGCCCAATGTCTCTTCTACAAGTGTGCAAAGTTTGGTGTCTGGAAAACCTACGGCCGGGGAGCACTGATTTTTTAAAGCCGGGCACCCCTTCCATAGACTCCAATGTTAAACGGTAATTTCTCTGGTGAATTTAAAACATATTTTTTGGCAGTGCCCCCCCCGAGAAAAGACTCTGGATCCGCCCCTGATACGAGATAACGCTCTGTATTTCAAGTTCCAAAACAGGGAATAACTTTATTTTCAAAACACATGGTAACACATTTCTCTTCAAAACCCTTCCCTCCCATCCTTGGGGGAACAGGGCGGGTTAAACTATCCAATGACAATGGTGATACAGGTCAGGTGTGTTCAAACTTCTCCTTTGATAACCAGTCTTAGCAGGAGGGGTGATTTCCCCCCCCCCTCACAGAAGACACTTAAACATCCCATAATAATAGGCAGCCAGACGGTCTACTAAGCTCCAATCCACATCATCACAATGAAAGGACCTGTAGCCTAGGTGAGGCTCATTAGCATTACACAAGCAGATAGGTGACACATCAGCATCTCTCAATTAACCTGTTGAGTTCAGAAACAGTAAATAGTCCTTCACAGATATCCTTGGGGATATGGTGGATAAATATTACAGACCGATTTTAGGTAGCCCAAGAGATATTTCTTAATGTCCATTTTTTCCTGGCTCACCCTGTGTCCAAAGTGACCCTCCTGTCACATCAAGTCAATAAGTTTTCCCAGTTTTTTGGGGTAAAATTAGGTGCCTCGGCTTATACACGGGTCGGCTTATACTCGAGTATATACAGTACTTGTTCTGCAGCTGCTGCTGCCCCAATCTTGGCACACATGTAGCCCAATGTCTCTTCTACAAGTGTGCAAAGTTTGGTGTCTGGGGGACCTACGGCCGGGGAGCACTGATTTTTTAAAGCCGGGCACCCCTTCCATAGACTCCAATGTTAAACTGTAATTTCTCTGGTGAATTTGCGGACCCGGTACCGGCCGGTCGTAGATCTTCTGGACCCCAATCTTGGCACACATGTAGCCCAATGTCTCTTCTACAAGTGTGCAAAGTTTGGTGTCTGGAAAACCTACGGCCGGGGAGCACTGATTTTTTAAACCCGGGCACCCCTTCCATAGACTCCAATGTTAAACTGTAATTTCTCTGGTGAATTTGCGGACCCGGTACCGGCCGGTTGTAGGTCTTCTGGACCCCAATCTTGGCACACATGTAGCCCAATGTCTCTTCTACAAGTGTGCAAAGTTTGGTGTCTGAAAAACCTACGGCCGGGGAGCACTGATTTTTTAAAGCCGGGCACCCCTTCCATAGACTCCAATGTTAAACTGTAATTTCTCTGGTGAATTTGCGGACCCGGTACCGGCCGGTCGTAGGTCTTCTGGACCCCAATCTTGGCACACATGTAGCCCAATGTCTCTTCTACAAGTGTGCAAAGTTTGGTGTCTGGAAAACCTACGGCCGGGGAGCACTGATTTTTTAAAGCCGGGCACCCCTTCCATAGACTCCAATGTTAAACGGTAATTTCTCTGGTGAATTTAAAACATATTTTTTGGCAGTGCCCCCCCCGAGAAAAGACTCTGGATCCGCCCCTGATACGAGATAACGCTCTGTATTTCAAGTTCCAAAACAGGGAATAACTTTATTTTCAAAACACATGGTAACACATTTCTCTTCAAAACCCTTCCCTCCCATCCTTGGGGGAACAGGGCGGGTTAAACTATCCAATGACAATGGTGATACAGGTCAGGTGTGTTCAAACTTCTCCTTTGATAACCAGTCTTAGCAGGAGGGGTGATTTCCCCCCCCCCTCACAGAAGACACTTAAACATCCCATAATAATAGGCAGCCAGACGGTCTACTAAGCTCCAATCCACATCATCACAATGAAAGGACCTGTAGCCTAGGTGAGGCTCATTAGCATTACACAAGCAGATAGGTGACACATCAGCATCTCTCAATTAACCTGTTGAGTTCAGAAACAGTAAATAGTCCTTCACAGATATCCTTGGGGATATGGTGGATAAATATTACAGACCGATTTTAGGTAGCCCAAGAGATATTTCTTAATGTCCATTTTTTCCTGGCTCACCCTGTGTCCAAAGTGACCCTCCTGTCACATCAAGTCAATAAGTTTTCCCAGTTTTTTGGGGTAAAATTAGGTGCCTCGGCTTATACACGGGTCGGCTTATACTCGAGTATATACAGTACTTGTTCTGCAGCTGCTGCTGCCCCAATCTTGGCACACATGTAGCCCAATGTCTCTTCTACAAGTGTGCAAAGTTTGGTGTCTGGGGGACCTACGGCCGGGGAGCACTGATTTTTTAAAGCCGGGCACCCCTTCCATAGACTCCAATGTTAAACTGTAATTTCTCTGGTGAATTTGTGGACCCGGTACCGGCCGGTCGTAGGTCTTCTGGACCCCAATCTTGGCACACATGTAGCCCAATGTCTCTTCTACAAGTGTGCAAAGTTTGGTGTCTGGAAAACCTACGGCCGGGGAGCACTGATTTTTTAAACCCGGGCACCCCTTCCATAGACTCCAATGTTAAACTGTAATTTCTCTGGTGAATTTGCGGACCCGGTACCGGCCGGTCGTAGGTCTTCTGGACCCCAATCTTGGCACACATGTAGCCCAATGTCTCTTCTACAAGTGTGCAAAGTTTGGTGTCTGGAAAACCTACGGCCGGGGAGCACTGATTTTTTAAAGCCGGGCACCCCTTCCATAGACTCCAATGTTAAACTGTAATTTCTCTGGTGAATTTGCGGACCCGGTACCGGCCAGTTGTAGGTCTTCTGGACCCCAATCTTGGCACACATGTAGCCCAATGTCTCTTCTACAAGTGTGCAAAGTTTGGTGTCTGGAAAACCTACGGCCGGGGAGCACTGATTTTTTAAAGCCGGGCACCCCTTCCATAGACTCCAATGTTAAACTGTAATTTCTCTGGTGAATTTGCGGACCCGGTACCGGCCGGTCGTAGGTCTTCTGGACCCCAATCTTGGCACACATGTAGCCCAATGTCTCTTCTACAAGTGTGCAAAGTTTGGTGTCTGGAAAACCTACGGCCGGGGAGCACTGATTTTTTAAAGCCGGGCACCCCTTCCATAGACTCCAATGTTAAACAGTAATTTCTCTGGTGAATTTGCGGACCCGGTACCGGCCGGTCGTAGGTCTTCTGGACCCCAATCTTGGCACACATGTAGCCCAATGTCTCTTCTACAAGTGTGCAAAGTTTGGTGTCTGGAAAACCTACGGCCGGGGAGCACTGATTTTTTAAAGCCGGGCACCCCTTCCATAGACTCCAATGTTAAACGGTAATTTCTCTGGTGAATTTGCGGACCCGGTACCGGCCGGTCGTAGGTCTTCTGGACCCCAATCTTGGCACACATGTAGCCCAATGTCTCTTCTACAAGTGTGCAAAGTTTGGTGTCTGGAAAACCTACGGCCGGGGAGCACTGATTTTTTAAAGCCGGGCACTCCTTCCATAGACTCCAATGTTAAACGGTAATTTCTCTGGTGAATTTAAAACATATTTTTTGGCAGTGCCCCCCCCGAGAAAAGACTCTGGATCCGCCCCTGATACGAGATAACGCTCTGTATTTCAAGTTCCAAAACAGGGAATAACTTTATTTTCAAAACACATGGTAACACATTTCTCTTCAAAACCCTTCCCTCCCATCCTTGGGGGAACAGGGCGGGTTAAACTATCCAATGACAATGGTGATACAGGTCAGGTGTGTTCAAACTTCTCCTTTGATAACCAGTCTTAGCAGGAGGGGTGATTTCCCCCCCCCCTCACAGAAGACACTTAAACATCCCATAATAATAGGCAGCCAGACGGTCTACTAAGCTCCAATCCACATCATCACAATGAAAGGACCTGTAGCCTAGGTGAGGCTCATTAGCATTACACAAGCAGATAGGTGACACATCAGCATCTCTCAATTAACCTGTTGAGTTCAGAAACAGTAAATAGTCCTTCACAGATATCCTTGGGGATATGGTGGATAAATATTACAGACCGATTTTAGGTAGCCCAAGAGATATTTCTTAATGTCCATTTTTTCCTGGCTCACCCTGTGTCCAAAGTGACCCTCCTGTCACATCAAGTCAATAAGTTTTCCCAGTTTTTTGGGGTAAAATTAGGTGCCTCGGCTTATACACGGGTCAGCTTATACTCGAGTATATACAGTACTTGTTCTGCAGCTGCTGCTGCCCCAATCTTGGCACACATGTAGCCCAATGTCTCTTCTACAAGTGTGCAAAGTTTGGTGTCTGGGGGACCTACGGCCGGGGAGCACTGATTTTTTAAAGCCGGGCACCCCTTCCATAGACTCCAATGTTAAACTGTAATTTCTCTGGTGAATTTGCGGACCCGGTACCGGCCGGTCGTAGGTCTTCTGGACCCCAATCTTGGCACACATGTAGCCCAATGTCTCTTCTACAAGTGTGCAAAGTTTGGTGTCTGGAAAGCCTACGGCCGGGGAGCACTGATTTTTTAAAGCCGGGCACCCCTTCCATAGACTCCAATGTTAAACTGTAATTTCTCTGGTGAATTTGCGGACCCGGTACCGGCCGGTCGTAGGTCTTCTGGACCCCAATCTTGGCACACATGTAGCCCAATGTCTCTTCTACAAGTGTGCAAAGTTTGGTGTCTGGAAAACCTACGGCCGGGGAGCACTGATTTTTTAAAGCCGGGCACCCCTTCCATAGACTCCAATGTTAAACGGTAATTTCTCTGGTGAATTTAAAACATATTTTTTGGCAGTGCCCCCCCCGAGAAAAGACTCTGGATCCGCCCCTGATACGAGATAACGCTCTGTATTTCAAGTTCCAAAACAGGGAATAACTTTATTTTCAAAACACATGGTAACACATTTCTCTTCAAAACCCTTCCCTCCCATCCTTGGGGGAACAGGGCGGGTTAAACTATCCAATGACAATGGTGATACAGGTCAGGTGTGTTCAAACTTCTCCTTTGATAACCAGTCTTAGCAGGAGGGGTGATTTCCCCCCCCCTCACAGAAGACACTTAAACATCCCATAATAATAGGCAGCCAGACGGTCTACTAAGCTCCAATCCACATCATCACAATGAAAGGACCTGTAGCCTAGGTGAGGCTCATTAGCATTACACAAGCAGATAGGTGACACATCAGCATCTCTCAATTAACCTGTTGAGTTCAGAAACAGTAAATAGTCCTTCACAGATATCCTTGGGGATATGGTGGATAAATATTACAGACCGATTTTAGGTAGCCCAAGAGATATTTCTTAATGTCCATTTTTTCCTGGCTCACCCTGTGTCCAAAGTGACCCTCCTGTCACATCAAGTCAATAAGTTTTCCCAGTTTTTTGGGGTAAAATTAGGTGCCTCGGCTTATACACGGGTCGGCTTATACTCGAGTATATACAGTACTTGTTCTGCAGCTGCTGCTGCCCCAATCTTGGCACACATGTAGCCCAATGTCTCTTCTACAAGTGTGCAAAGTTTGGTGTCTGGGGGACCTACGGCCGGGGAGCACTGATTTTTTAAAGCCGGGCACCCCTTCCATAGACTCCAATGTTAAACTGTAATTTCTCTGGTGAATTTGTGGACCCGGTACCGGCCGGTCGTAGGTCTTCTGGACCCCAATCTTGGCACACATGTAGCCCAATGTCTCTTCTACAAGTGTGCAAAGTTTGGTGTCTGGAAAACCTACGGCCGGGGAGCACTGATTTTTTAAACCCGGGCACCCCTTCCATAGACTCCAATGTTAAACTGTAATTTCTCTGGTGAATTTGCGGACCCGGTACCGGCCGGTCGTAGGTCTTCTGGACCCCAATCTTGGCACACATGTAGCCCAATGTCTCTTCTACAAGTGTGCAAAGTTTGGTGTCTGGAAAACCTACGGCCGGGGAGCACTGATTTTTTAAAGCCGGGCACCCCTTCCATAGACTCCAATGTTAAACTGTAATTTCTCTGGTGAATTTGCGGACCCGGTACCGGCCAGTTGTAGGTCTTCTGGACCCCAATCTTGGCACACATGTAGCCCAATGTCTCTTCTACAAGTGTGCAAAGTTTGGTGTCTGGAAAACCTACGGCCGGGGAGCACTGATTTTTTAAAGCCGGGCACCCCTTCCATAGACTCCAATGTTAAACTGTAATTTCTCTGGTGAATTTGCGGACCCGGTACCGGCCGGTCGTAGGTCTTCTGGACCCCAATCTTGGCACACATGTAGCCCAATGTCTCTTCTACAAGTGTGCAAAGTTTGGTGTCTGGAAAACCTACGGCCGGGGAGCACTGATTTTTTAAAGCCGGGCACCCCTTCCATAGACTCCAATGTTAAACAGTAATTTCTCTGGTGAATTTGCGGACCCGGTACCGGCCGGTCGTAGGTCTTCTGGACCCCAATCTTGGCACACATGTAGCCCAATGTCTCTTCTACAAGTGTGCAAAGTTTGGTGTCTGGAAAACCTACGGCCGGGGAGCACTGATTTTTTAAAGCCGGGCACCCCTTCCATAGACTCCAATGTTAAACGGTAATTTCTCTGGTGAATTTGCGGACCCGGTACCGGCCGGTCGTAGGTCTTCTGGACCCCAATCTTGGCACACATGTAGCCCAATGTCTCTTCTACAAGTGTGCAAAGTTTGGTGTCTGGAAAACCTACGGCCGGGGAGCACTGATTTTTTAAAGCCGGGCACTCCTTCCATAGACTCCAATGTTAAACGGTAATTTCTCTGGTGAATTTAAAACATATTTTTTGGCAGTGCCCCCCCCGAGAAAAGACTCTGGATCCGCCCCTGATACGAGATAACGCTCTGTATTTCAAGTTCCAAAACAGGGAATAACTTTATTTTCAAAACACATGGTAACACATTTCTCTTCAAAACCCTTCCCTCCCATCCTTGGGGGAACAGGGCGGGTTAAACTATCCAATGACAATGGTGATACAGGTCAGGTGTGTTCAAACTTCTCCTTTGATAACCAGTCTTAGCAGGAGGGGTGATTTCCCCCCCCCCTCACAGAAGACACTTAAACATCCCATAATAATAGGCAGCCAGACGGTCTACTAAGCTCCAATCCACATCATCACAATGAAAGGACCTGTAGCCTAGGTGAGGCTCATTAGCATTACACAAGCAGATAGGTGACACATCAGCATCTCTCAATTAACCTGTTGAGTTCAGAAACAGTAAATAGTCCTTCACAGATATCCTTGGGGATATGGTGGATAAATATTACAGACCGATTTTAGGTAGCCCAAGAGATATTTCTTAATGTCCATTTTTTCCTGGCTCACCCTGTGTCCAAAGTGACCCTCCTGTCACATCAAGTCAATAAGTTTTCCCAGTTTTTTGGGGTAAAATTAGGTGCCTCGGCTTATACACGGGTCAGCTTATACTCGAGTATATACAGTACTTGTTCTGCAGCTGCTGCTGCCCCAATCTTGGCACACATGTAGCCCAATGTCTCTTCTACAAGTGTGCAAAGTTTGGTGTCTGGGGGACCTACGGCCGGGGAGCACTGATTTTTTAAAGCCGGGCACCCCTTCCATAGACTCCAATGTTAAACTGTAATTTCTCTGGTGAATTTGCGGACCCGGTACCGGCCGGTCGTAGGTCTTCTGGACCCCAATCTTGGCACACATGTAGCCCAATGTCTCTTCTACAAGTGTGCAAAGTTTGGTGTCTGGAAAGCCTACGGCCGGGGAGCACTGATTTTTTAAAGCCGGGCACCCCTTCCATAGACTCCAATGTTAAACTGTAATTTCTCTGGTGAATTTGCGGACCCGGTACCGGCCGGTCGTAGGTCTTCTGGACCCCAATCTTGGCACACATGTAGCCCAATGTCTCTTCTACAAGTGTGCAAAGTTTGGTGTCTGGAAAACCTACGGCCGGGGAGCACTGATTTTTTAAAGCCGGGCACCCCTTCCATAGACTCCAATGTTAAACGGTAATTTCTCTGGTGAATTTAAAACATATTTTTTGGCAGTGCCCCCCCCGAGAAAAGACTCTGGATCCGCCCCTGATACGAGATAACGCTCTGTATTTCAAGTTCCAAAACAGGGAATAACTTTATTTTCAAAACACATGGTAACACATTTCTCTTCAAAACCCTTCCCTCCCATCCTTGGGGGAACAGGGCGGGTTAAACTATCCAATGACAATGGTGATACAGGTCAGGTGTGTTCAAACTTCTCCTTTGATAACCAGTCTTAGCAGGAGGGGTGATTTCCCCCCCCCTCACAGAAGACACTTAAACATCCCATAATAATAGGCAGCCAGACGGTCTACTAAGCTCCAATCCACATCATCACAATGAAAGGACCTGTAGCCTAGGTGAGGCTCATTAGCATTACACAAGCAGATAGGTGACACATCAGCATCTCTCAATTAACCTGTTGAGTTCAGAAACAGTAAATAGTCCTTCACAGATATCCTTGGGGATATGGTGGATAAATATTACAGACCGATTTTAGGTAGCCCAAGAGATATTTCTTAATGTCCATTTTTTCCTGGCTCACCCTGTGTCCAAAGTGACCCTCCTGTCACATCAAGTCAATAAGTTTTCCCAGTTTTTTGGGGTAAAATTAGGTGCCTCGGCTTATACACGGGTCGGCTTATACTCGAGTATATACAGTACTTGTTCTGCAGCTGCTGCTGCCCCAATCTTGGCACACATGTAGCCCAATGTCTCTTCTACAAGTGTGCAAAGTTTGGTGTCTGGGGGACCTACGGCCGGGGAGCACTGATTTTTTAAAGCCGGGCACCCCTTCCATAGACTCCAATGTTAAACTGTAATTTCTCTGGTGAATTTGTGGACCCGGTACCGGCCGGTCGTAGGTCTTCTGGACCCCAATCTTGGCACACATGTAGCCCAATGTCTCTTCTACAAGTGTGCAAAGTTTGGTGTCTGGAAAACCTACGGCCGGGGAGCACTGATTTTTTAAACCCGGGCACCCCTTCCATAGACTCCAATGTTAAACTGTAATTTCTCTGGTGAATTTGCGGACCCGGTACCGGCCGGTCGTAGGTCTTCTGGACCCCAATCTTGGCACACATGTAGCCCAATGTCTCTTCTACAAGTGTGCAAAGTTTGGTGTCTGGAAAACCTACGGCCGGGGAGCACTGATTTTTTAAAGCCGGGCACCCCTTCCATAGACTCCAATGTTAAACGGTAATTTCTCTGGTGAATTTGCGGACCCGGTACCGGCCGGTCGTAGGTCTTCTGGACCCCAATCTTGGCACACATGTAGCCCAATGTCTCTTCTACAAGTGTGCAAAGTTTGGTGTCTGGAAAACCTACGGCCGGGGAGCACTGATTTTTTAAAGCCGGGCACCCCTTCCATAGACTCCAATGTTAAACGGTAATTTCTCTGGTGAATTTGCGGACCCGGTACCGGCCGGTCGTAGGTCTTCTGGACCCCAATCTTGGCACACATGTAGCCCAATGTCTCTTCTACAAGTGTGCAAAGTTTGGTGTCTGGAAAACCTACGGCCGGGGAGCACTGATTTTTTAAAGCCGGGCACCCCTTCCATAGACTCCAATGTTAAACGGTAATTTCTCTGGTGAATTTGCGGACCCGGTACCGGCCGGTCGTAGGTCTTCTGGACCCCAATCTTGGCACACATGTAGCCCAATGTCTCTTCTACAAGTGTGCAAAGTTTGGTGTCTGGAAAACCTACGGCCGGGGAGCACTGATTTTTTAAAGCCGGGCACCCCTTCCATAGACTCCAATGTTAAACTGTAATTTCTCTGGTGAATTTGCGGACCCGGTACTGGCCGGTCGTAGGTCTTCTGGACCCCAATCTTGGCACACATGTAGCCCAATGTCTCTTCTACAAGTGTGCAAAGTTTGGTGTCTGGAAAACCTACGGCCGGGGAGCACTGATTTTTTAAAGCCGGGCACCCCTTCCATAGACTCCAATGTTAAACGGTAATTTCTCTGGTGAATTTAAAACATATTTTTTGGCAGTGCCCCCCCCGAGAAAAGACTCTGGATCCGCCCCTGATACGAGATAACGCTCTGTATTTCAAGTTCCAAAACAGGGAATAACTTTATTTTCAAAACACATGGTAACACATTTCTCTTCAAAACCCTTCCCTCCCATCCTTGGGGGAACAGGGCGGGTTAAACTATCCAATGACAATGGTGATACAGGTCAGGTGTGTTCAAACTTCTCCTTTGATAACCAGTCTTAGCAGGAGGGGTGATTTCCCCCCCCCTCACAGAAGACACTTAAACATCCCATAATAATAGGCAGCCAGACGGTCTACTAAGCTCCAATCCACATCATCACAATGAAAGGACCTGTAGCCTAGGTGAGGCTCATTAGCATTACACAAGCAGATAGGTGACACATCAGCATCTCTCAATTAACCTGTTGAGTTCAGAAACAGTAAATAGTCCTTCACAGATATCCTTGGGGATATGGTGGATAAATATTACAGACCGATTTTAGGTAGCCCAAGAGATATTTCTTAATGTCCATTTTTTCCTGGCTCACCCTGTGTCCAAAGTGACCCTCCTGTCACATCAAGTCAATAAGTTTTCCCAGTTTTTTGGGGTAAAATTAGGTGCCTCGGCTTATACACGGGTCGGCTTATACTCGAGTATATACAGTACTTGTTCTGCAGCTGCTGCTGCCCCAATCTTGGCACACATGTAGCCCAATGTCTCTTCTACAAGTGTGCAAAGTTTGGTGTCTGGGGGACCTACGGCCGGGGAGCACTGATTTTTTAAAGCCGGGCACCCCTTCCATAGACTCCAATGTTAAACTGTAATTTCTCTGGTGAATTTGCGGACCCGGTACCGGCCGGTCGTAGGTCTTCTGGACCCCAATCTTGGCACACATGTAGCCCAATGTCTCTTCTACAAGTGTGCAAAGTTTGGTGTCTGGAAAACCTACGGCCGGGGAGCACTGATTTTTTAAACCCGGGCACCCCTTCCATAGACTCCAATGTTAAACTGTAATTTCTCTGGTGAATTTGCGGACCCGGTACCGGCCGGTCGTAGGTCTTCTGGACCCCAATCTTGGCACACATGTAGCCCAATGTCTCTTCTACAAGTGTGCAAAGTTTGGTGTCTGGAAAACCTACGGCCGGGGAGCACTGATTTTTTAAAGCCGGGCACCCCTTCCATAGACTCCAATGTTAAACTGTAATTTCTCTGGTGAATTTGCGGACCCGGTACTGGCCGGTCGTAGGTCTTCTGGACCCCAATCTTGGCACACATGTAGCCCAATGTCTCTTCTACAAGTGTGCAAAGTTTGGTGTCTGGAAAACCTACGGCCGGGGAGCACTGATTTTTTAAAGCCGGGCACCCCTTCCATAGACTCCAATGTTAAACGGTAATTTCTCTGGTGAATTTAAAACATATTTTTTGGCAGTGCCCCCCCCGAGAAAAGACTCTGGATCCGCCCCTGATACGAGATAACGCTCTGTATTTCAAGTTCCAAAACAGGGAATAACTTTATTTTCAAAACACATGGTAACACATTTCTCTTCAAAACCCTTCCCTCCCATCCTTGGGGGAACAGGGCGGGTTAAACTATCCAATGACAATGGTGATACAGGTCAGGTGTGTTCAAACTTCTCCTTTGATAACCAGTCTTAGCAGGAGGGGTGATTTCCCCCCCCCTCACAGAAGACACTTAAACATCCCATAATAATAGGCAGCCAGACGGTCTACTAAGCTCCAATCCACATCATCACAATGAAAGGACCTGTAGCCTAGGTGAGGCTCATTAGCATTACACAAGCAGATAGGTGACACATCAGCATCTCTCAATTAACCTGTTGAGTTCAGAAACAGTAAATAGTCCTTCACAGATATCCTTGGGGATATGGTGGATAAATATTACAGACCGATTTTAGGTAGCCCAAGAGATATTTCTTAATGTCCATTTTTTCCTGGCTCACCCTGTGTCCAAAGTGACCCTCCTGTCACATCAAGTCAATAAGTTTTCCCAGTTTTTTGGGGTAAAATTAGGTGCCTCGGCTTATACACGGGTTGGCTTATACTCGAGTATATACAGTACTTGTTCTGCAGCTGCTGCTGCCCCAATCTTGGCACACATGTAGCCCAATGTCTCTTCTACAAGTGTGCAAAGTTTGGTGTCTGGGGGACCTACGGCCGGGGAGCACTGATTTTTTAAAGCCGGGCACCCCTTCCATAGACTCCAATGTTAAACTGTAATTTCTCTGGTGAATTTGCGGACCCGGTACTGGCCGGTCGTAGGTCTTCTGGACCCCAATCTTGGCACACATGTAGCCCAATGTCTCTTCTACAAGTGTGCAAAGTTTGGTGTCTGGAAAACCTACGGCCGGGGAGCACTGATTTTTTAAAGCCGGGCACCCCTTCCGTAGACTCCAATGTTAAACTGTAATTTCTCTGGTGAATTTGCGGACCCGGTACCGGCCGGTCGTAGGTCTTCTGGACCCCAATCTTGGCACACATGTAGCCCAATGTCTCTTCTACAAGTGTGCAAAGTTTGGTGTCTGGAAAACCTACGGCCGGGGAGCACTGATTTTTTAAAGCCGGGCACCCCTTCCATAGACTCCAATGTTAAACTGTAATTTCTCTGGTGAATTTGCGGACCCGGTACCGGCCGGTCGTAGGTCTTCTGGACCCCAATCTTGGCACACATGTAGCCCAATGTCTCTTCTACAAGTGTGCAAAGTTTGGTGTCTGGAAAACCTACGGCCGGGTAGCACTGATTTTTTAAAGCCGGGCACCCCTTCCATAGACTCCAATGTTAAACGGTAATTTCTCTGGTGAATTTGCGGACCCGGTACCGGCCGGTCGTAGGTCTTCTGGACCCCAATCTTGGCACACATGTAGCCCAATGTCTCTTCTACAAGTGTGCAAAGTTTGGTGTCTGGAAAACCTACGGCCGGGGAGCACTGATTTTTTAAAGCCGGGCACCCCTTCCATAGACTCCAATGTTAAACGGTAATTTCTCTGGTGAATTTAAAACATATTTTTTGGCAGTGCCCCCCCCGAGAAAAGACTCTGGATCCGCCCCTGCTGCAACCTCTCTGCTATTCTATCCGTCATCTCCGTCATCTCCCTCTCCTCCTCGGTGCAACACTGAAAATACTGAAAATACTGACAGATATGGACAGAATCCTGCAGTAGGAAGGACTCGAGCCGCTGCTGCTGCCGTCGCTGCCTTTCAGCCTCTCCAACCCTTTCAACTAGATAGAGACAGTATGCTTTTGGCTGATAAGCCTGACAAGCCTGATAAACCTGCAGAGGCTGTAAAAGCAGTTAAGGAAGTTAAGGCAGTTAAGATAGATGGAGCAGGGGGCGTGGCCAAGATGGCGCTGTGAGCGGCTGCTTTTACTGAGGGCTCCGCTGCTTTCTGCTTCTTACCCGGATCCTGGGCAGTTAGAGGCCGATTCATCCACCCCTGCTGACTGGGGGAGTGGGGCGCAGTAGAGAGGGAAACGAGGTAGTCCTCCTGACGGCTGCTAACCCCTCCACAGGCGAATTCCGGCTCCTCCGCGTGTGACTAGGCCGCGGCCGCGGTCTTTCCTGGCGGCGTTCGGGGGTCCGGATCGGGCCGGAGCTGCGCTGAGGCCCCCTGCAATCCGGATTGGTGCACTGGCGGCGGCTGTGGGCAGCGGAGGTGGTGGGGGACGCATCGGTTGCTGCTCACTTCCCCGTCCATCCTGCATCTGGGCCCGCTCGCGCTGCAAGGCCGCAGCCGCGGACTTTCCTGGAGGACATCGGAGCTCCGGAGCGGAGGAGTGCTGCGGCCCCCTGCACATGAGAGAGGTGGGCTGACGCGGGCTGTGGGCGGCTGGACAGAGGTGGACACACTGACTGCTGACCCATCCATCCATCCATCAGTCCTGCGTCCGGGCCCGCTCGACCTGCTAGGCCGCAGCCGGGGCCTTTCCTGGCGGTCCAACCGGGCCCCTCTCCCCCCCCCCTTTCTCCTCTTGTGACTCTCCAGGGGGAACACGGGGGAACCCCTAAAGCCGCCAACTATATTTTCAGGGCACGGTGAGCACCCTGAATGCGGCGCCGGAGCTCGGGTGCAAGGTCCAACAAAGGGGGCAGGAAACTAACTTCTCAACCGTTACCGGACCCCCCTCCAACGCCCGCTGATCTCCCGGTGCAAAGCCGTACCACCCGGAGCTCCCACAAGGCCTCACAGATAGGCCCCATGGACTCGGCTGAAGCCCGACCGCCCTGGCTGGCGGAAGTCATGGCGGCCATTGCCACATGCCAGTCCACCTTAACCACAAAAATAGAGGCCGTCCAGATGGACGTAGGCCTTATCCGCCAGGACATGGACAAGCTTAGGACCAGGATGGCGGAGACCGAGCAGAGAGTTAGTAACACTGAAGATGTGGTCGCAGAACAGGGCGCAGCGCTCCGCAATCTCCAAACCAAAGTCAAGGCCCTTGAATACAGAGCCGAGGACGCCGAAAACAGAAACCGGCGCAACAACCTCCGCATTGTCGGTCTACCCGAGGGGGTAGAGGGGAGTGACCCTATAGGCTTTATAGAGGGTATGCTGCGTACCCTCCTCCCCGAGGCTCGCATGTCGCCCCAATATGTGGTGGAAAGGGCGCACCGCATTCCTCCTAAGCCGGGACCTCCTGGAACCCCGCCGCGAACCTTCATCCTCCGCCTGCTCAACTTCCGGGATCGGGACGAAGTTCTCCGTGCCTCCAGGCTCGTGGGCGACCTACGATTCCAGAACGTCAAGCTGATGGTCTTCCCCGATTATTCGGTAGAAACACAGAAGCTCAGGAAGTCGTTCGACCAGGTCAAGGTGAATCTGAGGGCGCGCAACATCCGTTACAGCATCCTTTTCCCGGCCCGTCTGAGAGTACAGGACGGGGAGACGACCCGCTTCTTCACTAATCCCAGGGAGGTGTCTGTCTGGTTGGAGTCGCTGCCGCGGGCCCGCTGATTGGACGCATGGTATGTACTATTTGATACCACCCTTGTTTTGAATTTGCCTATATCGGTGGGGCCGGCAGACTAGCCCCCTGGACGGAGCTCTCACACCTGTTGTTGCACCTGTTGTGTCCGGCTAATCTCCTTGGTGTGTGCAGCTCCGATGGTGACGGCTGGCCCCCGCCGATGTGGGAACCCAAGTTGGCGCCCCTGACGTGATCAGGAGAACACTCCTTTTTCCCCTTTTTTGGGTCTTTTTATCCCCCCATGTGACACTGGGGATCATACCACGTTTACTCCCTTGTCACTGGATCGACTGTACTGCTGGGACGCGTTCCTGTCCGCTTCCATCCTCCTGAACTCCTGTCCCTTACAGCTTGTTGCATTACCAGCGGAAGTCTCGCACTTAGAGAGTCGCTCAGACAGTTGCTCGGCCCCCCCCAGAATTTATCTGGGGGGCTGAGTTCGCCTCTTGCACGGAACCCCCTTTGCAGCCGGCGAGCTGTTATTGTTTGGGATGGATACCCTCCTCAGTTTTAGGGGGTTGGGTGGGGTGGGGGGTGGGGATTGTTGCCCTTCTGGGGCTATTTTTCTTGTTCTGATCTGTTTTTTTCTTTTTGTTGTTTTTGTTTTCATTATGTTTTTGCTTTACATTCAAAACGTTGATACTTCAGCATTGCTCTGTTTCCAGATGTGTACATCCTGGGTCTGGGGGTCAGGTCCGGGAGTCATGCGGTGTCATCCTGTCCCCCCTATTAATCTGACGGTCCATGTCAGCAGTTAATATCCTATCGTGGAACACCAGGGGGTTGAATTCCCCGACCAAACGCTCCCTGGTGTTCCAATTTATTAAGTCTTATAACCCGCATATCTGTGTCCTACAGGAAACGCACCTCATGGGGAGTAGAATTCTCTCACTTAAAAAGCCATGGGTGGGCCATCACTCTACCTATTCTAGCTTCTCTAGAGGGGTCAGTATACTTGTGTTAAAGTCCCTCCCGTTCCGGCTCCTGGACCTGATTCTCGATCCTGATGGTAGATACGTCATAATTCATGCCGTGATTCATTCGCTGACCTGGACCATAGTGGGTCTATATCTTCCCCCGCCAGCCTCCCTGTTGCTGCTGAACCACATAACGAGCAGGGTGGCCGAGTTCACCTCTGATAATACTGTGTTTTTGGGGGATTTTAACTTGGTCCCCGATCCAGATATGGATCGCCTGACGCCTGGAGGTCGACACTACTCTGGGTTGGCTGAATGGGCTGATGTCTATGGACTGACGGACGTGTGGAGGTGGAAACATCCTCGGGACTTGGCCTACACCTGCCACTCGGCCTCCCACAGGACGTTCTCCCGCATAGACCTGGTATATGCGGGCAGACCGGTCCTGCAAAGGGTTACAGATGTGAAGATCTTGCCTGGGGGGATCTCGGATCACGCACCATTGCTTCTGGCGCTGGATTTCTCTAGGGGCCATCCTGTTCGCCTGTGGAGACTGTCCAGGTTTTGGATCTCAGACACCTCTGTGGACGACCAGTTCCAAACTGAATTGACCGGTTATTGGGCGGACAATGAGGGCACGGCGGGGACCGGAATAGTATGGGATGCCTTTAAAGCCTCCACGAGAGGACACTACCAGACCATTATTGCCAGAGTTCGTAGGGAACGCAGCGCAGACTTAGTGAGGGCAGAAAGGGAGGCTGCCAGTGCAGAGGAGACCTTTATTAGGACCCGTGACCCCCAACACTATGCCCACCTGCAGCTCCTGACGGGGGAGGTCCTTGGTATCCGTACCTCACTTACCCAAAAAAAGCTACTTGCTCAGTCCCATAGGATTTTTGAACAGGGGGAGAGGTCGGGTAGGATGCTGGCTTGGCTTTCCAGGGAGCAGGAGGGGGGGGGTTAGTGTCTCCCATATTACGGGCCCCACGGGGGAGCTGGTAAGCTCTCCGGGGGGTATTAATCAGTGCTTTGCTGACTTCTACCGTGCACTCTATGAGTCAAGGGTGGATTATGGTGATGAGGACCTGGTGAAGTATTTGGGAGACATTGACATTCCGGTCCTTACGGCGACCTACCGTGAGCGACTTGACGCCCCTGTCACGGTGCAGGAGATCCAGCGGGCCCTTAAATCTATGCAATCTGGCAAGACGCCCGGGCCTGATGGAATTCCTGTAGAGTTCTACAAACACTATGCAGACGAACTAGTGCCCAGACTACATTCCCTATTCGCGGTGTCCGCGCAGCAGGGAGAGCTCCCTGTTTCCATGGGTGAGGCGGTCATAGTGGTGATCCCGAAGCCGGGGAAGGACCCTTCCCTCTGTTCCTCGTATCGCCCTATCTCGTTGCTGAACGTTGATGCGAAGATCCTGGCCAAGATCTTGGCAACAAGACTGAACTCTGTCATTACTGCCCTGGTACACTCGGATCAAACAGGCTTTATGCCGGGTAGGGGAACGGATATTAACATTAGACGCCTCCTCACCCACATTGATGGGGCTGGTGAGGGGTCGACGGGAGTGGTGGCCTCACTTGACGCAGAGAAGGCCTTCGACTCTGTAGAGTGGGGCTACCTCTGGGGGGTGCTCGACAGCTTCGGGTTTGGGCCAGGCTTCCTGAAATGGGTACGCATGTTATATAGCTCCCCATCTGCTAGAATTCGGACCAACGGCTGTCTATCAGACGTCTTCCCCTTGGGTCGCGGCACGAGACAGGGGTGCCCCCTCTCCCCGGGTTTATTTGCCCTTGCTATGGAACCACTGGCCATCCTGTTGAGAGCTGAGACGAGGGTCCGGGGATTGGAAATAGGTCCAATTGAAGAAAAGCTGTCTCTGTATGCGGATGATGCCCTGCTATACCTGGCGGACGCCTCTTCATCCCTGCAGGTGGCTTTAGATCTGATTGATCAATTTGTGGGCTACTCCGGTATTCGCATCAACTGGGACAAATCGGTCTTATTTCCCCTATGTCCCTCGGCCCCGCGTCCCACGACACGAACGCGGCTCAGATGGGTGGACGAGTTTACATACCTGGGCATCAAGGTTGGCAGTAAGATTGGTGACTACGTTGGCAAAACATACAACCACTCATGACCCAACTAGTGGCCAAGTGCGCGGTGTGGCGCTCCCTCCCTCTGACGCCAGTGGGTAGAGTCAACCTTTTGAAGATGGTCTTTCTCCCGAAATTCCTGTACTTCTTTCGCAATACCCCCTCGTATATCCCTAGGTCTTTCTTCCGGAGGTTGGACAGCCTGCTGATCTCTTTTGTCTGGGCTGGGAGACCCCCCCGGGTGGCGAGGAAGACCTTATATTTGTCTTTGTCCGGAGGTGGACTGGCGCTCCCTAATTTTTTGCTTTACTACTGGGCAGCTGTCCTGGTTACGGTGAGATGGTGGTTCTCCCAGCCTAGACAAAATCCGGCGGTCACACTTGAGGCGGCTATTGTGGGCTCTTATGCGGCCTTGAGCAATCTACCGTTTCGTGGCCTCAGGGCCAGCCCCTGTATGACGACCCTCATGCGGACCACAGTTAAGGTCTGGCAGGAGGCTCGACTAATGTACCGGCGACCCAACTTGGTATCCCCGCATATGCCCTTGTGGGCTAACCCTATGCTGCCTCACATGAATAGTATCCCAGATCCATCCCTGTGGGCGAAAAAAGGAATCGTTACTCTGAAACATATAGTGAAAGCGGGTACGATTATGCCTTTCCAGGAACTCAGGCAGGCGTATCTCCTGCCGGTCTCTTTCCAATTTAGGTACTGGCAGCTGAGACATGCTTTTGAGGCCCAATTCCCAGAGCCTATAACCCTGGAGTCAGACTCTATTGAGCGACTCTTATCCTCCGCCCTCATGGACCGCCCCCTCTCGTCCCTCTACCTGTACCTCACTGTACAGTTTGATGCCAAGCTTACTAAGCCGTGGGAGGAATGGAGGGCTGATATTCCCTCACTGGACGAGGAGGAGTGGAGGGATTGCCTCGCATCTTATATCCCTGTTATGATAGCTGCAAAGGATAGGTTTATACAATTTAAATTTCTCCACAGAGCCTACTACACCCCGCAGAGGCTGGCACGTATTTACCCGCAGCGAGATCCTAATTGTCAGAGATGCAGGCAGGAGATAGGTACGTTTTGGCACATGGTCTGGTCGTGTCCGAAACTCCAGCCCTATTGGGTGGATGTGGCTTCCAGACTGACGGACGTGACTGGCTTAAACGTGCCGACTGACCCCAAGATCCTACTGCTGAATCATATGGAGGACGTGGAAGGGGATAGATATTGTAAACTCTGCCTGACCTTCTCACTATTTTATGCTAGGAGGGAAATCCTGCTCAAGTGGAAATCTGAGGACCCCCCCACATGCGCCGCCTGGCAGCGCTCAGTCGACTCAGTACTTTCTCTATATAAATTTACTTATGAGAGTAGACAGTGCCCCGCGAAGTTCGACAAAATTTGGTCTTCATGGCAGACCACTCGCTCTGACTTGGAACTCCCCCCTGGGTGTAACTGAATGGGCTGTTGTTGGGGATGGCTTCCCCCCCCCTGCCCCTCTTGGTCCCTGGACTTTACTGCTACTCAGGGTTGTTGTGTGGCCGGGGAGGGGTGAACTAGAGTCGTTTTAGGCACGACCGGGTTTGGGCCAATGTTTGTTGATTATTTGCATTTAGCAACGAATGAGAGGGGTGTGTTCCCCCGGATGTGACGCATTATCCTGTTTGTTTGCTCTGCACTGGAGGATGTGCTATTTACTGGTTGTATTGTAATGCTGATTTGTCTAATAAAAACTCTCTGTTAAAAAAAAGATAGATGGAGCAGATGTATTTACAACTGATAATGCGAAGTTGGTTACTCCTCCAGACACGGCTATATCTATATCTGCTATATCTCTGCCCTCTTCACAAATAGGGAATGGTATGGCTGCAACACAGCAGTGTATGTCAGGGGGTCCCTCAGGCTCTGAAACCTCGGCTTTAATTTCAGATTTTTGTGCAGATTTTGAAACTTGGGCAATAAAAATTGAATCATCTATTCACACTGAGTTGAATGCACTTAGACAACAAGTTACAGTGTCTGAAATTGCAGTATCTGAGATTGCTCATACACAAGAAGATCATGCTGCACGTATTATTGCTTTAGAATCTGCATCCTCTGCAAACCTTTTTCGCCTGCGTCAACACCAACTCCGTATTGAAGACAGCGAAAATCGCAGTCGCAGAAATAATATCCGCTTAAAAGGGATCTCAGAGGATATCTTAGGTGTTAACTTAAAACCAAAAGTGACTGCTATCCTCAATCAGGTTCTGGGCAGGGAACCTGCTTCTAGTATTGAATTAGATAGAGTACATTGAGTGGGGAGGGGAAGGAGTGACCGGGCCAGCCACCCTAGGGATGTCGAGTGCATTATTATACATTAAAGGAAGAAATTATGCGTAAGGCATGGAGCCATGGTCCTGTTGACTTTGAAAATTCTACTTCACCTTTTCCCAGATCTGTCTCAGAATACACTCTATATACGAAGGATGGTCCATCCTTTATTAGATTTAATTCGTTAAGCAGGTGCTACTTATACTTGGGGTCACCCTTTTAGTATTCATGTAACACGTGGATCTGAGATGTTTGTCCTTTCTGATCCGGAGCATCTCTCAGCGCTGTTTAATTTTCTTGAGCAAGATCATATTTTTATTCCAAATTGGCTTGACCCTCCTGAGGAGCATCGCCAGCCAGGAAGATTAGTCGTTACCGCCACTCAACAATGAGGAAGTGTTAGATCTCGACCTGGGCTGCAAGATGCTAATAAAGAGTCCAGTTAGTTAGAATAAAGTTTGAATTTTTGGACACATGAATACAGACTTTTTATATGCCCCCCTTTTCCCCTTTCCTTTCTCCCCTTCCCTTTCTCCCCTTCCCGTTCTCCCCTTCCTTTTCTCCTCTCCCCTTTCTCCCCCTCCCCTTTCTCCCCCTCCTCCTTTCTCCCCTTCCCTTTTTTCCCCTTTCCCTCATCCTTTTTTCTCCCGCTAAAGCCATTATGACTTACCTTGAGATTAATATGGGGATTTGATTTGATATTCATTTTTTTTGGAGGGGGGGGGGAGAAGATGAAATAATTTGTCCCTCTTAAATTTGGAAATATGTGTATTCCTCATATGTGTATGTATATATATATGTGTATATGTATATATGTATGTTTTTTTTTTATTTCTCCCCTCATAAGTATCCCTCCTCCGTCCCCCCTTTCCCCCCCCCTTTTTTTTCCTTCCCCCTATTTTCTTCTTTCCATTTGAGCTTAATTAGGAAATAATATGTTTTAGTATGTACCTTAACTTACCCGCTCAAAGGGGCGATGGTCTATATATTGCATCTAAAACAACTTGAGAATTAATTGGGTATACTTATTTTTGAATTCATTTTATTTATTTTTTTGAATGATGTTGCTATGTCTGCTATGTTGCAGGTAACACATCTCGTGGTTTTGATTTTAGATTTTTGTATTTTTTTTTTTTTTACTTTAAGTTTAATTTTTTTGGTTCTTGTTTTTTTTTTTCTCTTTTTTTTTTCTTGTTTACCCCCTACATAGGACAGGCACAGTTAGTGCCTATTGTGTGGTGCATCACACAGTGCTCTGCGTTTTGCAGGCACATTAGGGTCTCCCTACGACACTCTTACCCCCCTGCCCCCCTTTTTTTGTTTTTTTTTTCTCTGGAGTGTCCCTTTTTTTCGGGAGGATACATTTTTTATTTTTTTTCCTTCTCCTCTCTCCACCATGGCTGTTACAATGGTGACTCAACCACTCTTGAATATATGCTCTTATAATGTTAAAGGTTTAAATATTGCTTCTAAGAGAGGGCAAATCTTGTACCAAATGCACAAATATAAAGTCAATTTACTTTTCCTACAAGAAACTCACTTTCAGACTGATTCTCTTCCAAACCTTTTCCACCAGATACTTTAATCGGTGGTTCCATAGTACTAATCCTGTTCAGAAGGCTAAATGAGTTTCTATTGCTTTTCACAAAACCTTGCCTATTGACTTAATTGACTAATTAGCAGACCCCTTAGGGACGGTATGTCTTCGTCAAGTTCTCCCTTTGGGGAATAAATTTACAGGGGCCAAAATATATCTGCCAAACACTAACCAAAGTCAAACAGCGATGGGATATCTGGAAATATTGTTTGGTTTCATGGAAGGGAGACTCATTATGGGTGGTGATTTTAATCTTCCAATGGACCCGCAGTTGGATACCTCTTCATCAAGAACTGCAGTTCCACTATCTAGGTTGAAGATGTTGAAGCGTATTCTATACGACCACCATTTAATAGATGTCTGGAGGATATTGCATCCTAAATCAAGAGATTACACTTATTTCTCTCCAGTCCATCAATCCTATAGTCGAATTGACTATTTTTTTGTGGACCATAGCTGTCTTGACTGGTCACCAACATGTGATATTGGTACTATGGTTTGGTCAGACCATGCACCTCTTTTTCTGACATTTAAAATTCCTTCGGTTCCATTTAGAGAATGGACATGGCATCTGAATGATGCATTACTGGTAGATCCAGAATGTTCTACTTATATTACGGAAACTATTTCAAACTTCCTGACTGACCATGCTTTAGACTCTACCGCACTTACCATTCAATGAGAGGCCCTGAAAGCAGTTTTGAGAGGGTCTTTTATTCAATTAGGTGCCCGACTGAAAAAGAAGCGATTAGCAGACATTACAATGGCGGTCCAAAAGCTTAGAACTTTAGAAATAGAACATAAGTGCTCAAATACGACTGAAACATTACTGGAGGTTGCCTCCGCTCGGACGTGTTTGCGCAACTTATATGAATCTTCGGCCCGTTCATATGCGGGTAAATTGGCACTATATCAGTGCAAATTTAGCGATAAAAGTGGGAAGTCGCTGGCTCGATCCTTAAATCCACAACAGACTCCTACTTTCATTTCACAGCTTCAGGGACCAAATGGAGAAATTATATCTTCACCCTCCTTAATTATGAAAAAATTCAGCGATTTCTATCAGTCTCTCTACAATATATCCCCGCACCAACTACTAAGCTCACCTGCTACTGAAGAGGATAATGTGGCATCCTATATAGCAGATACTTCATTACCTTCCTTAGATGAAGATACAATAGAAGAAATTTTTTTGCTAAGATCTTAGCTAGTCGCCTACAACCATTACTGCCCCAACTAATACATCTGGACCAGGTTGGCTTTGTCAGCGATCGAGAGGCTAGAGATAACACGCTTAAAGCCCTCCTGCTGACGGATTATGCCCGTACTCAAGGTATTCCTCTTTGCCTACTAACGGTTGATGCCGAAAAGGCGTTTGACCGTGTTGGTTGGAAGTTTTTACGATCTTCTCTTCAACAGATTGGCATTGGTCCATATATGATAGCACGGTTATGTCCTTATATCTATCACCATCAGCTAGAATTAGGGTGAATGGATCTTTGTCTCCTGCTTTCCCTATTTTCAATGGAACACGTCAGGGTTGTCCATTGTCGCCTCTGTTGTATGTTATTAAGATGGAACATCTGGCAAACGCATTGCGCCAAAACAAAATATTACAGGCATTCAGGTAGGTCCTCTTCATGCAAAATTGGCTCTTTTTGCAGATGATTTGCTTTTATTTGTAACAAAGCCCCATACCTCTTTTCCTTCTATACTCCTAGAATTTCAGAGATTTGGTGAAGTCAGTAATTTTAAAGTCAACTATAGTAAATTAGAACTTCTTAATATATCCTTATCGCAAACAAATATCAAGCGAATATCGAATAACTTTTCTTTCAGGACCTGCCCAGTGTCGGTTCGATATTTAGGGATTAATATACCAGCTTCAACATCACAATTATACTCCTTAAATTTTCTCCCGATGCTCCATAAAGTTCAAATGGCTTTGACATCTTATGCATTTAAGAGACTTTCATGGTTTGGTAGAATTAATACCCTTAAAATGGATCTACTCCCTCGCCTCCTATATATGTTTCAAACGATTCCAATCCATCTCCCGGCCTTGTTCTTCCGTAAAATCCCTCGGCTATTTTCTAAGTTTATATGGAATTCAGCCCGGCCTAGAATTAGCTTTGGGACACTATCCCTTCCGAAAAACCAAGGTGGGGTAGGGGTACCAGATGTTTCTATCTATCATAAAGTGACCATATTAACACGTATTATTGAATGGTTTCACCACTCCTCATCTAAGCTATGGGTACAATTAGAAGGACACATAAACCCTATAGATCTCTGTGCCCTTCCGTGGACTTCGTCTATTCTACGAAAAGGCCTCTCAATTCCAGCAGATCTTACTAGGCAAACACTACATATATGAGTCAAGAAAAGGCAGGTGATCCATTGAGACCCATAAATGCCATACCCATGCCTCCATCCCTGGTACATTGAAAATGAAAAGAGAAAATGGGCTGTGGGACTTTAAATGAGGCATGGATGGGCGTAGGAAAAAGTCTAGGATGGAGAAATGAAAATGAGCAATGAGTGAAAAAGAAGGTTGAATGGTTTGAGAACCAAAATTAGAATGTAATTGGGGGAAGGGAGGGGAAGGAAAAACAAAAAATAAAAAACAAAAAGGGAGCAAAGGAAGAGGGGAGTGAATATGTAAATGATGTGCTGGTGGATGCCTAATGGGAATAATGTGTAATGGGTGCTGGGAGAAATTGAACAAAAAAGGGGGTTAATGATATAACATGACTGAAAGGGTTAACAGCCAACTGTCACTACTTGCTCCAGCCATGTCTCAACAATGAATTGCGATTATGTCTATGTGATAACTTCTATTTACATTATGCCTTTGTTTGCATGATCTATGTGTACTTTTACCATGATACAGATCTCCATTCTTTAGACTGACTATGCAGCATGTATACCTGGCTACAGACCACTCCCCAACGGGACAGTGATGTTTACCAATTTTTGATATCTTAGACCCTTTTCCCCATGCCCATCCATGAGTCCATGCTCTGGAATATCAAGTAAAGCTTGCCCAACTATGAATCTATTAAGTGTATTCTTGACTTTTTAACTGGATAATCATTTTCACTGGTTCTGTATGTCCATTTAACTGTCATTACTTGCTTCAGCCATGTCTCAACAGTGAATTTTGATCATGTTTTTGTGATAACCCCTATTTATACTATGCCTTTGTTTGCATGATCCATGTGTACTTTTACCATGATACAATACATTTTTATATTTATATCCATGCCTTGATCTCCATTCTTTAGACTGACTATGCAGCATGTATATATGGCTACAGACTATTCCCCAACGGGACAGTGATGTCTACTCATTCTTGATATCCTAGACTTTTTCCTACGCCCATCCATGCCTCATTTAAAGTCCCACAGCCCATTTTCTCTTTTCATTTTACTACATATATGAGATCGCATGATACCCATCTATAAAATATAAAAACAAATGAGCCCCATGACCCCCTTCTTTGGAACACCCGATTTTTTACCAGCCTTACACTCATCTGTGTTTGTTTGGCCCTTGGTATAAACAGGAACATAGAAAAATTGCTCAAGTCCTACAGTCGGACCCATTATTAACGGTAGCCTCTTCATCTACGATGCTCTCTTATAATCCTACACAGTGGCTACAGAGGCATCAAGCTTTATGTTATATACAATCTATTCCATCAAAACAAGATATTTATGCCAAACCAACTGCCTTTGAATCTCTGCTTTTGCAAGAGGAGCCAATATCACACTCGGTCTCTGCATTATACTCTATTCTGCTGTTATCAATCCATTCAGATCTCCCCCCTACCAACGGAAATGGGAAAAAGACCTCCAACAGACTTTAACTACATCGGATTGGAAAAAAAGCGTTATTTTGACTCATAAAATGTCAATAGCTACAAAAACTCAAGAGAAGGGATATAAACTGGTGAGTAGATGGTATAGGTGCCCCTCTACCCTCCATCAATTTAACCAGGATATATTTGATATCTGTTGGCGTTGTCAAGAGTCAAAGGGAAATATGATCCATATCTGGTGGGATTGTCCCCCAGTGAGAAGGTTTTGGAAATATATATGGAATTTATCTATATGGATCTATATGGAAAACTAGTGGATACAACTATCCACGCATCACCCAGAGTGGCTCTCTTAACTATGACTCCAGGATCTTTAAAGAAAGCGAAGGAGGATGTGCTTAGACACTTCCTCGCTGCAGCCAGAGCAGTCATTCCACGACATTGGAAATCAACGAGAGTACCCTCCCTGGGGGAATGGGCAATTGAAATGGACTATATTAGAGATCTGGAAGGTCTGTTGGCACGGGAAATGGGAAGAGAAGAACAGTTCTCTCATACTTGGTCCGTTTGGTCCAAGTTTCGACATTCATCTGAGTTTCCAAATTGGGTTAAGGGAAGTTCTACCACTGTTTAGCTATGTTGGAGTGAACATAATTGTATTTGTCTTCATAACTCTCCCTCCCCTATTTCTTATTTTTTTTTTCCCCCTCTCTCGTGGAATAATATCCGATCCACTCTATAAGCTAATAGGGGAGCACCCCTTTTTTTATTTATATTTTTCCCCCTTTTTTTTCTTAGATAGGGAAGATTTGTACTGAAGATATGTAAGAATATATACTGTATTCTGAAAGTATATGTAGATGGTCTCCATATATATATATCTATTTTGTTTAGGGTAAATCCCTGTAATAATTATATAAACTAATAAAATAATATTGAATCAAAACATCCTACCTTTATACTACCTGCAAGAAATGAGCTGCCCCTCCGAAAAGGGACAACTCCTTTCAACAGAAGTTGCATATACTAAGCCTAGCATATATTATGAAACTTTTCTCAATGGAAGTGCATAAAAGAGTTCTTCAAATCACCCCCATCTGGTGGCAGTGCAAAGTCACGACAACCAACAGTTGCTCCGTAGAAATGCCGGCCAGAAATCAGGCATTTCCTATTTTGAACACGACGGGTCTCCAGCCTTTGCCCTAACTTATCTACCCCAAAGTTCAGTTCTTAGTTGTGCTGCAGATGGAGAGAAACAGCAACAGCTCTCCTGATGCTCAGCAGAGTAGATTACCCCAAGTAGTGGAGGGCAAAGTTATTGAGTTCCAAAGGATTGAACTCCAGAGACAAAAAAAAAAAAAACAGCAAACAAAGTCCTGTCTTTTAAGTATAGAACCGAGGATCCGGCAAAACAAGGAGTTTCCATTTTGTGTCAAAAGTCTCAATGGAGTACACAGCATCCTCTCGCTCCTTATTACAAATAACCACCCGATCCGCATGTATGTGCCGACCATAGTTCCATTCTTGCTTTAAACCAATCGGCCATAGCAGCTGAGCATACAAAGTATCTACGGGCATTAGGTACTTTCAGGTGGTCCCAAACAAAGTCCGCATACCACCTCTCACGATAGGCCTTGACTTTGAATAAAAGGTCTCTAGGAACATAGGGGTATTCCCAGCCGTATTCGGCGGCCACTTTCTTGTTGAGGAGCCGCTGCAAACTTGAAATGTGAGGAAGGGTAGCACGGTCTCCTCTCCCAGGTAAAACAATAGCGTCCGGGGATCTAGGCACTTTCACTGCCTCAAGTTTTTGCAAAGGCGCCCGCAGTGGCATACGTCCAGCCTTAGTGGTAGGCATGCAGGTACGGGCAATGCAAGTGTGGGAACACTTCCTTCCTCACGTGTAGGGGCCTCCACCCAGGGGTGTGGTTTCCCCAGAGTTCATGGGTGATCCCTCTATAACGCTTCGGGGTGAGGGTAGTGGAATTCTGTCCCAACCCTTCCTGGCAAATAGTTCATCCACCTCGAAATCATCCCCCACTTTGGAAGACGATTCCAAATCGGAAGTGTCACACTCCTCCGCTGGCAGGTAGTCTCTAGTAGACACAGACTCACTGTCTTTTAAAAGTTTCTGTGGGTCGGGTATCCAAGCATCCCCAATGGTACGGACACTGAGCTTCCTCCCCTTCCCCTGCAAACTTTTCACCACAATGTCCCCAGCCTCCTTACCATCCCCTGACGTGGATCTCCTGGAGGTCCCTCCGGGTTGGATCTCCGGTTCAGGCAGGTGCTGGGGTGAACCTCGACCGCGACCGCGGGAGGCTGTTACGTAGCCCACCTTTCTCTTGGCAGGCGGGATGGATGTCTCAGTAGTAACGGAGGCAGCATCCGCTGTAACATCCGTCGCTGGCTCTGTGGTGGCTGGGACTTTATCCGCTACAGCCGTAGTGATGCGCGTGGGCCTGGCCACTGGGGCATATTTCTCTTCCTCGGAAGTAAGCAACCCTGTAACAAAATTGACCTGGTACACTCGGGGTGACTCGGTGGGCTGTTCTACCTCGAACAAAAACTCCCCACAGATCAGGCATCTTCCGCACGGCTAGTCCTTGGCAACTCGGACAGAGCATGCCCAGGGCCTCCGCATCCCGGCAGGTGTAAAGTACAAAGCGGCCCCGGGGCTTGAGCCGAATACCCGTATCCACCAGGGGGACAGTGATGGAAGCAATATCCATGGCTGAGGTAGTCAGGAACACCTGGGGTCCCGGTGGAAGAGGAATCAATGAATTGGCGGACATAATGCTTCTTCTCCACTGGTTTGGCTCATACTGTTCCTTTGGCGCCAAAGACACCACGCGCAACACACACTTTAGGTGGGGCTCCTCCCCCTTTTCCCCTTCTGCACGCAGCTCGCGGGCCTTTCCTAGTTCTGGACACGCCCACGAACTACGCACCCAGAAAAAACTCAAACACAGTCCTGTATCTCCATTTTCTTCAATAAAATGTAACGCAGTCCAACTTTCACAATGGCCGAAAAACAGTCCAACCTCTGGGGGGTACCTGCAGAATCCCGGACCCGAGCCCTCACGTGCAGCACACGGACCTTTTTCTCACCTGGCTCACTTGTGAGATAAGGCACACCGTACTATATGTCCATACCCTCTTGTTTGAAGAGGTTTAGCAGTGTTCACAATTGTTGGGTCCTGCAGCGAGTTACCTCCCTTCAGCTGGTTCTCACCCCTAGAGTGTAGGGGAGAGTCTATTGTAGGTGCACCAATAAGGCCAATGTCCAGACAAGGTTAAACCTTAATAAAGGAAGGTTTATTTTCTTTATGCTGGAAACTGGATAGGAAAGTTGAAGTTGAAGAATGAAGGAACAGGGAGGCAGGTTCAGGCACATGGCGCTTAATCTCACCACTAGGGATGAGCTTCGAGTTCGAGTCGAACTCATGTTCGACTCGAACATTGCCTGTTCGCCCGTTCGCCGAACAGCGAACAAATTGGGGTGTTCGCGGCAAATTCGAAAAATCTATGGGAGAAATCTAAAGTGCTAATTATAAAGGCTTATATGCAAGTTATTGTCCTAAAAAGTGTTTGGGGACCCGGGTCCTGCCCCAGGGGACATGTATCAATGCAAAAAGAAGTTTTAAAAACGGCCGTTTTTTCGGGAGCAGTGATTTTAATAATGCTTAAAATGAAAAAATAAAAGTGAAATATTCCTTTAAATTTCGTACCTGGGGGGTGTGTATGATATGCATGTGAAGTGGCGCATGTTTCCCGTGCTTAGAACTGTCCCTGCAAAAAGTGTCATTTTTGAAAGAAAAAAATGCATTTAAAACTGACTCGCGGCTATTAATGAATTGTCGGCTCCCGGCAATACATACAAAAGTCATTGAGAAAAAAAAAAAAAAAAGCGTGGGGGTTCCCCAGAATTCAATTACCAGGCCCTTCAGGTCTGGAATGGATATTAAGGGGATCCCCGCCGCAAATAAAAAAAAAATTGACGTGGGGTTCCCCCAAATATCCATTCCAGGCCCTTCAGATCTGGCATGGATTTTAAGGGGAACTCCACCCCAAATTAAAAAAAAAATGGCGTGGAGTCCCCCTAAAAATCCATACCAGACCCCTTATCTGAGCACGCAACCTGGCCGGCCGCAGGGGAAAAGGGGGGGACGAGAGAGCGGCCCCCCCTCCCTCCTGAACCGTACCAAGCCACATGCCCTCAACATGGGGAGGATGTCCCCATGTTGATGGGGACAAGGGCCTCATCCCCACAACCCTTGCCCGGTGGTTGTGGGGGTCTGCGGGCGGGGGGCTTATCGGAATCTGGAAGACCCCTTTAACAAAGAGGACCCCCAGATCCTGCCCCCCCCCCCATGTGAATTGGTAAGGGGTACATTGTACCCCTACCATTTCACGAAGAAAGCGTAAAAAAATGTTTAAAAAAAACACACAAACACCTTGAAAAAGTCCTTTATTTAAAAAAAAAAACAAAACATTCCAGCGGTGAAATCCAGTGTCCCGCGGCGATCCCGATGTCCAGCGCTGTCCTTCATTGGTTGTGCCTGAGCGGACCTGATGGGGAACTCCCTCTCAGTATTTTAAATGTATAGACCCGCCCCTTCTAAAGTTCCCCATCAGGTCCGCTCAGCGGACCAGATGCGGAACATGAGAAGGGGCGGGTCTATACATGTATTACCAAAGTGAGAGCAGTTCCCCATCAGGTCCGCCTCCTCGGTATGTCGGACCCGCCTACGTCATTGGCTTGAGCGGGGAACTTCCTTCACTATGTAAATTTAAATTACACAGTGAAGGAAGTTCCCCGCTCAAGCCAATGACGTAGGCGGGTCTGACATACCGAGGGGGCGGACCTGATGGGGAACTGCTCTCACTTTGGTAATACATGTATAGACCCGCCCCTTCTCATGTTCCGCATCTCGTCCGCTGAGCGGACCTGATGGGGAACTTTAGAAGGGGCGGGTCTATACATTTAAAATACTGAGAAGGAGTTCCCCATCAGGTCCGCTCAGGCACAACCAATGACGGACAGCGCTGGACATCGGGATCGCCGCGGGACACTGGATTTCACCGCTGGAATGTTTTTTTTTTTTTTTTTTTTTTAAATAAAGGACTTTTTCAAGGTGTTTGTGTGTTTTTTTAAACATTTTTTTACGCTTTCTTCGTGAAATGGTAGGGGTACAATGTACCCCTTACCAATTCACATGGGGGGGGGCGGGATCTGGGGGTCCTCTTTGTTAAAGGGGTCTTCCAGATTCCGATAAGCCCCCCGCCCGCAGACCCCCACAACCACCGGGCAAGGGTTGTGGGGATGAGGCCCTTGTCCCCATCAACATGGGGACATCCTCCCCATGTTGAGGGCATGTGGCTTGGTACGGTTCAGGAAGGAGGGGGGGCCGCTCTCTCGTCCCCCCCTTTTCCCCTGCGGCCGGCCAGGTTGCATGCTCGGATAAGGGGTCTGGTATGGATTTTTGGGGGGACTCCACGCCATTTTTTTTTTAATTTGGGGTGGAGTTCCCCTTAAAATCCATGCCAGATCTGAAGGGCCTGGAATGGATATTTGGGGGAACCCCACGTCAATTTTTTTTTTATTTGCGGCGGGGTTCCCCTTAATATCCATTCCAGACCTGAAGGGCCTGGTAATTGAATTCTGGGGAACCCCCACGCTTTTTTTTTTTTTTTTCTCAATGACTTTTGTATGTATTGCCGGGAGCCGACAATTCATTAATAGCCGCGAGTCAGTTTTAAATGCATTTTTTTTTCTTTCAAAAATGACATTTTTTGCAGGGACAGTTCTAAGCACGGGAAACATGCGCCACTTCACATACATATCATACACACCCCCCAGGTACGAAATTTAAAGGAATATTTCACTTTTATTTTTTCATTTTAAGCATTATTAAAATCACTGCTCCCGAAAAAACGGCCGTTTTTAAAACTTCTTTTTGCATTGATACATGTCCCCTGGGGCAGGACCCGGGTCCCCAAACACTTTTTAGGACAATAACTTGCATATAAGCCTTTATAATTAACACTTTAGATTTTGAACGTTCGAGTCCATTGTATTTAATAGGGTTCTAAAGTTTACACGAACATTTTGTCTGTTCGCAGGTTCTGGTGCGAACCGAACAGGGGGGTGTTCGGCTCATCCCTGCTCACCACTCAATCTCCAGTGGCTCTGCTTATCCGGATAGTCCCCTCTCATGGTCCTAGCAACCGGAATGACACTCGGGCGTTCACTTAAGTTTCTTTTAAGATACGATCGGGAGATCCTCTGCCACAGAATCTCTGAGCCCCGAACTTCTCAGCGCTTGTAACTCAAGAACAGGTGCAAGTTGCTGCACATTACAAGGCCTTGGATGAATAATGGAATCCCTCCTGAAGTTTACCGGGCCTCTCTTTCTCCGTGAACTCTAACCGGTCCATCAGAAAGGTCCTCCCCGGCCTCCTCTTCTTAGAGCGGGTCCCCTCTCAGGGGCACCCTGGGATTCCTCCTCTTAGAGATGAGCCCCAGCTAAAGGTGCTGGGCCCAATGGCGAAGCTTTAAAAAAAGGGAGGGGACTAGGAGATGGGGAAGGGGGAGAGAGGAAGCAAGTGTAGCCACTAGTACACAGGGATTCTGTTTGAAAGCCTGGTTCTGATCAATGCACCCGGTTGGGTGTTGTTGCTGTAACCATATTATGTAGACAAAAAGGGGGAGGTAGCCCGATTAAGGGCAGGCTTAGGGGTTACTTGTGGCAACAAATGATATGATCGTGAGCCAATAAATGAAATTAATTGACTTGTTTATTAAGTATCAAAAAATGAATATACAATATACTAAAGTGATAAAATGGTACCAATCAAATACCATACACATTAAATACTAACAAGACATACTCGGACAAACATATAACATTTAACACAAGTCCGAATGCTGTGGTTCAGCCTAGAGTATTACACAGCCAATGGGAAGTGCCCAGAGTAATTCCCTAAAAAGGGATAAGATTTGGATACTAGGTGCGAATTGCACACTATAACTTCAAGTGGGTGTGATTGACTAAGGGCTGAACCTGAGTGGGGAAGGTGGGTCAGGGGAAGGAGAGAGGACTGGAAATCCTGGGATATATCCTGATGTTTACTGGATGAATTGCTACTTTTGACGTGGATAAATTATAATTGAAATAAAGTCTCTGTAATTGATACACATCCAAAGGTTTCAAAGAAGCGACATATCAATTGTTCATAAAGATCAAAGTGAATTGTTGAAAAGGGTCTCTTCAGATATTGATTACATTTCTATTCAGGTGGATCATAAACAGTTTAGCTTTAGGAAGTAGGTTTTCAATATTCATTCAAAAGTCTATACAACAAAGCATTTTTGTAAAGCCTGCTACACGCAAATTGTGGTTACTGTGCTCCTTTAAATATGAGGCATTAATTATGTTAATGCTAGCACGTAGATTGAATATATTGCTAAACATTTCCACAGTCGTTGCCTATGGTGACAGCCTCTATGCTATTGATCCCTTTGAGTGTCTTGCCATCTGAAGTAAAGATTCATACGTTATCAGGGTGTTTGCGCCGTGTGTTCCACCGTGTTCACAAATACGAGTTCAGATAGCGGTGGCTGCGGCTTACCTTGCGGGTAACTGGTATGAGGGGTGAAAGAGGCTGCGGCAACCTTATCCATCGAAGGGATACTCTAATGGAGCGTAATGATAGTGCGTGTGCATGTGAAGGGAGTGGAGAATTCCTACTGCCCCTCAGTGAAAATCTCTTGCTGCTTTGTTTTCATCGCTGGACTTCTATCTGTCCCGCCGTCCTGGCCGTTCAAACGCCACTCAGCGTCACGTGACTGGTGTCGGCTGGTGACGTCAACGCGTTTCGCCGTACACAGTGGCGTAGCTTCGTCTCGGACTGCAGCCCCAGGCTAAAAGCTCCTGGGACCGATGCACACGCGCACCCCTGGCCTGGAGGGCCAGGTCACGCGACCCGAATTCCAGAACTCTCGACTCCAGGCAGCGTCTGCCCTTATGTATCCTCTCCCGGCATGCACAGCAGGTTGACCACACCCACTGTGCTACTGCCGAGAGAGGAAACCCTAAGGCACAGCACTGTCACCAGTGGTTCAACCCTGACCTGTCATGGCAGTGCCACCTACAGGCCACAGGGAACTGCACCCCAGTACAACACTTGCAGAAACAAAGTAACAGAACCTATCAATAAAAGCAGTCTGAGCCTGGCTACTAGCTCAGACCAACCCCTAAATTTAGGCACATAGCACCCCTCAAAGTAGAGGGGCGCTACATACTCAAAGCAGAACTAACCTATAGATTTAATGGTTCCCCAAAGCATACATTGAAGGCATGCCATGAAAGATAACTGTCACAACTGCCTGTGCTTTAAACCAAAACGTCAATCCATCAAGTAGCTGGCGTCATCACATGTGCAGCACCATGGCAACTGCAGATCAAACAAAGGTGATGATGGCATCTTCCTTGGCTACAGAAAATAGAAGGATTTAGTTCTGCTTTAAGGGATAAGTTCACTGTTTTAGAAAAAAATTATAAATGCACATTTTTTTGCAGATAAAAAAAAAATGTGCATTTATTTTTTTTATTTTTTTGGAGCATGTAAAGCATTGCACCAGTGATCAGCAGATCACTGGTGCAATGCAGGTCTTCAGCAGATCTGCCACTGTATCTGTGTGCCTGTACATCCTATACGGGCAAGCAAATACAATCTGACAGAAGAGAGAATGAAATATGAACATCAAAAACTACAAGCTGACAGCTGTAAAGGCTGCTGGACCTTGTGGTTTTCCATTCACAATGTGAATGAGTGACATGGCCAGGCAGGCAGAGGCCCACTCGGCCACGTTTCTTAAAAATTGTGACAGTTAGTGGGGGGTAGAGAAGATCAGCTAGCTGTCAGATCGGGGAATAAGACCAGTCCGTTCATAAAATGTTACATGTAACACTCCGAATTTGGGTGTAACATGTAACATGTTACTAACGGTGAAAGTAATCCTTTAAGCGATGCTTTATTCCTTCTTTGCCCTGCTTTAACTATTTTTCTCCTGATACTACATTGTTTCTAACTGTAGCGGCCTCCTCACCCCGACCTCTTTAGCTAGGGGTATGTCGAGCGACAGAGTGAGGTGCGCTACGGCCCATGTCCTCCCCATGCATGTGGGTGAGGTGAAGGCCAATATCAATCTTTTCCTCGGGCCAAATGTGTGCTGGTTATGAGGGTCAGTCCTTCCGTGCCGGAATCTCCCTTTGTTCCCATCAACAGAGTCCATACACCCATCAAAGTCCAAACTCAGGTTTATTGCGTATCTCCACATACAGTCAAATGCAACGGCATGATACGATGGGGAAGCAGGTCGAGGCACTGTACAGGTTCCTAGTCCCTACACTCCCTGTGCTATGACCAGGGGTTGCAGGAGTCTTGATGGAAGCTCCTCCGCTGCGCTGAAGCCCATATCAGGGGAAGATGTCCTCCAAGGGAGTTACTGAAGGCCCATCCGTCACCGGGTTGACGCTACACCGGGTCTTCGGACGGGTGACCCCCCCCAGCCTCCTCACCTCAGATGCGGGTCCCCTCGCAAGGGGCGCCCTGGAGCAACTTCACCCTTGCGGGACCCAGTCGGAGTCACCGGGTCCCAGGCCTCCCTAATAGTACCTCACCCCAGGCTGAAGGTGCCCGGGATGGACTCCATCTTCGTTCCGACCAGGCCTTGGGCACCTAGGCCGGAACCTTGAACCGCCCGCACCCAGGCCTAAGGTGCCTGGGTGCGTGAAGGGGTGACCCCCTCCCACAAGAACAACTGACAGGCGACGACGACCTTGTGGCGCGGGTGTCTCCCCCTTTTATATCCTCCCATCGACACCACGGCGGGTTCCCCGCCCCAGCCGTACCATCGCCAGGAAGGAACCAAAAAAAGGGTAACACTGTGATAGCGATTCTACCTCGAGCCAGCAGGTACACTGACACCCACTGGTCAAAGAGAATATTACACCACCCAATCCTCCACGAATAAGAAAAGGGGTCTAATCCCTGACATAATTACACACCTGGGTCTCTCTACCCCCAGGTGTATCCCACTAACTTTGAAGACCCCGCTACACACTCCCCCTGGTGATTTGACGCTGGTCCCCAGCGTCAGGTGCACACCCATGTCTCCCAAGGAGGGTTGACATGAAGTGGGCCCCAGAGGCTATCCCTAATATTTTGGATACTGTATGTGCCAAGACCTGCTCAAAAAAAAAACCTATAAAACATTAAAACTTTTGTATAAAACATCTGTCATGTACACATATACAATCCCTCCCGTCACTGTCTAAGAACCACCCCATACTCAGTAGTCTTGACCGACGAATCTCCTGCAGAAGGGAAACAAAAAAAAAAACATCCTAACACTCTGTGTTAACTTGGCATGAGTGGGTCCGTCAGCCGAGAGACCCACTCACTCCAATAAGTAAGTAATGCATGTGTAACATTTTCAAACAACCGTTGCACAACACTGCCACCTGGTGACAGTGCTGCGGTAATGACACTTGGTTAGATCTTCATTCTTCCTGCTTTCCTACTCTAACTCTACCCCAAAAGTCTCTGCCTTTGGCACATGAAGAAAAGGGAGAAAAAAAACAACAGCTCCCAAATCTCCAGTGAGTAAAAGAAAAGCCCAAATCAAAACAAAAGTAGGGCACAGTTCTAGGCGTCTGGGAATGTCTCTTCCAGAAAGTTTCAATAGCAACAAGATAGGAGCTCACTTTTCCTATAAATAGAACCTTGGATCCGGCAGAAACAGGGGCTTCAGGTGCCCGTCAAACACTTCCACCGAATACTCAACATCCTCTCCATCTTTCCTGCAGATGAGCACCTTATCGGCATGAATATGGCGCCCAAGTCTCCAATCAGCTCTGCAGTCCTTGAACTTTTTAGACACAGGCGGCGAACATGACAGGTATCGCCTGGCATGGGGTACTTTAAGCTTTTCCCATACAAACTCGTCATACCACCTTGGTCGCAGGACCTCGACTTCATACAATAGGTCCCGAGGCAAGTAGGGGTACTCCCACCCATATTCACGGGCGACTCTCTGGGAGAAAAGTCTCTGCAACCTGGCTAGAGGCGGCATCACATCTCGCTCACCTTCTCCTGGCTGTACGATGGCCTCCGGGTGCCGAGGTACCTTTACCATCTCGGGTTTCTTTGTGTTTGGTTGGGCAGTCACTTCGCCCTGGTCAGCGCGCACGGGAAACTCCGCAAAGGCTTTGATCTCTCCCTCCGGAGTGGCAGTTCCTGTGATGCAGTTGAGGCGTAGGGCCCGGGGCCTTTCCGTGTGTGGTTCAACCTCAAAAAGAAACTCCTTGCATGCTTCGCATCGCCCGAATGGCTTTAGTTGGACCACCAGTCCCGAGCATCCGGGACAGATCACACCGAGGGCCTCTGTGTCTCTGCATGAATACAAAGCCAACTGTCCTCGGGGCCTGAGCCTTATCCCCGTGTCTGTAATGGATGCAGCAAATGCAGTCATCTTGAAAGGATAAGGTACCGGCATCCACGGGGAGCCTGAGTTCACTCCGACCACTGGCTGCTCCATCACACGCTGACCTCGCGCCGGAGTCTCCACGTGCATCTCCACACGTGGCCAGACTCCTCCCACGACTTGCACGTTTTCGCGGGCTTCCTTCAGTCTCCTCCCACGAATTGCGTAGTCATGGGGTGCCTCGTGGCGCAGTGCAGCAAAAGTCCCCACATGTAGTTCGTCACACGGCTGGACTCCTCCCTCTTCCCGCTCTTTCTGCATGGGCCTCTCCCAGTTTTTCAGGGAAATTTCCACGACTTCGAGCACAGGGATGCACTTTGGCCAATCACATGGCCGACCTGCTCGGACCTCCTCCGGGCAGCAAAGTTCAAACACAGCCGTTCCAAACCTCAGGGTTAATTCACGTTCGTATCCCGGACGAGCCCCCACGTGTAGCGGCCTCCTCACCCCGACCTCTTTAGCTAGGGGTATGTCGAGCGACAGAGTGAGGTGCGCTACGGCCCATGTCCTCCCCATGCATGTGGGTGAGGTGAAGGCCAATATCAATCTTTTCCTCGGGCCAAATGTGTGCTGGTTATGAGGGTCAGTCCTTCCGTGCCGGAATCTCCCTTTGTTCCCATCAACAGAGTCCATACACCCATCAAAGTCCAAACTCAGGTTTATTGCGTATCTCCACATACAGTCAAATGCAACGGCATGATACGATGGGGAAGCAGGTCGAGGCACTGTACAGGTTCCTAGTCCCTACACTCCCTGTGCTATGACCAGGGGTTGCAGGAGTCTTGATGGAAGCTCCTCCGCTGCGCTGAAGCCCATATCAGGGGAAGATGTCCTCCAAGGGAGTTACTGAAGGCCCATCCGTCACCGGGTTGACGCTACACCGGGTCTTCGGACGGGTGACCCCCCCAGCCTCCTCACCTCAGATGCGGGTCCCCTCGCAAGGGGCGCCCTGGAGCAACTTCACCCTTGCGGGACCCAGTCGGAGTCACCGGGTCCCAGGCCTCCTTAATAGTACCTCACCCCAGGCTGAAGGTGCCCGGGATGGACTCCATCTTCGTTCCGACCAGGCCTTGGGCGCCTAGGCCGGAACCTTGAACCGCCTGCACCCAGGCCTAAGGTGCCTGGGTGCGTGAAGGGGTGACCCCCTCCCACAAGAACAACAGACAGGCGACGACGACCTCGTGGCGCGGGCGTCTCCCCCTTTTATATCCTCCCATCGACACCACGGCGGGTTCCCCGCCCCAGCCGTACCATCGCCAGGAAGGAACCAAAAAAAGGGTAACACTGTGATAGCGATTCTACCTCGAGCCAGCAGGTACACTGACACCCACTGGTCAAAGAGAATATTACACCACCCAATCCTCCACGAATAAGAAAAGGGGTCTAATCCCTGACATAATTACACACCTGGGTCTCTCTACCCCCAGGTGTGTCCCACTAACTTTGAAGACCCCGCTACATAACATTATAGGTATGTAAGGGGGCCTCTAATGGGGGCACTCAAGTAGGGGGGACACTAATGGGGATCCTGATGTAAGAGGGACTCTAATGCAAGGGGGGATGCTGATGGGGACCCTGATGTAAGAGGAACCTCAATGTAAAGGGGGGATCTGATGAAAACATTTATTATGTAAGGGAGTAACTGATGGAGTAACTGATGGGGATACTGATGTAAGGGGGGGGGGTCCGTTGCTTTGTTTTACTAAAGTTCTTTTTTTTTTATTCTGAATTATATTATGCTGATAACAAAAAAGAAAGTAAAGAAGAGTTAAACATATTCATTCATTTAGAAAATTTTAATTTATTCCTAAAATTAGTCTTTTTATTGGCCTGAATTCGTTTGTAAAATATACGATATGGCCCTTGTGCTGAAAAGTTTGGAGACTCCTGCACTAAAGGTCACTTTTACTCTTATGCCCTGTACACACGATCGGATTTATGATGGAATAAAATCTGATGGTGACTTTCATCAGTCTTGCCTACACACCATCAGACAAAATTCAGACCGTCCAAAACGCCGTGACGTACAACACGTACGACGGCACTATAAAGGGGAATTTCAAATCCAACGGCGCCACCCTTTGGGCTGCTTTTGCTGATTTTGTGTTACCGCGTGTTAGTAAAAGTTTGGTGTTAGCCGATTCGCGCTTTCAGTCTCCGTGCTTTTCAGATCGTTTTCTGGTGTTCAGTTGGTGCTTGTGGGTTCGTAGCTGTCTTTCAGTGCGTGTAGTCAGGTCGTATCTGTTTTTCAGTGCTTTCTTGTCTGCTCGTTTACTGGTTTTCAGATCGTTCTTCATAGGACTTGCTGTTCCTCAGTGCGTTCTGTTTAAGTTCGTTCTGACCAGCCGGCCGGTTTCTAGCCATGTTGGAAGTACATTCTCATCGTATAGCTCGTGCTGCGTATGTGCTTGGTGTTGTGGTTAATACTATGACCCAAGCTCAGTCCATGAACAGGGTGAGGAGGAGTTTATGGACCAAGAATTGGTTGCTCCAGCGGGACCAATTCTCTCACATGACTCTGCTGCGGGAAATCCAGGAGAATAATTCTGATGACTACAGGAATTATCTCTGGAAGACTGACCCCATTTTTCACCGTCTGTTGGATTTGGTGTCCCCCTATATCACCAGGCAGGAAACTGTGATGTGCCAGGCCATCACTGCCGAGCAGAGGCTAATCGCCACCTTGCGATACCTGGCGACTGGGAGAAGCCTGCAGGACCTCAAGTTCACGACAGGCATCTCCCCCCAGGCTCTGGGGTTCATTATTCCAGAGACCTGTTCTGCTTTCATACAACTCATGCAGAAGGACTATATTAAGGTAAGTTTTCTCCTTTAACATCACATTTATGTATGCTAATGTATTGTATTTCTTTCATCATTCCCTAATTATCATGATTGTAATATGCTGTGAATGTCCCCTTTGTCCTCATGCATGCTGTACCCTTTTTTTGGCCTACATGCATATTTCCCTTCACTAACCTCTCCAACATGCTATCCTGGGCCCAAACACCCCTAGCCTAGTCACTTAACAATGTATTTTGTCAGCTCCATTGTATTGCTTTCCCTCCCCCCCCCCTCCAATGTGTCCAAATGTTTTGTTTCTCATTACAATCAGGCAGAGTGGTGAAGTGCTTTTTTTTGGATTCCCAAACTCAGCTAGAACCCCTCCCCCCCTAAAATGTGTGCAATGAGCCATCAGAGGGGGTGAGGAATGTGATAATTGTGCCTTCTATTTGTGTCTTTAACTACTCCCCAAAAAACAAATGTTATACTGATGTTGGGCAAGAATGTTTTTGTGTAATCTGCTTGCAATGTTATGTGCAAAAGTCCTAATTTATTTTTTTGGTTTGACTCCACAGTTTCCTTCATCGCCACAGGAATGGCAGACTGTCGCATCCCATTTTGCCAAGCGGTGGGACTTTCCTAACTGCGGAGGGGCAATCGATGGGAAACACGTCCGCATAGTGCCACCACCCCGTTCAGGGTCGTACCATTACAACTACAAGGGGTTTAATAGTATTGTGTTGATGGCGGTGGTATCGGCACACTATGAATTCATGTATGTGGACGTGGGGAAGAATGGCCGGATGTCGGATGGGGGAGTCTTCGCACAGACGGAATTTGCCAAATGTCTCCAGAGTGGTGGCCTGGCACTACCACATGATGAGGAGAACATTGAGGGCCTTCCGTTTGTTTTTATCGCGGATGAAGCTTTCGGGCTGGGACCCCACCTAGTGAGGCCATTCCCCCAGAGGACCCTCACCCCGGAGAGGAGGGTTTTTAATTACCGGCTGGCCAGAGCCCGGAGGGTTGTTGAGAATGCCTTCGGGATAATGGCCAGCTGGTTCCGCCTGTTTCTTACCTCTATCCATATGGCGGAATACAAGATCAATCATATTGTTTTTACCTGCTGCATACTGCACAACTATTTACGCAGAAATGAACCCACTTATCTGAGTTCTGTTGGGCCAGAGGCCGGACTTGCAGACAATGCCCTGACGGGCCTGGATACTGGCAGTATTGGCTTGGCTCCCCAAGGCGCCCGTGAAGTGCGGGATAAATATGTTGATTACTTTGCGGGTAGGGGGGCCATTGCTATGCCAGACAATCTTTTTATAACTTTTAAAAATAAAAAAATAAAAATCTGTGAAAAACTTGATTTCTCATTATTGCTTGTGTTTCTTGAATCTGTCTCCCAAGTTCTCCTAGTACACTTGTAGTGCCAAGTGGCTTTGTCTTTAGTAAATAACCACAATTGTCATGGTAAACAAGAACATATTTTTCAAAATGGTATGAGCATAGAAAGAAGAAGCCACACATTTTTGAGTAGAATTTTTTTTTTACTGTGTGCACAACTTGTGCGTTATCATTTTTTTGGGGACATTCTAAACAGTGTTTTTCCCCCCCAAAAAAGTTTTGGTTTTGCTTAAACACGCATGTTAAAAAAATATATATATATAAAAACAATGGAACTTACAAAGTTCAACCGTTCAAACAAAAACTGAAGGCAATATCAGACAATTATATAGTATTTCTAAAATGTGTTGCTGTTGCCTTCAGGAGATGGGGTGATGACACCCCTGAACAAACCAAATTTGGAAGATGCACACAAATTGTGCGTCAAGCCTCGTACACACGAACGAGTTTCTCTGCAAGAAACGACAAGAAAACTGCCGAGATAGCTTTCTTGCAGAGAAAATCGTTCGTGTGTATGGTTTCTCAACAAGAAAACCGACAAGAATCTCGACGAGAAATATAGAGAACCTGCTCTCTATTTTCTCGTCGAGATTCTCGTTAGCCTGTTTCTCGACGAGAAAATTGTGTGTGTGTACACTTACCTGTCCTCCGGGAAGCCCGCGCATGCTCGAAATGACTTTGACGCATGCGCGGTAGCTTCCTAGGCATAGATAGGGTGTAGCAAGATGGCGGCGATGGCATCGAATGTGACGAGCGCACGCTCCGCGTAGTCGATGACGTCACCGTGTTCGCTCCATTCAAAGAACCGCGGGTTCTTTGAATCGAGCGTGTGTACACATTCGGCCGGGACAAGTTTCTTGACGTGTTTTTTCTTGACGAGATTTTTGGCGGTGTGTACGAGGCTTCAGAATGGGGATTTTCCTCCTGATCCCATGCCAAATGTCAACATGTGCTATCTCCCATCATGGGGGATCAATGGACGTGTTTTGGGGGTGCAAACCCTTCCTCTCACCTACATGAGTTGCGAGGAAGGGGTTGCACCCTCAAAACACGTACCTTGATTTTCTCTGATGGGAGATAGCACATGTTGACACAATGGGGCTTATTTACGAAAGGCAAATCCACTTTTCACTACAAGTGCACTGCCAGTGCACTGAAAGTGCACTTGAAAGTGCAGTCGCTGTAGATCTGAGGGGGAAATACAAGGAAAATAAAAAACAGCATTTTAGCTTGCACATGATTGGAGGATAAAATCGGCAGAGCTTACCCTCATTTCAGATCTATCCCTTAGATTTACAGCGACTTCACTTCCAAGTGCACTTTCAGTGCACTTGTAGTGCAAAGTGGATTTGCCTTTCGGAAATGGGGATAGGAAAGTTACCCCAGGGGGCTTTGTATTGCAACTAAAAATTAAGCAATAGTAAATATAAAGGGTATCATTTATTAAAAAATGCCATGGGGAGAACAAGATTAAGAATAAAACCAGGGCTCTGAATGGGTACATAAAGCATATACATACAAATAATTCAAATACAGCCATATTAGTACATGTATAAAACATATCATGATATCCTGAAATACATTAATCCCCGACGCGTTTCGACCTTTGGGGTCATCATCAGGGGGAAAGAAATAGATGCTCTGAAATGAAAACATTGTATAGGTGAAAATGTTCATGACAACAAGAGCCCTATTGACAATGGAACATCTACAATCTATGTGTTTAATATTAATCATATAATTACCAATTGGTGGCTGGGGAGGAGGCTCCCCTTGTGTTAGGTTTTGAAGAACAACCACGGATCCCATGGCCATGGCCGACACCCCAGGTGGTCCCCATATGAGGAGAGGGCGATGGAGAGAAGCCCCCGGCCGCAGACGCCTGGACAGGCTCCAGGCCTACGAGAAGTTGCACTAATGCCTCACACCCACCAGGCCAAAGAGGGTGGAAGATGGGGGCCGGGGGAGCAGGGGCCGAGACCAAGAAGATGAAACCAAACCGGGCGCCCATAACTGTAAGAAAAATCATGATGGGAGGAGTATTAAGGTGAATGTTCTAATGTAGGTGACTTTATTGTGTGCAAAAATGTGAAAACAAGTGTGAGGTGTGCTGGGTGAAGTGTGTCCATAAAAGGGAATGCAGAGCAAACTGGAAAATATGTTAAAAATAATTGAAAAATTAAAAAATGAGGCAAAAAATAGGAAAAACTGGAAGGGAAATGGTGAGGTAAAGGGCAGTGAGGATATTATGATGATGTACGTGTGGTGTAGATATGATGTGAAAATGTGATGAAAAAGAAAATATGCGAGAAAGAGTGGAGGGGGTTAACCCTGCATGAATGAATGTGTTGTGTGTATGGTGTAAATAAAATAATAAATGTGCTGAACACAAAAAGTTTTTACCTATACTATTGGGTGGTGAATGGTCATTCCTCAAGTCATAAGGGGAAGTAATGGCAGGTATGCTAGAGAAAGCCAGAGATGGGATTCTAAAGCTGATATGATGTATAGTACCTAGGACCCGCTGGATCCAAAAAGATATAGACAAAAAGAGTAAAATCTATTAGAGTCAGAATTGAAGCAAAAATCTGGTGAGTAGCCATATATAAGGTCGGGCATTACTTACTTTCAACCGGAAAAGCTTTTTGGTCTGTTCGCTCTGATGGCTGCATGGGTTTAGTGGTGAATTCCCATGGGGCCCCCTGTTGCTATATAGGTAGAGTATGAGTGGGCGTGCCTGATTGGTCGGATACCCCTACCCATCCCCCCCCGCCCCCCACGGAACACACCTGGCGATGACGAGGCATGGGGCCGCCAGAATGGCGGACCCATGTGCGGCTTCCCTGGCGTTCCGGAAGGAAACAAAACCCCGGCACCGCCGTCACTTCCGTTGGCAAGCCGGCGTGACGTCCGGACGTGCCGCGCATGCAGGCCTTGGACGCCCGGAAAGATCACAGGACGCCGCCGGCAGGTATGGGCTCCCCCAAGCGGCCAATGGAAAGGCCGTCTCAGGGCGAGAGAAAAGGGAGGGAGGAAATGCTCCTCAAGTCTCCCCCCCACAACTGCCGTGAAGCCTGGAGATACTGGACAAATCGTCCATGGCTGCCTACAGGGGCCACACCTGGGTGTACACTTTCGTAAATAACCCCCACTGTGTGCATCTTCCAAATTTGGCTTGTTAAATCACGCAAAAATTTACAAACTTAGGCAAAAAAAAATTGAAATGGTGGCAAAAAAATCATCTTTATACTCTCCCCAAAACATCAATCATGTTTTTAATTTGTTGATCAAAACAATACAGTTTGTGTGTTATAACGTAGATTGCATCTATTCCCTGAATCTGTGGTGTATGACACTGACCTGTTGTGGTGACAATCTCGCACACTTCCTCCACATCTCCTTTCTCCACCTCTTCTTCCTCCACCTCTCCTTCCTCCACCTCTTCTTCCTCCACATCCTGAGGTTTGGGTTCTCTCTGGTCCCCTTCTTTCTGAGGTTGGGGTTCCCTATGTTCTTTCCGAGGTGTGGGATTCCTGGGCTCCTCAGAGTGGTGTGCTCCAAGTCTCCACTCCCCTATGAGAATGAAACAAAAGGTATACTTTAGCACACAGATATTTGAGGTCAGAAATAGGAATATGAAACATTGCTTGGAAGTGGGGTACAATTGTCTTTTTTGGCAGAGTTACAAGCAGAAGACATGTTTTAAAATGTATTTCTAAACTGGAATCCTGACCTTTTTTGTCCAAGTTACACACATGGAGACTCCCCCAAAGTATCCACTGTAGCACCTGTGTGGGAGACCCTAAAAAGGTTGTTCTGGTGTCCCACACAGGTGCTCCAGAGTACAGCTGTGGAAACAGCTTCTGAGTGTCCTGTCCTTTACACTGAATCAAGTTTGAATTTCACATTCTAGTTCAAAACACATCATCTAGACAACAATGTTTATAAACGTTGTTTTAATAGAAATAGGCATGACCAAATGTGGTTTACCTGTATCTGCGCAAAATATCAAATTTTGAGGAGGATTGATGTTTACTACGAACGATTAGACTTTGGCCACTACCCTGAAAGTTGCCATTTTCAAATATCCAACCAGTCAATCAAAGCACATGGAGCAAAACATGCAAGTATAATAATCAAATTATTAATAACACAGGAGAAAAACATACTTTTTACTAGCATTCTTTTGATCTTCCTGTACTGCTCAGCTTCAGGTCAGACCACCTTTTTCTCAGCTGCTCCTTGGATCTCCAGACCCCAAATTTATGGTACAGACTCCTTACCACTTTGCCCATTATTTTGACCTTCCTGAGATTAGTGGTGTTGTATGGCCCATGCTTCCCATCGTAATCTCTCCTCCGCAAGATGTCCATCATCTCCGCCATCTCAGCAAAGGACATATTACTGGCCTTGTATCTTGTCCTGGATCGGGACGTTTCCGGCTCTGGGCTTTCCTCGTCGGAAGTTAAAACAACCCGCACCTACTGTGTCACCGCCATGTCGTCTCCCACTGGGCGTCGAACAAGAAGGGGCGGGGAATATCCGAGGAAGAACGTCAGGGGCGGGATTGTCAGGGGCGGCCGACGTGGGCAGAGTTTCACGCATGCGCAGGGAATATAATGATAACACGCATGTGTCGTAACGACGTTGTGTGCGTGGAGTAAGGATGACTGGAAGTTCCGAATGTCACTGACGAAGGTTAAAATTAAAGTTGGGGCATCAGTGGCCTATAATGATTCATGATTTTAAAGGGCTAGATTGGGATAATATTAGGACAGTTTAGGCTGACCTAGTGTTTTTGTCTTGTGTTTTATCTTGCAGAAAATATGCAGAGTTTCAAGGATCCGGTAATATTCAGAGCTTTCATTGACAAATATAGAGAGCTCACCAATTTATGGGAGATTGAAAACCCATTATACCACAATCGTGATGTTAGGAGGGCAACAATTGTAAAATTAGAGGAATATATGAAGACCTGGATCCCAGAGGCAGACTATAACATGATGAACAATAAAATCAATAATATGAGGAATAGCTACAAAAAAAATACAAAAGAGGTCCGCGAATCCTGGATATCAGGAGCAGCAGGATACCAAGTGCATGTCCCCAAGCTGTTGTATTACAAACACCTGCGATTTCTGGACGACCAGATTGAAGCCAGGGAATCACTTTCTAGCCTTCCCTCCCGCCTTCCTTCCACCCTTCCCTCCAGTGTTCCTTCCACCCCTCCCTCCAGCGTTCCCTCCACCCTTCCCTCCACCCCTGCAGAGGGTGCCGAGGAGCTAGCTGACCTCGAATAGCCGGATCTTCACATCTATAGTCAGGTATAGTCTTTTTCAACATATTTATTGTCCTAAAAATATTGTTGGGAACTAGATGTTATTATTCCAATAGAAAATAAATAAACAAAAAAAAAATAGTGGGCAGAATTGTTTGGGACAAGAATTAAAAATGCTGGGGGCAGAATGAGAGTCTTTTCAATTTATTAACATTTAATTTGCAACAGTCATGAGCTGGAAATTGTGTGTGATTGATGAACCAAATACTCAAACTATGTCCCTTTTTTATACACAGGATGCCAGGAGGATGAGGCTCTGGAATATGACAGCCAGGAGGAGGCAGGGGTGAGTGGCAGCCAGGAGGAGGCAGGGGTGAGTGGCAGCCAGGAGGAGGCAGGGCCAAGTGGCAGGCAGCAGGTGCCCAGGCCAAGTGGCAGCACACAGTCTCACGTGCTTCCCCTCCAGGTGAGACCGAAAAGGCCCAGGAGGATGACTCGAGTGGAGGAGGAATCTCTGCAAATAATAAGGGAAGCAGCAGAGATCATGAGGGCCCCCCTCAACCCAGTCGAGTCCTATGGGTGCTATGTGGCCGATAAACTCCTTAAAGTGGAGGAGGGCCAACGTGCCCTCTCTGAGGATCTGATTTCTAGAGTCCTTCTCAGGGCGGGGAGGGGCCAGCTCACAGAGGCCACACATCTTTGCGATCTGGCCCATCCTTCTCCTCCTTCTCCTCCTCCTCCTGCCACATTCCCACCACCAGAGCCACAGCCTGCAAGGGGGCGTGGAGGGAGCCATGGAAGGAACGCTGCAGGGAAGCGTGGAGGAAACACTGCAGGGAAACGTGGAGGGAAGGCTACAAGGAAGACCAGAAAGTGATTCCCTGGCTTCAATCTGCTCTGCCAGAAGACACAGTTTGTTGGAGTACCACAGCCTGAGGACATGTATGACATGTATGACATCTGCTGCTGCTCCTGATTTCTGCAATTCGGGGACCAGATTGTGATTCCAATTCGAGGGACTCCTTATGTTATTGATTTTATTTTCCTTCATGTCTGCCTTTGGGGTCCAAAGTCTGCATATATTCCACTAATTTCACAATTGTTGCCCTTCATCTTGATTTTTTTCAAGAATAAATGGATATTTGATTTAAATAGTTGCCTATGGGTTTTTCTTATGAGTAGGAAGGTACATTTTATAAATACAGGGACACCAACACCAACCTCCTAGAGGGAAAAAAAAGCATAGATAATAATGTTGTTGTGATAACTTGACCATAAAAAAATATGGACATCACTATAAAATATTAAAAGGCAAGAAAAAAATTGATTAAAAAAAAAAAAAGGTTGGAGACCTGCCTTTAAAATAAAATACGAAGATTCATGAAAGAAATAATTTTGTCCGAACTCTGTGTGAATATCCAAAACGATTTTTTAATTTTTTTAAACCATTTAGAAAGAAGAAAAGAAAGCGCTACATTTAACGATGCAAAAATTTGCAGCATGACGAATGTGCTATCTCCCTTACGAACGCTAGTTTTATCAGAACGAGCGCTCGCGTCTTGTAATTTAGTCTGAGCATGCGTGGATTTTTCTCCGATGGTGTTCTCCACAGACGATCGGAATTTGCTATCGTTTTTTTTTTCCATCGGTAAAATTTAAAACATGTTCTATTTTTTTACACCGATAGAAAAAAGACAGATGGGGCCCACACACGATCGTTTTTTTCCGATCGGTCTTTTTTCATCAGAAAAATCGATCATGTGTACGCGGCATAAGGGCAATCTTCATTTGGAGAATAAAGCAGGAAAATTTGATTCCTCTAGCTTTTCTTTCTGCTACTCATAAAAATAACAATTACTTGACTAGTTAAAAAGGTTAGATAGAAAAAATGGATAATAGTGGTAAGTGGTAGTTAACCAAACATTTCCTTTGCTGATACCTAAACAGTCCTTGTAGAACTTGTAGAACTATAATAAATGCAAGTAGTTGGTTCTCTCGGCTCTGTGTGAAATAAAACATAATTATTATATTTCTTACATCAAAACACACAAATAAATACATATACAAAACTGACATAATGTTTAACCTTTATTTAGTGTATTTAAGAAAAATATGACAAAAATGCTACCATGACTACCTTCACAATTATAGGTTGTAGCAACAGTGCCATTTTCCGTTTATTTTACCATGCTAATACCTCTCCACTGTGAAGAACTGAAATAAGTGCAAATAGCTGGAGTCCCACAGCTCAGCATCAAATAAAACATAATAATTTTATTTTTGACAGTGAAAACACACATAGAAAACATAGACATATTATTTAGCCTTTTTAAAAAAGGAAATATAACAAAAATGTATAGCATGACTCCCTTAACAATAATAGGTTGTGCAAGAGACATTTTCTACAAAGCAAAGCACAAATTTTTTGCTGATTGATGCCATTCCACTTTACTGCATAAGTAAACTGGTAAGTTTATCCATTAAATGAAAACAGCATTCCTTGGTAAAACATTTTTTTATGAATTGTATTTGTGAAAACATCTTGTAAGCTACTATGCTTATGTATTCTTGTTTTAAAACCTTGTTTTAAAATCTCTAAGCAGCCCCCATCTACAAACACTCTCATATATGTTGACTTAAAATTAACAAAAGGTGTAGCGCTATTAGTCCTCTAGTGTAAAATGCTTCTATCAAACCAATATGACATCAATAATATATACATTGATGCATATAAAAATAAATAAAAATGTAATTTCAAATATTTATGAGCAATCCATCAAACCAACAAATAAACAAATCAAATAAACTCATTGATGTCTCTATCAAATAAATATCCACTGTGTCTTCCAACAGTGCTTCCTATACTTCTTCCAGCCACCAATAATATGTATACCTCTACTTGATTTACAAATGTGTGATCAATTGATCAATAAATTAATTGAAAAAAAAAATTATATTAAAGAACTGTCAATTGTTTCTTCAATAGTTCTGTTTATGGTTCTCCCAACCACCAATGCTGTGCATGCATCCAATTTATACACCACAGTGCTGCCCTTCACCGGATGTACTCTCACCTTTCACAGCTTTGACTCTAAACTGAATGTAAGGCCAAAAAGCATGTCTGTCCCCTTTAAAAGGGTCCTCAAATATTCCTCAGCTCCCACTGGAATCATTTACCGCTTTCCTAAATGGAACTTTTATCCCCTTCCTGCACAGGCCAGTTTTCAGCTTTCAGCGCTGTTAATTTTGAATGACAATTGCGCAGTCATGCAACACTGTACTCATATGAAAGTTTTATCATTTTTTTCACATGAATAGAGCTTTATTTTGGTGGTATATAATCACCACTGGGTTTTTTATTTTTTCCTAAATAAACCAAAAAATTACCGAAACTTTTGAAAAAAAATTGTTTTCATAGTTTGCACACAGGTAATTTTCCTCCTTCACTGATGTTAGCTGATAAGGCTGCACTGATGGGCACTAATGGGGCAGCACCGATGAGGCGGTGTCTTGTCGACCTAGTTCCCCTATCGATATGCTTTCGAGCTCGACTGCGCATGCGCACTCGGAACACACGGAAATCTACGAACATCTACAGCTGTTCGTCAGCTGTAGACGCGCTCGCTCCAGAGGATACACGCCGCGCAGAAAGCGGCGGGGGCGGAGACTGGGACACGCTGCTCTCTAGTGCGGCATTAAACAAGTTGATTGCCGGGTGACATGCTGCTCTGTATTTTTTAAAATGTTCATGAGCGGGCGCATGGGGCGGCAAAAGGGGCGGGGGCAGACACTGTCACACGCCGCTCTATAGGGCGAGTGTTGTACATATAAATCTCTACGCTTGCCGTCTAACATTGTAGGGAGCACACACTCACTCATCCGTCCCTTGCTGTACAGAGCGGACATCAGCTTGTTTAATGCTGCCCTATAGAGCGACGTGTCCCAGTCTCCGCCCCGCCGCTTTCTTGTCGAGCTGGTTCCCCTAGCATCGGGAGCGAGCGTGTCTACAGCTGCCAAACAGCTGTTCAGGCTCTGAGAATTCCGTCGCCTCAGATTGCACCTGCGCAGTCGAGCTCGGAACCATATCGATAGGTGGAACCAGCTCGGCAGAACAGCGGCACTGATGGGCACTGATAAGGCGGCACTGGTTTGTACTGTTGAGGAGGCACTGATGAGGCTGCACTGATGAGGCTGCACTGATAGGCAGCACTGATGGGCACTGATAGACAGCATTGATGGGCACTAATAGGTGGCACTGAATGGCAATAAGAGGTGGCACTGATAGGCAGCACTGATGGGCAATGATAGGTGACACTGATGGGCACTGATAGGCAGCTCTGATAGGTGACACTGATGAGGAGGCACTGATGGGCACTGATTGACAGCACTGATAGATGGCACTGATGTGCACTGATTGGCAGCATTGGTGGGAACTGATTGGCAGCATTGGTGGGCACTGATTGGTAGCACTGGTTGGACTGCACTGATAATCAGGACACTGATAATCAATGCCCTGATTATCAGTACCGATGTCCCTTGAACATAATCCGGTTACTGGCTTGTGTTTACATCCTGTGATCAGCTGTCATTGGCTGACAGCTAATCACATGGTAAAGGGCCGCTGTGATTGGTCCTTTACCCCTATGACATACACAGGAGCTGCCAGGTTGGAAGAGGCTGCCAGGCCTGACAGGGGCAATGGCTCATCCTGTGCGGCCGCCTCATGTCTCTCAGGGGAGGCTGGTATCATGCACACCCGTCTAGACCCGGATCCAGATGGCGACACCTTAGTGGACCTTTTCCCTGCCCCTGAAGCCCTTCTACGGGGAGACATAGTCCTAAAGCAACAAAGCAGAGGTACTATTACAAGTGCATTAACTGCTGAACCTAGTCTGGCAAAATAAACAATGCCTGCTAATACGCACAGCTTAATGCTGAGTAGGTGCCTTAGTATGCCAAAGCTCTCTCTGTTTCTTCACCGCTGGCTTACAGGCTCTTCAGCGTCTGTGGCTTTAAATCTCCCACTTCGTGCCTGCGTAGTAGCACATAGTGTATCACAAAACCACGTCCCCTCCCTTCTCCCCACTGCTTCAGGAAGAAAAGCGCATCCCCGGTGCGCGTGTGCCTATGGGGGTCCGCGGCAGGCGGGGGGAGATGGGGAGAGAGGATCTGAGTCGGGGGGACTGCCGTGGGCCCTTGGACAGTGCAAGACCCCGCCTTTGCATCAATCGTGGCAGAGCCTGCAGCGGAAGGTGTAAGATGATTCACAGACCAGCTACACTGAGCCTTGTCCTGTACGGCATGTGAGTAAAAAAACAGGTATGTCAGTACACTCCCTCTAGTGGCAGAAACAGAAAAAACATGCTACTCACAGAATTCAACCCTGAATTTACAGGTTTGACTTCACTTACCTTATCCCCGCCGCAGGAATACTGCTGGAAACCAGAAAGATCCAGCCTTCACCCATCACGGCAGGTTTTGTTGTGCCAACCTTCAGGGTCCTGGGTTCCTACTTACAGCAGCCTTTTCCCTGGGCCCATAGAGCACTCTGCCAGAAAACCTTTGGGCATTTTTTAATACCTGCCACAAAGTGATGGATCCCAGAGTCCAGTCCTCCTAAGAGAGATATTATAGGCAAAAACCCTACACTTCTGCGGGGTCCGGGTACCATCTATTTTGGCATTGTGTTTGGCCTTATTGGATGGATCCGATTGCATAGCTCCATAAACCCCGTAGGGGCCCTCGGTAAAGCTTCTTCTTAGCACATGTTTACCATGACCAACACCTTAGACACTGGCAAAAAAACTGAGGTACTCTCCGTATGGGAGGGGTTATATAGCGGGGAACTTCCCTTGTAATTAGGGTGTGCAAGTGTCCAATCACCTGGTGGAGAACCATATAACCCATGATGTAAAGAACAGAGCTCTGTGTCCCGTGATGTACAAGAAAGAAATGGCCTTTGTTTCATGAGTTGATATTTTGGGGTTTTCCTTTATTTCTGTCATATATTGTTTTTTAATGTTGATAGGAGCTGATAGGAGCATTCACTTCACATCTGTTCTTTAAGCACCACTTCAACATGTTGAACGAAAAACTGACCCAAGCATTGCAAGCTTTAAGCATGCACCACTTAGGCCTATTATCCTTGATTAAAACATTCACACTGCTGGGAAGTTGTACACTGTTGTATACTTAGTATTTTTATTCTTGCAAAAACACAGCCTGTGCTAATCACCTTTAGTAAATTTAGGTCTAACCCAGGGGCGTATCATGAAATCATTGGGCCCGTGTGCAAGATAAAAAGTGGGCCCTAGTCAATAAAAAAATATAAAAAATGCGGGCGTGGCCTAAATTGCGCTACACGTGGCTTTAATAGGGTGTGGTTTAATAGAGCCTGAGATGACCTACTTAGTGCAGAATGCAGTGTTGGTAAATAGGAAATGTACAGTGCAGAGTGTACAGTGGTGTGTGGTATGTGTAGGAGAGGAGTGTGGAGTGTATGGAGGTGGGTAGTATATGTAGGAGAGGAGTGCGTAGTGTCAGGACAACAGAGTGGGGCTGAAGGAGGACACAAGGAACAGTCGGGATGATCGGTGTGGCGGGAGGGACAGCTGCAAGCACTGATCTCCCTGTATGGTATTTCAGCTGACAGTCGTGGGAGGTAGAGGAGGAGAAGCGTCTGCCAGCTGCTTCACTGAAGGATATACAGCCACTTTTTCCAGTTGCTTTACCATCCAAGTTTATAAAAACCCTGTGTTTTTTGTGATTCCTAGATTTGTCACCTTTTCCAGGAGGTCGAAAGGTAAGGACAAACTCCAAGAAGACTGCCTTTCATTGCGCTGGGAGTTGGAAGAGCCTGGATGCTACGGAATTGAGCCACCCCGCCGGTTGCTGCAGGAAAGTTGCAGTGTGTGTACCGTAAGAGAGTGAGAGAGACACATATTGGCTATGATTCAGGGGGAGATGTAACATGGTTGATTTCACGTAAAGAAGGTCTTCCTATAGCTGCACATCCATGCTATCCCTGGGGTGAGTGTGTGAGTGGAAACCTCAGCCTGGACTCCAACCAGGCCACACATCCAACATGTTTCACTCCGTCCTTCTTGTCTTAAATCGTTGCAGCTGTCCAGCACTCCCAGCAGGGGATGATTAGGACTTGTACCCCATTCTAGAAAGCCTGAGCGGCACACTAAGCAGTTTTCGGGTTGCATGGTTGATTTCATCCCTAAGCCCCCTTTTTCTTGACTGCTTTTTTTACACTGTCTGCTTTGGGTATCACATCTGACCCAGCCAAATCAATAGAGTTGGTGGCAGACACTGGTTATCAACTGCAGCCTTGTTGTATTCTGACCCTTTGCAAGGATACACAAGGATGTTGTGTATCTCGTAATCTCAAGGGACAAAAGAGGGAGGCCTATCACTTTGCCTGAATCCAAGTTTTATGGGTAAGCTTGCCAGTAATCTACAGTGGAGAACAGTTATCTATTACTTTCTGAATTACCAGTTTTTTGGATACTTGTTCAAGGAAGATCCTTTAGTTGCAGTAAATAAGAACTGAGAGCCTTACGTTTCAAGCAGCTATGGGGATGTATGCATTACTAAAGGCCAGGTATGGCTAAAACACTTGTAGTCCTATTTTTCTACTTATAAATAGGGATGAGGTTCGTGTTCAAGTCGAACCCATGTTCGAATCGAACATCGGCTGTTCGACGAATTGTGAACATTATGGGCCGTTCGTGCCAAAGTCGAGTGGCGCGTCACGGCCCATAATTCACTGCGGTATCGCAGTGCATTGCTGGCTGATGATTGGCCAAGCATGCACTATGACCCGCATGCTTTGGCCAATGACAGCGCAGAAAAAACGGAGAGCCGTAATTGGCCAAAGCCAGGGTGGCTTTGGCCAATTATGGCTCAGGGGGTTTAGTACACGCCCCACACTATATAAGGCCACCAGCTTGGCGGCCTTGTGTAGTGTGTTGGAGTTGTTTAATGAGAGATTACAGAGACAGACAGTGTCATTTATATTGAGTTAGCTGCAGTTACAGTGTGTAGAGGATATATATGCATCCTAGGTGTTGTATATATATTTATACACTGTATTCAGTTTAGCTAGATCCGTTCCTGTTATTCTCTATACTGTGACAGGCAGGCAGGTGATTGTGCTAGCTGCAGACAGTCAGTGTTTCACTTAGTGTACTGTGTGCTTTGCATAGCGTTCACCTAAAGCTTACCTGAATACAGTTAGTGACTAATAGTGGTGTTCTCATAATTAAACCACAGGCAGAGAGCTGCAAGTATTTTCATTTAGTGTACTGTGTCCCTCTCTGCACAGTTTTCACCTAAAACAAACTGAAGACAATTGCTGCTTTCCCCATACTAATACCACAGCAGGCAGTTGATTCTGATAGCTGCATTGTCAGTACAGATATATATATATACAGTATATACATCCCACCTTTGTGCAGCTACATCTCACTGCAGGCCATTAGTATGTCTGGAAGGCAAACAAGGAGAGGCAGACAGTCACGAGGCAATAAAAGAGGGCCAGCAGGCTCTGTGTCTAGAGGCAACAGTGCTGCCGGTCGTGGACACGGTGCATCCTCATCAGCACGTGGCCATGTGACACGCTTGTCCTTCTTTTCGGCAGCTGGCCATGTTGAGCCGCAACATGCCCAAAACGAGTGGATGACCAAGCCATCCTTATCCTCTTTGTCCTCTCTCACCCAGGCTCAGGGTACTTTGTCTGGCAAAGCAGCTGCCAAAGCGGCCTATTCCCTCAGCTCAATGGCATCAGTCACTCCTTCCCTAGCCCCACCATGTCCTCTTGAGGAGTCCCCCGAACTGTTTGAGCACAGTGTTGGGTACATGCTCCTGGAGGATGCCCAGCGTTTTGAAGGCTCTGATGATGGAACCCAGCTGGAGGAAGGCAGTAACGTGAGCCCAGAGAGAGGGAGTGCCCAACAAGGACAGCTATCTGGCAGTCTTGTTCCCCCAGCTGCAGCATACTGCCAGATTTGCTCCAGTGATGAGGAGGGAGGGGATGATGAGGTCACTGACTCCACGTGGGTGCCTAATAGGAGAGAGGAGGAGGAGGAGGAGGCAGGCACATCTCCAACGAGGCAGGATGCCCTCCAGGGGCCAGCTTAAGGGCAGCACACTGACTGCATCACACCGCAGTCTCTGCGCATTTTTCCAAAAGTTCTTTGGTGTGGGCCTTTTTTCAGACGTGTGCAGCAGATCGCACAGTTGCCATTTGCAACATATGTCTAAAGCGTATCTCGCGTGGCCAAAACATCAGCAGCTTGGGCACCACGTGCTTGACCAGACATATGTCGACCTGCCATGCAGTCCGTTGGCAAGCTTACCTAAAAGACCCACACCAAAGATCAAAGTGCACCTCTCCTTGCTCCTCATCAGCTGGGATCTCCAACCCCACTATACCTTCAGTCCTCTCTGAAACCTGCACTGAGAGCAATGAAGGAGTAGAATTAGGTGTGTCACAGCCAAGTACTTGCGTAAAATCTGCTATCGGTACACCAACGTCCGATTGTAGCAGGCAAATTTCCCTGCCCCAGCTGCTGCACCGCCGAAAGAAGTTCGCTCCCAGCCATCCACATGCCCAGCGGTTGAATGCTAGCTTGGCTAAATTGCTAGCACTTCAATTGCTGCCTTTTCAGTTGGTAGACTCTGCCCCCTTCCGTGAGTTTATGGAATGTGCGGTTCCTCAGTGGCAGGTTCCCAAACGCCACTTTTTCTCACGGAAGGGGATTACGGCTCTCTACCGGCATGTGGAAGGCAATGTCTTGGCCTCGCCGGACAAGGCGATCAGCGGTAAGGTGCATATTACCACTGACTCATGGTCCAACAGGCATGGCCAGGGACGTTACCTATCTTTCACGGCGCATTGGGTGACTCTGCTGGCAGCTGGGAAGGATGAAGGACAAGGTGCAGTAGTGTTGGAGGTTGTTCCGCCACCACACCTCCAAAATGTTACTACTGGTGATTCTGACACACCTCTCTCCTCTTCTTATTCCTCCATGGCCTCTACCTGCGCTTTGTCCCCGGAAGCCAGCAGTGCTTTGTAGGCGTTCAAGGCGCTACGCAAGTACGCAGGCAAAAAGATGCCATGTGGTGCTTGACCTGGTGTGCTTGGGGGACAGGAGCCACACTGGGGCAGAGATTCTGTCAGCTCTGCAGGGGCAGGCTCAGAGGTGGTTGATGCCACACCAGCTTAATCCAGGAAAGGTGGTTTCCGACAATGGCACCAACCTCCTCTCCGCCCTCTGACAGGGACTACTGACCCATGTGCCCTGTTTGGCTCACGTTCTTAACTTGGTGGTGCAGCGGTTCTTCGGCAGGTACCTGGGCTTACAGGAGGTCCTGAAGCAGGCCAGGAAACTCTATGGGCATTTCCGCCGGTCATATAATGCCAGTGCTCGGCTGGCTGACCTGCAAAAAGATTACAACCTGCCCAAGAACCGCCTAATCTGTGACATGCCCACCAGGTGAAACTCTATGTTGGCCATGCTGCAGCGGCTGCACACGCAGCAGAGGGCCATCAATGAGTATCTGTTGCAATATGGCACCAGGACAGTGTCAGGGGAGCTTGGATTTTTTCCGCACGCCAGTGGGCCATGATCAGGGATGCATGCACTGTCCTGGCACCATTTGAAGAGGCCACGAGGATGGTGAGCAGTGACAGTACATGCACCAGTGACATTGTCCCTCTTGTCCACCTGTTGGAGCACACGCTGTGTGGAATAATGGACAGGGCACTTGAGGCAGAACAAAGGCAGGAAGAGGAGGACTTCCTTACCTCTCAAGGCCCCTTTTATCCAGACAGTGTTCCTGCTGGGCCAGATATCACACAGGAAGAGGAAGAGGACGATGGGGAGGAGGAGGAGGAGAAGGAGGAGGATTATTGTGTCAGCATGGAGGTGGAGCCTAGCACTCAGCATCAGCAGCAGTCTTCAAGGGATCAATTACAGTCCCAAGACACCCATGGACTTGTACGTGGCTGGGAGGAGGTGGCTGCGGATCATGTCGTCCTCAGTGACCCAGAGGACTCTGCACCGAATGCCTCAGCAAACCTATGCTGCATGGCCTCCCTGATCCTGCAAAGCCTGCAGAAGGATCCTCGTATTCGTGCGATCAAGGAGAGGGATCATTACTGGCTGGCAACCCTCCTTGATCCACGTTACAAGGGTAAGGTTGCGGACCTTATCTTGCCGTCGCAGAGGGAGCAGAGGATGAAGCATCTTCGGGAGGCCTTGCAGAAAGGTCTGTGCAACGCGTTCCCAGAGACTGGGAGGTTACAAATTCCTGGTCCTGGACAACGTGTTGCTGAGGCTCCGGTCAGTCAAAGAAGGAGAAGGTGGAGAAGGTTGCCGTCTGACTGATGCGTTCAGACAATTTTTTAGTACGCAGCCCCAAGGTATGATTGGTTCCAGCAACCATCGCCAGCGTCTGGTTTACATGGTGCAGGAATGCCTAGGGGCAAGATCAGACTTGGACACCTTTCCCACCGAAAATCCTCTGGGTTACTGGGTCTTGAGGATGGATCACTGGCCAGAGCATGCACAGTATGCAATTGAGGTACTGGCCTGTCCTGCATCCAGCGTTCTTTCGGAACGCACATTCAGTGCTGCTGGAGGCTTTGTAACTGATCACAGGGTGCGCCTGTCCACCGACTCGGTCGATCGACTGACCTTCATAAAAATGAATCAGTCTTGGATCACCACCAGCTACCAAGCACCTGATGCTGATGTGACCAAATATTTTTTTGGGAAATGTCAGATCCCTTTAAGACTGCCTATGCTGATGCTGAATGACTATACTGTTATGCTGAGTGACTATCCTCTTCATCCTCAATGATCATGCTGATAGCTTGAAAGAACATTTTTGGTTCTGGGCACCGCCACCAGTGGCTAAGGCCCAATTTTTCAGCCCCTGTTTAACAGGGGCGTGTATTTAAATGTTTTGATGCAATGCTTTAACAGGGACATGTAAATACAATTTTTGATTCAATACTTTGCAGCAGGGCTCATTGCTGCGCTGCAAGTACATTATCTGTGAGGGGTTGCAGTGTTGTGGCACCAGCACCAGTGCTCTAAGGCCCAATTTTTCTGCCCCTGTTTAACAGGGGCGTGTAATAAAAAAATTTGATGCAATACTTTGCAACAGGGATCATTGCTGCGCTCCAAGTACAGTATCTGTGAGGGGTTGCAGTGTTGTGGCACCAGTGCCTAAGGCACAATTTTTATGCCCCTGTTCAACATGTAATTACAATTCTTGATCTAATAATTAACAGCAGGGCCCATTCCTGCGCCCACCAAGATTAACTGTGAGGGCTTACAGTGTTGTGGCACCACCACCACCACCACCAAAGGACCAATTTTTATGCCCCTGTTCAACAGGGGCATGTGATTACAATTCTTGATCTAATATTTGACAGCTGGGCCCATTCTTGCGCCCACCAATAGTAGCTGTGAGGACTTACAGTGTTGTGGCACCAGCACCACCACCACCACCACCACCAAAGGCCCAATTTTTCCTACCACTGTTTAACAATGTCATGTAATTACAATTCTTAATCTAATATTTCACAGCTGGGTCCATTCCTGCGGCCACCAAGAGTAACTGTGAGGACTTACAGTGTTGTGGCACCAGCACCACCACCAAAGGCCCAATTTTTCCTACCACTGTTCAACAATGGCATGTAATTACAATTCTTGATATAATAGTTCACAGCAGGGCGTTCCAGCACCCACCAAGAGTAACTGTGAGGGCTTACAGTGTTGTAGCAACACCAACACCTAAGGGCCAAATTTCTGCAGAGTATATACGGCAGGCCCCTACTTTCAAATATCCAACTTACAAACGACTCCTACTTGCAAACGTAAGGAGACAACAGGAAGTGAGAGGAAATCTACCCCTAGGAAGGGAATTTCTCTCCTGTAAGAGTTAATATGGGAAAAAGATGTCTCCTCTCCACTGATGCTTTATCACCAATCCTTGTTTCATTAAAAATCCCACATTTTCAAAAAACATTTGTCATTGGGACGGAAAGTGAGGTGAAATGTTCTGATGTCCCTATGTTTTCTGAAAAGCTTAAAAATAGCTTTTTGGCTGGAGCTACACTTAAAAAATGTACCTGTCCCAAATTACAAACAGATTCGACTTAAGAACAAACCTACAGTCCCTGTCTTGTTTGCACCGCCTGTATACTGCTGTTCAGAGTATATAGGGCCTTTTTTTAATTTTTGTGCGGGGTTCCCCTTAAAGCGGAGCTCCACCCTAAAGTGGAACTTCTGCTCATCGGAACCCTCTGCCCCTCCAGTGTCACAATTGACACCTTTCAGGGGGGAGGGGGGTGCAGATACCTGTCTAAGACAGGTATTTGCACCCACTTCCAGGAGTCCTCTCTGCGGGAAATCTGCGGGAATTTCCCATGTCATTTTTCTCAATGATTTTCATTCATATTGCCGGGACCAGACATTACATTAAAGCTGCAAGCAGTTTTAAATGACTTTTTTTCCTTTAGAAATATCATTTTGTGCAGGGACAGTTCTAAACACGGGAAACACGTGCCACTTCACAGGCATACTTTAGGCATAATTTAGACACCCCCCAGGTACGATATTTAAAGGAATATTTCAATTTATTTTTTTCACTTTATGCATCATTAAAATCACTGCTCCCAAAAAAACTTCAGTTTTTAAAACTTCTTTTTTGCATTGATACATGTCCCCTGGGGCAGGACCCGGGTCCCCAAACCCTTTTTAGGACAATAACTATCATATTAGCTGTTATAATTAGCACTTTTGATTTTGAATGTTCGTGTACATTGTATTTAATAGGGTTCTAAAGTTTGCGTGAACTTTCGGTCCGTTCGCAGGTTCTGGTGCGGACCGAACCGGGGGGTGTTCGGCTCATCCCTACTTATAAAGGCTACTCTTGTGTGATGTGACGCCTGATGGTGATCTTGCATCTGTGGTGAGAACATATCCACTAAACTCTGTTAGATGGGTCAATTAGATGGGTTAGAAAATCATGTTCACTAATATACCCCAGAGATAATTAACTCCAGCCATACATTCCCTCGTCATTTCTTCCTAGAGTTTAAAAGCAGACAATAATTATTCAGATCTCTGAACTAACTTCGAACAAGCAATGAATTTGCATGAATTAAATTTTCCAATTATCTTTGAATTATCAAGAACTTCTTTGTTTACTTTGACAGCAGTAGAAGGCGAATCCTTTTACCTGCTTTACACCCATTTTTTCTGTTTATGTTATTTTAATAGATTCAGTCCTTTCTTAGGTTTTCCCCCATAGTAATATGTAATGCAGTGGTAATAAGTAAATGTACAATTGTACTTTTTTTTTTCAAATCTCTTTATTAAATTTTCACTTTTTCCTCTACATATTATTCCATACAAAATATTATACATCTTTGTTATCTTAAATTAATTTATACATCATTTATCCTTCATCATACATTATTTCAAACTTATGAGAAAAAAAAAAAAGAAATTTGATACATCAATCAAAATCACCCTTTCATCCCTTGGTGTAATCATCCCAATTCCGCCCCCCTCTCCCCTGCAGCTGTCATAGGATTTTGTAACCAATTTGCCCAGATTTTCTCATATTTCTCTTCTTTTCCTCTATTATAATATGTCTCTTTATACAATGCCAAATTATTATTTATTAAATATTTCCATTGTGCCAGTGGGGGAGCTTCGGCCTTCTTCCAATTCAATACTATTACCTTTCTTGCATAAAAAAGGAGGAGGCCGATCTGTGTTCTTTTTTCTATTGTCAGTGTGCTTTCCCCAACTAGCCCGAGTATACAGATTTCTGCCTCTAATTCCAGTTTAACTGACGTCACTTCATCAAATATTCTCAGGATTTTTCTCCAAAATTTCATTATCTTTGGACAAGTCCAAAAGATATGCATAAAGTTTCCAGGGGTATCTGCACACCTCCAGCAGTTTTGAGAATTGGATGGTGATATTTTAAATAATTTATATGGTGTAAAGTAACTTCTATGTGTTATTTTAAATTGAATTAATTTATCTCTAAGTGAAATTAGAATTTGAAATGGAAATTTATATATCTTTCCCCAGTTTTCTGCAGATAGTCCTGGGATATCTCTTAACCAACACTCATTTAATTTGTTCATATCTGATTGTTCTATTTTTAATAAATGGTTATATAATTTTGAAATCATTCCCCTTTCTCTTTTTTTTCTCATCATCTTTTCTAAGCCCATTTCTATTAGCTGAGGGGTGCCCTGTGGGAACTGGGCTGACAGTGCATGTGTTAGCTGAATATATCTAAATAGATAGCTCTCAGGGATGTTACAGTTTTTTCTCATGTCTACAAATGAAATTATTTTCCCCTCATGTATTACCTGAGATATTTTCTTAATTTTAAATTTTGTCCATACTCCCGGGTCTGGAATAGAAGCTAAATGCCTTAACTGTGGATTTCTCCACAGTGGGGTATTTGGAGATATATCTATTTTGGAATTACTCTCTCCTATCATGCCCGCCTTCCATGCTTTTACTGTCGTTATCATTGATGGAGTTAGATCTCGGCTACTTTTTATCCCACAAAATGGTAGTGCCTGCAATGTCTCCAGAGACTGTATCACCGCAGCCTCTACTACTGTAGCAGGATCGTGTCCGTCAGGACTCAGCCACCTTCCTACTGTTACCAGCTGTGCTGCTAAATAGTACCTATATAGATCTGGGAAGGCCAACCCTCCTTGTGGCACCGGGCGCATAAGTGTATTTAATTTTATTCTAGCCAATTTATTTTGCCATATAAATGAAGACAATTCACCATGTTTCTGTGTAAAGAAACTTTTCGGTAACCATTGCGGTGAATTTCTAAACAAGTATAATAACTGGGGAAGAATCTTAATTTTTACCAAATTTATACGTCCTAGTAAGGATAGGGGTAGTTTTTCCCACATTTTTTATTTTTTTCTATTTTCCTGTAGTACTGGGTCCAAATTTAAACTTTTGATTTTATCAACCTGTCATGATACAATTATACCTAAATATTTAAATTCTACTACCCATTTTAATGGAATATTTGGGGTCGCTGTGTCTTGTGCTCCTGGGTCTATGGCAAATAATAGTGATTTACCCCAGTTTACCTTAAGTCCTGTATATAGTGAGAAGATATTTAATAGCTTCAATGCCCCATTCAGTGACGGACCTGCGTCTTTTAGAAATAACAGCATATCATCTGCATATAGGGCTACCCTCTCTTCCAGCTCTCCTATTCGGAGTCCCTGAATCTCTTGTGACATCCTCAGAGCCTCTGCCACTGGCTCTATTGCTACCGCAAATAATGCTGGAGAGAGAGGGCAGCCCTGTCTTGTACCTCTGTACAGCTCAAAATAAGTTGAAAGCTTTCCCGTAAGTTTAACTGCTGATATAGGTTTCCTATATATTGTTTGAATCCAACTAATACATTTTGAGGGAAACCCCATTCTTCTAAGTATTTCCCATAAAAAGGGCCATTCTATGGTGTCAAAGGCTTTTTCTATGTCTAGGGAAACTATCGTCCTAGACCCTTCGCAGTTATGATGTGTATGTATATTCGTAAATAATCTACGCAGATTTACATCTGTCGTCCTTTGCGGCATAAATCCCGTCTGGTCTGGGTCTATTATAGTTTTTAATAGAGGTTGTAGTCTAGAGGTTAATATTTTTGTTAGCATTACTAAACACAGATGTTAAAATATTATCGGCCTATATGAGGGACACAGTTTTGGATCTTTGCCCTCTTTATATATCAGAGTTATATGTGCTTTTCTCATTGAGTCCGGCAATATCTCCTTCAGCAGTCCTTCAGAATATACCTTTTCTAATTTTGAAGCCAATATATCTTTATATTTTTTATAGAATTCAATTGGAATTCCATCTGGCCCTGGTGTTTTTTCCCCTGGGAATGTATTTATGGCTTTTTTTATTTCCTCACTTGTAATTGGTTTGACCAGTGCCTCCCTCTCCCTGTCTGACAACCACCCTAGGGCCATCCGGTCCAGTAGGTCCGACATGGCCCTTGGGTGGGAGCCGGAGGGAAGAGAGGAGGTACAGTAGGTGCCGCCGATATTGTGTTTCTATCGTGCTCCCATCGCCGAGATTCTCGGCGACAGGAGTGCCGAGATGTCGGCAGCAGGGTGGCGACACGTGTCGCGCTCGCTGCAATGGCGAGGAGACGCGACACTGTATTGAGCGGGGATCCGACGCGGATTCCCGCCAATACCAGGCACTGTGTTTGGTATGAATCCTGAGCGGGAACTCCACGCCAATTTTTAAAGAAAAAACCGGTGTGGGTTCCCCCTCCAGGAGCATACCAGGCCCTTGGGTCTGGTCTGGATTTTAAGGGGGAAAAAACGGCGTGGGGGTCCCCCTCAAGATCCAAACCAGACCCTTATCCGAGCACACAACCTGGCAGGCCGCAGGGGAAGAGGGGGGGACCTGTGCGCCCCCCCCTCCCTCCTGAACCGTACCAGGCCACATGCCCTCAACATGGGGGGTTTGGTGCTCTGGGGCTGGGGGGCGACCTGCGGCCCCCCCCACCCCAGAGAACCCTGCCCCCATGTGGATGAGGACAGGGCCTCTTCCTGACAACCCTGCGGGCTGGGGGCTTATCGGAATCCGGGAGCCCCCTTTAATATAGGCTTCACATGACGCTTCACATGACGTCACATGACGTCACAGTCACATGCTCCGGGGCACATGTGCACATGACGTCACAGTCACATGCTCCAGGGCACATGTGCCCTGGAGCATGTGACTGTGACGTCATGGGATCATGTGACTGTGACGTCATGTGAAGCCTATATTAATCTCTGTGGACCGAAGATTTACCATCACTGCGAGAGGAAGCGACGAGTCAACATCGAGGAGGAGAAGAGGGAAGAAGACGCCGACGACGGAGAAGACCGACGGAGAAGACTGGGCCTCTGCTAGCAAAAGAGCTAAAAATAAGTTAGCGGAGGCCCGGCGGAAGAAAGAACCGGAGAGCGGGAGAAGAACCGGAGAGCGGGAGAAGAACCGGAGAGCGGGAGAAGAAGAAGACGACGGAGAAGACCGGGCCTCCGTTAGCAAAAGAGCTAAAAAGAAGTTAGCGGAGGCCCGGCAGAAGAAAGAACCGGAGAACGTGGCGACGACACCGGAGACCCCTGAAGTCGGAAGAAGACCTCCGGAGCGGTGCAATAAAATACTTTTAAAAACTGTGTTGTGTTTTTATTTCCATTTATTTTCCACCAGGTGAATGGGTAGGGGTACGATGTACCCCATACTCATTCACATAGGGTGGGGGGCTGGGATCTGGGGGCCCCCTTATTAAAGGGGGCTCCCGGATTCCGATAAGCCCCCCGCCCGCAGACCCCGACAACCAACGGCCAGGGTTGTCGGGAAGAGGCCCTGTCCTCATCAACATGGGGGCAGGGTGCTCTGGGGTGGGGGGGCCGCAGGTCGCCCCCGGCCCCAGAGCACCAAACCCCCCATGTTGAGGGCATGTGGCCTGGTACGGTTCAGGAGGGAGGGGGCCGCTCTCATCCCCCCCTTCTTCCCTTGCAGCCTGCCAGGTTGCGTGCTCGGATAAGGGTCTGGTTTGGATCTTGAGGGGGACCCCCACGCCGTTTTTTCGGCATAGGGTTCCCCTTCAAATCCAGACCAGACCCAAGGGCCTGGTATGCTCCTGGAGGGGGAACCCACGCCGGTTTTTTCTTTAAAAATTGGCGTGGAGTTCCCGCTCAGGATTCATACCAAATGCAGTGCCTGGTATTGGCGGGAATCCGCGTCGGATCCCCGCCTATCGGCAATGCATGTCGCTCATCGTGAAAGGAACATTTTTCCTTTCCCGATGACGAGACAGCTCGGCGCTGGCTCTCGCGACGGAGCTCATAGGGTGTCAATATCGCCGCTAGAAGCGGCGAGATTGACACAATATCGGCGGCACCTACTGTATATAACCTTTCATAATAATTGCCGAAGGCCTTCAATATTTCATCTGGTTCATTTATTCTTATTCCTTCTGGTGTTTCTATTTCTGCTATGATTGTTGGTTGATATTCCTGTTGTGCTAATCTTGCTAGGAACCTCCCACTTTTATCTCCCATTTCAAAGATATTTTGTTTCTTTTTATGTACGTCTAATCTTGTTATCTCCTCCATGTGTAATTGTAGTTCTCTTTGTGCAGCCATCATTAAATCAAAGTTGGAGTTGCTTGGGTCTTGGCTATATTGTTCTTTACTACCCTCTATCTGTATCTGTAGCTGCTGCACCTTAACCTTCTGTTTTTTATTTATTGCTGCAATATTTGATATATATTGACCCCGTAAATATGCTTTGAATGCATCCCATACTATATCTACTGAGGATGTTCCTTCATTATTTTCCCAATATTCATTTATTGTGGTTACCATTTTTACTGATATTTCTGGGTACATCACCCATTGTGGGGACAACCTCCACAATGTTGTGTCCCTCAGGGTAGGGATATGTATTAACACCTGTAGGGGAGCATGGTCTGATAGTCCACTTGGCAGATATTTAGCATCAACTATATCTGTTAACATTGCAGGATCTGCAAATGCCAGATCTATCCTGGATGCTGTTTTGTATGATGTAGAATAACAGGAATACATATTTTTTCCCGGATTTTTCCACCTCCATATTTCCGTTACCCCCATAGTTTGTGCCCAGTTATGTAAATCGTCTGAATGTTTTTTTGGAGGTTTCGGCCTATCTAATTCAACAGACATTACTGAGTTGAAATCTCCAATGAGCATCAGTTTTGCTGGAGGATACTGTATAATTTTTTCCATTATCTCATTTAAGATTTCAACTGAGAATGGAGGTGGAATATATATTGCTACTACAATATAGCTTTGTTGCCCAATCTTATATAACAAAATCACATATTTCCCCTGTACATCTATATAGGCTTTTTCCACCTTCCCAGGAAAGGACTTGTTTATTAGTACTGAAACGCCTCTGGCATAGGATGAGTAGGTAGCATGATATTCTTTTTGTATCCAAGTTTTTTTTAGCGTTGTTATTTTTTTTCCCATTAAATGTGTTTCCTGTAGTATAATTAATTGCGGATTGTATTTTTTTATATACTGGAACATTAACGCTCGCTTAAATCTAGAGTTCAGTCCTCTAACATTCCACGATATTATTGAATAGGTATTATCGTTGCTTTTTTTTCCTGACATTGTACTTTAACCTCAGGAGCTGTCTGTTACCCTTTCCATCTTGGGGAGAGAGTCTCTTCTGGGCTTTTACATTACACCTCTGGACATTTATACATCTCATTCTTACCCCATCCTTCCCTCACACCTCCCCTCCCACCCTATTCCTCTCCATCTCCTCCTTAACTCTGTAGCTCCATTCATACTTGGACGAGAGTGGAGAGGTATTTTGGCCAATCCCTATTTTACCGACCTTGGCGTCTATTCCATAGCCAGTACCCAACATTTCTCAAATCAAGCCCCTACCGACAAAAAAACAAAAAACAACAACAAAAAAAACCTAACAGTTTTCCTTTCATACAGACATATGGCGGGTTCATCATTGCAGTATACCATCATTATTACCCAAATAAACAGAAATTTACTCATAAGGTAGCAGAGGTAACAAATATAGAGATATATGTAACAGTACAAAAAGATGCCACTGCTTTGCAGTGGCATCCACTAAGAATAGAAGAAAAAAATTAAAAAATAAAAATTATAAGGGGTGTTTCTCTCCTCCCCTCCCCGTCCCCTCCCCACCTCCCCTCCCCCCCATCACATCTCTTAAACATAAACCCCTTTCCTTCCCTCCCTCCTACCCTTTTAAGTGCATTTAATATATTTAATGTACAATAAATGTACAGTGAATGTTTGATGTATCTAATGTACAGTGTGTATTTAATACATATAATGTACAGTGAATTTCCATCCTTTGTACAATTGTACGTAACTGAAATGAATAAACCCAAAGGTTAGGAAAGTGGAAAATCAAATATACCCTTCACTAGACAGTAACCATCCAATTGTAACATACACCTTACTCACTTATAGTGTAGGTAAGGCTATGGTGCGTGCTTCAAGAATTTAAACCTTAATTACAATGTTTCTTGCTGACCTTTCCTACAAGTTAGAGACTGATACATTTAACCCCACCACAATTTTTCTTCCACTGCCTACAAATTAGGGCTTTTGGATCCTTCTAGGGGTGAGCTTTGGGTTCAAGTTGAATGTGAGTTTGACCTGAACTGTACCTTTTCTCATTTTGGAGAACTGTTGAACAAACTAGCTCTATTTGGCCAGTTCGCCTACGCAAACAAACCACCTTGGAATCTGACATCTAACAGCCACTTTAAGTGTATTACATCACCCGGGCTCCCCAACTCATTTTTTACAAACAGAAGCCAGCCAGGGATCTTTCATTTAGTGCAGTGGGTCAGGATCATTGGACGATGTGTTTTTGTTGCAGCATGTCATTGTGATTGACGCTCCATCTACATTGCTGGATGATATGATTAACAATAAATTTACATCTGGGAACATTGTTTATATTTTTTAAATGGAACTTTTATTAAAGGAATTTATCACAGCATGTGTGTGTGTTTACCTACATTTTTATTTTTTGTGGGAATGAGTTATAAGGAGTACTAATGTGCCCCATTCTCATTCCACTGGGGGGGGGGGATAAATATTTAAGGCTCCCCTTATTGTTAAGGGGGCTTTCAGATTCCGATAAGTCCCCCCAACCAAGCCCACATCCTCTCCAAACCTCTCTCATCCTCTTTATTCTCCCAAAACATTCAAAAATAATGATACCCACACTATAATAAATCCTTTGTGGCAAACAAAAACAAAAGTACCGTTATATAATGTCCCACAATAACAATGCATTGTCAATTAGGCTGTCCAGCAATGAAGATCTGGAATCAATTATGATGACTTGCCCCCATGACGATCTGTTGCCTGACCATCTTGCCCCACCACACTACCTATCTCTTGCTGCCATCACCCACAAATTAGGGCTCTTGGACCTTTCTAGGGATGAGCTTAGCAGCTAGGCAAGCAAACTAGGCATATTTGGTAGCACTACCACCGCTAAATTACATATTCCTGGCTGGATTCTGTTTGTAAACAAACCATCCAGGGATATATATGACTAAATATGATCATGACCATAGAAGAACATTCCATGTACCCTGTACTTATTCCCCTAGTAGAGGGATATCTAGGGGGTCCCTTGTTATAAAGGGGGCTTCTGAATTCCAATAATGCCCCTTGAAAACTCTCACAGTTTCAGGACAGGATGTGGGGATTAGTTTATTTTCCTTTCACCATATGGACAAGGTGCTTTGGAAGGAAAGGAGGCCCTCCCCTTAAGGTTCTGGTAGGAATTTTAAATTGAACCCCACACCTTCCATACCAGCAAAAAAGAGAAAGGAAAGATGATTTCATATTTCTACAGTGAGAATTTTGACCCTTCTCAAAATCTCCTGCACACATTTCCCCTTTAGTTAATTTATTATCTAGCTACAAATCTTCAGAGGTGGCCAAAAAGCAATAATAACAGCTTGTAAATTTAAAAAATGGGTGCCGCCCCCTTTAGACCGTTTTTACCACTCAGTGGTAAACACCCCTGGATTTTCCTTGCATATCAGTGTCATGGAAGATTTTCTTTCCAATTGTCAAGATAAAAGTAACTCGACCTATACATAAGTAGAATAACTTCAGATGGATCTTGACCTTTTCATCTTCAATTATTTCTTTACATAAAGAATAGCAATTCCTGGCATATTAGTAGAACAAATATTCTGTTTCTATTTGAAGATTCAAGTTTCATTTCCCTGTATATATATTGTATTTTAGAACATTGAAAGACATTTTCTTCAAATAAGGCATATATCATTCTAATAATGTCCTGCTTTTGATGCAGTTACATATTTCCTGATTTGCAGTTTTAAAGAAAAACCTTTTACATTGAACATTCAACTATTCAGGGCAAGCAACAAGTGTACTGTACCTGATAACCTGCATGTCTGTCTTAGATTCTTACCTCCCTTATGCTCTCAACACCACCTTTGACACTTGGAGCCCTTGGAAATATTTGGTACTTCTAGTTATAGAAGAGCATGAGATCCTTCCCCTTCCTTTTCCTCTTTACAGGCCTTAGGAGGGTGTCTATGGGAATGTTTGACCATTCTTCCAGAAGCGCATTTGTGAGGTCAGGCACTGATGTGGACGAGAAGGCCTGGCTCACAGCCTCCACTCTAATTCATCCAATCGGGTTGAGGTCAGGACTTTGTTCAGGCCAGTCAAGTCCCTCTACCCCAAACTCACTCATCCATGTGTAGCGGGGTCTCCGTTGAGGCCCCATGGACTACGTTACCCAGAACCCCGTTTGGCACCCAGGGTGCATTGGGCTGCCGCAGAAACTCATGGGTGGGGTATAAAAGGGGAGGGCGAGGCTAAGCCCGGCCTCTTTGGACACCGCACGGCTGGCAAGAGGACTTCCTGTGCGGACCTGCTGCGAGTGCAAGGCCCGAGGCCTGGGCCTTGCGCACTTACAGAGAGCCTTCCACTTCCCTGCGGAGCCTGTGCGGCATCTGACATCTGCCTGCTTTGTGGACGTCAGTTGGACCAGAGATCCGGCGGTGGCAAATCCTGTGTGCGGAGACACAGCGGTGGGAGTTCCGGACTGGGATCGAGTCCGGAGGGGTGAGAGAGCACCTGCTCACAGCTATAACCGAGTACTTTGTTAGGCCTATTGACTGCCTTGGCCCATCGTGTTATATTTGCTTTCCTGACAGGAGACTAGTTGCAGAACTGAGTTATATAGTCTCCGGGGAGTTACTTCTATTGCCATAGACCACTGTTGGATTACAAATTATTGTTCCTGTATGTGCACCACCGATCATTTTGCATGCAAAGATTCCTCACTTAAAGACTGAACTTTAACTGAGTCAGGCCTGACTGGGGGGTTTACAGCATTGCTGAGCGCCATATTGCTCACAAGGGAAAATAACTATATATCAGTGTGTGATAGAACTATATGTGCACTATAGTTGACTAGTGTTATTATTGCTGCAGGGCTCTGCATGTATGTGTTACATGGTACTGACCGTTACCCTTTCTATACAAGTAAATCTATTACAGTTAATTATTCTGGTATTTTCATCCATTACTAAATTTCACAACTGTTTGGGTTATTGTGGGATTGTTCAGGAACTGGTATAGAAGTCATACATATATATATATATATATATATATATATATATATATATATATACCACCCCTAGACTAGCTGTGCCAGAGAAGGGTCGAGTAAATTGCCGGGGGTTGGCTGTGCTGTGTACAGGGCCGAAACAAAACCAGCAGCTCTCTTAGTTTGGTGGTATTGCTACACATGGGGGCGTCGTCCGGGATCCTGTATACGGCAAGCAAGCATGCCAAAAGTACCGGCATGGACCCGCTAGAAGTGAAAGCGTGGTGCAAAGCAGCCAAAACAAATCCAGACATGTCAGTGGTCATCAGTCTCCCAGGAGAGGAATGGTCAAAAGGTGCGGCGGAGCGACTCTTAGTGTCGTTATCCCCAAATAATACACCATGGGTGATGGACATGAAATCAGACCCAGACACCTCGTTTCAGTATGCACTGATAGAGTGGTGGGATGGAGTACAGGGGAACTTTAAAGGCCGAAGTGTACAGACGCCAGATAACAAAACTTATGGTTTGGCGCACGCGATGACCGTGAAGACGGAGTCACCTCCGCCATCCCCAACGGGATCACCGCCAGGGATACCCCATGCAACAGAGAAGCAGAAAGGGATGACACCTCCGGTGACATCCATTACTGCCATAGGGCCAGAGCTGTTAAATGCCTTAGGGGATCTGCTCACGAAGTGTCAGAAAACGAACACGGTACACAAAGAGGCCAGCTACCGGAAGCTGAGAGCATTTTCGGGGAGGCTGCCCGTCCCTGTGGGGGAGGAATACTTTGATACCTGGATCAAACAGGCTTTGTCAGCGGTAGAGGCATGGGAGGTGCCTGAAGCGCAGAAGAAGCAGCGCGTGATGGAAAGTCTGAAAGGCGCGGCTGCGGAAGCTGTAAAAAGTCTCCGGTTTGGAAATGCTGCCTGCACGGCTTATGACTGCCTAGCCATGCTACAAGAAGAGTTTGGTCAGTTAGAGAAAGTAACGGAACTGGTGTATCAGTTCGAACACACCTTTAAGCTACCAGGAGAAAGGCTGTCGGAGTATGTCAGAAGACTGAACAAGATGCTTTGCCAAATCGTGCTAAAAAAGGGATGGTGCCCCAAGCCATAGATGCGGCAAGAATGAAACAGATCTTAAAGGGAGCGCTATGCTCGGATCCAGTCTGGCTCCACCTGAAAACCTCTGGAGGAGGTATGTCGCTGAATTACCCTGATCTGGTAAAGATCATCAGAGATGAAGAGGCTCTACTGAAGGATCAGCAAGCAATCAAGATGCATACCTCTTCTACACCAGTGATGGTCAGATCAGCAATGACCCTTGAAAGAGACTCAGAAGTAGATACCTTGAAGTCACAGATGTCTCAGATGTTGGAGATGCTGACCTCTTTGGAGGCAAAGGATCCAAGGGTCGTAGAAAATGAGGGACCGAAGAAGGAGTTGTTCCCGGGTACCCCAGCGCCCACTCCCCTACAAGAGTGGGGGGATGCGACTTATTTTAACTGCGGAGGAATTGGCCATATTACGAAAGTATGTTCCAGCCCCAAGAAAAAGAAGATAAATAATCGCAAGCCAGCGGAAAAACTTCAGAGGGCTCCGGTGAAGGAGTCAACCGGCTGCCCATCAATTCCAGTGAGCTCCATTGGATTCAAACTGAATGAGAAGCCCAGAAGGAAAGGGGGCAAACCCCCTCGGAAGAAGAACAGTGTTCCTCAGTGGGAATATACACCTAAAAAGAGAAATAATGTCCCTCAGCGGGAGCATACACCTAAAAAGAGGGGGGAGATCGATGCATACCGAGCCCAAGAGGGACTAAAGTCAACAGCCAAACACAAGAAGGAAAATTCCAAGGGAAAGTGTGGGGACCAACAGAGAGAGACCCCTCTGAAGTCATATCCAGAAAAATTGGTTGGCCCCTCCCCCGTAGTGCCTATTCAGGTGGAGGGAGTCTACACAAGAGCCATTTTGGATACTGGGGCGCAGGTGACCTTGTTATACCGGGACTTCTATGATAAGCATCTGAGTCATCTACCCATCCAGAGAATTGAAGATTTAGAGATATGGGGAATCGGAAAACACAGAGTTTCCCTTACGATGGTTACTTGCCCATAAAACTGATCTTTGACCCCTCAGTAGCCGGGAAGGCTGAAGTGTTCGATACCTTGGCAGTGGTGTGCCCCCGACCGACTGGAGCCAACAAGAGCTCCCTAATAATAGGGACCAACACAGACCTGGTGAGAAGGCTCTTGGCCCCTCTAGTGCGAGGGAAGAATTCCGCTGTCACCAGAATCCACCCAATGTTGAGACAGCCTACCAGCGACTAGTCTTAGAACAGCAGGCCCCAGAAGAGGGGGTGGGAAAAGTCTGGAGATTGGCCTAGAAAGGGATAGTATTGCAGCCCGGTGAAGTGACCTGTCTCAGGGCCACTGTGAAGCTTACTTGGGACTCGGAGCAACCTGGCCCCTTTGTCATGTTGGAACCAGACCCACGGGAAGAATACTCAGGCTTAGAAGTGATCCCAGAAATGGTTCCAGTAAGAGCTTTGAAGAAGGCACACTGTAAGGTGCCGGTGAGCACCAGGAATACCACGGGTACCCCCATGGAAATCCCCGCCAGGATATTGTTGGGCCAGGTAAGCCCTGCTGCCCCAATTGTCTGATCAGATGTGGAGAAGACAGAGGGAGAAAGGACTATCTGGGAGAAGCTCTGCATGGAGAATCCGAATCTGCCAAGGGCCTAAAAAGAGAGAGCAAAGGCCCAGTTGACCAGATGGAGGAAGATTTTTTCCAAAGATGAGTTCGATGTAGGGTGTGCGAAGAGTGCCACCCATCGAATCTGCCTCCAGGAAGACAAGCCTTTCAGGGAGAGAGTCAGGCGAGTTCCTCTAGCCGACCTTGAAGACCTGAGAGAACAGCTCGCCGAGCTCAAGCAAACCGGTGTTATCCGGGAATCTAAAAGCCCCTATGCCTCCCCAATAGTGGTGGTCAGGAAGAAGAATGGGTCATTGAGGTTGTGTATAGACTACAGGACTCTCAACGGGAGAACGATACCCGACCAGTATACCACTCCGAGGATAGAGGATGCCCTACAGAGTTTATCTGGAGCCAGGTGGATACTACCAGATCCCTATGCATCCGGAAGATAAGGAGAAGACAGCCTTCATAACCCCTGTGGGATTCTTTGAATTTGACCGGATGCCCCAAGGTCTGTCTGGAGCCCCTGCCACCTTTCAACGCCTCATGGAGAAAACCGTAGGAGAAATGAACCTCATCGAAGTTCTCGTGTACTTGGATGACATCATCGTCTTTGGAAAGACTCTAGAGGAACATGAGGAGAGACTGGAAAAAGTCTTGAGAAGGCTCAGCGAAGAGGGACTCAAGCTTTCGCCAGAGAGATGCCAGTTCTACCAGTCAACAGTCAACTATCTGGGGCACATAGTGTCCGAAGAAGGGGTAGCAACAGACCCCGGGAAACTGGAGGCAGTTACCTCCTGGCCACGGCCCACCACTGTGACAGAACTCAGGTCCTTTTTGGGGTTCTGCTCCTACTACAGGAGGTTCGTAGAGGGGTTCACACGGATTGCCAGACCCCTGAATGAACTGTTAAAGACAGAGGGAGAAGAGGATGACTCGGGTCCCAGGAAGCCGGGAGAGTCAATCGAAGACCAGTGGAATGGAAAGTGCGAAGAGGCCTTCCAAATGCTGAAGAAGAGCTTAACCACTGCCCCTGTCTTGGCCTATGCAGGCCCAAAGAAACCCAATGAACTCCATGTAGATGCCAGTCATGACGGTCTGGGAGGAGTGCTCTACAAGGAGCATGAAGGGCAACTGCGACCCGTCGCATATGTGTGCAGAAGTTTGACCCCCTCTGAAAGAAACTACCCCACTCATAAGTTGGAGTACCTGGCCCTCAAGTGGGCTGTAGTTGATAAACTTAAAGACTATCTGTATGGGGCAGAATTCACTGTGAAAACTGAGTGAAAACTGACAACAACCCCCTTACTTATCTTTTCACCACAGCAAAGCTGGATGCCACAAACCATTGATGGCTGGCCGCACTGTCTGGATTCAACTTCAGCCTGAAATACAGACCTGGGGCTGGCAATCGAGATGCGGATGCCCTGTCCAGAAGGTCTCATGCTCCCACTAGCAGCACAGAAGACTGGACCCAAGTGGCACCAAAAGGGGTGCGGGCCCTCTGTCAAGGGGCTGAACTCCAGGCCAGTGGGGGGTCCAGAGCGGAAGAGATAGGGGTCACAGTAGTGGGGGTCCCCAAGCAATACTGTGGAGTAACTCAGATAGAGGAAGATGACTTACCAAAGCTGTCCAAAAAGGAATTGAGATGTGACCAATTGGAAGACCCTTTAGGGAAATTGGTCCTAGAGGCCCTGGAAAATCAGGATCAGGATCCAGATAGACTCTTGCATCATCCTTCAAAGGAAGCTCGCCTGTTGTGGAAGGAGTGGGACAGGTTGCAGGTGCATCAAGGGATGGTCTACCGAAGGGGCCCCTCTGATGACCTGGAAGACAAATGGCAACTGTTTCTACCCGAGAAACACAGAGAGACTGTCTTTGTCGCCTTACACGACCACCATGGTCATTTAGGAGCTGAAAGGACCTTTCAACTCATCAGAAGTCGGTTCTATTGGCCCTGTATGAGAGCTGAAGTAGAGGAATACTGCCATTCATGCGCACGCTGCATCCAGCGGAAAACTCTACCCCATCAAGCTGCCCCCAGGGGCCACCTGCAAAGTCAAGGCCCATTGGATTTGGTGTGCATTGATTTCCTCTGCCTCTAACCCGACTTGAGTGGACTAGGAAATGTCCGGATTCAGGATCTGCAGCCTGGGGACAGAGTGCTGCTACGGAACTTAGGAGTCCATGGAAAGCACAAATTTGCAGACAGATGGAGACCTGAGCCATATGTTATTTGCAGGAACTGCCAGTCTACCAACTGAAGCTGGAGGGAAAGGTGGGGCCATTGAAGACTTGGCACCGGAACCACATACTCCCACTTGCCGAAGCAGTTCGGATACCCCCTGCAAAGAACTTCCCCGAGCCAGCTTCCATCCTGGATACTCCTAGGCCAAATACCCGGTCCCAGGCATCTCGGTCCGAAGAAACAGATGTCTCTGAACCTAGTGAGGATGAAAGGGAAGAGCTAGAATGGCTATGGCCTTCCCAGGCCCCAGTGACTTCTGCTATAGATCTCCCACCTTTGGAAGACACCATAGACAGTACACTGAATGCGGAAGCTACTAAATTCTTCCCGTCCAGCCCTCTATCAGACTCATGGGAAGATGCCCTCGACTCACTCCCAGAGGAGGATCCAAGATGTTCTGTGAATCTTCCTGTTCCTGAGTTAAATGTTTCAGAAACAGTGGAAGCTGCCATGTCTGTTCCGGAAGAGGAACCTACAGTGTTCAAGCCAGAAATCCCAAGAGAACGGAGGTTGAAAAGTGCCATAAGGCCTCCCCGAAAGTTGACTTACCCACAAATGGGGAGGAGCTCGGAGGACACTGTGGCAACTGCCAGGAGGAGTGCAGAGAGTCCTGATCCTTCCACTGTTCATTTGGTGGAGGGCAACCCCAACTCACCCCCTGGCACAGTTAGGCAGCCCACTTATGATAGTGTGACCTGTGGGCGAGGAAGTTCACCCTCTCATTTTTGGTGGGAACTTCCTCTGCCGACATCATACGCAACTTTGTCTAATGTTGTACGTAGTGTAGGTTGACAATTATCTTTGGGGACCAAAGAGTTTAAGTGGGGGGAGTGTGTAGCGGGGTCTCCGTTGAGGCCCCATAGACTACGTTACCCAGAACCCCGTTTAGCACCCAGGGTGCATTGGGCTGCCACAGAGACTCATGGGTGGGGTATAAAAGGGGAGGGCGAGGCTAAGCCCGGCCTCTTTGGACACCGCGCAGCTGGCAAGAGGACTTCCTGTGTGGACCTGCTGCGAGTGCAAGGCCCGAGGCCTGGGCCTTGCGCACTTCCAGAGAGCCTTCCACCTCGCTGCGGAGCCTGTGCGGCATCTGACATCTACCTGCTTCGCGGGCGTCAGTTGGACCAGAGATCCGGCGGTGGCAGATCCTGTGTGCGGAGACATAGTGGTGGGAGTTCCGGACTGGGATCGAGTCCGGAGGGGTGAGAGAGCACCTGCTCACAGCTATAACCGAGTACTTTGTTAGGCCTATTGACTGCCTTGGCCCATCGTGTTATACTTGCTTTCCTGACAGGAGACTAGTTGCAGAACTGAGTTATATAGTCTCCGGGGAGTTACTTCTATTGCCATAGACCACTGTTGGATTACAAATTATTGTTCCTGTATGTGCACCACCGATCATCTTGCATGCGAAGATTCCTCACTTAAAGACTGAACTTTAACTGAGTCAGGCCTGACTGGGGAGTTTACAGCATTGCTGAGCGCCATATTGCTCACAAGGGAAAATAGCTATATATCAGTGTGTGATAGAACTATATGTGCACTATAGTTGACTAGTGTTATTATTGCTGTAGGGCTCTGCATGTATGTGTTACATGGTACTGACCGTTACCCTTTCTATACAAGTAAATCTATTACAGTTAATCATTCTGGTATTGGCGTCCATTACTATATTTCACAACTGTTTGGGTTATTGTGGGATTGTTAAGGAACTGGTATAGAAGTCATACATATATATACCACCCCTAGACTAGCTGTGCCAGAGAAGGGTCGAGTAGATTGCCGGGGGTTGGCTGTGTTGTGTACAGGGCCCGAAACAAAACCAGCGGCTCTCTTAGTTTGGGGGTATCGCTACACATGTCTTTATGGACCTTGATTGTGCACGGGTGCGCAGTCATGTTGGAACAAGAAGGGGCCATCCCCAAACTGTTCCCACAAAGTTGGGAGCATGAAATTGTCCAAAATGTCTTGGTATGCTGACGCCTTAAGAGTTCCCTTCACTGGAACTAAGGGGCCAAGCCCAACACCTGAAAAACAACCCCACACCATAATCCCCCCTCCACCAAATGATTTGGACCAGTGCTCAAAGCAAGGTCCGTAAAGACATGGATGAGTGAGTTTGGAGTGGAGGAACTTGACTGGCCTGCACAGAACCCTGACCTTAACCCTGAGATGCCATTAAAGTTCATGTGTGTGTAAAGGGAGACATCCCAAAACTTTTGGTAATATAGTGTATCTCGTTAAATGTACAATGATATGTTTAGCTTTAAGATATAACACTGCCAAATTTAGATCTTGAAACCTCAGTTTACTAATTAAGGAAAGGTAAAACGTAGTTTGTTCACATAATGTGCTTTTTTTATGGTGTCCCATCAAATATTGAACCATAAGGGAATGTCTTAGTTAGTGGGTCATTTTTAGTGTTATCATTTATAGTTTATATTATAAATAATGAATTATATTTCACCATGGTTAGTTTAATATTTATTATTCCACAATAAACTCTATGGCTATTTTTATTTGCGTAGTCTTTGCTCCAGAGGCATATGTATTTTTTAATAACAAGGAACAGAGTTCCAAATATTTAATGAGGTTTACAGGCCTTTTTCTCAATGCTACATTTTATCCTGATATCTAAGAATGTCTAATGCCGAGTACACACGATCGATTTTTTCGACGGTGAAAACACTGTCGAGAAAATCGACGTGAAAAACGAGGAACAGCTTGTTCCCCTACACACGGCCGTTTTAAATAAAAAAAAAATTCTTGGTCGAAAAAAACGACTGTGTGTAGGCTCCCCGGCAGTGTTTCCCTATGGGAAAACTGCTGCGGAAAAAAATTACGGGAATCACGACGAGAAAAATTAGAGCATGTTCTAATTTTTCTCGTCGTGATTAATGCAGTTTTTCCTGTCGGGAAAAATGACAGAAAGCCCACACACGGTCGTTTTTCTCGTCCAAAAGAAAAAATGTAATTTTTCCCGACGGGAAAAATGATCGGGTGTACGCGGCATAAGAGTCTATGGAATTTGTATACATTGTTTGAGTCTATATGAGTATTCTGTCATAGGATTCTGGGAGTTATTGACAGGCAAGAGCCCTGATTCAATAAAAAGTTCAAAAGTTTGGACATGTGAAAAAACAATTGATTCAACCTGGCATGCCCATTTGTGACTGATTAAATCAAGTTTTTGCGTGCACCGATACTATGCAAAGTCATGCATGCTTGTCTGCTTATATAATTTGAATGGGGACCATTACCCATGCACACTGGGCATAGATACTTTGTATCCTGAAATGCCAGAAAGTATGCTAAGCAAAGCAATAACAAGGAGGAGAGAGTTCCCACGGGGTAATTGCTGGTCTCTGATGTATCTAGACAAGATAGTCTTAGCCAGTGGGGGTTTCCTGCATCTCCTACAAAATGAAGCAAAGTAATATAACATTGAATAAAAGTCAGAACACAAATGGCTGAAACACATTTAAAATCCCCAGATGATTTAAGTTAAGTGATACAACCCAGTTTTAATTTTGGCAGCAAATTTCGATTTAGTTTTTACAGATGAAAACAGTCCAATGGACTTTTTTCATCGGACAAACCGATCGTGTATGGGGCCCCATCGGTCTTTTTTCCATCGGTGTTAAAAAATAGAACATGTTTTAAATTTATTCGATGGAAAAAAAAACAATAGCAAATTACTATCGTCTGTGGGGAACTCCATCGGATAAAAAACCCACGCATGCTCAGAATCAAGTCGACGCATGCTCAGAAGTATAGAACTTAATTTTTCTTGGCTCGTCTGAGTGTTTTACGCCACGGCGTTTGGGACGATCGGTTTTTTGACTGATGGTGTGTAGGCAAGACTGATGGAAGTCAGCTTCATCGGATATCTGATGGAAAAATCCATTGGTTTAAAATCCATAGGAAATCCGATCATGTGTACAGGGCTTTAGTCTTAGGACTAAAATGGCATTTTAGTTTTAGTCCCATTTCTTTTTCGTACATCACGGGACACAGAGCAACTTAGTCATTACTAATGGGTTATATAGTTTACCTTCAGGTGCTGGCACTGGCAACTTCCAAACCGGAAGTACCCTCCCCTATATAAGCCCCTCCCATCCGGGAGCACCTCAGTTTTTTGCCAGTGTCTAAGGTGTTGGCCAAAGAGTAGCATGTGTTTTCACTGGGCTTGCGTACAGGTTCTTTTGGGCCTTAGTAAGCTGTTCCGGATCCCACCAAAAAAGCTTCATAGCTAAACGGTCGGTACCCGGGCCTTGCAGCAGAAGAGCAAGGTTTTGCCTGTAATGCCTCTCTTAGGAGGGCTGGACCCTGGGATCCAGAGCTCTGGTCATACCCACGACCAAGATGTTGTCTGTGCAGGGTGCTATACAGGTCCAGGGGAGTGGAATCCTTGGGAACCCGGTCCCTGAAGGTTTAATTACAATGCCTGCCGTGATAGGTGAAGTTTGGGCTTCTGTGGACCAAACAGAGTCCTGCGGCGGGGATCAGGTAAGTGGGGGCCCCCAGGAACTTGGTTCTATTGGGGGACCCCCAAGCCTAATTTGTCTTTCTGTCTGTTACCTAACGGTATTCCCGCTAATATCTGTGTATGCCTGTAACTACTGAAAATGTAAAATTTTAATAGTAGTCAAAAAAAAAAAAAAGAGGACCGCGGTACCTGTGTTAAACCACTAGAGGCCGCTGTGGTCCATTTTTCTTGTCATGTGGATCTTTGGTTTTCTCAAGTCAAAAGATCCAGGCAGTTGGTAAGTTTCTCTGTGGGAATCCACTTCCTCTGCCCTGTTGCTGCGCTCATCCACCGCACAGGCCCTCCGGCAAAAAGGGCCCTGGCTCCTAGTCCCTGTTTGATTTTCGAAAAGGGCGCCAATGGCGCACGGGCGCGCGCGGGCGCGTGCACGCGCCTCCTATGAAAAAAATAGGGGGGGGCGGGTGGATGACGCTCGATGCGCGCCACGGCGCTTCTGCGCATGTGCAGGCGTCCCAGCTTGTATAAAGACACAGTACAAGTGTCAGCTGGATGCAAACAGAGCTAGCAACAAACAGTGGCACACAGAGGCGGTTGATGCAGGCATCCCCATAGAAAGGCACTTTAGTGGACACCAGCTGGTATATAGCAGCAACTGTGTTAGACTATTACCAGCAAAATTGGTGTATGACGACGGGAATACCTCAGCTTTGTGCTTAAAGGATATGTCGTCCAGACGCTCCGGAAATAAGTCTTCCAGGAAGCCAAAGGGGTCTCCATCGGGCTCTGAGGATATTGGGCATGCTTGTACTGCACCAATCTCCCCTGAGAATTCAGAGGTCAGTAGCCGTAGAAACCCCGCAGGAGTGCCTGGTGCTGCGGCTGTCCCCAGTCCACCTGCTCCTGTATATATAACAGAGGAGGTTTTATCCTCAACTCTGGGAGGATTGGAAGAGAGATTAACAGCATTGATCGCTGCTTCCCTGTCACAGGGAAAGCACGTCCGATCTCCGTCTCCTCCTTCAGAGTGCCTGTTAGTGGAGGAACAGCCCCACACAGAGATCGACCTACCTGAAGGGGATCAGGATGAGGTTGATTCAGTTATGGAGGAATCAACAGTGGAAGAACCTTTCTCAGCATCTCAGGCTGAAAGATTATGGGTTCAGTCTCTGACTAATATGGTCCGATCAGCATTTAAAATGCCTCTGGCGGAACCACCAACCACTACGGTTTCCTCGCTGGGGTCGCTAAAAGCTCCCCAGGCTGTCTGTTCCTTCCCAATCCACCCTTTATTAGAAGGGCTTATTTACCAGGATTGGGAGCATCCTGATAAAATATTTGCTCCCCCCAAGAGATTTCCGGTGATCTATCCCATGGAGGATAAGTTCATAAAAAAATGGAGGGTCCCTACAGTGGACGCAGCCATCTCTTCTGTGAACAAATCACTGACATTTCCAGTAGATAATGTTCCAATGTTCAAAGACCCAATAGATAAAAAATTGGAGTCTTTGCTAAAATCTGCTTTCTCTACAGCAAGCATGGTGACACAACCTGCGGTAGCAGCGATTGGAGTCTGCCAAGCAGTGAAAGATCAGTTGAAACAAGTCTTAAGGGACTTACCAGATCAGCAGGCTCTTGCCCTAGCTGACCTGCCTAGAGCCTTGTGTTTTGCGGTGGACGCCATAAAGGATACAATCCAACAGGCCTCCCGCTTTACGCTGTCTGTAGTACATATGCGTAGGCTTCTGTGGCTCAAAAACTGGTCTGCTGAAGCTCCCTGTAAGAAACTGCTGGTTAGCTTCCCATTTCATGGAGAACGCTTATTTGGAGAAGATCTGGACAAATATATCCAGAAAATTTCTGCCGGTAAAAGTTCACTCTTACCGGTTAGGAACAAGAGTAGAAGTCCTTCTTTTAAGAGGCCTACTTCTCCAGTCCCGGGCACATCGGCTGTGAAGCAGTTCCGACGGCCTCCGCAGTCAAATTCAGGGGGCAGAAATCAGGGACAGTCACAGGGTAACAAGAAGCCCTGGATCAAGAGAGGTACAAAACCTCCCCCCAAGTCATGAAGCGTTGCCCCCACTCAATCGGGTGGGGGGAAGGCTTCAGTTGTTCACAGAGACCTGGCGGGACACCATCAGAGACAGATGGGTGCTCTCCGCAGTAAGTCTGGGATACAAGCTGGAGTTAAAAGGCACTCCTCCTGCCCAATTTATGAGGTCAAACGTGCCAAGAGATCCCCAGAAGAGAGGATCCCTCCTTCTGGCACTAGAACAACTATTGCTCCAAGGTGTAATCATGAAGGTTCCCCTGGAAGAAAGCGGATTCGGGTTTTACTCGAACCTTTTCACAGTCCCCAAACCAAATGGGGACGTGAGGCCCATATTAAATCTAAAAGGGCTAAACAAGTTCCTAAATATCAGGACTTTTCGGATGGAGTCGATCCGATCGGTGGCCACCGCCCTACAAGGGCAGGAATGGTTAGCCTCGATCGACATAAGGGATGCTTATCTGCATATTCCCATCTTTCCGGCCCACCAGAAATTTCTACGCTTTGCAGTAGAAGGGCGCCATTTTCAGTTCAGAGCCTTACCTTTCGGTCTGGCCACAGCACCACGAGTGTTCACAAAGGTTCTGGCCCCACTATTGGACAATCTAAGAACACAAGGTGTAACGATAATGGCATATCTAGACGACCTGCTACTAATAGACCACTCAGTGGAAAAGCTGGAAGTAGCTATTCACAAGACAATCAAGTATCTGGAATATCACGGTTGGATTATCAACCGGGACAAGTCAGCTCTAAGACCAGTCAAAAGTCTGGAGTACTTAGGGCTAAGGCTGGATTCAAATCAGAGAAAGATTTTCTTACCTCCAGAGAAGGTGTCGTCTTTAAAAGATTTGACCCACTTAGTGGGTACAAAAAGAAAACCATCCATACGCCTGTGCATGAGGCTGCTGGGAAAAATGGTGGCTTCATTCGAAGCGGTACCCTACGGTCAATTCCATTCAAGGAATTTGCAAAGGGCCATACTGTCAGCCTGGAACAAAAAAGTTCAGGCTTTAGACTTACCAATGTCCCTGTCCCCTTCCGTTCGCAAGAGCCTCCATTGGTGGTTGGTGCCCCAGAATCTGGAAAAAGGGAAACCCTTCAGTCCGGTTTCTTGGAAGGTGGTCACTACAGATGCCAGCCTCATAGGCTGGGGGGCAGTACTGGAGCAATGGTCTCTCCAGGGCAAGTGGTCAGAAGCAGAAAAGGCCCTGCCCATCAATCTCTTAGAGATACGAGCAGCCCGGTATGCCCTAGTAGCATGGACATCCAAACTCCAAGGGTCCCCTGTCAGAATTCAATCAGACAATGCCACAGCAGTGGCATATATCAATCACCAGGGTGGCACCAGGAGTCGTGCAGCCCAGAGGGAAGCAAATTGCATCCTGGAGTGGGCAGAAAAATATGTCCCAGCCATATCCGCGGTTTTCATCCCAGGAGTGGAAAATTGGAGAGCAGACTTTTTAAGTCGCCAACAATTATGCCCGGGGGAATGGTCTCTTCACCCCGAGGTTTTCCAGGCAATATGCCAGCGGTGGGGAACACCGGATGTAGATCTGCTAGCATCCAGATTCAACGCAAAGGTGGACAGATTTGTGTCTCGCACAAGGGATCCCCTAGCTTGCGGCTCGGATGCCCTAGTGTTCCCTTGGGATCAGTTCAAGCTGATATATGCATTCCCACCGCCACAATTGTTACCGCGATTACTCCGCAGAATCAGGGTAGAAAAGAAACCAGTGATTCTGGTGGCTCCAGCGTGGCCCCGAAGGGCATGGTACGCGGAGATTGTAAAAATGTCAGTGAGGAGTCCTTGGACCCTCCCACATCGTCCGGACCTGCTGTCGCAAGGACCGATATACCACCCTTCCTTACCAGCCCTAAGTTTGACGGCCTGGCTATTGAAGCCCACATTCTGAAAAAGAGAGGGCTCTCTAATTCTGTGGTATCTACCATGATCAATGCCAGGAAGCCGGTATCCAGGCAGATCTATTATAGGATCTGGAAAGCGTACATTACGTGGTGTGAGGCCAAGAAATGGCATCCACGTAAGTACGTGATAGGGAGGATTTTGGACTTCCTACAGTGGGCTGTAGATAGGAAGCTGGCCTTGAGTACTATCAAGGGTCAGATTTCGGCCTTGTCAATATTTTTTCAAAGGCCCTTGGCTTCGCATTCACTAGTCAAAGCTTTCATACAAGGAGTGATGCGTATTAGCCCTCCGGTTAGTATTCCCATATGTCCATGGGACTTAAACCTGGTTCTGTCGGTTCTACAGAAACAACCGTTTGAACCATTGCAACACATTTCCTTGGTTCTTCTCACCAGGAAATTGATTTTCTTAGTAGCCATTTGTTCGGCTAAAAGAGTATCGGAATTAGCCGCCTTGTCCTGTAAGGAGCCATATCTGGTTGTCCATAAGGACAGAGTAGTATTACGTCCTCATCCAGCCTTTCTTCCCAAGGTGGTATCGAGGTTTCATTTGAACCAAGATGTGGTTCTTCCTTCTTTTTTCCCCAAACCTAGCTCGGTAGAGGAAAGGTTATTACATTCTTTGGATGTAGTAAGAGCAGTTAAAGCTTATCTAAAAGCCACTGCTCAGATTCGCAGAACGGATACTTTGTTTATTCTGCCGGAAGGCCCTAGAAAGGGTCAGGCAGCATCAAAATCTACTTTAGCCAAGTGGATTCGACAGGTCATAATACAAGCCTATGGCTTGAGAAAGAGACCGCCTCCGTTCAAAGTTAGGGCGCACTCCACAAGAGCAGTTGGAACTTCATGGGCAGTGCATCACCAGGCCTCCCTGGCTCAAGTATGTAAGGCCGCAACATGGTCTTCGGTACACACGTTTACTAGATTCTACCAGGTAGACGTTAGAAGTCAGGAGGATGTCGCCTTTGGGCGCAGTGTGTTGCAGGCCGCAAAAGATCCTCATGCCTGATGGCGCCCAGCTTATGTATCCCTCCCCTCATTTGGCATTGCTTTGGGACGTCCCATTAGTAATGACTAAGTCGCTCTGTGTCCCGTGATGTACGAAAAAGAAAAAGGGATTTTTATAACAGCTTACCTGTAAAATCCTTTTCTTGGAGTACATCACGGGACACAGAGCTCCCACCCCTCCTTTTGGGACACTTATTGCTTTGCTACAAAACTGAGGTGCTCCCGGATGGGAGGGGCTTATATAGGGGAGGGTACTTCCGGTTTGGAAGTTGCCAGTGCCAGCACCTGAAGGTAAACTATATAACCCATTAGTAATGACTAAGTCGCTCTGTGTCCCGTGATGTACTCCAAGAAAAGGATTTTACAGGTAAGCTGTTATAAAAATCCCTTTTTTAGTCTTCTGAAAGTGTTTTAGTTTTAGTATTAGTCTTTGACTAAAATGCCATTTTAGTTTTAGTCCCATTTTAGTCATCGTATTTTAGTCGACTAAAATCTCAAGTACATTTTAGTCTAATATAATCATTTTAGTCAACTAAAATTGAATGTACATAATACATAGCCCCCCACAGCACACAGACCCCCACAGTACACAGCCCTCTACACAATACAAAGCCCCCCACAGTACACAGCACAGCCCCAGGCCCCACACTCTGCACAATACAAAGCCCCCCACAATACACAGCACAGCCCCAGCCCCCACCCTCTGCACAATACAAAGCCCCCCACAGTACACAGCACAGCCCCAGCCCCCAACCTCTGCACAATACAAAGCCCCCCACAGTACACAGCACAGCCCCAACCCCCAACCTCTGCACAATACAAAGCCCCCCACCCTCAGCACAATACAAAGCCCCCCACAGTACACAACCACCCACCCTCTGCACAATACAAAGCCCCCCACAGTACACAGCCACCCACCCTCTGCACAATACAAAGCCCCCCACAGTACACACCCACCCACCCTTTGCACAATACAAAGCCCCCCACAAAATACACAGCACAGCCCCCCTGCATTCCCAGGAGACCCCCAGTCTCCTGGGAGAGCACTTCCAGCGTACTCTAAAGTTAAGAATAAATCACTGCCAGCCCTTTCTCATACACAGCTTCTCCTGTCACTCTCATTGTAAATCAAAGTCTCTAAATTTACCTCATAACTTCGTTCTTGCATGGACCCGGTCACATGGCTGCTCTCCTCTAAAGATTCATGGATGGTCATGTGACTGCTCTCCTCCAATCTAAAGCAACACTCGGAGGAGGAGGAGCATAAGGAAGAGAGAGGCCAACAAGAACGAAGCTATTGAGGTTAGAAACTTCATTTTACAATGAGTGACATAGGAGGAAGAGCAGTATAGGGGAAGGGGCTGGCAGTGATTTTTTTCCTAATGATAGACTTTACTGGCAGTGTTGTCCAAGGGCCAGGAGAGGCTGGGTGGCTGGCTTGACCACCCCCCAATTTTTGACACCCGGGGGCGGACCGCCCGATCCCCGCCCCCATTGATAAAAGACAAATATCAGCGTATAAGCGCACGCATTGTGTTATACGCCGATAAACACAGTAAATTCATGAGGGTAAACGTCCCTCCTTGCCATTAACGTCCCGTTTTCGTTCCTTAACAAAAACGGATTTTATTTTCGTCATAGTTTTCGTCAGTTGATGAAAATGTGCTGTACTTTTAGTTTCGTTTTCGTCACTGTAAAAAAGCATCTGACGAAAATTATGACAAAAACGTTTTCGTTGACGAAATTAACACTGATACAATCTAAAAGAAAAAACGGTTTAGGGAGGCATCTCATACATTCTGATCCTCTCCCCTTGTCAAAATTCCCCCTTCCATTATTATTGGCAATTACTGACGTCATAATGACATCCAGGAACTGCTTTGTATTACACAGCAGGAGTATCTGTCAAAATGCAGCCTTTTCTGTGTAAATTGACACTTGCAGGACAGTAATATAATAATGTATTTCCATTGTTTTTACTATTTTTATTCATATGTAGATTAACCACTTAAGCTCCGGAAGGTTTTTACCCCCTTCATGACCAAGCTGTTTTTTGCTATTTAGCAGCTGATTTAACTGGCAATTGCAACACTGTACCCAAATTCAGTGGCGGCTGGTGCTCAAATTTTTTGGGGGGGGGCGCAAACAATCTGAAAAAAAAAAAAAAACCATCAATTGCCGCCACTGTGCCTATTAAACGCAGCCACTGTGCCCAAACGCCACTAGTTTGTCCCCAAATGCAGCCAGTTTCCCCCCCATATACAGCCAGTTTCCCCCCAAAATACAGCCAGTTTCTCCCCATATGCAGCCAGTTTGTCCCCCAATATACAGCCAGTTTGTCCCCCAATATACAGCCAGTTTGTCCCCCAAATGCAGCCAGTTTGTCCACCAATATACAGCCAGTTTGTCCCCAATAATACAGCCAGTTTGTCCCCCATAATACAGCCAGTTTGTCCCCATATACAGCCAGTTTGTCCACCAAATGCAGCCAGTTTGTCCCCCAAATGCAGCCAGTTTGTCCCCCAATATACAGCCAGTTTGTCCCCCAATATACAGCCAGTTTGTCCCCCATAATACAGCCAGTTTGTCCCCCATAATACAGCCAGTTTGTCCCCAATATACAGCCAGTTTGTCCCCCATAATACAGCCAGTTTGTCCCCCAAATGCAGCCAGTTTGTCCCCCAATATACAGCCAGTTTGTCCCCAATATACAGCCAGTTTGTCCCCCAATATACAGCCAGTTTGTCCCCAAAATACAGCCAGTTTGTCCCCCAAATGCAGCCAGTTTGTCCCCCAATATACAGCCAGTTTGTCCCCCAATATACAGCCAGTTTGTCCCCCAATATACAGCCAGTTTGTCCCCCAAATGCAGCCAGTTTGTCCCCCAAATGCAGCCAGTTTTCCCCCCAATATACAGCCAGTTTGTCCCCCAATATACAGCCAGTTTGTCCCCAATATACAGCCAGTTTGTCCCCCAAATGCAGCCAGTTTGTCCCCCAAATGCAGCCAGTTTGTCCCCCAATATACAGCCAGTTTGTCCCCCAAATGCAGCCAGTTTGTCCCCCAAATGCAGCCAGTTTGTCCCCCAATATACAGCCGGTTTGTCTCCAATAATACAGCCAGTTTGTCCCCCATAATACAGCCAGTTTGTCCCATATACAGCCAGTTTTTCCCCCAAATTCAGCCAGTTTGTCCCCCATAATACAGCCAGTTTGTCCCCAATATACAGACAGTTTGTCCCCCATAATACAGCCAGTTTGTCCCCCAAATGCAGCCAGTTTGTCCCCCAATATACAGCCAGTTTGTCCCCAATATACAGCCAGTTTGTCCCCCAATATACAGCCAGTTTGTCCCCAAAATACAGCCAGTTTGTCCCCCAAATGCAGCCAGTTTGTCCCCCAATATACAGCCAGTTTGTCCCCCAATATACAGCCAGTTTGTCCCCCAATATACAGCCAGTTTGTCCCCCAAATGCAGCCAGTTTGTCCCCCAAATGCAGCCAGTTTTTCCCCCAATATACAGCCAGTTTGTCCCCCAATATACAGCCAGTTTGTCCCCAATATACAGCCAGTTTGTCCCCCAAATGCAGCCAGTTTGTCCCCCAAATGCAGCCAGTTTGTCCCCCAATATACAGCCAGTTTGTCCCCCAAATGCAGCCAGTTTGTCCCCCAAATGCAGCCAGTTTGTCCCCCAATATACAGCCGGTTTGTCTCCAATAATACAGCCAGTTTGTCCCCCATAATACAGCCAGTTTGTCCCATATACAGCCAGTTTGTCCCCCAAATTCAGCCAGTTTGTCCCCCAAATGCAGCCAGTTTGTCCCCCAATATACAGCCAGTTTGTCCCCCATAATACAGCCAGTTTGTCCCCCATAATACAGCCAGTTTGTCCCCAATATACAGCCAGTTTGTCCCCCATAATACAGCCAGTTTGTCCCCCATAATACAGCCAGTTTGTCCGCCAAATGCAGCCAGTTTGTCCCCAATATACAGCCAGTTTGTCCCCAATATACAGCCAGTTTGTCCCCCAAATGCAGCCAGTTTGTCCCCCAATATACAGCCAGTTTGTCCCCAATATACAGCCAGTTTGTCCCCAAATATACAGCCAGTTGGTCCCCAAAATACAGCCAGTTTGTCCCCAAATGCAGCCAGTTTTTCCCCAATATACAGCCAGTTTGTCCCCCAATATACAATCAGTTTGTCCCCCAATATACAGCCAGTGTGACTCCCAAATGCAGCCAGTTTGTCCCCCAAATGCAGCCAGTTTGTCCCCCAATATACAGCCAATTTGTCCCCAATAACACAGCCAGTTTGTCCCCCATAATACAGCCAGTTTGTCCCCATATACAGCCAGTTTGTCCCCCAAATGCAGCCAGTTTGTCCCCCAATATACAGCCAGTTTGTCCCCCATAATACAGCCAGTTTGTCCCCCATAATACAGCCAGTTTGTCCCCCATAATACAGCCAGTTTGTCCCCCATAATACAGCCAGTTTGTCCCCCATAATACAGCCAGTTTGTCCTCCAAATGCAGCCAGTTTGTCCCCAATATACAGCCAGTTTTTCCCCAATATACAGCCAGTTTGTCCCCCAAATGCAGCCAGTTTGTCCCCCAAATGCAGCCAGTTTGTCCCCCAATATACAGCCAGTTTGTCCCCAATATACAGCCAGTTTGTCCCCAATATACAGCCAGTTTGCCCCCCAATATACAGCCAGTTTGTCCCCCAATATACAGCCAGTTTGTCCCCAATATACAGCCAGTTTGTCCCCCAATATACAGCCAGTTTGTCCCCAATATACAGCCAGTTTGTCCCCCAATATACAGCCAGTTTGTCCCCCAATATACAGCCAGTTTGTCCCCCAAATGCAGCCAGTTTGTCCCCCAAATGCAGCCAGTTTGTCCCCCAATATACAGCCAGTTTGTCCCCCAATATACAGCCAGTTTGTCCCTAATATACAGCCAGTTTGGCCCCCAAATGCAGCCAGTTTGTCCCCCAAACGCAGCCAGTTTGTCCCCCAATATACAGCCAGTTTGACCCCCAAATGCAGCCAGTTTGTCCCCCAAATGCAGCCAGTTTGTCCCCCAATATACAGCCAGTTTGTCCCCCAATATACAGCCAGTTTGTCCCCCAAATGCAGCCAGTTTGTCCCCCCCAGCCCTGCACTTACCTTCCTCGAGTCAGCGCCGTCCTTCTTCCGCCCTCGATGTCGCTTCAGCCAATCAGGTTACCGGTAACCAGACCCGGTGAACCTGATTGGCCAGGGAACGCACCCCCGTGCGTCCTCTCATTAGGTATTTAGAAGCCGATTACAGCCCTCAGGCTGTAGTCGGGAAGCCTATCAGAGCCTGCTGGCTCTGATAGGCACTTCTAAAGACCAACCAGACGCTGTTATTCAGATGGCCGGCGCTCAAGGGGCCGGCCATCTGAATAGTGGGCGGCAGCAATACATAGGTTCATACAATGCATGAACCTATGTATTGTTGTGGTGAGTGACGGCCGGGCGCAGAAGCGAGCGCTAGCAGCGCTTCTGTGCCCACTATGGTCGCGCCGCCATGTGTGAAAAAAAGACATTTAAAAAAAAAAAAAAAAAACTCTTAAAGGGCCCGTTTTTTTTTTTTTTTTTTGGTGACCACAGGAGGGGGGGGGGCAGCGCCCGGGTGCCCCCTATGGACGGGCCGCCACTGCCCAAATTCAATTTATATAAAAAAAAATTACCCAAATAGAGCTTTCTTTTGGTGGTATTTGATCACCACTTGTTTTTTTTGTTTTTTAAATTATATAAACGAAAAAATACCAAAAATGTTTAAAAGAAAAAAAAACAATATTTCTGCTATACAGTAAAACATATCTAATAAAAAAATAATCAAATTTTTATATACATTTAGACCTAAAATGTATTCTGCTACATGTCTATGTTAAAAAAATCCTAATGAGTAAATACTAGTGATCAGCAACTTATAGTAGGACTGTGATGCAGTGGGCAATCTGACACTAACTGACACTGGGTGGGAGGTAGACAAACTGACTAACTGACACTGATATCACCAGTAGACATATGCAATTCCTTTTGTTACGAATTTGTTTTTTCAATGAAATTCAACAAATTCATCAATTCGGAAATATATGAATTAAGGAAACCCCATTTCACAAATTTTTCCGAAAACAAAAAATCGAAAATTCGGAAATTTGAAAATCCGAAAATCTGAAATTCGAAAACCCGAAGATCAGGAAATTAAAAAAATTCGAAATTCGAAATCTGAAAATCTGAAAATAAGAATGAAAATCCGAATATTCAAAAATAAGAACAAAAATCTGAAAATTTGAAATCCCAAAATAATAACTAACTAACTAATAATAATACCCATTACTAACTATTCAATTATAGGTATTGGAATTTCCTTTCAAATTTGGCTATTAGTGAATGTAACAAATGTGAATTTTTCCAAAGTTACGAATTATCCGAAATAATGAATTCCACATCGAAACAAATGGAACGTAACAAATTAATAATAATAAATAATAATAATAAAAAAGTTTAATTGTTATTATTATTTTTTGTTTGTTTCATATTATTATTTTTTATTATTATTAATTTGCTACGTTCCATTTGTTTAGGATAATTTGTAACTTCTGACAAATTTGTATTCTTTACATTCACTAACAGACAAATTTTAAAGGAAATTCCAATACCTATAATTTAATAGTTAGTTATTATTTTGTATTTTCAAATTTTTGATACTTTGGATTTTCGAATTTCGATCATAACTAATGACCCGAAAAAAAAACAAAAAAACAACGAATGAAAGGAAAACAAACACATTTTTCGGCAGTGCACATGTCTAATCACCAGTGACACTAATACAGTGATCACTTATAATATTATGCACTGTCACTGTACTAAAGACACTGGCTGGGAAGGAGTTAACATCCTGAGGTAATCAAGAGGTTAAGTGTGTTCATAACAAATGTTGATGTGTGCTCCTTTTTACTAAAAAATATGTTTGTTTCTTCTCCCTGCTTTGCAGGGAGAAGAAACAGACACAGATTGATTCCTCTGTACAGAGCCCTATGTCTCTGCCATGAATCATTGGCTGAAACCTGTTGACAAAATCCTTCAGGACATCACGCACAGCCCCCTTTTGTTTTTGTTTTATTCCAACTTTATTAGTACAAATGCGATGCGCTGTGCTGCTGTACAGTGCCATACGATTCTGTACAGTGTGCTGTAATAAAATGCAGCATGTCTGTCATGTGTGAATTCAGCCTTAAGGTGTGACTGATAGCATTGTAACAAAAAATAAAATACTTAAAAAGCTTCAACTACAAGAATAACATCTTCCACACTTATATTTAGGATCATTTCTATTGCTAAATTAAATTAATGCTAATCTTGCGTTAGAAAACAACCAAACTTTCATCAAATGTTTTTTTTGCAGGAAAAGCTTTTTATCAACAAAGCACTCACTTAAACACTTGAAACAAACTTGTAAATTAGTCTCAAAATGCCCACGGTGCACGCACAAAAATTTGGTTATGATGTCATTGGAGTGCTAAAAGTTTAGGGAATACACTTCATTTAAAAAAGAAGGTTAGCATTCGAAAATAGGTTAAAATAAAATGTGCAAACTTATTTCACAATTTAGTGTTAGGCTGAATAAAGGTGTAAATTGTTTTTTTTTTTTTTTCAGTCTAAAATAAATGAAATAATGTGGTGTCTTCAAAAACAAATATTTATTAAACTGCAGAATCAAAAAATTCTGACTTAAATGTATATGATTGTGCATGCTTACATATTAAAAACATTTTTTTATTTAATTTTACCTAGTGGAGTCTGAAACTTCAGCTCCATAGTCAGAAGTTTAGAGGTAACCTGGAGTCTGACAATCAACATCTGGATGACACATACTGCTGGACATAGGCGTGCGCAGCCTATTGCATTAGGATGTGCACCTCAAACCAAAGCTCAAACACACGTGTGTATGTGTGTGTATATATATATATATTACAATTGATCAGGGTGCTAGTATGGGTTATGATGATGATGATGATCAGGATGCTGGTATGGGGTATGGCAGTGATCAGGATGCTGATATGGCATTGATCATGGCGCTGGTTTGGGGTATAGATATGGGGTATGACGGTGATCAGGATGTTGGTATGGGGCATAGCGGTGATCAAGATGCTGGTATGACAGTGATCAGGGTGCTGGTGTGGTGTATGGCAGTGATCATGAAATTGGTATGGTGTATGGCATTTTATTGTGATCACTGGTGACACTGGGACAGGTGACAGGTGCTGGATGCATTTGTTATTACACTGGGGCAGTGATCAGGGCCACTGGGGCAGCCTGGCACTGCAGTCTGCGAGTCACTGCAGTCACAAAGAGAGCAGAGAGAACCAATGCTTGCTTTCAGTTTGCATTATTTACTATGTGATTGCTGTGATTGGACACAGCAGTCACATGGTACAAGACCAGCGGTAATGTGATTCACTGTGTCCAGGCCACACATCCATCGCAGGGCTCCCAGTGATGCGCTTTGTGAGCCACGCAGGAGTCTCCAATGCAGTGGCGGTGCATCCATAAGAGGCGCACGGGCACCGCCCCCTCTCTCCTGCTACCTCTCTATCACCATAAATAGATTCATGCATTGCATGAATCTATCTATGGTCGTCGCTGCCACCCCCCCTTAAGGTGCCCAGAGCCTTTTCGGGCGCTGGGAGCCTGAATTACAGTGGTGGGGTATTTTTTGGAAGCACCTGGTTAGAGCCACAGGCTCTAATAGGCGTCCAAAAAGTTAAACAGCGGGCACCATGCTGGGCGCTCGCAGTTTACTCAGCGTTGTGTTAGGAAAGCGAATAGCGAATGAATATTCGCTTTCCTAACACTAAACCGCCTCTCAGCCAATCAGGTGCTCGGGTCTGTTACCTGTCACCTGATTGTCTGAAACGACAGGCGCTATGATTGGACTCCTATCAGGCATCCAATCATAGCAGAGGATGGAAAGAGGACGGGAGAAGACATCGAGGAGCGTGCAGGACACCGCCGCCGTGACCTGCTGCCCCACCAAGACAGGTAAGTGTCGGACGGGCGGGGGATGCACAGTGTCAGCAATTGATGGGCACAGTGTCAGCAATTGATGGGCACAGTGTCAGCAATTGATGGGTACAGTGGCAGCAATTGATGGGCACAGTAGCGGCAATTGATGGGCACAGTAGCGGCAATTGATGGGCACAGTAGCGGCAATTGATGGGCATAGTAGCGGCAAATGATGGGCATGGTGGCGGTAATTGATGGGCACGGTGGCAGCAATTGACAGGCACACTGGCAGCAATTGATGGAAACAGTAGCTGCGTTTGATGGCACAGTAGCGGCAATTTATGTGTACAGTGGCTGCGTTTGATGGGCACAGTGGCTGCATTTGATGGACACAGTGGCTGCGTTTGATGGGCACAGTGGCTGCAATTGGTGGGGTTTTTTTTTCAGTTTGCGCCCCCCAAAAAAATTTGGAGCACCAGCCGCCACTGCTCCAATGTGGGCTGACGTACAGGTACGTTAACCCACATTTGGTACTGCTTTCCGACCGCCAGATATTGGGGCTGTGGGCATATGGGAAGTGGTTAATATACACTTGGGATTTTATTTTTTTATACCAAAGACATGTAGTATATCTCTCTCTCTCTCTCTCTCTCTATATATATATATATATAAATAAATACGCACTTTTTTGCTGACAAGCCAGGGTTCATATAGTTTTAATTGTATATATATATATATATATATATATGTATTTATTTATTTTTACACTATATATATATATATATATATATATATATATATATATATATATATTGTGTAAAAATAAATATATATTACATATACAATTAAAACTATATGAACCCTGGCTTGTCAGCATAAAAGTGTATATATATATATATATATATATATATATATATATATGTAGTGACAAGCCAGGGCCCAGGGTAAGATTCATCAATTGGTTGGCTTGGCTGTCTATTTTCTTTTTTAGTGCATTATCTGTCCACCCGCTGCCCTGCTCAGTGCTGTCTGCCTGTCTCTCTCACTTACCTTGATCTAGCAGGCTGCCTGAAGCCACTCGCCTGCCGCTATCCAGGATGGTCTGCTGCTTCTAGGGTAGAGAAAGGCCGGAGGGGGGGGGGGGGCGGAGTGCAGTTGTGGATCACTCCGCCGGCGCCTGCGGGACCTGCAGCCGGAACTATAGAAGCTGCATCGGCAAATGAGGCTCCCAGCTGGGTTACTCCGCGGCGGTCCTAGTTCCCTCGCTGCTCAATCCTTCCACTCGCAGCAGCAGCAGCACACAGCTGTTTTTGCCGGCCGGACCCGACCCCAGGCACTGGCGGTGTTATAGGGACATTGTAGGGACATGTTGCAGGCAGCAAAGAACAAGAGCACAGGGATGATTAGGGTGTGCCTGGGCACACCTGGCACACCCCGTGGGCACGCCTATGCTGCTGAACATCATAACCATATCAATAAAGAAAAGCCTTTTGGTTGTTTATGGTCCCCTTTTCCATGTAGATTTATTATTTGATAGCCTTATGCCCTTTCTGAATGACAGTGGACAGACAGTTGACTGAGCATTATCTGTCATCCTTTAGATGACTATGGTTTCCAAGCAAAACTCAGACTAAGTAAATAAGTAAAACCAAAAATAACGAAATAAGTAAAACCAAATAAAGGGACAAATAATTTAAGACATGGGTTGATTTGCTAAAAGCAAGGGAAACATTTAGTCAATGTGCTGAAAAATGAACTCTGCAAAAAATAACCCAATCACGTGGAAGGAAAAAACAAAACAAAAAACAATAGTATTTTTACTTGCATATGATAATGGAAGTCAGCAGAGCTTACCTTCATTCACTAAGTTAAGGTGAATTTCTCTTGAAAAGTAAAAAATCCCTTACAAACTGAGTATTTGCCTTCAGTAAATCAACCCAACAGTATTCAAACTCCTGCAGAATCTCAGTTATGGCTTATTGTTGTTTTAATTGGAATGTATAATGGCTTTGTACATAAATTGTATACTTATATTAACCACTTGTCCCCCGCCCACTGTCAATTGACGGCGGGCGGAGGATACTCTCGTTCTGGGAGGACGTCATATGACGTCCTCCCTTTAAAACGAGCTAGGAGGCGCACGCTCGCCCGCCGCGTTCACAAGGCCCCGGTGCGCGTGCCTGGCGGCCGCGATTGCCGCCGGGCACCCGCGATTGCCCGGGAAACGAGCAGGAAAGTGGATCTCTGTGTGTATACACAGAGATCTACGTCCTGTGAGGGAGAGGGGACCGATGGTGTGTCCCTTGTACATAGGGACAACCATCGGTCACCTCCCCCAGTCAGTCCCCTCCCCCCACAGTAAGAACACATTGAGGGAACATATTTAACCCCTTCCCGCCCCCTAGTGGTTAACCCCTTCCCTGCCAATCACATTTATACAGTAATCAATGCATTTTTATAGCAGGGATCGCTGTATAAACGTGAATGGTCCCAAAAATGTGTCAAAAGTGTCCGATGTGTCCGCCGCAATATCGCAGTCACAATAAAAAATCGCAGATCGCCGCCATTACTAATAAAAAAATAAAAAAATAAAAATGCTATAAATCTATCCCCTATTTTGTACACGCTATAACTTTTGCGCAAACCAATCAATACGCGCTTATTGCGATTTTTTTTTTACCAAAAATATGTAGAAGAATATGTATCGGCCTAAACTGAGGAAAATTTTATAAAAAAAAAAAAAATGGGTATTTATTATAGCAAAAAGTAAAAAATTGTGTTTTTTTTCCAAACTGGACGCTCTTCTTTTGTTTATAGCGCAAAAAATAAAAACCGCAGAGGTGATCAAATACCACCAAAAGAAAGCTCTATTTGTGGGAAAAAAAGGACGCAAGTTTCGTTTGGGAGCCACGTCGCACGACCGCGCAATTGTCATTCAAAGTGTGACAGCGCTGAAAGCTGAAAAATGGCTTGGGCAGGAAGGGGGTTTTCGTGCACAGTAGAGAAGTGGTTAATATATTAATATTAAAATATATTAATATTTATGCAGTTATTTTGGAAAGAACTAAAAAAAAGAGCCAGCAGGTGGAGTTTAAAGTGGTAGTAAACTGCAGTTAATGGAAAAAACGAAAAAATCCCCTGTAAGGCAATTTCATAATGTGCTATACTAGCTAAGCTTATACTATACTAAGCTTGCATACTAGCACATTATGAGAGACTTACCTTAGAACGAAGCCCTCCAGAGCCGCGCTGTCACCGCTGGAAGGGTTGACATCTTCGCTTGGTCTTCCTTCCGTATTCGCGACCTCTGGCTACATTAGTGGCCAGGGGCATGATGACATCACTGCTGCGCATGCGTGCAAGAGCTGAAGGCCAGACCTTTAGAGCGCATGCGTCGGTAATGTCACTGTGCAAGTTTAGGAGATACTCACAGTACCTACAGGCAAGCCTTACTACAGGCTTGCCTGTAGATACAAGTGGTAGAACAGAGTTTATTACCACTTCAAAGTTGAAATTTAGGTATGACTTTTTCTACATAGTTATATGGGACCAGCTTGGACCAATATAAATATGTATATCTCTTGCCAGAGTAATCCCTTTGGAAGCTGAAATCACTGTATTAGTCCCCACTGAGTCCATTGCCGAGTAGCTGTTCTTCTGCATGGCAAACACTGTATTTTGTTCAATGAATACAAGGCATTCTCTGATTGGACAAGGTGGGGATTGCGTAATCACTGCCCCACCGCTTCACCTAATGCAATCAGAGAATACATTACAGCATAACTCCCTGTGGTTATTATGCTGAAGGGTAACTGCTATCACTGTAGTACTGGTGACTACTAAAAGGATTTGCAGGTTCCACAGGGATTGCTCAGGTATGAGATATATATACTTTCAATTTTACAAGCGGGACCAATGTATCTTTGCAATTAAATTTAAACCTAAGCCCATAAGGCGTTTGATAGTGTTGTGTGGGAGTATCTGTGGGCGGTAATGAGGAAATTTGGATTTGGGAGGGGGTTCATTGCGTGGGTACAGCTTTTATATTCATCCCCAGTAGCGGCCATACAGGAGGGGGGGGGATTTCCCATACTTTTAAATTACATAGAGGCACAAGGCAAGGCTGCCCCTTATCTCCCCTCCTATTCGCCCTGGCCATTGAGCCCCTGGCTGCCCTAATCCGGGCTAATCCCTCAATAGAGGGATTTCATTATGGAGATCTTCAGGAGAAGATCATGCTATATGCCGATGATACCATGCTGCTCCTTGGCGATACGTCCACTTCACTGACAGAGGCCATGAATGTCGTGCAGTGGTTTGGGGAGTACTCAGGTCTAGTTATTAATTGGACCAAGTCCTCCTTGCTACTACTAGATCGTGAGCCTTCCTCATCCTCACTGACCATGCAGGATATCCCAGTTTTCACATCATTTAGGTATCTTGGCATCCAGGTTACTGCCTGTCTGCTGGACTATGTCAATCCCAGCCTCACCCCTCTGATCATTCGCTGTCGCGATCGGGTCAAGGTGTGGAGCAAGCTGAAACTGTCCCCTGTGGGGAGGGTGAATTTGATAAAGATGATACTCATGCCACAACTACTCTATGTGCTTCACAACTCCCCCATGGTTATTCCCTTGAAAAAGTTTAGAATTATTAATTAAATTTTTAGATCACTTATATGGCTCACAAAGCCCCCTAGAATCAAACTTGAGCAGCTGCAATGCTCAAAAGACAATGGTGGGTTGGCATTGCACAATCCCTGGCTGTACTATTTGGCTTCACAAATGCAACATATTGCATGAGTTATATGCCATGGGGAGGACTTGGAATTGAACTTGCTGGACTCCTCGGTCCAACTACTCTGTTTCACGACTGGGGGAGGGGTTGCGGACGGTCTGGGGGTCCTAAAATGTCCTAAATCTAATAAACTTTTTCCCACATATGCTCTCATGCAGAAGATTTGGAACAAGGTCAGGATGCTCCAGGGGGTTCACCAAATATAGCCCTATTTGGGATAATCACTATTACCAGGAAATAGCAAAATTACCATATGGTATGAGACGGAAAAAGTATGGCGGTGTCGTATATGACTCACGTATTTAAGGCTGGCAAACTGAGATCCTTCCAGGAGCTCAGGGAGGCTTTTCAACTCCCGGCATCTATGCACTTTTATTACATGCAGTTGATGCTCAGAGGGAGGCGGATATTTGGTCTTTGGATTCTGCATCGGTTTTTAATTACCTGTTTGAAGTGACTACCTATAAGGGGTTTATATCTGTTGTTATGCCATGCTGCTGAATCTCTTTCTACGGGACACCCCTCTGAAGGCAGTGTCTCAGTGGGAACAAGATGTGGGCGCATTTGAGGATGAGCAGTGGGAGGAAGCCTTGCAGGCGGTCCCCACGTGCTCTCTCAACGTGGCGCAAAGGCTGTCACAGCTTTATATACTTCTTAGGGTGCACTACACACCGGCTTGGCTAGCCCATATGGGGGTGAGTACAGATTCAACCTGCACCAGATGCTGTAGAGACCATGGTGATCTCAACCATCTTTTATGGCGATGCCCTAAACTGCACATGTACTGGAAGAAAGTCATTGACACTCTTAACGGGTCTTTCCAGGTCCAGATACCTTTAGACACTAAAACTTGTTTGCTGGGGATAATAGATTGTCTCCAGGGGGAGGATATCCCTAAGCAGGCTATTGGTCGAGCTTTATTTCAGGCTCGCATGATGATTTTAAGGCACTCGAAATCCATCAACCCGCCCACAGTGCAGGAATGGATTACACAAATGGGGGTTACACTTCGTTTGGAAAAACGTATATATCAGCGTAGGGGGACCCACACTAAATACGATAAACTTTGGGCCCCATGGTTGAATGTCCCTGGTCTAGCCCCGGTGGATCTGGTGTATGATCGCCTATTTTAAAGCCCACATAGGGCATGCATATATATATATATATATATATATATATATATATATATATATATATGCATGTTGGGTACCTGTTTGAATATACCGATTTGGGGAATAGATTGGTGGTAATTGCTTGTACTAGAACCATGTGAGACAAGTGTTTGCGGATGGGAATGGTTGATATACTGTACTAATTGATTGCTTGTGTGCTGTGCCACACTGACTAAATGTACTACTTGTGCTTTGGAACTGTTTGTCCCTTTACCTATGTTCAATAAAAACCTTTTGTTTGAGATTTTTTTTTTTAAACCTACTCTTTAGCATTACGTTAATATTCATGTTTTCCTCAATAGTTTAAGTTTTGATTGGAGTTGGGCTGCTTTCGCTACAGCAGTTCCCGGTTCTAAAAAATCTCCCTTATAGCAAAGCAGAGGGCAAGCACAGCAGCAGGGTAGGCAACAGAGCACTGACAGCTGCAGGTAGAGGTTGAATTGACTTGAGTGCACAGGACGGAATCCTAACGTAGGACAAATGCAGTTACAAAGTTACAAGCCCAGCTGTAAAGCAAAGGAATGGGGAGCTGCTAAGTATGAAGGCTCAAGGAGTAGTAAAACATTTATTTAAGACATGGGTGGATGGACATCCCATTTACAATCATTGGCCCTAGGCTCCTGCCTAGGTTTCAGGTAATTTGGCCTCCATCCTGGTAAAAGAGTAGGAGTGATGAGAACCTGGCACCTATATTTTATTTGTTATATAGTCTTAGGCCAAAAGGGAAAGGCAGATTTTTTCAAAGCTATTTAAGCATTTATTTTCATAGAAAGAAAGATTAAAACAAAATAAATACATTATTGTGGGATTAGATCAGAAAGCCAAAAGAGCCATGGGTACGTACAGATACAGCTATAGATTATTACTCTCACAGTACAACGTGGCAAGAAGATATTCATTGCTCAGAAATACCAACATTTAGGTACATTTTGACCTTTCTCAAGATCTATTAGCACTCCCCCAAGGCTAGAAGAACATCTTTTTTTTTTTTTTTAGCTTATTTAAAATGCTGGTGAATTATAGACCCACTAGTTGTAAATGATAGTGTTTCATTTTAAAATCTAGGCCAAAAGTCTATATATGGAACACTGGGAATGGGACCTTAATATTACATTAGACCTACCAGAGTGACAAGATATAGCAAATACTTTATTTAAAATCTTTATGAACATGACAATGGGGGATTCTAACTATAAAGCCTAAAGCCTGGTACCCACTACAGTTTTTTGCACGAAAAAAAAAAACGACAATGATAATGATCCGACATTAGTGCAGGGATCTCCCCTGCTGAGCTGTTGTGTTCTGACAGGGGAGAAGGCCCCCACGGCAGAACACTCTGATCAGCCCTCTCTGCCATTGTCTGAGAGTGCTGATCAGGAGTTGGTCGACTGCTTGTTTTCCAGCATGCACGTCCTACAGAAGCCGGATGAATGGCTTTTTTGAACCGGCCAGCGCCTCCCGACGTTCGGCCCGTGTCTACCTGGCTTTACCGAGGTGGTCTATGGTCCTGACTAGGATAGCAAAAATGTGTTCTTATTGTTTCAGAGGCTGTGGACAGGTGGGAACCATGTTCCAAATTTGGCAATGCCCTAAGGTAAGTCATTTTTAGATTAGATTATTCAATCGAATCTGTTCGGTAAGGCCCCTTTTACACGGGGCAGATCTGCTCAGCGGACTTCGATAGCTCAGCGGGGGATCGCTCCGTTGATCCCCACTGAGCTGGGGGATGACAGGTCCATCTCTGCTCACTGTGCAGGGATTGACCTGTCAGAGCTCCGCTGTCCTCTATGTCTGTTTTGAGTGGATCTTGTTGGATCGGATGGCAGGCGGGTGTCAGCGGACACATCTCCGCTGACATCTGCCTGCCCATACAAGTCGATGGGTGGCCCAATCTTGCTCCGATGAAACCTTAATGAAGGTGAAACATGTCAGCAAGTCAAGCAATTTTTTGCTACACTTTGTGTAGCGTGTAAACAGGGGTGCCTAACCCACCAGACTAACCACCCCCACCAGCCGCCATGATCTGTTACTATGCCGCTTTGATCTGATGATAGCTCTGCGGCACATCAATATCGATATTCCATTTGTGTGGACAGACTTTCCATTCCATGTGCATTTATTGGGATGATTCCTCCCGGGCTTGATGAATGGAACTCAATACATTCCAGGTGATACCAACAGAAGCATAGACTAACAGCAGCCGACCAACACACTTTGAACTGGTGAGTGAGTGTCTTCCATATATGAACTTTTTGGCAGCTTCCAATGGATGGTGGATTTATCCCACAGATATAACTTTGTGAGGGACAACTGTCGACTATTAATTCGGCCACAGTCACCCCATTTTTCTGAAGCGCAATTCAGCCAATCTCTATCCCTGTGACACCCTCACCCAACTATTGATTGTTCAATCATATTGGCTGGTCTATGGCTACCCAGCACAGTCACCTGTCAACTTTTTCATCATAAACAGTCACACGCATGGATTGTATACTGTTCATCTATCAGGCACTTACATAATAACCCCAAAGTCTTTGTGACTATGCCTATATCGATATTCCTTTCATGATCAGCAACGGTTGCATGTGTGTGGTGTGTATGGTCGTTTGGGTGGCCACCTCTGTTTTCACTGTTTTTTCTTTTTGACTAGTCTTATTTTATTATAGTTGTCTTCTGATGTGGTGTATAAATATCATGTATAATCATTAAATTAATAAAAGATACTAAAAAATGCTGGCCCTCCCCTTTAGTATCGCTCTGCGCTTATGGATAAAATTCTAAAGGAAATAATGCTAAAATAGGAATATAAAAGATGTCAGCAGCTGCTTAAAAAATCACAAGTACATATAAAACAGTCATATAAAAACTCCCATAAAAAAGTTCAGAACAAAACTGTAGCAGCGCTACGGACAAATAATGTTTATTTGTGCGTCTTCTATATAAATGAATATATCGGTGATGATGATAGTGAATGGTGAGTTTGGTTCTACTTGATCCTAGTTTCAGTGCTTCTTTTCACCCAGATGTAATTCACCACGTGGGGGGTAATAACAGTCCCCCTATGGGGATGCACTCACCAGATCATAAATCAAAAAAGACATGTATACACCATCCTCATTCCATGTGACTGCAGCCTTAAACTTGGACACCGCCGTCCAGGGATCCAGCTCTGTTCTCAGCTGAGCTGGTTCTTCAGTCGGCTTCAGGCCCAGGAGCCGGCATCTTAAATAAAGGACACTGTCAGTAAACCCATGCAGTGAGCTGTGCTGCACTTTGTGAATGGTCCAGCAGTGTTCTGGGACCTGTGATGTGTCCCAGAAAGCTGCAGAGGCTCGTGAGGAAATCTGACCAGAAGTGGCTCCCGCTCCCAGCCTCTGCAGCTTTCTGGGACACATCACGGGTCCCAGAACACTGCTGGACCATTCACAAAGTGCAGCACAGCTCACTGCATGGGTTTACTGACAGTGTCCTTTATTTAAGATGCCGGCTCCTGGGCCTGAAGCCGACTGAAGAACCAGCTCAGCTGAGAACAGAGCTGGATCCCTGGACGGCGGTGTCCAAGTTTAAGGCTGCAGTCACATGGAATGAGGATGGTGTATACATGTCTTTTTTGATTTATGATCTGGTGAGTGCATCCCCATAGGGGGACTGTTATTACCCCCCACGTGGTGAATTACATCTGGGTGAAAAGAAGCACTGAAACTAGGATCAAGTAGAACCAAACTCACCATTCACTATCATCATCACCGATATATTCATTTATATAGAAGACGCACAAATGAACATTATTTGTCCGTAGCGCTGCTACAGTTTTATTCTGAACTTTTTTATGGGAGTTTTTATATGACTGTGTTTTATATATAATCATTAAATTGTTTTTTTATTTTTACAATTGCGGTTTATTCCCCTATATTGGGAAGAAACTACATTACCCATAACCCCATTCTTGTGATGTTCCACCGCAGAGACTCATGGGAGGGGTTATAAAAGGAGGAGGCGAGGCCGGGCTCGGCCTCTTTGGGGGACACGAGACTTCACAGACGGATCCTCCTGTGCGGATGTGTCGGAGTGCAAGGCCTGAAGCCTGAGGCCTTGCTCTGCACCAAAGAGCCTTCCACCCTCCCCTCTGCGAGCCTGGGTGGCATCTGACTTTGTGAGCTACAGCCTTGTCGGATCGGGGGCCCGATCGTTGGAGAGATCGAGTGTGTGTGACACGACCGGTGGAGGTTTCCCGGACTGGATCCGTAGTCCGGCGGGTGAGAGGGCGTAAGCCCAGCTAAGATACTGTTGCTGTATATAGGCCTATAGACTGCCGTGGCCTACAAGTTATTTTCATACCCCTTGGATTACAAAGTTATACTCTGTTTAAAGTGCACCACCATTACAGACCTGCCGGTGAAGAAAGAAGGACTAAGTTTAAATATTAGAACCAGGCCTGGTGGGGATTCTAGCGTGTTTGATTACTGCGCCATAGGGCACTTAGTTAACGGTCGCCCGTATGGCGCACCTGTAGCGTGTGTTACTATATAGTGTGTTAGAGTGGCAGGACGCTGCCCTTAGGAGTGATTATCTTGAACTGTGATTACTGTTACCCCCTTTATCCATATTGAGAATTAATGAGTAAAACACTTTACCTATTACAATTCATTACTGTGTCCTTGCTTAGTTATGTCTATTGCATAGGACATATCATTGATTGTTAGTACTAGCTGTGCCAGAAGGGGGTAGAGCCTATTGCCGGGGGTTGGCGGAGCTGCACTCAGGGCCCAAATCTAATTCTGCGGCCTCCTTAGTTGGAGGTATCGCTACACGTGGGGGTTCTCGTCCGGGATCCTGATGCAGCAAGCGAACGCCAGAAGTGCCGGCATGGACCCCATGGATCCAAGAGCGGTAGAAGAGTGGTGCAAAGCCGCTAATACAGAGCCAAAACAGTCGATAGCCATTAGTCTCCCTGGCGAGAAATGGTCAAGTGAGACGGTAGAGGAACTGATGAGTTCAGTGTCCCCAGATCACACACCATGGGTGATAGACATGAAGACAGACCCAAACATCTCATATCAATACGCATTAGTGGAATATTGGGACGGGATGCCAGAGGCCTGTAAGCACAAGTGTCTGCGGACGCCAGACAACAGAACATTTAGGCTGGCGCACGCAATAACTGTAGAAAGGGAACCATCCCCTACGGGATCGCCACAGGCTGCGGCCCGAACTACACCTGAAAGAGAAGACAGGGCGACACCCCCGGTGGCACCTGCATCGGCCACTGCTATATCACCAGAACTGATAAATGCAATAGGGGATTTGCTAGCCAAATGTCAGAAGACAAGTACGGTGCATGTGGAAACTAGCTACCGGAGACTAAAAATATTCTCAGGGAAGCTCCCTGTCCCGGCAGGGGAAGAAGATTTTGATACTTGGGTAGAACAGGCATTACAGGCGGTGGAGGCATGGGAGGTGCCTGAAGCACAGAAGAGGTAGCGAGTGTTAGAAAGCCTTAAAGGTGCAGCAGCAGAAGCAGTGAAAAGTTTCCGGTTTGGGAATGCAGGGTGCACGGCGCAGGATTGTCTAGCTATGCTGCAGGAAGAGTTTGGTCAATTAGACAAGGTGACAGAGACGGTCTACCAGTTTGAACACACTTTCCAAAAACCGGAGGAGAAACTTTCCGAGTATGTCAGAAGGCTAAACAGGCTGCTGTGCAAGATTGTGTTAAAGAAAGGGATGAAGCCCCAAGATGCCGATGCGGCAAGAATGAAGCAAGTCTTAAAGGGAGCGCTACGCTCCGATCCAGTCTGGCTGCACCTGAAAACCTTGGGAGGAGGAATGTTGCTGACTTATGCTGATTTAATAAAAATTATCAGAGATGAGGAGGCGCTGCAACAGGACCAGCAGAAGGATAAGACAATTGTTGTACCCGCACAGGTGCTGGTCAATCCAGTAATGACCCCTGAAAGAGAGGCGGAGATAGACACCCTAAAAACTCAGATGTCCAAGGTGTTAGAGATATTGACCTCTCTGATAGCAAAAGACACAGAGTGTCCCAAGAAGAAGGAAAGTCCAAGGAAGGAATTGTTCCCGATTGCCTCAGCACCCGAACCTTTACAAGAATGGGGAGATATAGTCTGCTTCAACTGTGGGGGAGTTGGCCACATTGCAGCCACATGTTCTAGTCCGAAGAAGAAGAGACCAGACAACCGCAAGCCGGCGGGAAACTCCAGAGGGCCCCGGTGAAGGAGTCAACCGGGTGCCCACCATCTTCAGTAAACTCCAAGCTGAATGCGAAGAAAAACAAAAAGAGAGATAGAACACCAAAGGGGAAACGCAATACCCCTCAACAAAGCTATACTCCAAGAAGAAGGGGGAGACCCCTCAGGAGAGGCACGGCACCCCCCAAAGGGGGTGCCCACCCAAGAAAAATAATAGTACGCCTCAGCGGGTTCCTACACCCATTAAAAGGGGGGAAGTCAGTGCATACCAGGCTCAAGAAAGGTTCAAGTCCAAAGGGAATAGGACAAGAGAGAGTCCAAAGGGAAAAGGTCTGAAGAAGGCGGCTCCTGCTGGACCATATCCAGAGAAGCTGGTAGGCCCATCCCCTATAGTGCCCATTCAAGTGGAGGGAGTCTACACCAGGGGCCTCCTGGATACCGGGGCACAAGTGACCCTACTATACCGGGACTTCTACGACAGGCACCTGAGTCATCTGCCTATCCAGAAGATAGAGGAGCTGGAAATATGGGGAATTGGAACCCAGAGTTTCCCTTACGATGGCTACCTTCCCATCCAAATGACCTTTGACCCATCCGTGGCTGGGAAGGCCGAAGTGTTTGACACCCTGGCAGTTGTGTGTCCTAGGCCGCCTGGAGCCAACAAGAATTCCCTTATAATAGGGACAAACACGGACCTGGTCCGAAGACTCCTGACCCCTCTCGTGACAGAAGAAAGACAAGCAGCTACCAAGATCCATCCCATGCTGAAGACAGCCTACCAACGGCTGGTCCAAGAGCGGGAGACCCCTGGAGAGGAGATAGGGAAGGTGTGGAGACTTGGAAGAGAAGGGGTAGTGTTGCAGCCCGGTGAAGTAACCTGTCTCAGGGCCAATGTGAAGCTTACTTGGGAGCAGCCTGGTCCCTTTGTCATGCTGGAGTCAGACCCAAGGGGTGAGTCCTCAGGCCTGGAGGTGATACCGGAAGTGATTCCGCTGAAGGTCCTGAAGAAGGCCCATTATAGAGTTCCAGTGAGTGTTAGGAATACTACCAAAGACCCCATGGACATCCCAGCCAGAATGTTGCTAGGCCAGGTGAGCCCGGCGGCCCCTGTTACCCTGTCAGAAGTGAAGAGGACAGGTGAAGAAGGGGATGTTTGGGAGAAGCTGACCATGGAAAACCCGAATCTGTCCAGGGCTTGGAAAGAGAGAGCCAAGGCCCAGTTGAATAGATGGGAGAAGATCTTCTCTAAGGATGAGTTTGATGTGGGGTGTGCAAGGAGTGCCACCCATCGGATCCGCCTCCAGGAAGATAAGCCCTTCCGAGAGAGGGTCAGGCGGGTCCCGCTAGCAGATCTGGAGGATCTGAGGGAACAACTTGCAGAACTCAAGAGGACTGGTGTGATACGGGAGTCCAGAAGCCCCTATGCCTCTCCCATAGTGGTGGTCCGAAAGAAGAATGGATCATTGAGGCTCTGTATAGACTACAGGACTCTCAACAGGAGAACCATACCTGACCAATACACCACTCCGAGGATAGAGGATGCCCTACAGAGCTTGTCTGGAGCCAAATGGTTCAGCGTTATGGATCTCAAGAGTGGGTACTATCAGATTCCGATGCACCCAGCAGACAAGGAGAAGACAGCTTTCATAACCCCAGTGGGGTTCTTTGAATTCGACCGGATGCCCCAAGGTCTGTCTGGAGCCCCAGCTAACGCCTCATGGAGAAGACAGTAGGGGACATGAACTTGATCGAAGTCCTTGTATACCTAGACGATGTCATTGTCTTTGGGAGAACCTTGGAGGAACATGAAGAGAGGCTGGAGAAAGTGTTGAGAAGACTCAGTGAGGAAGGACTTAAGCTTTCGCCTGAGAAGTGTCGGTTCTACCAGTCTTCTGTGAACTATCTGGGGCACATAGTATCTGAAGAAGGGGTGGCCACAGACCCTGAGAAATTGGAGGCAGTTACCTCCTGGCCACAGCCCACCACAGTAACAGAACTCAGATCCTTCTTGGGCTTCTGCTCCTACTACAGGAGGTTTGTGGAGGGATTTGCCCGAATTGCTAGACCATTGAATGAGTTGCTCAAGACTGAAGGAGAGGAGGATGGATCGGGGCCCAGGAGGCCAGGAGAGTCCATCAGAGATCAGTGGAATCAGAAGTGTGAAGAGGCTTTCCAGGAATTGAAGAGGAGCCTGACCACTGCACCAGTCTTGGCCTATGCAGACCCAACCAAACCCTATGAACTGCACGTGGATGCTAGTCATGACGGTCGGGGAGGAGTACTCTACCAAGAACATGAGGGGCAATTGCGGCCTGTTGCCTATGTGAGTAGGAGCCTGACCCCCTCTGAGAAGAACTACCCCACTCACAAGCTTGAGTTCCTGGCCCTCAAGTGGGCGGTAGTAGACAAGCTCAAAGACTACCTGTATGGAGCAGAGTTCACTGTGAAGACCGACAACAACCCCCTTACCTACCTGTTCACCACGGCCAAGCTGGATGCCACTGGACACAGGTGGCTGGCCGCACTGTCTGGATTCAACTTCAGCCTTAAGTATAGACCAGGAGTGGGGAATCGAGACGCAGACGCCCTGTCCAGAAGATCTCATTCCCCGACCATTGAAATAGAAGATTGGACCCAAGTGGCACCGGACGGGGTGCAGGCCCTTTGTCAAGGAGCTGCATTCCAAGCCCGAGGATGCTCCAGAGCAGAGGAAATAGGAGTTACCACGGTGGGAGTCCCCAAACACTACTGTGGAGTAGCTCAATTGGAAGAGGACAACCTACCAAGACTGTCCAAGAAGGAATTGAGGTGTGACCAATTGGAAGACCCCATGGGGAGATTGGTCCTGGAGGCCTTGAAAAATCAGGATCCAAACATACTCCTGCGTCAACCTTCAAAAGAAGCTCGCCTACTGAGGAAGGAGTGGGATAGGTTGCAGTTACATCAGGGAGTGGTCTACCGAAGGGGCCCCTCTGATGACTCAGAAGATAAGTGGCAGATGTTCCTCCCAGAGAAACATCGGGAGACTGTTCTGATGGCCTTGCATGACAATCATGGCCACCTAGGGGCTGAAAGGACCTTTCAACTTGTCAGAAGTCGGTTCTATTGGCCCTGCATGAGGGCAGAGGTAGAGGAGTACTGCCACTCATGTGCGCGATGCATCCAGAGGAAGACTTTGCCTCATCAAGCTGCCCCAATGGGCCATCTACAGAGCCAAGGGCCCATGGACCTGGTGTGCATTGATTTTCTCTGCCTCGAACCCGACCTGAGTGGACTAGGAAATGTTCTGGTGATAACCGACCATTTCACCCGATATGCCCAGGCCTTCCCCACCAAAGATCAGAAGGCCTCCACCGTGGCCAAGGTACTTATGGAGAAGTATTTTGTCCATTATGGGCTGCCACAGAGACTCCATTCAGACCAAGGGAGGGACTTCGAGAGTAAGCTGATCCGGAAGCTCTTGGATTCGTTGGGGATTAAGAAGACTCGAACTACACCTTACCATCCTCAGGGAGATGCTCAGCCGGAAAGGTTCAACCGAACCTTGCTCAACATGTTGGGGACTCTGGAAAGCGAGAAAAAGCAACATTGGAGCAAACACATAGCAGCCATAGTACATGCTTACAACTGCACCATCAGTGATGCTACAGGCTACTCCCCATATCGACTCATGTTTGGGAGAGAAGCGAGACTACCGGTGGACCTGGCTTTTGGCACCTCACTGGACCATTCCTCAGTCACCTCCCACAAAGGATATGTGGACAGGCTCAGACACAGCCTGAAAGTAGCATATGAACAAGCTCAAGCGGCCTCAGATCAAAGGGGAGCTCGGAATAAAAGAAATTACGACTTGAAGGTCCGGGTACAAGACCTACAGCCCGGGGATCGAGTACTGTTGCGCAATCTGGGAGTCCCCGGAAAGCACAAACTTGCAGACAGATGGAGATCTGAACCCTATGTCATCTGCAGGAAGTTGCCGGGCCTACCTGTCTACAAGGTGAAGCCAGAGGGAAAGGTAGGCCCACTGAAGACATGGCATCGAAACCACCTGCTCCCACTTGCGGAGGCAGTTAGAATACCTTCCGTGGGAGACTCCCCTGCACCGGCCTCTATCTTGGATACTCCTAGGCCGCACACTCGGTCACAGACCTCCCGAGCTGGAAATGAAGAAGCCTCCCAACTTAGTGGAGATGAAGAAGGAGAGCTTGATTGGCTGTGGTCTTCCCCAACTCCAGGAACTTCTATCATAGATCTTCCAGTCACCCAAGATACCACAGATGAAACACTGAACCCAGAGGCTACAGAATTCATCCCTTTCAGTCCTTCAGCAGATTACTGGGAAGATGCCCATGATAGTTGCTCCGAGGAAGAGGAGCCTGTGGCGCCAGAGCCAGAGATTCCAGGAGAGCAAAGAGCTCGAAGAGTCATTCGACCTCCTAAGAAGCTGACTTACCCCCAGATGGGGAACAGTTCGGAAGACTCTGTGGTCACTGCTAGGAGAAATGCTGAGATTCCGGATCCCTCCACTGTCCATTTGGTGGAGGGCAACCCCAGCTCACTCTCTGGCACAGTTAGGCAGGCCACCCATGATAATGTGACCTGTGGGCAAGGGAATTCAACCCCTCAGTTATGGTGGGAATCCCCTATCCCAACATCGTTTTCAGAATTGTCCAATGTTGTATATAGTTGTTGCTAAAATTTATCTTTGGGGACCAAAGAGTTTAAGTGGGGGGAGTGTGTAGCGGGGTATTCCCCTATATTGGGAAGAAACTACATTACCCATAACCCCATTCTTGTGATGTTCCACCGCAGAGACTCATGGGAGGGGTTATAAAAGGAGGAGGCGAGGCCGGGCTCGGCCTCTTTGGGGGACACGAGACTTCACAGACGGATCCTCCTGTGCGGATGTGTCGGAGTGCAAGGCCTGAAGCCTGAGGCCTTGCTCTGCACCAAAGAGCCTTCCACCCTCCCCTCTGCGAGCCTGGGTGGCATCTGACTTTGTGAGCTACAGCCTTGTCGGATCGGGGGCCCGATCGTTGGAGAGATCGAGTGTGTGTGACACGACCGGTGGAGGTTTCCCGGACTGGATCCGTAGTCCGGCGGGTGAGAGGGCGTAAGCCCAGCTAAGATACTGTTGCTGTATATAGGCCTATAGACTGCCGTGGCCTACAAGTTATTTTCATACCCCTTGGATTACAAAGTTATACTCTGTTTAAAGTGCACCACCATTACAGACCTGCCGGTGAAGAAAGAAGGACTAAGTTTAAATATTAGAACCAGGCCTGGTGGGGATTCTAGCGTGTTTGATTACTGCGCCATAGGGCACTTAGTTAACGGTCGCCCGTATGGCGCACCTGTAGCGTGTGTTACTATATAGTGTGTTAGAGTGGCAGGACGCTGCCCTTAGGAGTGATTATCTTGAACTGTGATTACTGTTACCCCCTTTATCCATATTGAGAATTAATGAGTAAAACACTTTACCTATTACAATTCATTACTGTGTCCTTGCTTAGTTATGTCTATTGCATAGGACATATCATTGATTGTTAGTACTAGCTGTGCCAGAAGGGGGTAGAGCCTATTGCCGGGGGTTGGCGGAGCTGCACTCAGGGCCCAAATCTAATTCTGCGGCCTCCTTAGTTGGAGGTATCGCTACACTTAGATTTAGTATCTTTAGTTTAGTTGAGCCTTTTTGAAGAATACTGTCTGTGGGGGGGGGGTCTTCCCTCTCCTCTCTCCTGTTTTTTTGCATATGATTTCCTTATTCAGAGGCTCTACAGGTGGAATATGCCCTTATAGTTGGAGGTTATTATTATACCTGCTAATAGACTGATTTATAACTCACACCCCCACCTGGGCACCACTGTTAATTAATTATTGGATGAGTTTCTCCATAAACCCACCCCCTTCTGTTTTTTAGGCCCAATCTGATCCGTCTGAAAAACGGATAGGCAGATCTTTGCAGGCTGATCATGTGAAAGGGGCCTAAAAAGAGTGAACATTATCAGAGCCCCAGAGATTGTTCTTTTTTGCAAACTAGACAATGAATATCCTAAAAGGACTAAACCCTCTCTTATATGATCTTAGTTGCAGGGATAGCAGTTGCATGGTGTTGGAACCAGTTGGTAATAATGTTTAAATATGTTAAACATGGATTGAATTAAGTCATAATTAATTAAAAACATTCATGTACCCTCCACAACTAAGTTTAATAAGACATGGCAACCATGAATGTGTTGGTGGATGAGTGAAGCTTGGGAGACATCACTTCAATTCCTCTTAAATACACTCTTTCCCTTCTTCCTCTCCTTTATTTTCCTCCTTCTCTGCACTTTAGGCTTATATGTTGTTTATATTGTTGTTCCATTTTTTTGTATAGCGACCCTGTGCCCTAACCCTACATTCTATAATGTTTTAATGTCACTTCTTGGTTGGTGAACTAGACAAACTTGATATGTTGCCCCCTTTAGGTCGCCCAACACATACGTGCGACGGCAAAAGAATGGATTTCATTGTCCACATGTCGCACATATGTATCACTGGGCAGCCTTTGTTTATGTGCTGAGAGCTCCCTCACTGGATGCTCTAAGCACAAAGACCAAGTTGTTGTAGGCAAGCTCTCTGTCCAGGTTGCAGATCGGTAACCGGTGACACTGACTTCCAATGACTTGATCACTTGGACAGTGGTCACATGTTTGCATATCCTCTCTACCCCCTGGGCATTCCAAATTGTTTAAATGATATAAAGCAACAAACAAGCAGTGCTAATTGTAAATTATAAGTGACAAAAAAAATAATAAATTGTGTTGACAAATCTTATGAAAAAAAGTCCACGTGAAAAAGTATTGATTCTTGTGAATCCTCAGATAAAGTTCATCAAGTGTTCCAACACCAAGATTAATAAAGACTCCTTTTGTGAAACCACCACCTTAGATAATAGGGGCACTTTACCAGATCCTATTGACCCTGCAGTAATCTGTAATTCAAGTTTTTTCTGTAAGTGGCTAGGTGACCAAACAGGCATGCTCTAGGGAAACTATAATGTGGTGACAAAGGGAGACAGAGTGTGACCATTTCTAAATGTAGCAAACCAACTTCCTCTTTGGATATACGTCAGACATCTATAGAAACTTTGATCTTACATGCAGACATTTTTTATTAAAAGAGATGTATGGGAATCCGGTTTTTCCTATAATCATAAGATATGTATAATTCCAGTTAGGTATGAATGTGACTGCTGCCTCCCCTAGGAACTCCACTCTTGAAGTATTTATATAATATATACGTGTAAAAGGGTGAAATGGCGCTGCCAAAAAAACTCAAAGGTGTAGTGACCACTAGCGGTCAAATCAAAAACCTGATGTGTGCTGCAGTGCATAAACCTTCATAGATGTGCAAACTCTTACCACAAAATTGCAAATGCTTATATGTACCACACATCAATAAATCCTTGAGGCTGCATTCACACCTGAGCATTTCAAAGTCGCACGTTATTATCACATTTTTACCGCGTTTTTGCAGCGACTTTGCCTTAATTTTGTACAGGTCCCCAATGTAAAAAGCAAAAGAACGACTGTAATCTGCCCCAAAGAAGCTCATGTTCTTTTTGGAGCTTATAGTGGAGCTCCACCCTAAAGTGGAACTTCCGCTCATCGGATTCCTCCCCCCCCTCCGGTGCCACAATTGGCACCTTTCAGGGGGGAGGGGGGGGTGCAGATACCTGTCTAAGACAGGTATTTGCACCCACCTCCATGAATACACACTGCGGGTAGACTGCGGGCAGTGCGTCACTTTCCGGTCCCCCCCCATTGTGTTCTGGGAAACACACGGCTCCCAGAACATAGCGGGGACCAGTGAAAGACGCGCAGCGCTGCTCGTGCATGCGCAGTAGGGAACCAGGAAGTGAAGCCGTAACGCTTCACTTCCTGATTCCCTCACCCATGATGGCGGTGGGGGCAACCCAGAGACGAGCGATTGCTCATCTTCTGCTGCCGACGTCGCTGGACTCCAGGACAGGGATGTGTCCTAATATAAAAAGTCAGCAGCTGCAGTATTTGTAGCTGCTGGCTTTTAATATTTTTTTACGGACGGAGCTCCGCTTTAAGGTGTTTTTTACCATTTTGCTTCAGGTGACAAAATGCTCAGATGTGAACAGGTGCCATTGAAATGAATGGGATTTTGCTTGTTGGGCGTTTTACAGGCATCTTTTCAGGCGTTTTACAAGCGTTTTATGAGCTGAAAATGCTCAGGTGTGAATGCAGCCTAAATTAACATACATATAACGTGCTGGCAAAATTAGATAGTGTTATTAAAATGTGTAAATGGCAGCCTAAAAGCATATATGTAATTGTCCTTTAAATAGCTCTCCAAAGTGACTTATGCAGTAAATCGATCACAGCTCCTGTGCATAAAAGTAAATAGCACTTGTGCTCCCCTCTCGGTTCCACACTCACCAGATAGCTGCACCCCTACAGGGGTAAAACGCATGTAACCAGATCTGCCTTTGATCCTGGTGTCCAGTAAAAGAGCCTCCTCAACGACATGTTAAATCATGGGATATTTCACATGTGGATGGATGGAAAAAGGGACACAAATAGTATAAGTCCAAAAAACAGGGATTTTATTGAGTTAAAATAGGCACTCAATCGTGCCAGGAACAATTACAAAGAAAATCTGGAACAGAGAGCGTTCCACAGAGCGAGTTACAGAAACCGGAAGTACCGGAAGTACCAGAAGTGGCGTGATCGCGTTCCAATCTCTGTTTGCTAGAAAGGGTATAGTAGTGTGCAGAGGGTTATTTCAGTATTTGTAGTGTTAACGTGGTCACACCATTTTAGCACCTGGTAGATTATATGCATGTACAAGCTTTTGGGATCTGAGCACAGGTTTATCTTATTTATGTGTAGGCAACGTTGTCTCTAATATTTCCCATAACCCTGTATATTGTGTTCGCAAATATGCCCATCTAAAACCTTTTTGTAATTTTTGTAATTCATGTATAGACCCGCCCCTTCTCGCGTTCCGCATCTGGTCCGCTGAGCGGACCTGATTAGGAACTTTAGAAGGGGTGGGTCTATACATTTAAAACACTGCGGAGGAAGTTCCCCATCAGGTCTGCTCAGGCACAACCAATGACGGACAGCACTGGACATCGGGATCGCCGCGGGACACTGGATTTGTTCGCTGGAATGTTTTTTTGTTTTTTTTTTTAATAAAGGACTTTTCCAAGGTGTTTGTGTGTTTTTATTTACATTTTTTTTACACTTTCTTCGTGAAATGGTAGGGGTACAATGTACCCCTAACCAATTCACATAGGGGGGGGCGGGATCTGGGGGTCCCCTTTGTTAAAGGGGTCTTCTAGATTCCGATAAGCCCCCTGCCCGCAGACCCCCACAACCACCGGGCAAGGGTTGTGGGGATGAGGCCCTTGTCCCCATCAACATGGGGACATCCTCCCCATGTTGAGGGCATGTGGCCTTGTACGGTTCAGGAGGGAGGGGGGGCCGCTCTCTCGTCTCCCCCTCTTTTCCTGCGGCCGGCCAGGTTGCGTGTTTGGATAAGGGTCTGGTATGGATTTTTGGGGGGACTCCATGTCATTTTTTTTTACATTTGGGGTGGAGTTCCCCTTAAAATCCATGCCAGATCTGAAGGGCCTGGTATGGATATTTAGGTTGAACCGCACGCCATTTTTTTAAAAATTTGCGTCGGGGTTCCCCTTAATATCCATTCCAGACCTGAAGGGCCTGGTAATTGAATTTGGGGGAACCCCCACACTTTTTTTTTTTTTTTATCAATGACTTTTCTATGTATTGATAAAAGCCGACAATTCATCAATAGCCGCGAGTGAGTTTTAAATGACTTTTTTTCCTTCAAATATGACACTTTGTGCAGAGACAGTTCTAAGCATGGGAAACATGCGCCACTTTACATGCATATCATACACACCCCCCAGGTACAAAATTTAAAGGAAAATTTCACTTTTATTTTTTCATTTTAAGCATTATTAAAATCACCGCTCCCGTAAAAACGTCTATTTTTTAAACTTTTTTTTGCATTGATACATGTTCCCTGGGGCAGGACCCGGGTCCCCAAACACTTTTTAGGACAATAAATTGCATATTAGCCTTTATAATTAGCACTTTAGATTTCGAACGTTCGAGTCCATTGTATTTAATAGGGTTCTAAAGTTCATGCAAACATTCTGTCTGTTCGCAGGTTCTGGTGCAAACCGAACAGGGGGGTGTTCGGCTCATCCCTGCTCAAGATGTGGCCAAACCAGAGTTTTCTAAAGCAATAGAATTATAGTCTCATCTCTTGAGTAGATACCTTTTTTAATGCATGCTAATAGTCAGCTAGCCTTGCTTTCTGCAGCTTGACATTGCATGCTTTTGCTGAGCCAGATATTTTTCCATCCTCAATTAACCCAGAGGTTATCCCCTCCATTAGTAACTTTCATTCATATTTTTAGCCCCCTAATACTTTACATTTTTCAATATTAACCCTCATTTGACATGTAGTTGCCCACCTTTATTTTTTGGAGGTCTTCTTGTAAAGTTGCTATATCCTGTTATGAGGTTATTTTACTGCTTTGTATCGTCAGTAAACACTGAGATTGAACTATTTATTCCAACCTTTATATAATTTATGGACAACTTCAACAGAATTTGTCCCAGTACGGGGGTCTGGTACACCTCACTCACAACTCCAGACTATTCAGAAAATACGCTATTTATCATCGCTCTTTGGTTGTGCTTCTGTAGCCAGTTGTCTGTTCAGGTACATACAATATCGTCAATGTCAACAGACTTCAATTTGTAAGTTAAGTGTTTATGGGGTACTGTATTAAATGCTTTGGTGAAATACAGAAATGCTTTTGGCAAAATCCATGTCCACAAGTATTCCTCTATCCAGATTACAGCTCACTTCCTCATAGAATGTTAATAAGTTGGCTTAGCAAGACTGATCCTTCATAAATCCAAGCACAAATCTATGGCTAATGGGTTTCAATAGTCAATACTGTTCTATTTAACTTCTTTAAAGTTTACATCTTGATTTAAGCTCAAGCTGTGGTAGTCGCAGTGGCGTCGCTATGGGGTGTGGGGGGTTTGAGGCCAGGCCCAAGTGACACCTGCAAGAGGGGTGACACCCTCTGGTGTGGCTACAGAGGTCGCAGGAGTAGCAATTGTGACCCTTCCCCTGCTTCAGGGGCCCCTGTCACACTATGTCACTGTGAAAAATGTAAACTGCTGTAGTCTTTTTTTTTCTGCAGACAAGACAGGGTGCTGTGGCGAGGGATGCACTACAATTCCCATGATGCTTTGTGGTCAGTCATGGGATGCAGCACAGGGCTCCCGGCCAGCCTGGACCCTATGAGGTTACTTTTCCCAGTGACACAGTGAGACAGGACAGGTTGAGTGGAGAGCAACATCCGGAGTTCAGGAAGTGGGCAGAGGTGTGGGCAGCAGAGAGGGAGACTTCTATAGTGTTCAGTGGAGCTGAGAGTCTGCATAAGGTGAGCTGCCTGAAGACTGCAGATGAAATGCATGGTGATTATTCAGCGACTGCCCGACAATGTTTTTTTGTGTGTGTTGCACGGTGCTGCAAATGCCTGTTGTATGTGCACTGCAGCAGAGCCTCCTTTCCCAGTGGACGCCTCTTACGACGAAACGCCGCGTCGGGGTGGAGCTGTTGAACGTGACGTCACTACGCTACAGCTGATCGGCATAGACCGCAGCTGAAGTACCTGTATCGTTTTGTTTGAGCTTGCCGCTTCAATTTGAAAACCTACATGATGTCATTTTTTACCCAGGATAAATAAAGGGTATCCTACTTTTTAAGAAGTACTGCACCATGAGGTTTTTATTTTTCTTCCTTTTATTTTAAAACATTTATCTCGCTGCATGAGCTATTTGCATTAGCTGACACCTGGAGGGAGTTTTCTCTTGGAAAGTCCATGAAGAGGGAGATACCATCTGATTCCGGTGTTACTTTGCTGATTGCTTGTGGGATTACCATATGAGTCTGAGCCCCTATAGATCTCCGTAATAGAGATCCATCGGATCCGGTAAGCTGCTATTTCTTCCATTTTTTACCTGAGCAAGTTGGATGTGGATTTTCGCTTATAGCTGCTTTGAAGATTTTATCACACATACACCAGCAGATGTGGTTGCTCGTCTTGTTTATGAACTAATTTCATTTGGAACTTTATAATATTAATTTTTTATTTATTTTTTCTATTTCACACAAGTGTCATGATGTCATTTGTTTACCTAGGATAAATAAAGGGTATCCTACATTTTAAGAAGTACTGCACCATGAGGTTTTTATTTTTCTTCCTTTTATTTTAAAACATTTATCTCGCTGCATGAGCTATTTGCATTAGCTGACACCTGGAGGGAGTTTTCTCTTGGAAAGTCCATGAAGAGGGAGATACCATCTGATTCCGGTGTTCTTTTGCTGTTTGCTTGTGGGATTACCATATGAGTCTGAGCCCCTATAGATCTCCGTAATAGAGATCCATCGGATCCGGTAAGCTGCTATTTCTTCCATTCTTTACCTGAGCAAGCAAGTTGAATGTGGATTTTCGCTTATAGCTGCTTTGAAGATTTTATCACACATACACCAGCAGATGTGGTTGCTCGTCTCGTTTATGAACTAATTCTATTTGGAACCTTATATAATATTTTTTTTGTTTTTTAGATTTTTTGTTTTACACAAGTGTTTTCTCACCAGTAGCACTTATATAGAGGATATTTTTTCAGCACAGGACTTTCTTCCAGTTTTTTTCATGTGTGTGTATACATAGGAATATATTAGCACTGTGATTGCTTTTTGAAGGGTTGCGCATTTATATTTCACTTCTTGCACATATCTATTTAGCGGTTATTCCAGCTATTATTATTTGCAGCACCCACCAATTTATTTTTGTCACTAACACTATTTTTTATTTTTATATATATATATAATAGTTTTTTTGTTTATTAATTATTTAATTCAAAGTTTAGTCACGGTTAGCGCAGATTCTTTTACACTTTTACAATAGTGCCTCTGGTTGCCTCATAGAGCCCTCGGAGCTAAGGGAGATCCATCTGGAGATCTGTACCGTTTTAAGCTGGGGAGTGGGGGCTGGAAAGGAGTTGAGTCTGTACTAAGGTGGGGAGTGTGACACCATGCTTTACCACACCAGGTGACACCAACCCTAGTGACACCACTGGGTTTTGTAGCCTGTTTCATGAGCTTGGCAAGTCCATACTATATTTTCCTGTGGTAATTTGCTTTTGGCAACTACCACAGGTAAAACTGAGTTGTTTGTAATTTTTCAATGTCAATCCATCCTATTGTTTCTGGAGTGCACAACCATGTGTTGTATCATTGGCAAGCTGGCACTGATCTACCTAGTGACAGTTTTGTTTTTCCTATGGTATATGTCCTTCATTGACTCAAACTCATAGGAGTGGGTTATTCCAAATCATTTACTATATTTATTGGCGTATAACACTCACTTTTTTACCCTGAAAATAGAGGGTAAACTGTGCCTGCGTGTTATACGCAGGGGGCTGTGGAAAGTTTTTTTCCTGAAACTTCCCTCTTAAAGTTAGGGTGCGTGTTATACGCCTGTGCGTGTTATACACCGATAAATATGGTAATTATTCACATCTCAAGTAGTAACTAGCTTTCACTGACTTTTTCATGTGATAAGGCTAAAATTTTCTGAACTGTTCAAGAATTGCCAATTGTACATGAAGCTTGGTTTTGAAACCTATGCTGTTGTATGTATTTGCAGCATGATGTCCTAAGTAATTTTCATAAAGCTGACCTTATCTTGAAGTGAAATAGTTATTTGCCAAAGTGCATTTCTCGAATTGCCCCCTACTGCACGTACTCTCCTCTCTGTTCCCTCTTTTACATCCCATGCCTTTATCAATGAAAAATATTTGGTAATTCATGTAATAGGGAGCAGGTGGCTCAAAACATTTTTTTTTTTTTTTTTTTAACAAAACAAAGGTGCTTTATTGTTGTCATATAGGTTAATTAAACAGCATGTCCATTGGTACAGTACAGAGCATTGCATGAAGAAGTATTTGTGCATGTACAGGTAAAAAACAAAACAAAACAGTGTGCAGCAAAACATGCAGCAAAAGTTCACAGTCATAGGAAAAGAAGTACACAGTAGTTACACTCCAAACAGTTATCTAGCAGCATATAGAGACTAGTATATATGCTAGGAAATTTAGTCCTCCCAAGTGTACTAGGCAGAAGTCCAGGGGCCCATACTTTTTCGTATTTCCATTGACAACCCCTGTTAATATACATATTTATTTTTTAGCATAAAAGAGAAGGTATGAAATCAGTAATTTGGAGTGATGAGAGCATTGTTCGTCATCATGAACCCCCAATAAGGCCAACTCAGGTATCATTGGAAGGGACAGTTGCAATCTAGAGTTTATTTCCTCAAATACCTTCTTCCAGTAGGCCGAAATGATAGGGCAGTCCCAGAACATATGAAAGAATGTTCCCATGTGTGCTTTACATCTAGGACACTCCGGGTCTCTATCTGGAAATATTCTGTGAAGTCTTTGGGGCGTATAATATATTCTGTGCAAAAATTTTACCTGTATGAGCCTGTCCTTAGAGGAGATAACAAATTTGGGGCCATATTCTAGACAGTCCTCCCCTCCTTCCCTGTCTAGTGAGGGTATGTCACTGTGCCACGTTTCCCATAGTTTCTCTAGTTTAGGGGAGTCAGTGCCCAGGAGTGCACCATATAAAGTGGATAGGGGTTTAGTTAGATCCCCTGGGACCAGAATCTCCTCTATTGGGTCAGCCTTGAGTCAAACACTTTATAGAAACCCACGATCTGTCTCCTCTCTTCTGACAGCACAGGGATTTGTGTGTTTACACACACAAATCCCCATGCTGGCGCTCGTGCACACAACCGCGTGTGGCCGACATCGGGTTCCATGCTTTGCAGCGCACGCGTGTGCCTCCGGCGGCGCTCGCGCGCCCTCTATTGGCTCTCCTGGGTAAAGCCATATATGTATGGAATTTTGCCCAGGAGAGCCATTCTGCCGCACTATATCTGCGTGAACTGGTTTTCGTACAATTTTCGTACAAGAAAAATCAGTAAAGAAGGACCGCACATGATCAGAAACAATAAACAAGAAAAATAAAAGCATTTGTCGTACGAGAATATTCTTAAGAATTTTGGCGCAAATTTTCTTTCATCGGTTTGCTGTGAAACATTGAGAAAAATCGGACCAACATTCGCCTGATTTTCTTATAGTGTGTACCCCACTTCACTGCTACTTTTAGAATTCAGTCGTTTTTTTTTTAATTAATTTTTAACATACAAAGTGACAGTATAGAATGTCCAAATTTCTTCAGCCACAGAGCTGTATAGGTGGACATGAAATAAGAAAAAATTTAAGAAAACACATTTTACACAGGGCAGTAACAAATTGTGAAGAGACGATAATTATTACTTAGATAAAATCTCTATGTAGCACTGTGAGCCAACGTACCTTGTCACTCTTGTCAGGTTAGAAGGGGGAGAGGGATGGGGGAGGAGAAAAGCAAAGAATGATGTAGGGGTGGAATGGTAGGGGATCAATATAAACTAGGTTTTGGGATGAAAAAAGGAAATAATAACAATAACAACATTAAGGACCAGTAAAAAAGTTACTGTTGGGATGTTAGGAGAGTACCTCAGATTAAATATTACATCTTAAAAATTGGATGATAACCATGTCAACCAATCCAAAATAGAAGTAACTATTAACATTATTTTTCAGGGCTACCATTTTCTCAGTGGGGGAATCTAGAAATTCTAGCAAACTTGATGGATGTGTTTTATTCCATAGCCAAATGAGATTTAGTTTAGCGGCCAAGAGAAGATGTATGAATATAGTTCTAGTGCTATAAGGAAGTTGATCTATTCCAAAGTGCGTCTCGGGGGATCAGAAAGGAATTTTTTCCCCTGCTGTAGCAAATTGGATCATGCTCTTCTGGGGTTTTTCGCCTTCCTCTGGATCAAATGCGGGTATAGAATTGGGTATATGGGATTGTATGATATTTTTTGAACTGGATGGACTTGTGTCTTTTTTCAACCTGACTAACTATGTAACTAAGAATGAAAAAAATTAGTTTTGTTTCGATTCGTTATTTACATAAATTAGTTTAGTTAAATTAGTTTAATCCATTTAATTAGTTTTTGAAATTGGTTTTGTTTATTCGTATCTGAATTGATTCAAATTTCCCAAATTTGAAAAGTTTTCGAATTTAAAGTTTTCGAATTTTAAAAGTTTTCGAATTGGTATCGTTTTGGATTTGTTTTCCAATTTCCAAAGAGAATAAAATAGAAAATATGATAAAGGAATAGAATATAAAAAATATAATAGGATAGAATAGAATATGACAGAAAATAAGAGAATATAATATAATAGAGTAAAACAGAACAAAATAGAATAGAAAATGGAACAGAATAGAAACAAATATAAAAGAATAGAATAAAAAAGAATATAATTAAATATAAAAAATATAACCATCTTCTGAATTTTGAATTGAAAATAATAGAATACAAAAGAAAATAATTAAAAAAACAATAGTGTAGAAAAAAAGAGAAAGATTAGAACCATTTCCCAAAATTCAAATAGAATCAATTCGAATTTAAATAGAATAGAAAATAATAGATTTGAATAGAATAGAAAATAACAGAATAGTATAGAAAACAAACAACATAATAGAATAAATTAAAAAGAATATAACCATCTTCCTATTCTAATCTATCATTTTCTATTTTATTCAAATTTGAATTGATTCTATTTGAATTTTGGGAAATGGTTATATTCTTTCTATTCTATTGTTTTTTTAATTCTATTTTTTTTATTAGTTTATTCTATTCTATTATTTTCTATTATATTCTATTATTTTCTATTCAAAATTCAAATTTTGTTCTGTTGTTTTTTTTCTATACTATTCTATTATTTTCTAGTTTATTCTGATCTATTCTATTCAAATTCGAATTGATTCTATTTGAATTTTGGGAAATGGTTATATTGTTTCTATTCTATTCTATTGTTTTTTAAGTTCTATTATTTTCTTATGTATTCAAATTCAAATGTATTCTATTTGAAATTCAAAATTCATAAAGTGGTTATATTCTTTCTAATTTATTCTATTCTATTTTTTATTCTATTTTGTTCTATTCTTTTCTATTATATTCAATTTTTTCTATTCTATTCCTTTATTTTCTTATTTATTTTATTCTACTTGGAAATTGGAAAACCAATTGAAAACTATTTGAAAACTTTTCAAATTCGAAAACTATTCAAATTCGAAAATGATTTGAGCTCGAAAACTATTCTAAATTGATTTGAATCTATTCGAATTTTGTCCGAATTTATTTTCCATTATTTTGGATACGTTTAAATTCGGTACTAATGTAATTCAGAAATTTGGATACATACAAATTACTCTAAAATTGAAAATTAGCCTGAATTTAAATTCAGAACAAAACTAACTGAACATGTCTAATGAGTTGAAAATTTAGTTTACATCTAAGGCCCCTTTCAAACGTGTGCCTCCACTAAGCAGAATCAGCTTGCACAGCAGGGGATCTCTCTGCTGATCCCCACTGAGCAGGCAGATGACAGCTATGTAGAGCGAACACAAACTCAGTCTGGCTCTCCTCTATTTGACAATCTGATGGAAATGGACCGCCTGTCAATTTCCATCCAATGCCATCCGATCCGCCAGATGGATGGGGTAGAGGACCACCATCCATCTGTTTTTGACAGACAGGATCGGATTGGATGGCGAGGGGTGTCCGCGGATATGTGTCCGCTGAAATCTATCGCACCATAGTAGAGACTGGAGGGTCTGATCAGGTCCACCTAAAAATCTGCCAGGCAGACCTGATTGGACAGCCCGTGTGAAAGGGGCCTATACGTATTGAGTTACAGTCCCATAATATATGGGCTAGGGAACATGTGCAGCTACAGAGTCTCTAGCATTTGTAAAGACTACACTTAGATAACATAAATTGTATGATATGCCATCTATGGGTCACATTTTGTAAGGTTTCCCAATGATTTACACAGTGGATTGCCCTATAAGTCAGTTTCAACATCTGTCACTGCTACATTTATATGGTAATATCAGGGTTTGCAAAGCATTTGATACACACAAAGGTGGTTATTTTTTATCCATTGTGGCTGTTTAGGAATGTATTTAAATAATGATTTGTGGTCATGTGACCCTCTCCAGTGCCTTTTTTTAGTAATGAATACTGGTGATTCACTTTTGGAAGAGTTCATGTCACCCAGACTATGGTGAAAGCACATGAAGAAGGACCCTCCCACTCTGCAGTCCAGAAGACGTGAGGCAGAGCGCATTGGATGGCTGCAGATTTAGGTAGGAAAAATAAGCTTTTACATTATTATTTTTTTCACGTAATCATTACTGATTAGTTAGATAGGGACGGTGTTTTCGGTTTTGGAGGGTGGGGGTATTATTGTAGAGATAAGCTATGTCATCTTCTTCTGGAAAAATAAATACAAATTTGGATCCTTTAAAGCATGATAGACAGAACAGTGCTTGTGCTGTGTCATTTACCCCTCTCTATGTTCTAAAAAACCTGAAATAAAGCATTAAAATGTTTTTTTTTTTTTTTTAAGTTCCTATGTCCCCTGTCAGTATTATGAAATTCTGTAATCTCAAAACCTTGGTTAAAGTCATTGTAAAATCATGTAATCCTTTTTGTAAAAATCTTATATAATGTGCAGTGTGTCTCCTTGTGTAACTTTATTGTGTAAAATCAAGGTATTTTCCACAATAAAATTACACAAAGATATAATATTTTTACAAAACAGAATATATGTTTTTACAAGGACTTTAACTAGGGCTTATTTTCAGGGTAGGGCTTATATTACAGCCATCCTTGAAAATCACGCTAGGTCTAATTTTCAGGGTAGGGCTTATTTGCGGGGAAACACTGTAATTATTACGGCACATATTCCCAAAGATAAAGAGGAGGCTGTCATACATTCACATATTTAGAAAAAAAAATACAAGATCACACATGTACTTTTAATTTGTATCATAGAAAACTTTATTTCAATGTCATGTGAGAAATGTAACTTAGTAAAATACCAGTCTAACACATTTGACAAAAATCACAATGAACCACGTATATTGTGCTTCTTTTGCCATCTTCCTTAGTACACTAATAAATACATTGATACAGAAATAGGTATAGAAACAGTAATTATAAACATCAGCATCAGTATTCATTGCTACAATGCAGTATGTGGCTTACTGAAGGATTTTAATAAATCTCCCCTGTGGGGGCAACTGAGGGTAATTAGCTGTCTTATCTTGTGTTGTAGATTACATGAGCCAAAATATAACTCCAGATTTATCTATAAGTCAAGTATGTAACCAAATGTGAACTACTCTCATGTATGCTAGTGACACAATAATGATTTCCTTCACAGTAAAGCTGGGAGTGGCTAATAGAAAGAATTGTAAAGAAAACTTGTCATTAATTGATATGTATTAATATGTATTATATAATATATAATAATATTATTATAATAATAATATATTATATTATATAATATATAATAATATATAATATGTATAAATGTTTCTGTTTTATGTAATAGATCCTTTAAGGAGCCTGTATATATATTGTTTTTCAATTGATACTGTAGTCTTTTTTTATATGTGTTTAGATATACCATATATACTCCAGTATAAGCCGACCCGAATATAAGCCGAGGCACCTAATTTTACCACAAAAAACTGGGAAAATATATTGACTCGAGTATAAGCCTAGGGTGTCCAACTGCATGCCTCACTGTGCCTCACTGTGTACATGTGCATGCCTCACTGTGGCTCACTGTGTCCATGCCTCACTGTGTCCATGTGCATGCCTCACTGTGCCTCACTGTGTCCATGCCTCACTGTGCCTTACTGTGCCCATGCCTCACTGCACCCATGCTTCACTGTGCCCATGCCTCGCTGTCACTGTGCCCATGCCTCACTGTGTCCATGCCTCACTGTGCCCAATCTCCCTACCTGATCTCTAACATGGGAATCTATGAAAGGGGTGCCCGACTTTGAAAAATCGGTGCTCCCCGGTTGTAGGTCCCCTGGACAAAAAACTTTGCAGACTTGTAGAGAAAGAGTGGGGCTACATGTGTGCCATGTTTGGGGGCCAGGGGACCTACGGCTGGCCAGGATCAGGCGCACAAAGTTGAAGATGGACACAGACTCGAGTTTAAGCCGAGGGGGGCATTTTCAGCACAAAAAAATGTGCTTAAAAACTCGGCTTATACTCGAGTATATACAGTAAATATAGAAGCAAACGTGTACTTTGTACAAACAGGGCAAAGTAACAGGTTCACTTGATGGTAGTCATGGTAACAAAACATTACTTACCCTCCACATACTGCCCTGCCACGTTGTTTGCCCACTGAGGGCCAGAAAAAGACCCAGTACATTTGGGTATGGGGGAGCATATAACTGTAGCACTTGGTGCCTAAGTGACCAATTTCATGACCTAAGGGCATTCCAATGGGGAAGTCCTTAGCTCTGTGTAAGCTCTGCCCCAATGTTTGGTTAGAATTTTTAAGTTTTCCATTGACTTAGAAAGATTATTTAATTTTTCACTGCAGCCCCAGACCAATTTGGAGAGATTTCAACTCACTTTTTGTCTTTATTTACAGCGGGGTAAGAAATAAGCGTAGCTGTTGTTGTTTGGACAGAAAGACCCAGACAGTAATAATAACCTTAAATGGAGTCTAATAAATCATCAATTTACTGAATAAATACGTTTTGTTGCATCTGTGTCTCCACTGGAGTGATTTCCCATAATTTCATGGCCTGACAAGAAGTGAGGGGAAATTTCCCCAAGTGGGGTCAACAGCCACAAATAACCTGACAGGGCCTGTAGTCCTTCCCTACAAAATAAAAATGTTTAGGCTTTTATGTAAATAATCCTATTAAACAGTGTATACTGTATAATATATGTATTAAAACTGAACTCCGGGAATTAAATTTTCTGCATACTTACTGTACATTGGGCCAGCTTGGCGCAATGCAAGTATGCATAACTGATATCTGGAGGGCCACTAATGATGCTGAAAATCACTGTTGTAGTCTGTGCTACATACAGTGAGAGCCATAAACTCCTGAAATTTGTGTGAGCAGCCTTCCCTCTGATCACTGACCTCAGGGAGTCACTCACTCGGCAACTCCACCATTCAGAGAATGACTTGTATTTTTTTAATAAATGCAACGTGTTTGCTTATTGGATGAGCTTGAGAAGAGTGGTGGTGATGTCATGATCCACCTCATCCAATCAGAGAATACCTTGTATTCATTGAAAAATACTAGGCGTTCTATGACTGGCGGAGGTGCTGAGTGAGCCACCTAGAACTTGGAAAATCACAACTCTCACTGTATGTAGCACAGGCTTCTAATGTGATGTACATCATTACCAACGGCCCTCCAAATATCAGATATGCATACTTATATGAAGCCAAGCTGGATCAATGCATGTATGCAAAAAATACAATTCCTGGAGTTCAGTTTGAAACTCTTGTTTGTCTGTATAGTTTTTTATTGTTTGTGTACATTTGGGCAGCATTTTAAGCCTCTCATCTCTGATTAAAAACTGAAAATTGAAAAGACTCTCTGCAGCAATAATTGGTCCACAAAGACCATGTAGCCAATGTTTCCTAGGCCGGAAGCTTGAGGATAGTAGTTCTTATTTATGATAAGGACTTTATTGCTCAAAATAATGGGGTGACTTAGTAATGATGGCATGTGCCCTTCTAAATAATGTTTAGTGTATGAAAATAAATAATGATGAGCGCAACCTCCTAAATGTCCATCAAGTGAGAAATATATATAAGTAAATACAAGTGATAAAAAGTGTCCAAAATGTTCAATAAAATCCGAATCCAGAAAATAAAAAAAAGTCACAGTTCAAAATAAATGTATCTGGATATATGTGGCAAATTCTTGCAAAAAACGTGCCAAACAGTGCTTCTTTCAATGAGCCTCCTTATAGTTAATGCTCACAGAGCGCTTACCTCACCAATAGGTAAAATGGACCTTTAAAGACTCCCAGACATCCAGAGGAACCACAGATGACCGTCTCACTATCCCTCTATGCTATCGATAGCACAGGTAGTACTCCACAATATCCGTGATGATGTCAACAATAGCCGGTATGGACGAGGCTCGCACATGCAGATCAAGGAAGAAAAGAAAAGCCTCTCATAGTGTAGAATGTTCAAATATGAAGGGTTTATTAAAAGCCAAATGGGTGCTTACATGCAGCAAGGAAAAAACGGGAAAATAGCAAAACCGTATGCTGTAGCCGATTCCAGCGTCACTTCCGGTTACACGCAATAGTTCTTACGCGTTGCGTCACGTGACCTCATCAGAGGACTGTCCTCTGATGAAGTCACGTGACGTGACGCAACGCGTAAGGACTATTGTGTTTAACCGTAAGTGACGCTGGAATCGTCTACAGCATACGGTTTTGCTATTTGCCCGTTTTTTCCTTGCTGCATGTATGCGCCCATTTGGCTTTTAATAAACCCTTCATATTTTAAAAATTCTACACTATGAGAGGCTTTTCTTTTCTTCCTTGATCTGCATGTGCGAGCCTTGTCCATACCGGGTATTGTTGACATCATCATGGATATCGTGGAGTACTACCTGTGCTATCGATAGCATAGAGGGATAGTGAGACGGTCATCTGTGGTTCCTCTGGATGTCTGGGAGTCTTTAAAGGCCAATTTTACCTATTGGTGAGGTAAGCGCTCTGTGAGCATTAACTATAAGGAGGATCATTGAAAGAAGCACTGTTTGGCACATTTTTTGCAAGAATTTGCCACATATATCCAGATACATTTATTTTGCACTGGGACTTTATTTTATTTTCGGATTCGGATTTTATTAAATATTTTGGACACTTTTTTTCACGTGTATTTACTTATATATATTTCTCACTTGATGGACATTTAAAAGGTTGCGCTCATCATTATTTATTTTCATCCTACTTTTTAGTGCACATGTACACTTTTTAGATTGAGCAGCGATTTAATTGTATCTTTTATACACTTGTTCATTGTTTTATTTATTCATTCACCTCATTCACTTGGTAAGCACTAGAGACCACACTTTTATTTATCAATGTTTAGTGTATATTATAATGATAGGTCCGCTTTAAAAGACTTATGTGTACTTTAACAGCCTGAGCTTGAGGCCCCTTTCACACTAGCGGACTGATCGGGTTTGTCTGTCTGTTTTTCAGGTGGACTTGATCGAACCACCCCTTGTTCTCTATGGGGAGGCAGATGTACATGGACATATGTCTATTTACACCCACCTGCATCCGATCTGGTCCCCCAAAAACAGATGGATGCAGATGGATTCCCCATCCATCTAGTGGATTGGATGACAGTCAAATGAAAACAGACAGGCAGTCCGTGTCCATCCGACCGCCCCATAGAAAACAGCGGGCTGTGTCTGTGTCTGCTCTGCCCTGAACAGGCGGATCCACTTGACAGAGTCTGCTTCTTGTGAAAGGGGCCTTAGAGTGTTTGTAATACCTCATCTTGCCTTAAAATAGTTTTAAACCCCAAAACACACTGAATATTTCAGTTTACCAGTTCTTAGATGTGGTGGCTGCAGTCATTTTGTTTCTTAAGCCTTCTTTTTTTTATTTTCACCTGGTCATGTGGCCATCAAGTCTGTTTTTTTCAACAGAACAAGCTGTCCTGCAGATGTAGCAGTTAGAGGGGTGAGATAAAAAATATACCACAGACAGGGGTACTTACTTACAATGAGCAGCATTTTTACCATTTATGAAAAATCTTCATATCCCCCCCCCCCACGAAAAAAAAATGCTGCTGTAACTGCTTAAAAAGTGTTAGCTGGATTTTGATTTCACTTTGTTTAGTGTATCTAAATCTGCTAATATATAACACTGCCCTCCCCCAGTGTTGCTGTCCACAGGTGTCTTAATTTTCCTTCGTCCAGAGTGTAGGCAATCTAAGATCCCTTTCACACTGGGGCAGCGCGGGCGTTAGCGGTAAAGTTGCACTAGTTTTAGCGGCACTTTACCGCTGTTATAGCAGAGTTTTTCGGTTTCTAGTGGGTCGCTTTTAACCCTGGCTAGCGGCCGAAGAAAGGGTCAATAGCGCCCGTGTTGCGGCGCTGCCAAGGCGCTTTGCAGGTGCATCGGCAGCGCTGCCCATTCATTTAAATGGGCGGGGCGTTTTGGGAGCAGTGTATACAGCGCTCCCAAACCGCCCCCAAAGATGCTGCTTGCAGGACTTTTTTTCCTGTCCTGCAAGCGCACCGCCCCTGTGTGAAAGCACTCGGGCTTTCACACTGGGATGGCTTGAGAGGTGCTTTTCAGGTGCTATTTTTAGCGCTAAAATGCCTGAAAAGCGCCCCAGTGGGAAAGGGGTCAGATACAGAAAGTGTGTTACTGCTTGCATAACCAAGTGAGTACAGAAGGAAGAAAGTCTAAAGAAGAAAACACATGCAACCACATTTAAGGATTGGTAAGCTGTAATGTGTTACATGTTTGTTGTATATGTTTAATACTTCTTTAATTAATTCCAGTTTGGCCTTCATTAAGTGACAGAAGCACTTCAGTTGTGGGATTCCTCTTCACCACTTTAATAAAGAAAGATAGCGAAGTGGTGAGAACTGATAGCCATGGCTATATATATGGCAGAAGTAGCCACATGACTGTGTAATCTACTCCATTTTTTAATTATGGATAGGTAGGTGCTGGGGAAAAGGACATAACTTACCTTCCACTTTACTGAAAGACAAATGTGTAAAACAGTGTACATCCTGTCTTTAAAGGTCTCTGGTTAAAAGTGCATGCTTTTAAATAGGGTTATGTGCAGGCACTTTAGGCATTGGAAAAGATTCACATCTTTCTGCATCACAAAATACTGCTACCTTAAAATACATAGGCCATCTTCACACCATTGTGCTGCATTGAGGTACACTGGACAAAAGTCTTGCATTGTTGGTGCACTAGCCTGCATTTTCCCATTCAAAGTCAAATAAATGGTGTCCTTCACAACACAAGAAAAACATCCCCAAACCTGTTTGAGAATGCACAAATAGTAACACACTCTAAAAATGTATGTCTGGTGTGAATGCTATAATTTACTAATATTCGAATGTTCATGACAAGTTCACTTTAAAACAATGAGAAGTTGACCACTTTTGTCATTGTACAGGGAATCAATATGTGTCTTCATATTGTGACCTACTATAATGGTCAACTAAGAATCATTTATGCTTTTCTAGATAAACATATAATTGCAAAGGTCATTTATCATCAAAAATAAAAATCTTTCCCTCTTCCAGGAGAACAGACTACATATCTGTAAACTTAAGGCATGACTCCACCTTGCCCCAATCTTCAGACGTATTTGGTATAATAAGGCGGGGCAGTGAAACAATGCAACTCTGTAAATATTATTCACTGCATGTTCTCCTGTTATGGCTGTACAGGTTTAAGAAGCACCCAATGGGGGTTATTTACGAAAGGCAAATCCACTGTGCACTACAAGTGCAAACTACAAGTGCAAAGTGCACTTGAAATTGCACTGAAAGTGCACTTGGAAGTGCAGTCGCTGTAAATCTGAGGGGTAGATCTGAAATGACGGGAAGCTCTGCTGATTTTATCATCCAATCATGTGCCAGCTAAAATGCTGTTTTTTATTTTCCTTGCATGTCCCCCTTGGATCGACAGTGACTGCACTTCCAAGTGCACTTTCAGTGCAATTTCAAGTGCACTTTGCACTTGTAGTTTGCACTTGTAGTGCAAAGTGGATTTGCCTTTTGTAAATGACCCCCAGTGTGTTGGAAATGCTTGCTTGCACAATAGTTTAGTTATATAACTCTATGGGGTTGATTTACTAAAATTGGAGAGTGTAAAACCTGCTGCAGCCCTGCATAAAAACCAGCTTCCAGTATTTATTGTTAAAGCTTAATTGAATAAGCTGAAGTTAGAAGCTGATTGGCTATCATGCAAGGCTGCACCGGGTTTTGCACTCTCCATGTGTAGTAAATCAACCCCTATGAGTTACCAGCTGTTGACTACAGAATATTTGTATTGACCCATTTCATCTGCAGTCCACAAATTAATGACACACTGAAGTTCTTAGAAAAAAACTGAATTTCATTATTTCCCATTTGGCGCATACTTTAGCAGCACAGATATTCCAAGATATACTCCTGAGTTATTTTTTTTTTAATAACCCCTGGCCAATACTAAAACTTACCTGATGGCCTTTAGTGTAGATAAGGTAAAAATAGGATGTTTTTTTTTAGGAGGGAAGTTAAGACATTCAACAATGCTGTTGTTTGCCCTAAAGCAAACCAGGGTTGGTTTAAAGCAAACTTTTGCCCTGTGAAACAAGAGTCGCTGTTGTGATTTATAAGGATAAATTACTTCACAGTACCTGAAGCCGCAGAGGTCAATGATGTTTTAAAGCTCTTTTACTGCTTGTTAAGGATATGTAAAAATATTAATGTTTGTAGTCTTTGCACATGTGCACTTTAGGATACAAAGGGCCTAAGATAAATCCAGCATTAGAGAATATCCTATTTTGTCTAAAACCCAGCAGGCAAATCTGATTTGAAGACAGACTATATTTGCGTTTCCAAATTACATTAATATGACCCAATTTTATATTCAACAAATTATGTCTTGATTGTTTCTATCATTTTTATTCGTGGTATTAAAATCCAATTCTCAATTAAAGCTGCAAAATATTTTAAGTCTTTGCCTCACCATTAAATTCCTGCAGGATAGTTTAAATCACGGACTACATTTTTATTTGACAAAAATATTTTAGGCTTGCCTTGTTGAGATATAGGAGACCACTACTGACCTTTCCAACTGAAAACTAGTTTCCAGACTTCAATACTTTGAGTAGCTAACTTGGAAGTGGTACTCAAATCAGTAGTGTTGAGTTGTTCTGGTCCGTGACTTAATGTAATGAAGCTAGAGACAGACAAGCATTTTCTGAAGGAATTATGCCAAGGCCTCCCAATAACTATTGCCAACTGGTTCCTAATGTCTAAATAGGATCTTGGGTCTTAAGGCCCATACACACTATTAGATTTTCTGCAGATTTTTGTCTTCAGATTTACCAAATCCATGTAGTGCAAGGGCCTACCTGATTGCATACAAATTGAAACTCTTAAGGTTTGACCTCATTTTATATGGTTTAGGTAAATCTAAAGGGAAAAATCTGCAGAAAATCTAATAGTGTGTATGGGGCTGTAACAACAAATGATAGCAGGCAAACTATCTCTTTTAGAATATTTTATGATCTACGGATAGCAAGTATATTACTGACCAAAAGTTAATGCCCTCTTTTCTCTGATATTAACCTATTCCTGCCATCATAATGCATATATGCAGCAGCCGGGTGAGTGAGCCTTAAAGAGGAACTTTAGTCAGAAAATGAAGTCCTCCTAGATTACTTCATGCTGCCCCTTTTGAAGGTATAGCTATGTAAAACATTAAAAATAAGTGCCTATACCGTTTACACAGCCTAAAGATTTACTGCTGCTCAGGGGCTCTGGGCTTCAGCAAAATGCCAGCCTCTGGCAAGAAGTAAGAAGAGCAATGCTGAATAATTATAATTGTGGAATATATGTTTCTTGCAAAAGAACATTATTTTCTATCAATTTGTTTTGGTTAAAGTTCCGCTTTAATGCCCATTTGCCACAAATATGCATCCATGTGGTATGATGTTGTACGCAGAGAGTGCAATCACTGCATGTTCCCAAGACACTGACAGAATTGTCACTGACAGCTAAGGATGAGCTCCGGCGTGTTCGCATAGTACACGTGCAGGGCCCGGCAAGAAGTCGGCACTGTGCTGCGCTAATGACAGGCAGGGAGACATTTCCCGATGCTCGGCTGCAGAGATCGGGAAATGTCTCCCTGGCTGTGATTAGCGCAGTGCAGTGCCGACTTTCTGGCGGACTCTGCACGTGTACTATGCGAACACGCCGGAACTCATCCTTACTGACAACTCTCAGTCTCTGTTCGTACCAGCTATGAGGGTCAATCACAGTGACCATGTGACTGGAACAGTGCCTCAGCCTTCCAGTGGCCCTTTAAGGGGGCAGGAAGAGGTTAAAACTGGCATTTGCATGTAAATATGATTACTATTATCTTAGGTTTCCAATGTTTTTTTTTAGGCCTGTGCAGTAAAAAGCTTAAAAATAATGTGCATTTAACTGGTTAATATTATTTTTTCCTTTTTTTGCCAGGAAAATAAATGTATACCCCGTGTATTAAAGTTAAGTAATTTCAGATTCTAAACTGGAAAGGACTTATTCATTTAAAATATTGTCCAGTTTATTATTTATGGTTGAGAATGTTCAGCTCTTATTGGCGTGTCAACAGTTTGCAAGGATTAGCCTTAGTATCAACTGATCCTGAGATATGTATGAATTTGTTACCTCTAGGTATAAAAAAATGTGTTTCTATCTGTATACAACATTGGATGGCAGTTTGATAATAAAATGTGTACTGTATGTCAGGTTTTGAAGTTGCAGCATATCTAAAATGATATTGTGTCATAAATTTGATTTAATGCAACCCCACGGGCTAGTAAAGGATAGTATGACTTTATGTGACTTTTCATCAATGAAAAAAAAATGTTTCCATAAATTTGTCTTCTTTATAACATACAAGATAAACAAATGCATTACACTGGTAAGCTAGAAGATTTGGAGAATGGTAAATCCTTCCAATATTTATACTTCAGTTTTGAGTAAGTGCTGGTGAAATTAATCATCTGTAAGGAAATCTGGTGAAGAAAGCTTGAAATTAAAGTTCCCTAGGCCTACACCAGGTCTTTTACTGGTTAAGTCTACCAGCAGCATCTCTATAATCTTAAAACAACTGTTTTGGTGAATTTAGCCTCATCTAAGATGCCCACTTTCCAATTTCTGATTTCTCCAACATGGTGAAAGGTAAAGTCTATGTGTACTGCACATTGTTCTTTGCACTGCCTTATTAGATTCAAATGTTGGCTTGCTGCATACATACCAATACTGGCTGAATCTGACCTATGCATTGCTTGTCTGGCCCACCACTTATTCCCACAAAGACACCCTTAATCATCTCATTGACCATTGCTTTTTTTTCTTCTTTTCTAACAAAGCTTAGTGTGGGATATTTGTAGTTCCATAATGTGCACAGTTTTGAAACACTGTAACTACGAAGTTTTACAATGTGTATTTAAATGTATTTGTCAGATCAATTGAGCCTGCTCTAGTGTTATGTTTATAATGACGTGCTACATGACTCTAGATAGACCCGTGACTTTTATATATTTCTTAGGATCTTTATGGCTGCTAATCATTGTTTCTGATTATAATTACCAAAAATATATATGATGCATAAAAATATACTAGCTGCACAGACAGTTACAAACAAAAACATGATGTATGAAAGTATGTTTAAAAACACATTTTTTTCTATGGGTAAACATAATATTAAAACCATTTTATTTTTATTTAATACCACATTGCAAAGAGCATTAATGTTCTTTAAACTAAACCAACCCGGTAGGAGTTTTAGTAGTTTAGAATCAGGCTGTTTAAAGCAAATTTCTGCTTGATTCTTGCAAGTTACTGCACATCTCTGCTTTTGCACTGTTATTTAAATAAACCATGGTATGTAACAATGTTGGATGTTGGCGATCCTTAGTGCAAGAACTCTCATTCGAAATAATGTAAATAGTTACAGATGCACACTTAGGGTATCCAATTATGCCATTCTAGCTTAACTTTCATCACAATTTATATTGAGTATGCACAGCATACATGTAATATATACATAATTATGGTACACATGTATCCTTCCCTAGTATTGTCAAATTAGTCTGAATGGTAAATATATGCTTTAACAGTCCCCTACATCAAATAGGGACTATAGGTGTAACTGCAGTTGTAGATCTTGTCATTTTTACAAGGGACAATTCTAGCACCATTAGTTCCCTCCCTGAATAGCTGAAGACTATAAAAGAGATCACTGAAAGTGACAAGTAGGCTATGAGTGAGGGCTGAAGATTTCATTTTGTTTTAAATGTTTAAAGTAATTGGTAGTTTTTACTTTTACTGGCCCTTTGAAATAACAGTTGTCTTAAATAAGCAAGTTAATATTACTGCCAAATATATAATTTGAAGTTTACAAACTCTAACCTTAACCCTGAATTATTTTGAATCTTACCAACATTTGCTAAAAAGATTGCATGGTTTTGGTTTACATGTTAATTCATTCCAAGCTGTTAAGAGGCTAACTAGTGAGCCTATCAATGGAATTACTTGGACAAGAAGGCTGCTTTTTGGGGTTTTACTGGCACTTTAAGTGTGCACATTTTTCAATAATTGAATTCACAATCATGGTGACTAGACAATATTATACAAGTTACAATTGCAAAGGAAAAATTGTGTACAGACTTTTGATGAATATATTTAGTAAAAAAAAATATTAGCCATTGTCTGCAGCGTGATGAGCAATATAAACCGATGTGCATTAATGGGTTATAATAAAATCATAGGGTTAGTGATCTGATCATAGAAGGGCATGGTGAACTTAATAAAAGCAAACTACAAGGAACTTACAAAACATTCACAAGCAAAGGGCTTGCAAGTGACATGCAGAATGCTTTGCTGACATTTTGATCAGTGTCTTGATATCACTGAAGTCTGTATTGATTTCCTGAGTACTGAACAGGGATCCGGTATGTGAGGATCTCCTAAGCATTAAGACAACTGCATACTCATGCATTCTTAAAATTTCCATGAGTGGGGTGTAAAAAGACCAACGCTCATAAAAAGATAAAAGTTGGCTTCATTGTACAACTAAGCTCTCTGTGAATGTTATTGTAAGCATCAACAAAGCTCAAAATGTAAAAGCATTAATATTGTCAATTTACACAAAGTAATATCATCAAAGACAACACACATTGATGATATATCACATATAAACAAGTTTTCATTTATAAATATTAATCATTTTTTTCCTATGGTCTTTAGTGTCAGTGGATCTGTGACTGGTTATAAACACTCACAGCCACTGCCAGTACATCTTCCAAGTTTCCTACAAAGAAGAACACTTCAATGTACATTCATTGTCCAATAACAATAATTATTTCATACAATAAAATTGTACCACCTTTTCTTAGTTTCTAAAATTGGTCAGTCTGCCCTAGTAGTCCTTAGTCCAAGCAAGGAGTTAAATGATTAAAAACACCATAGTATAACATACTCAGGAGACAACAGACCAAGACAAAACCAAACCACTTAAATACTTGTCCTGTTTTTGACTTGAGCTCAGTAAAGTCCGCCAGACATTTTAGATTTGGTGACCAGCTGTTTAAGAGTTGAGAGCTCATCAGCAGGGTTCTTAAACAAGACTTCAAAGGTCGTTACAAAATTTCATTTGCAGACAGCTGGTGATTTCAAGGAGTTGGTGGAGGCTTTGGAGAGGGGCATGACCCCTGGCTGTCAAAGCTAGCAGCTCGTCCTTGCCACTGTGGAAAAAAAAGAAAAAAAATGAAGGAAAATGATTGGCCCTAACAGAATTTATATAATGTGTAGACATAATATAAAAATAAAAAAATCCAGTACATCTCTGCAAAACATGCACATTTCCCCATGTCCTCTCTTTTTAAAATGCTGCAAGTACAGAAAAATGCCTAACGTACTGTTTAAGTTGACAACTTTGCCTCTGCTGTATTGAAATCTCAAGCAGCCCAGACCTGTTGTCTTTTGCTGGACTACAAAAATCTTCACCATTGTTTTATTGTTTGTCTCCCTTTTTGAGAGATTTCCCATCACAGCTTTGGCTGGAGTTAGACTTCAGGACCTTAAACATAGGGGATTCAACCTAAAAAATGATTAGCCTAGAAAATAGACATTTTTGATTCAACAGATTTGGCTCCCATTGATTTCAGGTGGGGTATGGGTTTGGCATCTGAACTCCTCTAAAGTTTGCAGAACCCTGCTTGAACCAAAACCAGAACAGTTTAGCTCATTCCTAATCACAAGTCATTTATAATGTGCATCTTATTACAAAAGATACACTATATTACCAGAAGTATTGGGATGCCTGCCTTTACAAGCACATGAACTTTTTTTTTTTTTCTTTTTACGGGGAAATGGCAGTCTATTAGAAACATGGGCCAATAGGTTAGGACAGTGTTTCTCAACTCCAGGCCTCAAGGAACCCCAACAGGTCATGTTTTCAGGATTTCCATTAGTTTGCACAGGTAATTTGATCAGTTTCACTGCCTTAGTAATTACCACAGATGTTTCATCTGAGGGAAATCCTGAAAACCTGACCTGTTGGTGTACCTTGAGGACTGGAGTTGAGAAATACTGGGTTAGGAAAGCCCGATAGCATCCGAAACACTCCCCAATGCACAGGGCAGGCCGGATGGAAAACCCAGGACAATGAAAACCGGCACCACTCCCAACTCATCCCCTGCTGCACACCCGGCATTCTCTCCTTGACATCTTCCTCCTGCTTCTTTTTTTTTTATTCTTTATTTTATCAAATTTTATCATATACAAAAAATATAAACATTCTCCCATGCAGTGGGGATATACATTAGCACATTTAATTCCCAATGACCTTCCCCTCCCCTTACCCACCCTTCTTTACTATCCCCTCTCTTCCCCCCACCTACCCTCTCCTCTTAAACCCTTTTTTTACCTCCTCTGTACCTACTCTTAATTTCTTTGTTAGTTTAACCACTTCAATACAGGGCTTTTTATACCACCTCAATACCGGGCCTATTCTGGCACTTCTCTCCTACATGTACAAATCATCATTCTTTTGCTAGAAAATTACTCAGAACCCCCAAACATTATATATTATTTTTTAGCAGACACCCTAGGGAATAAAATGACAGTCATTGCAACTTTTTTTCTTGCACGGTATTTGCGCAATAATTTTTCAAACGCCTTTTTTTGGGAAAATAAATGGTTTTATGAATTCAGAAATAACAAAACAGTAAAGTTAGCCCAATTTTTTTATAAAATATGAAAGATGATGTTACGCCGAGTAAATAGATACCTAACATGTCACGCTTTAAAATTGCGCACACTCTTGGAATGGCGCCAAACTTCGGTACTTAAAAATCTCCATAGGCGACGCTTTGAAATTTTTTACAGGTTACCAGTTTAGAGTTACAGAGGAGGTCTAGTGCTAGAATTGTTGAACGTGCTCTAACGCACGCGCGGATACATCGCATATGTGGTTTGAACGGCGTTTACATATGTAGGCGGGACTTACGTGTGCGTTCGCTTCTGAGCGTGAGCTACTGGGGACAGGGGCGTTTGAAAAAAAATATTTTTATAATTTTTTATTTTTATTTTACTTAATTTTTTTTATTTTTATACTTTTTTTTCTATTTTTTTTTTGATCACTTATTGGTGTGTGACAGGTCCTCTTTGTGGAGATATGCGGGGTCAATAAGACCCCACATCTCTCCTCCAGGCTGGAAGGCATGAGATTGTGAAAAAAATTCACTGATCTCATGCTTACTAGCCGCAATCGCGGCTTTGTTTACTTCTGAGAACCCGGGCGTGACGTCATTACATCGCGCTCGGGCCTCCGACGGTCATTGAGATGATTGGTGACCATCTGGTCACCAGTCATCTCTATGCTTCCTATCCGGCGCCAGACGATTCATTCTCCGGGCCCCCGATGGCACGGGAGAGACCGGAGAAGCACCGGATGGCAGCGGGAGGGGGGGTTGTCCCCTCCTGCCGCCTATAAGAATGCTCAAGTGGTGGAACTGCCGCTATGATCATTCTTATTGTACACAGAATCGCTGGCAGAAGAGAAGGATATCTGAATGATGCCTCTAGCTGCAGGCATCATTCAGATATCCCCCCACAAAGCCCAGGACGTCATATGACGTGCACCCAGGATGGGAGATCCCATCTGTGGACGTCATATGACTATGGGCGGTATTGAAGTGGTTAAACTTTTTCCACTCTTCCCATCTCTTAGAAAATCCCTCTCTAGTGTCTTCATAACTATGTCTTAAGTATTCCATGTTCCATATCTCTTCTATCTTGTCGAACCACTCCCCAATCCTTGGGCTTTCTACTTCTTTCCATTTTTTCGGGATCAGACTTTTTGCGGCGTTCATCATGTGTATTATCATTGAGTTTCTATATTCCCTTATCGGGATATCTACTCCATGAAATAGACATGTCCATGGTTCTATGGGTATTTCTATATTTGTAATCTCCTTGATATAACTTAATATTTCCTTCCAATAGGTTCTTATTTTGGGACATCCCCACCAAATATGGGCCATAGTTTCCCCGCCAACACTCCGTTGTTTGTCCTATTTTATACTTCCCTAAAATATCTGGTGTTCTGTACCAGGTTATACATTTATAGTTCGTTTCCACCATCCCGTTATTTACTGATGATCCATGTACAAGTTTCAGAATTTTACTCACTTCTTGATTCCTTCCTCATTTGCCCAATTCCTTCTCCCAGTTTTTTATGAATGTCGGCATTTCCAGCCATTCTACTTCCATCAGGATTTTATATATCCGGGATATATTCCCACATGTTTTTTCAATGGTACATAGTCGCTCTATTAATGTTAAGGCGTCACCTTCTCTTAATGGATGAGGAAGTGCTGCTATAAAGTGCTTGAGTTGGAAGTACCTCCACTCATTTACATCCATTAAGTCCTTTTTTATTTTTTATTCTTGTATAGTGCAAATTTCCCCCCCTTGTATTATATCCCGTAGTTGTCCGTTTTATTTTTTAATCCAATTCCCTCCTATCAAATTTTTCCCTGGTGCAAAATAGTTATTCTCTTTTAGTGCCATCAATGGTGAGTTATATTTCCATTTATTTTTTTTGTACACTGTGTCCCATGTTCTCAGTACAATCCATGTCAGTGTATGTGTGTTTTCTCCCAGTGTCCTATATTGTGGTGGTGTCCATATTTCCCTTCCTAATTGTGTATTTGCCATTATGTGTTCTATATTAACCCATCTTTTCTCAATTCTAAATTTAGTCCATTCCACCAATAATTAATGTTTTTAATACTCTAAAATATGCTGGGGGTATATATATGGGGAAATTGGAAAAAAAATATAGAAGAAACTGCGCTTAAAGTGTACGAATCAAGCTAATGGATTGCCTGAAAAAAGAAAAAATTATAGGAGAAGCAGCAACTAGTCTGAAAACAATCATCAGTGGGTACAAATAAGAAAAAAATATGTAGTCGCGCTAACTTATGAGTTTGAACATAAGCCCATCACTGGGTAACTGAAAAAATCCAAATATCAACAGTGATAACATATAAAAAGCTAAGTGAAAAGCAAAATATATTCTATGTGAACAGATGATAAACAGAAAATTAACTGTGAATAAAAAAAAAATTTTTGGGTTAGTGTCCAAAAATACTGTAGAGCGGAAAAACCCCTCAAAGTTCATAATCAAAAAACCATAATGCAAAAAACCATGATGAAAAAAACACCCGTGAGCCTCTGGATGCCCAATCGGGCGAGCTTCAAAGGATGGGATCTCTTGAATGCCTGAATAAGTCTTTCAGCATGGACATCATCCTCGGGATCCCATGAATTCTCCTCTGGGCCATAACCTTTCCATTTGACGAGATACTGGATCTGATTTCTCCTTTTCCTACAGTCCAGGATTGCTTCGACTTCGAATTCCTCTGTCCCGTCAACTAATATTGGTTCGGGTGGGCCTGTATCCTGGTCAGGGAATGGATCAGGGGTTACAGGTTTTAGTAAAGCCACGTGAAAGACAGGATGTATTTTGAAGGAATCTGGCAGTTCTAGCTCGTAAGCCACGTCGTTGATCCTTCTTCTTATCGGGAAGGGTCCCATAAATTTAGGGCCCAACTTCTTAGAGGGGCACGTTAGTTTTAGGTTTGTAGTGGATAGCCAAACCCGATCACCAGGTTCCAGTATTTACTCTCCCCGCCTCTTCTTATCAAAGACCTGTTTGTTATATTCTTGAGCTTTAGTCATAGTTGTCTGTAGTAGTTTGTTGTTGGTATCAAAGAAATTTATGGTTTCAAGAACGGCAGGTACAGAACTTTCCGGAAAGGTACTGGTCAGAAATGATGGGTTGAATCCGTAATTGGCAAAGAATGGAGACTGTTTTGTGGCAGAGTGGATGGAGTTGTTATAAGCGAATTCCGCTAACGGAAGTAGTGTGGCCCAGTCATCTTGTGAGTATGAGGAGAAGCACCGTAAATATTGTTCCAGAGTTTGATTGGTTCTTTCTGTTTGCCCATTCGTTTGGGGGTGGTATGCGGAAGAAAATGATAACTCGATTCCCAAGGTTTCACATGAAGACCTCCAAAACCTTGAGGTGAATTGTACCCCCCGGTCTGACACGATGTTTGCTGGAACTCCGTGAAGTCTAACAACTTCTTTCACAAAAATTTGGGCTGTTTCCGGGGCCGATGGTGTGCCTTTCATGGGTAGGAAGTGGGCCATTTTGGATAATCGGTCTACCACCACAAAGATGGTGGAGAAACCGTCAGATGGAGGAAGTTCCACGATAAAATCGATCGAGATATTCTTCCAGGGTCTCTTCGGGACTGATAGCGGCTTCAACAAGCCCCATGCTTTGGTTTTGCTGTTCTTATTTCGTGTGCAAGTGGTACAGGACTCTACATAGCCCTTGCAGTCTTTTTCCACTTGAGGCCACCAGAATGTGCGTTGCACAAGTTCAGCAGTTTTACGGATCCCGAAGTGTCCGGCTAATTTATGGTCATGACATAATCCCAAAACAGAGACACGTAGATTTTCTGGTATGAATATTTTGTCCTTGTGCCAAAGCAGATCATCTCTGGCCTGCAACGTTATTCCCAGAGATGAAGGGGCATTTACAGAAGCCTGTTTAATTTGAGAGATCAGGTCTCCCTGAAGTAGCAGGAAGTTCTCAGAGGACAGAATAGTGTCGGGCGGTGCGTAATTCCCTGGTAACACAGAACATCCGAGAGAGAGCATCAGGTTTGGTGTTTTTAGATCCTGGCCTGTACGTGAGATGAAAAGAGAACCTGGAAAAGAAGAGTGCCCATCTAGCCTGGCGTGGTTTGAGTCTCTTGGCAGTCCTCAGATATTCCAGGTTCTTATGATCCGTATAGATTAGGATCGGGTGCGCTGCTCCTTCTAAAAGGTACCTCCACTCTTCCAATGCATTTTTAATGGCCAGAAGTTCTCTGTCTCCGACATCATAATTCCTTTCAGAGTTAGACAGTTTGCGGGAGAAAAAGGCGATTGGGTGTAACAAAGCCTTGGGTCCCCGCCTTTGGGATAGTACTGCTCCGACTGCCGTTTCTGACGCGTCTACTTCCAATACATAGGGTAATGCTGGGTCAGGGTGCTTCAGGACCGGTGCGGAAGTGAATAGTTTCTTAAGAGACTCAAAAGCATTTTGAGCTTTAGGAGACCACTGGAAACGGATGCCTTGTTTGGTCAGTTGTGTGATCGGTGATATGATGGCTGAAAATCCCCTGATGAATTTTCGGTAGAAGTTCGAGAACCCGACAAAGCATTGGATGCCCTTTTTGTCCACTGGGGCTGGCCAGTCTAAGATGGCAGTGACCTTTTGTGGGTCCATCTTGACACCTTCGGTGGAGAGGATTAGTCCCAAAAAAGTAATGCTTTGTCGCTCGAACTCGCACTTCTCTGGTTTGGCGTATAGCCCGTGCTGTCGTAGTCTGCTCAATACATTTTTAACATGTCTGCGGTGGTCATCAAGGGAAGCAGAGAAAATTAAGATGTCGTCCAGATACACTACAACAAACAGGTCTAGGTAATCGCGGAAGATGTCGTTGATAAAGTGCTGAAATGTTGCTGGGGCATTGCATAGACCGAACGGCATCACCAGATATTCAAAATGTCCAAATCGGGAGCAAAAAGCCGTCTTCCACTCGTCTCCCTCCCGGATCCGTACCAGATTATACGCCCCTCGGAGATCCAGTTTTGTAAATATGGTTGCTGCTCCCAACCTCTGGAACAATTCGGGTACCAAGGGCAGGGGATAACGGTTCTTGACCGTAACTTTGTTCAGTTCACGATAATCTATACATGGGCGAAGGGAATGATCCTTTTTCTCCACAAAGAAGATACCCGCTCCTGCTGGAGAAGTGGAGGGGCGGATGAAGCCCTTCTTTAGATTATCGTCTATATAATCTTTTAGGGCGACAAGCTCCAATTCTGACAGAGGAAAAATCCTTCCAAAAGGGACCTCAACACCCGGGATGAGATCAATCGGGCAGTCATATGGCCGATGTGGAGGGAGAGTTTCAGCTCCTTTCTTGCTAAAGACATCTAAAAAGTCATGGTATGCAACTGGTACAGATAAGCGTGTTTCAACATCAGAGTCCAAGCATAACAAGGATGGCAGATCAGGAGAGAATTTCGGCAAGCAGTGTTGGAGGCAGTAGGAAGAGTGAAACTTAACCTCCCCTTCGACCCAGTTGATAAGAGGGTTATGTGCTTGGAGCCATGGCATGCCAAGGATTACGGGGAACAGCGGGGATGCGATGGCATCCAGGCGTAACAATTCCTTGTGACTATCAGCAATAACGACAGGCAAGGGTATAGTCTGCTGAGTCACTAGTCCGGATTTGATAGCAGACCCGTCGGCCAGATGTACTGAAAGTCCCTGGGCCCTAGGTTGCAAAGGGATTTGATGTTTTGTGATGAAAGACAAGTCCATAAAGCAGCTACAGGCACCAGAGTCTATTATAGCGGAGACAGGAATACTTCTTCCCGGAAGCTGTAATACAATGGGGAGAGCCAGGTGGGTTGGCAGGATGGGCGTGCTGGCAGAGTAGATAATTCGACCCTTGCGGATCTTGGCTGGACATGACCTCACGTAATGCCCTGGTTTCCCACAATACAGGCAGAGGTTTTCGTGTTGTCGGCGTTGACGTTCCTCAGGGGAAAGTGAGGGACGGGGCACTCCGAGTTGCCTGGGTTCAGGAACATCAGATGTGGGTGCAGCAGTGGTAGAAGATGTCAGGCTGCTGATGTTAGAGGCTCGGGCTAATTTCCAGGCTGGACAGGACGACCTCATAGGTCTCTCTGGCTTCTGCCCTCGTAGTCGGTGATCACCGGTGAATCTTTCAGGCGCAGGAACCCCGGTTTCTGGAGGTAACGTTGCTATTGCTGAAGTAGCTCTTTGCGGGGCCGTGATAGGTGAGGAAAGAGCCTGGATGCTTTCTTCCAGTCGAGTATATGCATTTTGTGCGATTTCAACAGTCTGGGTGAGGTCTTCGAGGTGTAAGCGGAAACCCTCCATGGAAGAGGCTCCCTGCACAGACTCTGACGTGGCTGTTCGGTACTGTCACGTACCTGGTGGAAGAGTCTGATTATGCAGAGGGAGGCCTCCCTTACACCTCTCACTCGAGGCCCCTGGTAGTGAAGACAGGAGGCGCAGGAGTGCAGAGTCGCACAAGAGCCTGGTAGAGTTGCTGGTGGCGCGCTGGACCGGAGCTGGGACGGAGACTGGAACGGATCCGGAAACAGCTGACAGACTGACAACTGGAGCTCAGGCAGGTGTGGTCAGATGGGCTGGAAGCGTGGGTACACCAGTCCCAAGCAGGTAAGTACTGGAGCAGGATCAGGTATGAGCAGGTTTAGGCAGCTGGCAGGTCTCAGGTACAGGCATGTTCGGCAACGGACTGGCAACAAGGTAGCAGGAGGAGCAGGCAGGAACGTAGTCAACACAGGCCAAGGGTCAGGTGCAGGTAGATCAGCAGGAATGGTCAAACAAGCCAGGAAGGGTCAGCTGGAGCAGGATACAGGTAAGCAGGGGTCAGAGGTCTCAGGTAACGCTGTAGACCGAACAGCACAGAGCCCAGCCATCAGCCCCTTTAAATAGCCCCATCTGGCGCCAAGAGCCGCCACCACGCGCTCCTGACTGCACCGCTATCGCGCATGCGCGCATCAGCGTGCGCTGATGCGCCGCTACCGCACATGCGCGAAGATGCGCCAATATCGCCATTGACATTTCTGGTGTGCCCTTCTTGACACCTACCATCTAAAGAGGAATTCCAGAGCACTCGAGGGTGACCCGTTCTGGAGAGGGAGCGAGGGTTACCGGTGAAGGAAGTCACCGCCTCGGATGAGGCCTAGTCACCTACAGAGGGATTCCACAAGTCCGCCACAGGCATTGTAGCGTGCTTCAACTTGCACCTAGGTCCTTATGCTACAAGTGCTGGGAAGTTTGGAACTAGGCAAATGGGTTCCGATCGTATCCCTAGGACAGTAAAGTAAAGTTTGTGCATCACTCCGGCTGCTAGGACCGTGAGAGGGAACTATCCGGGTGAGCAGGGTCCACTTGGGATTGAGTGGTGATATTGAGTGCCTGAACCCACCTCCTGTTATTCTATTCTTCACCTTCAACTTTCCTGTCCGGTTTCAAGCATAGAGAAAATAAACCTTCAGCCATTGAGGTTTAACCTTGTCTGGACATTGGCCTTATTGATACACAAGCAACAGACTTTCCCCTACACTCTAGAAAAAGGAACCAGCCTAGAGGATGTAACTCGCTGAGGAACCCAACAATTGTGAACACTGCTTAACCTCTTCAAATAGGAGGGTATGGAGATATAGCACCGTGTGCCTTGTCTTACAAGTGAGCCAGGTGAGAAAAAGGTCCGTGTGCTACACTTGGATTAATCTTAAAATTAGATAGTTCTCCATATTTTTTTAGTGCTCTCAAAAGGTTAGGCATTGTGATTCGAGGGTTAGATGCAGCTAATTTACCGTATATACACGAGTATAAGCCGACCCAAATATAAGCCGAGGCACCTAATTTTACCACAAAAAACTGGTAAAACGTATTGACTCGAGTATAAGCCTAGGGTGTCCATCTGCATGCCTCACTGTGCCTTACTTTGCCTCACTGTGTCCATGTGCATGCCTCACTGTGCCTCAATGTGTCCATGCCTCACTGTGCCTATGCCTCACTGTCACTGTGCCCATGCCTCACTGTGTCTATGCCTCACTGTGCCCAATCTCCCTACCTGATCTCTGGCGCTGTGTGACTAGACTGCCGTTTAACATGGGAGTCTATGGAAGGGGTGCCCAGCTTTGAAAAATCAGTGCTCCCCAGCCGTAGGTCCCCTGGACAACAAACTTTGCACACTTGTAGAGGAAGAGTGGGGCTACATGTGTGCCAAGTTTGCCGGGATCAGGCGCACAAAGGTCAAGATGGACACAGACTCGAGTATAATGCCCCATACACACGATCGTTTTTCATGCCTTTAAAAATTCCATTTTTAAAAATGGGCATTAAAACCGATCGTGTGTATGCTCCAGAGCATTTTTAACGGCGTGAAAAACGGGCATTAAAAATTTCGAACACTCTATTTTTTCACGTCGTTTTTCATGTCGTTTTTTTTAACGACCTGAAAAACGATAGTGTGTATGCTTTTACGAGGTGAAAAAAAAACGCTCATGCTCAGAATCAAGTATGAGCGCTCGTTCTGGTAAAACTAGCGTTTGTGATGGAGATAGCACATTCGTCACGCTGTAACGGACTGAAAAGCATGAGGCTGAAAAGCGCGAATCGTCGCTCAACAAACTTTACTAACATGAAGGGTGGCGCCATCCGAACGGAACTTCCCCTTTATAGTGCCGTCGTACGTGTTGTACGTCACTGCGCTTTGCTTGAACGTTTTTTTAAATGATCGTGTGTACGCAAGACAGGCTTGAGATGAAACATGAAAAAAAAAACTACGAGAAAAACGTTGGTTTAAAAAATGGCATGAAAAACGATCGTGTGTATGGGGCATTAGCCGAGGGGGGCATTTTCAGCACAAAAAAATGCTGAAAAACTTGGCTTATACTCGAGTATATACAGTATACTTCTCCGACTTTAAAGCCCCCTATGTCCGCATCCCCCCGCGCCGTCGCCAGGAGTGGTTCTAGCGACAACGCACATGATTTTTAATAGCATCCCAATCTTAAGCTGAATACACACTATACAATTTTCTTTAGATTTTTTTCCTTTAGATTTACCAAAACCATATAATATGAGGTCAAACCAGGCAGGCCCTTGCACTACATGGTTTTGGTAAATCTAAAGGAAATCAGACAACACAAGTAGTGTGTATGGGTTCTTAGTCAGAAGGGTTCAATATTGAGTTGGCCCACCCCCTGAAAAACAACCCCACACCATAACTCCCCTTCACCAAATCATTTGGACCAGTGCACAAAGCAAGGTCCATATAGACATGGTTGAGCGAGTTTGGGGTGGAGGAACTTGACTGGCCTGCACAGAGTTCTGACCTCAACCCGATAGAACACCTTTGGGATGAATTCAAGTGGAGACTGCGATCCAGAACTTCTCGTCCACATCAGTGCCTGACCTCACAAATGCTCTTCTGGAAAAATGGTCAAACATTCCCATAGACACACTCCTAAACCTTGTCGACAGCCTTCCCAGAAGAATTGAAGCTGTTATAGCTTCAAAGGGTGGGCCAACTCAATATTGAACCCTACGAACTAAGACTGGGATGCCGTTAAAGTTCATGTGTGGGTAAAGGCAGGTGTCCCAATACTTTTGTGTGTATATATATATATATATATATATATATATATATACACATATACTGTATGTAATATAGTGTATATCCCAAAATCAGGACATCACTTCATTATACTGCCAATAACAAGCAGCTAATGTTTCCTTTTCTTACTTCCTTGTACACCAGCAGCTATTAGAATAAAATCATGCAAATACACATCACAAATGTACTTATCTGCACCCTGGCCAGCAAGATCAAGTGTCCATCTTTTTTACATACAGTTTAAACCACCAGATAGCACAGATAAACTCCCTCCAGTTTATTTGATGCACTCCTTAAATTCAACTGTACCCAATCTGTTGCTTCATTCCGCCAATATGCCAGGGGGACACCAAGTGATAGTATTGAAGAATTTCACTTATGGAGAAGCTTTGTTGGAATGCATTAACATCCATGCTCAAAACTTCTGGTCATATAAAACATTCATCTGGGGGCCGAAGCAGAATTCTGCAAACATCTCTGATTCTCACCGTGCCCATAGAGGAATGATATCTTGTGTTGTATATTATAGGCTTCAAATTTTGAAATAAGATGCAGAACCTATTAGCTGATTTTATATTTTCACACTTTATTTTTAAAGGTAAAGGTTTGTAAAGGAAAAGGTCTGTAATAAACATACTGGGAAATTTTCTACATAACTGTGTCCTTTTTTTTTGGCTACCTTTACTCACAATTTAAGGATTCACACAAAGACATTAAAATCTACTGTAGTGTCGCAAAGCATAAATGCTTAAAGTATTGTATATAGTGAGGTAATAGCCCAATATGCATTTTTTAATAGTTTGGTCTAGGCTAGAGACCACAGAAGTAAGACCACAAGATCCTTGCTCCCCTCTCTCTGCCTTGGTTGTCATGCATCCAGGTAAGCTTTGTGCATCTCTGTGGAATATGGCAAGGGAAGTGTAATAGCAGTGTAAAGATTATCCAGGTGTTTATGTGAAGTGTAGGCAAATTATGCACAATAATTACTTCTCTAAAGTCCCCTAGATTATCCTATAATTAGATCCTATAGATGTCTACCATTTTCAATTCATTTCAAAAGCAAAATAAGGAGAAAAATTATGCTATCTCTATTATAATTTATAACATGACCTAGCCACAAGGCCAATCTGTCATACGAAATCACTTATTTCAGCTAAGCACTGATTTTACTGGTTGGGGAAAGTTATTGCAGAGATTTTTCTTCAGTACAAGGAACAGGAAACATTCAAGCAGCTTGTTCCCTTTCTAACTCAGGTACTACACTAGACTGTTATGCCGCATACACACGGTCCGAATTTCCGACAAGAGATCTCCGATGTGAGCTTTTGGTCAGAAATTCCGACCGTGTGTAGGCTCCATCCGACTTTTTCTGTCGGAATTTCCGACAACAAAAATTTGAGAGCTGGTTCTCAAATTTTCCGACAGGAAAAGTTCTTGTCAGAAATTCCGCTTGTCTGTATGCAATTCCGACGCTCAAAAAACCATGCATGCTCAGAATCAAGCAGAAGAGCCAAACTGCCTATTGAACTTCATTGATCATGGCTCGTCGTATGTGTTGTACGTCACTACGTTCTTGACCATCGGAATTTCCGACAACATTTGTGTTACCGTATGTATGTAACACAAGTTTGAGCCAAAATTCCATCGGAAAACAACCCACGGTTTTGTTGTCGGAATTTCCGATCGTGTGTACGTGGCATTAATTAAGCTGGGTTTTTAGATTAGGGTAAACAAGTTACAGCACTAGTGGGGGGTCATCTTCCCTAGACATGAAGTCCTGATCTTTAGTTATTTTAAAAGCTTAAGCCGTGTACACACGATCAGTTTTACAGATGAAAACAGTCCCATGGACTTTTCTCATCGGACAAACCGATCGTGTATGGGCCCCATCGGTCTTTTTTCCATCGGTGAGAAAAAATAGAACATGTTTTAAATTTATCCGATGGGAAAAAAAACGCTAGCAAATTCCGAACGTCTGTGTGGAACTCCATCGGACAAAAAACCCACGCATGCTCAGAATCAAGTCGACACATGCTCAGAAGCATTGAACTTAATTTTTCTCGGCTTGTTGGAGTGTTTTACGTTACGGCGTTTGGGACGGTCGGATTTTTGACTGATGGTGTGGAGGCAAGACTGATGGAAGTCAGCTTCATCGGATTACCAATGGAAAAATCCATCGATTTAAAATCCATAGGAAATCTGATCGTGTGTACAGGGCTTAAGAGGGAAAGAGCGAGGTGGTGTCTTGGATATAGGTTAAATTGATAATAAGCTGTCTGTGCAGTGATATAAGATGTACAACCTCAATTACCTCTGTGCGCTGTTCTTTAAATCCAGTAATATAGGATAGATCTCCTTTAATGAGTGAAACATAATACTCAATATTCTATTCTATGCTATCCTCTGCAGGTAATGCACTTTCTAAATAATTATATTTTTCTTATTTTAAAATTTGACATTTTAAAGAAGTTCAATGTTATTAGCAAACAGAAGAAAAATATTCAGTAAATCTTGTCTGGCTGAGTAGACTTAATGTTCAATTTGTATTCAAAAACAACATTGACAATTTCTGTCAGTATTGCAAAGTAAAATTTATGTCAAGGGACATAAAAGATGTGAAAAAGTCAATATGCCATTACAGAAGGGGCGTTTATGAAAAGCTTCTCATGCAACAAAAGTGCAAACATGACATGATCATGAAAAATATAGTAATTAATTCATTAAAAACTTTTAGCATATTGGAAATCAATCATTAACGTTGTTGTAGGTAACAGTGTTTAATCAAGGAAACATTGATGTCAATAGGGAGTTCATTTGTTTTAGATAAATTTCTTTCTTCAGCAAAGAAAAAAATCATCACTCCTAAGTATAATTTATAATTATTTTCCACTATTAATCCAGTGTGTGTGTGTATACTACTTAAAGCGACAGTGAAGTACTTTTTTTCCCCGTAAGACAATATAAAAAGATAATAATAACATAACTTAGGCCCCTTTCACACGGAGGTCCGTTCAGGTCCGCCTGTCAGTTTTTTAGGCGGACCTGAAACGGATCCTCCATGTAGCCCTATGGAGGCACGGATGTCAGCGGAGACATGTCCGCTGACATCCGCTCCGCTCCGCCAAAGTGTGACGGAGGAAAACCCTATTTTTCCTTCCGTCTGCGGAGCGGATCGGATGACAACGGACTCTACGGTCCGTCGTCATCCGATTCCCCATAGGGGAGAGTGGCGCTCTGACAGGGCGGTCCCTGCACAGTGTGCGGGGACCGCCCAGTCATCCGTCGGCTCAGCGGGGATCAACGGAGCGATCCCCGCTGAGCAAGCGGAGCTTCACGGGGCGGATCTGCACGGATCCGCCCCGTGTGAAAGAGGCCTTACATGTATTAGCTGTTTTTTCTATAGATTTCCTCCACTGGGTTTACTTTTGAAATTGTCCTCCTGTCGCGCTGACACACTCCCCCTTGTGCCTCCAGGATCTATGGAGTCCCGTAGGAGTCTCCTCTTTCCTCAAACAGGCAGGATGCGGGGGGGAGCAAAAGTCACCCCACTCCTTCCTCTCCCTAGCAGTGACTGACAACAGTTCTGTGTTCTTTTCACACTGCCTTTGTGGTGTTTAGAACATTGCACATACAGTTGTAGTTCAAAGCAGGAGAAGGCATACCCCACTTTTAAGTACACAATGAGGTTTATTTACTAAAGCTGGAAAGTGCAAAATCAGGCTCACTTCTGCATAGAAACCAATAAGCTTCTAACCCCAGCTTGTACAATTAAGCTTTGGTAATAAAATCTGGAAGCTCATTGCAAAGTTAAATTTATGCAGAAGTGAGCCTGATTTTGCACTTTCCAGCTTTAGTAAATAAACCCCATTGTGTATTTAAAAGTGGGGTATTCCTGTATAGGGTTCGGCAACACAGAGGCCACAAATAGAATAGGGATTGTGTCACTGCAGCTAGGTCCATTTAAAAAAGTAAATTCAAAATAAGAATTAAAATGTAAAGAAAAAACAACTAATACTTTAGGTTTGATTGGCAGTGCGCTGTAGAGTGGTCCTGATAGAGAGCTAGTCTCTCACTTCCTATCAGGCTCCACCCACTCAGTGACAAGTAATTTCCCCAAATATTAGCATTGCAATATTTTGTTAATGACATCACCTGTATCCCTGATTACGATTAGTTTTTGGCCAGGGAATCTCCCAGCCCACAGCTAAATATGACCGGGGATAGAGCTCTTTGCTGTTAATTCTTTAACAATTAAGAGGTCCTAGGGCCTGGGGAACAGACAGGTTGGGGTTTATTAACTAAAGCTGGAGAGTGCAAAATTTTATTTTTGGTTTTATTGCCAAAGATTAATTGGACAAGCTGAGGTTAGACGCTGATTGGTTTCTTTGCAGATGTGAGCCTGATTTTGCACTCTCCAGCTGTGTCTGTGAGAGATGAAGGCATCAGAAAATAGAAAGGTGACCAATAACACTGACTGCTTTGAAGTTTTGGGGTACCTCATTGTCATCACACTGGGCAGTGACATCTGGGGTGGAGTCAGCCTCTTAAAGGGCACTATAACGAAGTTGGTGCAAATAGCTGGATCGTTACTCCGCAAGGATAATATATTTAAAGCCCAGTGTGTCCTACTTAGGTTAGGTGAGCAAGCTTTGCATGCAGAGGTGGATTGGTGTTTTTCCTTGATGGCACATTGCCGCACGTCACTATTGTTGTTGAATATCACGGACACTTTATTCACTGGGTACCATAGGACTTGGTAATTATCATATTTGGATGTGATTATGTAGCAAGAGCCCTGACCCCTAGAGGCCTAATGGTGACCTTCAGAGTCAGGGAGAGCTGACATCCTTCTTTGTAGAGTGGGTTAACAGGCATGGTGGGTGAGATGCAAGAAGAAATGCTGGGCGCCAGTCACTTTTTGAAAGCGAACAAAAGAGATTTATTGTCTCTTAACAAGAACTGGGAGAGAGAGAGAGAGAGTTAGGGCCAGGACACGCTTGAGTAGATGCAATGCTAGTTGTCAGACTCCAAAACTTCTATAGGTAGACAACTATACAGTGGAAGGCCTCCAGCCGGATAACACTTCTGTATAGGTAGGACTGCTGTCTCCTATGGCAACTAATCTTTCAACAGTCAATATAAGGTAGTTTTATGTAACTCTTGGAAACACAGAACAGTCCGTTTCTTATCTCACAGTATCTCACTGTAGTTCTTCACTCACTGAGCTCCCAGTCTCTCACTAGACTTCTAGATTCCAGTCATCACTGGATCCCCCTGAGCTCTTCCACAGCTATCCCGCTGTATACTCCTCAAGCGTCACCCCCACTATCCTGCTGGGTCCCTGGCTTGGCACTTGCTGAAGCTTTTCCACTTCTTTACCATCCCTGGTTGGTGAGAAGACTGCTCTGGTACTTGCTCAAGCTCACTCACTGTAGTCTCTGATAGAAAAATGGATGGTCCCTTAGTGCCGACAACTTCCCTTCTACCTCCGACCACAACTGGTTCCCCATCTGGCTGAACCGTCTCAACTTGGTTGGACTCCAATCCTGCAGTCCCAACCCTACGCTGCTTCTCCTGCTCCTGGATAGGCCTCAGGCTTCCAGCCTAGCAGCCCGAGTCAACATAACACATGCCCACCTAGACAGAAGACCAGGTGGCACAGAAACCCGATCACCTGACTCCACTAAAAAATAAATAGGCTCTCCCGGCAGGCCAAGGGACTAAAGAAACCCCTGCCAATTGGCTGAGACACCCCATCCATTCATTCATACTCTGACCTTACAAAGTCCCTTGTCATTCTAATGTCACAGCCACAGTGCCACCTAGTGACAGAAGAGAAAAGGTGCAAAAATTCCAGAATTAGAGGGGTATCAGTTGATCTCTAACAATTAGCCAGGAAAATTACCACCTTAGTTATATTTTCAGTTTTTTTTTTTTTCAGTGATTGAGTACACTAATAGGGTGTTTGCAGCAGTTCCATATCATCTCATTATAACATCACATAGCAGCTCATGAGTCCGTTATAATTATTACAGTAGTAAGAACTACCTGAGTTTGCCACATGTGTCAATAATGTTACTGGTACTGACGCAAATGTTTGCCTGAATTGAGCACAAGTAGTTCCAATGGAAACTACCACCAGAGATCTGTAGTTAGGGCTATTTTAAATTCCTCTGAATGTGCAGTGTCCATCTGCCTTAGTGGCCTGTAAAGGTTCTCTCACTGGACTATTAGATGGCAGTTGATGAGGCTAAGCCATTAAATCTGGAAAAGACAGGCCACAGTAACAAAATAAAACTAAATAAGGGAAAGGCCCCGAAGTGGTTTGTTTGGTTTCAATATTCTTTTTATAAAAAACTGGAATGGTACCAGCTGATTGGAGAATAGCCAATGTAGCACCAATATTTAAAAAAGGGCCAAAATATATCCCTGGGAATTACAGACCAGTTAGTCTAACATCAATAGTATGCAAGCTCTTGGAGGGGATGATAAGGGACTATACACAAAATTTTAGTAATGAAAATGGTATCATTAGCAGTAATCAGCATGGATTCATGAAGAATCATTCTTGCCAAACCATGGGCTCGTACAAAGGGACTCAATAAAGAGAGAACACAACGATAAAAGGTGCAAATAAATTTATTAATAAATAATTCTTTGGCATTTTAAATGGCCACGGTGTATCCAAGGGGTAACCTGATAATTACTATAATTAAATTAAATAAGAAAGCCATCTTGGCTAATAATTAAAACGAGATTAACGGGGTCCATCCAGACATGCTGGACAACTACACCCCCACTGAATACACCATGACTTTAACAATAGGGAGGGCGGGTGGGCGTTGAGGTCCGGTTCAAACGGTCTGAGGCGCCCCGCTCACTGGTCCCTTATATAACCTCTCTCCGCGCGGGCTTTTCGCTTACTGTAGCCGACCAATCCTCTTCTGATCCAGGTAACCAATCCCATGGCTGTTGCTGCCCAGGGAAACTGCTAATATATCATACCTAGAAAATAAAGCACAATATCTGCGGTCCCCTTTGAACTCCCCCATGTTGGTCCAGCATATTGCTAGGACCTTTCATGGGCTCGTACAAAGGGACTCAATAAAGAGAGAACACAACGATAAAAGGTGCAAATAAATTTATTAATAAATAATTCTTTGGCATTTTAAATGGCCACGGTGTATCCAAGGGGTAACCTGATAATTACTATAATTAAATTAAATAAGAAAGCCATCTTGGCTAATAATTAAAACGAGATTAACGGGGTCCATCCAGACATGCTGGACAACTACACCCCACCGGCTGAGGCCAGTAGGGAAACTACTGGTTGAAGCCCCTCTCCACCGTGGCCGACTCGATTAAACTTTGCAAACCCATACAAAAAATGTCCAAACCTATAGGGGATAAATGGATTGAATCCTCCCGGAACAAACCCGGAATGAAACCTTCCAGCTCCGAGTGCCGATAAGAGACACCACCTGACGCTCTAAGAAAACTATGGATTGTTCTATTTAGGCGCCTCCTTATCCTGTCCACGTAGAAGAGATTACTGGCAGGAGACCATACTAATCTCGGAATCATTTCCGAGAATGCCAAAATGGAAGAAGGAAACATCACCTTAATAGAACCTAAGTCTCTTTTCATTTCGCATAAAAGGTCCCAAGTCCTAACTTTACCTAAGTCGTTCGCCCCTGCGTGAATCACTAAAACCTGAGGAAAAGGCCAAATACTGGACAAATAAATCAAATGTTCCCTTAGGCCCCTCCATCTCAAACCCCGTACCCCTGACCATAAGACTAAATAAGACTTAGCGTCCAGACCTAAAGTGGTGGAGTAGTTCCTGTTTCCGGCATGTTGAGCAGCCCAGAAAACGAAGGAATGACCCACTATCCAGATAACTTTTCTGGAAATATCTGAAAGAGAAAATCATACAATTAGTAGATCAGGGCGTACATAAATTCTATATCTATTACTCTCCCAGCGACCAATTCTTTTTAACATTTCCGAAGAGAAACCCAATGCATCGGCCGTAGTGGCTGCTCCAATCCGAAAGGAATGTGACGAAAAGCAAAAACCTGACAGATTTAAGCGTTTCAAAGAGGAAGCCAGTACGGACGAGAATTGATATCTGGTAAGGGAAGACAGGTCTTGGTGAACAAAGAAGGAATCCCCAGAGGGAGGTCTGACCGCCAAATACCTCGCAACATGCCGTACCGGACAGATCACATGACTCGAGGATCTGGCTAGAGAGAACCATTGGCCCTTACCACCGGGCTGAGACTTAGACCTAGCCAGAAAAATGTGAAGAAAACCATTGTCTATACGAACGTGGTGAAAAAGCAGAAAGGCCAAAGATCTTTTATTGGCCGCTGTAAATTCACCCAGCCTCATAGCACCAAAGAAAGCCAACGCAAAGGATGCACGGAAAAGGAGAAGCTCAAATTTTGAAAAACAGACTTCCTCTATAACCCTTAATAAATCAATCAGCAAAGGGATTGAAATGGGACGCCGGGTATCCAAAGACGGACAGGACCTCCGAAGGCCTTTTAAAACTTGACTGACCTGAAAGAATGAGGTTAAAGCCGGTAAACCTGCAAACTTCAGAAAGAAAGATACTCCTGCTAGAATCCGGCTTATGGAAGCAGGACTTAAATTTGATTGAATCAGAGCGGACAAAAAGGACAAAGAGGTGTATGATGTCACAACTAAAGAATCCAAACCTGAATCATGACAAAAAGAGCACCATCTGTACCAGGAAAGAAGATAATCCGACCAAGTCTTCTCCGAAACCGAGTTCTTGAGATACAGAAGTATCAGCTCCGGATTAAGCCCCAGAGGAAATCTGGGCAAGGAGTTCCATGCAGGTCTGCCTCCGGCGCCAAGTCCCGAAATCTTTCGAACTGTAGACGAGACAAAGCGTCGGCGATGTTATTCTTTATGCCTGCTATATGTGCAGCTTTTAACCAAATATTATAACGCAAACAATGCAATACTAAAAAACGTAATAGGTTAATCACTGGTTCCGACTTTGAGGACAGGGAATTAACCGCAAAGAAAACACCTTTGTTGTCAGTGTAAACCAAAACTCTACGATTCTCAAAGGTCTCTTTCCAAATTACCACGGAAACCACAACAGGAAATAATTCCAAAAGCACAAGGTTATGGAGAATATCCTGGTGAAGCCACTCCTGATGCCACCACTCTGCGCACCAGTGGCCATCGAGAAATGCCCCAAAACCAACAGATCCAGCTGCATCTGTGAAGAAATTCAGCTGAACACTAGAGACAAACTCCTTTTGCCAAATGGTCGTACCATTGAAATTACACAAGAAGGCATCCCAAACCTTCAGATCTTCTTTAATGGTTTTGGAGATGTAAACGTGGGAGTACGGGTTCTTAAGACCTTTGGTAGATAAAGAAAACCTGCGAGAAAATACCCTGGCCATCGGATTTACCCTGGCTGCGAAGGCAAATAGCCCCAACAGCGACTGAGCCTCTTTGAGAAAAACTTTTCGTTTAGATAGAAAGACAGAGATCATAGATCTCATCCTTTCTAACTTTTGCAGAGGAAGCCTGAATTCCATAGCAGAGGAATCAATGACAATCCCCAGAAACTCAAGAGACATAGTTGGAAGAACTGTCTTCTCTACAGCCAGAGGAACCCCGAAATCATCACAAATGGAGAAGAATGTTTGCAGGTAATTTAGACATGAAGGAGAACCCGGAGGGCCAACAAATAAAAATCGTCTAAATAATGTAAAAAACCGCCTTCAGGACACCTCTGAGTCAATACCCAGTGCAAAAAGGTAGAAAATGATTCAAAATAAAAACACGATAAGGAGAAACCCATCGGCATACATTTGTCAAAGAAAAATTGATCTTGAAAATGAAAACCTAATGAATTAAAACCTTGAGGATGAACCGGGAGCAATCGAAAAGCAGACTTGATGTCTGCTTTTGATAATAAAGCACCCCGGCCGTGTTGTTGCAAAATAACCAAAGCATTATCGAAAGAAGAGTAGCAGACTGGAGCCTCCACACCCGACACTTCATCGTTCAAAGAAAAATTTACAGGATAAGAGAGGTGATGAATTAAGCGATAACAACCCGCCTCTCTCTTGGGGACTATTCCCAAAGGAGAAAGCCTGAAGTTGGAAAATGGAGGGGATGAGAAAGGGCCCGCTACTCTACCTTCCACCAATTCCTTGGAAATTTTTTCCTGCACCACTGCATAATTCAAGGCAACTGATTTCAAATTGTTGACCATAGAACAGCCAGGACCTTTGAAAGTGGGTACCGAAAAACCATCCCGAAAGCCTTCAATGAGCAGTGTTGCCATCTTGCGATCGGGGTATCGCTCTAACCACGGGAGCATGTTTGGTAAGCTCACTGGTGTCCGAGCTTTTTGGCCCAGCATCCCTGGCATGTGATTGAAAAGAGGTTGCAGAAGACTTGCGAAAACATCTGTTAGCTGCATGGCTACCATAGCAATTAGAACATTTGTGCCGATAACGGCAATTAGTAAGGAATTTACACTGCCCTTCATTAAAGGCGAAACAAAAACCTTTGCGAAAAGGGGACTGCTGATTGGACGCTAACCTAGGAGCGAACTGAGGCTTTGGAGGTAGCATTAAATTCAACCACAATCCGACGTCCTTAGACCCCCAGTTTAGAAAGGGATGAACCGCCAATTTCTGGCGAAAATTTTCATCATAAGAATACCAAGCCGAACCGCCAAAGTGGCGGAATGCTTCAGCAATAATATTCACATGTTGAAATAAACCCGAGCACTTGCCTGGAAAGCGTTCCCCCAAAACCGCAGCAAAAATACAAAAGGCCTGAAGCCAGTTTTGGAAAGTTTTGGGAATCGCTCTTCTTCTATCCTCCTCAGATCTATCACCTGACAGCTTATCACTTTTAGCCAGAAATTCTTTTGAAGCTGGCAACAATGATAATAGGTCAATGAAGTCACCTCTCCAAATTTTTTCTTTCACTGATTTTGACAAGTGAAAGCCCAGAGGTGATAATATACACGGTAGGGGTTCTTTAAATGAGGATTCACCAACCAAAGTAGCAGAAGGTCTTAGAGGCAAGGCAGGGTTAACAAACTGTGAAGGGTTAAAGCTCCTAATATTCGGCAATAAGGTAGCATCATTATTCATAGATTGCTGCGCATTCAAACCATGCCATACAGAACCAGCGTCAGCATCACCTTCATCCATAGCGCCATATAAATGTGCACCTTCATATAAATCTTTAGAATCAGTCATATAACTGCAGCCTGCACCAGATACCTGTGCCCTCTTATTCTCATTAACCTTCATACGAGGATGAAAATTTTCGTTTTCACTGGGGACTTTGCCCATTAATTTACCAACCTCCTCCAATGATTCAGCACCAGAGACCTGTGCTCCCTGACCCAACAAAGCACCATATGAATGTGCCCCTTTCATCTTAAACATGTTAGATAGTGAGATAAAAAGCGCTGACATGTCAGCCATAGATACAGAACACTTCTCACCATCTTCTGGATGTTCACAGTTTGTGGCCACTTGAGGCAGCGGAGTAGCGTCTTTATTCCTCACAGACTGCAGGCTCCCACCGGCTCTCTCCCTGTCAGGTACCTGAGGAGAAGCAGAAATCTTCCGTTTCTTGGCTCTGCCTGGCTGCTTGCGCGGACCGCTCTTCACTAGTACTGACTCTGGGGAAGCGATAGCCGCCTCCACAGGCAGAGCTGAACCGTGACCTTCATCCAGGCAACGAAGCAGCCACTCCTCACCGCCCTGTCCCTCTGCCTTCTCTAACAAGCAGCGTAAGAGGGACTCGCGATCCACTGGAGAACTGCGCTGCATGCTGCTGCCGTTGAGGTCCGGTTCAAACGGTCTGAGGCGCCCCGCTCACTGGTCCCTTATATAACCTCTCTCCGCGCGGGCTTTTCGCTTACTGTAGGCGACCAATCCTCTTCTGATCCAGGTAACCAATCCCATGGCTGTTGCTGCCCAGGGAAACTGCTAATATATCATACCTAGAAAATAAAGCACAATATCTGCGGTCCCCTTTGAACTCCCCCATGTTGGTCCAGCATATTGCTAGGACCTTTCAATCTATTAACCTTATATGAGGAGGTGAGTTTCCATCTAGATAAAGGAAGGCCCTAGATGTGGTGTATCTGGATTTTGCAAAAGCATTTGACATAGTTCCCCATAAACGTTTACTGTACAAAGTAAGGTCATTTGGCATGGACCATAGGGTGAGTACATGGATTTAAAACTTGCTACAAGGGTGAGTTCAGAGGGTAGTGATAAATAGGGAGTACTCAGAATGGTCAGGGGTGGAAAGTGGGGTCCGCCAGGGTTCTGTCCTGGGATCAATCCTATTTAATTTATTCATAAACTACCTGGAGATTCGGGTGAACAGCTCAATCTCTGTATTTGCAGGCGATACTAAGCTAAGCAGGGCAATAACTTCTCTGCAGGATGTAGAAACCTTGCAAGTAGATCTGAACAAATTTATGGGGTGAGCAACTACATGGCAAATGAGGCTTAATGTGGAAAAATTTTAAATAATGCATTAAGGTGGCAAAAATGTGAATGCAATCTACTTGCTGGGGGGAGAACCACTGGGGGAATCAAGGATGGAAAAGGACCTGGGGGTCCTAGTAGATGATAGGCTCAGGAATAGCATGCAATGCCAAGCTGCTGCTAACAAAGCAAACAGAATATTGGCATGCATTAAAAAGGGGATTAACTCCAGAGATAAAGCAGTAATTCTCCCACTCTACAAGACTCTGCTCCGGCCACACCTAGAGTATGCTGTCCAGTTCTGGGCACCAGTCCTCAGGAAGGATGTACTGGAAATGGAGCGAGTACAGGGAAGGGCAACAAAACTAATAAAGGCACTGGAAGATATTAGTTATGAAGAAAAGTTATGAGCACTGAACTTATTTTCTCTGGAGAAGAGACGCTTGAGAGGGGATATGATTTTAATTTACAAATACCATACTGATAACCCCACAATAGGGATAAAACCTTTCTGTGAAGGGAGTTTAACAAGACACGTGGCCACTCATTAAAATGAGAAGAAATTAGGTTTAACCTTAAACTGCGTAGAGGATTCTTTACTGTAAAAGCAGCAAGGATGTGGAATTCCCTTCCATAGGCGGTGGTTTCAGCGGGGAGCATCGATAGTTTCAAGAAACTATTAGATAAGCATCTGAACAACCACAACATACAGGGATATACAATGTAATACTGACAAAAAATCACACACATAGGTTGCACTTGATCGACTTGTGTCTTTTTTCAACCTCACCTACTATGTAGCTATGTAAAATAAAGATGCTCAATTATCTTATGGGAAAAGGCATTTCTAACCACTAAAGGAAATAGTGGGCATCTTTACTATTTTTACTTTTAAAAGTTTACATTTCAGTGACATTTTCATTTAAAAGTTGATGCTTGTGGACTAAATGGATCAAAACCTCCAACTGCCTTAAGCTTTACTTCTCTCCAAGAGGTTTCCAGTTTTTCTATGTCAAAAGTGAAAAAGTGAAAAAAGAAAGTGACATTTTAATTGCATGTGCAGACTTGAACAAATTCATAGAATTTCTAACTCTGAGACATGAAGCTATGCTTTATTATTTTGTGGTTCAGATTTAAAGTGAAAGCTCAAGGGTGACATTGCTGTTCAGAACTAATTTCTGTATGAATGAGCATTGCCAAATTGGTGAGATCCTCCCTGTGCTCCTGTATGCCTCCCTGAAAACTGTTCTCACTTTAGCTCCCAATAACTGTAACATGTCAGGGTGGCAACTATAGGCATGATAGTTCATCTTCAGTTTCTTTACAACAGTAAAATCCTCCCTACACTGCACTGCAGTAGTTACCTGTCTCTGTTATGTGTTTTTTTTTCCAACCAGCTTATAGTTGGTTATCAAAAGGACTTTAATACCTGGATTAAAGTTGTTTCTTCTGTGCATGAGCAGTCATCTTATAGTAGGGTGGTAGTTTAACTTCTTTATTAACCTATTAACCACTATAGAGACTTTATCAAAATAATCTGCAGCAACAATCAGTGGAGATGGTGTGCGGAGCTTCCACTTTGTTCTACAGATGCTAGTTACTGGCGTATGGTGCTATCCACTCCCTCTTAAATTCTAGTTTGCAGGTAATTATTTTAATTTTAATAATTGTGTCATTAGTATTACAACATAGCAGTAGCACAAATGGATTAACTGAGGCATTCATTTTGTGGGTCAAACCCATAATCTGCTTGTATGTTCATTAGAAACTTACTGCATTAAAATATCACGAAGCACTTTGTTCTTCGTGCTTCAGTAATTTCATTGTTACCTAGAGAACTAACAGATTGATTTTTTTTTTCCTGAAATTCTGGTCCAACTCACAAAACAGAAAGATCCAAGCAAATGCTATATTAGTTATTTCTATATAATTCAGTGCCCAATGCTGCCTGTCACTGTCTTTTAGAAAAAGTTGATAACTCAATATGACCTTTTTCTCCACTATATGACCTTTTTTAAATATGCAGGTGGCGCGGTTTTCTTAAAAGATGGGTAAATCAAAACCATGCCAAGAGCCACAAGAATGAAAATGCCCACTCAGTTCATAAAGGTCATGGTCTAGGTACTAAAGTCAGGTGTTCAAAGGGATTCTCTCTTTTTTAGATGTATAACAATACAGCTCATGACCAGGGCCGCCATCAGGGGGGTACAGGCAGTACACCTGTAAGGGGCTCAGAGGTCCCCAGGGGCCCGGAGTTCCCCAGGGCCCCGAATGTCAACCCCCCTTTTTTTTTATTATAATTTTTTTTTATTATAATTTTTTTTATTTAATTTGTTTTTTTAATTAATTTATTTCATTTAATTAATTTATTTATTTTTTAAGGGGCCCAGAGGTCCCCAGAGGCCCGGAGGTCCCCAGGGCCCCAGATGGAAACCTCCCTTTTTTTATTTATTTTTTATATTTTTTTTATTATTCAATTATTTATTAAATTTTTTTTATTTATTTATTTTATTTAATTTTTTTTTTGTAAGGGGCCCAGAGGACCCCAGAGGCCCGGAGCTCCCCAGGGCCCTGGATGGAAACCTCCCTTTTCTTTTTTTTAATACATTTTTTATTTCTTTTTTCAGGCATGGGCTCCAGGGGGCCCATGCCTGAAGCTGTGTAAGGGGCCCTAAAATTCCTGATGGCGGCCCTGCTCATGACGCTTGAATTTTTTTTTTACTTATTGAGCAGATGTCACTTCTACTGCTGGTCTTGGGATGAACTGTTTGACAGAGAAACACAGAAACATAGAAACAAAGAAAAATGACAGCAGAAAAAGACTGAGTAGTCCATCAAGCCTGCCCATTTTTTTATTTTTTATTTGGGTTGTTTTTTTTTGTTTTTTTTAAACCTTGTTGTCTGACTATAGATCTATGTTTATCCCAAGCATGTTTAACCTCCCTGGCGGTAATCCCGATTCTGGCTCGGGGTGGATTTTTCATGTAGAAAGCGGTAACCCAGAGCCAGACTCGGGATCGCATTGCAGGATGCAGGAGAAGTTACTTACCTTGTCCCTGGATCCTGCGATGTGTCCCGCTGTGTGTGCGAGCCGTGTCTCGCTCAATTCACACACTGGTGACTGCCAAGTGCCGCTGAGCTCCGTTCCCTGCGATGTTGCCGCGCACAGGGGCGGAGTTTGGCGGGAAATTCAAAAAAGTAAAAACACAGTATAGATACAGTATACTGTAATCTTACAGATTACAGTACTGTATAAAAAAATTACACATCCCCTTTATCCCTAGTGGTCTGTCCAGTGCCCTGCATGCAGTATTATATTATAAAAATTGTTCTTTCTGCCCGGAAACTGGAGATTGCCCATAGCAACCAAAAAGTGTCCCTTTATGTCAAAAGTGGTTTTAGACCAGCTAAAAAACAGCGATAATAAATTAGAATCACTTGCAGAATTAAGCGATAGCAATTTGTGGGCAAATTCATCATCAAACACTAAATCTAATGACAGCCACAATTCTGCAACGGAGCAAATTTCAGTGTTTTTGATTTGATTACATTATTGAATAATTTTTATTATAATTACATTACTATTTGTTATTATTATTTATAGTTATTTATTATATTATAATTTATGATTTTGTGTTTCAAACTTTATCATACCCGGGATGTCTACCAGACTCTTGTTTGGTCAGGTTTAAGTAAGTAATTACTAAGAATTGCAGGCCTACAATAAATAACACCAAATTTCCATGCAAAATAATTGTACCGCTTTTGGTACGTAATTCCAGACAGAATCATACCGCCAGGGAGGTTAAAGACATTTACTAATGAATGTCTCACTACCTGTGTTGGTAGTTTATTCCAATCATCAACTACCCTTTCAGTAAATAATACTTTCTAAGATTCATTTTAAACTTTCCTCCAGTTAGTTTGAGGTCATGTCCCAGTATTCTTGATTTTGGTTTCATATTCAAAAGACTGCTTTTCTGAACATTATTCACCCCCTTGATGTATTTAAAGGTTTCAATCATGTCTCCCCTTTCCCTTCTTTCCTTCAGACTGTACATATTAAGTTCCTGAAGTTGCTCTTGATATGTTTTACCCCCACACCTTTCACCATTTTTGTTACCCGTCTTTGGACTCGTTCTATATCATCAATAAGTTTATCAGAGTAGGCATTGATAATCAAGCCATGGTAACTGGTAGAAATCACAAACCCAAGTATATCCTACTCTTCCCAGGTCTGATTATGAATAGTAAAACAACAGACTATTGAAAACTCCAACCCCCAACAACCAGTTTGCCATCAACCATGGTTTGAAAGCTCCAGATATTCTAGTACTTGTCAGTACTGTGGAGAGGCAATATGCTATATTATATTACAAGACGCTCTTTGGGGTAACAGTAATTTTTTTTTTTACTTTATTCTAAAAAAGCTCTTCTCGGTTTTAATGTTTTCATGTAAATGACCCATCTGAATGGATTTTAAATAGACATTGCTTTATAAATGTAAGAAGCAGGACAATTTTAAATGTACCTCCCAATACGTAAAGGTAATGACTGTGCTTTGCAATCCAGCCTGTGGTTTGAGAGCATTGTAGGGACAATCAGGCTCTTGTAAGAATATATAACAACTGTTATGTTAACAGCAGCATCGAGAGCCACTAAATTTTTCTAAGTGAAATAAAGTACCATTAGCAATCATTCATAAATATGCTCTTATAAAGCCTAGACAAATTTAATTTCCCAGCAGCTCTATTTTTACAGTGCTACTTAAAAACCTCAACCATCCCCAGTGTATGTTTGAAAATATCATAATTATAAAGCCTAAAATTTAAATCCCAGCATTAGGGGGTCTATTTATTAAACATTTGCTTTGCGAATGTCTCTTCATTCCCTCAAAAGTCAAGAGTAATACCTGTAATTTTTGTAATATGAGTGAAAAGTTGGTTATCACTTGTACCCTTTTGCAGGACAAATGTACCATTCCCTAACAGTCATTCTTAAAGGGGTTGTAAAGGTTTGTTTTTTATTTTCTAAATAGGTTCCTTTAAGCTAGTGCATTGTTGGTTCACTTACCTTTTCCTTAGATTTCCCTTCTAAATATTTTCTTTCTTTGTTTTCTTTGTCTGAATTTCTCACTTCCTGTTCCTCCTCAGTAAACTGTTCAGTAAGCTGTTCTGGCTGACTCCACACCACTCGGATGATGGTGTGAAGTTTACTGAGGAGAAACAGGAAGTGAGAAATTCAGACAAAGAAAAAAAACATTTAGAAGGTAAATCAAAGGAAAAGGTAAGTGAACCAACAATGCACTAGCTTAAAGGAACCTATTTAGAAAATAAAAAACGAACCTTTACAACCCCTTTAAGAGAAAAAAGCCTTAAGAATATTGGACCAGACCAGTTAATTAATTAAGGACCAACCGCCGAAGTTGTACTGTGGCAGGTTGGCTCTCCTGCGCGAATCGCTGTCATTGTATGTCGGGCGTATACACGGCGATCTGTGCCCATTCGCTAGCGGGGGAGCCAATCAGCGGGTCCAGCAGGCTCGATGTCCACCAGCCACCCGTGATCGCTCCACAGAGAGGCAGAACGGCAATCTGACAGTGTAAACAAACAGATCCCCATTCTGTCAGGGCAGTAGAGTGAGATTGTCTGTTCCTAGTGGTTAGGGACAACAATCTCTCTACTCCCTGTCAGTCCGCCCCCCCACCAGTTAAAAGGCACCTCCCTGGGGAACATTTAACCCTTTGATCGCCCCTGGTGTTAACCCCTTCCCTGCCAGTGTAATTTATACAGTAATCAGTGTAGAAGAATACATATTGGCATAAACTGAGGAGGAAGTTCGTTTTTTTACATTTTTTTTTTTGGGGGGGGGGGGGGATATTTATTATAGCAAAAAGTAAAAAATATATATTTTTTTCAAAATCGTTAGTCTTATTTTGTTTATAGCGCAAAAAATAAAAACCGCAGAGGTGAACAAATACCCCCAAGAGAAAGCGGGAAAAAAAGGGACGTCAATTTTATTTGGGTACAGCGTTGCACGTCAGTTAAAGTGACGCAGTATCAAAAAATGGCCTGGTCATTAAGGGAGATAGGAGTACTGTACAGGAGAATTTTTTGCAATGTAAGATGCCTACAATGCACCTGCAGATCACTTTGCTTTCTCTGAGCCTGCAACAGAAGACATTAAGATGTCATCAAATCTCTCTTGAAAGAGGTAATTGAACTGGCTAATATTGTTAGCAATAATGCTTTACTAAAAAGGTAATTTTTTATCAGTAAATGTGTGGTGGACCTTGGGTTAATCTGTTGCCTTTATAAATAAATGATAATGATTTTTCTTTGGCAGCAACCAAACTGTAAACCAGGTATTAGTTTATCGGAAACCTAAGTGCCAATGTATGAAAAATGTGCACTGTATACCTTAGTTGATCTGTTGCTCATCTGTAAAGGGTTTCACTCTGATATACTTGCCAAATCAGCTCCGTCTCTGCAACATTGTATCAATTCTCTACAGTTCACTCTTTTGCAGTAGCTGATTCATTACATTGATGGTGTTGAGTAGGCTTGTGCAATTCGTTCTGTAACGAATCGAAATTCGTCCGAATTTAGCAACTTTAGGACATTCGGAAGCATTCGAATTTCTGAACAAAGCAATTACGAATAAAACCAAATCCGAAATAAATTATATCGCAAATAGCGAATGCCCGAATGTCTTCGGCATAATTCGTTATGAAAAAAGTTACGAATGTACAAATCCATTCGAAGCACAATAACACTCTGCTCTGCTCTCTGCTTCTCCCTCACCATGCTGAACTCCCACTCAAAATGGTGTACAGGGGTGGAAGCTATAGTTGCATGTAAAAAAGAAAGTAATATACGAGATTTCAAATCCATCCGAAGCACAATAACACTCTGCTCTGCTCTCTGCTTCTCCCTCACCGTGCTGAACTCCCTCTCAAAATGGTGTACAGGGGCGGAGGCTATAGCTGCATGTAAAAAAACTAAGTAAAATATGAGATTTCTAATTATTTACAAATAACCGCTATGTATTTAGAAAAGTACAAATCCATTCGCAGCACATTAGGCATAATAGGCAGCGTCGTTGTGAGAGAGACATGGAAAATTACGAATCAACGAACCCAAAAAAAGTTACGAAAGTAGGAGTTGTGTCCAGAATCAACGAAAAACAATGTACTCTACCGAAAGTACGAATTATAAATCAACTAAAAATAAGGCTTACATTAATACCAATCATTCCGATTCAACGAAAAATGTTGCTTGCGAAAATACAAATTAGTCCGAACACGAAAAATCCCGTCTAGCAAAATTACGAACGATTACGAATCAACAGGACCGAAAAGAAACAAACCGAAACTAAACGAATTTTTCCGTTGTGCACAAGAAACAAACCAAAACTAAACAAATGTTTCCATTGTGCACAAGTCTAGTGTTGAGCACCGAATGGTCTCCCTTATACAGTATATAATTCTTCTTCTGTTGAATCTTTAGCCTATAGTGTTTAGGATTTTTTCTGTTTTGATTGAAGGTTCTTTAAACACTTAAGGACTGGAAGATTTTCCCCCTTAATGACCAGGCCATTTTTTGCGATATGGTACTGCATCACTTTAACTGACAATTGCGCAGTCGTGCGATGCTGTACCCAAACAAAATTTACGTCCTTTTTTTACCACAAATAGAGATTTCTTTTGGGTATATTTGATCACCTCTGAGGTTTTTTTTTGTGCTGTAAACAAATAAAAAGCGACAATTTAAAAAAACGATCTTCTTTACTTTTTGCTATAATAAATATAGCCAAAAAAACAAATTACTTCATCAGTTTAGGTCAATATGTATTCTTCTACATATGGCAAAAAAATCACAATAAGCATATATCGATTGGTTTGCGAAAAAATATAGCGTCTACAAAATAGGGGATAGATTTATGGCATTTTTATTATTTATTTATTTTTTTACTAGTAATGGCAGTGGTCTGTGATTTTTTGCGGAACTGCGACATTGCGGCAGACAGATCGGACACTTTTGACACTATTTTGGGTCCATTGACATTTGTACAGCGATCAGTGCTATAAAAATGCACTGATTACTGTATAAATGTCACTGGCAGGGAAGGGGTTAACACTAGGGGGCGATCAAGGGGATAAATGTGTTCCCTCAGCATGTTCTAACTGTAGGGGGGATAGGACTGACTGGAGGAGGAGACTGATCGCTGTTCGTAATTACTACGAACAGCAGATCTGTTTCTCCTCCCCTGTCAGAACAGGGATTTGTGTGTTTACACACACAAATCCCCATTCTGGATCCCGTGCCCACTATCGCGGGTGGCTGGGGGTCATTGCGACCGCTAGCCACGCGCATCGGGTCCCATGCCATGCAGCGGGTGGCTTGTGTGCGCCTGCTACGGCTCTTAAAGGCGCTGACGTACCCATACAGGGTTTTGCGCACCGCTGCCAACCTGCTGCAGTGTATCTGCGTGAGTAGGTCGGCTAGTGGTTAAATGCAATCAGGAGTAAGGCAGGTAATACACAACACTTAAAAAAGGTAATGTTTTTATTATTCTGCTCTACAATATTGAACTTCCAAACAGTTATGCCGCGTACACACGATCGTGATTCACGGCGGTGAAAACACCGCCGTGAATCACGGCATGAAAAAAAATGAAAAACGAGGGAACGGCATGTTCCCCCACACACGACCGTTTTTCCCGTCATTTTTTTCTTTGACGAGAAAAACGACCGTCTGTGGGCTCCGCGGCAGTGTCTCCCTATGGGAAAACTGCCGCGGAAAAAAATGATGGAAAAAACGATGAGAAAATTTAGAACATGTTCTAATTTTTCTCGTCGTTTTTTCTGCCGTTTTTCTCAACGAGAAAAACGACATAAAGCCCACAGACGATCGTTTTTCTCGGCGAAAAAAAAAAATGCAGTTTTCACGTCGAGAAAAGCGGTCGTGTGTACGCGGCATTAGGCTTTTAAGGGACATTATTTTTGTTTCATCCTCTTGCATATAACATAAATTGGAAAATGTAAATAATAAAACAAACCTCTTTGAATGACTTCTTCATCTCCACCAATGGATGCCAATGGGTTATAGGCTTCCGTGGATATGCCAGCATTTCATTCCAGTGGTCTCTTCCAAGTCCTTCTGTGCTGTTACCTACTCTGCATACTCCAATAATTTCATTGTGGCCAACCCTAATAACAATGAAAGGAAATGTTTATAATTGCCACTCAAATTTAATGTGCCTCTGAGCACGTAAAGTCATTCTAGAGTCACTGGTTGTAGCAACATATTAATTTTTGCCGCGACACAATGCTAACTTATTTTGTCTCATGGTAATATCAACTGCATACTACTCTTAATAAAGAATGTGTGCACCTTGTAACACAAAGAACCATCTACCCCTCTTTGCACTCTCTTGTGAAATAGTTTCAGGACAAGATACATTTTTTTCCTTCTACATGCTTCACTTTCCTACATATGAAGCTCAGTAGTGCACATATATTGGCTCCCTGCTATAGGTTATAGAAAATTGAGTTCTCTACCGACTGCAGGTTGAGTCCTTTTTCAACTAGTTTTGTGTTTCCTGATTCAGCTTTTTAGGATTTTGTGTCACTTCTCTGCCTTAAGACGCCACATTTGACAGTGAATTGGACAATAAATGGGCATCATTCATTTGACAATGAATGGGCATCATCATGATGCCCAGTCATTGTTTAACTCTCAGCCAGGTAATGCAGGAGTAATCACATGATATGGGGAGGTGGTGTTGTACACAGTATTAGACTACTGGAGGGTAATCATAAATCATGTAAATACAACTGGTCCAAAGATAAGGTGATGGGGCTTTAAATGTACCTCCTCTCCCTGGCTGACGGCTAAAGCCGAAGGGTCCGAGAACTCCCGCTGACATCAGCCGGGGAGGAGAGGAGAGAGAGAGCCGAGGAGTCACGTGAGTGCCGGGAGATGCTCTTATATAAGGTACAGATTGGCATCTTTTTTATACAGCACAGGCACAGGGGCTAAAGTTTTTTAACAGAGGGGATGGCGTGCTTATACTATAGATATGATAGCAGCAGGAGAGGGGACGGGCCCCTTACACAGAGCTGACAGGCAGGGAGGGGAGGGGGGACACAGGAGAGCAGAGAGTAGAGCTGTGGATGACGGTGGCATGTAAACTGACCATGGTGTCAGGGCTCAGCAGTCATGATAAACAGAAACAGTATCCATTTTTTGGGGGGGGTAACAAACACTTTAAGTTGTAGAGTCCGCAGAGATCAACCTATATGAGTGATCTCTGAGGACTCTACAACATATGTTTTCTTGCTACAAAATAAGCAGTAGCACTAGCGTCTGTCTATATATGTAATTTATTTTATATTTATATAACTCATTTAAATGTACAAAAATAAAGATCTGTTATTTTAAATTCGTTCTGTATCATTAACCTTTGGAAGTATATTTAAAGTCCCATCACCTTATCTTTTGGCCAGGTAATGCAGGAGGCAACAAAGCAAAAATAGGAACTGAGGATTCACATGGGAGTGGCATATGTGTGCCAATCCTTTTGACAGGTAAACAACTATATAATCACATATATAAGTATCTGGGTGGGAAAATTGCTCACGCACATCTTTGCCATAGGCTGTGTGATATATTAGCTAAGAGCTTCAGAAATCAGCTTCACCTTTGTTCAATACAAGAAAGAAGTCTTTTTGTGCTCAAAATATAGTGCAATTTTAAAATACTGGGATGCTTTACTCTATTGATTGATGCAAAGCATGCTTTTTTAATGATAGATCTACTTTAAATTTCATTTGCCATTCAAAACGTAACTGCCATTGGCCATTTCTGTTTAATGACCCACTGCTGCTGCGTTTTAATGTTTCCACAGAATGTTGTGCCATAAGCAAGGCGACAACATGTAGGGTGTGGGTTGGTGCATAAAAATGTTTATGTATAAAGGGATCATCTAAAAATTATTTGTTTGTACCCTTTGACTATGAATATGCAGGTAAGTAATACTATTACTATTATTGTGCTGTCAGCTGATTCATCTTGCCAGCTATTTATTGCTTCCCCATACCTGCATATGTTCACTTTAAGCCCTTTTTTAATAATGTTCTGTTACAAGAAAGCTTCATTTCGTATCCATTTGTCAATTCTTCATTCCCCCTTAATCCTTGTATTCCCAACTCCTGTACCAGGTTATTATAAAGGCTAATATCAAATGCATTAGTAAAATCCAAATATATCACATACTGTAACACAGCTTTTTCAAAGCCCAGATTTGAATCGACTTTGTTATAAAACAAAACTGAGCAGGCTTTACTTCAACTGTATATTTAGCTGTTAACCTGAAGTTCTACTTTATGTTTTATTGGCATGCCTGATTAAATTGAAGTTTTATACTGTCATGAAAATGTATTTTCAAATGGCAAGCTTTGGTGGCTGCTTACATAAGATATATTCTTTCCGTTATGACATTTGCTATACATGGATATGGACATAATTTGGAAGCCATTACTCTTCTTAAAGGACAACTTTTGTCAAACAAATGAATATAGCATAGTGCACCAGGTAGTTTGAATGAACACACGCCCTTCCATTTAGGAGTCGATCTGGAAAGGACATGGTGAAACATACAGCCTTTTCTACAGAAAAAACTAGGAATCTGCAACAAGGTTTGTTAAAATCCTTGTCATGTACTATTGATCACTCAAAAGGGATTGTTTTTTTCTCAATAAAAGTGAAATTACACTTTAAGAAATACTTAAAGGAGAAGTCCAGCCTGAGCTCGTTTGGCGGGGCATCTCCTATGGGTCACAGGAGTGCAATTCGTTTTGCTTTCCTGTGACCTGTTTTCAGTCCGCTCTCTGCTGACGTCACAGAAATGACCGATGCTTGTCTTAGCCTCTCAGTGAGCTGCTGAGAGGCTGAGACAGCTGCTCCCTGCCCCCTCCACAGCTCAGTGATCCAATGAGCGTAGAGGAGTAGAGTGGAGAGCTGCTGACTGACAGTCAGCAGCTCTCCGCTTGAGGATCTGTGAGAACAGAGCCATCAGCGATGTTCGATCGCTTGGTTTTAAGTGCAGAGGCGCCGGGGAACAGATGCAGCATCGACCTAGGTAAATATGAATGGACAAAAAAACCCAACATACTTCTCTTTTAAAGCGTAATTGCATCTTTAGTGCAGCTACACTTATAGTGTACTAAGTCCCCTACAAAGCCCTCTGCAAATCTAATACTGATCAAGCAAAATATTGCCCACAAAACCACTGAGCAACTTGTCAAAATCATTTAGAGACTTTGTACAAACTATTCCGGTACATAAAGTAAGAAATCTCCATTAGCGATGAGCCAAACTGCAGTGGGTTTGCTTTCAGCAGAGTTCAGCAAATTTTAAAGAGGTTTAGATGCTAAACCTGAACGCCATTAAAATTTATGGGAACAAAAAATTCAAATTTTCTGGGCTAACAGGCAAAGGGTTATAAAAAAATATATAATTGGAGGGGTGGGCATTCACTTGGGAACACGTAACAATCCAAAAATGTTTGCTAAAATGTTTGAATAGGGGTCCAAACAGGCAAAGGTTTGGGCATTCGTCCGAAAGTATGTACAGCCAAAGACTGATCTAAACCGTTGGCTCATACTTGATATAAATAAATTGTGAATGCAAAGCAAATGCTTAAACCCGACCCAGAAGATTTTGACAAGCAGCTCTGTGGCTGTGTGAGCTATATCTTTCTAAAGTGGGTACAGGTGTTTATAAAAGTGGCAGGGCAGCCTAGTATGGAGAAAAGTAGAAACACCTTACCTAAACAAATACATTTTTAAGCAATATTTTTTTGAATGACTATGAAGAATACTATTTTATGTCAAATCATGATGATGATAATTTGATTGCCTACCTGTCATAATCCATGATTGAGATCAGAAGACTGACTTGGTCCATGCTTTCTGGTGGGATATCAAAGATGATGGCCTCATTATATGTAGGGTTCAAGGTATTCCTTTTAATGGTTGTTTTCTTCTTTTTGAGCCTGCGACCATCACAAAGGAGGGACACCTTTACATATGGATCTGTAAAGAAATGGAGGCAATGGTTTTACATGTTTAAAGACTCTGCATGCAATACCCATATAATTAAAAGTAAATTAAGGGGACCCATGTTATTGTTATCTCTTTTTTCCATCTCTGTATATATATATATATATATATATATATATATATATATATATATATATACGTAAGTCTTTCATAAAGTGCATTTCTACCTTTGCAGCAAAATTGGTATAGCACTTACATTATATTTGTTATGTAATTCCAATTATTAAGCATTTTAATAATTTTTAAATTTTATTTTTTAAATGGTGATTACTCTTGTACATGCTCTTTTCTAAAAGCTCCAAAAAATAAAAAATCCTATTCACCTCTTCTATTGTATTTAATGTTTATGAGGGGGTATGACACTTATGTTTACCATAATTAACCTTATCTGTACTGTGCTAGCAGATCTTCATTATCAGTTGTAAACTAGATGTATACACTGTTTGTCCTACAAAAGGATTAAATATATCTAGGCTTGGATTCTGCATTGTATGTTAAAGTGGTTGTAAACCCTCACATATACCCAGTGAAGTGAACAGCTTTAAATGATAGACAGGGATGAAACAAATCTCCCTAATGAGTTTTACATGTATATCTGCTGTCTTCAGCTTGCTATATTCTTTAGAAAGTGCACATCATGTTACAGATTTTCTCTTCCTGTTCAGCACTGGAAGTGAAGTCTGAGCATACAGCCAAGACAGCTGAGGAAAGGCACACACCCCCACTCCACATAAGCAGAGACTTGCAGAGCTGTTTCGTGAATTAGCTCTGCTAATCTATTTATAGCAACCTCCCACGACACGAAATTCAGTCTGCTTTTATCACAGTTGACGGAGAGTGTGTCAGAAGTTATCATGCTGATAACAGAAGAACGGAGCAGGAGACAGCCATGGGACTCAGTGCTTTGAATAGAGATAAGAAAACACTGCAGATATATGTGCCCAGCTAAAATTTCATTAATCGGGTTTACATTCACTTTAAAGTAGAATTCCAGGCTAAACTCAAGTAGTCTTAAAAATGCTCCATCCCCCTCCTATCACCTATGTTGACTAACCTGTGTAGGAAAGACGTATATACTTACCTGTTTTCAGTCCGCTATGGTCTGGTCACGTGATCCCATGTGTCAGCCAAAAGCGGCTGCCATTGAGATCGCTCAACAATGGCTGGTAAAACCTAGAGGGACAATGTCAGCCAATGGCTTTCAATGGCACATCTATTGCCAGGCTCCCTCCTCTCTCCTGCAGCCACCACTGACTGACACTGGGGAGTCCATTCATGTGACGGAACTGAAGCAGGCTAAAAATAGGTAATTATATACATCTTTTTTACACTGGTTAGTCAGTATAGGTGTTGGGGTGGGGGGAGAGCATTGCAGGGAGTATTTACATTTGGAGTGAATTTCTACTTTAATGCACATTTAGTCCAATCTCTTCCTGAAGTATTACTAAATAAGCTTGTTGTTGTTCTGAACAATACACGCTGCCTCTAGGGTCCAGTGAATATAATCCTGCTCCAATGAAACAACTTAAAAGGGAAGAAAGCTTTGTTATGTATTTTAAGATATACTTTGTGAAAAGGAACACATAACAAACATAAGGTGGGTGGCTGCAAAACGTGGAAATATATATATATATATATATTTCAACTGATTGTAAATGCATTTTTTTATTAATATAAAACACATGGTATACTGCTGGCACGCTCTGCTCTCGGCAAGCCTTTTGCTAAGGGGGCACCCATGCCGGCACACTACAGAACTGGGCTGTGTGCGTCCATAGAAATACACAGCATGTCTCAGCCCTGCTCCTTGCTTCCTCCTCACAGGATTCGACTGACGGCAGCAGGAGCATATGGCTCCCACTGCACTTAGTGTGTCCTGTGAAAAGAGGAAGAGAGAGCAGCACTGGCTCGTTGGAGAAGCCAGGTAAATGTTTAGGGAGGGAGCCAAAAACAACTAGTGGGAATGCATTAAGGTAAAAAAGTTTAGATTTTACAACCACTTTAATCTATAAAAGTTACTTCCCTGGAACAATCAGACTGTTTTACTGCTGGGTTAATCCTCAGAATGAAAGCAAACACTTAAGCCCTGTACACATGATCGGTTTGACCGATGAAAACAGTCCGATGGACTGTTTTCATCGGACAAACCGATCGTGTGTGGGCCCCATCGGACTTATTTCCATCGGTGAAAAAAAATAGAATATGTTTTAAATTTTTCCGATGGAAAAAAAAAAACGATTGGAAATTCCGATCGTCTGTGTGGAACTCCATCGGAGAAAAAACCCATGCATGCTCAGACTGAATTAGGAGACGGGAGCGCTCGTTCTGGTAAAACTAGCGTTCGTCATGCTGTAACGGACTGAAAAGCACGGAGACTGAAAAGCGCGAATCAGCTCTCACCAAACTTTTACTAACACGCAATCAGCAAAGACAGCCCAAAGGGTGGCGCCATTGGATTTGAACTTCCCATTTATAGGGCCGTTGTACGTCATGGCGTTAGGGACAGTTGGAATTTTGTCTGATGGTGTGTAGGCAAGACTGATGGAAGTCAGCTTCATAGTAATTCCGATGGAAAAATCCATCGGATTTGATTCCATCGGAAATCCGATCGTGTGTACAGGGCTTTAGGCTGGTTTCACATGGGCTGTCTGATCAGTTTTTCTGGTGGACCTGATCGGACCATACATAGCTCTCTATGGAGTGGTAGATGTCAGTGGACATGGGTCCACTGACACCCACCAGGATCCGATATGATCCTGTCTGCCAAAAACAGCGTATCGGATGAAAGACGGATGGAAACGGACATCTGACAGCCCCATAGAGAACAGCGGGGCTGTGTCTGTGTTTGCTTTGCATAGGGGAGTGAACATGGACCTTTCATCTGCCAGCTCAGCAGGGAAATCCCCTGCTGAGCAGACAGAAGCAGACTACGAACAAAGCCCATGTGAAATCAGCCTTATTTGCTTGAACTCTGCCTACACACTAGTTGTGCAATTCATACATTTGGGCACATTTTTGGGTTATTCCAAGATTCGGATGTATCCGAATCTCCTAATGAAAAAGTAACGAATTTCGTTACTGATGAGACTGCAATTTTATAGAATTGGATCGGTAGATTGACTTCTGTACAACCACCCTGCCCATACATGGATCACAATTTGTCTGGTCCCTGCTGAACCAGGTGAATGGGCTATATGTGCCCATTAGTGCAGTCTCATCAGTCATCACTGATAGGCACTGATTGTTGGGCACTGATAAGCTGCACTAATGGCCACTGATAGGCAGCACTGATGGCCATTGATAGGCTGCAATGCTGGGCACTCATTAGCACTGTTTCGGCTGCACTGATCATCAAGGCACTGATCATCAGGGCACTGATTATCTGTGTAAATGTCCCCTGTCTCACGCTGTGACAGCATGTGAGGAAAGGAATAACCGAAAAATGTGTTTACATATGATCAGCTTTCATTGGACACAGTTGATCACATGGTAAAGGGCCGCAGTGATTGCCCCTTTACCTTGATCTGTGATCAGCTGTGTCCAAAGGACACAGCAATCACAGAGCGCACCTGATACGTGCAGAACGAATTGCACTCCTACGATCCTCAGAAGAGGTAGGGCCAAATAAGCTTTGGCCTGACTTATCCTTTACGCATGCTGGTAATCTGAAAATGTTAAATAAATATTTCCAGTTTCATCTGGGAAGAACATCATCTACATTCACCATGAATGGGTGTAGATGGTGTTCTTCCCATATGAAGAATCACAAGAGTACCCCGACAGTGTTCATCCCCCTGAGACAGTTATTGTGAACCTGGCTGATGGCTAACAACTGTTTATATTTGCATTAAACTATCTAGAGATAAGAAGGGATATTTTTATGATCATTTGGGATATTTCATCATATTGAAGTTTATTATCCCCTTAAAGGGGCAGGCACAGATAGACCTATTCTAGACATATTCTGATATAAGGTGAGCACATAAAGGTGGAGGTGTGTGTATCACGTGGTGAAATCACAGAAGATATTGCACGGAGCACCATTCTTGGAGCGATTGGAGCAGAAAAAAAAGGACAGGACTTTTATTTATTATAAGTTTGTATTTTATACCTTTTTTCAATTTTTACAATGCACAGTATAGGATGATATAAGTATTTCACAGCAATCATATGATTATCACATGCAGTATAGTGCTGGATTGTTATGGTCTTTGTATTATTCTTACTGGTGTGTGAAACATTGGAGAGTCCAGCAGCAGCACATTTGAACACACATATACCATTTTGTAAAAGTTGTGCAAGGGTCGCCTAATTTGTTATTTCATATATTGTGCCGCTTTATAGTTTATAGGCATGAAAGGATAACAAAACTATAAACAGCTAATAATGGTAAATGCATAGAGGGCCTTGTTTTTCTGAAACTTTTAGTTTGATCAAAACATACAGTACTTCTGATTATTTTAAAGCATATATTCGAAGCACAAGCTCTGTTTACTATCTTTCTGCTTTAAAATACACATACTAAAATGGTCATACCCTTCAAAGTATCTGTCCTTTTAATACAGAATATAATGCTACTCAGAGCTGCAAAGATTATAATAAAACATAGAGGTCATCACAAAGGTCAAAAGTATAATTCAGGCAGTGAAGACTCCATGTCGCTTCTTCCACAATTTAATGGCTGCTAATGTACCACAACTGTTATGTGTAATTATTTAGTGTCCATTCATCATGCACATTGTTCCCAATTATAGTTCATTATCCTATTAGTGATCCCTGCTTAGCAACCTGCACATGTACTGTATTAGCATATTTTTTTTCTTTTTTGATAATATACTCTCTTTTCATTTAGTTTTATATGTTACATTAAATGAGTTATTATGCTTAAAAAAGATGTGTTATTTTCTATTAGATATAGTGATATCTTAAATGTAACCTTCATTATTCTTTACTATTCACATGAAACGGAATATCAAATATATTTTACGAACTAATCCATTAGTGTATGTATTATTATATCATTACATGCACATTATTGGTCATCATACTATTACATATAATTGGTATAATTAAAAAGAGCTGCAGCCAGGGGCATAAATGGGCACAATATGAACATAATATGAGGTTATTTGGTTTCGGCCTTAAAGAAACACTTCAATCAAAATTAGAAATTAAAGCTACACTCAAGGCAGATAAAAAACATGAGTTACTTGTGTGTGCTTATTATTTGTGCTCATTAAACATAATTAAATGCATTTTAAATACAACTAGTATAAATATCTGAAATGTATTTACATTAGCTCTGTGTGGTCCTCTACACGTCAGTACTAGGAGATGGAGGGTCTGACTCTGCGCTAATCATTGCTATATTACTTTGCACAGTACTGTAAGTCTAAAGCCTCGTACACACAATCGGATTTTCCGACGGGAATTGTGTGATGGCAGGATGTTGTCGGAAAATCCGACCGTGTGTACCAGGCTTAAGGCTGGGTTCACACCTCCAACGGATGCGGCTCTCAGCAGGAGTCTGGTGTGTCCCTGTTCTCCGTTTCAGGGACGAATCATGGCCAAATTTTTAGCCTAAATTAGGCCCTGAAACAGAGCTGCAATGGAGATATGTGAACCGGCTCAATACAGAGCCGGTCACAATCTCCTGTCAAGCGTATTGGATGTGGGGAAACGCGCATCCAATTCACATAGGTGTGAACCCAGCCTAAAACTTCAAACATGCTTACAGGAGAATAGAGCAGAAGGAATACCTAATTATTATGCTGCTGCTCCTTCACAGTCAAGTTATTAGTCAGAATATGAAGCCTTTTTTCAAACCGTATTGCTTAACCACTGTAGAACAGCTCCTAACTCTCCCTTTTAGGGCCCTTTCACATGGGCCATCCAATCACGTGCCTGTCAGTTTTTCAGGTGGACTTGATCAGAAGATCCATGCATTCCAATGAACTAGTGGGTGTAAACTGACGTGCCCATTTATACCTGCCTAACTCAGAGGCTGATCAGGCCCACTAAAAAATAATAATGGGGGTTGACTGCATTCTCTTTCATTTAAGCGGACCGGATCGGAGGCAGCCAGGTGTAAACAGACAGCGGAGTACGTTTATTCCCGGCTGCCCAAAGAACAGAGCGGGCTCTGTCTGTGTCCACTCTGCATAAACTGAGTGGACATTGACTTGTCATCTGCCCGCTCTGCTCCGATCCACAGGGGATTAGCTCACAGATTCCCTGTGGATTGGAATGGAAGAAGGTGTTTATGTGGATGTGCGCTTAGGAGCGTTAACATTTTTGTCAGGTCTTTATCTCTGTTTTAACCACATTTTAGAGAATTTCCCTGTAATGCTCATACAAAAAAAAAAACTATTTCAAAAGTTCTAACCTTTCTCCTGTTTTTTTATCCATGTCTTCATTGGAGAGATCTCCCATCACTGCTAGTTTTGGAAGAAAGCAATAGAAAACACAGATGGCAATAAAAAAAATCTAACCCTTCCCAGTTTATCCAAAATGGACTAAAACACTATGGCTGAGGGCTGCTTTTAAATCCAATATCCTGCTTTTTCAGTAGACAAGAGCTTGTCCTTAAGACCCCTTTCACACTGGAGCGTTTTTACAACTTTTTAGCATTAAAAATAGCACTATTAAAATGCTCATAAAACGCTCTCCATGCATCTCAATGGACACTTTCACACTGAGGCGTTGCGCTGGCGGGGCGTTGAGAAAAGTCCTGCAAGCAGCATCTTTGGAGCAGCTTTTGGGCGCTGAAAAAAACGCTCCAAAAACGCCCCTCTCCATTGAAATGAATTGAAAGCGCTGTAAAAACCCCTGAATAGTGCCTATAATACGCTCTGAGCTGTAGAAAAGTCACACGATCTCCCAAAAATTTAAACATGCAAGCAAAAAAAAAACAAACATCTACAACAGCAGGACTGAAATTGCCCATGCTGCAATAACGCTTGAGAAACGCTGTTGAAATGCCCGCAGCGTTGTGTTAATTTTACCGCTAGCGCCCTAAAAACGCTGTAAAACCGCGGTAATAGCGCTAAAGGTAGGAAAACATTTTTCAGAAAAGTCCACAGTTTGCAGTCATAAAATGGCATTTAAGACTGTAACTTCTGCCAGGGGAGAAGGTCTTTCACCTGTTACGATGACTGCTTTGGAGTTCAGCTGATTACATTAAATGAAACTGATTCAGATGCATGCTGTTCTGCTAGTAGGTCATGGTCTAGGTAGGATACAGATGACTGCAATATTATCTGCTGTTGTCAGCAAGAACAGAGATGTCTTGTTCAGTTTGTCTCTGGAGTATATATCAATTATATGCATGTTGTCACGCTATTATTGCTAGATCATCACCGCTTGACTAGGTGAAAAATGCAATACTGCCCTGTACAGTCCTCACTAATGCTTTCTGGATTAAAGGGAAGGTATAATGTATTTTCAGTAAGCAAAGATATTGGAATATTATTGAATGTTTTGATAAGATATTTTTGGTATTCTGGGGCTTTTTTTTCATGTAAATATATGCACTCACCGGCCACTTTATTTGGTGCACCTTGCAGGTACCGGGTTAGACCCCCTTTTGCCTTCAGAACTGCCTTAATTCTTCATAGGATAGATTCAACAATGCTTTGGAAACATTCCTCAGAGATTTTGGTCCATATTGACATGACAGCATCACACAATTGCTGCAGATTTGTTGGCTTAACATCCATGATGAGAATCTCCCATTCCACCAGATCCCAAAGGTGCTCTATTGGATTGAAATCTGGTGACTGTGGAGGCCATTGGAGTACAGTGACCTCATTGTCATGTTCAAGAAACCAGTGGTGAGATGATTTGAGCTTTGTGACATGGTGCATTATGCTGCTGGAAGTAGCCATCAGAAGATGGGTACACTGTAGTCATAAAGAGATGGACATGGTCATCAACAATTCTCAGGTAGACTGTGGCATTTAAACGACGTTGAATTGGTACTAAGGGGACCAAAGTGCGGCAAGAGAATATCCCCCACAGCATTACACCACCATCACCAGCCTGAACCATTGATGCAAGGTAGGATGGATCCATGATTTCACGTTGTTTACGCCAAATTCTGATCCTACCATCTGAATGCTGAAATTGAGACTCATCAGGCCAGGCAATGTTTTTCTAGTCTTCTATTGTCCAATTTTGGTGTGCCTGTGCAAATTGGAGTGGCACCCGGTGTGGTATTCTGCTGCTGTAGCCCATCTGCTTTAAGGTTTAATATGTTGTGCATTCAGTATTCTACATACCTTGGTTGTAACAAGGGATTATTTGAGTTAACCATCGGTTTTTTTTTTTTTTTTCCGGACCATTCTCTGTAAACCCTAGAGATGGTTGTTCATGAAAATCCCAGTAGATCGTCAGTTTTTTCAATAGTCAGACCAGCCCGTCTGGCACCAGCAACCATGCCACGTTCAAAGTCACTTAAATCCACTTTATTCCCCATTCTGATGCTCGGTTTGAGCTTCATCAAGTCCTCTTCACCACGTCTAGATGCCTAAATGCATTGAGTTGCTGCCCCTGTGATTGGCTGATTAGAAATTTCTGTTACCAAGCAATTGAACAGGTGTACCTAATAAAGTATATATTGATAAACATCTCTTGGAAAAGTTGTGGATGGAGTGTGCACCTGTGGCATAGGTTTTGGCATTTTATAAGGTAAGCCTGTGGCAGTGAAAGGTCTGTAGCAGTATACATAGGGTTAAGCACTGGCCACACCTTTTTCCCCACCTGGGGTAAAATGTATCTTTTTTCCTGGGATGGTCAGTGTTTTTGGGAAAGGATGCATGCACGTCTGTAGGCTGAACAGACCAGTATGGTCGACAGGGGCGGCCCAACCATTGTGGGCGCATGGGCGCTGCCTCCCTCCCTATCCATGTGCCCAGCCCGTTTCAGGACCCTGGGCGCATGTATTACAGTGGTGTTTTTTTTTTAAGCACCTGATTAGAGCCAGAGGCTCTAATAGGCTTCAGAATAGAGTGGGCTCAGAATGCAGAGCATTGCGTCTGGAGCCCACCCAGTTGTGTTTCAATGAATATTCACTGTTACAACACTGATCCTCCTCCCAGCCAATCGGGAAGCTTGTCTGATACCCATCACCCGATTGGCTGAAAGGACAGGTGATCATATTGGATGCTTAGGAGAAGGGGAGGAAACACATGGCAGAATCGAGGAGGAGAAGAGCCGTTGGCCGTTGCCTGGATGTCCGATCCCCGCCCATGCCTGGGTGGCTGATCCCCACCACTGCTTGGTGCCCCAATCCCGGCCTCTCCTTGGATGCCCAATCCCCACTGCTGCACCTTGGATTCCCGCGAATACCCGATCCCCACCGCCTAGATGGGGTAAGTGCCAGCGGACAGCCCAGAAGACAGCGGGGTGGGGTGGGGGGTTTTGAGTTGCCACGGGGGGTTCAGTTGTTTGCCATCCCTCCAAACAAAAAAACACCAGCTGCCACCCATCAACATGGGGACTTGGTGCTTTGAAGGGTCACAGACCCCCAAAGCATCCTCCCCATGTTGAGGGCATGTGGCCTGGTACAGTTCAGGAGGGGGGGCGCTCAATCATCTCACCCTCTTTTCCTGCGGCCTGCCAGGTTGCGTGCTCAGATAAAGGGTCTGGTATGGATTTTTGGGGGGAGCTCCACGCCATTTTTTTTTTATTTGGCGTGGAGTTCCCCTTAAAATCCATACCAGACCTGAAGGGCTTGGTAATTGAATTTGGGGGAACCCCACATAATTTTTTTTTAATTTGACGCAGGGTTCCCCTTAATATCCATACCAGACCTGAAGGATCTGGTAATTGAATTTGGGGGGAACCCCCACGCATTTTTTTTTTATCAATGACTTTTCTCTGTATTGCCGGGAGCCAACAATTCATTATAGCCGCGAGTGCTTTTAAATGACTTTTTTTCCCTCAGAAATGACACTTTGTGCAGGGAAAGTTCTAAGCACGGGAAACAAGCGCTGCTTTACAGGCATGCTATACACTCCCCCCCAGGTACGAAATGTAACCACTTAAGCCCCGGACCATTTTGTAGCTAAAGGACCAGAGGTGATTTCAGAATTTTGCACTGCGCTGCTTTAACTGTAAATTGTGCGGACATGCAATGTTGTACCCAAACGAAAATTGCGTCCTTTTCTTCCCACAAATAGAGCTTTCTTTTAATGGTATTTGATTGCCTCTGCGATTTTTATTTTTTGCGATATAAACGGAAAAAGACCGAAAATTTAGAAAAAAAATGATATTTTCTACTTTTTGTTATAAGAAAAATCGAATAAACTCAATTTTAGTCATACATTTAGGCCAAAATGTATTCAGCCACATGTCTTTAGTAAAAAAAATGTCAATAAGCGTATATTTATTGGTTTGCGCAAAAGTTATAGCGTCTACAAACTAGGGTACATTTTCTGGAATTTACACAGCTTTTAGTTTATGACTATCTATCTCATTTCTTGAGGTGCTAAAATGGCAGAGCAGTACAAACCCCCCCAAATGACCCCATTTTGGAAAGTAGACATCCCAAGGAAATTGCTGAGAGGCATGTTGAGTCCATTGAATATTTTTTTTTTTGTCTCAAGTGATTGAATAATGACAAAAAAAATAAAAAATTACAAAAAGTTGTCACTAAATGATATATTGCTCACACATGCCATGGTTATATGTGGAATTGCACCCCAAAATACATTTTGCTGCTTCTCCTGAGTACGGGGATACCACATGTGTAGGACTTTTTGGGAGCCTAGCCGCGTACGGGCCCCCGGAAACCAAGCACCGCCTTCAGGATTTCTAAGGGCGCAAATTTTTGATTTCACTCCTCACTACCTATCACAGTTTTGAAGGCCATAAAATGCCAAAATAGCACAAAACCCCCCCAAATGACCCCATTTTAGAAAGTAAACACCCCAAGGAAATTGATGAGAGGCCTGTTGAGCCCATTGAATATTTTTTTTTTGTCCCAAGTGATTGAATAATGACAAAAAAAAAAAAAAATACAAAAAGTTGTCACTAAATGATATATTGCTCACACATGCCATGGTTATATGTGGAATTGCACCCCAAAATACATTTTGCTGCTTCTCCTGAGTACGGGGATACCACATGTGTAGGACTTTTTGGGAGCCTAGCCGCGTACGGGCCCCCGGAAACCAAGCACCGCCTTCAGGATTTCTAAGGGCGCAAATTTTTGATTTCACTCCTCACTACCTATCACAGTTTTGAAGGCCATAAAATGCCAAAATAGCACAAAACCCCCCCAAATGACCCCATTTTAGAAAGTAAACACCCCAAGGAAATTGCTGAGAGGCCTGTTGAGCCCATTGAATATTTTTTTTTGTCCCAAGTGATTGAATAATGACAAAAAAAATAAAAAATTACAAAAAGTTGTCACTAAATGATATATTGCTCACACATGCAATGGTTATATGTGGAATTGCACCCCAAAATACATTTTGCTGCTTCTCCTGAGTACGGGGATACCACATGTGTAGGACTTTTTGGGAGCCTAGCCGCGTACGGGCCCCCGGAAACCAAGCACCGCCTTCAGGATTTCTAAGGGCGCAAATTTTTGATTTCACTCCTCACTACCTATCACAGTTTTGAAGGCCATAAAATGCCAAAATAGCACAAAACCCCCCCAAATGACCCCATTTTAGAAAGTAAACACCCCAAGGAAATTGCTGAGAGGCCTGTTGAGCCCATTGAATATTTTTTTTTGTCCCAAGTGATTGAATAATGACAAAAAAGAAAAAAATTACAAAAAGTTGTGACTAAATGATATATTGCTCACACATGCCATGGTTATATGTGGAATTACACCCCAAAATACATTTTGCTGCTTCTCCTGAGTACGGGAATACCACATGTGTGGGACTTTTTAGGAGCCTAGCCGCGTACGGGACCCCGAAAACCAAGCACCGCCTTCAGGATTTCTAGGCACAAATTTTTGATTTCACTCCTCACTACCTATCACAGTTTCAAAGGCCATAAAATGCTAAAATAGCACAAAACCCCCCCAAATGACCCCATTTTAGAAAGTAGACACCCCAAGCTATTTGCTGAGAGGCATGGTGAGTATTTTACAGCTCTCATTTGTTTTTGAAAATGAAGAAAGAAAATATATATATTTTTTTCAATTTTCAAATCTTTGTGACAAAAAGCGAGATCTGCAAAATACTCACAATACCTCTCAGCAAATAGCTTGGGGTGTCTACTTTCCAAAATGGAGTCATTTGGGGGGGTTTGTGCCATCTGGGCATTCCATGGCCTCCGAAACTGCCTCCGAAACTGTGATAGGCAGTGAAAAGTGAAATAAAAAATTTACATCCTTAGAATGCCTGAAGGCGGTGCTTGGTTTTTGGGGTCCCGTACGCGGCTAGGCTCCCAAAAAGTCTCACACATGTGGTATCCCCGTACTCAGGAGAAGCAGCAGAATGTATTTTGGGGTGTAATTCCACATATGCCCATGGCATGTTTGAGCAATATATCATTTAGTGACAACTTTGTGCAAAAAAAAATTGTCTTTTTTCCGCAACTTGTGTCAACATATAAAATATTCCATGGACTCGACATGCCTCTCAGTATATAGCTTGGGGTGTCTACTTTCCAAAATGGGGTCATTTGGGGGGGTTTTGAACTGTTCTGGCATTTTATACACAACATTAGGAAGCTTACATCCACTCTTCTAACCACTTGAAGACAAAGCCCTTTTTGACACTTTTTGTTTACATGAAAACATATTTTTTTTTTGCAAGAAAATTATGTTGAACCCCCAAACATTACATATATTTTTAAAGCAAAGGTCCTACAGATTAAAATGGTGGGTGTTGCATTTTTTTTTCTACACAGTATTTGCGCAGCGATTTTTCAAACTCATTTTTTGGGGAAAAAATACACTTTTTTAAATTTTAATGCACTAAAACACACTATATTGCCCAAATGTTTGATGAAATAAAAAAGATGATCTTAGGCCGAGTACATAGATACCAAACACGACATGCTTTAAAATTTCGCACAAACGCGCATTGGCGACAAACTACATACATTTTTAAAAGCCTTTAAAAGCCTTTACAGGTTACCCCGTTAGATTTACAGAGGAGGTCTACTGCTAAAATTACTGCCCTCGATCTGACTTTCGCGGTGATACCTCACATGCATGGTGCAACTGCTGTTTACATATGACGCCAGACCGACGCTTGCGTTCGCCATTGGGCAAGAGCAGGGCAGGACAGGGGTGCTTTTTTTTTTATTATTAATTTTGCTTTTTTAGTTTATTTTTAAATTGGTCCTTCCATATTTATTTATTTTTTATCATTTTTATTGTTATCTCAGGGAATGTAAATATGCCCTATGATAGCAATAGGTAGTGACAGGTACTCTTTTTTGAAAAAACTGGGGTCTTCTAGACCCTAGATCTTTCCTCTGCCCTCAAAGCATCTGACCACACCAAGATCGGTGTGATAAAATGCTTTCCCAATTTCCCAATGGCGCTTTTTATATCCGGGGGGGGACATTCCCTCCCACTGCTTGTAAAAGCAGTCCAGAGGCTAATTAGCTAATTCCACGGGCAAGCCTCCGTCGGAATTTCGACCGTATGTATGCGGCATTAGGAGCAAAATCGCTCCTCCGCCCCTGCTGCCCCAATGCTTCGGCATATTTGCTTTTTTTTTTTTAACTGTGGTGGTGAAATCACCTCCTACAGCACTGAAGTCGCAGGGATCAGGCCTGTCTCTGCGAACGCTGCAGTTATGTGTGTTGTGTTTTGTAAGTGACAGTGATCGATCGATACTGCACTTGGTTGGCCTGGGCTGGACGGAGGGGCAAAACGCAGGTGCTAGAAGGTATCTGGGCTGATCCCGCTAACACTGCGTTTTTGGGAACCCTAAACTGCTGGGGACGCTAGTATAGATCTGATCAGATCAGATATTGATCTGTTCAGATGCTATACCACTAAGGGATGTGTATGCTTCACGCGTGGGTGTTAGCGTTACTGGCACTAACCTGACGCTGCCTGGGGTGTGACGCAGACCCTCTCTGACGCTAAAACCTAATTGATATCACCCGCCGGGCGATCAGGGGGTTAAACCTTTATTGGGTTATATACGGCGGGTGCCCTGACACTATAAAAAGCAAACTAACTAACCAGCGTCACCCGTAACACTTATATGGTGATCACTGGTGAAAGGGTTAACTAGGGGCAATTAGGGGGTTAAAACCTTTATTAGATAATATATGGGGGTACCTGACGCTATAAAAATCTGCGGCGAACCTAAAAAAAATTACTGGCTACCGATCTGCATCACCGACGCTAAGACAACGATCAGAAAAATGATCGCATAGTGACAGTGGTGATAGGGGGTGAAAGGGTTACCTGGGGGGCGATCAAGGGGGTTAAACCTTTATTAGATAATTTATGGGGGTACCTGACGCTATAAAAACCTGCGGCGAACCTAAAGAAAATTACTGGCTACCGATCTGCATCACCGACACTAAGACAGCGATCAGAAAAATGATCGCTTAGCGACAGTGGTGATAGGGGGTGAAAGGGTTACCTGGGGGGCGATCAAGGGGTTAAACCTTTATTCGATCATTTATGGGGGTACCTGACGCTATAAAAACCTGCGGCGAACCTAAAAAAAATTACTGGCTACCGATCTGCATCACCGACGCTAAGACAGCGATCAGAAAAATGATCGCTTAGCGACAGTCGTGATAGGGGGTGAAAGGGTTACCTGGGGGGCGATTAAGGGGGTTAAACCTTTATTAGATAATTTATGGGGGTACCCGACGCTATAAAAACCTGCGGCGATCCTAAAAAAAATAACTGGCTACCGATCGGCATCACCGACGCTAAGACAGCGATCAGAAAAATGATCGCTTAGCGACAGTGGTGATAGGGGGTGAAAGGGTTATCTGGGGGGCGATCAAGGGGGTTAAACCTTTATTAGATAATTTATGGGGGTACCCGACGCTATAAAAACCTGCGGCGAACCTAAAAAAAATTACTGGCTACCGATCTGCATCACCGACGCTAAGACAGCGATCAGAAAAATGATCGCTTAGCGACGGCGGTGCTAGGGGGTGAAAGGGTTATCTGGGGGGTGATCAGGGGGTTAAGCCTTTATTAGGGGGGGTTAGGGGGCTACACTGGGCCTAAAACTAAATGTAGTGACACTTTTACAGTCACAAATGTCACTGATTGCAGTGATCAGTAAATAAATGGTCACTGCAATCAGTGACACTGTGACTGGGGGCTGGGGGGTGATCTGGGGGGTATATGTGAGCGCCGCATGAGAGATGACATCACTTCCTCCTGCTTCCTCTGCCTGTGTAAACATTACACAGCAGAGGGAGCATTTCCATTCGCCGGGAGCGATCGCGGGGGGTGGCCGGAATCGAATGGCCGCCCCCTCATGTCGGATCGCTCCCCAACGAATACCGACCGCTCACTGTATAGGAGGATCGGACCCCCCAACTGTACAAAGGCAATCACGTACATTGTACGTGATTGTGCCTGTCGGTGCCATTCTGCCGACGTACATATACAGTGAGCGGTCGTTAAGTGGTTAAATGAATATTTCACTTTTATTGTTTCACTTTAAGCATTATTAAAATCACTGCTCCCGAAAAACCGGCCGTTTTTAAAACTTTTTTTTGCATTGATACATGTCCCCTGGGGCAGGACCCGGGTCCCCAAACACTTTTTATGACAATAACTTGCATATAAGCTTTTAAAATTTGTACTTTAGATTTCTCCCATAGACTTTTACAGGGTGTTCCGTGGCTTTTTGAATTTGCCGCGAACACCCCAATTGTTCGCTGTTTGGCAAACGGGCGAACAGGCAATGTTCGAGTCGAACATGAGTTCGACTCAAACTCGAAGCTCATCCCTAATCAGCACTATGGCAGTAGTTTAGAAAGGATGAGAGTGGGTTTACATCCACTTTAAGGAGATATTAGGGAGCTCATTCCTGCATATGATTACATGGATGCACATGAGCTTATATGTGCATATAGCCTTAAATTGTATGTAAACCCAAATTCTATATTATAGTATGTATAGCATCATGCTTCAGTGTATAGAGTTTACATTTTTCCTAAAATGATGGCTGTTGGGCGGCCTTTTTGGGTCTGTGCATGTCTCCTGCAGACCTGATATACAGCCCAACAGTCAACTAAAGGAGTGGACACTGCAGGATGACAGCGCTGATGGTAAATGCAAGGCAACAACTTAGCATTGTCAGCTTGAAACATAAAGAGCTGAAAGTATAAGAGGTGAAAGTAAAAGAAACCCTCAATATTCAGGTTGTCCTCAGAACAGTAATAGAGGGAAAATCTTCCAGTAATGTCACTGGTGATAGCCGGGGATTCCCTCACTTTTCCTCTCACTAATGGTATTGGCTATGGGACAGGAAATTAAGGAAAATCTCCTCAATGGGACACAGATGCAAACACCCCGAAAAGGGGTTAAAACCCTCCCTTACTCTATCCAAAATGGAAAAAAATAAAGTTTTGCCTTTATGTCTACTTTAAAGCGGAGTTCCAGGCTTTTTAGGTTTATTAAAAGTCCCGGTCCCTGGGCGGAAGGAGGAAGTGGGACAGGAAGTCCCACTCCTAACGAAGCCCCCAACCCCCCCCCACAAAAAAATTACATGCCAAATGTGGCATGTAAGGGGGCAAGAAGTTCTTGGGTGGAACTCCGCTTTAAGGACAAAATTTACAGGGAGGTGAGATATAAAACATACTAAAATATAGGGGGAGTATAGGTGTAGTTGGAAACGTCAGGTCCCGTGATTGGATAAATATAGCTTATTTATCCTTTGGAAAGACTATTTAAATTGTGCTACATAAAATGTAGCCATATTTTATATATAAAATAGCCCCCTATTGACTCGTTTATAATACATATCCCTTCCTCAACTCTAGCATTGTAGTAGGAAATATTTTGCCATCTGAATCCGTGATGGTTCTCCTGGGCCAATTAAATATACATCAGCTGTCTTTGATACATTCCTTCCAGGATATTGCCACTGTTGGTCGTATAATTTCACTGTATTGACATATCTACGAACATGTATGAAATGTATTTTTCTGTCTCGTGACTAAGGAAATGTTCACAGAAAATTTTGCATCTAAGAGTGTGGCTTAATACATGTTTAAATATTTGATATACATTATCCTAGTATTTTAACATACTTAAATTGTTTTAACCTTTGTACTATAAAAAGTTTGTCTTTTTTATATATTTCTTGTGGTACCGTTCAAGTCCTGTTTTCTTTAGTTAGTTTTTTTTCTCATATACTAAAATATAGATTTTGAGTTTACAGACACTTTGAAAAATCATGAGAACAGAAGTTAATTTCATTGCAAATTGCACCACTTGGAGCATAAATGAACAAATGTAGTAGTAGTGTTAGCTAGTAAGAATTGGAAATGAAATTTTACCTTGTTCTACTAGTTAATGTGTGTTTGCGTTGTCTACTCAGTACACACAGTTGAGCGCTCACTTTACTGCAGGTACTTCAAAGATGGTTTACAGTGATGTATTTTCTTTATAGCTAATAGCCACTGCAGCAAGCTTTATTTGCAAAAACCTTTTTTCAAAACGTACACTAGAAAATGAATCCGACATGCTTATCTTCTTGTGATAAATCCAAGGCAAAACCTTGACACTAGAGACCAAAGTCAAGGTTGATTTGTTTTGGTTTAATAGTTGATGATTTATCTGGAAACACATCTATGCTTTTATCATCACATTGAAAAGGGTAATCAATTTGATGCATACTGTGTACAGCAGCATTTATTACATCATTTTTCAGCAAACATAGAATGGAATGAGTAAAGTGGTTTGAAAATCTATACACACACCTCCTAAAAATGTTCATCTTTTTTAACTTGTTTGGCAATGTTGATGTCTGCTCTAAAGATGAACAGAAATTCAAATAAAAAGAGAGCTAATGGGAAAGAGTTATTCCCATGGTAATAATGCAGGAACTATGTCCCACCAATCCCCTCTACAACAAGAATAAGCACCTTCATAGGTAGACAATTACAGCAGTAAGAAAGAAGATCCATGGCACCAAACTTGGCAGATCAAATATCCTATAGTCTCAAGAGATGTAATAAACAGAAGCATAAATGCACTCGTTAACCTATCGCTATTGTTGTGTCTGTATTTTGGCTTCAAGGGTGATGGAGCCACATTTCCTATGCAAATGCTAGGAAATTTTCCCTATTTAAAATTAAATTTGTCATGAACGAAATATGTTGGATGCTATTGGAGGTACTGGTTGTCTCTCTATTTTAATGGAAAGTTGAAAACATATATGTAGAGAGGCCTATTGGCCAACAGATTTGTACTTCTGTTCAGCCATTCATGTTGTCAAAACATGCTTGCCAAATAGCATAGCTAGGTTGTTGACCACACTTTTGTCTACTGCAGTTAACCATCACCTATTCACCACCAGACTGCTAGTATCACAACACTGATGGCCAGTTATAAGGATACTTTTGCGAAATGGTTAAAAAAACACAGACATCTAAAAACACTATATATCCATTTAATAAATATTTTATTAATGTGTTTTGGAAGGGGAAGCAAACATATGCAATAATGGGGTCCCTCCCACCTTTAGAAATCACATGTTTAAAATATGGTATATGTAATGCTACCTTTTTAATATGGTATTTGACTATATAAAGAAATTTGTTTATTTGTAATAAAATTAAATAGTAGGCATATAGTATTTTTACTCAAATCCTTTTTTTTCCTGATTGTGTAGCATGCAGTGGCCTGCATTCAGCATATTTGTACCTCAGGATGAGGGATCACTAAGCATAGAATGTATTTTCTCCACCACTTGGTGTTGTGAGTGTTTAATGACCTAGCCAATTAGCATGCTTTTGATGTGTGCTGGGAGGATCCCCATATATTTGTGACACATTTTGTTCTATCACTTCCCTAAGACTGGCCATAGACAGAGCGATTTTCTTTTCCACAGCCACGGGTTGCACAGTCAGTGTTGATGGGGGAATCCCTTCCGCTTAGCCATTGTGTTCACCCAACCGGGGGGTGGGGGGATGCATCCCCACTGGGATAACACAGTGACTATTATTAGCCACTTTAACAGGCGCTAGCAATAATCACATGTAAAATCTAACAGGTTGGTTATACCCAAGTTGATCAATTGATCAACTTGGGTACATTCAGCCTGCACATACATGGTTTGAATCTCAGCTGGTTCCTTCTGAACCGACTGAGATTCGAACCGTCTATGGATGGATTAAGGGTCTTTCAATGTGAGGAGTTCACTGTGAAAGACTTGAGTATATAAAGTGACAAGAGAGAGCTGGATCAAAATTCTAAGAGTCCAAAATAGTTATTTGTTGTAATAGCTCTTAACAAAGAGGTGTAGAACAGCCAATGTATTTTGAGGGTAGCAACACTCTCCCTTCATTAGGACCACAAATTAAAACGGAATACAAAGAATTAAATATTTGCAGAGTCAATGGGGACCAGACATGATACAAAAATAATTCATGGACAAAACCAGACATATTTGGCTCTAACAAGGTCTATAACATGAAAATAATGTAATTAAATATATACATTATATAACTACATAAGGGTTTCAAACAACTGCTATATAAATATGTTGAGAATTTGAAACATTATGTTTAGCTGAGTTCCTCGACAATCATTCTGACACCTATTTTTTTATGCCTATTATCTTCAAATAAGGGGCACAGCCATGCAAACCCATTTTGCACCCAGTTTTGCTAACCTTTATATTGGTTACTACGAAAATGAACCTTCTTCTTTCTAAGACAGATACAAGAGATTTATTGATGATCTCATAATGATTTAGAAAGGTGAACTGCTTGAGATCCTACCATTTATTTAATACCTTCATGAAAACACTTGGGAATTATGTTTTTACCAGCGATATTCACAGATTTTCTATTGAGTACCCGTGTGTTTAGGTGAACACAGATGGGCTAATCACCACCCACTTTTTTTCAGTGTTGATAGCCATAACTATCCTAATTTCAATAGCTGTCACTATTCTCTATAGCCATTTTGATAGGCAGATAAGGAACTGTACTTGTGACACAGACTTTCTAGATCAAGCAAAAGCTTTAAAACAATCTTAGTGTCCAGTGGACCTAGTGGAAAGGGCCCATAAGTGAGCTAATAGTCTATTCCAGGACATGTGCCTTCAAAAAGCCTCTAAAAGGAATACTTTTTTCGCATTTCTAGCTTCGTTACTAGGTTTAATGAACATCTCAAAAAGATCAAGAATATTCTTTCTAAAGATTGGTATCTACTCACCTCTGATCCCCCCCAAAAAATTACCAGCTAAGCTCAGGGTTATTTTTCTTGGAGCTTCCACTCCTAAAATTATCCTAGCTCTTATAGCAATATCCACTACCCATCCACCCACCCATAATAAATCAATGGTTCCAAGAACACCCTCCATATTTGCAGATATAAAATGTGGTATACCTGCATGTTTAAGTTGTCAAACCATTAGCCAAAATACAAGTACCATCATTTCCTACAGTACAAGACTCTCTCATTGTCTTTTACATTATATGGGCCACACTATTCAGAATTGGGAAGCCTCCTGTCTTAAGATGTTCCCGGCCATGGTCTTATGCCTCCTCCATGTAAAATGCATGATTAATAGTCCTGAATTGTACATGATGACATAGGGACTGCATATAGCCCAAAGGGTCAGTGAGAAGAAAACAGCACTGGAGCCTGCGGGTCCTTAAAAGGGAAAATACCACTCATCCTCCTACTCCCTCGCCTCTAACAGATTTGCTGTGTGTTTTTTTTTGGGGGGGACAGGTACCTTTTAGGCAAGGATGATGTCAGTTTATCCCTTCCAACCCCAACCCACAGTCTCCTGGCACATATCACATATTCCAGGAGGCTGTAGGACCAGTCTTATACTGCTTTGAGCAGTGGGGAGCCAGACATCAGGAAGTCACAGTTTTGTCCCACATCAAATATGGCGGCCCTGGGGATCCAAAACCTGGCAAAGAATTGGCTCCGGGGAAGACAGTGCTGTACTCCATGGGCTAGTAAGTACTTGCTTGTTTGACTTCCACTTTTTTTAAAACAGGAGTAACATTCCTCTTTAAGACAAATATCACATTCTCTTCCGCTCCTCCTAGAGCTAACACACATTTTCTTCCCCCCATCCTGAAAGTTGGCTTTATAGAGCATAGCAATTTAAAACCTTTTTTTGACACACAACAACAAAGATTAAAATCTCCTCAAAGCTGCTATTATTGGAGATATTCCTGAATCAAAATATTTTAATAGATTCAATAAGCTATGCAGAATGCTTAGACATTGTGTATACATAGGGGTTGATTTACTAAAGGCAAATATTCAAATGTTCAATTTGCAAAGGAATTTTCACTTTACAAGGGAAAATTTCCTTAGCTTAGTGAATGGGGTGAAGCTCTGCTGACTTCCATCATCCAATTATGCGCAAGCAAAAATAATTCCACCCCCCCCTTCCCATGATTGGGTATTCTTCACAAAATAAATTTTCACTGCATTTACTAAACTAAGAGAAATTTCTTTGCATAGTGAAAATTCCCTTGCAATGAAAACGGCTTATTTGCCTTTAGTAAATCAACCTTATAGACTAAATATACTGCTTCAAGATGGTCTAAATGAGTTTATAGGGACCTTCTGACATATCCCCAAGCATTCAGTCATCCTGTATATTTACATACTTGTCAATTCTACTGGGTTCATCTTCTCTCATATCATTAATATCATTCTTTCCTTACATCACAGCATGCTTTTTCCATTTCATTTATTTAGCATTTGCATCAATTCACAGTTCCTTTTCTCCTTTCTTCCCCGCAAGTCTTTTTTTATTTCATCCATTTTTTAATAATTTACAACATTTACAATACTTCACAGACTGTTTGCCCTTTGTAGCAAAAATGTGTAATTTATTTAGTCTATAAGGCAGCTTCTTACTACCTTAACGTGTTAGTTACAAATATTAGTTAGAAATATAATCTCTTTCTGTTGTTTGTTACCAAACATATCTGTTATTTCATTTTAGTCTGGGTAGTACATTCTCTTGCATACACTACTCATCTGGATTTTTTAAATATCGAATTAGGTTACACCTATTGCTAAATGTTTTTTCAATATAAACTATTCTTATTTCTATTACTCTTTTAGTCATCATTATGCATAATTGTCATAGGTTTCCATGTAGTTTCTGTTCAACATCAATTCACTTTTCTCCTTTTGTCTTTGGTTATACCCACTTGTCTCCTGTTGCACACAGGTTAATTTAAGCAGCACAGTGGTGTAGTGATTAGAACTTTCACCTAGCAGCAAAAAGGTTGCTGGTTCAAATCCCAACCATGGCATTACCTGCCTGGAGTTTGAATGTTCTCACTGTGCTTGTGTGGGTTTCCTCCCATAACTGTTATTAGTTTTATACACTTGTTTCAGATTATGGCTGCGTAAATCATCTCATGAATTGACTTGTTCCAAATAGATATACCTAAAATATGGAGACGTCAGCTAAACATAAAGTTTCAAGTTATCAACATAATATATCTTATGTAATAGCTTTGAATTACTTTATTTTTTTTTAACCACTTCAATACCATGCACTTATACAGCTTCCTGCCCAAGCCAATTTTGAGCTTTCAGCACTGTTGCAATTTGAATGACAATTGCGCGGTCATGCTACACTGTACCCAAACAAATTTGTTATCATTTTGTTCCCACAAATAGAGCTTTCTTTCGGTGGTATTTGATCGCCTCTGTGATTTTTATTTTTTGCACAACAAATAAAAAAAAGAGAAAATGTAAAAAAAACTAAGTTTTTCTTTGTTTCTGTTAATTTTTTTTGTAAATAAGTACCTTTTCTACTTCAATGACGGGCACTGATAAGGCGGCACTGAAGGGCACTGATAAGGCGACACTGATGGGCACCGATGAGGTGGCACCAATGAGGTGGCACTGATGAGGTGGCACTGATGGGCACTGATGATGGGCACTGATAGGCGGCACTGATGGGCACTGATATGTGGCACTGGTATGCGGCACTGATGGGCACTCATAGGTGGCACTGATTGGCACTCATAGGCGGCACTGATTGGCACTCATAGGCGGCACTGATTGGCACTCATAGGCGGCACTAATGGGCACTTATAGGCGGCACTGATGGGCACTTATGGGTGGCACTGATAGGTGGCATGGACGGACACTGATAGGTGGGCACAGATTGGCATGGATGGGCACGGATGGGCACTGATAGGTGGCACTGATGGACACTAGTAGGTGGCATTGGTGGCACTGGTGCCCAGCAATGTCAGCCACCACACATTGTGAAAGTGCCAGTCAGTGCCCATTTGTGGGCACTGATTGGCATATTTTTTTTATGTTTTTATTTTATTTTTATTTTTTTACTACATGTGGATGGCCATGGGGGCCATCCACATGATTGGGGCTTCCCTGGTGGTCCTGAGGGGCTTCCCTGGTGGTCTAGTGTGGGTATCCGAGGGGGGGCTGCGCTTATAAACAATCAGCGTGAACCCCCCCTGTCAGGAGAGCCGCCGATCGGCTCTCCTCTACTCGCGTCTGTCAGACGCGAGTGAGGAAGAGCCGATCAACGGCTCTTCCTGTTTACATTGTGATCAGCCGTGATTCAACACGGCTGATCACGTGGTAAAAAGCCTCCGACGGAGGCTTTTTACCGAGATCAGTGTAGCGGTGGGTCAGACTGACCCACTGCTCCACCGATCGCCGCGATGCGCGCCCCCCGGGCACGCGGCGGCTGTTATCCCGCAGGACGTCATATGACGTCCAGTGTGGATAACTGAACCACTTCCCGGACGTCAATCTGCTATTGACGGGGCGGGAAGTGGTTAAAGTACATGCTATCATTCAGACCTTTTACAATAATTTTTTTTTTTTCACATTACTTGTCTTGTTAGAATTTTATATTACTGGTTTTGTTTTATGAATGCATTTTGTATCATGTCTGGATCCAATTTGTTCTGAAAATATGTCCTTCTTTGTATCGCTGTTACTTTAGCCTAGGTTCACACTATGAATTGCATATGAATCGCATTCCTGTACAATTTACATGCGATTAAGTGCGGTGCGATTTGAGCCATTTTATTTTAAATGGCTCAAATGGAACTGCATCCGCACCAAAATCATGCATGGAGCAATTTTGGGAACACACTGCAACCGGAACGCAGGTATTTACTTTACTTCCTGATCATAACAGCAGGGGTGGAAAGGAAAAGTAAGCATATGCTTGGAAAAGGTTGGATAATTAAAGCAAACTTGTTACTTTGCTTTAAACAAACAGATTTCATTAAGTTAAAGTAGAACTACAACTTTTAGGCTTTATTATTTTATAACGACTCCTACTTGCAAACGGAGGGAGACAACAGGAAGTGAGAGGAAATCTACCCCTTGGAAGGGAAATTCTCTTCTGTAAGAGTTAATATGAGAAAAGAGTGTTTCCACTGATGCTTTATCACCAATCCTTGTTTCCCTAAAAACCCAAAATTTTCTAAATCTAATTGTCATTGGGACAGAAAGTGAGGTGAAATCTTCTGAACAGGGGCACAGACAGGAAAACAAATGTTACAGGGGTGATAACCCTTCCCTATGTTATCCAAAAATAGATTTTTTAGCTGGAGCTAAACTTAAAAAATGTACCTGTTCCAAATTACAAACATATTTAACTTAAGAACAAACCTACAGTTCCTATCTTGTTTGTAACCCGGGGACCGCCTGTATACTGCTGTTCAGAGTATATAGGGCCTGGGGGCCCCACACCTTTAATTTTTAAAATTTGGGTGCGGGGTTCCCCTTAATATCCATACAAGACACAAAGGGCCTGGTAATGGACTGTGGGGGGGGTACCCATGCCATTTTTCTCAATAACTTTCATCTATGTTACCGGGACCCAACATTACATTACAGCCGCAAGCAGTTCTAATTTACTTTTATTCCTTTAGAAATGTCATTTTGTGCAGGGACTGTTCTAAACACGGGAATAACATACCACTTTACAGGCATACTATAGACAGGTATGAAATTTAAGGGAATATTTCACTTTTATTTTTTCACTTTAAGCATTATAAAAATCACTGCTCCCGAAAAAACGCCAGTTTTTAAAACTTTTTGTTGCATTGATACATGTCCCCTGGGGCAGGACCCAGGTCCCCAAACACTTTTTATGACAATAACTTGCATATTAGCCTTTAAAATTAGCACTTTTGATTTTTCACGTTCGAGTCCCATAGACTTTAACAGTGTTCGAATGTTCGCGCAAACTTTCGGTCCGTTTGCATGTTCTGCCGCAAACCGAACCGGGGGGTGTTCGGCTCATCACTAATCCTGATGTATTTACCGTCAATTTAAATTATACATCTAAAGCTGTAAAATTCTGTCTCCAACTTGTGGAAAAGTAGAAATCCACACAATAGAGTTGACAACATGTTCAGTTTGCAAAGTGAATTTTGGCTCAACTCAGTGAAATAGGTGAAGCTGTGTTGACTTCAATTAACCAATCATATGTGAGCAAAAAAAACGTTTTTTTACATTTTCCTTACATGTGATTGGGCATTTTTTTCATTTTTTATTTTTTTGCTAAATGTACCTTACTCACTAAGCTAAGTGAAAATGCACTTTGCAAAGTCATCCTTCTCTACCCCTGTAGTAAATTTTCTATTAGTAGTAAAGTGCCCCAATGGGCACTTTATACAAATAGACACCAAAATGTTTTCTTAGTCCTATAATTTTTCTTTAGACAAAACTTAAAATACACAATGTTCAAATTATGTTATGATAGGTTAACATAGAGTACACACAGTTTCCCCTACTTCTTTCCTTTCCTTAATTTGTTTTACTATTTTTGAGTTTCTTACTATGACTGTGAAATGTATTTTTGAACAAATATTGAATGTATCAAAAAAGCTAGCATTATTAGTTTTTCCCTGGGAACCTTTGAATCTGTAAAGTGCCCTGATTTCATTTTTATTAGGTTAAGTAGAGCTTTGTACAGTGATATGGCTATTCACGTTTGTTCAATTTTTTAATGTCTTACATACCTGAATAACCAGTAATGTCCATTGCTTTTAGATTCCTACATTTTATTACTGTTAAGGTCAAGCGTCCGGCCGTAGGTAGATAACACAGAGAGAACATGATTTCTCCAAGGTCCACACTTTCCTTAAAATAGAAAATGAAATCAAAGTTATCAAATAAAATAAAAAAAAGATTAAAACTGCTATGTGACCAGCTTTTTGGAGTACATTGGCATTAGGCAGATGATTTTACCCAGATTATATTTAAGTTTGTCTCTTAAGTTTGTATTTCAGGAACTGAAATGTCAAGGGTCCTCTGATGCCCCAGGAGACCACAGATAAAATATTAATAATAAAACATCACTAAGGTTATAGCAACAAAGCACCTTCTGTTTAACATTCGGAGTAAGGCAGACTTCTAAATAAACTTTGTAAAGGTATATAAAAAATTCAAGACATCAATCAATACACTCATACAACAGATTCAGATTAGAGCCAGAGAAAACTGGCAACTAACATACTGAGAAATGTTAAACGCATTCTATTTGTTGGAGAAGGAAAATCACTCTTATTTTATCAAAAACTTGAAAGCAACTTTACTTATCAAAACAATAACAAAAACTGTGCTTTGCTTACTTGTATAGTTTAGCCTTATTTTTAAAGGCACTTACCCTTCTTGCTTCCTGCACTACCAATCTTTGCTTTATTGAGTGCTACGGCTGCTAAAGAACCCTTTACATCAGACATGCTTTCCCTGTGAGCTGTGCTTCTGACCACTACTGTGTCTTTTAATTATGTATTGCCTACAAAGGTACCACAGAGCACAAAAGGTGACCAGCTTTAAAGAAAGCACAACTCCAAGAAACTTGACAATTCTTCTATGCAGCTAGGCTGCAGCTGCACTGCAAGGGTTAACTGCTCATTTAGGTCTAAGGGACATGGAAAGCTAGATCTACTTACCCTATTTTCTGATCCTCCACACCTTTAGACTGGTCCCCACAACATCTTTTCCCCCATGCTCCAGTGGTCTAAGGTCTTGATGTTATCAAGAGACCAATGCATGGTTCATAGCAATGAATTGAATGTGAGGACATTGAGGAACAGTGCACTGCCGGGGAAGCATAGGATCAGCTAAACAAAACAGCTTTTCCACTTTCAAGACATCAATTAACAGTAAATCCTTGCAGGATGGGCACGGTCCCAATGCAAGGGATAATTTTCAAGTTGGGCTTTAAAATATAGCACTACTCCCCTTAGAGACCACTATAATAACTGCTTCTTTCCCAAAATATTGCAGATGCTACAATTCACACAGGCAACAGTCTATTCATTCTGGCTCCATTAAACAGTCTAGGGGATGTGATTTTATAATTTATTGCTTGTAGAACTTGTAACAGGAGAGGGGTTGGGGTGGTATGGGATACTCCAGAAATGCTGACTGGTAACAAGAGGACACAATTCACGGTGTTAAACTTCTTTTAGCAGTCTTTAAACCAGTAACCAAAGGGAACCCCAGAACTGAGCCCATGTAGGAGCAGTCTCAAAGAAAGAGCTACCACTGTCCCCCAAAAGTAGAACAGCACACAATTACTTGATTCTTGAGCTTGGATCAGTACTCACAATTTCCCATGGCAGCTACACACCTCCCAACTCACCGCAGGCACTCTTCAGTGGGTCCTCCAGACCAAATCCCTTGAGACTGAAAACTTCCCCAACAGGAGTAAACCCCAGCTTTGCTCAGACCCCACACTACTTATGTTCTCCTCCAATTACCTACTGGGCACATCTCTCCAGGGATTAGCTGAAGCACAATAAATATTCAGACTGCCTATTTGACTTTCCCAGCCCTCTATGTTCTGGAAGCCTCCAGAATCTAAGGAGAAACAATCAAACCTACAGCCTGTGAAATCTAGAACAGCCCAAAGAAACCAATAGCTGCTCCAATGACTACAGAGGAGCCAAAAACTAAATTTACCTAGCATCCCATAGTAGGAGGGTGTTACTAATGTAAATCTGAAGTTTTCCCATGATAGACATAGCAACAAATGATTTTTTTATAGGAGATACCATAGGCAGGCTGTACTCACCTCACCAGCATGTGACAGTGCATGGATCCCAACTAATCTTTCAGAAAACTAGCATTGCAATAAAGGAAAGGGGAATGGTATATTATTCCCAATACTTGGAAAATACTTTATATTATGGGGATGTGGTGGATAAACACAGCAGCTAATGTGAGGAAGGTAGGTAAAACCTGCCTATGCTGTTACTCTGCCAAATACTGGCAAGACAGAAGTTTGCTTTAAAACAATGTTGAAAAATAGCTATGAATTTCACAATAGGTTTTGTTTAGACCTCTACAACAGGTAAATGCTAATTGAATGGTCATTATGGATGCAAGAAAAAGTCTTATTATTTATTATTATTTATTATTTTGCAGACATGTTTACCAAGATCCCCCTTTCATTGTTCAAATAAACTAAATCCTAAATGGCAGATTTTTGCTTTGTTATTATTATAATAAACTAAGAGTAAATTGAAATTGATATGAAACATGGAACATTGAGTAACATTGAGTAATATAATGTGGTCATTTAATTCAAAATTAAATAGCTGCATCAGCCAGCAAAATTAAACTGCACAATAATCAATGCATAATATATTATAGTTAGGAAAAATGTGTTTACAGTACTTTTAAAAAAGTCACATAAAATACTAGCTGGCTTAAAGGTGTGCAGCTAGGAACTGCTAATAAATTCTTTCTTTCCAAAATGCTATTGCAGAGAATAGGGTAGTAGAAAGGGTTGCCACCTCATCCTTTTCAATCTGAAGACATATGACTTACACAGACACTGTGGCTAAACTCAGACAAGGCACTGAGTAGATCTAATTAATGCATTAGGCTTAGTTCCCACTAGTACAATTTCAGATGCAACTTGGGTTGCACAGAATCGCATGACAATGGAAATCACATATTTTTCAATGGTGCCCATTCGCATCAATGCAACTCAGCATGGCAATATTTTGGAAAAGATTCCTGTACTACTGAGGAGCTATTCCAGCTTGATTTTGGCCCCATAGAATATGCAAACCAAGTTGTACCACATAATCGCACTGAAAGTCGCATCAAAATCGGATCGCAGCAGTGTGAAGCTAGCCTTATTCAGAATGTGAATAATTCATAAGTGTTTAGTTCACAACTCTAGACAGTAGGAGTACTTATCTGACACTCAGAAGAAGATCATTCTATACAGCAAGATATGCAAGAAGCAATGTGTACAATGCAGAAACTCAAAAATACTAGTTTTAATTAACCTTACCTAAAGCATAATTATGTCAAAAACCTCTGGATAGCATTGAAAGGGTTAGGATCTCTTTAAGGTTTTAAAGTGAATGCAAGCCCATTATAATAATATCGTGAAGATAAGCATGAAATACCAAGTTATCAATAACTGTGCAGAGATTTCACACTGTCCAATAGTACGGCAGAGCTCATTTGCATTGTGTGACATTTCCCGCATACATCACTGCATGACTTCACCTTCTTTTTTCATAGGGACGCAAAGAGCAAATTGGAATTCACATGGCCACCTGATGTCATTTATTTACCAGCAAAAACATTTAGACATCAGTAAAGATAAAAAAAAAAGGACATCAAAGTACCGTATATACTCGAGTATAAGCCGAGTTTTTCAGCCCTTTTTTTAGGGCTGAAAGTATACCCCTCGGCTTATACTCAAGTCAGTACCTGAAAATCGTGAAATTCTGCCGCCGGCGTCCATTGTTTAAATCTAGCGCCTTTCTCCCTGTCCCTTCCGCGATAGGCGTTTCCAGCAAACACTTGTGTTGAGTGTTGTGCCTATCACGGAGGTCCTCTTGTCCGACGTCCGTGATTGGCGAAGCACTGAACACAGTGCCTGCTGGGAAACGGAGTCGGAGAATGAGAGGACCTCCGTGATAGGCGCAACACTCAACACAGTGTTGCGCCTATCACGCCTGTAATTCCGCGGCCGGCGTCCATTGTTCAAATCTCGCGCCGTTCTCCCTGTTCCTTCCGTGATAGGCGCAACACTCAACACAGTGTTTGCTGGAAACGCCTATCATGGAAGGAACAGGGAGAACGGCGCGAGATTTGAACAATGGACGCCGGTCGCGGAATTACAAGATTTTGAGGTACACTGACTCGGGCACAGGGAGGCTGCAATGGACACAGTAAGGGGGCACAGTGAGGTGACAATGGGCACAGTGAGGTGAAAATGGGCAGTGAGGTGGCACAGTGAGATGGCAATGGGCACAGTAAGGGGGCACAGTGAGGTGGCAATGGGCAGTTGGGCAGTGAGGTGGCAATGTGCACAGTGAGGTGGCAGAGTGAGATGGCAATGGGTACAGTAAGGTTGGGCAATTGGCACAGTGAGGTGGCAATGGGCACATTTCCTCCCCTCGGCTTATACTCGAGTCAATACGTTTTCCCAGTTTTTTGTGGTAAAAGTAGGTACCTCGGCTTATACTCGGGTCGCTTATACTCGAGTATATACGGTAATGTTTTCTTTAATAAAATATCACTGGTGAAATAAATATATAATAAATACATTTTCATGATCATTTGCTAAGGTAGTGTTTATATTGATTGACAGCCCAGACCCACCCTGGAGTCAGCATCAATGTGATCCTCTTGCAAACTTTCAGAACTGTTAAAAACATTTAACTTCTAGTAATATATATTGAGTTAAAACATAAATGAAAAATATATATGTTGTATTGCAAGCAAGGGAAGCGCATCTTGTGGGGGCCTCTGTTGATCGCTATATTGGGGTTGCCCCGCAATCAGATGAACAGTGTCATATGGTATAATTTCAAGTGGAGAAAGTAAGCAATGAATGGATTCTATCAGGGGAAGAACGGGGACATGTGTGGAATTATAGAACATTGGAGGGAGAAATACCAGAATCAAACAGGTATTTATTAAATAAGAATATACTAATGAAGAAAAAACTCTTTCCCTTCATAAAAAGAAATGCTTGTATTTCTGTCTGTGTTTCCATTAGAGAGATTCTGCATTGCCTCCTATCCTGGTGACTATGAAGAAAGCGATGGGAAATATTTTTGTTTTCAGTGCGATTAGTTTTAGCACAGTTTTTAGTGCAATGACCCATGTGAATAATAGTTAATTAGGTAAACATGCAGCGCTAAAAATCATATGATATTGCACATATGATAGGAAAAGGAAATCCATATAACATATGATGGAGAGAAAGATGAAAAATCCCCACACCAATCTTCCGTGCACAGGTAAAGCACACCATCGTGCTCACAGCGGGTCACCTTACCAGATGAATGGGGCCCTCAACCTATACAGTGGCCTTCAGAGCGAGTGAAAAATATGTTATGTCATCCGACCAGTCCAGGACACCTGACGGAGCGACGATGACCAGCCTCCCGGATATCTGACCAAAAGAATCAGATTGACCTCTGCAAGATCCAACCTGCAATCATTCATTCGATAGAAGCTCACCAAATGGTAAAAACAAGAGACACTTCGATAGTGAAGGACGTTTTAAAAATATGTAAAGCTTTATTGTAGTGTACTTACAAAAATTATACTGTAAAACAGCATTCCAATCGATCAGTACAAAGAGGCCACGGCTAGATAGCGTGCTTGCGTCATTTAGCTTTAGGCCTCGCTTCAGCGCGTTTCATCATCTACTGACATCATCAGAGGCGTGGCCTACTGACTCAAGCACGCCTATAAATACATTACAACTGGAAGTTGGTAAACCGGATATGACATACCTGGAAGCGGTTCGCACCAGAACCTGCGAACGGACCGAAAGTTTGCATGAACTTTAGAACCCTATTAAATACAATGGACGCGAATGTTCAAAATAAAAATTTCTAATTATAACGGCTAATATGCTAGTTATTGTCCTAAAAAGGGTTTGGGGACCAGCGTCCTGCCCCAGGGGACATGTATCAATGCAAAAAGACGTTTTAAAAACTGACGTTTTTTCGGGAGCAGTGATTTTAATGATGCATAAAGTGAAAAAAAAGTGAAATATTCCTTTAAATATCGTACCTGGGGGGTGTCTAAAGTATGCCTGTGAAGTGGCACGTGTTTCCCGTGTTTAGAACTGTCCCTGCACAAAATGAAATTTCTAAAGGAAAAAAAGTCATTTAAAACTGCTTGCGGCTTTAATGTAATGCCTGGTCCTGGCAATATGGATGAAAATCATTGAGAAAAAAGGCCCTATATACTCTGAACAGCAGTATACAGGCGGTGCAAACAAGACAGGGACTGTAGGTTTGTTCTTAAGTAGAATCTGTTTGTAATTTGGAACAGGTAAATTTTTTAAGTGTAGCTACAGCCAAAAAATCTATTTTTAAGCTTTTTGGAAAACACAGGGAAGGGTTATCACCCCTGTAAGATTTGTTTTGCTGTCTGCGCACCTGTTCAGAAAATTTCACCTCACTTTCCGTCCCAATGACAAATGTTTTTTGAAAATTTGTTTTTTTTATTGAAACAAGGATTGGTGATAAAGCATCAGTGGAGAGGAGACACCTTTTTCCCATATTAACTCTTACAGGAGAGAATTTCCCTTCCTAGCGGTAGATTTCCTCTCACTTCCTGTTGTCTCCTTCCGTTTGCAAGTAGGAGTCGTTTGTAAGTTGGATGTTTGAATGTAGGGGCCTGCCGTATATACTCTGCAGAAATTTTGCCCTCAGGTGTTGGTGTTGCCACAACACTGTAAGTCCTCACAGTCCTCACAGTTACTCTTGGTGGGCGCAGGAATGTGCCCAGCTGTAAAATATTAGATTAAGAATTGTAATTACATGACATTGTTGAACAGTGGTATGAAAAATTGGGCCTTTGGTGGTGGTGCTGGTGCCACAACACTGTAAGTCCTCACAGTTACTCTTGGTGGGCGCAGGAATGGGCCCAGCTGTGAAATATTAGATCAAGAATTGTAATCACATGCCCCTGTTGAACAGGGTCAGAAAAATTGGGCGTTTGGTGGTGGTGCTGGTGCCAAAACACTGTAAGTCCTCACAGTTACTCCTGGTGGGCGCAGGAATGGGCCCTACTGTTAATTATTAGATCAAGAATTGTAATTACATGCCCCTGTTGAACGGGGCATAAAAATTGTGCCTTAGGCACTGGTGCCACAACACTGCAACCCCTCACAGATACTGTACTTGGAGCGCAGCAATGAGCCCTGTTGCAAAGTATTGCATCAAAAATTGTAATTACACACCCCTGTTAAACAGGGGCAGAAAAATTGGGCCTTAGGCACTGGTGCTGGTGCCACAACACTGCAACTCCTAACAAATCTAACAAATACTGTAGTTGGAGCACAGCAATGAGCCCTGCTGCAAAGCATTGCATCAAAAATTGTAAATACACGCTCCTGTTAAACAGGGGCTGAAAAATTGGGCCTTAGCCATTGGTGGCGGTGCCCAGAACCAAAAATGTTCTTTCAAGCTATTAGCATGATCATTGAGGACGAAGAGGATAGTCACTCAGCATAACAGGATAGTCACTCAGCCATCAGCATAGGCAGTCTTGAAGGGATCTGACATTTAAAAAAAAAAATATTCGGTTACATCAGCATCAGGTACTTGGTAGCTGGTGCCTGGTGGTGATCCAAGACTGATTCATTTTTATGAAGGTCTGTCGATCGACCGAGTCGGTGGACAGGCGCACCCTGTGATCGGTTACAAAGCCTCCAGCAGCACTGAATGTGCGTTCCGAAAGAACGCTGGATGCAGGACAGGCCAGTACCTCAATTGCATACTGTGCAAGCTCTGGCCAGTGATCCATCCTCAAGACCCAGTAACCCAGAGGATTTTCGGTGGGAAAGGTGTCAAAGTCTGATCTTGCCCCTAGGTATTCCTGCACCATGTAAACCAGACGCTGGCAATGGTTGCTGGAAGCGATCATACCTTGGGGCTGCGTACTAAAAAATTGTCTGAATGCATCGGTCAGACGGCCACCTTCTCCACCTGTTACTTCTTTGACTGACTAGAGCCTCAGCAACACGTTGTCCAGGACCAGGAATTTGTAACCTCCCAGTCTCTGGGAACGCGTTGCACAGACCTTTCTGCAAGGCCTCCCGAAGATGCTTCATCCTCTGCTCCCTCTGCGATGGCAAGACAAGGTCCGCAACCTTACCCTTGTAACGTGGATCAAGGAGGGTTGCCAGCCAGTAATGATCATTCTCCTTGATCGCACGAATATGAGGATCCTTCCGCAGGCTTTGCAGGATCAGGGAGGCCATGCAGCGTAGGTTTGCTGAGGCATTCGGTGCGGAGTCCTCTGGGTCACTGAGGACGACATGATCCGCAGCCACCTCCTCCCAGCCACGTGCAATTCCATGGGTGTCTTGGGACTGTAATTGATCCCTTGAAGACTGCTGCTGATGCTGAGTGCTAGGCTCCACCTTCATGCTGACACAATAATCCTCCTCCTCCGCCTCTTCCTGAGTGATAGCCGGGCCAGCAGGAATACTGTCTGGATAAAGGGGGCCTTGAGAGGTAAGGAAGTCCTCCTCTTCCTGCCTCTGTTCTGCCTCAAGTGCCCTGTCCATTATTCCACGCAGCGTGTGCTCCAACAGGTGGACAAGAGGGACAGTGTCACTGATGCATGCACTGTCACTGCTCACCATCCTTGTGGCCTCCTCAAAAGGTGCCAGGACAGTGCATGCATCCCTGATCATGGCCCACTGGCGTGGGGAAAAAAATCCAAGCTCCCCTGACACTGTCCTGGTGCCATATTGCAACAGATACTCATTGAAGACCCGCTGCTGCATGTGCGTCAATCACCTCTGAGCCTGCCACTGCAGAGCTGACAGAATCTCTGCCCCAGTGTGGCTCCTGTCCCCCAAGCACACCAGCTCAAGCACCGCATGGCATCTTTTTGCCTGCGTAATTGCATAGCCCCTTGAACGCCTACGGAGCACTGCTAGTTTCGAGGACAAAGCAATGGTAGAGGCCATGGAGGAAGAAGAAGAGGAGGGGGTGGAGGAGAGGGGTGTGTCAGAATCACCAGTAGTAACATTTTGGAGGCGTGGTGGCGGAACAACCTCCAACACTACTGCACCTTGTCCTGCATCCTTCCCAGCTGCCAGCAGAGTCACCCAATGCGCCGTGAAAGATAGGTAACTTCCCTGTCAATGCCTGCTGGACCATGGGTCAGTGGTAATATGCACCTTACCGCTGACCGCTCTGTCCAGCGAGGCCAAGACATTGCCTTCCACATGCCGGTAGAGAGCCAGAATCGCCTTCCGTGAGCAAAAGTGGCGTTTGGGAACCTGCCACTGAGGAACCGCACATTCCACAAACTCACAGAAGGGAGCAGAGTCTACCAACTGAAAAGGCAGCAGTTGAATTGCAGTTGAAGTGCTAGCAATTTTGCCAAGCTAGCATTCAACCGCTGGCCATGTGGATGGCTGGGAGCGAACTTCTTTCGGCGATGCAGCAGCTGGGGCAGGGAAATTTGCCTGCTACAATCGGACGTCGGTGTACCGATAGCAGATTGTCCGCAAGAACTTGGCTGTGACACACCTAATCCTACACCTTCATTCCTCTCAGTGCAGGTTTCAGAGAGGACCGAAGGTATAGTGGGGTTAGAGATCCCAGCTGATGAGGAGTGTCACAGATCAGCTGCGGAGCTGATCTGTGTCTTACCTATACTGCTGTAGGCCGGCTGGCACCTGTTGTTCCACTAGCTTGTGTTCAGCTCTGGCTGCACTCTGCAGCTATGGGTGTCGCCGGCTTCACCTATGGCTTAATATATTCTTCCTTCCTGCTACTTCCTGTCCAGCCTCCCATGTGCCTCACTATTTAAATTGCACTCAGATCAGTTTCTGGTTGCTTGAGCAACACTTGTTTCAGGGCTCCCTGCTTGTAACCTACTTAACCAGACTTCTTGTGTACCGAAACGGCTAGTCCTCCTGTTTACGCTGTCGGCTGCCCGCCCCGACCTTGGCTCGATATCCGTCTCTCCTTTTGCTTTATCCATCCATCCATCCCTCTGTGTCTTCTGGTACTCTCCTCACGAGCAGGGTGAACCTGGGGGTTGTGACCTGGGGTCAGCACGCAGCTAAGCCCAAACCCTCGTGAAGGGGTCCCTGGCGGAATACCGGCTGGCCCTTAGATTCCACGCCCTGGGGGATCCCGTGTCACCTGCTCGCCTGTGGGCTCACTTCAGTACCATTGTGACAAGGAGCAAGTAGAGGTGCGCTTTGTTCTTTGGTGTGGGTCTTTTAGGTAAGCTTGCCAATGGACTGCATGGCAGGTCGACATATGTCTGGTCAAGCACGTGGTGCCCAAGCGGCTGATGTTTTGGCCACGCAAGATATGCTTTAGTCATATGTTGCAAATGGCAACAGTGTGATCTGCTGCACACATCTGAAAAAAGGCCCACACCAAAGAACTTTTGCAATAACGCACAGAGACAGCAGTGCCCTGCACATGCGGAGCTCTGCGGTGTGATGCAGTCAGTGTGCTGCCCTTAAGCTGGCCCCTGGAGGGCATCCTGCCTCGTTGGAGATGTGCCTCCTCCTCCTCCTCCTCTCTCCTATCAGGCACCCACGTGGAGTCAGTGACCTCATCATCCCCTCCCTCCTCATCACTGGAGCAAATCTGGCAGTATGCTGCAGCTGGGGGAACATGACTGCCAGATAGCTGTCCTTGTTGGGCACCCCCTCTCTCTGAGCTCACGTTACTCCCCCCTCTCTCTGGGCTCACGTTACTGCCTTCCTCCAGCTGGGTTCCCTCAACAGAGCCTTCAAAACTCTGGGCATCCTCCAGGAGCATGTACTTAACACTGTGCTCAAACAGTTCGGGGGACTCCTCAAGAGGACATGGTGGGGCTAGGGAAGGAGTGACTGATGCCATTAAGCTGAGGGAATAGGCCGCTTTGGCAGCTGCTTTGCCAGACAAAGTACCCTGAGCCTGGGTGAGAGAGGACCAGGAGGATGAGGACGGCTTGGTCATCCACTCTATCAAGTCTTGGTCATGTTGCGGCTCAACATGGCCAGCTGCTGAAAAGAAGGACAAGTGTGTCCCACGGCCACGTGCTGATGAGGATGCACCGTGTCTACGACCAGCAGCACTGTTGCCTCTAGACATAGAGCCTGCTTGCCCTCTTTTATTACCTCATGACTGTCTGCCTCTCCTTGTTTGCCTTCCAGACATACTACTGGCCTGCCAGTGAGATGTAGCTGCACAAAGGTGGGATGTGTATATATATATATATATATATATATATATATATATATATATATATCTCTGTACTGATAATGCAGGTATCAGAATCAACTGCCTGCTGTGGTATTAGTATGGGGAAAGCAATTGTCTTCAGTTAGTTTTAGGTGAAAACTGTGCCAAGAGGGACACAGTACACTGACTGAAAATACTTGCAGCTCTCTGCCTGTGGTTTAATTATGAGAACACCACTATTAGTCACTAACTGTATTCAGGTAAGCTTTAGGTGAACGCTATGCAAAGCACACAGTACACTAAGTGAAACACTGACTGTCTGCAGCTAGCACAATCACCTGCCTGCCTGTCACAGTATAGAGTATAACAGGAATGGATCTAGCTAAACTGAATACAGTGTATAAATATATATACAACACCTAGGATGCATATATATCCTCTACACACTGTAACTGCAGCTAACTGACTCGCCTGCCTGCTCTATCTAACTCAATATAAATGACACTGTCTGTCTCTGTAATCTCTCATTAAACAACTCTAACACACTACACAAGGCCGCCAAGCCGGAGGCCTTATATAGTGTGGGGCGTGTACTAAACCCCCTGAGTCATAATTGGCCAAAGCCACCCTGGCTTTGGCTAATTACGGCTCTCCGTTTTTTCTGCGCTGTAATTGGCCAAAGCATGCGGGTCATAGTGCCTGCTTGGCCAATCATCAGCCAGCAATGCACTGCGATGCCACAGTGAATTATGGGCCGTGACGCGCCATTCGAATTTGGCGCGAACAGCCCATAATGTTCACAATTCGACACACAGCCGAACAGCCGATGTTTGGGTCGAACATGGGTTCGACTCGAACACGAAGCTCATGCCTACTGATCACTCAAATGTGCTCCAAATAGTGGAAGAGTTACATCGAGTTTAGCAACCAGATGCAAATAATCTGAACATTTGCAAAAAACCGAAAGGCTGTATCTGACTGGTCGGGTCGCATCCGGATATCACATGTCCGGATAATTTGCATCTGATTGCTAAACGCGATGTAACTCTTCCACTATTTGGAGCGCATCTGAGTATTCGGATCGCTTCCAGGTATGTCATATCCGGGTTTACTAACTTGCGGTTGTAATGTATTTATAGGCATGATTGCGTCAGTAGGCCATGCCTCTGATGATGTCAGTTGATGACTAAACGCATTAGACTGGACCTGACGCTAAATGACGCAAGCACTTGGCCTCTTTGTACTGATCTATTGGAATGTTGTTTTATATTGGAATTTTTGTAAGTACACTACAATAAAGCTTTACATCTTTTTAAAACATCCTTCACTATGGAAGTGTCTCTTGATTTTACCATTTGGTGAGCTTCTATCGAATGAATGATTGTGGGTTGGATCTTGCGGAGGTAAATCTGGTTCTTTAGGTCGGATATCCGGGAGGCTGGTCATCATCGCTCTGTTAGGTGTTCTGGACTGGTCAGATGACATAACATATTATTCACTCCCTCTGAAGGCCACTCTATAATTTGAGAACCCCATTCATCTGGTAAGGAAACCCGATGTGAGCACGGTGGTGTGCTTTACCTGTGCATGAAAGATTGGTGTAGGGATTTTTTATCTTTCTCTCCATCATATGTTATATGGACTTCCTTTACCTATCATTTGTGCAATATCATTTGATTTTTAGCGCTGCATGTTTACCTTTTTATCTTGTATATTTGTGATCAATATTTATTTGCTGGCTGCTATTTGATCTTATTATTTTTCTAGTAGCGCGGATGTACTGTGGGTTTTAAATAATAGTTAATTGGAGTTTTATCCCATACACTAAAGCAGTTCCCCAAAATGTAACTCTCTCCTACAGGGATATAAGATCATCTCTTTAAAACTAGAGCTCCAAACTATCTACAGTATATTGATGTATAGCGGACAACCCAATTGATTGATATGCCACACATGGAAGAGTGGATTTTGATCAGTAGAGTGAAGATACTATCATATCTCTGTATCCACAATGCAAACTCATAATCTGATTGACTGAAATACAATTTAAATCACCAAAGCTTCTCACTGCTGCTGATCGATGTAAAATGATCAATAATTTTCCACCCAGGTATATTGACTCACTTTGACCACATCCAATCTACAATGAGTCTAAATTGAGCAGAAATTATAGCGTATTGATCAGTTAATAAAAATCGAAGTGCGTATGGCCACTGTCATCTTTAAACAAACATGCTTTTGACAGGATGAGAATTCAGTCCCCCTTAACTTCTCGGGAATCACTGTTCTATAGCACAGCAGAGTACCTACATTAAATAACATGTCTACTGATCAGAGTTGGATTTCTTCTTCCATTAAATGAAAGTGGAACTAATGTCCAGTAAATTTTTTATGTTCAGTGGAGGCATGCTAAGTAACGTATAAGTGTAACATTTCCAGGTATTTATTTCCTATTACGGAGATCACAGTATTCACCAGGAAATGCTTTCAGCAGCTTTCTATTAGAAGGAAAGAGACATTTTTTCAAGTATCATCTAGGGTCAGCATCTACTTGCTGAGATGCTGGCTTAAAGATGACACAGTCATGTAATCCTGGTACATGTGCAGTTTGTGGCCATGTTTACGGGATTTGACATAGATTAACCCTCTACTGCAGCTTTTCTCCACCCTGATCACTGGAGGAGAGAAGAGTGAGGAAATTCTTCCTCCTGCTTGCATGAGATTGATGACAACATCTTACCGTTGAGTTTTAGTTAAAAAAAAAAACATGGTGGGTTTGATTTACTAAAGACAAACCAGAGTTTGCATGTGATGTTTCCCTTAGCTTGGTGAAGGTGGTGATAATTCACTACAACCCCTCCCCCTAGCAGTCCAAACCACAAATGACTGGTTGCATTCAAACAAGCTCATCCAGTGTAGCAGAAGCAAATCAGAAGACATAAGTTGGAAATGCCACACACCTGAGCCCAGACACAATACAGAAAAGTTAAGATACGGATTCAGCCTAAGTCCCTCCTGACTACACTCCTCTGACATGTTTTGCGCCACCCATGGGACTTAATCATAGAGAATCTCTATGATTAAATCCCATGGGTGGGGCGAAACATGTCAAAGAAGTGTAGCCAGGAAGAGCTTAGAGTGAAGCTGTGCCTTCAAATTTCCGTATTGCGTGTGGCATTTCAACCTTTTGTCTTCTGTGGTGATAATTAACCTTGAAAAGTGTACCAATCATGTGCGAGTGAAAAAATTATTTGCATGCATATGATTGGTAGACATGTGCATTCGTTTTCGTCTGAATGCATTTTCGTCCGAATTTCGGGTATTTTCGTTATCGTTTTACAAACGATAACGAACGCGCAGAATCCGAAAACTGAAAGATCTGACATAAACAAATGCTTTATTTTAATTTTCATTGCGACAACAGTTCGATATAGATAGGAGATTTGTCATGACGCTGACAATAGTGATCTGTGTCTATCGAACCTGCGGTCGAATGTGCCCAACCTTAGCTATTAGTCCAAGATTATTCTACATAGAGAGAAAAGATTCGACACAGAGAGAAAAGATTCAACATTATAGAGACAATAGCAAAAAAGGTTGAATGTGCCTAACCTAACTCTATTAGTCTAAGATTATTCAACATAGAGAGAAAAGATTCGACATGAAGATTCGACGAAGCAGTCGCCGCGAGCAGACATTTATGGTCAAATGCTCCGCCCATAGGCTATAGAAGAATTCTAATTTTGGTTGACTTAGTAATAATAATTAATAAATATAATTATTACTAGTGTCATACAACATTAGAATTCTACTATAGCTTGTAGGCAGAATATTCGTCCGAAAATGTACGATTGTAGCGTCGTTCAGTTTAGCTGCTCCGTCGAATCTTCTTAGAACATTCGACAGACACCATAAGCCTTCAATGACAGATTCGACCTGAATTATTTCGGATTTTCGGACGAATGTATTTTTTAAGGAAACAAAATAAATAAAATCTAATTTCGGGAGTAACTAAATAAATTTATTTTTCGGCCGAAAACGAAATTCCGAAACAAAATATTTCAGTGTGCACATGTCTATTGGATGATGGAAGTCAGTAAGCTAAGGGAGTATTCCCATGCAAAAGTGAACAGCCTTAAAGTGGTTGTAAACCCACTTTGTAAACAAACACCTACAGGTAAGCCTAGATTAAGGCTTACCTGTAGGTGCATGAAATATCTCCTTAACCTACACGGTTAAGGAGATATTTGCATTTAAAAGCGGCGACGCTGACGTCACGCGCATGCGCATCGGGTTAACCCCATTTACAAATTCAGCTAGGTCGCAGCAATCGACGACGTAGCCGATTTCGACGGCTCACGCACGCATGCGCGGAGTCACGTCTTCGCCGCTCCGGCCAATCACAGCGCCGGAGCGGCGCTGTGATTGGCTGGTGCGGCGATACCCGGAAGTAACATTCCGGCTATCACCGCAGCGATGGATGCGGCTGAAGAGGGAGACGAGGACGGCTTCGGGGGCCCCGATCTAAGGTAAGTGATGCATAATGAGCTATTATGCTAGTCATATTAGCTCATTATGCTTTTCTCTTACAGGTCGTTGGGAAAAAAAATAAAAAATAGTGGGTTTACAACCACTTTAAGTAAATCAACCCCAATGTTTCCAACCAAACCCATTTCGTTCCACGTTTCTTCCAGTTTACAGTGATCAGTAAACAGTGTGAGCACTGCAGACTAGACCCTCACACACTAAAGACCTAGAAAAAAGACCTGAGACCTGAACTGTCCCATGACCAACGTTTTAGGTGATTAGGGCTTTTTAGGTATTTTTTGTTTTAAATATTAAATATATAGCTTAAGTACAAGGGGTGAAGTGGGGAAAAGGGTGTTTTATCCTCTGCAGATCACCTCTAACTAGGGTTTAAAGTGGCATTCTAGTCAAATCTTAACTAAGCCTAAATCTACTCTGACCCCCATTCTAATGCCGCGTACACACGGCCGTTTTTCTCGTCGAAAAAAACGACATTTTTCCCATTCGACGAGAAAAACGATAGTCTGTGGGCTTTCTGTCGTTTTTTTCGATGAGAAAAACTGCATTAAAAACGACGAGAAAAATTAGAACATGTTCTAATTTTTCTCGTCGTTTTTTTTGACATGTTTTCCCTATGGGAAACACTGCCGCGGAGCCCACAGATGGTCGTTTTTCTCGTCAAGAGAAAAAATGACGTGAAAAACGACCGTGTGTGGGGAACAAGCTGTTCCCCCGTTTTAAATTACATTATTCACGGCGGTTTTTTAACCGCCGTGAATAATGATCGTGTGTACGCGGCATAAGACTATTCTATCTACCCTGTAAAAGAAAAGATGTCTATACTCACCTCTTCTGATGCTGCTCTAGTTCGGTCACATGACTGGCTTTCACCACCGGCTTCAATGTAGAGGAGAGGCAGTGACAATGGCTGCAGAGTCTGGGTGATGACCATATCATAGGCTTACTATAGGGCAGCCATTGTTGCTGCCTTTCCTCTACACTGAAGCCACCACTGGAAGCTGGACTGAAGCTGACGCTAGGAGCTGGTCTTGTGACCAGACTGGAGAAACTTCAGAATAGATAAGTATAGGTATCTTTTCTTTTACAGGGTAATAGTCTTAGAATAGAGGTGGGAGTAAATTTGGACTTAGGATATGACTGGAATTCTACTTTAAGTGCTTCTTTTTAACAATCGAAGGTACAGTTTAAAAAAAAAAATAATGTTGCTGTTTTGCAAAGTGTCAGGAATTTATTTGCACAAAAGGCTCACATTAAGCATCTAAACCTCTTACATTTTCTATGTTGCCCCCCTCTACATACCCCAAGTATGATCACATACAATGTCATATTGTACTGCATGTACGGCCATTACCACAGCTTCTGAGCCCTGGCCGGAACTTTACACTTTTATATTAATGCTTAGCAGTTATGGGAATTTGTTCTTCACTATTTGCCTTCTCATCTTCCATGAAGTCAACCTAAATAGCATTGCTGACAGTCAGTGACATGCTCACAGCAGTGCTAAAGTAAAGAGAGGCTTTAAACTCTCTATAGGAAACCACATCAAATTGGAATGCTTATTTTAATAATTAGTTATAACTATTTCACTAGTTAATTGGAGGTTGGCAACTTTAAGACAGGTCCTTGAAGATAAAAAAGATGTCTAAGTTGAATTTATGGCAAATAAAAAAAATAAAAAACTAAACTGTTAGCAGACTAGAAGCACTGCAATAACTGTGATTGATAAAAGGGAATCCGACATCAAACATTCAGAAAAGCTGATTTTCGCTCACCCTGCTGTGATAACGCTATAAAATCCACATTTTTGTAAAAGCACTTAGACAATTTATGACTTACTGACTGACAGTAACTCTGCTGCACTGAATCACTTCTATATCATAGAGCTTATATGAAGTGAGCCAAATTTGTCAATATAGTACTTAACATTATTGTGATAATATGGAACTGCTACATTATTGTGATGTCATAAATCTGCAGCTATTGTGAATAGTGATGTATGCTGAAATTGGCAGATTTACACAATCTCATGCATGTGTAAACATTTCACTGTATGAATGTGACAAACATCTACACTGTCTGAATGTGAATTGTTCATATTTTCTCTAATATGATTAGCTTCTATATACAGCGCCATCTAGTGGCCATAACACATTTGTTTTCCAGAAATACCTCAATCTGGAAAAAAAACTGTATTATAGCCACTAGATGGTGCTGAAGATATAGAAGCAAATTGTATTAGAGAAAATATGGCAAATTTTTGTTCTGACTGTGCAGATGTTTGTCACATCAAACGTTTTATATATAGACCAAGAAGATTATTCTAGTATGGTAGTTTTAAAATAAATCCTTATTTTTGCAGGTTTGACAAATCAATTACTGTTAAAGTTCAAGATACTCATTTAATATGTAAAGCGGCCTATCTCTGATGTTTACAAGAGATAAATAGTTTGTGAAGATCAGAAGTAAAATTTTTTTGTTAATGGCTTAAAAACAGATGGGAAAAACGAAGAGCCTGCAGCCTTTATAAGATGCCATTTTAAACTTCGATCTGGTAAAATACCTACTTGATTGCAAATTGTAATCAGCCCTATGCCAAAAACTTGACAAATCATTTACATACCTGGAATTCTGGCTGAAATTATTCTAATCCGTGTTGATTTGCACTGGATAAATTGAATGTTCTCCATGCAATCCAGTACTGGAGACCATTTGTTTTTAAATTTCAATTGAAATGCTCGTTTACAGCCATCCAGCCTTTTAGGGGATTTGCTTTCCATTTACTTTAGAAGCAGTGTGGGCCAGTGCCTAGGGCAGCAGGTTTTGAGGGAGAATCACAAAGTCTCAAACTATATAAACTGTGATAACCTTTTGGTTTTTTGTTTCCCTTTTGTAGCAAAATGTGTTTTTTTCCTTTACCAAGAGAATTGTTGGAAAGAAAAGGTTTGGGGAAATGTTGAGAGGATTTGGAGCACTCTTTGTTCTTCAGGAGCCATACAAAAACATTTTTCCATTTTTACTTGTCTGCAAAGTTTAATAGGTGTATTTATACAAAAAAAAATCTGTATGAATAGGGCAAAAAAATAAATAAAATGTTATTAGGCTATTTCCTGAGCTGATAAATGATTTTTATTAACCACTTGCAGACCGCGATATAGCCGAATGACAGCTACAGTGAGGCCCACCAGTTCTGGGAGGGCATCATATGACGTCCTCTTGTGATCGTGCCTGCTGCAGTGTCCTTGGAAGATAGCTAATCACAGATTGGGGTAAAGGGCCAATTAGCGTCTCTTTACCACGTGATCAGCTGTGTCCAATAACAGCTGATCACAATGTAAACACAAGCAGGTTTTTGGCATTCCTTTCCTCACACTGTCAGCGTGAGGAGAGGAGAGCTGATAATTGGCTTGTGTAAAAGGGACATCTACACTGATAATCAGGGTACTGATTATCAGTGTCCTGATTATCAGTGCAGTCCCAATGCTCACCAGTGCTTCCAATCAGTGTTCATCAGTGCTGCTACTCAGTGCCCACCAGTGCTGCCAATCAGTGCCCATCAGTGCCTCCTCATCAGTGTCACCTATCAGTGCCGCTTACCAGTGCCCATCAGTGCCACCTATTAGTGCCCATCAGTGCAGCCTATCAGTGCCCATCAGTGCTACCTATCAGTGCAGCCTCATCAGTGCCTCCACATCAGTGCCCACCAGTGCTGCCTCATTTGTGCCTATCAGTTCCACCTACCAGTGCCCATCAGTGCAGCCCATCAGTGCCACCTATAAGTGCAGCCTCATCAGTGCCCACCAGTGCCGTCTATCAGTGCCCATCAGTGCCACCTATCAGTGCCCTTCAGTGCCACCTATCAGCGCTCATCAGTGCCACCTATCAGTGTCCATTAGTGCCGCCTATCAGTGCAGCCTCATCGGTGCCTCCTCATCAGTGTCCACCAGTGTCGCCTCATTGGTGCCCATCAGTGCAGTCTATCAGTGCCCATCAGTGCAGCCTCATCAGCAAACTTTTATAACAAACTATGAAATCCTTTTTTTTCTTTTTAAGTTTTCAATCTTTTGTCATTTATTTAGCAAAAAAATAAAAAATGAGTGGTGATTAAATACCACTAAAAGAATGCTCTATTTATGTGAAAAAAATGATAAAAATTCCACATGGGTACACCAGCATGTCTGCGCAATTGTTATTCAAATTGTGACAGCACTGAACTCTGAAAATTGGCCTGGGCAGGAAGGGGGTAAAAGTGCCCAGTAGGCAAATGGTTCATTTAAAAAGTAAAATACATATATTAAACACTTGATGGCACCACATATATTAATCTAGTGACCACATATATTAATTTTACTTATAAAGCAATGAAGAACGTTCATCAATTATTTGTATTTAAATACAGATCAAAATATTTTTATTTCTAATGTTTCTGTTTCAGATTTCCACATGTGTTTGTAAGGTGTGATATACTGTATGCACATATCTCCTCCATATGTTATAGTAATGAGAAGAGCGTGAGGCATTGTGTGCTTTCATACCTCTGTACCATGTTTTTGGCATTTTAACTACCGTATTCACCGGCGTATAACACGCACCCCAAGTTTATGAGGAAATTTTAGGGAAAAAAACTTTTAGCAGGGAAGTTTAAGGAAAAATAACTTACATTTAAATGCAGCCTTGTCAGTGTCCATTGCAGCCTTGTCACAGTGCAGCCTTGTCAGTGTCCATTGCAGCCTTGTCACAGTGCAGCCTTGTCAGTGTCCATTGCAGCCTTGTCACAGTGCAGCCTTGTCAGTGTCCATTGCAGCCTTGTCACAGTGCAGCCTTGTCAGTGTCCATTGCAGCCTTGTCACAGTGCAGCCTTGTCAGTGTCCATTGCAGCCTTGTCACAGTGCAGCCTTGTCAGTTTCCATTGCAGCCTTGTCACAGTGCAGCCTTGTCAGTGTCCATTGCAGCCTTGTCACAGTGCAGCCTTGTCAGTGTCCATTGCAGCCTTGTCACAGTGCAGCCTTGTCAGTGTCCATTGCAGCCTTGTCACAGTGCAGCCTTGTCAGTGTCCATTGCAGCCTTGTCACAGTGCAGCCTTGTCAGTGTCCATTGCAGCCTTGTCACAGTGCAGCCTTGTCAGTGTCCATTGCAGCCTTGTCACAGTGCAGCCTTGTCAGTTTCCATTGCAGCCTTGTCACAGTGCAGCCTTGTCAGTGTCCATTGCAGCCTTGTCACAGTGCAGCCTTGTCAGTGTCCATTGCAGCCTTGTCACAGTGCAGCCTTGTCAGTGTCCATTGCAGCCTTGTCACAGTGCAGCCTTGTCAGTGTCCATTGCAGCCTTGCCCCAGAGTCCATTTCAGCCTTGCCCCAGAGTCGCCGTGCAGCCTTGCCCCAGAGTCGCCGTGCAGCCTTGCCCCAGAGTCGCCGTGCAGCCTTGCCCCAGTGTCGCCGTGCAGCCTTGCCCCAGTGTCGCCGTGCATCATTTTAAAATTGGCGCCGAGACTGTGCGGACGCCGCCGAGAATGCCGGGGACGCAGGGGACGCAGGGACTGGGCGGAGCCACCGCCGAGATACACATAGCCGAGTGTACTCGGCTATACTCGGCTTTTCTCGGCTCCGCTCACAGTCACGCCGAGTCCCGCCCTATGATGGACATAACACAGGTCCAATGGCGGGACTGGGCGTGACTGTGAGCGGAGCCGAGAAAAGCCGAGTATAGCCGAGTACATTCGGCTATGTGTATCTCGCTCCGCTCCGCTCACAGTCAGCGGAGACAGCTCAGGGATGTCAGTATCGGCGTATAACACGCACCCACGATTTTCCCCTGATTTTCAGGGGAAAAAAGTGCGTGTTATACGCCGATAAATACGGTAGGTATTAGTGTAATTATTTTCCCTGTGTTTGTTTGCCTTATCTTGTAATGATGTTGTGGCTGCATTTTGTAGTGTCCTGGCTGATCAATGTCCATTATTAGCAATCTGGTCCTTATGCACAAAGGGATTAGGACATCTCGCCATCCCCTCTGTGTTGTTTCACAAATGTGGGAGTGCTAATGTGATGTAACACTGTATAAGTCAGCTATTTGTGTGCCTGTGAATGCTATGCCTGCTTGTGTCATACTCATATCTAATTACTGTGTAGTTCTTACCAGCATGAGTGCTATACTGAGATATCCAGGGATTGTGGGATATATAGATTCTTCATGGGAAATGTCAGGTCTCATACTGCAGACAGAGGCGATGCATTTATCTGTACAGTGCCATGCTTCATGGTTCATGTTTTAAACACAAATAAAAACTGTTGGCAACATAATTTGTAGATTTTCACTGAGTGGCCAACTTAAACAGGAAGTTATTTATTCACTTGATCTTTTGCAGATGAACATGTATTATTCTGCATTTTTTAAGGGATAAAACAAAAGTAAAGTGTGCATCTACTGCAGATTTTTTTTTTCTCCAGGCATATACTTTAAAGGGAACGTGTAAATATTTAACTATGAAGCTACCTTTCCTGACTTTGTTTTTAAGGTGTAACCTCTACTGGCTTCTCTAGTTTGTAAGTCACTGATCTGGACTATTGATTGCTAGATATTCAGGGAGGTCGTTCTGTGTAGAATCACGTATGTATACCTGATTCTGCACTTCCGGGTAGGGGGCACCGTTTCTGCTGTGATTAGTCACAGCAGAAACCGATCAGCAGATGCCAGCCAATAGATGACTGCTGGCACCCGCTGCTCAGTGAGGAAACAGGCTGGACAGAGCTCTGCATATGTAACAATATAGAGCTCCGTCCTGTCAGCGGGGATGTGCTGGATTTTGTTAAAAAAACAGCACATCCCTTAGTAAAAGCAGCACATACAAAAAATGGTTAGGCCCAGATTTAACCCTTTGATCACCCTAGTTGGTTAAACTCTTCCCAGCCATGACATTAGTACAGTGACAGTGCATATTTTTAGCACTGATCACTGTATTAGTGTCACTGGTTCCCACAAAGTGTCAGTAAAGCCCTGTACACACGATCGGATTTCCTATGGATTTTAAACCGATGGATTTTTACATCGGAAATCCGATGAAGCCGATCGTCCCAAACGCCGTGACGTAAAACACTTCGACGAGCCAAGAAAAATGAAGTTCTATGCTTCTGAGCATGCGTCGACTTGATTCTGAGCATGGGTGGGTTTTTTATCCGATGGAGTTCCCCACAGATGATAGTAATTTTCTATAGTTTTTTTTCTCCATCGGATAAATTTAAAACATGTTCTATTTTTTAACACCGATGGAAAAAAGACCGATGGGGCCCATACACGATCGGTTTGTCCAATGAAAAAAGTCCATCGGACTGTTTCCATCGATAAAACCGATCGTGTGTACAGGGCTTTAGTGTCAGATTGTCTGCCACAATATCGCAGTCCCGTTATAAGTCTCGGATCGCTGCCATTACTAGTATAAAAAAAAGAAATACAAATTCCAGTATATATATATATATATATATATATATATATATAATAGTTTGTAAATGCTATAACTTTTTCAATCAATATATGCTTATTAGGATTTTTTAACCAAAAATATGTAGCAGAATACCTTTTTGGATATCGTTTACAGAAAAAAGTAAAAAATATAGTTTTTTTTCAAAGTTGTTGGTCTTTTTTTGTTTATAGCACAAAAGAAAAACCCAGTGGTGATCAAATACCACCAAAAGAAAGCTCTATTTGTGGAAAAAATTACCGTATTTATCGGCGTATAACACGCGCTGGCGTATAACACGCACCCCAAGTTTAGGAGGAAATTTTAGGGAAAAAACTTTTAGGAGGGAAGTTTAAGGAAAAATAACTTACATTTAAATGCAGCCTTGTCAGTGTCCATTGCAGCCTTGTCACAGTGCAGTCTTGTCAGTGTCCATTGCAGCCTTGCCCCAGTGCAGCCTTGTCAGTGTCCATTGCAGCCTTGTCACAGTGCAGCCTTGTCAGTGTCCATTGCAGCCTTGTCACAGTGCAGCCTTGTCAGTGTCCATTGCAGCCTTGCCCCAGAGTCCATTTCAGCCTTGCCCCAGAGTCGCCGTGCAGCCTTGCCCCAGAGTCGCCGTGCAGCCTTGCCCCAGAGTCGCCATGCAGCCTTGCCCCAGAGTCGCCGTGCAGCCTTGCCCCAGTGTCGCCGTGCAGCCTTGCCCCAGTGTCGCCGTGCATCATTTTAAAATTGGCGCAGAGACTGTGCGTTGTCCATTGCAGCCTTGTCACAGTGCAACCTTGTCAGTGTCCATTGCAGCCTTGTCACAGTGCAGCCTTGTCAGTGTCCATTGCAGCCTTGCCCCAGAGTCCATTTCAGCCTTGCCCCAGTGTAGCCGTGCAGCCTTGCCCCAGTGTCGCCGTGCAGCCTTGCCCCAGTGTCGCCGTGCCGGATTTTAAAATTGGCGCGAGACAGTGCGGAGCGGGGCGGACGCCGCCGAGAACGCAGGGACGCAGGGACTTGGCGGAGCCGCCGCCGAGATACACATAGCCGAGTGTACTCGGCTATACTCGGCTTTTCTCGGCTCCGCTCACAGTCACGCTGAGTCCCGCCCTATGATGGACATAACACAGGTCCAATGGCGGGACTGGGCGTGACTGTGAGTGGAGCCGAGAAAAGCCGAGTACATTCGGCTATGTGTATCTCTCTCCGCTCCGCTCACAGTCAGCGGAGACAGCCCAGGGATGCACCCACGATTTTCCCCTGATTTTCAGGGGAAAAAAGTGCGTGTTATACGCCGATAAATACGGTACATACATTTTATTTGTGTACAGCGTTGCATGTCCACGCAATTGTCAGGTAAAGTAACGCAGTGCCGTATAGGAAAAAATTACCTGGTCATGAAGGAGGGTAAATCTTCCAGAGGTCAAGTGGCTTTTTACAAGGGATGTTTACATTCCTTGTAATAGGAATGAAAGTGATTAAAAAATAAATAAATTAAGAGACAGTGTAAAAAATTTAAATAAATAAGAAAAGGTTTTTAAAGTGCCCCCATCCCTCCGTGCTCGCTTGCAGAAGTGAACACATACATAAGTCATGCATGCATATGTAAAAAGTGTTTGCACCACACGTGTGAGGTATCACCACAAATGTTAGCTTGAGAGCCATAATTCAAGTTCTAGACCTCCTCTGCAATGCTAAAAAGGTAACCTGTAAAAAAAATTAAAGCGTCGCCTAAGGAGATTTTAAAGTATCGTAGTCTAATGCCATTCCACAAGCGTGCGCAATTTTAAAGCGTGACACATAGGCATCTATTTGTTCAGCGTAACATCATCTTTTATATTTTACCAAAAAATTGGGTTATATATTGTGTTTTTTTTGCACTAAAATTCAGTGTATTTTTTCCCAAAGAATTGCATTTGAAAAACCACTGCACAAATACCGTGTGACATAGAATATTGCAATGATCGCCATTTTATTCTCTAGGGCCTCTGCTAAAAAAAAAAACAACACATAGGGGTTGATTTACTAAAACTGGAGAGTGCAAAATCTGGTGCAGCTCTGCACAAAAACCAATCAGCTTCCATGTTTTATTGTCAAAGCTTAATTGAAGAAGCCTAAGTTAGAAGCTGATGGGCTACCATGCACAGCTGCACCAGATTTTTCACTCTCCAGTTTTAGTAAATCAACCCAATAATGTTTAGTGATTCTAAGTAATTTTTGACCAAAAAATACTAATTTCGATTTGTACACAAAAAGTGCCAGAAAAGGTTTGTTTCGGCAAATGGCTATCACACATTTTCTATCTTGGGATTACAAACAAAAAGTGTATTTTAAAGCGGGGGTTCCGCTGCAAACTTTTTTTTTTTTTCAGCATTCACTGGGGAATAACAATGCTAAGGTACACTCACTTCTTTGGTCGCTGAATATATCCGCTATCCGTATTCTCTGCAAAGAAGGAGTTATAAAATACGTCCGAGGGAGTTTCCATTTTGCTTGTGGGCATTGTGAAGCCCACAAGCAATCACTTCCTGGAAGTGGTGAATGCTGATCTCCCAGCATTCACCGCTCATACTCGCGCCTGTGCACTGTTTACGGCGAGTAGCGCCGTAAACTAACTGGTTGCCATCACAACGGGTGGCGTCATTCATAGTTCACACCCGGTTGTGATGGAATGACGACACTGTGCTCCCAGTACACACTGCAGCGAGCTCCCAGACATCACTGCGGCGCCGGGGAGACGCCTACTCCCGCGGGAGGGAAACCTCGGAAGTCCTAAATATTAAGGTATTTAAATGACCAAAAAAAAATTCTTAGGGCAATTGTCTATATAGGTTATGCAATGATGCGGATAGCAAAGTATTGTGATTTGGGTGAACCTCCGCTTTAAGAGGCCATCGTTGTCCTCACCATATAGACTTTGTAGTTCTTAGTTCTGTAAATAAGAAATTTCATCTAAATATTTTTCTACTTTTCATAAATTTTCCAACCCCTTCAAAAATACGGACATAACGTGTTAATAAATTGCTACGTGTCTGATGTTTTTACCAGTTTTACCGCCTAAAGGAAAACGGATTACATCTCTAGAAACACATTTTCATCAGCTTAATCCCACTTTGGCTCCAGACATGAGACTAACAGACCACACTGGGTAAGCAGCCATAGCAACAGACCATTGAGGCAAACTTGTTTTTAAAATAGAATCGCTCAAAAGTGCACAATAACATGTCAAACATTTAAGGAGTGGTATTTATTGCTGACCCGAGCCCCAGGCTTATGAAATCACACTGTTTCCATTTCACTTCCTTTTAAAATGTCATTACCAATAAGAATGCTGTAGTAAATATGAAATATTTTGTGTGCATTTTCTGTTGCACTACTATAAATGTAAGCCCATTTGTTGTTAGCAATGAGTGAATGATGATATGGCATATTTGCTGGCCTGTTGACAGACTTGTGATTGAAATGAGTTCTTATTGAGTTGAGTTCTATTCACTGCAGTGAAATGAGAACAACTTGTTGATCGCACTCCAAAATGTAGAAGAAAATATGTGATTTATTCCAAGTAAAACATCAAGGTAACAACGATACAGACATATACCAGCAGAGATTGACGTGTTTCACAAATCAAGTTCGCTTAGTCATAATAAGGAATTATGACTAAGCGAACTTGATCCGTGAAATGCGTCAATCTCAGCTGGTATAGGTCTGTATCGTTGTTACCTTGATGTTTTACTTGGAATAAACCCAATATTTTCTTCTACATTTTGAAGTGCGGTCAACAAGTTGTTCTCATTTCACTTACCCAGACCGCAAGCTGGACCAGCACCCAATAAGTAGAAGAAGGATTGCTATCACCTGGAGTGGCATTTTCTGCTTTTCTGATTATTCACTGCAAAGGCATTGCATTGTAATGGATCATGTCGCAATCTGATGCAATTTGTTGCAAAGCTGTGGTGTGAACTGACTAGGGTTGCCACCTTTTCTTAAAGACAAACCCGAACATGATGCACAACTATTTTTTTATAGTATAAACTATACATACATTTTGTGGTTAAATCATATTAAGTTAATCACAAGAGTCCCCCTTTACATCAGAGCCCACAGAGTTCCCATTTTACCTCACAGAGTTCCCTTACACTCTAAGTGGGGACTCTGCAGACTCTGATGTAAGGGAGAAATCTGGAGACTCTGACATAAGGGATGCTCTGGGAACCCTGATCTAAGGGGGAACACTAGTCATCCAGTTGTATCTGTGGTTTCCGGACTTCAAATTTCCCATCGCCTAACGTCTGTGTGTGGGGGGGGGGACTGTTAGTGCTGGCTTTGGGCAGTGTGAAAGAGAGTTTAACAGGCACTCTTGGCTTAGACAACTGCAGCCAGCAACCCTGCTGGGAAGCCATAGTCCGGTCTAAATAATGTGTCCAGGTTTCAGGCAGTCTGAAACCCGGACGCATGATTCAAATCCCGAACTGTCCGGGTGAGTCCTGGACAGGTGGCAAACCTAGAACTGACACCATAGAAAGCAAGACATTTTGCTTTGTCTATGCATCAGAGCTGCACTGAAATCGTGTCTGCTGTGAAAGGGCCCTTAAAGTGGTTGTAAACCCTCCTAAAATTTTTTTTTTTTTTTAACTAGCTGTAAGAGAAAGCCATAATGAGCTAATATGACTAGCAAAATAGCTCATTATGCATCACTTACCTTAGATCGGGGCCTCCGAAGCCGTCCTCGTCTCCCTCTTCAGCAGCATCCATCGCTGCGGCGATAGCCGGAAGGTTACTTCCGGCTATCGCCGCTCCAGCCAATCACAGCGCCGCTCCGGCGTTGTGATTGGCTGGAGCGGCAAAGACGTGACTCCGCGCATGCGCGCGTGAGCCGTCGAATTCAGCTACGTCGTCGAATGTTGCGACCTAGCCAAATTTGTGAATGGGGTTAACCCCATGCGCATGCGCGTGATGTCAGCGTCGCCGCATTTAAATGCAAATATCTCCTTAACCGTGTAGGTTAAGGAGATATTTCATGCACCTACAGGTAAGCCTTAATCTAGGCTTACCTGTAGGTCTTTGTTTATAAAGTGGGTTTACAACCACTTTAAGTATTACTTATTTATTGGAATACCAAGAGAGGAGTAGGTGCTAGGTTAGCATTAAAAGGGTAAAAGCAGGCCGGTTATTGTTACTACACTGCTACTGTATATATTTTAAGTTGCAACACAGTACAGAGTACATCTTTACATCTTTATTAGGGCTCAGTGAAGTAAGAAGCATGTTTAACTACTTGGCATCCGCGCTATACCCGAATGACGGCCACAGCGCGGACTCCAATTGCCGGGAGGCCGTCAATAGACGTCCTCCCCTTCGCGCGCTCCTCGCGCGCCCCTGTAAGCAAGTGGTTAAGTATCTTAAGAGATCATAAAGATTGGTTTCTCAACTTACCCTTAACCTGGTTAACACTTGCTTACACAACATTTTGTGGAAGGTAAACAGTAACATTAAAGTCAGAGAAAGTGACAGCCTGCCAGTGCATGTGCTGAAGTGAGGATGAGATTGACAATATGCTCCATGGAATGTCAACCACACCTAATTGTGTAAACGTGATTTAGCTCAGATGGACAAAAGGCAGGACTTGCTGCAAAATGCACCAGCTAAAGCCTAGTACACACGGGCCGAATGTTAGGCAGCATTGGTCGGTTTAATAGAAACCAGCCAACATTCGGCCCGTGTGTACTGCAGTCGGTTCAACAGAGGCTGGCCGTGACAGAAAAAGGTCTGCCGATCAGCTCCGTATCAGCGCTCTCAGCCAATTGCCAATGGCTGAGAGCACTGACCAGAGTGTTCTGGCGGGGGCTGGGCGTTCATCTGTCAGAACTCAATAGGACAGCAGGGGAGATCGCTGTACTAACTAACATCGGATAGTAAGTACAGGTGCTCCTCCTGAGCCCTGCTGGGTTTAATGAGAAAAAAAACGTGTATTAGGTTTTATTCATGTTATCCTATTAAGTTTATTGTTGTAGATTTTGGAGGTAAAATGGAAAGGTGGTAATTTTTTGTATCTAAAGTGTACTTATCCTTTAAGTCATTTGTGTTTTATATAGTATTTGCTTTGGTGTATGTTTGGCATTTTAAATATCTGTAAGCACTGTAAGCCCATAAGAACATGTCCTTTGTACACAAACTATTGATGGGCTTCCATCTTAAAGTGGAACTGTACCCATCACAGATGTTCTTTAGCAAGGAACATACATTCCACATTAATAATTATGCTACCAAAATTACTTGGTGTTGTAAATTGCCTCCAGCATTACTCCTGTTTCTTCTTGATGGGGTCTGCTATTTTGCTGAAGCCCAGAGTCCCTGAGCAGAAGTAAATCTTTAGGCTATCAACAGATCGGCCACTACATTTTCAGAACAGTGCCGAAAAATAGAGAGCAACCGAGCATGTGTGGAACAGGATGAGACAGTGTATTACTGGATTTTAAACAGTATAGGCACTTATTTTTAATGTTTTACTATTCCTGCAAAAGGAGCCAGTATGAAGTGCTCTAGCAGGGCTTAATTTTCTACTACAGTTTCACTTTAAATAATAGTAGGGTGTGGTGTTAAAGTGTACCTCTCTTTCTCCTCTGAGAAAGCAGAGAAACCTAAGGACCAGATTTCAAGGTTTCACAATGTCTTTGCCTATGTACAGTGACTGGTACCCCCTCCCCACTCTTTAATGTGAATATGTGGCTAGGCAGTGGATATTTAAGTATTTAAGTATCCTTAACACGCAGTAAATGTGTGTTAGAAGAAATCCTCACTGTCCTGTGTAGCTGCAGGCATTGTGAAGCAATTGTTCTTCAAATTCATAGAAAAAGCAATAGCTCATTTAAAGGTAATTTGCTGCTTGAACTCTTCATGAACACTTACATGAACACTTCAATGTCCTTCCCAGGACACAGGTTCACTTTAACCACTTCTCCACCAAGGACGTCATATGATGTCCTTGAATTTGAGGGGGGATATCTGAATGATGCCTGCAGCTACAGGAATTGTTTTTCAACGATCTCATGCTTTCCAGCCTGGAGCAGAGATGTGGGGTCTTATTGACCCTGCTTCTCTCCATAAAGAGGACCTGTCACAATGATTCCTATTACAAGGGATGTTTACATTCATTGTAATAGGAATAAAAGTGATCAAAAAAAAAAAAGTAAAAAAAAGTGTCAAAAAAAAAAAAGTTAAATGCCCCTGTCCCCGGTAGCTCGCGCTCAAAAGCGAACATGCATGTAAACGCCGTTCAAACCCCACATGTGAGGTATTGCCGCGTACGGTAGAGTGCAAGCAACAATTCTTGCACTAGACCTCCTCTGTAACTCATAAATAGTAACCTGTAAAAAATTTGAAAGCGTCGCCTATGGAGATTTTTAAGTACCGAAGTTTGGGGCCATTCCAAGAGTGTGCGCAATTATAAAGTGTGACATGTTAGGTATCTATTTACTTGGCGTAACAGCATCTTTCACATTATACCAAAAAATTGGGCTAACTTTACTGTTTTTGTTATTTTTTAATTCGTGAAACTATTTTTTTTCCCAAAAAAAGGCGTTTGAAAAATTATTGCGCAAATACCGTGCAAGATAAAGAGTTGCAATGACCGCCATTTTATTTATTAAAAATATATAATGTATGGGAGTTCTGATTAATTTTCTAGCAAAAAAATGATGATTTTTACATGAAGGAGAGAAGTGCCAGAATAGGCCCAGTGGAAAAGTGGTTAAGAATTTTATACAACTACTAGGTAGTATCAGCATATTAAATAGCTGTGCACACATGCAAATAAAAAACACAATATAGTTCACCAGAGATATGGGTAAAAGTTTTGCAATAAAATAAATCAACTTCACGTAAATCTCTAGAGAACATAACATCTATGTAAGTTAGGATGGATGCCTCCATACACTCTAAGCCATACAGTTTTTGTCAATTTGTAATTGTCAATTTATGCAGGTTCTCCAACTACTTGGGGTGCTTGGTGTGGCTTGCAGATTGGTCAACGTTGTTATTAATGACATCAATTCTGCACCACACTATCCTCTAGCTATTTTAGGTAAACACCAACTGTACAATCTTTTCCAGCAACTCCATTTTCTATTGTGACTGAGTACCCAAACTGTTTCTGTAGCACAACCCGCATATATTATTCCTACACACTCCACAGGGGATCAAAGCCACATGCGCTGGGACCAGCTGCACACTACAGGCACAATCACAGAAATAATCTCCTGTGGCAATGAACTCCTGTAAGCCATGGTGCCATTACCCCGCAATATGCAGCTGCACATCACCACACCTGTAATGGTAAATTTGTCTTCAGTTCTTTAAGGTTACCAGGCCTCTGAAAAGGAAAATATGTTTCCAAACACAACATGGCTTTACTTTTTTTTATATACACTACTGAAATTTTAATAGCCTATATCACGCCATTTTTTACTGCAATGCAAACAAAGAAGACTAAAGTGGTTATAAATCATCATAATTCCATGTCAGCACTTGTCAAGCCTCTACAGACTTCTGCTATGTACTGGTTTCTTTCAAGAAATCAGCTCCCTCTAATCACTAATAACTGCATCCAGTGTCACCGAGTCACTTCTGCTCCTGTCATGTATTCATTGGGATAGTTATCACTGTTTACTGTGCAAAGAAGATGCTGAATCAGGCATTGCAATGCCAGCTGGAAGCCTCGCCTAGAAGCTGAACCACACGCTTGCTTCTGCACACAAATATACACTTGGCTAAGAAGCTGATTGACTGTTTGAGTATAATTCCTTATAATGAAAGCTCAAAGTTAAGAATTATTCTTAGCTTAAGGGTATTTTTTGCAAAAAATATTAACTCATACCAAGCAAACATGTAAGAGTATTAGAAAGCCATGTTTTTTTTTTGTATTACTAGCTGCACTAGATTTTAAGGAATTATACAGTATCTCACAAAAGTGAGTACACCTCTCACATTTTTGTAACTATTTTATTATATCTTTTCATGTGACAACACTGAAGAAATTACACTTTGCTATAATGTAAAGTAGTTTTTGAACTGTGAAGGGATGAAAATCTAATCCCTCACGTGGGTGGATATGTGTATCTTCTTTCCAGTTCCTGTCAGAGTTATTTAACTGTCTTAACATGTTATGTCTCTGCCCTTGTGGGTTTTTTAATTGTTAAATTCCAATAAAAATTGTGTATATTTTTAAAAACCTCTTTGTGAGTCCTTACCGTACCATGAAAGTCTAAAACTGCCTCCAATTTTCTGCCTTTCTTTTGAATCTGTGTCCTTAGTCTGCTTGTCTTCAGCAAAGTGTTTGCAGGCTTTCTTATGCATCATCTTTAGAAGAGGCTACCTTCTGGGACAACAGCCACGCAGACCAGTTTGATGCAGTGTGCGGCCTATAGTCTGAGTACTAGGGTTGGGCTATCTGTTCGAGTCGAAGATCGAACATTATGGGGCGTTCACGCCAAATTCGAGCGGCGCGTCACGGCCCATAATGCACTGCATCATCGCAGTGCATTGCTGACTGATGATTGGCCAAGCATGCACTATGACTCACATGCTTTGGCCAATCACAGCGCCGTCAGCGAAGAGAGCCAAAATTGGCTAAAGGCAGGGCCTTTGGCCAATTATGGCTCAGGGGGTTAAGTCCACGCCCCACACTATATAAGGCCGCCTGCACGTGGGCCTTGTGTAGTGTGTTCCGGCGGAGAGAGAGAATTAGAGAGAGATAGTGTCATTTCATTTACTTTCAGCAGGCAGGCGATTCAGTTAGCTGAAGTGTATTTAGTATGTATATGCATCCCGGTTTTGTATATATATATATATATATATATATATATATATATACACTGTATCCAGTTTAGGTAGATCTCACTGCAGACCATTCCTGGTGTACTGTTGCTAATATACTTCAGGCAGGCAGGCAATACAGTTAGCTGCAGTGTATTTAGTATATATATATATATATATATATATATATATATATATACATCCCGGCTTTTATTCCAGATTTCGATAAGCCCCCCCCTCCTGCAGACCCCCACAACCACCGGGCAAGGGTTGTGGGGATGAGGCCCTTGCCCCCATCAACTTGGGGACATCCTCCCCATGTTGAGGGCATGTGGCCTGGTACGGTTCAGGAGGTTGAGGGGGCCGCTCTCTCATCCCCCCTCTTTTCCTGCGGCCTGCCAGGTTGCGTGCTCGGATAAGGGTCTGGTATAGATCTTTGGGGGACCCCACGCCATTTTTTTTATTTTGGTGCGGGGTTCCCCTTAAAATCCATACCAGACCTGAAGGGTCTGGTATGGATTTTTGGGGGAACCCCACGCCATTAAAAAAAAAAAATGGCCCGGGATTCACCTTAATATCCATACCAGACCTGAAGGGCCTGATATGGAATTTGGGGGGGACCCCCACGTTTTTTTTTTTGCTTCGAGGTTCCCCTTAATATTCATACCAGACCCAAAGGGCCTGGTAATGGACTGGGGGTCCCAAATTTGACTTTGATCTGTATTGCCAGAACACGGCAATTCATGAATAGCCGCAAGTATTTTTAAATGACTTTTATTCCTTTAGAAATGTCATTTTGTGCATTCTAAACACGGGAAACATGCACCACTTTACAGGCATACTATTGACACCCCCCAGGTATGATATTTAAATTAATATTTCACTTTTATTTTCTCACTTTAAGCATCATTAAAATCACTGCTCCCGAAACGGCAGTTTTTACAACTTTTTTTTCATTGATACATGTCCCCTGGGGCAGGACCCGGGTCCCCAAACCCTTTTTAGGACAATAACTTGCATATTAGCCTTGAAAATTCACACTTTTCATTTTTCACGTTCGAGTCCCATAGACTTTAACGGTGTTCGAATGTTCGCGCAAACTTTCGGTCCGTTCGCATGTTCTGGATGCAAACCGGGTGGTGTTCGGCCCATCCCTACTGAGCACTGACAAGCTAACCCCCCACCCCTTCAACCTCTGCAGCAATGCTGGCAGCACTCATACGTCTATTTCCCAAAGACAACCCCTGCATATGACTCAACTTCTGAGTGGAACCTGTCCTGTTAAACAGCTCTATGGTCTTGGCCATTGTGCTGCAACTCAGTTTCAGGGTCTTGACAATCTTCCTATAGACTAGGCCAGGAATATGAAATTAGTGGACCTCCAGCTGTTGCAAAACTACAAGCTCCATCAGGCTTCTGCCTCTGGGTGTCATGCTTGTGGCTGTCAGATTCTTGCTATGCCGCATGGGACTTGTAGTTCTGCAACAGCTGGAGGTCCGCTAATTACATATCCCTGGCCTAGTCCATCTTTATGTAGAGCAACAATTCTTTTTTTCAGATCCTCACAGAGTTCTTTGCCATGAGGTGCCATGTTGAACTTCCAGTGACCAGTATGAGAGAGTGAGAGGGATAACACCAAATTTAACATACCTGTTCCCCATTCACACCTGAGACCTTGTAACACTAACGAGTCACATAACACCGGGGAGGGAAAATAGCTAATTGGCCCAAACGTTTTCTTTCCATTGCGTGGGTTAAGAAAAGATTTCACTGTGAAATACTATTGTGAAAAAATGTATACAATTTACTTGTAAAATGCTATGAAAAAGCAGGACCCTGCATTAATAATGTATAAAAATATTTTTAACATAAAATATATTTTCCTTATCATATGACAGGGCATCCGGACCTGATGGTGTATAATAGATATCTAGATATTATAGCACCGATTATTTTGCGTATATAATTGGAAGCTTTTAACTTAGAACAATTGTCATACTCTATGTATACTGCCACTATGATCCTTATTCCCAAACCCGATAAACATCATACATCCTGCCAGCCAATATCCATTCCTTACTAAATGTTGATTATAAAATTCTTGCAAAACTATTGCCTAAAATATGACTCAGTTATCTATTATTCATGAAGACCAAATAGGCTTTATGCCCAGAATGTCCACATCAATTAATTTATGCAGAACACAATTTATTGCTAAATTTTTTTGAGCCAAACTAATTTATTGTTCCAAACTCTAGTGCATTGGCCTCACTGGATACTGCCCAAGCCTTTGATTCTATAGAATGGCCGTTGTGACAAGCCTCTTTACGTGGCTTTGGTGGTAATTTTAGGAAATGGGTTTCGATTTTGTATGCAAATCCTACTTCAAATATTTTTATAAATGCCATATTATCACCCTCATCATTATATAGAGGAATCCATCAAGGATGTCCTCTATCATCTCTTTTGTTTGCCATATCCATTAAAACCTTAGCTCTCCGCTATAGACAATCCCCTACCTTTCTGGATATTACATTAGTACCGCAAACTGATAAGATTGGTTTATATGCTGACAATCTTATATTATATATGCAAGACACTAATACAACCCTGACTGTAGCAATGCAAATTATTGAAACCTTTGGCATATTCTCTGGATTGAAGATTAATTGGAAAAATCTGCCCCAATGTCCCATTGTCCTGCTTTTTCTCAAATCCTCTTCAAATTGTATCCTCTTTTAATATCCAGGGATATTTGTTACATTAAATCTTTCTGATGCTATTACTCCTAATCTTAAACCTCTCACACGATTGGTTAAACATAAACTTGCAATCTGGAGTAAACTCCCTTTATCGTTAGCTGTCAGAATTAATTTGATTAAAATGATCCTCTTAACAAAATTTTTATAATTACTGTCCCAAATGCCAATATTGGTCCCTAAATCATATTTTAAGACATTAAACTCACAATGTATATAATTTATTTGGTATAATACCCAAGTGAAATTAAATCTTTCCGCTTTACAAAGACCCAAAGATGAGGCAGGAATGGCCTTTCATGATTTATGTCTACATTAATTAGTAGGATAGTTAAAGCATAACTCCACTTTTGTTGAGAAAAAAACATTCCTCTCTGGGTGATCTATGTGCATTGCAAGGATTATAACAACCTTTTTTGCAGATTCCAACCTTTTGTTATTCTGAAGTAATTAATGTGTGTTTGTCTGTGCCTCTTTACCAAGTGGGTCTAATGGGAGTGGTTTCATAATTAACTGTCCGGTGTGCAGCTGCAGGGCACTAATGAGGAAATCTGCTGGGCCGGCATCCCTTTAGACATGCTCCTATTATAAGTATCTCTCCAAAAATGACATTTTTGTTGCAGGAGATGCCTGAAATCTGATTTGTATCTTAGGCAGACTTCTGGTAAAATTGGTAAGCCAATCACACAAGCAGGAAATTATGTTTCTGGGGAGTAGTCAGTACACACTCTGTGTACAGAACAACTCCAGGTAGCCATATTGCAATGCATTCTCAGAAAATTACAGTGGCTGCAGATTAAAAAGGAAAGGTAATTTTTAATGACATTCAATTACAATATGATTAGTGTTGCAATTATATGTGCTAGATTATTTTTTCTTTATTTGCTATTTTTTCCCCCACGAAAGCGGAGTTACCTTTAAAACACTTAGCGAACTGCAATATGTCTGTTCAACCAAACTCAAATTATGTCCATCTAGTCACAATTTTGAAAGTAGAACAATTGTTAATGGCCCTTAAGGCCATCTTCTTGACCCAGAGTTCACATACCATTTTTGACCTTGGAAAGACCAGTGTGGCGAGAAGCTAAGAAACGGTTTGAATTTTAACCCAATGTTTCCCCATTTACAATCCTATTCTAAATCTAAATCCTCATTCTGGCAACAACAGGGATTTAAATATCTGCTTTACCTGATGTATTTGACAATGAAATTATGCATTCCTTTGATTATATTCAAGCTAAATATTATCTACCCCATAATCAGTTCTATAAGTTTCTCCAACTATCCCATATTTTAAATACTCTATTTGGAATACTAAATTACCCAATATCCAAATGCCCTCTCATAGTAAATTGCCTTTATTGGTCAGAGAAAAGTGGCAAACGCTGATTCCTATCCTTACAGATGAAAACTGGAAAGAAGCTTATGCTTCACATCCTATGGTATCTTATGGTATTCCCTGCGATAAATAATGAACAATTCAATTGTATATCTTACAGCAACCTTGTTGGAGTCTGCCTCGTGTGAAAGGGGCCTTAGATGAAGAATTATGGCCCAGATATACCAAAATATTTTTACGAGAAACGCTATTTTTAGCTCAAAATCAAAAAAGCTATGAAATGGATGCATACTTCTTCACCTACTATATTGCAGTTGTTACAATCTGTCAATCAGATTATTCCTTATGAGAAAATTATTTATGACCACAGAGGATGTCTACCCAAATTTTTACAAAATTTGGAATGTATGGTATAACTGATTCTACTTTAAACTCAAATGGGAGGTAATATTTGATTTATCCTATTACAGTATAGTATAAACTATAAAACACAACAACTTGTGCACAGTTTCTTAATCTTATTCTATGTTTCTTGTTTGGATAAATCGCAGGACAGTGGTTCATAAGTTTCTTTTTAGATTTTATTTTGGTTGCACTTTGACACTGTAGAATGTATCACAACAATTTTTTGCTTTCATTGTATTCATATACAGTATATTGTAAATATATCATTGTATCTAATATGCAATAAACAGAGTTACTTAAAAAAAAAAAATATATATATATATATATATATATATTTTTTTTTTTTTTTTCTAATAATTAATTTAAGCACAAATTAAAACGAATTAAAGGAAGAATGCAAGGCTATGCTTATTACCCCCAGATTTTAGTTTGTGTTCATGTATGAAACATGGAACTATATCACTTTCAGTTTTTTTTTTTGGGAATACTAAATGGAAACGAATATCAGTTGTGTTAACTTGGTTTCCATGTTTTGTCTATTACTCAAATAACATGAGTAGCGCTCTCACTGTGATTTAAAACATAGTGCCTGTCTGAACACTGCAAGAAGGGAGAAGAAAATTATTCACTCCACTGACTCCTTCAGTAGTATGTCATATTGTAGTATGCAATATTTCAGTGTGCACTAATGAGCTTTGTAAACAACATGCATTTTTTTAAAACAAAGGGATTAGCCATTTGAAGACCAAGCCTCTTCTGGAACTTTTTGTTCACATGTAACAATCAGTATTTTTGCTAGAATTGTTTTTAGAACCCCAAAAACATTATATATTTTTAAAGAGACCCTAGAGAATAAATTGGTGGGCTTTGCAATTTTTTATGTCACATGGTATTTGCGCAGCGGTTTTTCAAACGCATTTGTTTTTTGAAAAAATATACATTTTTGAATCTTAATGCAAAAAAAACACAATACATATCCCAATTTTTGGTAAAATATAAAAGATGATGTTAAGCTGAGTAAATAGATACCCAACATGTCACATTTTAAAATTGTGCATGCCAGTGCAATGGTGACAAAAACTACAACAATTTTACTATCCATATGCCCCGTACACACGATCGTTTTTCATGCCGTTAAAAATGCCATTTTAAAAAATGGCCATTAAAAATGATCGTGTGTAGGCTCCAGAGCATTTTTAACGACGTGAAAAACGGCCATTAAAAATTCCGGACATGCTCTCTTTTTTCACGTCGTTTTTCATGTCGTTTTTTTTAACGACGTGAAAAACGATAGTGTGTATGCTTTCACGACGTGAAAAAAAACGCGCATGCTCCGAAGCAACTATGAGACGGGAGCGCTCGTTTTGGTAAAGCTAATGTTGGAAATGGAGATGGCACATTCGTCACGGTGGAATTAATAGCATCGTTTTAATGCTGCGCATTCCGTTCTTCTTTTGATAATGTTTTAAAATTACCCTCTTTTGATAATGACATTGAGAGTTATGCCAAACTTGTTTCTAAAGTAATTCCAAATTGCTCTAATGATTATAAAATATTATTTATAAGCCGCACCTCCCTCCTAAATAATACTAATAATAATAAAATAATGTAATTCTCCTTTTTTCTTAAAATTTTATATATTTTTTTTTGCCCTTTTTTTTAGTATTTTGGCTTAAATTATTCTTGTGTAAAGTTACCACAACAACCTTCCAAATGTGTCTCATTTGGCCTCAGGGAGGTTTGTGTCCCCTGATAATAACAATAATATAATTTGAGATGTCCCTGCCTGCTCCCTAGCAAGCTCTCTTTTGAAATACAAATCACATAGTCAAGTATTTAAAGGGCACTCAATTTTTTTTTATTTCAGAACATTAACAAATTAAAGTGGAAGGCAGCACTGGAGAGCCTGCTTGCATTTGTGCATCCCTTTCACCCCACAACAACCATACAAGATGTCCAAACCAAAATAGAGATTAGATCCCCCAAAAAAATGAGCCCAATCTTGTCTTGAGCTCCCAGAGGTCAGGAGCCACAGCAGATAAGTCCTATATGTCCCCAGTCTGTGGTACTACAGCAGGCATTATTTTCTCCTCTTCCTTGTAGCCTTCTCTCCAGCCTTCTCTGCAGCCTTGGTTGGTTTCTTCCTTGGAGGCTGGGGATCAGGAGGAGAGGTTGTGGCAGGAGGAGTAGTAGGAGGAGGAGGAGGAGGTGGAGGAGTAGGGACAACCTCCGTTATGTCCGTGTACCTAGTGAGTTCACCCAGCACGCCCTTATTGATGACTTTCAATAGCAGGGTCTCACTGAATTTTTTTTGCTGCAACTCCATTTGCCCTAGTTTGTGGGCGAGGACTGCGGCAAATCCCTCATCAACAGAGGGTGCCTCTCTGAGGGCCGCTGTTGCCTCTCTGAGGAAGGCCCTGGTTTCTTCCTCCACCTGCCTACCTCTCCTTGGCCCTCGTGGTTTAACTACCAGGGGAGGCATCTGGGCTCTTGTGCTGGGCCCAGCCTCCTCCTGGGTGCCACTGGGCCCTGCCTCCTCCTGGGTGCCACTGGGCCCTGCCTCCTCCTGATCCCCAACATCACCCTCTTCCTGGCTCTGCTCTGGCTGTAAAAAAAGAAAGGGACATTATTTATTTTGCCACATCATCATTCACAGACATTGTTCACCTCTAGACATTGTTGAAATCAATGCCAAAAGTTATGTCATTTTCATTGATTCCGCATCCTGGTTCTGTTGTCTTGTGCACATAAAATTAGGCCACTACTGTATCTTGCTCTTCACAAACTTTATTGGTAGAAGTGTACATACCTTTAACAATACTAACATCTATTTAAATTCTACAATTTTGTACGATATAAATATAGATAGCAAAACTTTACCTGGCTCCATATCTCCAAATCTGCCTCCTCAAGGCCCTGATCTTGATCCTCAGAGGAAGCCAGAGCAGGGTTGACAGGAAGGCTGGAGGACTGGCTGCAGGGAAGGCTGGAGGGTTGGGTGCAAGGAAGGCTGGATTGACCTCTGGGGGGAAGGGTGGAGAGAGATTCCCGCACTTCCAGCTGGTCATCCAGAAAAGCAAGCTTACTGTAGTACCACAGACTGGGTTTATAAACCTTATCTGCTGGTGCACCTGACCTCTGGGACCTCAGGACCATAGTCCTCTGGGTCCTGTATGTCCCTCTGATGGTCGCAATTTTGTTTTTGACATCTTGGAGAGTTGTTGTGGGTATCTTTGTTTGCACAAATGCAAGCAGGCTCTCCAGTGCTGCTTTCCTGGCGTCTTTATTTTTATTACCGCCACTTTTTGTTTGCCATAATATAGGGAGCTCTTGCCATTTGTCGATGAACTCCCCCATGAAGTCTGGGTTTTTAAAAGTATTCATGATATCTGTAAAAGCGAGAAACCCAAAAAAATATATATTTCAGGCAACATTCCTCAACTGTGCATTGTCTACATATTTTGAGCACACAAATCTCCTCGTCTGATGAACCTCAAAAGTAAAATTGTTAGGTACCTTGGTCACGACGTTCGTTGCTAACTCCCTCTCCCGAAAAATGAACGTATTTCCCAGACATGGATCTTCACTTTATATACACAGCGCATGCGTGAAACTCCGCACGCTTTCCCCGCCCCTGACGTTCGATATTGTACTTTCCCCGCCCCTTCTCGCTCGTAGTGCTGAACAAAACATGGCGGAGACACAGGTGGCTGAGATTACCTCTACAGAGGATGAAATTACAGAGGAGCTCAAATCAAGACCCAGGAGATATAAGGCATCCAACATGTCATTCGAGGAAATGGTGGAGATGGTCGCCATTTTAAAGAAGGAGGATAATGATGCCAAGCATGGTCCGTATAAAAGGCCTAATCTGGTCAAGTCCAGAATTATGGGCAAAGTGGTCAAAAGTCTCCACCAAAAAATTGGGGTGTGCAGAACGAAGCAACAGCTCAGAAAACGATGGTCAGATCTGAAGTTGCGGGAGGCCGACCAATATAAAAGAATCAAGAAAGTTATATTAAAAAGTAAGTTGTTTTTTTTGAGTTTCCATGGTACATATTATTTTCTTGTATTCTGTCGTGTATTTTTAACTTTCATATAGTACACTGAAAGATACCATCTTTCAGGTTCGTCCGCACAGTAAACGGACGTATTAAACCTCTTTCTCCGTACAGTTCCTCAAACGATGTTTTAGGATCATCCAGTGTGAACACCCATGTTTTTTGGTTTATTTGGGGGAGTAAATTTGGGCCACACTTATTTTTGGTGTGCTAATCCAAAGGACATTTGTTCATTTGAAAAAACGATATGCATGGTAATGTTAAGGGAGTGAATGCTCAGCAGCTGATGAAACATCTGAACGCAGTAGTACAAGTGTGGGCCTAAAGCCAAAAAGCTTGAGGGAGTCACACACAGGTGATCCTGTGTAGATACTTTGGGGTGTTACAATGTTTCAAATTTGTTTACAAAATGTATATGCTCTGTTTTGGGCTATGTATCCAATCATTTGTCCCGGTTGGCACAGGGGGTAAAAATTAAAATGGAGCATGCTTCAAAAGAATGATTACCAAGTTTTTTTTCATGTTTCTTATTTTAGCAAAATTGAGTCGCTACTAATGAAACTATTCCTTTTATTTCAATCTCCCTAGGGATTCGAAAAGCTACCTCAGATGAGACGAGAATTGCAATACCTACAACAATACCCCCAGAACCCCAAGATGGAGAGGAATGTGATGTTGTGGAAGTGGAAAGTGGCACCACCACAGGTCAGAGTGAAACCAGACACATGCATGTTAAATAGATGTAGGCCTACATATTCTATCCTACATATTTCCTTTTACATTTAGGTGCAGTTCTGGCCGAAGACCCCAATAAGTTGACACATCACAGTGCCCAGATCCTGATCCAATACCTGATGGTCTGCTGTCGTGACCTCGAAAAAATTAAGGGAGATTTGCTAGAGATCAGGGCAAATACAAAGCGGGTGGAGGAAAGGCTCCAAAATATCATGGCTGTGCTTGGGCGTGTCTAATGTTTTTACACCAAATAACGTTTTACTTGCAGAGATTTCTATTTTTTTTGTTATTTTACCCTTTAATGACTAGCACATGTTTAGCTTTTTCAAAATTTTGAGAAATATAGTTTGTTTATGCATGGCTGGTCATGCGTTTTAATACACCTGAAATTAAGGGAACATCCACATTTCTAAGGAAGTTGCCCACCTAAACAAAAAAAATAAAGGTATTTTTACATAACAAATCATTGTGGCTTCATTATGTAAATGTGGTGCTGAGTGAACTAATCAATGTTTGGTGTTTACACTGACAATGAAGGCTAATTAAAATATTTTTTAATCCACATGGCAAAACAAGTGCACTAGGTAAACCTACCAGAAACATCAAACATTATACAATAAAAATGACAAACCAATCTTTACTCAAGAAAAAGTTTTATTTTTTTGGTCTAAAATTATTATAGATTGTCTGGCATTTCAATGGCCCCCCTACCCATAAAATAGTCCACATATTGGTTACGGACCTCACGTCCGGTTGGGGGGGCCAAGCCAGGACGGCCAGGTTCCAGGGCCACCAAAGTTTCTGCATTGATTAAAGAGGCCTCAGGCCCACTCAAAGATATATAACTCGTTGAATGCACCCTTAGGAAATTATGCAGCACACAGCACGTCATAACCACATGGTTCCATTTGTATGGGGCAAGGTGGATGGAGGTAAGGAAGAGGTGAAATCGGCTGGCCATGATCCCAAACGCATTTTCCACCACCCTTCTGGCTCTGGCCAGCCGATAATTGAAAACCCTCCTCTCAGGGGTGAGGGTGCGTTGCGGGAATGGCCTCATCAAATGGGGTCCCAGGCCAAACGCCTCATCCGCCACAAACACAAAAGGTAGTCCCTCCACATTCTGCTCCGCTGGTGGCAAGGCCAGCAGATCCAAAAGGAGCCGTTCTCCAAACTCCGTCTGGGCAAAAACTCCTCCATCAGACATCCTGCCATTCTTGCCAACGTCCACATAGAGGAACTCGTAGGTGGCCGACACCACTGCCATCATCACGACGCTGTGGAACCCCTTATAATTATAATAAAAGGATCCCGAATGGGGTGGTGGGACGACCCAAACATGTTTGCCGTCGATGGCTCCTCCACAGTTCGGAAAGTTCCATCGCTGGGCAAACTCGGAAGCCAAATTCTGCCATTCATGTGGCGAAGAAGGGAACTGTGGAATTAAAGAAATAACAAATTAATACTTGGAGCCAGAAACATTGAAAGCTGATTTCATACACACATTCATGGCCAACATTGGTAGAAACTGTTCAATACATAAAAATTTGGAAGCTAGAAAAAAAAAAAAACATTATGGGGGGGTTGAAGATGAGTTGGGAATATCACACATGAAGGCTGTAGCACTCTGTATTGAAGTTAACAGAAATGAAACATTCCTAGGCAAAATTTAGGGTGCGTTTTGGGTAAAGCACTACAATTGGAACATATAATAAAAAACATGGAAATGACTAGGCAAGGTAGGTATGGCCCCAGGATAGCATGCTGGAGAGGTTAGGTAAGCCAAATTTACAGGTAATCCTCAAACCCCAAACTTTAAATAATAAAACATGGGGAGAAAGGGGACATTCCCTGCAGCTAAGAATCATGTGAATTAGGGACTGCAAATAAAGCAAATTAAAAATATCCAAAAATAAAAACCATACAATGTGAATTTTTGAAGAAGAACACTTACCTTAATATAGTCCTCCTGCAAAACTTGAAGGATGGCAGAACAAGTCTCTGGTATAATGATCCCCAGAGCCTGGGGGGATATGCCTGTGGAGAACTTAAGGTCCTGCAGGCTTCTCCCAGTAGCCAGGTATCGCAACGTGGCGATGAGCCTCTGCTCAGCACTAATGGCTTCCCGCATAACGGTGTCCTGCCTGGTAATATAGGGGGACACCAAAGCCAACAGCTGCTGAAATACGGGGTCAGACATCCTGAGGAAATTCCTGAAATCATCAGGATTATTCTCCCTGATCTCCCACAACAAAGGCATGTGACAGAATTGGTGCCGCTGGAGCAACCAATTCTTGGTCCATGAACTCCTCCTGATCCTGCTCATGGCCTGGAGTCGGGATACAGCATGAACCGCTGCACCAACTACAGCACGAACTCTACGACGAGTACGTAGCCGCAACATGGCTAGATAACGGTCGGCTGAACAGAACGAACTAGAAGAACGCACGGAAGAACAGCAAGGCCTATGAAGAACAAGCTGAAAAACACGAACGTGCAGAGCAGGCCGCACTGAATAAACAGATACGAACTGACTACAAGCAGTGCTAAACAGATACGAACCCACAGGCGCAAACTGAACTCCCGAAAACGATCTTCAAAGCACGAAGACTGAAAAGCGCGAATCGTCTCTCACCAAACTTTTACTAACACGCGGAAACACGGAATTAGCAAAAGCGTCCCAAAGGGTGGCGTCATTCGAACGGAACTTCCCCTTTAAAGTGCCGTCGTACGTGTTGAACGTCACTGCGCTTTGCTTGATCGTTTTTTTTAATGATGGTGTGTACGCAAGGCAGGCTTGAGAGGAAACATGAAAAAAAAATGAGGAGAAAAACGTCGGTTTAAAAAATGACATTAAAAACGATCGTGTGTACGGGGCATTAGACAATGGTTTAAAAGCCTTTAGAGGTTATCGCTTTAGATTTAAACAGGTGGTCTAGGGCTAGAATTACTACCCATAATCTGACATTCTCAGTGATACCTCACATGTGTGGGATGATGGCTTTTTGCATGTGTGCAGGACTGACTCAGGCACTTACCTTTGTGCGCAGGTACAGGGGGACACTGGCACTTTACATTTTTTCTAAAATATTTATTTATTTTATATTTGCACTGTTGCTTTCAATTTTTTTCTTCATTGCTTTAATTGCTGTCACAGGAAATGTACGCTTCCCTTGTGACAGCAATAGGCATGTGACAGGTCCATTTTATGGAGAGATCTGGGGTCTATAAGATCCCTCCTCTGTCCTTAAAAGCATTTGATCACATCAAGATCGTGAGATCAAATGCTTTTGATTTTTTTACATGCCGCTGTTTACATCCGGATAAACCGGAAGTGATGTAATGTCATTGCTTCAATGTCACTATGTCATAGAGCCTAACAAAGCCGATCCAGTCTTTGCTGAGCTCTATGATCAGACGGTTGAAACTAGAGAGCTGACCTGTGGCTGCAGGCATCATCCCGGTATATCCACTCAAACTCCAGCGACGTACGGGTACGTCACTGTAGCCTAAGTGGCTAAGGTAGCCAGGTAAACATGAAAAAAGCACATGTTTGCTTGAAATTTTTGAACCATTTCATGTTTTCCTAACTTTCTTTTTTAATCTACCTTTAGTCCTAAAGTTAAAGTGGTTGTAAACCTCAAATACAAAAATAGAACAAAGCATATCCATCTATAGTGTGTACTTGTCTTAATTAAGATCACTTATGCCCCGTACACACGATCGGTTTTCCCGTCGGAAAAAAGTTGGATGGTTTTTCCGACAGAATTCCTCTCAAGCCTGCCTTGCATACACACGGTCACACAAAAGTTCGGTGAATTTTTGACTGCCATGAACGCGGTGACGTAAAATACTACGACGAGCCGAGAAAATTAAGTTCTATGCTTCCGAGCATGCGTCGATTTGTTTCCGAGCATGCGTCGGAATTTAGCGTGTCAGGATTTGTACACACACGATCGGAAATTCCGATCAGTTTTTTCCTGACGGAAAAAAGAGAGCCTGCTCTCTATCTTTTTCTAGCAGTTTTTCCATTGGAAAAAGTCTGATGGAGCATACACACGGTCGGGATTCCCGACCAAAAGCTCTCATCAGACTTTTTCCAACAGGAAAACCGATCATGTGTACGGGGCATAAGTGTCATATCTTTCTGCTACTTCATTCCTCTGCTATCAGCATGAATCAAGATTTCCTGACACAAGAGAAAAAAATGACAGGGGAGGAATCTCCAGCTGATTGACAGCCTCAGCTAACCCCATGGGCTACCCGCTCTTGTTTAAATAGCCCTCCCACAAGCTCCAGCGGCTGTAGCAAGGCAGACTGCCAGTGTGCTTGGTGGAGGGAAATCTAGGGATGGAATGTGGGGGGCTATTTAAACAAGAGCAGGCAGTCTGTGTATCAGGGAAATAGACGCCTTGATGCGCATGCGCGCACAAGGATGCGCGGCACCATGGTTGGGCGGGCGCGCGCCGGGACTAGGCGAACGCGCGGCGCCGTGACGATGCGCACGCACATGTGGTGTGCTGCGCTCGGCCGCAAGGGGAGCCCTCCTAGCATCTCGGCCTTCTACCAAGTTCCTGACAGTATACACCAGCCTATCAGGACTTTCTAGACGTCTTCGACAAGAAGAAAGCCGATACTCTACCCCCACATCGTTCTTATGATTGCCCCATCGAGTTGCTGCCAGGAGCAGAGATTCCGTTCGGACGGATTTTCCCTCTTTCTGAAACTGAACTTGAAACGCTGAGGCAATATATAGATGAAAACCTTGAGAAAAAGTTTATCCGCCCGTCCTCATCCCCTGCCGGTGCCGGTATCTTCTTTGTTGAGAAGAAGGACAAGACGTTAAGACCCTGTGTGGACTACAGGGAACTAAACAAGGTTACCCTTAAAAAACGCTATCCGCTCCCCCTCATCCCCGAACTCTTCCAGAGATTTCGCACAGCCCGCATCTTTACCAAGCTCGATCTACGCGGAGCTTACAACCTAATCCGCATAAGGGAAGGGGACGAGTGGAAGACAGCATTCAGAACAAGATTCGGGCATTTCGAATATCTAGTAATGCCATTTGGACTGTGCAATGCCCCAGCCACATTTCAATATTTCATAAATGACATTTTCCGGGAGTACTTAGACCACTTCGTTGTCGTCTACCTCGACGACATTCTTGTATTCTCTGCCTCTCTGGAACTTCACAGAACGCACGTAAGAAAGGTGCTGAGAATCCTCAGAATTCACGGTCTGTACGCTAAGGCCGAAAAATGTGAGTTCGAGAAGACGTCAATCCAATTCTTGGGGCTCATCATCACCATTGGTGGAATAGCTATGGATCCTCAGAAGGTCAAGGCTATCCTGGAGTGGCCAGCACCTTCCGACAAGAAGGGTGTCCAGAGATTCATTGGCTTCGCCAACTTCTACAGAAGGTTTATAAAGAACTTTTCCACCATTGTATCACCTATTACTCAGATAACACGCCAACATACCAAGTTCTTTTGGTCTGAAGCAGCGCAAGCCGCCTTCGATCAACTCAAATCTTTCTTTACCTCAGCACCAGTCTTACAGCATTCAGACCCTGCCCTACCCTATGTCCTGGAAGTCGATGCTTCGGAGGTGGCCACAGGAGCAGTACTATCTCAACGCCAGGGTCCTAAAGCACTGCTTCATCCCGTGGCCTTCTCTTCACGGAAGATGAGTCAGCCAGAAAATAATTATGACGTAGGGGATCGTGAACTTTTAGCAATTAAGACCGCTTTGGAGGAATGGAGATACCTCCTTGAAGGTGCCACCCATCCTATCTTGATCTTCACGGATCATAAGAATTTAGAGTATCTCCGCACGGCCAACCGGTTGAGACTCCGACAGGCTCGATGGGCCTTGTTCTTTTCTAGGTTTAATTTCCATATAACCTACCGACCAGGGTCGAAGAATGGGAAGGCTGACGCCTTATCTCGAATGTTTCCGGATACCCCTAAGGAAATCTCACCCAGTACAATCCTGTCTTCTCAAAACTTTCTGTTGTTACAGCCTGATTTAAGGACTTCAATTGAGCAGGCATCTACTCAGTGCACCAAGGAAGAAAGCTCCTCTTTAAGAAATCAGGAGGGGCTTCTGTGGCACCAAGACAAGATCTTCGTCCCTCAGCAGGTCAGGGTTCAGGTTCTAAGGACCTTTCACGACCACCAGCTAGCCGGTCACTTTGGGGTCCGGAAGACAACTGAGCTAGTTCAACGATCCTTGTGGTGGCCTACTCTGAGGTCTGACTGCAAGGAATATGTAAATTCCTGTATGACTTGCCAACGGAACAAGGGGTCCAACGCTAAATCTTGGGGTCTGTTGAGACCACTACCAGTCCCTGAACAACCGTGAAAAAACATTTCTGTGGACTTTATAGTAGATCTGCCACCCTCGGAAAATTTCACAACCATCTTGGTTGTAGTAGACCGACTCTCCAAGATGGCACATTTCGTACCAATGATGGGCACACCGTCTGCTACGGACACAGCAAAAGTCTTTATAAAGGAGATTTTCAGACTACATGGCTTACCGGACAACATCGTGTCTGACAGAGGTGTGCAATTCACCTCTAAGTTCTGGAGGAACCTCTGCAAATCATTATCCATCAAGACTTGTTTTTCCACAGCCTACCACCCACAAAGCAACGACCAGACTGAAAGAACTAATCAAACGCTAGAGCAATATTTGCGGTGTTTTTGTCCCTTTTCTCAGGATGACTGGTTCTCACTTTTGCCTTGTGCGGAATTCGCATATAATAACTCTGTACACACCGCAACCAACCAGTCACCATTCTGGGCAAATTATGGCTTCCACCCATCTTTCTTACCCAATACCATCCCCGAATCCTCAGTTCCGGCAGTCCAGGACAGAATAAACTTCATTCAGGCAAATTACCAGACTCTCCGGGACACAATGAAGAAAGCCCAAGAAGCTTACAAAAAACATTATGACAGAAGGAGAAGAGGAGATCCCACCTTTAAAGTTGGGGACAAAGTCTGGCTGTCATCAGTCAACCTTAAATTGCCATGTCCGTCCCGGAAACTGGGACCAAAGTTTGTTGGTCCTTTTGAAATGAAGCGGGAGATCAATCCCGTAGCCTTTGAACTTGCTCTACCTGAAACTTATAGAATCCATCCCGTATTTCATGTGTCATTGCTTAAACATGCCATCTCTAGTTCTTTTCCAGGAAGAGAAGAGGTACCTCCGCCTCCGGTCCTGGTTGGAGACGAAACTGAATTCGAGGTGGAGTCCATTCTTGATTGTCGACGGAGAGGTAGGACAATTCAGTTTTTAATTAAATGGAAGGTATATTCTGCAGAAGAGAACTCTTGGGAGCCTGCAAGTTATGTACACGCCCCGAGGCTTATACAGAGATTCCGCAGCAGTCACCCCGAAAAATGGGCACGCCTGGGCATCCGGAGGCTGCCCCTTGGGGGGGGGCACTATCAGGGAAATAGACACCTTGATGCGCATGCGCGCACAAGGATGCGCGGCACCATGATTGGGCGGGCGCGCGCCGGGACTAGGCGAACGCGCGGCGCCGTGACGATGCGCACGCACATGCGCAATGGCGCACGGCGTAATGATGCCCGGCCTATTTAAACCCACTGCTGACAGTGGTGCATCGCTGGTGTATCTTCAGCTTGTCTGCGTTCCTGTGTCCTGTGAATCTGCTGTTCCTGATCCGTGTACCGACTCGGCTATCCTGACCTGATCCTTCTGACCCCCTGGCTTGATCCTTGGCTTTGCATCTGACTTCTCTCTGCCTGCTTCCTGCATCTGATCCTGGCTTGGCTACTGGACTTGTTTATCTTACTCCCTGAACTTGACTCTGATCCTGGACTGACTTCCCGTGTTGACCCCTGGCCTGGCTCCTGGCTCTGCTATCAAGTCTGTCCGCCGGTCCCTGCTTCCTGGACCATTCAAGCACGCCTGTCTCCAGTTCCAGCTACCAGGCACCCGTGCTTCTGTGGGCACCACACCTGCTGTGTCACCCTCAGTGGTGTGCTGCGCTCGGCCGCAAGGGGAGCCCTCCTAGCATCTCGGCCTTCTACCAAGTTCCTGACACTGTGGGGGCTAGCTGAAGACGGGTAGGAGTCCTCAAAACGTGTCCTGTGACCCCCCTTTTACAGGAGACCACTGTCCAATGAGTGCTGTGCTTGGGATTGAGTGAGCCAAGCAGGAGCAGAAACTTAGGGCATCCAGCCCAGCTCTTCACCTGTCAGCTGGCCACACAGTGATTCTGATGCTGTGGCTGCTCATCCATCCTTTCCTTATGATTGTGTTGTGTGTTGAGTGGGCTCTTTCTCATGGACTATAGCTCTCTCACATTTTATTTTGTAAGTATATAATATGTTGTTTTTATTAAAGCTCTTTTCTTTTTACTACACCAGAGGTCTGCACTGTTTTCTTCCTTTCCTTGCTTTTAAATAACCCCTAAAGCTGGCCATACACTGTTAGATTTCATTTGCTTAACCCGGATGGATAAATATCCCGCTGTGCCTATTTTTACATAGCAGATAGGTGGTAAGGTTGAATAAGGACAGCAGTTCATACAGCTCAACATGAGTGTGTTTATGTGTCTTTATGTCACTACCATTTTCCATATTCCTGTACATTGCGTTCGCTAATAAACACATACAAACTTTTTTTAAATGTATCTACACTACAGTTTCTTCCCAATGCTAGGGTTACCATTTAAAGTTTTGTATATGACTATCATATCCCCTCTTAAGCTCTCCCTTTCCAGGGAGAATGGGTTTAAAGTTTGTAGTCTTTCCTCATAACTGAGGTCCTCCAGCTCCCTATTAGCTCTGTTACCCTTCTCTGGACACCCTCCAGCTCCAGCATATCCTTCTTGAGAATTGGTGACCAGAATTGGATGGCATACTAAAGATGTGGCCAAACCAGAGCTTTTTAAAGTGGTAAAATTACAGTCTTATCTTTTGAGTAAATATCCTTTTTAACCGCTTGCCGACCGTGTCCTGCACATATACGTTGGCAGAATGACATGGCTGTGCAAAGTAACGTATATATAAGTTACTTTGAATTTTAGTGCCCTGCGGGCGCGCGCACGCCCCTGCCGCGAGCTCCGTGACCGTGCCCGCAGGATCCGCGGACTCAATGTCCGCCGGTGTCCCGCAATTGGGTCACAGAGCTGCAGGATGAGGAGAGGCCAGTGTAAACAAGGCTTCTCCCCGTTCTGCCTAGTGACAGGACACTGATCGTCTGCTCCCTCTCATCGGGAGCAGCGATCAGTGTCGTGTCACAGTAAGTCCCGCCCCCACACAGTAAGAATTACTCCCCAGGACACACTTAACCCCTTCCTAGCCCCCTAGAGATTAACCCTTTTCCTGCCAGTCACATTTATGCAGTAATCAGTGCATTTTTATAGCACTGATTGCTGTATGAATGTGAATGGTCCCAAAATAGCATCAAAAGTGTCCGATGTGTCCGCCATAATGTCGTACTTTAAAAAAATTATTAATAAAAATGCCATAAAACTATCCCCTTTTTTGTAGACGCTATACCTTTTGCGCAAACCAATCAATAAACGATTATTGTGATTTTTTTTTACCAAAAATATGTAGAAGAAATGTATTGGCCTAAACTGAGGGAAAAAAAAGTTTTTTTATGTATTTTGGGGGGATATTTACTATAGCAAAAAGTAAAAAAATTTTTTTTTTAAATTGTCGCTATATTTTTGTTTATAGCGCAAAAAATAAAAACCGCAGAGGTGATCAAATACCACCAAAAGAAAGCTCTATTTGAATGAAAAAAAGGACATCAATTTTGTTTGGGAGCCATGTCGCACAACCGCGCAATCGTCAGTTAAAGCGACGCAGTGCCAAATTGAAAAAAGTGGCCCGGTCATTTGGCAGCCAAATCCCCCGGGGCTGAAGTGGTTAATGCATGCAAATAGTCTTCTTGCCTTGCTTGCTGCAGTTTGGCATTTCATGCTATTTCTGAGTCTGTGATATACTAAGATCCCCAGATCCTTTTCCACCCTCAATTCCACCAGAGGTTCACCCCCTAGTGAGTAACTTGCATTCATATTTTTAGCCTCCCGGTACATTACTTAAAATTTTTCCACATTTTGCCATTTAGCTGCCCCACCCTCTTTTTTTTTTTTACCAAGGTCTTCCTGTAAAGTTGCTATACCTTGTTCTCAAGTTATTGCCGTGCATAGCTTTGTCTCATCAGCAAACACAGAGACAGAACTAATTAATTCAACTTTTTAAATCATATACTGCAGTCAGTTGTCATGAAGATCCTGCCAGTAACAGGCACCTCAGACTCTCTGGTTCCCGATTGCAGGTGCAACCGCGCATGCACGCGCGCTCACCTCTGTTGGCGCCAGGCGGGCTATTTAAGCCTGCCTGTCACATACAGTCCCCACTGTCTGCTCTACAGCGTTTGTGTACTTGAAATCTGATCCATGACTTATACCTGTGAAAGACCTGGCTTACCTGTGACCATTCCAGCTCTCCGCCTGCACCTGATCCTGCGCCTGTTGTGACTATTCTTCTGCCTGCACCTTTGTACCTCTGCTGCCCGCCTGATAACCGACCCAGCCTGTCTGACTACTCTTGTCTGTTCCTGGTTCCAGTCCAGTCTGCTAGTCTGCTCCAGTCTGCTGAACTGTTCCTGTCTGTTCCTGGTTCCAGTCCAGTCTACTAAACTATTCCAGTCTGCTGAACTGTTCCTGTCTGTTCCTGGTTCCAGTCCGGTGTTCCAGTTCCTGTATACCAAGCCTGTCAGCTGCTCCAGCTCCTGTTTCCCAGTTCCTTAGGAGTTCTTGGATGTCTGGACTACTTCCTTCTCTGTTGATCCTGCCAGGCACTTGTACCACTCCTTAATCCTGTGCCTTCTGTTACTTAACCAGGGGCCGCGAGTGGGATCCGTAAGGGAGGCCTCCCTCTGCAATATCGGGCTCACAACCATCAGGTACGTGACACCAGTTTTCTATTCAGGTACATACCATTTCATCAACATCAAAAGGCCTCATTTGTAAATTAGGCATTTTAAAGGTTACTTTATCAATTGCCTTAGCAAAGTCCAAGTACACTGCATCCACAGGCCTTCTTCTATCCAAGTTACATCCTCGTAGAATGTTAAAAGTTTGGTCTGGCAAGAACAGTCTCTCATAAATCTGTGTTGGTTACTTTTAATGATAGTACTTTCATTAGCACATTTTGGGATATATAATTCCTTACCATTCCTTCTAATTGTTTGCATTGTAAACATGCTACACTGAAGACTAAGTGGCACCATAAAAGGCTAATGTGTATACTATTGTACTGTATTGGACAGCTGCCGCAGCCTGCACCTAGTTGGATGGAGCCACTGTTTGAAGAAATTTTTTCCACCTGGCTCCTTCAAATTTTTATTGAAGGATTTGAGTGGAATTGTGAAGACGATACATTATCATGATGGCAGACCTCTGCCTTTCTCCTAGATTCTGTGTACATTTGGATGCAGGGAAATCGAGTGTCGCTGTTTAAGGCCCCTTTCACACTGGGGCGGGCAGGAGCGGTGGCGGTATAGCAGCGCGATTTGCAGCGCTGCTATACCGTCGTTCTTACCGCGGTATGCGGTCGCTAGGGGGGTGAATTTAACCCCCGCTAGGGGCCGAAAAAGGGTTAATACCGCCCGCAAACCGCGGCTATTGCCGCGGTTTGCGGGCGGTATTACCGCGGTGTCCCATTGATTTCAATGGGCACCCGCGGTAAAGGAGCGGTGAACACACCGCTCCTTTACCGCTGTAAAGAAGCGGCTAGCAGGACTTTTGGAGCGGTCCTGCTAGCGCACCGCTTCAGTGTGAAAGCCTTCGGGCTTTCACATTGAAGGCTACAGGGCAGGACTTTTTCATGCGGTATAATAGCGCTATTATTAGCGCTAAACCGCATGAAAAACGCCCCAGTGTGAAAGGGGCCTAAGTCCCGATCCAGCGCGGCAGCGTCTGACGTCACTGCCGCGCCGCGGACGTAGAAAGAGAGTGCTAATGCGCATGTGCCAAGAAAGGACCGGCGGCGCATGGATGACGTGGTAAACATTTCCCCGGCGGCCATATTGGGAAGTCTAATGCCCACACTAGATCTACAATGCGGTGAGCAACTCTAATAGGGCTCACATGGATCGGAATATTGATTGAAGACCAAATATTGAGCAGTATTGGTAAGGTTCACAGCTTATTATACCCATATTTTTTTGAAAACTATGTTTCTATGCCCTATATTTGACAGTTTTCCATCCTTCTTGATACTTTTTGCATAAATCATTGATATATATGCCAATCTGTAATGTTATAATGTTTTATTGTTTAACATGAGCATTCATTTAATTTCTCTGTTACCCATAGCATAACAGACGCCACAACCATATCTCATGAAGAAACTCTGTTGAGCGAAACATATAGAGCAAGTGGTATTGTCTGTTCAAATTTTATACAACGGGAGCAATTGATGTATGAACTGAATATCAAATTATCTCATGTTTTTTAACCATTTTTGTAATAAAGTTTTTTCACTTCTACATTAGTCTATCAGTGATTCCATTGTTTCACATATGACACCTTAAAAGTCCCGAGACCTGTGTCCTCTAGCCCCTCCAATTTTGTCTCTCCTATTGGGATGTGGTGTTCGACTTTTTAATTCCTCATTCTTACTTTTTTCTATATAATTTATAATTTTTTTATGTATTGATCTTATGCTCTAATGCTTGTCACCGATATTAGTTTAGTGGGGGTGGCAACTTTTATGTTTGTATTGAACACCACCTAGTGCCCCCTGCTGTTATTGCAGTCACGCCCTGGGATTTGGCTGCTTCAAGCATGGCTCCCCCACAGCCTGAAGAAGGAGCACGTATGCTACGAACGCGTGCCACGTCCACCGATAGTTACTGTTTGTCGTGATATATGTAGAGAGACAGCACAAACCATTACTGTACATAAGCCATGTTTACTGAAAGAACCAGCAGGAAACAGGAAACACAACACAGGAAGAAGTACAACAGAGATGCACCATAGAGTTGCATTTAAAGAAACATGTCATCCATAACATCTCCCCCTTTTAGTGTTAATAAATGAACATTGTGAAATTTAAAAGAGACAAAGCAATAACACATTCTACAGGTTAAGTCTCATAGGTGGTTTTGAACATCTACCACTACGGGTGAAGACTGGCCCTTGTACAAGGATTCCTTTAGCCCTTTCTGAAGTTACTGGGCTCCTCTCATCACGTACTGGCATGCTCTGCGCTTGACAGCTGTCGGGTATACTTGGTTGCCCAGAACTGTCATTGCCGTTGGTATGAGGCATTCCCTCTGTACATGCCTCACTGTCAATGGGTGAGTCTGATCTATCAACAGAATACTGAGAATCAGTCTGCTCTGCCACTCTCAAATCCACTCGATTGCGGCGATAGAGAGTTCCTTCAACGTCCACAAGATAGGAGCGTGGTGCAACCTTTTGCAGACAAGTACCTATTCTCCAACGGCCTGTTCGATCTCCAGGTAATGGTTTTATATGGATTCGTTCTCCAATATTTAATTCTGGCAAATCTCTGGCCGATGTGTCATATCGTGCCTTTGACACTTGTCTCTTAATCCTTATCTTTTCTGAAACACCTTGTATAACAGAGGGTTCAAGCAGCCTATTTGATACTGGTAAGGAGGTCTTTAATCTCCTTGACATTAGTCTTTGTGCCGGGCTACTATCCATGCCTTCAGTTGGAGTGTTTCTCCAATGTAAAATGGCCTTCCATGGGTCTTTACCATCACTTTGTGCTTTCTTGCATACATTTTTAACAATCTTTACAGCTGATTCAACTTTGCCATTAGCCTGTGGATGACGTGGTGAGGAAGTAACATGCTCAAACACCCATTCAGTGGCAAATTTTCTGAATTGTAGGCTTGCAAACTGAGGGCCATTGTCGGAGATTACTGTATCTGGTTGGCCATGACGTGCAAACTGAGCCTTGCACCTCTTAATTGTAGCTTCAGTGGATAAGTCGGGAAGAAGGTCTATTTCCCAGAAGTCTGAATAATGATCGACTAAATGCAGGTATTCCTTGCCTGCGTAGTTGAATAAGTCCATACTCACAGCTTGCAGCTTTTGCTCTTAGCCGTGTGACAAACCTGTCTATTGATTCACAGTCTTCTTGCTTACAGCAGCCAAATATATATCTTTTATAGATGACATTTTTAGAAGGTCTGAAGAAAGCTTCTAATGCATCCAGAATGGTTTTGGTGTCACTCTTTTGCTCCTCTGTGAGGTTCAGATTATGCTTGTAAACATGGAGGCATTCACTGCCCATTATCCTTCTCAGCGTGGCTGCTTGCACTGCTGCAGACTTCTCATTTAACCCTGTGGCTAGGGAATAGTCCTGAAACAGCCCTGAAATTGTCCCAGTTACTGCCAACATCTCCACTCACCCTCATTGCCTCAGGCAGTGGAATGCTGTTAGCTGCCATGATGCTGTTTTCCTTGCTGCAAACACTCAGCATCCAGGACAGGACTGCAATTGTCAGGAGGCACAATCAGTTCCAAGAACACTCACATGAAGGCTGGCAGGCTCTCAGGATCAAATGTGTAGAAAGAGCATGGATCCAAATCTTCTGACACCATGTTTGTCGTGATATATGTAGAGAGACAGCACAAACCATTACTGTACATAAGCCATGTTTACTGAAAGAACCAGCAGGAAACAGGAAACACAACACAGTTACGTCAGCTCAATCTCCGTCTATCCAGGACTCTCGGACCAGCCCCAGGAAGTGTTGCTGTCTACCCACACTGCCGAGGACGCTCTTCGGTCTTCCTGACAAGGAACGCCGGCCATCCGGGCGCTTAAAGTGAGGATTTATTCACTTGACGAGCATACCTACTATATCTTGTAAGTTGTTCACCATTGCGGCCATTAAATTCTCTACTGCTACTCTTAGATGGCTCTGCCTTTCTTCTTGTCTCCCCTGCAGAGTCACTTCTACTTCTCCTCCACAGCGGCCGCCACTAAGTCTGCATATTGGACTTTTCCCCAGTGACATTATTGTTGTTATTGTTTTATCTAATGTAACAAGGACTTTTTGGTCTGACAGCCTTCAGTGCGCCAGATCTCCTCCCCCTTGTAATACATTTAATTTAGCATTCCACTACATTAACTTCTGTAATGTCCTTTGAAATATTTTACAGTGGGTATAGAAAAGAATCACCCCCTTTAAAATAATCACATTTTGTTGTTTTGCAGCCTGAAATAAAGACAGACACAGTTCTTGGTTTATCCAGCTTTATTTACTCTTATAACAACTTATAACACCCAAGTGAAAGATATGACACCAACATGTCAGAAAAAATAAAATAAAAACAGAATCAGAGTTGGAAAAAGGGATCAACCCTTTGTGTCAGTAATTTGTTGTACCACATTTTGCTTTAATTACAGCCTTTAGTCTGTTGGGATATGTCTCTACTAACTTATAACATCTAGACTTTGCAATATTTGCCCATTCTTCTTTGCAAAACTGCTCAGGTTCAGTTAAATTTGATGGTGGCTGTTTGTCATTCCACAGATTTTCAATGAGGTTTAAGTCTGGGCCATGACTAGGCCATGCAAGGATATTCACCTTTTCCCCCCACTTCCTATTGACAACTTTCTGGCAGAGGGTAACAGATTTTCCTTAAGAATTTGACGGTATTTTGCCCTATCCATTTTTCCTTCTATCCTGACAAGTGCTCCAGTCCATGCTGCAGAAAAACACCCCCATAAGAGGATATTACCACCTCTATGCTTTACTGTAGGAATGGTGTTACTTGGATGGTGAGTTGTATTGGATTTCCGCCAGACAAATTGCTGGTGTTGAGGCCAAATAATTCAATTTTACTCTTATCTGACCATAACACCTTTTTCCATGTGGCCTCAGAATCTTCAAGGTGCATTTTGGCAAAGCTCAGTCGTGAATGCATGTTGTCTTTCTTGAGGAGTGGCTTTTTTCTGGCAACCCTCCCATACAAGCCACATTTGTGGAGAATTTGTAATATTGTTGTCACATACACACAACTCTTTGTCATAAATCCCTGCAACTGCTTCAAAGTCGCTGTGGACCTCTTGGTAGCCTCTCTGACCAGTTTCCTTTTCCTTCCTCCTTTCATCCAGTTTGGAGCGACGTCCTGACCCAGGAATGGTCTGTGTTGTACAAAATACCTTCCACTTCTCAATAATAGACATCACTGTGCTTCTAGGCATTGATAAAGCCTTTGAATTTTTTTGTATCCATCTCCTGACTTGTGTCTGTCCACAACTTTATCCTGGAGATCCCGGTGACAGTGCTTTGCCACCCATAGTTGATTGTTTGCTCCTAATAAGCTCTTTTCATGATGAGCTAATCAAAATGATCACAGCTGATCACAATTGAAAGTCAAATGGCTTTGTGTGCAATTGAGAAGGTGATTAGCTACACCTGCCAAGCTACACAAGCCATTTTTAGGAGGGGGTGATACTTTTACCAACTCTCTGATTCTATTTTTTATTCTAACATGTGGGTGTTGTCTTTCACTTGGATGGTATACGTTGCACTGAGTAAATACAGCTGGATACAAACAAAACACAAACAGTGTAATTTCAAGTGGCAAAGCAACAAAATTTGATTATTTTAAAGGTGGGCATGATCCGTTTCTATACCCACTGTATGTGCACTGCATCTTGAGACATCCAGGACTCCGGAAACATACTAGCTGTACCATACTGTATATTTAGCATCTAGCAAAACTAAGACTTCTCCAGTTTTACCTGTAACTGACATATAATAACATACAGTAAATTTATACATATTAGGCTTTTATGGTGCCATTTAGTCTTCAGTGTAGTATGTTACAATTAACTAGACTTGTGCACAACGGAAAAATTCGTTCCGTTTCGGTTCGTTTCTTTCCGGTCCTGTTGATTCGTAATCATTCGTAATTTTGCTAGACGGGATTTTTCGTGTTCGGACTCATTCGTATTTTTGCAAGCGACATTTTTCGTTGAATTTTTTGTTGCTTTATAATTCGTACTTTCGGTAGAGTACGTTGTTTTTCGTTGATTCTGGACACAACTCCTACTTTCGTAACTTTTTTTGGGTTCGTACTTTCGGTAGAGTACGTTGTTTTTCGTTGATTCTGGACACAACTCCTACTTTCGTAACTTTTTTTGGGTTCGTTGATTCGTAATTTTCCGTGTCTCTCTCACAACGACGCTGCCTATTATGCCTAATGTGCTTCGAATGGATTTGTACTTTTCTAAATACATTGCGGTTATTTGTAACGATTCGAAATCTCGTATTTTACTTTCGTTTTTTACATGCGGCTATAGCCTCTGCCCCTGTACACCATTTTGAGAGGGTTCAGCACGGTGAGGGAGAAGCAGAGAGCAGAGCAGAGTGTTATTGTGCTTCGAATGGATTCGAAATCTCGTATTTTACTTTCGTTTTTTACATGCGGCTATAACCTCCGCCCCTGTACACCATTTTGAGAGGGAGTTCAGCACGGTGTGGGAGAAGCAGAGAGCAGAGCAGAGTGAGTGTTATTGTGCTTCGTATGGATTCGTACATTCGTAACTTTTTCATAACGAATTATGCCGAAGACATTCGGGCATTCGCTATTTGCGGTATAATTTATTTCGGATTCGGTCTTATTCGTAATTGCTTTGTTCGGAAATTCGAATGCTTCCGAATGTCCGAAAGTTGCTAAATTCGGACGAATTTCAATTCGTTACGAAACGAATTGCACAAGCCTACAATTAACACTCTCATTCAGGGGTAGACTGGTATGCAAGTCCATTAACACCTCCCCCCCCAGCCTATTTTACAGTGACGGCTGGGCAGGAGCACTGTTGTTCTGGGAGGACGTCATATGACGTCATATGATGTCCTTCCAGAACACGCCTCTCATGCATCTGTCACAGGCTTCCTTTTATGCCATCCATTGTATACAATTGAGGGCCAATCTCAGCCCATCTGTACCATGTGATTGACTTTGACCAATCACAGCTAACCACAACAAAAGACACTGAATGAACCAGTTTTATTCAGTAAAAATGCTATAGCAATTAAATTCTCTGCTATAAGCAATCATAATGTGAATTTTACTGTGGAAGAGCATCTTGCAACACTTTGGGTGAAGTGTTCCCTCTTCAACGCTGAAATTTGTCTGATTTCTGGTGAGTGTTTTGGCACTCCAAACTCAAAAAATGTAATAAAAAATGATTAAAAAATGTTTTTCTTTTTTTTCACCAGTCAGTGTCCCTGATCCCTGCCACACCAGTTATATAATAATTCTGTACTTCACTGGTGATCCCGGCCACACCAGTTATATGATAACGCTGTACTGCACTGGTTACCGTATGTAAAAGGAAAAATATGAAAAAAACGTTTTCTTAACCACTTGCTGACCGCCTCCTGTACATTTACGTCGGCAGAATGGCACGGACAGGCACATCAACGTACCTGTACGTCCCCTTTAAGTGCCTGTCCGTGTGGTCGTGCTCGCGACCCTGCCACCATCCCCGTGAGTCGGACCATGGGTCACGCAGACTCGATCGCCGCGGGGATCCCCGCGATTGTCTCACGGAGGTATAGAGCGGGGAGATGCTTGTGTAAACAAGCATCTCCCAGCTCTGCCTAGTGACAATGACACGGATCTCGGCTCTGTGTACTTGGAGCGGAGATCAGTGTCATGTGACACACAGCCCATCCCCCTACAGTTAGAAACACTATGCAGGGAACACTTAACCCCTACAGCGCCACCTAGTGGTTAACCCCTTCACTGCCAGTGTCATTTTCACAGTAATCAGTGCATTTTTATAGCACTGATCGCTGTGAAAATGACAATGGTTCCAAAAATGTGTCAAAAGTGTCCGATGTGTCCGCTATTAATGTCGCAGTCACGAAAAAAATCACTGATCGCCACCATTACTAGTAAAAAAAAAAAGAATGAATAAAAATGCCATAAAACTATCCCCTATTTTGTAAACGCTATAACTTTTGCGCAAACCAATCAATAAACGCTGATTGCGATTTTTTTTACCAAAAATATGTTGAAGAATACGTATCGGCCTACACTGAGGAAAAAAAAAGTTTTTCTATATATTTTTGGGGGAAATTTATTATAGCAAAAAGTAAAAAATATAGCATTTTTTTCAAAATTGTCGCTCTATTTTTGTTTATAGCGCAAAAAATAAAGTATAAAAAACTCAGCATGCCTCTTACTAAATACCTTGGACTGTCTACTTTCAAAAAAGGGGTCATTTGGAGGTATTTGTACTGTCCTGGCATTTTCTAACCTCAAGAAAGGAGATAGGGTGTCAGTACATCAGGACTGATAATTTTTCAGATATATATATACCAAAGTTTGTGGACTTTATAACTTTCCTACAGAGTACAAGTAATAAACACTGATTTTAGTTATTTTCACCAGAGAAATGTAGCAGAATAAATTTTTACCTACATTTATGAAGAAAGATTATTTATTTAAGAAAAATGCGATCTTTGAATTTTTTTGTCTTTTTTTTATTTATTTAGCAAAATATAAAAAACCCTGTGGGAATTAAATACCACCAAAAGAAATCTCTAGTTGTGTGAAAAAAAATGATACAAATTTCTTATGAGTACAGTGTAGCATGACCGCGCAATTGTCATTCAAAGTGTGACAGCGCTGAAAGCTGAAACTTGGCCTGAGCAGGGAGTGGGTAAAAATGCCCTGTATTGAAGTGATTAAAGGCCCCTGATGCCCGCTCATTGTATGTCATATGCGATCATTACTGCATATAACACATATAGAACAAAATAACTTTTCAAGCACAATTGTGTGGAACAATACAATCCATTCATTTTCTTGGATGGTTGCAGTTTCATGCAGTCACTGATTTTGATTTTAGGAAGCATATATTGCGTTTCAAATATGGCAAAACGAATTAAAATGGTTGTAATATACCCTCAATATACCCTCAATATTCTCAATATCAGTAAAAATACACTTTGGGTTCTATATATAAATGTTTTCATACAGGATAAACCCAGCCTTTCATTCATTTTTCCAACTGAATCCAAATAGAAAATGTGTGACTATGAATATGGTAATCTTGTTTATTAATATGCTGTGTTCGAGGGTAGATGCGTAATCTAAAATTTATTCCCACAAAAAGGTTTGCAAGTCCATTAAGACAAAACCCTGTTAGGAAACACAGTTTTTGCCCTGGTTCACACTGGTGCGTTTTGACATGCGATTTGGCAAAACGCCGGTATTTGCTGCAAATTGCGGGCAATGGAACCGTCCTAATCGGTGCGACGCCGCATCTGCAGCGCTGCACCGATTTCAAAAAGTATTTTCTGTACTACTTTTTGCGATTTTGGGCCGCGATTTACATTGACATCTGTGCAGAAACCTGCACAGATGTCCCTGTAATCGCGGCCGAAATCGGGCCTGACAGGCAGGAGTGAAATCGTGCGAGTTCAGCTGAACTCGCACGGCTTCACTCCCGCATCCCCAGTGTGAACCTGGGCTTAGGGTTCCAAAACACTGGTAAGCACATACACAAATTTCAAATGTGTTTAATATACCTATTAACTTTTGCATATCTATTCTTTAAAACAATGCTACATTTACAAAGGCTTTGATATGCACGGTTTTTATAAGCACCAAATTACTAGAATTAATGGAGTTTCAGAAAATTGTAAAAACAAAAGCTACCTTCCTGACTGTCCTACTGATGTGTATCTAAACCTCATAAATGTTTGTTTCTTTCTGTTAAATTAGCTTTCTTTTTCATATACAGTGTGCTTTTTCTATATAAGTGAAGGTTTGGTGGTTTATATACGTTTTGGTGGTTTATATGACTTCATACCTGATAAAGGGGTTTGACTCTTATCAAAAGCTTGCACTGAAATTAATTCAGTGAGCCAATTAAAGGTATAAGGAATGTTTTAATTTTCCTGTGGGCACTAGTCATTTTTCATGTTTATAATGTTAAAGATATTGAACTGTTGATGGATTACAAGGGAATTTTTTAGAACACAGAAAAATCATCTAAGTCATGTAATGTGCTTTTTCTTCATGGTTGTTCTTCATTTTTGTAGAAACAGCGAAACAAACAAATGATGTAATCTTTTGTATTGATCCAATGGCATTTTCGGAAAAATGTTAATGCAATGGCAATTAGGATGTACTGTAATTCACTAAAGAGTGAAAAGGAAGATAAGCGATTTGATGGTTTCTGGAAGTACAAATACTTTTTTTCTCTGTAGCAAATCAGCTTTAAAATAAACCCTTATCTGGGGTCTAGGCTATAGACTAAGCTATGTATGATGCATTTCTCCACGGTGCTTGCAACTACAGAATATCAGTAAGGGCTTGTTTTGAACCTCACTTATGTGTTAAAAGATGTAAATACTTGACTTTCCAGATCTTTGGTACAGGTTAACTTTAATGCCCTTAATCTAGACTTTTTAAACTAAGGTACCGTATATACTCGAGTATAACCCGAGTTTTTCAAAACATTTTTTTGTGCTGAGAATGCCCCCCTCGGCTTATACTCGAGTTATCTTTTTGCGCCTGATCTCCCGAACTTTGGGGACCTGGTACCGGCCGAGTCTGTGTCCGACTTCAAAGTTGTGCGCCTGATCCCAGCCAGCCGTAGGTCCCCTGGACACCAAACTTAGCACACATGTATCCCTCTACAAGTGTGCAAAGTTTGCTGTCTGTGGGACCTACGGCTGGGGAGCACCAAATTTTCAAAGCCGGGCACCCCTTCCATATACTCCCATGTTAAAAGTAAATCTAGTCATGGACACAGTGAGGCATGGGAACAGTGAGGCATGGGCACAGTGAGGCATGGACACAGTGAGGCACAGTGAGGCATGGACAGTGAAGCATGGGCACAGTGAGGCATGGACACAGTGAGGCATGGACACAGTGAGGCATGGGCACAGTGAGGCATGGACACAGTGAGGAATGGGCACAGTGAGGCAAAGTGAGGCACAGTGAGGCATGGACACAGTGAGGCATGGACATGGACACATTGAGGCACAGTGAGGCATGCAGATGGACACCCTAGGCTTATACTCAAGTCAATAAGTTTTCCCATTTTTTTGTGGTAAAATTAGGTGCCTCGGCTTATATTCGGGTCTGCTTATACTCGAGTATATACGGTATACAAGGAAGGGTTTGAAATTTGATCTAAATTTGTATTTGAAACACAATAAAAAATATGGAAAAGTAAATATATAAAATATAAATGCCAACTCTTTAAACAATGCATTTACAAGTAGAGTAGTGATAAAGAGTAGGTTTCAGGAACCCAAAGCACAATGTAATTTCATAAATTTTGATGCGCCTACTAACACCAAAACTAAAACAAACAAATATCATCCATGTCTTATATGGTGAAATGTACATATAAATATCTATATTATATCTTGTGCTTAACAATCAATAAACTCAAAAAACAAATGAATCAGTCTCTAGTGTTTTCTTTGTTCCACCAAATCACTTCTTATTCATTCATAATTCATCCCATGTTCAACAATGGGCATTAAACAGATGATAAATCTGATTTTGATTAACAGTTCATAAAATAGTGATAGTGACTCCCACCACCTTTCCTCTTATGCGCTCACCTCCAACTGTGGCTTTGCAAGAACTCAGGTCAGAATGCACTTTCCCCACTGGGGTCAATCCAACATTCTGCTCCTGTGATGTAAGTATTGTGATTCCTCCTTATAATACAGCTTCTGATAGTATATACAGTATTTATATATATCTATATATATATAGATAAATATATCTGTATATATATATATATATATATATAGATATATCTATATAGATAGGCTGATCCCTTAATAACGTGCTCGTGCACAAAAGGCATCGGGTTGGGTCATCGCCGCCACGTCCTTGTGGCAGGAGCAGCAGCCATTTTAGTAAATTTGTTTTTGCCCATTTTTATGCTTAAGTACATGTACGTATTTTACTCAAAAAAAATACTACACCACGGGATTGATTTACTAAAGGGAAATCCACTTTGCACTACAAGTGCACTGCAAGTGCAATTGGAAGTGCAGTCGCTGTAGATCCGAGGGGGACATGCAAGGAAAAAAAAACAGCATTTTTGCTTGTACATGATTGGATGATAAAATCAGCAGAGCTTCCCCTTATTTCACATCTTCCCCTCAGATCTAAACTTGCAGTGCACTTGTAGTGCAAAGTGGATTTACCTTTAGTAAATCAACCCCAGTATGAGCATTACTTTGGCTCCCGCTGGTGAGCTTCTTTTGTACAGTGTTTTATCCTATTGGAATCTACCACAAAGTCAACACACCGGACTACAGTATTATCATACCGCACACCAGCAGTTCAAGGCTTGCTACTGTTTACCATCTGGTGAGTGCATAGATTGGTGGAGGAATTTCACTGTGGAAGAGAATCTTGCAACAGTTTGGGTGAAGTGTTTCCTCTTCAATGCTGAAATTTGTCTGATTTCTGGTGAGTGTTTTGGCACTCCACACTCATCATTGGAGGAGATTTTGGGATATACTAAAGAGTCCTGCTGATTTCGGACATGTGTTTATTTGTTCATTTTCACTATCTGGACGTTCTTTTTTCACTTATTGCTGATTTTTATTGCATCCTTGTCACGTTTTACTGGTTCTAATTCACTATTTGGACTTTTCTTTGCACCTAATAGGATTCTAATAGTACAATTTATATTGAAGCGCTGCACAAACTCTTTTTACTATTGTCACCTGGAGTTTGTATATTAACCTTTTTGTGCCAACTGCTACATTTATTATCTAGCTTATTATCTAGCGCTCATTTTACTTTCACTTTCTGATGTTATATACAGCATATGTAGTGCATTAAATGATTGTGTTTTCCCGTTCATGTTCTCTGCAATGGAACTCATTTAACACAGGGGACCCTCAGGGTGTAGTAAATTGTGATAACTGTTTTATTAAAATTAGAATTGCACTTACAAAAAAAATAAAAAAATAGATTGCTTTTACATTACAAGCAGTGAGGCCATGGCTCCTGTGTCACGTCTGGTTTCGGCACGGACTCACTCGCCACTGTCCTGGCTGCTTTGTGGAAACACAATTGTTTGTTTGTAGCCACTAAATATTCAATTTATTTAAATGGATATCAGGGTATATTTAAACATACATTTATTAAGTAGGTAGTGCGGGATTGTCACTTCAAAACATTTTCACAATGTCAGTTCAACCTTTACCTGTTTATAGCACCTTGCACAAGGCAAGATGAATTGTGATATGTCTTAATAATGTTATTAGTTATTGTTCTTGTGTTAGTAGTTATTATAATTTTTGCACTGCATTTTATGATTAATTAAGAACAAGGCATGTCATCATCTGCCAAACTAAGATAATTGGATATTGCCATGGGCACAGCCAGATGATGGCTTATGCCCACCGACTGTCTTGACTGGGTTGGGGTGTGCGATTGCTTGGCTATAGCAGAGAAGCCTGAACAAAATTTTAAAAAACAAAAACAAGCATGTCCTACTTACCTATTACCAATGGTTTTGCACAGAGCAGCCCTGATCTTCCTCTTCTCGGGAGCTCCTGGCTCCTCCCCCACGGCAAGTGCCCACCATAGCAAGCCACTTGTTATGTGGGCACTCATGCTGGCTCACTCCCACCCTTCTGATCCCTCCTCGCTAGCTGTCAATAGACACACACAGTGCGGCTCAGCCCCACCTCTACTCCCTCCTCAATAGCTATGATTGGCAGCAGGGGGAGCCAATGGCGCCTGTTACTGTCTCTGAGCCAATGAGGAGTGAAAGAGCCAAGAGCTGCTTCTCTTATGCACATCGCTGGATCAAGATTGGGCTCATGTAAGTAAAGGGTGGGGGAGAGCTGCACTCAGAACGTTTTTTTTTTTACCTTAATGCAGAGAATGCATTTAAGTGGTTGTAAACCCCATTCATGAAATCTGACCTGGGCACATATATCTGTAGTGTTTACTTATCTCTCTCCAAAGCTCTGGTGTCTTTCTGCTTCTCGGTTCCTCTGTTATCAACATAATAACTTCTGACAAGCTCTCCGACACATGAGATAAAAGCAGCTGAAAATTTGCGTTGTGGAGGGAATTTAGAGATAGATAAGCAGAGCGCTTGTCTATTCAGGTTGTAGCTCTACAAGGTTCTTTATTCCTCTGCATATGTAGAGGGGGGGGGGGGTTGTGTCTTTCCTCCAATCAGCTCACACACAGTGTAAGCCCAGACTCCACACCCATTGCTGAAACAGCAAGAAAGATTTGTACCACTATGTCTATACTGTTCATGTCATAATGTCTATGTCTATGTCACTATATCTAAAAAATTTAGAATGCTGAAGACAGCAGATATACATGTGTAAACTTATGTAGCGAGATTTATTTCATCCCTGTGTATCATCTGAGGCTGTTCACTTCACTGGGTATAGGAGAGGGTTTACATCCACTTTAAAGTAAATGAAAAAAAAAAAAACTTCAGCCTTAAGAATCACTTTAAACATGCCCAACGTTTGCTCAAATATGCAAATATGTGTATGTAGCGCCCTGCTCCCAATGAGGGTGCGCTATATGTTAAATTATAGTTGTCTGAGCAATAGTTTGGCTCAGAGGGATTGTGTTATAAATTGCACTCTGTTTCAGTTCAGTTGGTTGTGTGATTTCCCTCCTGACAGTAGGTGTCGCTGCCACCGCTGGTCAGGATTGGAAAGGCTACAGGCTGGACGTATTGGGTACCTCTTTCCTAGCAAGCAGCCCAGGGGGCGTGGTGAACCCGCTGTGCATGCTGGGAGGGGGTATTTAAGTGACAGAGGCCATTAGGGCGGGGGGAGATTCTGGGGTCATGTCTTCGGTCCCCACCTGAGGGCCCTCATGGCCTCAGGGAAGTGTTGGCAGTTTCCGCCTCGGGGCCACATTGGCCTGAGGCTCCATTACTGACAAGTAGGCCCAGGAGTTGCTGGGGCCTACTGATCCAGGGATAATCCTGTGTCGCCTTACCTGCTGGAAGGGACCAAGCAATTGAGGACTCAATTGGAGGATGCATCCGGATCGTTATCTACCTCACAGTGCTGCCAGAACGGCTGAAAGATCCTAATACTGGGAGCTGTATTCTTTGTTCAGAAGGTAACCCAAGTAAATTTTACACAAGTCTGTGGCAGAGACTGTTCTATTTGCACCAAGTCTGTGGTAGAGACTGTTCTATTTACTTCAAGTCTGTGGCAGAGACTGTTCTATTTAATCCAAGTCTGTGGCAGAGACTGTTCTATTTAATCCAAGTCTGTGGCAGAGACTATACGTGATCGAGCTGTACATCGGCTGCTAGGCCAGTGAGATTGGGCCTATCCGGTGTTTGCTGAGTCCAGTGTGGAGACAGTTGTTCCCCTGGATCTAGAAAAATTCTTATGATTGGCAACTAAGGTACCTGAGTCCTCCCCATCCCTTTATCCCCTCTGTTGAAACTTTTATTCAAATAAACCCTTGAAATAGACTTTTTTGTGTTGGTGCAAGCTTCTTCTAGACAACTCTTCAAGGTGAACCCCTGAGACGAGCATGCGGAACAGTGTGGTAACGTGCAAGGCCCAAAATTAAACCAGCGGCCCGCTACTCGGGTATTGCTACATGTATATTTAAAAATCTGGCCTTAACAAGTCAGATCATTGAGAATCCATTCACCTATGTTTTGTTAAATGCATTCTAACGCATTTTATTTTGTTCCTTATTATGAAAATCAAGTCCACCCAAAAGCTTAGTGGAAAATTATGTGAAATGGAAAATTGTAACAGACCGTCTCCAGCTTCCTGGAACAAATAACAAGAAGGTAAGAGCCCATTTGCTTTAATTCCTAACTGGGCGAACATTGGATAAATCATTTAAAAGTGCATTGTCAATCTAATTGTTCAGCTGCAATTATGCTTTTATTGCTCCTATGATATGTTTCATATCTCCATGGAATGACAAGGGTACACTCCTAATTTGCTTTTTGTCAGTGAGCAAATTTAAACAGATAAATAAATACACTTACATAGACAGCAGGAGACAAATGGATTGTGACAGTTTGGCATTACACATCTTATCTTGAAACAAATTAAAGTTATTTTTATAATATAGTACTCAGTGAATTGTGTGTTTCCACTACATAGGATATGAAGGACCATTTTCATTAAAATATATTATGGTTCTTAACATCAACTAGTTCTGCTAAGCTTTAAATCAGCAGTTCTTGATTAGCAGGTGTGACCCAGAAAGAGTCATCAATTGTTGCTGGTTTACATGATGTTCTTTTACCAGAATTTTTGTATTGTTTCAGTTTTATTTTGGGTCAGTTTGAATTGTATTTTTATTTTGTATTTTTAAATAGATGTTTTAAGGCTTGTAGGTGAAAATTTTCATCCAAAGAATTTTCGTACGATTTTCGTATAGTGTATACACAACTTTCGACAGATGATTCCGAATTTTCGTATGAAAATTCCTGAAGTGACGAACTCCAAAATCTTTCTCGCACGGGAACAGAATGAACAATTTCCGTTTAATGTGTATCAGAAAGAATAAACAAAAAAATTATTTTTGTAAGATTTTTTGTAAGAATTTTCTTTCATTGGTTCCAATTTGCTGTGAAACAATGAGGAACATCGGACAATTGTTTGCCCAATTTTTCTTATAGGGTGTACCCCATTTTACAGTTTTTTTTTTTTTTACTAAGTGTGACATTGGATGACATTATTGATTACCTAAAGTGAGAGCACAGCAGCAACAGTTTGCTATCAGGCTATCCCTGTATGATTGAAATTATGTGCCCACACGTGAGCAGTCAGAGGAGAGAAAAGAAGATTAATTCAACTGTGTGTGAGTGTGTATTTAAGATTGAGCTATTTAGCTTTGCAATTAACAGGTATTTTTCAGCAAAACAGGTAAAACTAGTCTGGCACTTGCAAATTACCCTAAAGCTCCACCTGCTGGCTGGAAATCGAAGTAATTTGCAAAAAGCAATATTTATTAGTTATCTAAAAAATATTTTAGCCACTTCCCATTTGGCCAATTCTGGCACTTCGCTCCTACATGTAAAAATCATCATCTAGAAAATTACTCAGAACCCCCAAACATTATACATGTTTTTTAGCAGAGACCCTATGGAATAAAATGGCGGTCATTGAAACTTTTTATGTCAGACAGTATTTGCGCAGCGATTTTTCAAACGCTGTATGATTTAAAAAAAAAAACAGTAAAGTTAGCCCAATTTGTTTATATAATGTGAAAGATGATGTTACGCCGGGTAAATAGATACCTAACATGTCACGCTTTAAAACTGTGTACACTCTCCACAACCCTGGTATCTCCTAGCTATCTTGGAGTTACACCCTCGGCCCCCCTGTGGATGAATGCAAATCTCCCTAATTTTTGCTCCCTGCTGGATCCCATGATTTGGGCCAGTAGAGGAGTTAAGGTGTTGGAAGACATCAGCAGTGAAGGTGACCTCATAATTTTAGATCAATTGAAGGCAAGACATAACTTACCTAACTCGTACTTCTTTTGCTATCTGCAGCTGTGCCACGCATTTTAGGCACAGTTCTATAGCCGAAAGGTGAGTTTCTCCCTTCAGCCCTCAAAGATCTTTTGTCAGATGAGGACTTAATAAGCCATTATCAGCAATGTACAAGTCTCTATTTTAAAAAATACCTCCAGCGGTATCCAGATGCCGGGAACAGTGGTAGCGGGAAATCACAGATATCCAGGGGGGAAGATTGGGATAATATGTGGGATCACCCCTTTAAGCACTTGGTGTCTGCCGGGGACCGTCTGATCCAGTTTAAATTCCTACATCAAATTTATTATACACTGACTAGGTTGGCACGCATTTACCCCTTATCTCATGATGAATGTTGAAGATGTTCATTCTCCCCAGCCAATGCGGAACATGTCTTTTGGAGTTGTTCACAGATCCAGAGTGTGACAGGGGGGTCACTTTGGACACAGGGTGAGGCAGGAAATAATGGACATTAAGAAATATATCTTGGACTACCTAAAATGGGTCTGTAATATTTATCCACCATATTCCCAAGGATATCTGTAAAGGACTATTTACTGATTCGGAACTCAACAGGTTAATTGAGAGATACTGAGGTGTTCAGCCTCAATCACCTGTCTGCCTAGTGTAATGCTAATCCCAGCTTCTAAAAGACCTGTTCATTGTTTGTGGTGATGTGGATTGGGGAAATTAAGTCTGTCCTTGTGCGTATTGTAAAGTAACAGACAGTCTGGTGAATATAAAGGTCATGCATAGTTATTTAAACATAAAGGGATTAGCTTTTGCCTTCTAAGAAATGGGTAGTGGGAGGAAAAAGCTAGCCTACTGTCAAATGTGTATTGGGTCTTGTTATGTTGTGGGTGGAGCTGGACCATTGTTCATTTTAGATTAATGCAGTATTGGGTGTGTATAAAGGTTTCAATGTTTTTGGCAATAAAGTCAGTCTATCCTTGGAAAGATACAGTGTGCGTCTCGTTCTTTCAGAAGGATTAATTCCTATGGGAAGTGGTCGTCTGGCTGTGGAGGATCGGCAGTGAATTTGTGTCTAGGAGAGGGAAGAGATCTAAACGGCGTTCCCCCCTTTCGTATTTGGGGTGCTGTTACATTGGTTGGCAGCTGTGGGATTTTCCCTCCAGTTCCTGGGACACTCCAAACCACCACAGTGAATGACCAGCTATGCAGCCAGCAGGAAAGCCACGCTGAAAGGCCTACTTGAGAGCCGTGGAGGGACCAGTGGGACAAAGAAAAGGCCACCCTGATCAGTGAACTAGCCGAGATGGATACAGGACCCCGGTCAGTTAAAGACTTGTTTCAGCAATGAGTTCGAGAGCGGTTGGCATTATATGGCGCTAACCCATCAGAGACCGCCATACAGGAAGCCATTAAAGGCATCCAGCTGCAGGATGCGCGACGAGAGAGAGAACGAGAGCGACAAGAGAGAGAACGAGAGCGACAAGAGAGAGAACGAGAGCGACAAATGAGAGAACTAGAGCGGCAACATGAGCGGAGAATGGCGGAAATAGGGAAATCGGAGATCACCTACAGACAGCTGCTAGAATCTGCTCAGCAGCAGGGTGGGGCTACCCTTGCCTGGGACGATCAGGAAATACCAGTGGACAACTCTGAAATCCTGGCTGAAGAATCGGCAGTGGAAAATCTGAAGATTGCCATCCCTAAAGCCGAAGTGGATGATATGGAGTTCCAGGGAGCTAGCCTGGCTGAAGAATCGACAGTGGAAAATCATCTGAAGATTGCCATCCCTAAAGCCGAAGTGGATGATATGGAGTTCCAGGGAGCTAGCCTGGCTGAAGAATCGGCAGTGGAAAATCTGAAGATTGCCATCCCTAAAGCCGAAGTGGATGATATGGAGTTCCAGGGAGCTAGCCTGGCTGAAGAATTGGCAGTGGAAAATCTGAAGATTGCCATCCCTAAAGCCGAAGGGCATGATATGGAGTTCCAGGGAGCTAGGGCAGTTGGCTCATCTCCCCAGCCACAGATTACAGAAGGTATGGACTTAAGGGACTGTTCAGAGGATGTTAGGGATTATACATCGCCTGCCCAAGTACTGGCAGCAGGACAGAGTACTGCAGACCCCTGCTCTACACCCGTGGCAGTTTTGGAGGCCCGAGGTGAGAAGGTGATGGTTCCTCTTTCCCAGTGGATTTCAGAGATGCAGGGGGGAGAAGCAGCCCTTTTCCCTCCCCAACAGTTAGCCAGAGCAGATGGTGTGGAGCCCCCAGCAGAGGTGCTGGCAACAGGGCAGAGTGCTAGCAACCTCTGCCCAGCACCGGAAACAACTGTGGAGTTTCAGGGAGCCGGGGCAGTTGGCCCCCCTCTCCAGCAAAAAGCTGAGGTGGTAAAGCTTTTACCCCCAGCTGAATCACTGGCAGCAGGGCAGAATACTACTGGCCGCTGCACACAACTGCAACTTGAGCTGATGTCAGTGGATGGGACTACGGTCTCCACTCACAGCAACCCAGCGGAAGAGCTGGCAACAGAGCAGAGTGCCGCGGGCCTCTGCTCTCAACTAACAGAAGAGGGAGTTCCTGTGGGACTGGATGGGACTACGGTCTCCACTCACAGCAACCCAGCAGAAGAGCTGGCAACAGAGCAAAGTGCCGCGGGCCTCTGCTCTCAACTAACAGAAGAGGGAGCTCCTGTGGGACTGGATGGGACTACGGTCTCCACTCACAGCAACCCAGCAGAAGAGCTGGCAACAAAGGAAAGTGCCGCGGGCCTCTGCTCTCAACTAACAGAAGAGGGAGACCCTGTGGGACTGGATGGGACTTCGGTCCTCACTGACACAACCCCAGAAAATGGTGTGACACTGGGACAGGTGGATGTCAGCCTTGCTTTGCAAGCACTGGGGGATTTTCACCTACTACAAGTGGATGGGACTTCAGTCTCCACTTGTATACCCCAGGGATGCTGGGCAGTCGACCCAGATCCCCAACAGCATGAAAGACTGAGCCCAGTCACCCTGTCTTCTCCCCAGCAGCGGGTATGTTCTCTGAGAGAGGCAGAGGTTGGCTGGGTAAGTAATGCTCTGTTTGGAGCAATATATTTGGGGTATTGTGTGGATACCGGCATTAGAAGAATGGACCTATGGATTAACTTCGGAGTCAACCCGTCTGGGGTCACCTCCTGTGTTAGTCTCCTGCCGAAAGGGGAGATGTGTGACAGGGGGGTCACTTTGGACACAGGGTGAGGCAGGAAATAATGGACATTAAGAAATATATCTTGGACTACCTAAAATGGGTCTGTAATATTTATCCACCATATTCCCAAGGATATCTGTAAAGGACTATTTACTGATTCGGAACTCAACAGGTTAATTGAGAGATACTGAGGTGTTCAGCCTCAATCACCTGTCTGCCTAGTGTAATGCTAATCCCAGCTTCTAAAAGACCTGTTCATTGTTTGTGGTGATGTGGATTGGGGAAATTAAGTCTGTCCTTGTGCGTATTGTAAATTAACAGACAGTCTGGTGAATATAAAGGTCATGCATAGTTATTTAAACATAAAGGGATTAGCTTTTGCCTTCTAAGAGATGGGTAGTGGGAGACAAAAGCTAGCCTATTGTCAAATGTGTATTGGGTCTTGTTATGTTGTGGGTGGAGCTGGACCATTGTTCATTTTAGATTAATGCAGTATTGGATGTGTATAAAGGTTTCAATGTTTTTGGCAATAAAGTCAGTCTATCCTTGGAAAGATACAGTGTGCGTCTAGTTCTTTCAGGAGGATTATTCTTATGGGAAGTGGTAGTCTGGCTGTGGAGGATCGGCAGTGAATTTGTGTCTAGGAGAGGGAAAAGATCTAAACGGCGTTCCCCCCTTTCGTATTTGGGGTGCCGTTACACAGAGCTTCTGGTCTGGGATCACCTCCTGTATCTCTGAGGTCCTCAGTGTTCCAATCCCTATGACACCTAGGGTTTGTCTTCTTGGCTTGGTAGAGGAGGTGGTTCCCTCTCTGGCACATCGTACCTTGCTAAATATAGGGTTCTTTTATGGTAGGAAAGCTATCCTACTGCACTGGAAAAAGCCAGGTGCTCCTACTCTGTCATATTGGAAGGGACTGGTAAACTCTGTGCTTCATCTTTATAGAGCAACTTATAGGGCAAGGGGTTGCACAAAAAAAATCCATAAATTGTGGCAGGCATGGCTTGACTCTTCTTCAACTGTGGGTTAAATACATATGCATGGTTGGGTGATATAGTCCCCAATATTGGATGACATGTGGTGGCTAATCATGGGATCTCAAGGCGAATTACTGAATATATGCTTACCTATCTATCTCCTCAGCTATTGTTAAGCATCCCGACTGATGAATGACATGGTAACACTTTGTTGAATTTATGGGTGTTATTGCTAATAATTTCCTGGAGTTGGGGGGTGGGAAGGAGGGGGGGCGAGGAACTGTTGTTTCTGGGTAGCTGAACTATGTTAGTTCACAGTTATTGGCCCTGTGTGGCCATTGGGCAGAGTAGGTATGTTGCCTGCTCCGTTCCTTGTGTTATATGTTTGTACTGTATAACAAACGTAATAAAAAAAATAAAAAAAAGTGGAATGGCGCCAAACTTCGGTACTTAAAAATCTTCATAGACAATGCTTTAACTTTTTTTACAGATCACATGTTTAGAGTTGAATATGTGGACAGCCGCACTCCAAAAAAAAACGCTATGACTAAGCACTAGTTCCCAGTGCGAAACATGTCAGTTGTACCCCCTTTTTGTCTGCTGTGACTTGTAGTGCTTTGAAATTTTTAAATAAAGGCTACCTTAACGTTTTTTTTGGAGTGCGGCTGTCCACATATTCATCCTATTTCTTGCTACATGCATTGCCTGCACCCTTGGTGTCCGAGAAGATATTGATTGCCGGATTGCACCCACCTGGAGCGGTATCTCTCTTTCACATGTTTAGAGTTACAGAGGAGGTCTTGGGCTAGAATTGTTGCTTTTGCACGCGGTGATACCTCACATGTGTGATTTGAATGCCATTTACATATGTGGGCGTGACTTACATATGCATTTCCTTCTGTGTGCGAGCACGCGGGGACGGGGCACTTTAACCACTTCAGCCCGGACCATATGGCTGCCAAATGACCGGACCACTTTTTGTGATTCGGCACTGCGCCGCTTTAACTGACAATTGCGCGGTCGTGCAACGTGGCTCCCAAACAAAATTGACATCCTTTTTTTCCCACAAATAGAGCTTTCTTTTGGTGGTATTTGATCACCTGTGCAGTTTAAATTTTTTGTACTATATACAAAAATAGAGCGACAATTCGCCAACACTCGGGCCTCCGAGGGTCATAGGGATGACTGGGGTCCATCTGGTCACCAGAAATCTCTATGGTAAACTTCTGGCGGCGACGATTCGTTCTCCAGCTCGCCGATCACAGGGGCGAGCCAGGGAGTCCCGCCGCCTGTAAGTGGCTGAAGTGGCTGAACTACCGATATGATTGTTCTTACGGTGCACGGAATCGCCAGCTGAAAAAGATGATATCTAGATGATGCCTGTAGCTGCAGGCATCATTCAGATATCCTCGCTCAAAGTCCATGACGTCATATGACATACCTTGGGCAGGAAGTGGTTAGAAATGTTTTAAGTCTTGAATATAATAAAGGAGAATATGAAGAAACACCATAGATTCCTTTAAATTTGACATATTCAAATTTGCAATTAACATATGAATGTATCTTCCAGATTATCTAACCAGATTTTTTTTATATAAAAACATACTTTTTCCTTTATCACAAATAAGAAACTGCTGTTCCAAATCTCTGTAACCCAGAGCCTAGGTAGCCTTAATCATATAGTCACTTCCAAGAATTACCAGGAGCATTGTGAGTGTTTCACAAACAAAACACCTGTTTCAATCAGCGAGGCACTACTTGCTGCAATATTTGTCTTCAATCCACATACTTGCCCTGCAGTACTTGTTTTCTGCCATTAGAGATCCTCAGTCTGGTTGCCAACATAAATCAAATTACTTCCTCTGAGCCTGGGTTTTCTTGCTCCTAATTTTCATTACAATTTTTATTTTATTATAGAGCAAACAGAAAAATAGAAATATAGATATAGAGGAGGCTTTTTATATGCTGACCTCCAACATAATAATATATATTTTTCACACCTTAAGAATTTAATGGTGAGCATATTCAATACCTGGTGGGATATAAAACCTATTAATAGTGGTATAGTACCATGCAGCATTAGATGGGACGTGGCAGCACATGAAGATGAACAAAACCCAGAGATAGTAAAGACTGATTTAGGTTTTTTAATCAACATGGATTAAACCTTATAACCTTCATTATTTTGAGGAAGAAGAGAAAGGTACAAAATTTAGATAGGGAGATTAGCGGTGTTAAAGACAAACATTTTCTATTATAAAGAGCTATTTAACGATAAGGCATGCTCAGAGTTAAAGATAAACATAGAGAAAGAAGACCCAGAATAAAGAAAAACAGAAAAAAATTCTGATTATATAAATATGATGTACAGTATTTAAGGTTCAAAGATATACTGATCTAAATAATTTTAAATATTAGGATATGATAAAAAAAAATCAGGAGAATGATGGAGAGGGAATGAAAGCTTCCTAGACAAATAAAAGATCCAATCCCTCCTTAGAACAAAGAAAAACAGAAAAAAAAATTCAGGAGGCACAACTGATTATATAAATATGATGTACGGTATTTAAGGTTCAAAGATATACTGATCTAAATAATTTTAAATATTAGGATAGGATAAAAAAATCAGGAGAATGATGGAGAGGGAATGAAAGCTTCCTTGGTAAATAAAAGATCCAATCCCTCCCTTCCCAGAAGGAGTTAGGCTGGAAAAAGATTTCTAATAAAGGAGATTTTGACAGGAATTATAAGAATGGAGGGTATACAAAAAGACGCAGTTATAATACCCCTATTCATACTTTCAACAGATTTACGCGCCCAAAATGAGATGGAGAGGATAAGGATTTACATGCTGGATTATTGCGAAGACAATTGAAAATGTAGAAACTTCAATGAGGGAAAAGGGGGAAAGTAAAAAATCAACATAAAAAGTATATGAAAATGATAAGTAAAGGTATATTTACCTTTAATACTATATTAATGCTTATATAATAAATATATGAATGCTTCAATAATGAACCACTTTCAAAAGAAATGGTTCTGGATGATATGAATAAGTTGAATAGTAAAAAAGAAGGTAGAGAATTTTCATACTTATAAAAATAATAAAGGAACAAATGAATGAAAAATAATTGATCATTAGACCTGTTCATAAGGAAGTGCTACTATTGGATAATGCAGAATATCTTAGAAGAAATGAACAGTCTGATGATACAAACAAGTTACAGGGGGTCCCCGACTTATGAACATCTGAGTTGCGAATGACCCCTACTTACGAACGGGGCCCGAGTGACGTCACTGCCGGCCGACACCATCTTCCTCTGCCTGTGCGCCTTGCTGGAGTGAGCCGTTCCACCATTCCTGGCCTGGCTGCGAGATTAAGGGGCCCCCCTCGTCATCCTGCCTGCCCATCCATAGGCCTGGTACGGTCCGGTGGCCTGCCAGGCTGCTAAAACTGCCCGTCGTGGCCGCGGCCTTGTCCGGCCTCCAGATCCCCGGTCTTTCCTGCGTCGCTGCCCCGCAGAGGTGCACCGTGGCCGGCCTGCCTGCCTGGACTCGGATCGCATCCATCTCCCTGCTGTGCCATCAGGTGAGCTGCCCGGCATATATGCATATGTATATGCCTATGTATACAGTACAGTACTTGTACCCAATGTCGCCGAAATCACCGTGCTGCCGTCCGTCCTCCCCTCCCCACATACCTCTCTCTGCAAGGCTCTGTTTTCGGGACTCCACCCCCCCCCGGCCGCCGAGTCTGTCTCCTGTCCCTGCCGCTGTTATACACAGTGAGAGAGGTGAGCTGTGCTCTTCCCATCTCAGCTGTGACAGGAGTTCTAGCACAGTGCTAGGACTCCTGTTTTGGAGGTGACAGGGTCAATAAAGAGAACCTGTCACCTCCAATTGCTATCACACCGGGAATTGTTTTCTCCTGTGTGATAGAAATAAAGTTAAGTGAAAAAAAAATGATAAAAAATAAATAAAAATAAGAAATAATAATTAAATTAATAAAATAAAAAAGTAATTAAAAAGTAAAGAATAAGAAAAATAATATTAAAAATAATAAGAAAATTATACAAAAATAAAAAAAAGTAAACGACAAGCTACAAATAAATACAAATAAAAAAATAATAAGAAATAATAATTAAATTAATAAAATAAAAAAGTACAGTATATACTCGAGTATAAGCCGACTCAAGTATAAGCCGAGGTACCTACTTTTACCACAAAAAACTGGGAAAATTTATTGACTCGAGTATAAGCCGGGGGGGGGGGTGTGTGCCCATTGCCCATTGCCCAACCTTACTGTGCCCATTGCCATCTCACTCTGCCACCTCACTGCCCATTGTCACCTCACTGTGCCCATTGTTGTCTCACTGTGCCCCCTTACTGTGCCCATTGCCATCTCACTGCCCACTGTCACCTCACTGTGCCATCTTACTGTGTCCATTGCAGCCTCCCTGTGCCCGAGTCAGTACCTCAAAATCTTGTAATTCCGCGGCCGGCGTCCATTGTTCAAATCTTGCGCCGTTCTCCCTGTCCCTTCCGTGATAGGCGTTTCCAGCAAACACTGTGTTGAGTGTTTGCGCCTATCACGGAGGTCCTCTCATTCGCCGACTCCGTTTCCCAGCAGGCACTGTGTTCAGTGCTCGGCCAATCACGGACGTCGGACAAGAGGACCTCCGTGATAGGCGCAAACACTCATCACAGTGTTTTCTGGAAACGCCTATCGCCGAAGGGACAGGGAGAACGGCGCGAGATTTGAACAATGGACGCTGGCCCCGGAATTTCACGATTTTGAGGTACTGACTCGAGTATAAGCCGAGGGGTATACTTTCAGCCCTAAAAAAAGGGCTGAAAAACTCGGCTTATACTCGAGTATATACGGTAATTAAAAAGTAAAGAATAAGAAAAATAATATTACAAATAATAAGAAAATTATACAAATGTAGCACTACCCCCGTAGGAGCTGCTGGTTAGTTTTGGGTTTTGCGCGTTTCCTCTTCGTTGTCCAAGTAGGAAAGTCTGTAGTAATGCAATGTCCACACAGATGTAAAACCTTCAACAGTCAGGCTTTACTTTCTTATGCAGTAAACGTTGAGAAAGTAGAAGGAAGAGAAGAGCAGGGGAAGGTTCAGGCACGCGCAGCGGAGAACAACCCAATCGGCGTGAATGTGCCGACCGTAGCCCCAGTCCAAACGGCAACCCTTAAACTGATCGGCCATGGCGACCGGGTGCTCAAAGTTCCTCAACGGCTTGGGTACTTTAAGGTAGTCCCAGATGGCGTCCCCGTACCACTGCTCGCGGCGAGCCTCAATTTCTAACATTAGTTCCCTGGGCTTGTAGGGGAACTCCAAGCTGTACTCAGTAGCTACCCTTTTCATTAAGATCCGCTGTAGGTGGGCAAGCCTAGGCAACGACCCAGGGTTTCCCGTCCCGGGCAGTACATATGAGTCTGGTGACCTCTTTGCTATGGACTTAACGGGCTTATAGGGTATTTCTTTTTTTTTAGCCGCCAAAGTCCATCTAACATCACCCGGGACCCTCACTCTGGGTGTTGTCCCCTTGGAGTTTTCAGCTGTCCAATCCTGATAACTGCAGGTGGGAGTAACAGCCGTACTTTGATTCTGCAACAACTCCTGGGCCATGGTTTTTGTCACATCCTTGGGAACACAGGGTGTAAACTTCTTCCCCTGGTCTGGTAAACAAACAGAAACAGTTCCAGTCACTTTGTCCCCAGCCTCCTTACCGGTTCCTGTCGTGGACTTCCCGGAGACTTCACCACTCACGAGGTCTGGTTTCGGCAGGCGCTGAGGTAGGCTCCGACCGCTGCCGCGGGAGGCCTTAACGTAGCCCACCTTCCGTTTTGCAGGCGGGATGGAGACACAAGCGATGGCGGGGCAGCGTCCGCTGTGAGGTCCGCTGGTGGCTCCGTAATGGTAGCGACATCCACTCCTGCTTCACTTGCTACAGCAGATGCAAGATGCGCGGGCTGTACTTCGGGGGCAAAGGCAACCTCCTCATTTATAACAGTGCCTGTGATCCAGTCCACCCGATAAGCATGGGGCGGCACGGTGGGTTGCTCCACCTCGAAGAGGATTCTCCGCAGGACAGGCATCTACCAAAGGGGCACAACTGCACGGCCAGTCCGTTGCATCCAGGGCAGGGCATGCCCAGGGCCTCCACATCCCGGTTCGTATAGAGTGTGAATTGGCCCCGGGGCTTGAGTCGGATCCCCATAAGCGGGGCTCCAAGCTGAGCAGTGTCCATAGTGTTGGGCACAGAGAACATCCTGGGTGCCGACATAGCTGGGGCCCACGAAAACAAAGACATGCTGCTCTTCTTGCTCAATCCAACAATCTCTGCTCCTTGGCACCAAACACACTCACGTGTCTCATTCAGGTGGCGGGAACTCCTCCCAGTTTAGTTATTTTTGCACATAGTTTGCGGGATTTCTTCTTTCTGGCCCCGTCCACGAACTACGCAGCTAGCAAAGTAATCCGTGCCCCTTGACCCCTTCTTCTCTCGTTAACAGCACAGTCCAACACTTTTCTCAATGGCAGACTTTCCAAAAATCAAAAGAACAGTAATCCGGTTGTCAGAGGCAACGGCAAATATCCCGGATGAGCCCCCATGCGTAGCACTACCCCCGTAGGAGCTGCTGGTTAGTTTTGGGTTTTGCACGTTACCTCTTCAGCTTCGTTGTCCAAGTAGGAAAGTCTGTAGTAATGCAATGTCCACACAGATGTAAAACCTTCAACAGTCAGGCTTTATTTTCTTATGCAGTAAACGTTGAGAAAGTAGAAAGAAGAGAAGAGCAGTGGAAGGTTCAGGCACTCGCCACAACTATGCAAATGTGTCAGTTTAAAGTCATTCACCACTCTCCTTGTTAGAGTGGGTATTGGTCACCCGGATAGTCCCCTCTCACGTGGCCTAGCAGCCTGAGTGACACACGAACCAGCAACAGGGCAGTCTCTGCCACAGACTGCCCAAGATGAATTTGGTCTCTGCCACAGACCTTTGGAAGTTTAACAAAGTCTCTGCCACAGACCTTTAAATGTTGAGCAAATGGATAGTCCGGGAATCCTCTGCCACAGGATTTCAAAGTCCCAAACTTCCAGCCGTGCAGTGAATAGAGCCTTTAAGCCAATCCGGCGAACTGCAGGGCTTGTGATATGATGGATCCCTTCTCAATAAAGTTACCAGGCCTCACCCAAGACATCAGCACTCTGCCAGTCTCCTCCAGGGCAGATCCTCCCCTAGTCTCCTTGATTAAGACAGCTTCTTCCCCATTTGGATGGACAGCTTGGGATCCCCATTTGGTATGCAGGCCTCAGCCAGACTAGCTGGGCCTACCATGTAGCGATGCAGCCTCGGGCCAACGTGGCCCCAAGACCAGAACCACACACACACACACACCGCGCCCGGAGGGCCACGAGGCAGAAAACGACCCGAACAATGGCGTCTGCTCCTTAAGTATCCCCTCCCAGCAGGCACAGCGGAGCGACCACTCCCACTGTACCGTTGCCAAGAAGGGTCACTCAATGCACCATGTTTCACCCGTGTTCCAACAGGTACCTGAGGTGGTAACGCCACCTTCAGGCAAATAGGGAAACTACCATCGGGCGAGCCACAGCTAGAACAGAAGCAAATCTCAATGTAATTCAACAGTCTGAGCCCAGATACTGGCTCAGACATTCCTCTAAATTTAAGATAGCGTCCCAACCTGTTGGGGAGGGCGCTACACAAAAATTAAAAAAGTCAACGACAAGTTACAAATAAACAAATAAAAAAAAAAAGTGATAAAGTAAAAAAAAAAAGAAAAAAAATATTTGAACTAACTGTGCCGCCCCTGCCATCCTGTTGCCATTCTCTGTTGATTTAATCTCACTTCCTGTCTCTGAGACTGGATTTGCACTTAAAAAAGGTACTGTTCCGACTTACAAACAAATTTGATTTAAGAACAAACCTACAGTCCCTATCTTTTTTGTAACCCGGGGACCCCCTGTATAGGGAGAAAATCCCACTGTGAATTTCAAAAAGGAATTACAGTGTCTGATGGGGAGAGAATACAAAGAGGGGATTGTAAGTAAGAAAGATGAGTTTCCTAAACTTTCTGCTCCCAACATACCTGTTAGTTATGTATTATCTGTTCAGGGTATAAAAGGACCCAGTGATTCGTGAATATCCCAGTAGGGTTGCCACCTCATTCCTTTAGGCTGGGTTCACACTAGTGTGACACGACAGCCGTCCTTCCTTGGATCCGACTTTGTCCCGCAACATGAAGCCGACATATGTCCGACTTTCAATGAACGGGGATCTGACTTGGATCCCCGCCAATACCAGGCACTGTGTTTTGTATGAATCTTGAGGGGGAACTCCAGGCCAAATTTTAAATAAAAAACTGGCATGGGTTCCCCTCCAGGAGCATACCAGGCCCTTGGGTCTGGTCTGGATTTGAAGGGGAACCCCTACGCCGAAAAAACGGCGTGGGGGTCCCCCCCAAAATCCAAACCAGACCCTTATCCGAGCACGCAACCTGGCAGGCCGCAGGGGAAGAGGGGGGGGATGAGAGAGCGGCCCCCCTCCCTCCTGAACCGTACCAGGCCACATGCCCTCAGCATGGGGGGTTTGGTGCTCTGGGGCAGGGGGGCGACCTGCGGCCCCCCCACCCCAAAGCACCCTGTCCCCATGTTGATGAGGACAGGGCCTCTTCCCGACAACCCTGGCCGTTGGTTGTCGGGGTCTGCGGGCGGGGGGCTTATTGGAATCCGGGAGCCCCCTTTAATAAGGGGGCCCCCAGATCCCGGCCCCCCACCCTATGTGAATGAGTATGGGGTACATCCTACCCCTACCCATTCACCTGGTGGAAAAAAAATTCAATAAAAAACACACACAGCTTTTTAAAGTAATTTATTGCACAGCTCCGGGGGTCTCCGCGCTCTCCGGTTCTTTCTTCTGCCGGGCCTCCCCTATCTTCTTCCAGCTCTTTTGCTAGCGGGGCTCGGTCTTCTCCTTCGCCTTCTTCTTCTCCCGCTCTCCGGTTCTTCTCCCGCTCTCTGGTTCTTTCTTCCGCCGGGCCTCCGCTATCTTCTTCCAGCTCTTTTGCTAGCGGAGAGGCCCGGTCTTCCCGTCGTCTCGTCCGGCTCTCCGTTGTCCTTCTGCCGGCCCCTCCACTATCTTCTTCCAGCTCTTTTGCTAGTGGAGGGGCCGGTCTTCCCGTCGCCGTTTTCTTCTCTCTTCTCCTCCTCGATGTTGACTCGTCGCTTCCTCCCGCTCTAATGCTGGCTGTTCGCTCCGCTCCAAATGAATATATGCTTCTCATGACGTCACAGTCACATGCTCCCATGACGTCACAGTCACATGCTACGGGGCCACCCGGAGCATGTGACTGTGACGTCATGAGAAGCCTATATTAATTTGGAGCGGAGCGAACAGCCAGCATTAGAGCGGGAGGAAGCGACGAGTCAACATCGAGGAGGAGAAGAGAGAAGAAGACGGTGACGGCGACGGGAAGACCCCTCCACTAGCAAAAGAGCTGGAAGAAGATAGTGGAGGGGCCGGCAGAAGGACAACGGAGAGCCGGACGAGATGACGGGAAGACCTGGCCTCTCCGCTAGCAAAAGAGCTGGAAGAAGATAGCGGAGGCCCGGCGGAAGAAAGAACCGGAGAGTGGGAGAAGAACCGGAGAGCGGGAGAAGAAGAAGGCGACGGAGAAGACCGGGCCCCGCTAGCAAAAGAGCTGGAAGAAGATAGCAGAGGCCCGGCAGAAGAAAGAACCGGAGAGCGCGGAGACCCCCGGAGCTGTGCAATAAATTACTTTAAAAAGCTGTGTGTTTTTTATTGACATTTTTTTCCACCAGGTGAATGGGTAGGGGTACGATGTACCCCATACTCATTCACATAGGGTGGGGGGCCGGAATCTGGGGGCCCCCTTATTAAAGGGGGCTCCCAGATTCCGATAAGCCCCCCACCCGCAGACCCTGACAACCAACGGCCAGGGTTGTCGGGAAGAGGCCCTGTCCTCATCAACATGGGGACAGGGTGCTTTGGGGTGGGGGGGCCGCAGGTCGCCCCCCTGCCCTGGAGCACCAAACCCCCCATGTTGAGGGCATGCGGCCTGGTACGGTTCAGGAGGGAGGGGGGCCGCTCTCTCATCCCCCCCTCTTCCCCTGCAGCCTGCCAGGTTGCGTGCTCGGATAAGGGTCTGGTTTGGATTTTGGGGGGACCCCCACGCCGTTTTTTCGGCGTAGGGGTTCCCCTTCAAATCCAGACCAGACCCAAGAGCCTGGTATGCTCCTGGAGGGGGAACCCATGCCAGTTTTTTATTTAAAATTTGGTCTGGAGTTCCCCCTCAAGAGCAGCACAGCACAAGTCGCATGCCAAAGTCGGATCATACAAGACTGCGGTCCGACTTCAATGATAGTCAATGGGCTGAAGTCGGATCAAAGTCGGACCAAAGTAGTACAGGGAGCATTCTCAAAGTCGGACCGACATGTGTCGGACCAGTTAAGACGGCTCCCATAGGGAAACATTGATTTTTCACACGTCATGGGACATGAGCTCCCAATGTCGGAGCGTTTGTCGCCCCAGTGTGAACCCGGCCTAAAACCCAAACACATATTAATTACTAGACATGTGCATTAGTTTTCGTCCGAATGCATTTTCGTCCGAATTTCAGGTATTTTCGTTATCGTTTTAACAAACGAAAACGAAAATGCAGAATCCGAAAACTGAAAGATCCGACATAAACAAATGCTTAATTTTCGTTTTCGTTGCAACAACAGTTCGATATAGATAGGACATTCGACATGAGGCTGACAATAACAATCTGTGTCCATCGAACCTGTGGTCGAATGTGCCTAGCCTTAACTCTATTAGTCCAAGATTATTCTACATAGAGAGAAAAGATTTGACATTATAGAGAGAAAAGATTCGACATAGAGAGAAAAGATTCGACATTATAGAGAGAAAAGATTCGACATTATAGAGAGAAAAGATTCGACATAGAGAGAAAAGCTCGCTGCTGGAATTGGGTGGGGGAAGTAAAAAAAAAAATGATGATGATGAATGTTATTGGCTGATTGTAACCAAAGAGGAGGAGCAGTAAAATAGCTAGAACTAACTTGACAATTCAACGTGAACGACGAAGATTCGACAAAGCATCAAAAAACATACAAACGTTGAATCTGTCATTGAAGGCTTATGGTGTCTGTTGAAAGTTCTAAGAAGATTCGACGGAGCAGATAAACTGTACGACGCTGCAATCGTACATTTCCGGTCAAATGCTCGGCCCATAGGCTATAGAAGAATTCTAATGTTGGTTGACTAGTAATAATAATTACTAAATATAATTATTACTAGTCATACAACATTATAATTCTACTATAGCTAGCTTGTAGGCGGAACATTCGACCGGAAATGTATGATTGCAGCGTCGTACAGTTTTGCTGCTCCGTCGAATCTTCTTTGAACATTCGACAGACACCATAAGCCTTCAATGACAGATTCGACCTTAATTAATTCAGATTTTCGGACGAATGCAATTTCTAACGAAAAACTAAATAAATAAAAACGAATTTCGGGAGTAACTAAATACATTTATTTTTCTAACGAAAACGAAATTCCGAAACGAAATATTTCAGTGTGCACATGTCTATTAATTACACAGGTTCTGTGGCTGATTAAGGTGGTAATTAAACACACCTTTTGCCTTATCTGTATTAAATTATGTATTAAATTAGCCTCAGAACCTGTGTAATTAATATGTGTTCAGGTTTAAAGGGATGAGATGGCAACCCTATCTCCCAGGCAGGCTCATCATTAGTGATAAAAATTCTATAACATCAAAACTTGGCCAATACAGAGATGAATTTTTACAACCTATGGTGATCACTACTCTTTCACATATTAAGGATACTAAGCATATATGCAACATTCTAAGGGAGAAACTGTATGAGAGACATTATTATCTAGTAACAGCAAATGTTTACGCATTGTATACTAACTTACCCCAATCTGGGTGTTTGAAGGTGGTGGAATATTTTTACACCAGTGATAGATGTCTTCCCAAGACAAAAACTACTGTATGTTTCTCCGGGAATGTTTAAATTTTGCAATGTCAAATAACTATTTCTATTTAAAGCAGGGCTCCACCCTAAAGTGAAACTTCCGCTCATCGGAACCCTCCCCCCCTGCGGTGTCACATTTGGCACCTTTCAGGGGGGAGGGGAGTGCAGATACCTGTCTAAGACAGGTATTTGCACCCACTTCCAGGAGTCCTCTCTGCGGGTATTCTGCGGGTAGTACGTCACTTCCCACAGAATACCTGTTGTGTTCTGGGAAACACACGGCTCCCAGAACACAACGGGGACCAGTGAGAACGGCGCAGAGCGACTCACGCATGCGCCGTAGGGAACCGGGCAGTGAAGCCGCAAGGCTTCACTTCCTGGTTCCCTCACCGAGGATGGCGGTGGGGGCAGCAGGGTGACGAGCAATCGCTCGTCTTCTGCTGCCGATGTCGCTGGACTCCAGGACAGGTAAGTGTCCTAATATTATAAGTCAGCAGCTGCAGTATTTGTAGCTGCTGGCTTTTAATATATTTTTTTTTCGGTGGAGCTCTGCTTTATGACACAAGGTGTAGCCATGAGGGAAAGTGTGTCCCACTGTGGCAAACATATCTATGGCCATGTGGGAAGAGAATAACATCTCAAAATACAGCATCATTGAAATTGTGAAAAAAAGATTTTTATATTGATGATATATTTTTATGTTACTCTATCCCCCTTCAGTCCATCATGAATGCTGCTGCCAGACTCATCCACCTTACCAACCTCTCTGTCTCTGCTACTCCTCTCTGTCACTCCCTCCACTGGCTTCCGCTCACCCAACAAATTAAATTAAAAATACTAACAACTATCTACAAAGCCATCCACAACTCTGCCCCCAGCTACATCACTGACCTAGTCTCTAATAGGGATGAGCGAACACCCCCCGGTTCGGTTCGCACCAGAATTTGCGGACGGACCAAAAGTTTGCGCGACCTTTAGAACCCAATTAAATACAATGGATGCGAACGTTCGAAATCAAAAGTGCTAATTATAACGGCTAATATGCAAGTCATTGTCCAAAAAAGGGTTTGGGGGCCCGGGTTCTGCCCCAGGGGACATGTATCAATGCAAAAATAAGTTTTAAAAACTGCCGTTTTTTCGGGAGCAGTCATTTTAATGATGCATAAAGTGAAAAAAAAAAAGTGAAATATTCCTTTAAATATCGTACCTGGGGGTGTCTAAAGTGCTTGTGAAGTGCCACGTGTTTCCCGTGTTTAGAACTGTCCCTGCACAAAATGAAATTTCTAAAGGAAAAAAAGGTAATTTAAAACTGCTTGCGGCTTTAATGTAATGTCTGGTCCCGGCAATATGGATGAAAATCATTGAGAAAAATGGCATGGCTACCCCATCACCCCCCCAGCCCATTACTTGCCCCTTTGGGTCTTGTATTGATATTAAGGGGAACCCCGTACCCAAAATAAAAAAAAGGCCCTATATACTCTGAACAGCAGTATACAGGCGGTGCAAACAAGACAGGGACTGTAGGTTTGTTCTTAAGTAGAATCCTTTTCTAATTTGGAACAGGTACATTTTTTAAGTGTAGCTCTAGCCCAAAAATCTATTTTTAAGCTTTTTGGAGAACATAGGGAAGGGTTATCACCCCTGTAACATTTGTTTTGCTGTCTGTGCACCTGTTCAGAACATTTCACCTCACTTTCCGTCCCAATGACAAATGTTTTTGGAAAAGTGTTTTTTTTATTGAAACAAGGATTGGTGATAAAGCATCAGTAGAGAGGAGACACCTTTTTCCCATATTAACTTTTACAGGAGAGAATTTCCCTTCCTAGGGGTAGATTTCCTCTCACTTCCTGTTGTCTCCTTCCGTTTGCAAATAGGAGTCGTTTGTAAGTTGGATGTTTGAAAGTAGGGGCCTGCCGTATATACTCTGCAGAAATTTGCCCCTTAGGTGTTGGTGTTGCCACAACACTGTAAGCCCTCACAGTTACTCTTGGTGGGCGCTGGAACGCCCTGCTGTGAACTATTAGATCAGGAATTGTAATTACATGCCATTGTTGAACAGTGGTAGGAAAAATTGGGCCTTTGGTGGTGGTGCTGGTGCCACAACACTGTAAGCCCTCACAGTTACTCTTGGTGGGTGCCTGAATGGGCCCTGCTGTGAAATATTAGATCAAGAATTGTTATTACATGCCCCTGTTGAACAGGGGCTGAAAATTGGGCCTTAGGCTCTGGTGCTGGTGCCACAACACTTCAACCCATCACAGATACTGTATTTGGAGCACAGCAATGAGCCCTGTTGCAAAGTATTAGATCAAGAATTGTAATTACATGCCCCTATTAAACAGGGGCAGAAAAATTGGGCTTTAGGCACTGGTGCCACAACACTGAAACCCATCACAGATACTGTATTTGGAGCGCAGCAATGAGCCCTGTTGCAAAGCATTGCATCAAAAATTGTAATTACACGCCCCTGTTAAACAGGGGCTGAAAAATTGGGCCTTAGCCACTGGTGCCACAACACTTCAACCCATCACAGATACTGTATTTGGAGCGCAGCAATGAGCCCTGTTGCAAAGTATTGCATCAAAAATTTTAATTACACGCCCCTGTTAAACAGGGGCTGAAAAATTGGGCCTTAGCCACTGGTGCCACAACACTTCAACCCATCACAGATACTGTATTTGGAGCGCAGCAATGAGCCATGTTGCAAAGTATTGCATCAAAATTTTTAATTATACGCCCCTGTTAAACAAGGGCTGAAAAATTGGGACTTAGCCACTGTTGCCACAACACTTCACCCCATCACAGATACTGTATTTGGAGCGCAGCAATGAGCCATGTTGCAAAGTATTGCATCAAAAATTTAAATTATACGCCCCTGTTAAACAGGGGCTGAAAAATTCAGCCTTAGCCACTGGTGGCGGCACCCAGAACCACAAATGTTCTTCCAAGCTATCGGCAGGATCATTGAGGAGGAAGAGGATAGTCAGTCAACATAACAGGACAGTCACTCAGCATCAGCATAGGCAGTCTTGAAGGGATGTGACATTTAAAAAAAAAATATTCCGTTACATCAGCTTCAGGTGCTTGGTAGCTGGTGGTGATCCAAGACTGGTTCATCTTTTTGAAGGTCAGTCGATCAAACGAGTCGGTGGACAGGCGCACCCTGTGATCAGTTACAAAGCCATCAGCAGCACTGAATGTGCGTTCCGAAAGAACGCTAGATGCAGGACAGGCCAGTACCTCATTTGCATACTGTGCAAGCTCTGGCCAGTGATCCATCCTCAAGACCCAGTAAGTCAGAGGATTTTCGGTGGGAAAGGTGTCCAAGTCTGACCTTGCCCCTAGGTATTCCTGGACCATGTAAATCAGACGCTGGCGATGGTTGCTGGAACCGATCATACCTTTGGGCTGCGTACTAAAAAATTGTCTGAACGCATCGGTCAGACGGCCACCTTCCCCACCGCTCCTTCTTTGACTGACCGAAGCCTCAGCAACTCGTTGTCCAGGACCAGGAGTTTGTAACCTCCCAGTTTCTGGGAACGCATTGCACAGACCTTTCTGCAAGGCCTCCCGGAGATGTCTCATCCTCTGGTCCCTTAGCGACGGCAAGATAAGGTCCGCAACCTTACCCTTGTACCATGGATCAAGGAGAGTGGCCAGCCAGTAATGGTCCCTCTCCTTGATCAGAAGAATACGAGGATCCTTCCGCAGGCTTTGCAGGATCAGGGAGGCCTTGCAGCGTAGGTTAGCTGAGGCATTCAGTCCGGAGTCCTCTGGGTCACTAAGGACGACATGATCCGCAGCCACCTCCTCCCAGCCACGTACAAGTCCATGGGTTTCTTGGGACTGTAAATCATCCCTAAAAGACTGCTGCTGTTGATGCTGAGTGCCAGGTTCTACCTCCATGCTGACATAATCCTCCTCCTCCTCGTCCTCTTCCTGTGTGATGGGTGGGACAGAAGGAACACTGTCTGGGTAAAGGGGGCCTTGAGAGGCAAGGAAGTCCTCCTCTTCCTGCCTCTGTTCTGCCTCAAGTGCCCTGTCCATTATTCCATGCAGCGTATGCTCCAACAGGTGGACAAGAGGTACAGTGTCACTGATGCATGCACTGTCACTGCTCACCATCCTCGTGGCCTCCTCAAATGGTGCCAGGACAGTACATGCAATCCTGACCATGCCCCACTGGCGCAGTGAAAAAAAACCGAGCTCCCCTGACCCTGTCCTGGTGCCGTAGTCACACAGGTACTCATTGATGGCCCTCTTCTGCATGTGCAGCTGCTGCAGCATGGCCAACGTTGAGTTCCACCTGGTGGGCATGTCACATATAAGGTGGTTCTTGGGCAGGTTCAACTCCTTTTGCAGCTCAGCCAGCCGAGCACTGGCATTATATGATCTGCGGAAATGCACACAGACTTTCCTGGCCTGCCTCAGGACTTCCTGTAAGCCTGGGTACCTACCCAAGAACCGCTGCACCACCAGGTTAAGGACGTGAGCCACACAGGGCACATGGGTCAGTTGTCCCTGTCGGAGGGCGGAGAGGAGGTTGGTGCCATTGTCGCAAACCACCATTCCTGGCTTAAGCTGGCGTGGCGTCAACCACCTCTCGGCCTGCCCCTGCAGAGCTGACAGAACCTCTGCCCCAGTGTGGCTCCTGTCCCCCAAACACACCAGCGCAAGCACGGCATGGCATCTTTTTGCCTGCGTACTTGCGTAGCCCCTTGAACGCCTACGGAGCACCGCTGGTTCCGAGGACAAAGCACAGGAAGAGGCCATGGAGGAAGAAGAAGAAGAGGGGGTGGAGGAGAGAGGTGTTTCACACAACTTCCAACACTACTGCACCCTGTCCTGCATCCTTCCCATGAAAGAAAGGTAACGTCTCTGTCCATGCCTGCTGGACCATGAGTCAGCGGTAATATGCACCTTACCGCTGACCGCCCTGTCCAGCGAGGCATGAACATTGCCTTCCACATGCCGGTAGAGAGCCGGAATCGCCTTCCGTGAGAAAAAGTGGCGTTTGGGAACCTGCCACTGAGGAACTGCACATTGCACAAACTCACGGAAGGGGGCCGAGTCTACCAACTGAAAAGGCAGCAGTTGAAGTGCTAGCAATTTAGCCAAGTTGCATTCAAACGCTGGGCATGTGGATGGCTGGGAGTGAACTTCTTTCGACGGTCCAGCAGCTGGGGCAGGGAAATTTGCCTGCTACAATCGGACGTCGGTGTACTGCTAGCAGAGTGCCCGCAAGTACTTGGCTGTGACACACCTAATTCTACACCTTCATTCCTCTCAGTGCAGGTTTCACAGAGGACTGAAGGTATAGTGGGGTTGGAGATCCCAGCTGATGAGGAGCAAGGAGAGGTCCACTTTTTTCTTTGGTGTGGGTTTTTAAGGTACGCTTGCCAACGATCTGCATGGCAGGTCAACATATGTCTGGTCAAGCATGTGGTGCCCAAGCGGCTGATGTTTTGGCCACGCAAGATACGCTTGAGACATATGTTGCAAATAGCAGCGGTGCGATCTACTGCACTCGACTCAAAAAAGGCCCACACCAAAGAACTTTTGGAATAATGGGCAGAGGCAGCGCCCTGCACAGGCGGAGCTCTGCGGTGTGATTCAGTCGGTGTGCTGCCCTTACGCTGGTCCCCGGAGGGCATCCTGCCTCGTTGGAGATGTGCCTCCTCCTCATCCTCCTCCTCTCTCCTATCAGGCACCCACGTGGAGTCAGTGATCTCATCATCCCCTCCCTCTTGATCACTGGAGCAAACCTGGCAGTATGCTGCAGCTGCTGGAACATGACTGCCAGATTGCTGTCCTTGAGCATCCCCTCTCTCTGCGCTCACGCTACTGCCTTCCTCTAGCTGTGTATCATCATCAGACCCTTCAAAACACTGAGCATCCTCCAGTACCCAACACTGTGCTCAAACAGTTCGGGGGACTCCTCAGGAGGACATGGTGGGTCTAGGGAAGGAGTGACTGATGACATTGATACGAGGGAAGAAGACGCGTTGGCAGCTGCTTTGCCAGTACCCTGAGCCTGGGTGACAGAGGATGAGGAGGATTAGGAGGGCTTGGTCATCCACTCTACCAAGTCTTCAGCATGATGCGGCTCAACACGTCCAGCTGCCGAAAATAAGGACAAGCGTGTCCCATGGTGACGTGCTGATGACAATGCACCGCGTCCACGACCAGCACTGTTGCCCCCAGACACAGAGCCTGCTTGCCCTCTTTTATTGGCTCGTGACTCTCTGCCTCTCCTTGTCTTGTTGGCCTTCCAGACATTCTAATGGCCTGCAGGGAGATGGGAAAACCAGCAATAAGGGGTAGCTTCAGGTGTATACTGTGCAGGAGGCACACTACGCCCACTGTAACTACTGCAGATGCCTGCCTGTGTTACACAACAGGAAAACACAGCAATAAGGGGTTGCTTCAGGTGTATACTGTGCAGGAGGCACACTATGCCCACTGTAACTGCTGCAGATGCCTGTTAGTGTAACACAAAAGAAAAAAAACACGAGCAATAAGGGGTAGCTTCAGGTTTATACTGTGCAGGAGGCACACTACACCCACTGTAACTGCTGCAGATACCTGCCTGTGTTACACAACAGGAAAACAGAGCAATAAGGGATAGCTTCAGATGTATACTGTGCAGGAGGCACACTACACCCACTGTAACTGCTGCAGATGTCTGCCTGTGTTACACAACAGGAAAACACAGCAATAAGGGGTAGCTTCAGGTGTATACTGTGCAGGAGGCACACTACGCCCACTGTAACTGCTGCAGATGCCTGTTAGTGTAACACAAAAGAAAAAAACCACGAGCAATAAGGGGTAGCTTCAGGTTTATACTGTGCAAGAGGCACACTACACCCACTGTAACTGCTGCAGATGCCTGCCTGTGTTACACAACAGGAAAACACAGCAATAAGGGATAGCTTCAGGTGTATACTGTGCAGGAGGCACACTACGCCCACTGTAACTGCTGCAGATGCCTGTTAGTGTAACACAAAAGAAAAAAAACACGAGCAATAAGGGGTAGCTTCAGGTGTATACTGTGCAGGAGGCACACTACACCCACTGTAACTGCTGCAGATGCCTGCCTGTGTTATACAACAGGAAAACACAGCAATAAGGGATAGCTTCAGGTGTATACTGTGCAGGAGGCACACTACACCCACTGTAACTGCTGCAGATGTCTGCCTGTGTTACACAACAGGAAAACATAGCAATAAGGGGTAGGTTCAGGTGTATACTGTGCAGGAGGCACACTACACCCACTGTAACTGCTGCAGATGTCTGCCTGTGTTACAAAACAGGAAAACACAGCAATAAGGGGTAGGTTCAGGTGTATACTGTGCAGGAGGCACACTACACCCACTGTAACTGCTGCAGATGCCTGCCTGTGTTACACAACAGGAAAACACAGCAATAAGGGGTAGCTTCAGGTGTATACTGTGCAGGAGGTTTAGCAAAAATGACACTGACACTGTCCCCTGCCTATCCTTCTCTGTCCCTGTATACCAACACACTGTAAATGCACAAGGTTAATGAAAGAATATCACTGACACTGTCCCCTGCCTATCCTTTTCTGTCCCTGTATACCAACACACTGTAAATGCACAAGGTTAATGAAAGAATATCACTGACTGTCCCTGCCTATTCTTCTCTGTCCCTGTATACCAACACACTGTAAATGCACAAGGTTAATGAAAAAATATCAAAGACACTTTCCCTGCCTATCCTTCTCTGTCCCTGCATGCCAACACACTACACAAGGCCACCGCGCTGGCGGCCTTTTATAGTGTGGGGCGTGTACTAAACCCCCCTGAGCTATAATTGGCCACAGGCATCCTGCCTGTGGCCAATTATGGCTCTCCTCGCTGCGATTGGCCAAGCCTGCGGGGTCACAGTGCATGCTTGGCCAATCACAGCGCCGGCAATGCACTGCGATGGCGCAGTGTATTGTGGGCCGTTTGCGTCACACGAATTTGGCGCGAACGGCCCACAAAGTTCTGGTTTCGACGAACAGGCGAACAGCCGATGTTCGAGTCGAACATGCGTTTGACTCAAACACCGAGCTCATCCCTAGTCTCTAAATACCCACTGTGAGGGGGTTAACTCGGTAGCGGGTGTGTGTGACCCCCTGGTTGGGCTCCCCACACAAAAACAGGGCCAGCAGACGGAGGTTGTGGTTTTCAAAATCAAAAGGTGCGGTTTATTTCTCTATGTACAGTGACAAAAACACAGCAAAGCCAAAAAGAAACAAACAAAATAAATCCTGGTCAGTTTGACCTCTGACTAAACATGCAGGTTTCCTAAACTAACAACTGGGATCAGCCTGGTGCTGTCCTAGTCCCTAAGTCCCTGGTTTAGTAAAAGTCCAAACAAATAGCCACACAGGCTTTGCCTCACCGCACAGGGGTTCACTCTCCCTAGACAGTCCACACAGGTCTGGTTCCAGGCATGAGCTAACATCTAATGAAGCTGGGAGTTCCTTATAGAGGCCTAAATGAGCTGACAAGGTTCAGCTGGTCTCATCTCTGTCTGCACGACGCCCCACACTCTCCCTAGAGGTATGAGTCATCCATGAGCCTACTAGCCTCAGCTGGGCTTATACAACTCTCCACCCTAGTTGTATAAGTCAGCATAAAGCCTGAATCTGGGAGAAATATATCTACCCCCCTGGATGCAACCAGGTTACTTTACCTTCCTGCTGTCACATACCCCCCCCTCTTGTTTTAACCTTGGGGTTGGAACACCAGCAATCAGGCATTCATGTACTCGAGACAAAGCATCCACATTCCCCATTTGAACGCCAGGGCGATGCTTTACTGTGAAGTTGAATTCCTGTAGGGCCAGGAACCACCTATTCACTCTTCTATTTGTCTCCTTGTTTTGAGCCATCCACTTTAACGGAGCGTGATCCGTAACCATGTCAAAGTGCCTACCTAGCAGATAGTACCGAAGGGAATCTAGAGCCCACTTCACCGCTAAACACTCCTTTTCAACCGTGGCGTAATTTACCTCATGGGACTTCAACTTCCTGCTGAGGTAAATGACTGGGTGCTCTTCCCCGTTCCAGACCTGGGACAATACTGCTCCTAACCCCACATCTGACGCATCACTTTGTACGACAAAGTCTTTAGAGAAGTCGGGTGAGTACAACACTGGCTGGCTACATAAGGCTTGTTTCAAGAATTGGAATGCTGCCTCAGCCTCGGGGGTCCATTTAATCATGACCGACCCTTTCCCTTTCGTCAGGTTGGTTAGGGGCACAGCCTTAGAAGCAAAGTGGGGAATGAAGCGCCGATAATAACCCGCGATTCCCAGAAAGGCCCGTACCTGCTTCTTGCTGTTGGGACGTGGCCAACTCTGGATGGCCTCGACTTTGTTGAGTTGGGGTTTTATCACTCCCCTGCCAATGGTGTACCCAAGATATTTGGCCTCCTCCTGCCCAATGGTACACTTCTTGGGGTTAGCCGTAAACCCCGCTTCCCGGATAGAGTCTAGGACTGCTTGCACTTTTGGCAGATGTGAGGCCCAATCTGTGCTATGGACAATTACGTCATCCAGGTAAGCCGCAGCATACTTCCGATGGGGCCTCAGTATCTGGTCCATTTTCCGCTGGAATGTGGCCGGCGCATTCTGTAACCCGAACGGCATTCTCTTATATTGGAACGCCCCGTCTGGGGTTACAAATGCGGTTTTCTCTTTGGCCGACTTGGCCAGGGGAATTTGCCAATACCCTTTTGTGAGGTCAAGAGTCGTCATGTATCGGGCTGTTCCCAGCCGGTCGATCAACTCATCTATACGTGGCATGGGGTAGGTGTCAAATTTTGTAACTTTGTTCAACTGACGAAAATCGTTACAAAATCGCCAGCTCCCATCCGGTTTAGGCACCAACACAATGGGACTAGACCAATCACTTTGGGACTCCTCTATCACCCCTAAGTTCAGCATTTTCTGTACTTCCTCCCGTATTGCCTCCCGTCGGGCCTCTGGGATCCGATAGGGTTTTAACTTCACCCTTTCACCGGGCGGGGTAATAATATCATGCTCTACCCCAGATGTTTGTCCCGGCAGCTCAGAGAACACCTCCTTGTTGCGAAGCACAAACTCCTTAACCTCCTGTTGTTGGGGTTGTGACAAGGTGGCTGCTATTCCAACCTCCGGAATCACGCAACCAGTTTGAGCTGGTGACCAAGTTTCTGCGACTAGGGACTCTCTATCCCTCCAGGCTTTCAACAGATTAACGTGATATATCTGTTCGGGCTTTCGCCTTCCTGGTTGTCTGACCTTGTAATTCACTTCGCTCACTTTTTCCATTATCTCGTAGGGGCCTTGCCATTTGGCAAGGAATTTACTTTCAACCGTAGGGACAAGTACCAATATCCTATCCCCCGGGGAAAAGGTACGGGTCTTTGCTCCACGGTTGTACACTCTCTGCTGTGCCAACTGCGCTTGGGCCAAATGTTCCTTCACGATGGGCATTACCTGTGCAATTCGATCTTGCATCAGGGCGACATGCTCAATCACACTCCTGTGGGGAGAACTCTCACTTTCCCAAGTTTCCTTGGCAATATCCAACAGCCCTCTTGGGTGTCTCCCATACAGTAACTCAAAGGGGGAGAATCCCGTAGAGGATTGGGGCACCTCCCTAATAGCAAACATCAAATAAGGAAGTAGACAGTCCCAATCCTTTCCATCTCTATCCACCACTTTCTTCAACATTTGTTTTAGGGTTTTGTTGAATCTTTCAACCAGCCCATCGGTTTGGGGGTGATACACAGATGTACGCAATTGCGTCACTTTGAACAATTTACACAGCTCTTTCATAACCCGGGACATAAAGGGTGTACCTTGGTCCGTAAGCAGTTCTTTACAAATACCCACCCGGCTAAAAACAAGAGATAGCTCTTTGGCTATGGTTTTGGCCGAGGTATTTCTGAGAGGGATCGCTTCTGGATAACGGGTGGCATAGTCCATTATAACCAATATGTACTGGTGCCCCCTAGCGGACTTGATTATAGGACCTACCAAATCCATTGCGATTCTCTCAAACGGGACCTCAATGATGGGTAGAGGGACCAGCGGGCTACGGAAATGTGGCATCGGGGCCGACCTCTGACACACAGGGCAGGAGGAACAATAATTTTCTATGTCCTTCATCACCCCAGGCCAATAGAATCTCTGTAATACCCTCTCTCGGGTTTTCTCTGTCCCCAGATGACCTCCAAGAATGTGCCCATGGGCCAACTCCAACACCAACTTCCTGTAAGGTTTGGGCACCACCAGCTGCTCAACGGTTTCTTCTGCCCTTTTTGCCACCCGATACAGTAGGTCCTTCTCTACGCTGAAGTATGGGTAAGTGCAGGTATTATCTGGGTTCACTAACTCGCCATCTATTTCCACTACGTTTTCCCGTGCCTTTATTAGGGCGGGGTCTTTTAACTGTTCTGTGGCAAAATTTTCCCTGTGAACCTCCAGATCAGAAAACTCCACAGACGGTAGGTTTTCGTCTGAGGAGGTGGGCTCCTCTCCAGTTTCTTGAGTCTCCCCTGCCAATACTGACAAGGGAAATTCTGGAGAGTCCTCCCCACTCTCAGAGGAGTTCTGGCTATCACATTCCTGGTACATAGGGGCACCAGTGGGGGGCTCAGGATCATCCCACAGTTCCCAGAACTTCGGAAAATCCCTTCCCACAATGGCATCATGCGGTAATTGAGATACTAACCCCACTGGATGAGAGAGGGTACCTTTGGGGGTCTCGAAACACACTGTAGTCACTGGATACTCTCGGGTGTCCCCATGCACACAAATAACAGCTACCTTGCTATTCCCAGAGACCTCTGTTTTAACTAATTCAGCCTTTATCAGGGTCACAAGGCTACCTGAATCCAGCAATACCACAACATTTCTACCATTAATACACATTTTGCATAAATGTTTCTCAGTTCCCCGAATGGCAGTGCATGCGACTGTCGCACACAGCGACTGATGTCTGTCCGTCAGAAAGTCACACTGCATGGGTTCCTCCACAACCGGGCAATTGGCTGCAATATGTCCCGCTTGCCGGCAGCGGTAGCAAACGATCCTTCTTGCGGCCTCTTGAGCCGCTGATTTCCCAGGCTGTTCTCGCCAAACTTGGGGTAGAGCTCCCACCCTCTCACTCTCTCCACCCTCACCCCTTGGAATCCTCTTATCCGCCCCTGGGGATGGTCTGGTCTTAGGGTGGAAAGTCCGAGTGTCTCTGGAAGAGGCCGTCAGGTTCTCTGTAGCCAAGTATTTCTCTACACGATCCACAAGACCACCGGCCGTCTCTGGGTCTCCATGGCTTACCCACTTTTGGATGGCAGTAGGAAGAGCTCTCAAAAACCGATCCATTACAACACGTTCCACAATCTCTGGTGCGGACAAAGTCTCTGGCTGTAGCCACTTCCTGCTCAGGTGAATGAGATCATACATTTGAGACCTGGGGGGTTTTCCAAGCTGGAAAGTCCAGTTATGCACACGCTGAGCCCGGACAGCCAGGGTGACACCCAGCCTTGCCAATATTTCAGCTTTTAGCATCACATAGTCTTTTGCTTGGTCAGGCTCTAGGTCATAGTAAGCCTTCTGCGATTCACCAGTTAACAGAGGAGCCACCAGTCCAGCCCACTGCTCCTCAGGCCACTTTTCTCTTTCAGCAGTCCTTTCAAATGTGGTCAAAAATATCTCTGGATCATCCTCTCCAGTCATTTTTGTCAATAAACGACTCACCCCAAAGGACGCGGTATTAGTGGGACGGCTTTCCTCACTGGTCTGCGGACGTTGCTGCATTACTGCTTCCATTTGTTGTAGTCTCTGCTCTTGCTTCTGTAACAGGTCTATGAAGCGGGCCTCAGATTGCTGCTGGGCTTGTTGATGAGCTTGCTGCTGGGCTGCAAGGCTCCTTTGCAAACCTGCATTTGTCTGCTGTTGATTGGCATTTGCTAGAGCCAGCTGTTTCAGTATCTCCTCCATGCTGGCTTAAAAAAAACTGCCACTGGTTCTCCACCAACTGTGAGGGGGTTAACTCGGTAGCGGGTGTGTGTGACCCCCTGGTTGGGCTCCCCACACAAAAACAGGGCCAGCAGACGGAGGTTGTGGTTTTCAAAATCAAAAGGTGCGGTTTATTTCTCTATGTACAGTGACAAAAACACAGCAAAGCCAAAAAGAAACAAACAAAATAAATCCTGGTCAGTTTGACCTCTGACTAAACATGCAGGTTTCCTAAACTAACAACTGGGATCAGCCTGGTGCTGTCCTAGTCCCTAAGTCCCTGGTTTAGTAAAAGTCCAAACAAATAGCCACACAGGCTTTGCCTCACCGCACAGGGGTTCACTCTCCCTAGACAGTCCACACAGGTCTGGTTCCAGGCATGAGCTAACATCTAATGAAGCTGGGAGTTCCTTATAGAGGCCTAAATGAGCTGACAAGGTTCAGCTGGTCTCATCTCTGTCTGCACGACGCCCCACACTCTCCCTAGAGGTATGAGTCATCCATGAGCCTACTAGCCTCAGCTGGGCTTATACAACTCTCCACCCTAGTTGTATAAGTCAGCATAAAGCCTGAATCTGGGAGAAATATATCTACCCCCCTGGATGCAACCAGGTGACTTTACCTTCCTGCTGTCACACCACCTAATCATTCTCTTCGTTCTTCTCAAGGCCTTCCTGCTCTCTAGCTCTCTCATCACCTGCTCCCATGCTCATCTCCAGGACTTTTCCAGAGCCTCTCCAAGCCTATGGAACTCCTTACCCCAATCTGTTGGTCTATCTCCTACTCTATTAGCTTTTAGAGTATCTTTGAAAACCCTCCTCTTCAGAGAAGCCTATCCTACCCACACCTAACAACTGTATTTTCATTTTGTCCATCTGATCATCCCCCAGAGCTACTACCCTTTGTTCCACTTGACCCTCCCTTCTAGATTGTAAGCTCTAACGAGCAGGGCCCTCTGATCCCTCCTGTATTGAATTGTATTTTAACTGTACTGTCTTCCCTGATGTTGTAAAGCGCTGCGCAAACTGTTGGCGCTATATAAATCTTGTATAATAATAATAACAATAAGCCCTATTAAAACTCCTTTCTGTCTAACTGTATCTTTTATTTTTTTATTTGCATTGGTAAATATCCCCCATGGCAGTGCCCAGCGTCCCATGGCCTTTTTTCCCCAAAACATTGCAAATTGGCTTTGAAAAGGGGCAGGAAATAATTTACAAGATTTGGCTCCAATAGACAATAAAGTTACAGTGTTATGTTCGGGTTCTCAGATTTCAGGCTGGGTTTAGCCAACAGTCCACAAACTGAACACAGTCCAATAGGCTCATCACTAGTAACAAATATAGCACTAACTTAAATAGAGATGAAATGGAAGCATTTATACTTTTCTCATAACAGAGTCTATTAAGTCTGCCTGGGCTGTCATGGTACAGTTGTGGACTTTTCCTAAGTTTTTTTTATTTTTTTATAAGAATCAATTGCAGACACATAATATCTCACACATATTGGCCCCTGCAATCTTTTTTTTTTTTTACTTAAGTAAAAGTTTTTATTGAGTGCTTCGGCAAGACAGAAAATCTTACAAAAATGGAATACTGATATAAAACACAGAGGTGCATCTGATAATACCATACAGTCAGAGGAGGTGGATCACAGCATTTTACCAATACAGAAACAATAAATGGAGACAAAGCTTATCCGACACGTAATAAAAGGGTGGCAAGAAGACCAAAATAATCAAATCATCGTGGAGGAACCACTTACTATAAATGCTCGACGTAGCAGTAAGCAGTGTAGACACAAGATTACAATACCTTGCTTATGTACTTAGTATTTTCCAAGGTAAGACTTATGCCGCGTACACACGACCGCTTTTCTCGATGAGAAAAACTGAATTTTTTCATTTCGCCGAGAAAAACGATCGTCTGTGGGCTTTATGTCGTTTTTCTCGTCGAGAAAAACGGCATAAAAAACGACGAGAAAAATTAGAACATGTTCTAAATTTTCTCGTCGTTTTTTCCAGCATTTTTTTCCGCGGCAGTTTTCCCATAGGGAAACACTGCCGCGGAGCCCACAGACGGTCGTTTTTCTCGTCAAGAGAAAAAATGACGGGAAAAACGACCGTGTGTAGGGAACCTTAGATGCAAAAGAAGACAATAAAAAGAAAAAACCCAACCTGAAAAAACTCAGTAGCACTTCAATAGCATTCCAAAATATTAGCAGGTCATTTGCCAACTGACATGGCCCCTACAATCTTGATTAGTTCAATGCTGCCTTATACTCATACAGTCAGGTCCAAAAATATTGGGACATCTACACAATTCTAATCTAAATTAAAGCTGAAAGTCTGCAGTTAAAGCACATCTTGTTTGTTTCATTTCAAATCCATTGTGGTGGTGTATAGAGCAAAAAAGATTGGAATTGTGTCGATGTCCCAATATTTATGGACCTGACTGTAGTTATTGTCCAAACATATTACTTTTCCAGGAAATAATAAATACTTCTAGGAAAGGGTGGAGTGCTGTGTTACCTACATCATATAGCTGGACCCTCACACCAGCCATAACCTGCCTGCATTGCATATAGAACTATAGAGACTCTGGAGTTTGGCAACACTTGTAATATTTAAAGTAAAATTAAAATCCATTTTTTTTTTTATTTCACCATTGGTAGAAACATGACCCTAAGTCTATAGTGTGATGGCCAATATATCATATAGCTAACAACAAATGACCAGGGCTATATTTAAGGCAGGGCAAAAGAGGCAGCTGCCCGGGCTCAGTCATTGTTGTGGGGCCCAAAGCAACTGCCCCTTGAGCCTACACTGCCTGAAAATTGTTGACAAGTGGATTAGGGAGGGGCCAAGAAAATGTTTGCCCAGGGTCCAATCAATATTAAAGATGGCTCTGCAAATGACACTAAAGAAATGCAGAGTGGGGAAAAAAATAACATACATATAAACATTTATTCTCAAAATGTGCATGCGTGAGGTTCAATAACCACTTCCCTCCCGCGCATTGTCATATGGCGTCCGCAGGAACACTCTGTCCCTCCGGGTGGGCGTCATATGACGTCCACGGCTTCCCAGCGGTATAGGGGGCGCGCCCGCTGCGTCACTCGGGAGCCAATGCGCGTGCCCGGCCCCACGATTGCTCGTCACAGAGCAGGGATGTGTGTTCCTTGTATATAGGAACACCGATCGGTCACCTCCCCAAGTCAGTCCCCTCCCCCCACAGTTATAATCACTCCCTAGGACACACAGTTAACCCCTTGATCGCCCCCTAGTGTTCCTTCCCTGCCAGTGACATTTTTACAGTAATCAGTGCATTATAATAGCACTGATCGCTGTAATAATGTCAATGGTTCCAAAATTGTGTCAAATGTGTCCGATGTGTCCACCGCAATGTCACAGTCACGATAAAAATCAGATCACCGCTATTACTAGTAAAAAAATAAAATAAAATACAAAAGGCCATAAATCTTTCCCCTAATTTTGTAGCCGCTATAACTTTTGCGCAAACCAATCAATATACGCTTTTTGCAATTTTTTTTACCAAAAATATGTAGAAGATTACATATTGGCCTAAACTGAGGAAAAAAACTCATTAAAAAAAAAATTGGGTGTCATGGTTATGCAGTAATGTTTGTTTGTTAGCTTACCTCCACCCCAGGCCCTATCAGGGAACTCTATATAATCTGTGCACTGCAAGCCAGCCGTGCTGATCAACATTGTTTGTTAAGCTATTGTGTGTTCGGTTTCCTGCTTGCTGTGTGCTCTACGTCTATCTCTGTTTTACCAATCTTGGCTTGTTCTCGACTATCCCTGTCTGCTTGTGACCTTGACCTTTGGCGTGTCCTTGTTTATCCTTGTCTGCTAGTCGCCCTGACCTTTGGCTTATCCCTTTGCTATCTCTTGTTGTCCTGAGCTGCTGCTTCCCCTCTATCCTCTATAGCCTACTGTGAGCATGAGCTGGGAGACTCTGGGGGCTGCGACCTGGATCCAGTTGCAGCCCAGTCCATCCTCACCACTAGAGGCTCTGGTGAACACCTGCTGGATCTTAGACTCTGCACCCTGGGGAATCCTAGGCTCTAGCTCCCTGTGGGATCCCTGTTAGTGCTCCAGTGGACCTGCCTTCCTTAACCACCCAGAGTTCCATCCGCAGCAGTCATCCATAGGGTCCACTACCTTAGTGGCGCACTCCTGACCCCAACGGTGTGCATCTGTCACCTGGCCTCAGGTGACCTGACATTGGGATATTTATTATAGCAAAAATTGTCGCTCTTTTTTTGTTTATAGCGCAAAAAATAAAAACGCTGGGGTGATCAAATACCACCAAAAGAAAGCTCTATTTGTGGGGAAAAAATCAATTTCATTGGGGTACAGCGTAGCATGACCGTGCAATTGTCATTCAAAATGTTACACCGCTAAAAGCTGAAATTGGCCTGGGCAGGAAGGGGGTGAAAATGCTCTGTATTTAAGTGGTTAAATGTTGTTAGTTGAGGATTAGTGTCATTCTTTCTTCCACAGAGGATTTTGTGCCAAGCACTGTAAAGCACATTAGCAGATATCTTATTTAAAAGAGTGTAATGTTTCTTTTGGACAAACTATGACAGTTTGTTCTTTGAGTGACTTAGAGGTACTGTATGTGCTCGTTTCACAATAGTAAATGTTAGCTAAATATTGCTCTTGAGTAGCACTAACAACACATTTGCATCTGTTACACAGTCCCATTGCTCCATTTAAATTGTATGTACTGTACTTTTTGAATATAATCGACTCTTTGTGGAATGTAGTTGTTAGGTTATACCATATAAGAGTTGTTATAACATTGCTTGCCTCTTGAATGTTGATATATATCCCTTTGAAACCTTTTGAAAAATGTATCAAACAGAAATAATTGCTTGCATTTTTATTTTTTGGGGGGGTTGCATAGTGGCTTGACATGTACATCTCTTTTTTTTACTCTCATAGTTTAGGCTCAGATAATCCCTATTGCACATCTTTATTGGAAGCTACAGTATGAGGGTAGAAAGCCATGGACATGTACAGTCTGTGTGAACCATTGTTTCCAGAGCACTTTTACTTTCTTTAAAATTCATATACTTAACAAACTAAATTAAATGCTTTTATTGAGTTTGTGTGTATGTATTTTCATATGACAGTAATAAATTATGAATGGCCTAGTTCAGAGGCGTAGCTTGAAGCTTGTGGGCCCCGACGTTGACCTGCCCCCCCCCCCCCCACTACCACCCACCACTTCCACCGTGCGTGCAGATACACTCACCACACACCAAGATACTCAAAGTGGCTTAAGAAATTTGAGTTCCCAGAATTCCTCCTTACATCAGAAGACAGGGTTCACCGCTGGAGAATCAGAGTACAGGGATCACCGCTGGAGAATCAGAGGACAGGGATCACCGCTGGAGAATCAGAGGACAGGGATCACCGCTGGAGAAGCAGAGGACAGGGATCACCGCTGGAGAATCAGAGGACAGGGACCCCTCTCTGGCAGGTCACTTGGCAGTTAGCAGAGCTGCTTTGCCATTCCAGCATTGTATACCCCCCCCCCACTACACAGGGCTGAAATCACATTCCTTTTCACACAGTCTGTTAGCCTTCACAGGGTGTATCTGACTTTTATGTTGCCGTTCTGACCTGTGAACGGAACAGCAGTGTAGTTGCAGTAGGCAGATACACCCTATGCAGATTGTGTCTGACTGGCTGTGTAAGGGAATGTGATTTCAACTCTGGGGAGGTGGAGCAGTATAGAGTGCTGCACTGGGAAAGGAGCTCAGCATAGCATCCAGGGCAGAGGGGGTGGTCAGAGGGCTTTGGGGGGGCGCAACTTAGATCTGGGGGAGGAAAGCCATATGACACGAAATCTGGAGCCTGCAGCCCCTCAGGTGGTTTTAAGGGATTTGTTTTAGCAACTTCTGAAGGTTTCTCTGTCAGTGTTGGCAGGTGTTGGGGGAAGGTCACCTCCCGGAGGTGTGTGTCTTTTCCCCAGTTGTCAGGGACATGGAGTAAGCGGACGTCCCCGGGTGGGGGGGTACAGAGAATCCCAGCAGGTGACTAGGAGACACTGGACGGTGTCTTACCTCACCAGTGACAGCGGTCCCATCGTGGCTACAGGACGGCACTCTCCTTCTCTTAACTCGCTGAGCTCGGTTACCATTCTATGTTGCCAGCACAGACATTTCCCCATCCTTGGCTATTCTCACCCTGTGCTCCTCTCCATTCAGAAAATGGCTCACAGCTTCTCTCCAGCCAATGAGAACAGAGAGGTGTGGACTGTGGAAGGCAAAGTGGAAGCCCAGTACTGGAGCGTGTCTGTGGGGCCCTAGGGCAGATTGGACCTGGACTTTTTGATATGACAGGGAGGCTGCAGGCGCCCCCTGGAGCTAGGGGAGGGGTTGCGATTGTGAATCCTGCAACCCCTTATGCTATGCCCATGGCCTAGTTTATAAAGGAGAGCAGGTATTGCTCTCTTTTCTTCTATATACTGCAGTTCCATACTCTGCAGGGCAATGCAGAAGAAGCAGTTAAGCTGACCATAGATGGGTAGAATTTCGAATGAAAACTCTTAGGAACGTAAAAAAAAAAAAACGTACAGATCCCCGCCTCAACACAAGCGATGTTGATGCAGGGATCTTTCCTGTTGCTCTATTGTATTCTAACAGGGGGGACTCCAAACTATCAGAAGACACAGATCAGCGCTTGCAGCTATTGACTGAATATGCTGATCACATGCTGGTTCTTCGGCAAGACCATTCTGTGGGTCAAATCGACATTTGTTTTCATTCACAGTGATGAGAAAATTTGAAGGAACAAGATGGAATTTTTTTCTTGAATGAACAAATTTCTAACAGTGTATGTGGTTTTCACTCGGTAAAATCCCTTCATTTCAAAATCATATGTTAATAGCAAACAATTTTTTTTCGAAAGTCCTGAAAATTTCTATACAAATCCGATTTTGCTTAAGAATTGTTGTTTGAAATTCTATCCATCTATGGCTAGCCTTATGCCCCGTACACACGATCGTTTTTAATGTCATTTTTTAAACCGACGTTTTTCTCCTCGTTTTTTTTTATGTTTCCTCTCAAGCCTGCCTTGCGTACACACCATCATTAAAAAAAACGATCAAGCAAAGCGCAGTGACGTTCAACACGTACGACGGCACTATAAAGGGGAAGTTCCGTTCGAATGGCGCCACCCTTCATGTTAGTAAAGTTTGTTGAGCGACGATTCGCGCTTTTCAGTCCGTTACTGTGTAATGAATGTGCTATCTCCATTACGAACGCTAGTTTTACCAGAACGAGCGCTCCCGTCTCATACTTGATTCTGAGCATGCGCGTTTTTTTTCACGTCGTTAAAGCATACACACTATCGTTTTTCACGTCGTTAAAAAAAACGACATGAAAAACGACGTGAAAAAAGAGAGCATGTCCGGAATTTTTAATGGCCGTTTTTCACGTCGTTAAAAATGCTCTGGAGCATACACACTATCATTTTTCAGGGCCATTTTTTAAAATGGCAGTTTTAACGGCATGAAAAACGATCGTGTGTACGGGGCATTAGACTATTCACATCCCCATTCTGTCATCCTGTGGTTTGGCTTGTATTATCAACCCTTTTAATTTCTATTGTGTGATGGTATCTTGGGTCTCTCTTATGCCGCGTACACACGGTCGGAATTTCCGACAACAGCTGGTTCTCAAATTTTCCGACAAGAAAAGTTCTTGTCGGGAATTCCGATCGTCTGTATGCAATTCCGATGCGCAAAAAAACATGCATGCTCAGAATCAAGCAGAAGAGCCGAACTGCCTATTGAACTTCATTGATCTCGGCTCGTCGTACATCTTGTATCTCACCACATTCTTGACGTTTGAGGCAACATTCCATCGGGAAAAAATCCATGGTTTTCTTGTCGGATTTTCCGATCGTGTGTACGCGGCATAAGAAAACATCGAGCAATGCACATTTTGACAACAAACTGCTGCGCTTTCAACAGTTTCTTTCCTTTTTGTGTTTTGGGTCAGTTTTTAATATATTTGTTCATCATCAGCATGATCACAATTCCACACCAGGCTAAATGTCACTCCTTTTAAACAATTAGTATAGGGTTTCTTTAACCCCGATTTTGCAAGGTACCATGTCCCATATTCGTTCTCCTCAAAAAGGATGTCGGGGTTTGTAGGGGGGGGGGCTTAAAGTGGAAGCATGATATTATTTACCAAGCATAGCCTTTTTTTAAAGTAGAAGACTGGCCAAAGGTATTTTGGCCATACTTCTCCTATGGATTACAGGAGTGCAATTCATTCTGCACTCCTGTGATCCATTTTCAGCTGAAGCCCACTGCCGGCTGAAGTCACAGAGCTGGTCCAGGCTCTGAAAAGATCCTGACCATATAATTCGTATCCGCTCAGAACCCTGAAACGGCACGTGGCTCAGCCTCTCAGGAATCCTGCTCTCTGCTCAGAGAGGAGGGGGAGAACTGAGAGATCAGCGGTGTTTGATCGATCAGCTTTCACTACAGAGCTGGCAGAGGACAGATGGAGCACTGGATCAATGCTGCATCCACCTAGGTGAGTATAAATTTTTGTTTTTTTAAATCCTGAACTTTGATTTTAAATTTAAAATCACAAAAGAGGAGATCTGTGTAAAAAATAATTAAAGATATTAAAATATTTTTCATTGTGATAAAAAGGGAATAGGGACTCGGAGTAGTAGGAGAACTGATAATAAATTCTCACTTAGCTTAGTAAATACGTTTTTGTTATGACTAAACCTAAACACACATATTAGCATCATGTTTGGGAAATGTCCTGCCAATGTTAAGCCAATTTCTTTTCTGGGGAGTTGAGATGTTCCTTTAATATACATAAATGTATTTTCTTTTTCTATTGTAGGGGATGCAAGTTAAAGGCAGCTCACATGGCTCTTCACACCTATCAGCCATACCCAAGATGCAGCTATAATATTTTCTCAGCTTCGCCCAGCCTGGGGTGAGCTGCTGTTCTCTACTTCGAACACTGTCAGGGTCATTTTTGCTTGTTTTGTGCCACATAGCATATGCATTGAATGGCAAGTTTCCTAGTAACTGATGCAGGAAAGGGAACTGGGGCTGTGCCAGATGTCTGGTGAGATAAGACCTGATTTCCAATTTTCTTACATGCATGTATTGATTTACGCATTTTATGTTATAATTTGACTGAACTGACAAATCTTTTGCCAAGTAATATTGTATATTCAAGACACTTTATGTATTTGTCTTGTCGGAGCCTCAAAAAAAATCTTTCTTGCTTTCCCACTCTTTCTTTCACACTCTGTCTCGCCCTCGCTCTATACATATTTATATATAAATACTTTTTAATTATGTTTTCTATGTATTTCTTTTTAGGCCAATGACATCCTAGCATGTTGAAGTCCTGGCATGTGTTCTGGGAAGCCTGCTAGCACAGTCTGAAAGGTAATGTCACTTATGAACTGTCCATTTAGATGTAATTTTTTCTTCTGGTTCCTGGAAGAAGCCACCTTGATGTCCTCTGCAAGATCTATTTACAGAGCGTGGATATATTGTGGATGAAAGGGACTAATGGCATTAAAGGCTTATCAGGCTAGAGGTAGTTTAGAAAGAGAGCCACAAGCTTCCTGTCATTTTCCTCAATGTAGGAAGTGCATAAGAGTTCCTCTGCTATGCCAGGGTCTACTATCGATATTGTAGTGGTTGGTCAGCATCAATTGCCAGTTAGGCCTTTTTTTGGATTAAAGTAAATGTAACAATAACTTTAATGCTTTTCTTTTATAATGCTATATAGGCGTTTCAATGTTTTATGTGGTATGTTCCGTGGTCAGTCTTATTTTCTAATCAATGGGGTTGAGCAAATTTGCCTGAAACCACGTTCGAAGAACCCGAACCGCAAGCGTTTTGCAGTTTGCTGAACCCAAGCAAGGACCCTTGAAATCTGTGGTAGGCAAATGTATTTCAGTTGTGGGCATTTTTTAAGTATAACAGGCAAGCTATTATCAAAAAGGACATGATCTGAGAAGATAATATCCTTTTTGATATGTGCCAATGCCAAACAGATATTTAAGACTGTTCAGCAAGAAGACAGTCTTTTCAAGTGGCTTCAAGGTCAAGATTTGAAAAAATGCATTCCTTAAACAGCTTGGGTGTTGTGTTGCGAAGTCTTTTCATAGTGACAATTAAAAAAAAAAAAAACAACCAGAGGAAAAAATAGCATTGGATTGCCCTTACAATTCAAACAGACCCTTACCCAGGCATTGGGTTTGGGTGGCCAAGTAAGGGAGGGAAGCAAGTGAGCACCCCCCTTCCTGTATGATATCAGGCCAGATACCATTCAAAATTGGCAGGGTGCCTTGTAGGGGCATCCCCTCTACTGAAAAGAACTTTGTCTCAATGGGGGTGGGGGTTTATTGGGGGAACCAAGAAAATATGAAAGCCCCCTTTACAGTAATTGGGCACCCAGATACCCCCTTATGGAAATAAGCATTGGGGACAATAGTACCTCTTTGTCCCATATAGTCATAGGGTTTGTACCCGTGAAGATGGCAGCTTATCAGGAAAAAAACAGAGCAAAGGTCCAAATTGATAAGCAATCTCAGAAATGGGGACAGGCCATAGGTCAGAGCAGGCAGTGGACAAGCACAGTCAGATACAAGGCCAAGGCTGATAAACAGGGAGACAGGAACTGGAACATAGAAACAGAGGAACTCAGGGTGTCACTAGAGACACAGGAGTAAAGGAGTCATAGGAGGGAGTGGGGTCACAGGAGTGCAGGGGACGTTGGAGGAATAGAAGTGCAGTTGGCCCTGGTGTCAAAAAAACTCAGGAAGACTGGAACTGGGAACACTCTGGAACTGGTAACACTCTGGAACTGGGGCCTACAGCTAGAAATTAGACCCTTTTCTCAGGCAAGGGATATTAGTCTGAGTACAGCTAAAACAGAGAGATAAACTGACAGTTAATGTTAGTGGATGCATTAATAACCCCCAACACAGGTATCAGAGGATGTATTAATAGCCCCCAGCATTAATGTCAGTATTATTAACCCCCTCCCCCACATTGGTGGTCAGTGGCATTGAAATGTAACCCCTCCTGTGTCCACCAATGTGGGGGGAGGGGATTAACTCTCACTGATATTACCACAAACACAGAAGGGGGGTAGTGAGTAAAAATCTCACTGCAATGAGGATCAATGCAAGGTGGGGGGGGGAGATGAGGGGGTCAACATTCACTGCCATGAAGATTAATACAGGTGAGTTTGGGAGGTTAACTTTCACTGCCACTGACCCCCCAATCCCCCACCCGCATTGGTGGTCATTGCAGTGTTAAACCCTTCCTCATTTCCAGCCTGCTCCTGTCCCGATCTCCTAGTACTCTGGCATTGGGCAGGGAGCAGGAGCAATGATATCAAATAATGCCAGCTGAGCTTAACTCGGCACGCACTAGCTCCTAGTCAGTTCACATCTCCCTTTTCTAGGAGTGCAGGTGGGCAGGCAGGCGGATTGGCGAAGGTGGCCACTTTCCCATCCCGCCCACACAACAAGCAGTCTACACCAGAGCCTGAAACTGCCAGAAGAGGTAGATGAAGGAGATCCAGTCCTATGCCTGGAGGGAGGGGGGCAAAATCCTGCCTCCAGCAGCTATCACAGCCTGCACCGTTCTCTGTTCTGCATGACAGGAGTGACGGCCACCTCACTCCTGTCATTCAGGCAGCTGGAGAGCCGAGCGCTCATCTGCTCGCAGCACCCCCTCTCCAAATAGCGTCTCTGCGCCCAGGGCATGTGACCCTTCTGCCCACCCCATGTCCCTAGCCCTACCTGTCATGACACCTGTTGATCTTTACCCGCCACTAAATAACCGACTCCTGTATATGTCAAAAGGAGTATATGTCAAAAGCAGTACCTTTGAAAAACATTCACAAAAAAGACATGCACAAGCTACACCTCTACTTACAAACATTTTAAGAACCATTTTGGAGCCACCTAAGATATTGTACACACCATCTGTACTGAAAGGGCATTTGTAAAATTTGGGTGTATTGTGTACAATTGCCACAAAGGCGAAAATACATTGGTTTCCACATCTACAATTAGTTGTGTCTCACCACTAGTGGTTATGTCTGCAATTTCTTTTACCTGTGATTTTTTTTTTCAAATATGGTGCTAAGACCCTACTCCTAGAGTACATATTGGAAGGAGCCAATGATTGGTTGTATGAGCCTAAAGCAGGTCTTAAAGCAATGCTTAGTCTGGCTGCAAAGGGTCAAATGGAAATTAAATAAACCATAGATTACACTAAAAGAGTTATTTGAATTTCGGAATGTTTGCAATTTTTCCTTAATTGCATTAGTGATTTACAGTATTTTACTTTTTGCTCTGAGTTGTTTTTTCAAGAACTTTCTTCGTCTACAAATGAGATTTAAAATACATTAAAATGTATGCATTTAAAGTGTGCAACCTGTTTATATCTCTGTCTATAATATGATTATACCACCCTTGGCATTTATTTCATTTAACAAAAGTGTATTTCATTTTATTAATAAAATGTATACTCATTTAGTTATTGTCGTGGGTGTCCTAAACTTCTTATTCACTATATATATTGATCATTTAATGACTAAAGCTGAAAAAGGATCATCTAAAATACTTTAGTTAAACTACATCTAAGCATTTATAACTCCAGTAAAAGTGAGCATTGGTATTTTTCTGCTATAAATTCAGTATTTGCTTCCTATGACTCCCATGTGCTGTTTATCCATTTTAGTAGGCTATACAGTGAAGGATGTAATAATTACCACCTCATAAAAACTGTTGTAAATTGATTCTCATAAGTGGCTTTATGTCAGCCAACAGGTGGCATAGGTTTTATGGCCTCTCCGAGCTCGTTCTCCTTGCTTTTTATGAATCCTAATGAAAGAGGTTGGGCAGATTCCTTGAAAATCTATTTGTTCCAAGGTATGTACAATTCAATGAAATGAAGTGCACTATATGATATTTACATCCTGTACTCAGGATAATTCTTAAAGGCATTTTGTTCAAATAAGCAGTGGTCTATACAACTAGAGTTTCATACTGACTTCTTCAGCCTAAACACAGCACATAGGAACAATAACACATAAACTTTTTAGGACTTTTTAGATGCTACAGCGATGACAACATAATTTTTATAAAAAATAAATAAATAAATATATATATATATATATATATATATATATATATATATATATATACAGTATATACAGTGAATCCAGAACGTAATCACAGCGCTTCACTTTTTCCACATTTTGTTATGTTACAGCCTTATTCCAAAATGGATAAAATTCATTATTTTCCTCACAATTTTATAAACATGACCCCATAATGACAACATGAAAGAAGTTTGTTTGAAATCTTTGCAAATTTAGTAACCACTTGCCCAATGGGCACTTAAATCCCGTTCCTAACAAGACCATTTTTCAGCTTTTAGCGCTGTCACAATTTGAATGACAATTACTCTGCTATGCAACACTGCACCCACATGAAATTTTTGTCCTTTTTTTCACACAAATGTTTTTTGCGCTATAAATGAAAAAAGACCGAATTTTTTTTTCATATATTTTGGCCAACATTTATGCTGCTACATAGCTTTGGTAAAAATAACCCAAATCAGTGTATATTATTTGGTCTTTGTGAAAGTTATAGAGTCTACAAGCTATGGTGCCAATCATTGAAAATTGATCACACCTGATCACACTTGATGTATTGATGGCCCATCTCATTTTTTGAGACCCTAACAAGCCAGGACAGTACAAATACTCCCCAAATGACCCCTTTTTAGAAAGTAGACTTTCCAAGGTATTTAGTAAGAGGCATGGTGAGTTTTTTGGAGTATAGACATGCTCCAGTTTGTTTACAAGTGATCATGCCATCATTGGACCGTGTGATCACGTGGTAAAGGGCTGCTGTCATTGGCCCATTACTGGGAGACCCGATGGTCGGGGAGATTCCCTAGTGCCCTAGGGGGCGCGCAGGAGCGCGATTCTGGAAGGACATCATAGTACGCCCTCCCAGAGTTATCCGACCATGCTGTAGCAGTCATTCGGCTATGGTCCGGTCAGCAAGTGGTTAAAAATAAAAAATGAAAAAAGTCACATGTACATACAGTAAGTATTCACAGCCTTTGCTCAATACTTTGTTAAAGCACCTTTGGCACCAATTACAGCCTCAAGTCTTTTTAAATGTGATGCTACAAGCTTGATACACCTATTTTTGGGCAGTTTCTCCCATTTTTCTTTGCAGGACCTCTCAAGCTTCATCAAGTTGGGTGGGGAGCATAGGTGCACAGCCATTTTCAGATCGCTCCAGAGGTGTTCAATCAGGTTCAAGTCTGGGCTTTGGCTGGGCCACTCAAGAACACTCAGAGTTGTCCCGTAGCCACTCCTTTGTTAATTTGTGCTTAGGATCGTTGTTCTGTTGGGAGATGAACTTTCGCCCCAGTCTGAGGTCCACAGTGCTCTGGAGCAGGTTTTCATTAAGGATGTCTCTGTATATTGCTGCATTAATCTTTCCTGTGATCCTGAATAGTCTCACAGTTTCTCTAGACATGATGCTTGCCATTCAGGCCAAAGTGTTCAATTTTTTTTCATCAGACCAGAGAATTTTGTTTCTCATGGTCTGAGAGTCCTTCAGGTGCCTTTTGGAAAACTCCAGGTGGGCTGTCATGTGCCTTTTACTGAGGAGTGGCTTCCGTCTGGCCACTCTACCATACAGGCCTGATTGGTGAAGTGCTGCAGAGATGGTTGTTCTTCTGGAAGGTTCTCCTCTCTCCACAGAGAAATGCTGGAGCTCTGTCAGAGTGACCATCGGGTTCTTGGTCACCTCCCTGACTAAGGCCCTTCTCCCCCAATTGCTCAGTTTGGCCGGGAGGCCCGCTCTAGGAAGAGACCTGGTGGTTCCAAACTTCTTCCATTTACAGGTAATGGAGGCCACTGTGCTCATTGGGACCTTCAATGCTGCAGAAATTTTTCTGTACCCTTCCCCAGATCTGTGCCTCGATATAATATTGTCTCAGAGGTATACAGACAATTCCTTGGACTTTATGGCTTGGTTTGTGCTCTGATATTGTTAACTGTGGGACATTATATAGAGAGGTGTGTGCCTTTCTCATAAACTTTCTCATTCATAAAGACATGGATGAGCGAGTTTATGGGGGAGGAACTTGACTAGCCTGCGCAGAGTCCTGACCTAAACCCAATAGAACACCTTTGGGATGAATTAAAGCGGAGACTACGAGCCTGGCCTTCTCATCCAACATCAGTCAGTGTCTGACCTGACAAATGTGCTTCTGGAAGAATGGGCAAACATTCCCATAGACACACTCCTAAACCTTGTGGACAGCCTTCCCAGAAGAGTTGAAGTTGTTATAGCTGCAAAGGGTGGGCCAACTCAATATTGAGCCCTACAGACTAAGATTGGGGTACCATTAAAGTTCATGTGCGTGTAAAGGCAGGTGTCACAATACTTTTGACAATATAGTATGTGTGTATATAATGTATACATATGTATGTGTATGTTTGTATATATATATATATATATATATATATATATATATATATATCCATATCCATATTACAAATATTTAGTCTTCCCAGCACTGTTGCAGAGGTTCATACAAATGTGTTGTTTTAGTTTTACTCTTCTGCCCAGTTTATCCCAAACGAGTTGGATGGGGTTTAGTCTGGAGACTGTGCTGGTCATTCAATCATTTCAAGCATATGACTTGTTCTTTTTGTTCCTTTTTTGTTCCTTTTTTCTAAAGTAGTTATGACATAGCCTGAAGGTATGTTTAGGGAAACTGATCTATGAATTATCTCTGACCAACTAGGCATAAGCCAGAAGGTTTTGCATAGCCCTGTAAAATTTTGTGGGTGGCCTTTTGGTTCGGGGTGCTGTTGCTGTACAGGTCACTATTTCTGGATCCAGCAAAGAAGCACCAGCCCATCATGATTCATCCTCCATGTTTGTCAACTGGTGTCACATACTGAAGAACCATCCTTTCACCTTCTTGACAGCATACAAAAACCCTGCATGATAAACAATTTTTTTTTATTTTGATTCATAAGACTGACTTCTAGTCTTTAGTAGTCCACTGTTAGCCCAAGAAATACTCTTTTTCCTATTTTAGAGTTTTAGTGATGACTTTCTTATTGCCAGTGGACTTGTCAAACCTTCAGCTTGATGTATTCTCTTCAAAGATGAAAGTGAGACTTGCTTACTTTAACCAATGTTAAACTGTGCATCTCATCTTCTATCTGCTGTGGCTTTGGCTCTGTTATGCCACGTACACACGGTCGGAAATTCCAACAACAAATGTCCGATGTGAGCTTTTTGTCGGAAATTCCGACCGTGTGTTGGCTCCATCGGACATTTGCTGTCGGAATTTCCGACCACAAAAATTTGAGAGCTGGTTCTCAAATTTTCCGACAAGAAAAATTCTGTATGCAATTCCGACGGACAAAAAAACACGCATGCTCAGAATCAAGCAGAAGAGCCAAACTGCCGATTGAACTTCATTGATCTCGGCTCGTCGTACATCTTGTACCTCACCGCGTTCTTGACGCTCGGAATTTCTGAGAAGAATTGTGTGACCGTGTGTATGCAACACAAGTTTGAGCCAACATTCCGTCTGAAAAAAATCCACAGTTTTGTTGTCGGAATTTCCGATCGTGTGTACGCGGCATTAGACTTGTACCTGTCACTGTTTTCCTCCTGTCTATCAATATCCCTCTTTGATCTGGTAAGGATGGGTTCTCACTGACACCTTGGCTTTCTTTGCAAATTCTCTAAAGGAAGACTTTTAAGTGTAATAACTTTATATACTAAATAATTTTTTTCTCTGTTTTTGAGAACCTTAACTTTTTTAACTTCTAGCAGTCTACCACTTCACTGGATTCAAACTGCTTTCATTTTAATAAAAACTGGAAAAGTGTTGGCATTCTAAAAATTATGACTGGACAAGTATATCCAGTATATACTGTGTAAATTTATATATATATATATATATATATATATATATATATATACTGTATTTATTGGCGTATAACACACACTTTTTTACCCTGAAAATAGAGGGTAAACTGTGCATGCGTGTTATACGCAGGGGGCTGTGGAAGGTTTTTTCCCTGAAACTTCCTCTGAAACACTTAAGCCCCGGACCATTTGGTAGCTAAAGGACCAGAGGTGAATTCAGAATTTTGCACTGCGCTGCTTTAACTGTAAATTGTGCAGACATGCAATGTTGTACCCAAACGAAATTTGCGTCCTTTTCTTCCCACAAATAGAGCTTTCTTTTAATGGTATTTGATTGCCTCTGCGATTTTTATTTTTTGCGATATAAACGGAAAAAGACCGAAAATTTTGAAAAAAAATGATATTTTCTAATTTTTGTTATAAGAAAAATCGAATAAACTCAATTTTAGTCATAAATTTAGGCCAAAATGTATTCAGCCACATGTCTTTAGTAAAAAAAATGTCAATAAGCGTATATTTATTGGTTTGCGCAAAAGTTATAGCGTTTACAAACTAGGGTACATTTTCTGGAATTTACACAGCTTTAAATTTATGACTGCCTATCTCATTTCTTGAGGTGCTAAAATGGCAGGGCAGTACAAAACCCCCCAAATGACCCCATTTTAGAAAGTGGACACCCCAAGGAAATTGCTGAGAGGCATGTTGAGCCCATTGAATATTTTTTTTTTGTCCCAAGTGATTGAATAATGACAAAAAAAAAAAAAATTACAAAAAGTTGTCACTAAATGATATATTGCTCACACATGCCATGGTTATATGTGGAATTGCACCCCAAAATACATTCTGCTGCGTCTCCTGAGTACGGGGATACCACATGTGTGGGACTTTTTAGGAGCCTAGCCACGTACGGGACCCCGGAAACCAAGCACCGCCTTCAGGATTTCTAAGGGCGCAAATTTTTGATTTCACTCCTCACTACCTATCACAGTTTTGAAGGCCATAAAATGCCAAAATAGCACAAAACCCCCCCAAATGACCCCATTTTAGAAAGTAGACACCCCAAGGAAATTGCTGAGAGGCCTGTTGAGCCCATTGAATATTATTTTTTTTTGTCCCAAGTGATTGAATAATGACAAAAAAAAAAAAAAAAAGTTGTCACTAAATGATATATTGCTCACACATGCCATGGTTATATGTGGAATTGCACCCCAAAATAAATTTTGCTGCTTCTCCTGAGTACGGGGATACCACATGTGTGGGACTTTTTAGGAGCCTAGCCGCGTACGGGACCCCGAAAACCAATCACCGCCTTCAGGATTTCTAGGCACAAATTTTTGATTTGACTCCTCACTACCTATCACAGTTTCGAAGGCCATAAAATGCCAAAATAGCACAAAACCCCCCCAAATGACCCCATTTTGGAAAGTAGACACCCAAGCTGTTTGCTGAGAGGCATGGTGAGTATTTCACAGCTCTCATTTGTTTTTGAAAATGAAGAAAGAACATTTTTTTTTTTCTTTTTTTTTTTCAATTTTCAAAACTTTGTGACAAAAAGCGAGATCTGAAAAATACTCACAATACCTCTCAGCAAATAGCTTGGGGTGTCTACTTTCCAAAATGGGGTCATTTGGGGGGGTTTTGTGCCATCTGGGCATTCCATGGCCTCCGAAACTGTGATAGGCAGTGAGAAGTGAAATCAAAAATTTACACCCTTAGAAAGCCTGAAGGCGGTGATTGGTTTTTGGGGTCCCGTACGCGGCTAGGCTCCTAAAAAGTCTCACACATGTGGTATCCCCGTACTCAGGAGAAGCAACAGAATGTATTTTGGGGTGTAATTCCACATATGCCCATGGCATGTTTGAGCAATATATCATTTAGTGACAACTTTGTGCAAAAAAAAAAAAAATTGTCCTTTTTTCGCAACTTGTGTCAACATATAAAATATTCCATGGACTCGACATGCCTCTCAGTATATAGCTTGGGGTGTCTACTTTCCAAAATGGGGTCATTTGGGGGGGTTTTGAACTGTTCTGGCATTTTATACACAACATTAGGAAGCTTACATCCACTCTTCTAACCACTTGAAGACAAAGCCCTTTTTGACACTTTTTGTTTACATGAAAACATATTTTTTTTTGCAAGAAAATTATGTTAAACCCCCAAACATTATATATATTTTTAAAGCAAAGGCCCTACAGAATAAAATGGTGGGTGTTGCATTTTTTTTTTCTACACAGTATTTGCGCAGCGATTTTTCAAACACATTTTTTGGGGAAAAAATACACTTTTTTTTAATTTTAATGCACTAAAACACACTATATTGCCCAAATGTTTGATGAAATAAAAAATATGATCTTAGGCCGAGTACATAGATACCAAACACGACATGCTTTAAAATTTCGCACAAACGCGCATTGGCGACAAACTACATACATTTTTAAAAGCCTTTAAAAGCCTTTACAGGTTACCCCGTTAGATTTACAGAGGAGGTCTACTGCTAAAATTACTGCCCTCGATCTGACCTTCGCGGTGATACCTCACATGCATGGTGCAATTGCTGTTTACATATGACGCCAGACCGACGCTTGCGTTCGCCATTGGGCAAGAGCAGGGCAGGACAGGGGTGCTTTTTTTTTTTTTTTTTTTATTATTAATTTTGCTTTTTTTTTTTTTTTTAATTGTTCCTTCCATATTTTTTTTTTTTATCATTTTTATTGTTATCTCAGGGAATGTAAATATCCCCTATGATAGAAATAGGTAGTGACAGGTACTCTTTTTTTGAAAAAACTGGGGTCTAGACCCTAGATCTTTCCTCTGCCCTCAAAGCATCTGACCACACCAAGATCGGTGTGATAAAATGCTTTCCCAATTTCCCAATGGCGCTTTTTATATCCGGGGGGGGGACATTCCCTCCCACTGCTTGTAAAAGCAGTCCAGAGGCTAATTAGCCACTAGGATTGCTTTTACATGAAAGCCGGCCGCTGGCTGAAAAGAATGATACCAAGATGATACCTAAACCCGCAGGCATCAATCTGGTATAACCAATCAAAGTCCAGCAACATACCAGTACTTTGCTGGTCCTTGTTGGACATGTATTGTAATCTTTTTTTTTCATGCAGCCAGGTGGCTGAACGAAAAAAGAGATTGATCGGTGGGTATGCCCACCATTAGAATACCGCCCTTCATCCACCCACTTCTAATGATGGGCATACATGCACCATTTATATATGCCGAAGCATGGGGGCATCCTCCCGCAAAAAAGTTATGCCGCACACACATGGTCGGACTTTTCCACGGGCAAGCCTCCGTCGGAATTTCGATCGTATGTACGCGGCATTAGGAGCAAAATCACTCCTCCGCCCCTGCTGCCCCAATGCTTCGGCATATTTGCTTTTTTTTTAACTGTGGTGGTGAAATCACCTCCTACAGCACTGGAGTCGCAGGGATCAGGCCTGTCTCTGCGAACGCTGCAGTTATGTTTGTTGTGTTTTGTAAGTGACAGTGATCGATCGATACTGCACTTGGGTGGCCTGGGCTGGACGGAGGGGCAAAACGCAGGTGCTAGCAGGTATCTGGGCTGATCCCGCTAACACTGCGTTTTTGGGAACCCTAAACTGCTTGGGACGCTAGTATAGATCTGATCAGATCAGATATTGATCTGTTCAGATACTATACCACTAAGGGAGGTGTATGCTTCACGCGTGGGTGTTAGCGTTACTGGCACTAACCTGACGCTGCCTGGGGTGTGACGCAGACCCTCTCTGATGCTAAAACCTAATTGATCTCACCCGCCGGGCGATCAGGGGGTTAAACCTTTATTGGGTTATATACGGCGGGTGCCCTGACACTATAAAAAGCAAACTAACTAACCAGCGTCACCCGTAACACTTATATGATGATCACTGGTGAAAGGGTTAACTAGGGGCAATTAGGGGGTTAAAATCTTTATTAGATAATATATGGGGGTACCTGACGCTATAAAAACCTGCGGCGAACCTAAAAAAAATTACTGGCTACCAATCTGCATCACCGACGCTAAGACAGCGATCAGAAAAATGATCGCTTAGCGACAGTGGTGATAGGGGGTGAAAGGGTTACCTGGGGGGCTATCAAGGGGGTTAAACCTTTATTAGATAATTTATGGGGGTACCTGACGCTATAAAAACCTGCGGCGAACCTAAAAAAAATACTGGCTACCGATCTGCATCACCGACGCTAAGACAGCGATCAGAAAAATTATCGCTAAGCGACAGTGGTGATAGGGGGTGAAAGGGTTACCTGGGGGGCGATCAAGGGGGTTAAACCTTTATTAGATCATTTATGGGGGTACCTGACGCTATAAAAACCTGCGGCGAACCTAAAAGAAAAATACTGGCTACTGATCTGCATCACCGACGCTAAGACAGCGATCAGAAAAATTATCGCTTAGCGACAGTGGTGATGGGGGTGAAAGGGTTACCTGGGGGGCGATCAAGGGGGTTAAACCTTTATTAGATAATTTATGGGGGTACCTGATGCTATAAAAACCTGCGGCGAACCTAAAAAAAATTACTGGCTACCGATCTGCATCACCGACGCTAAGACAGCGATCAGAAAAATTATCGCTTAGGGACAGTGGTGATAGGGGGTGAAAGGGTTACCTGGGGGGCGATCAAGGGGGTTAAACCTTTATTAGATAATTTATGAGGGCACCTGACGCTATAAAAACCTGCGGCGAACCTAAAAAAAAATACTGGCTACCGATCTGCATCACCGACGCTAAGACATCGATCAGAAAAATGATCGCTTAGCGACAGTGGTGATAGGGGGTGAAAGGGTTACCTGGGGGGCGATCAAGGGGGTTAAACCTTTATTAGATAATTTATGGGGGTACCTGATGCTATAAAAACCTGCGGCGAACCTAAAAAAAATTACTGGCTACCGATCTGCATCACCGACGCTAAGACATCGATCAGAAAAATGATCGCTTAGGGACGGCGGTGCTAGGGGGTGAAAGGGTTATCTGGGGGGTGATCAAGGGGTTAAACCTTTATAGGGGGGGGTTAGGGGGCTACACTGGACCTAAAACTAAATGTAGCGACACTTTTACAGTCACAAATGTCACTGATTGCAGTGATCACTAAATAAATGGTCACTGCAATCAGTGACACTGTGACTGGGGGCTGGGGGGTGATCTGGGGGGGCCTGGGGGGGGCGATTTATGTGCCTATGTGTGCTGGTGTTAGTGTAGTGTTTGTGCACTAACCTTGATGTCTTCTCTTGTACGACGCTCGGTATATGTGAGCGCCGCACAGGAGATGACATCACTTCCTCCTGCTTTCTCTGTTTGTGTGTACATTTGACAGACAGAGGGGGCATTTCTATTCGCCGGGAGCGATCGCGGGTGGGTGGCCGGAATCGAACGGCCGTCCCCTCATGTCGGATCGCTCCCCAACGAATTCCGACTGCTCACTGTACAGAAGGGGGGTCCGATCGGACCCCCCAACTGTACAAAGGCAATCACGTACACTCTACGTGATTGTGCCTGTCGGTGCCATTGTGCCGACGTATATATACAGTGAGCGGTCGTTAAGTGGTTAAAGTTAGGGTGCGTGTTATACGCCTGTACGTGTTATATGCCGATAAATACGGTGTGTATATATGTATATATATATATATATATATATTGTGACAGCAGGAAGGTAAAGTCACCTGGTTGCATCCAGGGGGGTAGATATATTTCTCCCAGATTCAGGCTTTATGCCGACTTATACAACTAGGGAGGGAGTTGATGAAGCCCAGCTGAGGCTAGTGGGCTCATGGATGACTCATACCTCTAGGGAGAGGGCTGGGCGTCGTGCAGGCAGGGAGTTGATGAGACCAGCTGAAGCCTGTCAGTTCGTTTAAGGCCTCTATAAAAACTCCCAGCTTCATTAGATGTTAGCTCATGCCTGGACCCAGACCTGTGTGGACTGTCTAGGGAGAGTGAACCCCTGTGCGGTGAGGCAAAGCCTGTGTGGCTATTTGTTTGGACTTTTACTAAACCAGGGACTTAGGGACTAGGACAGCACCAGGCTGATCCCAGTTGTTAGTTTAGGAAACCTGCATGTTTAGTCAGAGGTCAAACTGACCAGGATTTATTTTGTTTATGTTTCTTTTTGGCTTTGCTGTGTTTTTGTCACTGTACATAGAGAAATAAACCGCACCTTTTGATTTTGAAAACCACAACCTCCGTCTGCTGGCCCTGTTTTTGTGTGGGGAGCCCAACCAGGGGGTCACACACACCCGCTACCGAGTTAACCCCCTCACAGTTGGTGGAGAACCAGTGGCAGTTTTTTTTAAGCCAGCATGGAGGAGATACTGAAACAGCTGGCTCTAGCAAATGCCAATCAACAGCAGACAAATGCAGGTTTGCAAAGGAGCCTTGCAGCCCAGCAGCAAGCTCATCAACAAGCCCAGCAGCAATCTGAGGCCCGCTTCATAGACCTGTTACAGAAGCAAGAGCAGAGACTACAACAAATGGAAGCAGTAATGCAGCAACGTCCGCAGACCAGTGAGGAAAGCCGTCCCACTAATACCGCGTCCTTTGGGGTGAGTCGTTTATTGACAAAAATGACTGGAGAGGATGATCCAGAGGTATTTTTGACCACATTTGAAAGGACTGCTGAAAGAGAAAAGTGGCCTGAGGAGCAGTGGGCTGGACTGGTGGCTCCTCTGTTAACTGGTGAATCGCAGAAGGCTTACTATGACCTAGAGCCTGACCAAGCAAAAGACTATGTGATGCTAAAAGCTGAAATATTGGCAAGGCTGGGTGTCACCCTGGCTGTCCGGGCTCAGCGTGTGCATAACTGGACTTTCCAGCTTGGAAAACCCCCCAGGTCTCAAATGTATGATCTCATTCACCTGAGCAGGAAGTGGCTACAGCCAGAGACTTTGTCCGCACCAGAGATTGTGGAACGTGTTGTAATGGATCGGTTTTTGAGAGCTCTTCCTACTGCCATCCAAAAGTGGGTAAGCCATGGAGACCCAGAGACGGCCGGTGGTCTTGTGGATCGTGTAGAGAAATACTTGGCTACAGAGAACCTGACGGCCTCTTCCAGAAACTCTCGGACTTTCCACCCTAAGACCAGACCATCCCCAGGGGCGGATAAGAGGATTCCAAGGGGTGAGGGTGGAGAGAGTGAGAGGGTGGGAGCTCTACCCAAAGTTTGGCGAGAACAGCCTGGGAAGTCAGGGGCTCAAGAGGCAGCCAAATGGATTGTTTGCTACCGCTGCCGGCAAGCGGGACATATTGCAGCAAATTGCCCGGTTGTGGAGGAACCCATGCAATGTGACTTTCTGATGGACAGACGTCAGTCGCTGTGTGCGACAGTCGCATGCACTGCCATTCGGGGAACTGAGAAACATTTATGCAAAATGTGTATTAATGGTAGAAATGTTGTGGTATTACTGGATTCAGGTAGCCTTGTGACCCTGATAAAGGCTGAATTAGTTAAAACAGAGGTTTCTGGGAATAGCAAGGTAGCTGTTATTTGTGTGCATGGGGACACCCGAGAGTATCCAGTGACTACAGTGTGTTTCGAGACCCCCAAAGGTACCCTCTCTCATCCAGTGGGGTTAGTATCTCAATTACCGCATGATGCCATTGTGGGAAGGGATTTTCCGAAGTTCTGGGAACTGTGGGATGATCCTGAGCCCCCCCACTGGTGCCCCTATGTACCAGGAATGTGATAGCCAGAACTCCTCTGAGAGTGGTGAGGACTCTCCAGAATTTCCCTTGTCAGTATTGGCAGGGGAGACTCAAGAAACTGGAGAGGAGCCCACCTCCTCAGACGAAAACCTACCGTCTGTGGAGTTTTCTGATCTGGAGGTTCACAGGGAAAATTTTGCCACAGAACAGTTAAAAGACCCCGCCCTAATAAAGGCACGGGAAAACGTAGTGGAAATAGATGGCGAGTTAGTGAACCCAGATAATACCTGCACTTACCCATACTTCAGCGTAGAGAAGGACCTACTGTATCGGGTGGCAAAAAGGGCAGAAGAAACCGTTGAGCAGCTTGTGGTGCCCAAACCTTACAGGAAGTTGGTGTTGGAGTTGGCCCATGGGCACATTCTTGGAGGTCATCTGGGGACAGAGAAAACCCGAGAGAGGGTATTACAGAGATTCTATTGGCCTGGGGTGATGAAGGACATAGAAAATTATTGTTCCTCCTGCCCTGTGTGTCAGAGGTCGGCCCCGATGCCACATTTCCGTAGCCCGCTGGTCCCTCTACCCATCATTGAGGTCCCGTTTGAGAGAATCGCAATGGATTTGGTAGGTCCTATAATCAAGTCCGCTAGGGGGCACCAGTACATATTGGTTATAATGGACTATGCCACCCGTTATCCAGAAGCGATCCCTCTCAGAAATACCTCGGCCAAAACCATAGCCAAAGAGCTATCTCTTGTTTTTAGCCGGGTGGGTATTTGTAAAGAACTGCTTACGGACCAAGGTACACCCTTTATGTCCCGGGTTATGAAAGAGCTGTGTAAATTGTTCAAAGTGACGCAATTGCGTACATCTGTGTATCACCCCCAAACCGATGGGCTGGTTGAAAGATTCAACAAAACCCTAAAACAAATGTTGAAGAAAGTGGTGGATAGAGATGGAAAGGATTGGGACTGTCTACTTCCTTATTTGATGTTTGCTATTAGGGAGGTGCCCCAATCCTCTACGGGATTCTCCCCCTTTGAGTTACTGTATGGGAGACACCCAAGAGGGCTGTTGGATATTGCCAAGGAAACTTGGGAAAGTGAGAGTTCTCCCCACAGGAGTGTGATTGAGCATGTCGCCCTGATGCAAGATCGAATTGCACAGGTAATGCCCATCGTGAAGGAACATTTGGCCCAAGCGCAGTTGGCACAGCAGAGAGTGTACAACCGTGGAGCAAAGACCCGTACCTTTTCCCCGGGGGATAGGATATTGGTACTTGTCCCTACGGTTGAAAGTAAATTCCTTGCCAAATGGCAAGGCCCCTACGAGATAATGGAAAAAGTGAGCGAAGTGAATTACAAGGTCAGACAACCAGGAAGGCGAAAGCCCGAACAGATATATCACGTTAATCTGTTGAAAGCCTGGAGGGATAGAGAGTCCCTAGTCACAGAAACTTGGTCACCAGCTCAAACTGGTTGCGTGATTCCGGAGGTTGGAATAGCAGCCACCTTGTCACAACCCCAACAACAGGAGGTTAAGGAGTTTGTGCTTCGCAACAAGGAGGTGTTCTTTGAGCTGCCGGGACAAACATCTGGGGTAGAGCATGATATTATTACCCCGCCCGGTGAAAGGGTGAAGTTAAAACCCTATCGGATCCCAGAGGCCCGACGGGAGGCAATACGGGAGGAAGTACAGAAAATGCTGAACTTAGGGGTGATAGAGGAGTCCCAAAGTGATTGGTCTAGTCCCATTGTGTTGGTGCCTAAACCGGATGGGAGCTGGCGATTTTGTAACGATTTTCGTCAGTTGAACAAAGTTACAAAATTTGACACCTACCCCATGCCACGTATAGATGAGTTGATCGACCGGCTGGGAACAGCCCGATACATGACGACTCTTGACCTCACAAAAGGGTATTGGCAAATTCCCCTGGCCAAGTCGGCCAAAGAGAAAACCGCATTTGTAACCCCAGACGGGGCGTTCCAATATAAGAGAATGCCGTTCGGGTTACAGAATGCGCCGGCCACATTCCAGCGGAAAATGGACCAGATACTGAGGCCCCATCGGAAGTATGCTGCGGCTTACCTGGATGATGTAATTGTCCATAGCACAGATTGGGCCTCACATCTGCCAAAAGTGCAAGCAGTCCTAGACTCTATCCGGGAAGCGGGGTTTACGGCTAACCCCAAGAAGTGTACCATTGGGCAGGAGGAGGCCAAATATCTTGGGTACACCATTGGCAGGGGAGTGATAAAACCCCAACTCAACAAAGTCGAGGCCATCCAGAGTTGGCCACGTCCCAACAGCAAGAAGCAGGTACGGGCCTTTCTGGGAATCGCGGGTTATTATCGGCGCTTCATTCCCCACTTTGCTTCTAAGGCTGTGCCCCTAACCAACCTGACGAAAGGGAAAGGGTCGGTCATGATTAAATGGACCCCCGAGGCTGAGGCAGCATTCCAATTCTTGAAACAAGCCTTATGTAGCCAGCCAGTGTTGTACTCACCCGACTTCTCTAAAGACTTTGTCGTACAAAGTGATGCATCAGATGTGGGGTTAGGAGCAGTATTGTCCCAGGTCTGGAACGGGGAAGAGCACCCAGTCATTTACCTCAGCAGGAAGTTGAAGTCCCATGAGGTAAATTACGCCACGGTTGAAAAGGAGTGTTTAGCAGTGAAGTGGGCTCTAGATTCCCTTCGGTACTATCTGCTAGGTAGGCACTTTGACATGGTTACGGATCACGCTCCGTTAAAGTGGATGGCTCAAAACAAGGAGACAAATAGAAGAGTGAATAGGTGGTTCCTGGCCCTACAGGAATTCAACTTCACAGTAAAGCATCGCCCTGGCGTTCAAATGGGGAATGTGGATGCTTTGTCTCGAGTACATGAATGCCTGATTGCTGGTGTTCCAACCCCAAGGTTAAAACAAGAGGGGGGGGGTATGTGACAGCAGGAAGGTAAAGTCACCTGGTTGCATCCAGGGGGGTAGATATATTTCTCCCAGATTCAGGCTTTATGCCGACTTATACAACTAGGGAGGGAGTTGATGAAGCCCAGCTGAGGCTAGTGGGCTCATGGATGACTCATACCTCTAGGGAGAGGGCTGGGCGTCGTGCAGGCAGGGAGTTGATGAGACCAGCTGAAGCCTGTCAGTTCGTTTAAGGCCTCTATAAAAACTCCCAGCTTCATTAGATGTTAGCTCATGCCTGGACCCAGACCTGTGTGGACTGTCTAGGGAGAGTGAACCCCTGTGCGGTGAGGCAAAGCCTGTGTGGCTATTTGTTTGGACTTTTACTAAACCAGGGACTTAGGGACTAGGACAGCACCAGGCTGATCCCAGTTGTTAGTTTAGGAAACCTGCATGTTTAGTCAGAGGTCAAACTGACCAGGATTTATTTTGTTTATGTTTCTTTTTGGCTTTGCTGTGTTTTTGTCACTGTACATAGAGAAATAAACCGCACCTTTTGATTTTGAAAACCACAACCTCCGTCTGCTGGCCCTGTTTTTGTGTGGGGAGCCCAACCAGGGGGTCACACACACCCGCTACCGAGTTAACCCCCTCACAATATATATATATATATATATATATATATATATATATTATCACTTATCTATATATAAGTATACACAGCAGAGTCTGAACACTGGAAATATAAACATATTTACTACAGTAAAAAATCCATAGATGACATTATAAATAATAGTATCTGCATTTGACCTAATATATGCCATCAGTCCTAGAACAGTTCCCTTGTAGTCAATATTGGTTAAGGTCTTAAGGTTCTAGGGATGTTTACAAAGAAATGTACAGGCAAATGCAGACAATTTTGGATGCCTGTTTAGTACAGTATGTATTATAAGCATAGGCTTTTAATTTAGTGCTCACAGGTTTATTTTAGGTTTTGTTTTGTTCCCCATTTAGACACATTGCTACTGTTTAACTCGCCATTATATTTTATAGCTTTAAATGCTTTTTACACCAGTATCCGCTTGTGCAGGTTTCAAACATAGCCTGTTTTAAACTCTGATTACACATTATACGATTCGGTCTTCTTAGGCTTAATACCTTAATTCATGCTTCCATAATCCCTATCGTTTCTTAATACAGTTTTGTGAGCTGGGTTGAACTGTTTAAAACCTTATGATTCACACAGTCAGATTGACTTGGATTCTTTGATGTTGTTAGGACAATGTGCTAGTGCATAAATCTGGATACCAAATAAATCAGGACTTTTAATTCCAAAGTTACAGCTCTATCTAAAAATCCAAGGATGCTGCAGTGTGTTGCAAGTATTCATAAAGGTCACAGCAAGTCTTTTGAAATCTGTATCATCACCGAGATAAATGTTTCTTTACATTTCATGTGAAAGAGGAATAGGCTAAAATCAAAATGAGCTTCCTTGTTAAAGATAGATAACACTTTAATCAAAATACCACATTTTATGTTGATTATTATATCTTGGCTGATACATTGAAGTTTATAATGAAGTTTACATATCATTAATGAATTTATATTCAGAGTAGTGGCATGTGGGCACATTTCATAACAGGTTTACTTTATCCAGTTAGAAAACATTTAAAGCCCAGCTCTGGGCTCAGAATCACCCCATTTCAATTTGTGCCCCACCATCTTCTTCGTTTTGTTGTCGGTGAATCTTGAATGTTACAGAGAGTGGCACTGCTCACTTCGGCATTCACCTGTTGACATCCTGGGCTCACAGGCAGAATGATGAAAACTTACAATAGGTGTCATTCAACCTAAAAGGGGACCAGAGCTGTTTTATTAACTCACTGTCAGGTCACCTGAGTCCAGGTGAAATATGCACCCCGTTGGGGTCTGGAGTGCACTGCAAGGTAGTTGACCCTACGGCTGACTGCTGCAGATGAAGCTCTAAGTGATACAGGAGGTCAAGTAATCTGTAGTACCAACACAGATGACACTGGGAGCTAGAGCATGAGATTTCCCAGGCCACGGAATCTAAGAGCCAGTGGGTGTTCACCAGAGGCCCCTAGTTGTGGGGATGGATTTAGCTGCAGTCTGCCTCCAGGTCGCAACCCCTAAGGCCTCCCAGCTCACCCTCACGGTAGACTACAGGGAGGTAGAGAGGAATCAGCAGACTGCGACAAATGATAGTCAGGAGATAGCCAAAGGTCGGGGCAACAAGCAGGTAAGGATAGTCAAGAACAAGCCAAGATCGGTAACTGGAATCAGACGTAGAACACACAGCAAGTAGCACACGGAAGCCAGATACACAATATTGATCAGCAGGGCTGGCTTGTAATGCACAGGTTTATATAGGGTTCCCTGATAGGGGCTGGGGTGGAACCATGGTTTGAAGAGAGATTGCTTAAGCAGCCAGGTGAGAGTGGCTGGCCTCTTAAGCTGAACACATGGAGAGGTAAACTGACAGACAAACATTACTGCATAACCATGACAGTACCCCCCTCTTATGAGGCCTCCCCCTCCCCCCGCCTGGGCCCAGGCTTAGAGGGAAACTTCAGGTGAAACCTCCTCAACAGATGAGGCGCAAAGACCTCTGATGCATGGATCCAAGACCTCTCCTCAGGACCCTTTCCAATGCACGAGGTACTGAAGAATGCCTCTACTGGACCGGGAATCCAGAATTCGACTAACCTCGTACGCCTGATTATCCTCAGAGACCGGGGCCACGGTAGGGAGGGGATGAGATAACTTATGGAGGACTAAAGGCTTCAGAAGGGCAACATGGAAGGAGTTATGCCTTGTACACACGACCAGTTTTCCCGTCGGAATAAACTCAGATGGTTTTTCCGACGGAGTTCCGACGGAATTCCGCTCAAGCTGAATTGCATACAAACGGTCACACCAAATTCTGCCCATCAAGAACGCGGTGACGTACAACACTACGACGAGCCAAGAAAAATGAAGTTCAATGATTCCGAGCATGTGTCGAATTGATTCCGAGCATGCGTGGTTTTTAGTCCGTCGGGATTGCATACAGACAAATGAAATTTCCGATAGAATTTTTTTTCCGTCGGAAAAAAAGAGAACATGTTCTCTATCTAAGTCCGTCGGAATTTCCGACGGAAAAAGTCCGATGGGGCATACAGACGGTCGGAGTATCCGATGAAAAAATCCTGTCTGACTTTTTCCATTGGAAATTCCGACCGTGTGTAAGCGGCATTAGAGATTTTGAGGTTTTTAGGAATTTGGATTTTGAAACAAACCGAATTCAGTTTAGAGGTTATACTATACGGACCAATGAATCGTAGGGCAAACTTCAGAGAAGGAACTCAGAGCTTGATGTTCCTTGTGGAGAGCCAGACTTTGTCCCCTGGCTGAAGAGAAGGTGGTTTTACGCCTGCGCCGGTCGGCAAAGCCTTTGAATTTGTCAGCAGCTGCTCGGAGGGAACCATGAACATCACCCCAAATTGAATTGAAAGACTCCTGAGCCATAGCCAAAGCTGGAATATCTGGAGGACAATAGAGAAAAGAAAAACAATGCACCTACTAAGTGCAGTATGTTAGTAATTTATTTTTAAAAAGTTAAAATAACAGCCAAATGGCTACTCACAAGATAGAAGTGGAGTACAGGCATAGATATGTTCCTCTCTGTGAATTGTCTGTGGAGGGCATGAGTCAGTCCGTGCATCTGTAATCTCCCAGTCCGGTCGCTGAAGCTGACAGCGCTCCAGCGTGAACCGCACGCCGTATGCTGCGGGGAACTGTACGTTCACACTGTCACAAAGCGACAGTGTCTTACATCCATCGCTTCACTGCAACCTCCCCATCGCTGCAGCATTATCATAGTGCACTTCTACACCTTGGCAGCATTCCACCACTGGGAGATTACAGATGCACGGACTGACTCATGCCCTCCACAGACAATTCACAGAGAGGAACATATCTATGCCTGTACTCCACTTCTATCTTGTGAGTAGCCATTTGGCTGTTATTTTAACTTTTTAAAAATAAATTACTAACATACTGCACTTAGTAGGCGCATTGTTTTTCTTTTCTCTATTGTATACAGAGTCCTCTTCGCTCTACAATTGCTGCCAACAGTGCACATGTTCTAAAGGACTTGAATTTTAGTATTCTTATCATATGGACTTCCTAATAGAGAGATTTTATCTCATTGATTTTTATCTGATTTATTCACCAGTTAGGTTTTTGTTTCTTTTTCTTGCGCAGTCATTTGTATTGTTATATCTGGAGAACAGGTCATGGGAAGAGGGAGTTGAGGGTGTTTTCCATTAACTGTGAAAAAGGGCGTCTTCTGCAAACTGGTATTCACATGATTGTTGTGAGAGAATTCATCCCACGGGAGTAGAGCGGACCAATCGTCATGAAAGTGCGAAGAAAGACCTTTAACTCCTGATTAACCCTCTCAGTCTGTCCATTGGATTGAGGGTGGTAAGAAGAGGAAAAATCCAAGACAATATTGAGATTTGCAAAAGGCTCTACAAAAACGAGAGGTAAATTGAACGCCCCTGTCAGAAAAAATATGAGAAGGAACCCCATGGAGGCGGAAAATTTCTCGAACAAAAATGGGAACCAAAGCAGGAGCAGAAAGAAGACCAGGAAGAGAAACAAAATGAGCCATCTTGGAGAACTGATAGATTACCACCCAAATGACCATAATATTCTCTGACAGTGGGAGATCGGTGATAAAATCCATGGCAATGTGAGACCAGGGCTCCTTAGGAATGGGCAAGGGCATGAGAAGACCAGCAAGGGCTTGTGTGGAGGATTTAGACTGAGCACAGACATGACAAGCCTTAACCACTTCAATACAGGGCTTTTTGTACCTATTCAATACCGGGCCTATTTTGGCACTTCTCTCCTACATGTACAAATCATCATTCTTTTGCTAGAAAATTACTCAGAACCCCCAAACATTATATATGTTTTTTTAGCAGACACCCTAGGGAATAAAATGACGGTCATTGCAACATTTTTCTTGCACAATATTTGCGCAATAATTTTTCAAACGCCTTTTTTTTAAAAAAAAAAATGGTTTCATGAATTAAAAAATAACAAAACAGTAAAGTTAGCCCAATTTTTTGGGAACATATGAAAGATAATGTTACGCCGAGTAAATAGATACCTAAGATGTCACGCTTTAAAATTGCGCACACTCATGGAATGGCGCCAAACTTCGGTACTTAAAAATCTCCATAGGCGACGCTTAAATTTTTTTTACAGGTTACCAGGTTAGAATTACAGAGGAGGTCTAGTGCTAGAATTGTTGCACGCGCTCTAACGCACGCGGCGATACCTCACATGCGTGGTTTGAACGGCGTTTACATATGTGGGCGACTTACGTGTGCATTCGCTTCTGATCGCGAGCTACCGGGGACAGGGGCGTTTTAATATTTTTTTTTTATTATTTATTTATTTAACTTACTTATTTATTTATTTTTTTACAATGATTTTACTTTTTTTTTTTTTTTGATCACTTTTATTCCTATTACAAGGAATGTAAACATCCCTTGTAATAGGAATGTGTGTGACAGGTTCTCTTTATTGAGAGATGCGGGGTCAATAAGACTCCACATCTCTCCTCCAGGCTGGAAAGCATGAGATCAGTGAAAAATTTTTCACTGATTTCATACTTACAGCCGCAACGGCGGCTTTGTTTACATTTTTGAGACCCGGGCGTGACGTCATCACATCGCGCCCGGGCCTCCGACGATCATAGAGATGACTGGTGACCATCTGGTCACCAGTCATCTCTATGCTCATCACGTGACTCCACCAACGATGCCGGAAGATTCGCTCCGGGTCCCCGATCGCACGGGGGAGCCCGGAGAAGCACCGGATGGCGGCGGGAGGGGGGGGTGTCCCCTCCCGCCGCCTATAAGAACGATCAAGCGCGGAACCGCCGCTATGATCGTTCTTATGGTGCACCGAATCGCTGGCACTTCAAAAGGATATCTGAATGATGCCTCTAGCTGCAGGCATCATTCAGATATCCCCCTACAAAGCCGAGGACGTCATATGACGTCCACCCAGGATGGGAGATCCCATCTGTGGACGTCATTTGTCTATGGCTGGGTAGGGAAGTGGTTAACATAGTCTTTGACATCTGAGCAGAGATTAGGTCACCAGTAGTGACGACTGATGAGCAGGAAGGATCGGAGGAACCCAGCATGACCTGCCATCTTGGAATCATGTCCCCAACGAAGGATCTTAGCTCTTAGCTTCGTTCCGAAGGTCTTGCCAGGAGAAATTTTTGACTCCAGGGTGGTAGAATGGGCAACAATGCATGAGGTTGGAACGATCGGCTCAGGTTTAGGGGTGGACTTCTCGTTCAAAGTGTCAAATGACCTAGAGAGTGCATCAGTCCGACTGTTGCAGGGATCAGGTTTGTACGTAATCGTGAAATTACAATGGGAAAAGAAAAAACTCCACCTGGCCTGTCTGGGATTCAGATGTTTAGCATTCTGTAGGTACTGTAGATTCTTGTGATCAGTAAAAATCATTATGGAGTGAGGGGAACCCTCCAAGAGATGACGCCACTCCTCTAACACTAATTTAATTGTGAGAAGTTCCCGATCACCGATAGCATAATTTCTTTCTGCCTGGGAATTCTCTCCTTGGGGGCCACCTTGAGAAGGCAGGATGAGAAACATGAGGGACCCCAAGCCAGGATCCGCCCAGAAACCCAGTCCACATGGGGAGAGTGGAGCTGTAGCCATGGAAGGCCCAATACAATGGGGGTAGAGGCCTTGGGTAGAATGAGGAAGGATATCCACACCTGGAGGAGTATCCCTACAGTCATCTTAAAGCGGAGGTCCGCCTAAAAAAAAAAATTAAAAGCCAGCAGCTGCAAATACTGCAGCTGCTGACTTTTAATAAATGGACACTTACCTGTCCAGGGTGCCCGCGATGTCGGCAGCCGAAGCCGATCAATCGCTCGGCTCTCGGCTGCCCCCGCCGCTATCCGAGGTGAGGGAATCAGGAAATGAATTCTTGCGGCTTCACTTCCCGGTTCCCTACTGCGTATTCTGAGTTGTGCTGCGCTTCCTCACTAGTCCCCGCTATCTTCTGGGACCTGTGTGTTTCCCAGAAGGCAGTGTAGGCGCCGGACATGACGTAGGTCACCGCGATCACCGCAGTGATCTATGTCAGGAAGTGGAAGCAAATAACTGTATTAGACAGGTATCTGTTCCCCCCCCCCCCGAAAGGTGCCAAATGTGACACAGGTTGGGAGGAATCCAAAAAGTGGAAGTTCCATTTTTGGGTGGAACTCCACTTTAATAGGTAGAGTCTGGAAGTGGATAGGGCCCCCTGGGAGAACAGTGGCATAAACTGCCGAGACCAGCTGCATAGGTTCCTCAGCAAGCAGAAGATGCTCCACGGAACAAAGGGAGGGAAGCTCAGACTGGCTAGGTCCCAAGGAGTGCTGGCGTCTTTTTTTCTAGGGACCTCTCCTGAAAACGAATGTCGATCTGGTTACACAAGAAATTACATTGTCCAGACCGGCGGGGATGGCTCTTCCCGCTAATTCGTCTTTCACTCGGTCAGAGAGGCAATGTAAAAAGGTTGCAACCGGGGCCTCATTGTTGCAGCTCAACTCAGCTGTGAGGATACGAAACTGAAGAGAATATTTTCCCACTGAAGAAGATTCTTGGCGAAGACGTAAAAGGGCACTGGCCACTGAAGAAACCCGAGCCGCATCATCGAAGATGTTTCGAAAGAGCTTCAAGAAGTCGGACAGGCTGGAAACCACAGGATCATTCACAGGGGGGCAGCCCAGGCTAAAGCTTCACCGGAGAGGAGGGAAATAATATAGGCTACCTTTTCCCTGCAGGCCTTGGAGTCCCCAAAGAAACGGGATGGAGCTGCCAGTTGTAGTGAATGCGTGGCTGCGACTGCCACCGGAATAGGTGCAGCCACCGATTGTACATGAGGTTACTGACTTGAGTTTCCCAAGGAGGCATGAAGCTGCTTGAAGCTGGAAGCTAGATCCGGGAGAAGTCGCATAACCTGAGTCTGATTTGATTCCTGGTTCTCAACTCTGCGGACTATGCCCTGCAATGGATCATCTGCGGGTAGTGGCATGTCAGCCAGGTCCATGGCTGATCAAACTGTCAGGTCATCTGAGTCCAGGTGACAGATGCACCCTGTTGGGGTCTGGAGTGCACTGCAAGGTAGTGGACCCTACGGTTGACTGCTGCAGATGGAGCTATAGGTGATAGAGGAGAGCAGGTACTCTGCAGTACCAACACAGATGACACTGGGAGCTAGAGCATGAGATTTCCCAGGGTGCGGAATCTAAGAGCCAGTGGGTGTTCACCAGAGGCCCCTAGTGGTAGGGATGGATTTAGCTGCAGTCTGGCTCCAGGTCGCAACACCTAGGGCCTTCAAGCTCATGCTCACGGTAGACTACAGGGAGGTAGAGAGGAAGCAACAGACTGCAACAACAAAGGATAGTCAGGAAATAGCCAAAGGTTGGAGCAACAAGCAGGCATGTATAGTCGGGGCAACAAACAGGTAAGGATAGTCAAGAACAAGCCGAGATCGGTAATTGTAATCAGATGTAGAACACACAGCAAGTAGCACACAGAAGTAAGATACACAATATTGATCAGCAGGGCTGGCTTGCAGTGCACAGGTTTATATAGAGTTCCCGGGCTGGGGTGGAGCCATGCTATAGGAGAGATTACTTAAGCAGCCAGGTGAGAGTGGAGCTGAACACATGGAGAGGTAAGCTGAGAAACATTACTGCATAACCATGACACTCATGCTGGCCAAATACATTTTTCATTCTTTGTCCAAGATGGATTTGGGCTTTACCCTTTCGCTGCCACCAATGTATACCATATGTTGGCAGCATCAAGGTGTTTACACACACTCCTGACTAATACAACAGCCTGGAATGCATGAATATCTGAGAAGCTCACTGTCAGCTGTCAAATCATGTGTACAAATAAACTAAATTGTCTCTAAGATGTCTCTTTTCCAAACTAATGCCGCGTACACACGATCATTTTTGCCGTCGGGAAAAATTACATTTTTTCCTTTGGATGAGAAAAATGATCGTCTGTGGGCTTTTTGTCATTTTTCCCGACGGGAAAAACGGCATTAATCACGACGAGAAAAATTAGAACATGCTCTAATTTTTCTCGTCGTGATTCCTGTCGTTTTTTTCCGCTGCAGTTTTCCCATAGGGAAACACGGCCGGGGAGCCCACACACGGTCGTTTTTTTTGACCAAAAATTTTTTTTTATTTAAAACGGCCGTGTGTGGGGGGGAACAAGCTGTTCCTCGTTTTTCACGTCGATTTTCTCGACGGTGTTTTCACAGTCGAAAAAATCGATCGTGTGTACGCGGCATAAGTGTCCCGTGTTTCTTTTTTTAACCTTACATTGTGAGAGTTTCCATCTATTTTGTTAACCTCTATCTGTCCACAATCTGTATATAAAAATTCTCAAGGGCAATGCCTCATTCCGGTGATTAAAAAATATAAATGCATGTACCGTAAATATTTTTATATTTTTTTAAATTTTTGCACATTTGTCAGCATATAATAATAATAATACTAATAATAAACAGTTTTTTTTGTACTAAAACAGTGTAACAAATAAAAGCTTTATATGTTGTATGGGACACCAAGGATGGGTCCTGGAATGGCAATATATTGTTCCCTTATATGGTTTATGATCCCTTTAACGCAGTATAGGTTAAAATACCTGTGGGAGAGGTTTATATTCAGAAAATGCCACAGAGCACATGGTGGAGTCAGACAGGTTTTTGAAAAAGCAGTTTGGAGCTGCTGAATTGCTAAGCACTTCTGGTTTGCCTCTCTGCTGGGAAATACCCCAGAAGTTTTGGAATTGTGATACCTCTCCTGTGGGTAAAGCCTTAAGTCAGCGAGGTGCTATTTATGTTGCTATGCTGAAGATAAGCAGACTTTGTTTTATGTTACTGTGCTGAGAATAAGCCATTTCTGTTGACAGCATTGTTTGTTTGGCTTTTGGGAAAAATAAAGATGGTTTCTAGGATTATATGGCTGCCCTGGTGATCCCTGACCCCCTGAACATTACATTTAGTGCTTAGATCCAAACAATCTCACTGCAGCCAGGAAAAGCTATTTAAATAGATAAAACAGACATTTAAAAGGGACAGAGTACAGTGCAATAGTGAAGCTATTCTGTGATCTTGCACATGCCAATTAGCTGCAAATACAGGCTAATCAGGCACAGGTACAAAGACTTTAGGACCAGGTCCATCATCTAGCACAGGCTAACTAGATACATAAACATGGGGGCAAGTAAGAGGCTACTTGCTTGTTGGCAGCCCAGCTTGTTGTGCCCACCCTGCAGGAGGCCTCTTCTGAGGCAAGTGGCTGTTGTTCTAATACCCACGAAACCATAAGTGCCAGCCACTACCTGCAAAAGCTGACCCTCTCCTATGATATAGAAACATTTCTCACCACATTTGAGAGGACATCGGAAAGACAGGGGTGGACACAAAAAAATTGGCCAAAGAGGCCTACTACAACCTCTCACCTGGTGAGACCAATAATTATGGTCACCTGAAAGTGGAAGTCCTAGCCCCCAAATGGTGGAGCAGTTAATTATAAACTGGTATTTTAGCTCCCTGTCTGCGATCTCCAGCGTTGGGTCAGCTGTGGAGACCCAAGATCTTTATTGTATATGGTGGAGAGATACAGTACACTGTGGTGAAGCACCTACTTGGGTTTACCAGTCAACGAAACCCCATTTCTTCATAGGCATCAAATTCTCCAACAGATTTCAAGAGAGGAGCTCTTCAGAATCCCAAAACCAGCAAGCAAGATGGCTGAGATATGTCTCTATCCGTTCCTTAGGAGTCTACTCATACCTAGAGTTCAAGGTCTGTGCAATGCATACTTTGGTCTAGTGTTCAGGAGGAGCTTATGAAATGTGCAACCATCCAGAGGGCATCTGTCTACAATAAAAAAGATTACACCACATGCATTTACCTATGTGAGTGGCAGTATGAGTTTACTGTACACGTGAACCACCTCTCTGGCAAGACCTTGCTAGACTCAGGCAACATGATAAAGTTTGTACCAGCCAGACTGATTGGTGAAACTGGCCCAACAGCTAAAACCTCCATGTTCTGTATATACTTGAATACTAGGGAGTACTAACGAGATTAAGTGTCAATTTCCACTGACTGTTGCAATGTCACACAAGAAGTTGGAGTAGTAAAAGACTTGGCTCATTGCAACATAGTGGAACAAGACTGTCCTTTATTTTTGAAACTGTGGGGGCGTATGAGAAAGGAACTAACTGCATAACATAGTGACTTGAAAATTTTTGACATTTCCTCAAAAACCACAAATAAAGGGAATCATACAGAACTGCAGATACAAAAAATGATGGTGATGATGATAAGTGGTAAGGCTGGCCGCAGGCCAGCCTGTATTTGTGGGAGGAGACTGAGAGGGCTACTTAAGCCTCCTCCCCTGTCGGGTCTGGGTTGCCGTCATTTCTGGGCTAGCAGAGCGGCGGCCGGCTGCAGCAGTCTCCTGGTGCTCACACCGCCTGCCCATCAAGCCATCCTTTCCCTGCTGACAACTCATGCAGAGAGGGGGCCTGTCCACGTGTTTTCAGTGCTCATCCGGGAAAGGGGCGGGACCCCTCCAACCCACATTTTTTTTTCCGGCCTCAAGCCGGTTGCTGCAGGGCCGCCGCCCGCTCGTGCACCCCATCTTCTTTCCAGGCTCACACAGAGTGAGGGGGAGCCCTCTCACTACTCCGGGCGCATGTTGCCGCATGGGGGGGGGAGGGGGGGCCGTCCTTCCTTCCTTCACTCCTTTCGGGCACATGCTTGCATCCTTGCAGGGCCACCCTCCTCCTCCCTCCCTGTCTGTTTCATGGCCTCTAGCTGAAGGGGGGGGGGGGGGGCGTCCATCCACTCACCCACTCCTCCAGGCACTCGCCGGCATCCTGCAGTGCCGTTCGCTCAGCAGGTCATCCGTCTCGGTCATTGGGGTGGGGGGGGGGCTCTCCACATCCATGTCTGCAAATAGGGGGGGGGGGAGCGTCCACCTACCTACCCGCCCATCACTCCTCCTTGCTCTACTGAAGGGCCGCCTGATTGTCTGTCAGTTCAAACCTCCCCTGGGCTCACGCCGGTGTCATGAGGGGGAGGGGGGGGTTGTGCACACTCATCCCAGGGTCACGTTGGCAGCTTGGGGGGGGGGGGGGGTGGTGAGGCTGTCCACCCGTCATCTCCCGGGGTCACGCTGGCAGCGTGGGAGGGGTTGTCCATCTGTTTCTCAGGGATCTCGCTGGCAGTATGGGGGGGAGGTGGCTGGTAGTTTTTCCTTGCAATACTGCATTTTGTCATAACATCCTGTCTCTGCGTTTCCAGTCTCTGCGTTTCCAGTCTCTGCGTTTCCAGTCTCTGCGTTTCCAGTCTCTGCGTTTTTCAGTCTCTGCGTTTTCCAGTCTCTGCGTTTCCAGTCTCTCTGCCTTGTCAAGTTCACCTCCCTGGAACCCACGCCGTGCACCATGGAGGGGACGCCCGCAGGCCTCCTGGTTCTCACCCTGGCTCCATGGGGGGGGGGCGCTCACTCGCCTGCTCACCTCCCGGTACTCACGTGGGGTATCATGGGGGGGGGTTGCCTTTTGCCCCAGCATTTTCTTCCCCAGCTTTTCTGTTATTTCTTTCCACCCCTGCATTTCTGTCATTGCGTTTCTGCCCCCAGCATTTCTGTTATTGCATTTCTGCCCCCAGCATTTCTGTCATTTAGTTTCTGCCCCCAGCATTTCTGTTATTGCGTTTCTGCCCCCAGCATTTCTGTTATTGCATTTCTGCCCCCAGCATTTCTGTTATTGCAAGGTGCTCACCCCGATTCTGGCTTTGCTGAGACAGCTAGGCATTGCCATCGTGGGCTATCTGGACGATCTTCTAAGAGCAGACACTGGCTCAGAGTTAGAAGAAAGTGTGACAATTGTCAGTCTGACCCTCCGGGACTTCGGGTGGCTTCTAAATACCCAGAAGCATTTCTGTTATTGCGTTTCTGCCCCCAGCATTTCTGTTATTGCATTTCTGCCCCCAGCATTTCTGTTATTGCATTTCTGCCCCCAGCATTTCTGTTATTGCATTTCTGCCCCCAGCATTTCTGTCATTGCATTTCTGCCCCCAGCATTTCTGCCCCCAGCATTTCTGTCATTGCATTTCTGCCCCCAGCATTTCTGTCATTACAGTTCTGCCCCGGCATTTCTGTCATTGCATTTCTGCCCCCAGCATTTCTGTCATTGCATTTCTGCCCCCAGCATTTCTGTCATTGCATTTCTGCCCCCAGCATTTCTGTCATTGCATTCCTGCCCCCAGCATTTCTGTCATTGCATTTCTGTCATTGCATTTCTGCCCCCAGCATTTCTGTCATTGCATTTCTGCCCCCAGCATTTCTGTCATTGCATTTCTGCCCCCAGCATTTCTGTCATTGCATTTCTGCCCCCAGCATTTCTGTCATTGCATTTCTGCCCCCAGCATTTCTGTCATTGCATTTCTGCCCCCAGCATTTCTGTCATTGCATTTCTGCCCCCAGCATTTCTGTCATTGCATTTCTGCCCCCAGCATTTCGGTCATTGCATTTCTGCCCCCAGCATTTCGGTCATTGCGTTTCTGCCCCCAGCATTTCGGTCATTGCGTTTCTGCCCCCAGCATTTCTGTCATTGCGTTTCTGCCCCCAGCATTTCTGTCATTGCGTTTCTGCCCCCAGCATTTCTGTCATTGCGTTTCTGCCCCCAGCATTTCTGTCATTGCGTTTCTGCCCCCAGCATTTCTGTCATTGCGTTTCTGCCCCCAGCATTTCTGTCATTGCGTTTCTGCCCCCAGCATTTCTGTCATTGCGTTTCTGCCCCCAGCATTTCTGTCATTGCGTTTCTGCCCCCAGCATTTCTGTCATTGCGTTTCTGCCCCCAGCATTTCTGTCATTGCGTTTCTGCCCCGGCATTTCTGTCATTGCATTTCTGCCCCGGCATTTCTGCCGTTCTTCCGTTCTTATCTTCGTTGGTTACCATGTATCTTTGTATCTTCGTCCACGTTTGTACCTGGGTTAGTTAGGGCTCACATTTTGGGATCTGTCACGTCTACAGATCCATACGGGCTGAGGTTTCGTTGTTAAATGATTGTTGACCACAATCTTCTCGCCCGTATACCATACGTCATACGATGCACCTTCATTCATTACACCTATACGATCACCCACCACGGTCCGTGGGTACACCAGCCCTGAGTGTTCAGTGTAATTACCTGTCTCTGCGCTACAGGTTACTCTGGCTCACTCGCCACGCACACAAGGGTGGGGTCATCAGGTTCATGTACGCGCGGTGGTCTTGTCACTTCATGCAGGGCAAGGCTAACGCGTTTTCACATCAGGGGATGATGCTTACTCATAGGATTTCTGGCTGCGTTTGCTGCCCCAGGATTTCTGGTGGTCTTGTCACTTCATGCAGGGCAAGGCTAACGCGTTTCACATCAGGGTATGATGCTTGCTCATAGGATTTCTGGCTGCGTTTTGCTGCCCCAGGATTTCTGGCTGCGTTTTGCTGCCCCAGGATTTCTGTCGTTGCGTTTGCTGCCCCAGGATTTCTGTCGTTGCGTTTTGCTGCCCCAGGATTTCTGTCGTTGCGTTTTGCTGCCCCAGGATTTCTGTCGTTGCGTTTTGCTGCCCCAGGATTTCTGTCGTTGCGTTTTGCTGCCCCAGGATTTCTGTCCTCGCATTTCTGCCCCTAGATTTCTGTCGTAGCATTTCCGCCTCAGCATTCAGTCTCAGCATTTCCGTTGCAACGTTTCAGTCTTAGCGTTCTAGAGGGGTGTTGTGGTCCAGTCACGGCATACTCCGGTAGCTGTTCTCTTCTTTGTTGGTTACTATGTGTCATGTTATCTTCGTCCATGTTTGTACCTGGGTTAGTTAGGGCACACATTTCCGGATCTGTCACGTCTACAGATCCATACGGGCTGAGGTTTCGTTTTTAATGATTGTTGACCACAATCTTCTCGCCCGTATACCATACGTCATACGATGCACGTTCATTCTTACACCTATACGATCACCCACCACGGTCCGTGGGTACACCAGCCCTGAGTGTTCAGTTAATTGCCTGTCTCTGCGCTACAGGTTACTCGGGCTCACTCGCCACTCACACAAGGTGGGGGGGGGTCATCCGTCATCAGGTTCATGTACGCGCGGTGGTCTTGTCACTTCTGCATGTTCTCTTCTTAGGTAGGCTCGTTGTTGTTCTCATGTCTGGTTGTCTGTCATTTCTCTGGTTTGTGTTCTCAGGTTGGGCTGCGCTGGCATCTTCGCCTTCATCAAACATTGCTTGCACCCGCTTCCATCAGTCCTGCCCGTTGCCAGGGCTAGTTGATTGGTGCGGATGTCATTCTTCACTGGGTTCACCCTTGGGTAGGAAGCAGTCTTCATTTTACTAAATCATCGTTCTGTTGCTGAGGCCCTGGTCACCACCTAGGGTTTCACAGTCTTTCTTGGGGTGTGTGCTGAGCCACGGCCCCTTGTCGGCCACAGGGGTGGGTTTGGGGTTCCGCTAGCGGCTCTGATCTTTTGTCTAGGCATGTCTGCATCATGCCATGAGACTTCTTGCCCGGGATGGAGCCTGACCTTCCTTTCTCGGTTCAGGATTCAGTTGCTTGTCAGGTCACAGGCGGTGGCACGATCCGATTGAGTCAGGTGGAACCAGTGTTCTGTGTCTGGCATGTTTCTCCCATGCTTGACGATGCTCATTGCCGTGGCGCTTGGCCTTTTCCGCCTACTCCGGCAACCCATCCTCCAGGTATCCAGTCCTACAACTCCTGCCAGTCGTCAATTTTTGCCCTCTCCCTCTCTTCCCCATACCTAGTATGGGTAGGCCGGAGGCACATCTTTGATGTCCGGTTGGAGTATTACGATCTACTCGCCCATCGGTTGCAGAGGCTCCTCGGGCCAGCCTTTGCTTCCTTTCCCCCACGTATCCTCTCATTTGCTAGCAGGTCATTCTCATGTTTGGATTGTGCCGGGCATCAGGCTTATTCCATTCTTGCACGGGACCGGGTTCAGATACTGTTGCCGTCCGGGTACGTGCTACTTCTCTGTTCGTTACCTTCCCTTCTTCACCTACAGTTGTCTCTTTTTGCCCACTTTTCAGGCATACTGACCAGCTAGGCCAAGGCACACCTCAGGCCTTGGTGCATTAGGGTTATCACTGTCACACTCGAGGACTCGAAGACTCTGACGACAAGTGGTAAGGCTGGCCGCAGGCCAGCCTGTATTTGTGGGAGGAGACTGAGAGGGCTACTTAAGCCTCCTCCCCTGTCGGGTCTGGGTTGCCGTCATTTCTGGGCTCCCACCCACCCGTTCCCCCAGATTCATGCATACTCATTCTATTTTCCTTATTCTTACATTCAGGGTATGCCCACTTTTCAGGCATACTGACCAGCTAGGCCAAGGCACACCTCAGGCCTTGGTGCATTAGGGTTATCACTGTCACACTCGAGGACTCGAAGACTCTGACGACAATGATATTGTTGATGGTGACAATGTTCCAGGCCTACATATATTAGTGACCTCTGAGGGAGGTGGGATTAACCCAACACAGGTCATGGCTAGGGAAGATGATGAGGAAACATCATCCAGTTCATGCATCCAGACTTGGATGTGTCAAGGGAATGTTTGGCACCACACAAATACAAGAGCACATACTGGTAAATGCTAGAGGGCAGGTTACTGCTATCAGTGGAAAACCACAAATGCCTAATGCATAAAAGGGGATTTTTTTTATCATTTGCAGTTAACTTTATGCTATATCGAGTTACTGAAACCTGTGGCGAGGCTGTAGAGCAGTTGCTGGTTCCCCAGCCATACAGGCAAATTATTGTTTGTATTTTGACAACATCCAGTTCTGGGTGCTTTGGATTTTTCCCAAGAACTTGTTCAGACAAATGCCTTGAAGGTTTGGAGGAGTTTGTCTCAAGAGGGCAATAGAAAAAAACACCCTGTAGTTTTTCTTAGCAGTAAATTGATGCCACTGAGAAACTGAACCCTGGAGAAACAAGAGTGCCTGGCCATTAAATGAGAAAACAAAGATATCAACACCAGACCCAGTGGTTCCTTTCTCTCCAGGAATTTAGTATAATAGTAGAACACAGACCCAGGAGACATCATCAAAATGCTTATGTCCTCTCTCATGTACACTGTAAAGTAGTTCAAGGTGCCTCCACCACCTCTGGATAGAGATGGGGAGTAGGGATGAGCTCGGTGTTCGAGTCGAACATACGTTCGACTCGAACATCGGCTGTTCGATCGTTCGACGAAGATCAAACGATTTGGGCTGTTCGCGCCTAATTCGAGTGACGCGAACGGCCCACAATGCACTACGCCATCGCAGTGTCATCCAGGTGCTGTGATTGGCCAAGCATGCACTGTGACCCCGCATGCTTGGCCAATCACAGCGCCGGCAGCGAGGAGAGCAATGATTGGCCACAGGCAGGATGCCTGTGGCCAATTATTGCTGAGGGTGTTTAGTACACGCCCCACACTATAAAAGGCCGCCAGCACGGCGGCCTAGTGTAGTGTGTTCCGGAGCAGGGAAAGAGAAGCATAGGCAGGGACAGTGACATTTTTTTTTCTTGCTTAACCTGGATTCCTTTAGTTTAGGGAAAGAGAAGCATAGGTAGGGAGAGTGTCAGTGTGTTTTACTGTGCGAATCCTTGTTTCTAGGGACAGGGAAGGACAGTGAGGGAAATTCTCCTTGTGCTATAGTGTGCTAAAGCATTGATCATCAACCATCTTTAAAAAATCTTTTTTTCTAGGGACAGAAAACTATAGGTAGGGAGAGTGTCAGTGTGTTTTACTGTGATAATCCTTGTTTCTAGGGACAGGGAAGGACAGTGAGGGAAATTCTCCTTGTGCTATAGTGTGCTAAAGCATTGATCATCAACCATCTTTAAAAAAACATTTTTTCTAGGGACAGAAAACTATAGGTAGGGAGAGTGTCAGTGTGTTTTACTGTGCTAATCCTTGTTTCTAGGGACAGGGAAGGACAGTGAGGGAAATTCTCCTTGTGCTATAGTGTGCTAAAGCATTGATCATCAACCATCTTTAAAAAAACATTTTTTCTAGGGACAGAAAACTATAGGTAGGAAGAGTGTCAGTTTCTTTCACTGTGATAATCCTTGTTTCTAGGGACAGGGAAGGACAGTGAGGGAAATTCTCCTTGTGCTATAGTGTGCTAAAGCATTGATCATCAACCATCTTTAAAAAAACATTTTTTCTAGGGACAGAAAACTATAGGTAGGGAGAGTGTCAGTTTCTTTCACTGTGATAATCCTTGTTTCTAGGGACAGGGAAGGACAGTGAGGGAAATTCTCCTTGTGCTATACTGTGCTAAAGCATTGATCATCAACCATCTTTAAAAAAACATTTTTTCTAGGGACAGAAAACTATAGGTAGGAAGAGTGTCAGTTTCTTTCACTGTGATAATCCATGTTTCTAGGGACAGGGAAGGACAGTGAGGGAAATTCTCCTTGTGCTATAGTGTGCTAAAGCATTGATCATCAACCATCTTTAAAAAAACATTTTTTCTAGGGACAGAAAACTATAGGTAGGGAGAGTGTCAGTTTCTTTCACTGTGATAATCCTTGTTTCTAGGGACAGGGAAGGACAGTGAGGGAAATTCTCCTTGTGCTATACTGTGCTAAAGCATTGATCATCAACCATCTTTAAAAAAACATTTTTTCTAGGGACAGAAAACTATAGGTAGGGAGAGTGTCAGTTTCTTTCACTGTGATAATCCTTGTTTCTAGGGACAGGGAAGGACAGTGAGGGAAATTCTCCTTGTGCTATAGTGTGCTAAAGCATTGATCATCAACCATCTTTAAAAAAACATTTTTTCTAGGGACAGAAAACTATAGGTAGGAAGAGTGTCAGTTTCTTTCACTGTGATAATCCTTGTTTCTAGGGACAGGGAAGGACAGGAAATTCTCCTTGTGCTATAGTGTGCTAAAGCATTGATCATCAACCATCTTTAAAAAAACATTTTTTCTAGGGACAGAAAACTATAGGTAGGAAGAGTGTCAGTTTCTTTCACTGTGATAATCCTTGTTTCTAGGGACAGGGAAGGACAGTGAGGGAAATTCTCCTTGTGCTATAGTGTGCTAAAGCATTGATCATCAACCATCTTTAAAAAAAACATTTTTTCTAGGGACAGAAAACTATAGGTAGGGAGAGTGTCAGTTTCTTTCACTGTGATAATCCTTGTTTCTAGGGACAGGGAAGGACAGTGAGGGAAATTCTCCTTGTGCTATAGTGTGCTAAAGCATTGATCATCAACCATCTTTAAAAAAACATTTTTTCTAGGGACAGAAAACTATAGGTAGGAAGAGTGTCAGTTTCTTTCACTGTGATAATCCATGTTTCTAGGGACAGGGAAGGACAGTGAGGGAAATTCTCCTTGTGCTATAGTGTGCTAAAGCATTGATCATCAACCATCTTTAAAAAAACATTTTTTCTAGGGACAGAAAACTATAGGTAGGGAGAGTGTCAGTTTCTTTCACTGTGATAATCCTTGTTTCTAGGGACAGGGAAGGACAGTGAGGGAAATTCTCCTTGTGCTATACTGTGCTAAAGCATTGATCATCAACCATCTTTAAAAAAACATTTTTTCTAGGGACAGAAAACTATAGGTAGGGAGAGTGTCAGTTTCTTTCACTGTGATAATCCTTGTTTCTAGGGACAGGGAAGGACAGTGAGGGAAATTCTCCTTGTGCTATAGTGTGCTAAAGCATTGATCATCAACCATCTTTAAAAAAACATTTTTTCTAGGGACAGAAAACTATAGGTAGGAAGAGTGTCAGTTTCTTTCACTGTGATAATCCTTGTTTCTAGGGACAGGGAAGGACAGGAAATTCTCCTTGTGCTATAGTGTGCTAAAGCATTGATCATCAACCATCTTTAAAAAAACATTTTTTCTAGGGACAGAAAACTATAGGTAGGAAGAGTGTCAGTTTCTTTCACTGTGATAATCCTTGTTTCTAGGGACAGGGAAGGACAGTGAGGGAAATTCTCCTTGTGCTATAGTGTGCTAAAGCATTGATCATCAACCATCTTTAAAAAAAACATTTTTTCTAGGGACAGAAAACTATAGGTAGGGAGAGTGTCAGTTTCTTTCACTGTGATAATCCTTGTTTCTAGGGACAGGGAAGGACAGTGAGGGAAATTCTCCTTGTGCTATAGTGTGCTAAAGCATTGATCATCAACCATCTTTAAAAAAACATTTTTTCTAGGGACAGAAAACTATAGGTAGGAAGAGTGTCAGTTTCTTTCACTGTGATAATCCTTGTTTCTAGGGACAGGGAAGGACAGTGAGGGAAATTCTCCTTGTGCTATAGTGTGCTAAAGCATTGATCATCAACCATCTTTAAAAAAACATTTTTTCTAGGGACAGAAAACTATAGGTAGGAAGAGTGTCAGTTTCTTTCACTGTGATAATCCTTGTTTCTAGGGACAGGGAAGGACAGTGAGGGAAATTCTCCTTGTGCTATAGTGTGCTAAAGCATTGATCATCAACCATCTTTAAAAAAACATTTTTTCTAGGGACAGAAAACTATAGGTAGGAAGAGTGTCAGTTTCTTTCACTGTGATAATCCTTGTTTCTAGGGACAGGGAAGGACAGTGAGGGAAATTCTCCTTGTGCTATACTGTGCTAAAGCATTGATCATCAACCATCTTTAAAAAAACATTTTTTCTAGGGACAGAAAACTATAGGTAGGAAGAGTGTCAGTTTCTTTCACTGTGATAATCCTTGTTTCTAGGGACAGGGAAGGACAGTGAGGGAAATTCTCCTTGTGCTATAGTGTGCTAAAGCATTGATCATCAACCATCTTTAAAAAAACATTTTTTCTAGGGACAGAAAACTATAGGTAGGGAGAGTGTCAGTTTCTTTCACTGTGATAATCCTTGTTTCTAGGGACAGGGAAGGACAGTGAGGGAAATTCTCCTTGTGCTATAGTGTGCTAAAGCATTGATCATCAACCATCTTTAAAAAAACATTTTTTCTAGGGACAGAAAACTATAGGTAGGAAGAGTGTCAGTTTCTTTCACTGTGATAATCCTTGTTTCTAGGGACAGGGAAGGACAGTGAGGGAAATTCTCCTTGTGCTATACTGTGCTAAAGCATTGATCATCAACCATCTTTAAAAAAACATTTTTTCTAGGGACAGAAAACTATAGGTAGGAAGAGTGTCAGTTTCTTTCACTGTGATAATCCTTGTTTCTAGGGACAGGGAAGGACAGTGAGGGAAATTCTCCTTGTGCTATAGTGTGCTAAAGCATTGATCATCAACCATCTTTAAAAAAACATTTTTTCTAGGGACAGAAAACTATAGGTAGGGAGAGTGTCAGTTTCTTTCACTGTGCTAATCCTTGTTTCTAGGGACAGGGAAGGACAGTGAGGGAAATTCTCCTTGTGCTATACTGTGCTAAAGCATTCCTCATCAACCATCTTTGAAATCCTTGTTTTTTGGACAGTCAGGGAAATTGTCGTTGTGCTATTCTGTGCGAAAGCAATCATCCTCAACCATATTTAGAAATCCTTAAGTAAAGGGACAGAGAAGGACACCTGAAGGTAGCCCTTATTGCTTTTTTCCCATCTCCCTGCAGGCCATCTATTAGAATGTCTGGAAGGCAAACAAGGAGAGGCAGACAGTCAGGAGGCAATAAAAGAGGGCAAGCAGGCTCTGTGTCTGGGGGCAACAGTGCTGGTCGTGGACGCGGTGCATTGTCATCAGCACATGGCCATGGGACACGCTTGTCCTTCTTTTCGGCAGCTGGACATGTTGAGCCACAACATGCCGAAGACTTGGTAGAGTGGATGACCAAGCCCTCCTCCTCCTCCTCATCCTCTCTCACCCAGGCTCAGGGTACTGGCAAAGCAGCTGCCAAAGCGTCCTCTTCCCTGGTATCAATGTCAGACTCATCATCAGTCACTCCTTCCCTAGACCCACCATGTCCTCCTCCTGAGGAGTCCCCCGAACTGTTTGAGCACAGTGTTGGGTACATGCTCCAGGAGGATGCCCAGCGTTTTGAAGGGTCTGATGATGAAACCCAGCTACAGGAAGGCAGTAGCGTGAGAGCAGACAGAGGGGATGCTCAAGAAGGACACCAATCTGGCAGTCATGTTCCAGCAGCTGCAGCATACTGCCAGATTGGCTCCAGTGATGAGGAGGGAGGGGATGATGAGGTCACTGACTCCACGTGGGTGCCTAATAGGAGAGAGGAGGAGGATGAGGAGGAGGCACATCTCCAACGAGGCAGGATGCCCTTTGGTGGCCAGCGTAAGGGCAGTACACCGACGGAATCACACCGCAGAGCTCCGCCTGTGCAGGGCGCTGCCTCTGCCCGTCATTCAAAAAGTTCTTTGGTGTGGGCCTTTTTTGAGGCTAGTGCATCAGATCGCACAGCTGCTGTTTGCAACATATGTCTCAAGCGTATATCGCGTGGCCAAAACATCAGCCGCTTGGGTACCACATGCCTGACCAGACATATGTTGACCTGCCATGGAGCTCGTTGGCAAGCCTACCTCAAAGACCCACACCAAAGAACAAAGCGGACCTCTCCTTGCACCGCATCAGCTGGGATCTCCAACCCCACTATAACTTCAGTCCTCTCTGAAACATGCACTGAGAGGAATGAAGGTGTAGAATTAGGTGTGTCACAGCCAAGTACTTGCGGCCACTCTGCTAGCAGTACACTGACGTCCGATTCTAGCAGGCAAATTTCCCTGCCCCAGCTGCTGGACCGTCGAAAGAAGTTCACTCCCAGCCATCCACATGCCCAGCGGTTGAATGCTAGCTTGGCTAAATTGCTAGCGCTTCAACTGCTGCCTTTTCAGTTGGTAGACTCGGCCCCCTTCCGTGAGTTTGTGCAATGTGCGGTTCCTCAGTGGCAGGTTCCCAAACGCCACTTTTTCTCACGGAAGGCTATTCCGGCTCTCTACCGGCATGTGGAAGGCAATGTCTTGGCCTCGCTGGACAGGGCGGTCAGCGGTAAGGTGCATATTACCGCTGACTCATGGTCCAGCAGGCATGGACAGGGACGTTACCTTTCTTTCACGGCCCATTGGGTCACTCTTTTGGCAGCTGGGAAGGATGCAGGACAAGGTGCAGTAGTGTTGGAGGTTGTTTCACCGCCACGCCTCCAAAATGCTACTACTGGTTGTGACACACCTCTCTCCTCCACCCCCTCCTCTTCTTCTTCCTCCATGGCCTCTTCCTGTGCTTTGTCCTCTGAACCAGCGGTGCTCCGTAGCCGTTCAAGGGGCTACGCAAGTACGCAGGCAAAAAGATGCCATGCCGTGCTTGCGCTGGTGTGTTTGGGGGACAGAAGCCACACTGGGGCAGAGGTCCTGTCTGCTCTGCAGGGCCAGGCCGAGAGGTGGTTGACGCCACGCCAGCTTAAGCCAGGAATGGTGGTTTGCGACAATGGCACCAACCTCCTCTCCGCCCTCCGACAGGGACAACTGACCCATGTGCCCTGTGTGGCTCACGTCCTTAACCTGGTGGTGCAGCGGTTCTTGGGCAGGTACCCGGGCTTACAGGATGTCCTGAGGCAGGCCAGGAAAGTCTGTGTGCATTTCCGCAGATCTTATAATGCCAGTGCTCGCCTGGCTGAGCTGCAAAAGGAGTTGAACCTGCCCAAGAACCGCCTTATATGTGACATGCCCACCAGGTGGAACTCAACGTTGGCCATGCTGCAGCGGCTGCACACGCAGCAGAGGGCCATCAATGAGTACCTGTGCGACTACGGCACCAGGACAGGGTCAGGGGAGCTTGGTTTTTTTTCTCCACGCCAGTGGGGCATGATCAGGGATGCATGCACTGTCCTGGCACCATTTGAAGAGGCCACGAGGATGGTGAGCAGTGACAGTGCATGCATCAGTGACACTGTACCTCTTGTCCACCTGTTGGAGCACACGCTGCGTGGAATAATGGACAGGGCACTTGAGGCAGAACAGAGGCAGGAAGAGGAGGACTTCCTTGCCTCTCAAGGCCCCCTTTACCCAGACAGTGTTCCTTCTGTCCCACCCATCGCACAGGAAGAGGAGGAGGAGGAGGAGGAGGATTGTGTCAGCATGGAGGTGGAGGCTGGCACTCAGCATCATCAGCAGCAGTCTTTTAGGGATGATTTACAGTCCCAAGAAACCAGTGGACTTGTACGTGGCTGGGAGGAGGTGGCTGCGGATCATGTCGTCCTTAGTGACCCAGAGGACTCCGGAGCGAATGCCTCAGCAAACCTACGCTGCATGGCCTCCCTGATCCTGCAAAGTCTGCGGAAGGATCCTCGTATTCTTCGGATCAAGGAGAGGGACCATTACTGGCTGGCCACTCTCCTTGATCCACGGTACAAGGGTAAGGTTGCGGACCTTATGTTACCGTCGCAGAGGGAGCAGAGGATGAGACAACTCCGGGAGGCCTTGCAGAAAGGTCTGTGCAACGCGTTCCCAGAGACTGGGAGGTTACAAACTCCTGGTCCTGGACAACGAGTTGCTGAGGCTTCGGCCAGTCAAAGAAGGAGCGGTGAGGAAGGTGGCCGTCTGACCGATGCGTTCAGACAATTCTTTAGTCCGCAGCCCCAAAGTATGATCGGTTCCAGCAACCATCGCCAGCGTCTGATAAACATGGTGCAGGAATATCTAGGGGCAAGGTCAGACTTGGACACCTTCCCCACCGAAAATCCTCTGGCTTACTGGGTCTTGAGGATGGATCACTGGCCAGAGCTTGCACAGTATGCAATTGAGCTACTGGCCTGTCCTGCATCCAGCGTTCTTTCGGAACGCACATTCAGTGCTGCTGGAGGATTTGTCACGGATCACAGGGTGCGCCTGTCCACCGACTCGGTTGATCGACTGACTTTCATCAAGATGAACCAGTCTTGGATCACCACCAGCTACCACACACCTGATGCTGATATAACAGACTAATTGATTTTAACATGTCACATCCCTTCAAGACTGATGCTGATGCTGAGTGCCTGTGCTGTTATGTTGACTGGCTATCCTCCTCCTCCGAGTCCTCAATGATAAGATTGATGATGATAGCTTGGAAGATCATTTTTGTTTATGGGTGCCGCCACCAGTGGCTATGGCCCAATTTTTCAGCCCCTGTTTAACAGGGGCGTGTAATTACAATTTTTGAAGCAATAATTTGCCATAGGGCTCATTGCTGTGCTCCAAGTACAGTATCTGTGAGGGGTTGGAGTGTTGTGCCACCAGTGCCTAAGGCCCAATTTTTCAGCCCCTGTTCAACAGGGGCATGTAATTACAATTCTTGATCTAATAATTCACAGCAGGGCCCATTGCTGCACCCACCAAGAGTAACTCTGAGGGCTTACAGTGTTGTGGCAACGCCGCCACCACCACCACCACGAAAGGCCCAATTTTTCAGCCCCTGTTCAAAAGGGGCATGTAATTACAATTCTTGATCTAATAATTCACAGCAGGGCCCATTCCTGCACCCACCAAGAGTAACTCTGAGGGCTTACAGTGTTGTGGCAACACCACCACCACCACCACCACCACGAAAGGCCCAATTTTTCAGCCCCTGTTCAACAGGGGCATGCAATTACAATTCTTGATCTAATAATTCACAGCAGGGCCCATTGCTGCACCCACCAAGAGTAACTGTCAGGGCTTACAGTGTTGTGGCACCAGCACCACCATCAAAGGCCCAATTTTTACTACCACTGTTCAACAATTATATGTAATTAAAATTCCTGATATAATAGTTGACAGCAGGGCGTTCCAGCACCAACCAAGAGTAACTGTGAGTGCTTACAGTGTTGTGCCAACACCAACAACTAAGGGGCCTATTTCTGCAGAATATATACGGCAGGTCCCTACTTTCAAACATCCAACTTACAAACGACTCCTACTTGCAAACGCAAGAAGACAACAGGAAGTGAGAGGAAATCTACCCCTTGGAAGGAAAATTCTCTCCTGTAAGAATTAATATGGGAGAAAGGTGTCTCCTCTGTACTGATGCTTTATCACCAATCCTTGTTTCAAGAAAAACACCACATTTCAAAAACAGTTGTCATTGGGACGGAAAGTGAGGTGAAATGTTCTGAACAGGGGCACAGACAGCAAAACAAATGTTACAGGGGTGATAACCCTTACCTATGTTTTCCAAAAAGTTTAAAAATAGATTTTTGGGCTGGAGCTACACTTAAACAATGTACCTGTTCAAAATTACAAACAGATTCTACAGAAGAACAAACCTACAGTCCCTGTCTTGTATGCACCGCCTGTATACGGCTGTTCAGAGTATATAGGGCCTTTTTTATTTTATGTGCGGGGTTCCCCTTAATATCCATACAAGACCCAAAGGGGCTGGTAATGGGCTGGGGTAGGGGGGGGGGTCATGGGGTAGCTATGCCATTTTTCTTAAAGATTTTCATCCATATTACCGGGACCAGACATTACATTAAAGCCGCAAGCAGTTTTAAATGGCTTTTTTTTCCTTTAGAAGTGTCATTTTGTGCAGGGACAGTTCTAAACACGGGAAACACGTGGCACTTCACAGGCATACTTTAGACACCCCCCAGGTACGATATTTAAAGGAATATTTGACTTTTTTTTTTTCACTTTATGCATCATTAAAATGACTGCTCCCGAAAAACGACCGTTTTTAAAACTTCTTTTTGCATTGATACATGTCCCCTGGTGCAGAACCCGGGTTCCCAAACCCTTTTTAGGACAATAACATGCATAATAGTCATTATAATTAGCACTTTAGAATTCGAACGTTCGCATCCATTGTATTTAATAGGGTTCTAATGTTCGTACGAACTTTCGGTCCGTTCGCGGGTTCTGGTGCGAACCGAACCCGGGGGTGTTCGGCTCATCACTAATGGGGAGATATGTACTGGATTTCAGAGATGGATCCTGGATGGACAGGATATCTCTCCCTTATTAGTTTTATTGGTCCCTTTAATCAGTTTACTGTCACTTATGTATGTCAGGGGGGTTCCCAGGTGTGCCGCACTCCTGGCTGTAGCAGCCATGAATGCATGAAGATCTGACAAACCAACGTTATTTTGGTCCCTCCACGACCCTCCTGTGGGCCCGCTTGCCATGTTTCCCAGACTCTGCAATCCGACCTGCAGGACTGGGACCCACATAATGAGTAAGAACCTGGAGGTGAAGAGGATTTCTTCACTTACTGTTTCTGCTGTCACATTTCCTGGTAGTTTTAGCCCAGGAAGAAGTTAATGAGCAAGAATGGGTGCACATTTTAAGTACCAAACCTTTCAATCACGTGTTTGAGAGCCAAGCTTTTAAGCTGTATGTGATGTTACTGAAAAGTACAATTTATATGGATAGCTTTAATAAGACTGTGTGCTAGCATCACATAATTTGAAAGTGTATTTTCATTAGTAGTTTAAGAGCTTGTTTTTGCAGTACCACACTCGCAGTATGCAGGTACTTGAATAGGCAGCAAACAGAAAGAGACAAGGTGGGTCTTATCTTGCAATGAAAATTTGAGACCATTATATGACAGAAAATAAATATTGTTCACTGGCTGGGATAGTATGTAAGAAGCTTGATTAGGCCGTAATATAAGAGGGACAGAAGAGGCAGGTTTTATCTTGAAATAAACAGTGTATTATTTCAGAGATAATAGCAACAAATGTTGTGCAGTGATCGAACAATGCAGCTCCAGATGGCAGTGAGCATTAGCTGCCATCTGGAGATGTAAAAAAAAGCTATTCTATAACCACCCCCAAGTCCTGCAATCTGAGCCCACTTTCTCCAAACTCTTTGAAATGCAGCCTCTCTCATACAGTATAAACTAGTAGAACATTATTGGGCCATTTCCTCCTACTCCTCCTTAAAGGCTCATAGCAGCCTTTTTGTTTGGACTACTAATGCACCCTTTCCTCCTGCTTACGGGCACATAGCAGTCATTTTTTGGACTGCTAGTGCACGGTTTTCCTTCTCCTCAAGGACGCATGGCAACCACTTTATTTTAAAGTGCTGCTAATGCGCCCTTTTCCTCATCCTACTCCTCGAGGGCACAGAGCAGCCACTTCATTTTATAATACTACTTATGCACCCTTTTCCTTCACCTCAAAGCTGAATATCAGCCCCTTTTTAATTGCTTTTCTCTGAAAGTGGTTCTAAAGGCTCATGTTTTTTATTTTTTTATCTCCATGCATGTATTCATGCATGGAGGTAAAAACCTTCTCTGTGCAACAGCCCCCCAGCCCCCCCTAATACTTACCTGAGCCCTATCGCAATCCAGCAATGTGCATGAGAACCTCGCCTCTCCAGGGAACTCTCACTTCTCATTGGCTGAGGCAGCAGCAGGCGCCATTGACTCCCACTGCTGTCAATTACAGCCAGTGAGCCAATGTCAAAAGAGAGGGGGAGCTGCCGAGCAGCAGCTCTGTGTATGAACAGACTCGCAAAGCAACAGCTTGGGAGCAAGACTACTTGGATGCCCCCAGAGCAAGCTGCTTGCTCTGGGGGCACTCGGCAGGAGGGAGAGGCCAGGAGAACCAGCAGGTGAGTATGACATGTTTGTTTTAAACATAAAAAAACAACAAGCCTTTATTATAATTTTAAGTACTTTTTGTAAGTGCATCCTTTTCTTTTTTTTCTTTTTCTCCCCTATCTCCTCAAGGTTTTAACCTAGCTACATGCCTTTATAATGTTCCTTATTTTCCCCTTTCCTACTATTGCTCCTCAAGAGCACATAGCAGCCAGACACTTTTTTTAAGTGCTGTAAATGCACCCTTTTCCTATTTCTCCTCTGGGGTGCTGGTGATAAGGAGGAGTATTGGGTTGCTAGCAGTGAGGAGGATGATTGGGGTGCTGGTAGTGAGAAGAAGGAAACTTGAGGTAGCTTCCCCTGGAAGGTTTTACCCTTTCCTGATACTAGGGGGAAATTGTGAGATCAACTGCCACCATCCCAAAAGAAGTCAAATTTCCTGGTGGAGGCTGGATTTCTAAAACTAAAAGTATAAATGCAGGGGAAAACCTACTGCTAAAGGCTGGCTGCCCTTACACAACATATGGGGCTGAGCTGACAAATGGATGTAGAAATCTTACCACCAGGGGGTAACGGCAGGGAGCAGTAAAGTTTAGTGTATAATTCTAAAGTCATAAGCTTACTGCTCTTCCACTTTACTTAAAAAGGGCATTCACGCTTAAAGTGGTAAAAGCAGAAGGTTTTTTTATCTTAATGCATTCTATGCATTAAGATAAAAAGCCTTATGTGTGCAACAGCTCCCCTAGCCCCCCTAATACTTACCTGTGCCCCATCTCTATCCAGTGTTGTCCATGAGTGCCTTGGCCATCCGGGACTCTCCCTACTGATTAGCTGAGACACAGCAGTGGCGCCAATGGCGCCTGCTGCTGTCAATCAAACTCAGTTAGCCAATCAGGAGAGAGAGGGGGCAGGGCCGAACCACGGCTCTGTGTCTGAATGGACACACGGAGCTGCAGCTCAGCTTGGGTTCCCCCTATAGCAAGCTGCTTGCTGTGGGGGCACTCAACAGGAGGGAGGGGCCAGGAGCTCCAGCCAGGGACCTGAGAAGAGAAGGATCTGGGCTGCCCTGTGCAAAACCACTGCACAGAACAGGTAAGTATACCAGGTTGTGCACATGGAGGCAGTAGGTTTTTAATGTTTTTTTCTGGGAGTTTCTGGGAATTAAACATGTTTTCAAGGAGACATTTGTTTATTTATTTTTTACATATGCTTTTCATTTACAATTTTTATTTTATTTTTATTTGTAAAGCCTTCCCTGCCCTGCTGAATAAAACATGGGCACTGACAGCAATGTCCTATGCAAAAAGAAAAAAAAAGAAAAATAAGGCCATCAGATAAAACATTGCCTTCACATAAGTGATGATACAAGGAATCCCACCTTGAAGAATGGACTAAAGAGAGGAATGACCCTAATGTATAAAGATGCCTTTTCTGAAGTAAAAGTAGAATCAGATCAAAAGGTCAATGGTTTCTGAAACAAGATAAAAAGAGCAGAAACATGGCCTTTGATATTGTTGAGAGCCAAACACTGGTCCAAACCCAAAAATGTTCCCACCAATCACCACTATTTTTATATGTTAATTGTTTTTTTTCAACATTATTTACATTAACATTTATAAAGATTTTATTATCATTGTAATTTATTTTTTCTTTCTTATAAGTTTGTCCCTGCCCTGGTAAAGCAAACATGGTGGGCAAGAAGAGCAAAGCCTTGTACACACTATTTCGTTTAACGAAAAAAAACTGAAGAGTTTGGGAGGAGCCACTGTACTAACTATGCAATGTTAGTACATCCATCTCTCCCGCTGAGCTATTGTGACCTGACAGGGGGACGGCCCCCCTGGCCAGTGCTCTCAGACATTGGCTGAGAGCGCTGATTGGATGCTGATCAGCAGACCTTTTTCGGCCGTGCCGAACGGCTGGCTTCGGCTGCTGTACATGGGCCGTAGATTCGGCCCGTGTGAATGGCCCTTAAGGCTGTAACGAAAATGCTTACAAATGATCATATCCATGAACTATTGGGTGCCAAGGATGCATTAATGGCTGGAGGTGATTGAGTTTGCACTTGAGGTACTAGCCTGCTCTGCTGCATGTGTCGTGTCAGAGACAGCCAACACTGGGGGGGATTTGTGATTTGTGACAGAGAATCTAAATTTTAATAACCTGGGATAAGGGTGTGTGCTGATTTGTGTACACAGTATTTTTACATGTTTTTTCAATGAATGTAGAGAGATATTGCAACAGAAAAAAGCTACTCTTGAATATATTATCAGCAGTAACTGCCTGTTGCTGTCTAATTACTCCAAACTAAAAGTTATAATCTAGAAAAAAAAAATTGGCATGTAGCAGTACATTTTTAACCTGGGAACATTGTCCAAACTGTATTAAAGACAAAAATGACATGCAGTTGTTTTACTACAATAATTAAGAGACCACAGATGACAGATGTGTATAATTCTTAGGCTAACATTAACTAGAAAGAGCATATGTAGGGGTTTTACTACAGCAATGAAGAGACCACAGAGGATAAAGCAGTGTAAAATTAGCCAGCATCAGGTCAATTTTAAATCAAAATTTTAGCCCCAAATGTCCTAAATAGGGATGAGCCGAACACCCCCCCTGTTCGGTTCGCACCAGAACCTTCGAACGGACCGAACGTTCGCACGAACTTTAGAACCCTATTAAATACAATGGACGCGAACGTTCGAAATCTAAAGTGCTAATTATAATGCCTAATATGCATGTTATTGTCCTAAAAAGAGTTTGGGGACCCGGGTCCTGCCCGAGGCGACATGCATCGATGTAAAAATAATCTTTTAAAATGGTCGTTTTTTCGGGAGCAGTGATTTTAACCCCTTAACGACCGCTCACTGTACATATACGTTGGCAGAATGGCACGGACAGGCAAACTCACGTACCTGTACGTGCCTGCCTTCGTATGGGTGGGGGATCCGATCGGACCCCCCTCCAGTACAGTGAGCGGTGGTTATCATTGCGGGAGCGATCCGTGATGAGGGGACGGCCATTCGTTTCTGGCCACCCCCTCGCGATCGCTCCCAGCGAATGATATGCTTCCTCTGCTGTGTAAATGTAAACACAGGCAGAGGAAGTGATGTCATCTCTCCTCGTGGCGGTCTTTTCGATCCGGCGCGAGGAGAGAAGACATCTCACAGTAAGTGCCCCAACAGCCCACTGACGCCAGTACATGTAGGCACACTTACACCCCAAAGTCACCCCCAGATCACCCCCCAGGTCACCCCCCAGCCCCCAGTCACAGTGTCACTGATTGCAGTGATCATTTTTTTTCTGATCGCTGCATTTAGTGTCATCTGTGATAGTAAAAAGTTGCAGGGAAATTAGGTTTAGGCCCCTTTAGGTCCAGGGTAGCCCCCTAAACCCCCTAATAAACGTTTAACCCCTTGATTGCCCCCCAGGTAACCCTTTCATCCCCTATCGCCAGCGTCACTAAGTGATCGTTTTTCCGATCGCTGTATTAGTGTCGGTGATGCCCCTCGGTAGCAAGTTATTTTTTTTAGGTTCGCCGCAGGTTTTTATAGCATCAGGTACCCCCATATATTATACAATAAAGGTTTAACCCCTTTATCGCCCCTAGAGTTAACCCTTTCACCAGTGATCACTGTATAAGTGTCACTGGTGACACTGGTTAGCCAGTTAGTTATTTAGGTTACCCGTCAGGTTTTTATATAGTGCCAGGTACCCCCATATATTACCTAATAAAGGTTTTAACCCCCTGATTGCCCCTAGTTAACCCTTTCACCAGTGATCACCGTATAAGTGTTACGGGTTATGCTGGTTGGTTAGTTTGCTTTTTATAGCATCAGGGCACCCGCCATATATAACCCAATAAAGGTTTAACCCCCTGATCGCCCGGCGGGTGATATAAATTAGGTTTTAGTGCCAGAGAGGGTCTGCGTCGCCCCAGGCAGCGTTAGGTTAGTGCCAGTAACGCTAACACCCACGCGCAAAGCAAACACTTCCCTTAGTGGTATAGTATCTGAACAGATCAATATCTGATCTGATCAGATCTATACTAGCGTCCCCAGCGGTTTAGGGTTCCCAAAAATGCAGTGTTAGCAGGATCAGCCCAGATACCTGCTAGCACCTGCGTTTAGCCCCTCCGCCCAGCCCAGCCCACCCCAGCCCACCCAAGTGCAGTATCGATCGATCACTGTCACTTACCAAACACAACATACATAACTGCAGCATTCGCAGAGTCAGGCCTGATCCCTGCGATCGCTAACAGTTTTTTTTTGTAGCGTTTGAGATATTTGCTGACGACAGTCAGGTGCTTTTTTTCCTGTGAATCTTACTAGTGTACCCCTAAATTTAGAGCCCAAAATGGCAAATCGAAGGTACACTAGTAAAGAGGCCTACGAGATTCTGAGCATGACAGATAGTGAAGAGGAGGTCACGGATCTGTCAGATTCAGGCTCAGAATAGCTTCCCGTAGAAGACAGCGGCTCCATGTCAAATAGCCCGGGCGATGAAGATGATGAGCTCCCTGCTAAGGTCAGGCGCACCCGATCCCGATCTTCTGAGGTTGTTGAGGAGCAAGAACCGCAGGTCTCTCGTATCATGGAGCAGAGTAGTACTAGCGCCGCTATTCCTTCTGGTGAACTGGCAAGCACCAGCGGCCTAGTACAGCCGGGGCGTACATCCAGCACTGAAGTATCACGTGGTGACATGGCGAGTCCCATAAGTGCAGTTCAAGCTGGCGAGGTGGCAAGCACAAGTAGTGTCCCGCTGCCACCAAGAAGAAGAAGACAAAGGCAGGCCCGTCATGCCCATAGTACCCTTCCTGCAGAATTTGCCTATCCTGATTGGGTCCCCACCACTTCTGCAGCACCCGTACTTCCCCCATTCACTGCCCAACCCGGTATTCAGGTGGAAACAGCTGATTTTATGCCACTTGATTTTTATTCACTGTTTTTCACGGAAGATCTCTATAGATCTATTGTGGACCAGAGTAATTTATATGCTGGTCAATTCATCACCGCTAATCCCCAGTTGCCTTCCCTTGCCAGAAATTGGAGACCAATTACGGTTTCCGAATTTAAGACCTTTCTGGGCCTTTCCCTCAACATGGGCACACATATATTTTCGTCAATACGTGCTTATTGGTACACGTGCCCAATTGACCATATGCCCGTGTTCTCTGCCTCCATGCCCAGGCCACGATACGAGCAGATTTTGCGGTTCATGCATTTCAACGACAATGAACTTTGTCGTCCACGTGGAGACCCTGAATACGACCGGCTCTACAAAATTCGGCCCCTCATAAACCACTTCAACGAACGTTTTGCAGCCTTGTTTATTCCCGATCAAGTTGTCTGCGTTGATGAGTCCCTGATTAAATTTTCTGGCCGCTTGTCCTTCAAGCAGTACCTTCACAGCAAGCGTGCCAGATACGGGGTCAAGCTCTATTAATTCTGTGACAGGGCAACAGGCTATGTATGGAGCTTTACGGTTTATGAGGAAAAAGATAGTCAGATTGAGTCCGTCAACTGCCCGGATTACATAGGGAGCGCTGGCAAGATAGTGTGGAACTTGGTGTCACCCTTATTCGGAAAGGGGTACCACTTGTATGTGGACAATTATTACACGAGCGTGCCACTGTTTAGTCACTTGTTTGATCATCAGATTGGAGCATGTGGCACCATGCGACCTAATCGCCGGGGCTTTCCCCAGGGGCTTGTATATTCCCGTCTTAGGCTGGGGGAGAGAGCCTGCTTGAAGTGTAATAATTTGCTCGCTGTGAAGTGGAGGGATAATAAGAATGTTTTCCTTCTTACCTCCCTTCATGCAGACACGACAGTCCAAATTTGTACGGTGACTGGTGTTGTGGAGAAACCCCTCTGTGTCCACGAATATAACCAAAATATGGGAGGGGTGGACCTCAACGACCAGAAGTTGGCGTCGTATCACATTGCCCGTAAGGCGAGACGCTGGTACAAAAAAGTGTCTCTATCCTTATTCCAATTGGCTTTGCTGAACGCTCATGTGCTATACAGAGCTTCAGGTGGGACTTTATCTCTCCTAAAATTCCAGGATGAGATAGTCACAGAACTCCTGTATCCAGGCGGTCCTGCACCTCACCATCCTCTACCAAATGCAGTAAGCCGGCTGCATGAGAGGCATTATCCGTATGTCCTCGAGAGTACCCCTACCCAACGAGCCCCCCAAAAAAGATGTGTCTGTAGCAAGCGCAGATTTAGGCGTGACACCCGTTATTTTTGTCCACTCTGTCCTGACAATCCTGGTCTGTGCATTGGTAAATGTTTTGAACGCTACCACTCAAAAGTGACGTTTTAGCATAGGGTACAGCATTTCACAGACTAGGACACACTTACACAGGGTCTCCCAAGATGCCATCACATTTTGAGAGACCCGAACCATTACAGTTGAGTAAAAAAAAAAGTGTAAAAAACAAAACAAAAAAAAAACGTAAAAAACAAAAAAAATATAAAATAAAAAAACAAAAAATAGTTGTCGTTTTATTGTTCTCTCTCTCTCTCTATTTTCTCTCTATTGTTCTGCTCTTTTTTACTGTATTCTATTCTGCAATGTTTTATCATCCTTGCTTTTCAGGTATGTAACTTTTTGTTTTCAGGTACGCCATTCAGTTGCAGCGCGGATTTATTTATCTTGACAGCAACAGCGTTTGCTCCCACGATACATAAAGCCGTGACTCCAACGCTGTAGGAGGTGATTTCACCACCACAGTAAAAAAAAAGAGCATATATGCCGAAGCATGGGGGCAGCAGGGGCGGAGGAGCGATTTTGCTCCTAATGCCGCGTACATACGGTCAAAATTCTGACGGAGGCTTGCCCGTGGAAAAGTCTGACCGTATGTACGCGGCATAACCTTTTATGCCGCGTACATACGGTCGAAATTCCGATGGAGGCTTGCCCGTGGAGAAGTCCGACCGTGTGTACGCGGTATAACTTTTTTGTGGGAGGATGCCCCCATGCTTCGGCAAATATATATTTTAGGCACAGGTTGCGTTAAAAAAATGTTTTATTTTTTACTAGGTTTTCTTTTGGTATTTGCTATGCAGGTATGGTATGGTAAGGTCTTACTGTTATACTGTAATGTTACTTTGTTTTAATGTTAACCATCATTTGCTTAGCAGGTACGCCATTCAGTTGCAGCGCGGATTTATTTATCTTGACAGCAACAGCGTTTGCTCCCACGATACATAAAGCCGTGACTCCGACGTTGTAGGAGGTGATTTCACCACCACAGTAAAAAAAAGAGCATATATGCCCAAACATGGGGGCAGCAGGGGCGGAGGAGCGATTTTGCTCCTAATGCCACATACATACGGTCAAAATTCCGACGGAGGCTTGCCCGTGGAAAAGTCTGACCGTATGTACGCGGCATATCCTTTTATGCCACGTACATACGGTCGAAATTCCGACAGAGGCTTGCCGGTGGAAAAGTCCGACCGCGTGTACGCGGCATAACTTTTTTGCGGGAGGATGCCCCCTTGCTTCGGCATATATGCCCATCATTAGAAGTGGGTGGATGAAGGGAGGTATTCTAATGGTGGGCATACCCACCGATCAATCTCTTTTTTTCATTCAGGCTGCATGAAAAAAAAAGATTACAATACATGTTCAACAAGGACCAGCAACGTACTGGTATGTTGCTGGACTTTGAATGGTTATACCAGAATGATGCCTGTGGGTTTAGGTATCATCTTGGTATCATTCTTTTCATACAGCGGTTGGCTTTCATGTAAAAGCAATTATTGCAGCTAATTAGCCTCTAGACTGCTTTTACAAGCAGTGGGAGGGAATGTCCCCCCCCCGGATATAAACAGCGCCATTGGGAAATTGGGAAAGCATTTTATCACACCGATCTGGTGTGGTCAGATGCTTTGAGGGCAAAGGAAAGATCTAGGTTCTAACCCCCCAATTTGTTTTAAAAAAGAGTACCTGTCACTACCTATTGCTATCATAGGGGATATTTACATTCCCTGAGATAACAATAAAAATGGTAAAAAAAAAAAAAAATGGAAGGAACAGTTTAAAAAAAAAAAAAAAAAAAAAGCAAAATAAATAATAATAAAAAAAATAAAAAAAAATAGCACCCCTGTCCCCCCTGATCTTGCGCAAAGGCGAACGCAAGCATTGGTCTAGCGTCATATGTAAACAGCAATTGCACCATGCATGTGAGGTATCACCGCAAAGGTCAGAACGAGGGCAGTCATTTTAGCAGTAGACCTCCTCTGTAAATCTAATGTGGTAACCTGTAAAGGCTTTTAAAGGCTTTTAAAAATGTATGTAGTTTGTCGCCGCTGCGCGTTTGTGCGCAATTTTAAAGCATGTCGTGTTTGGTATCCATTTGCTCGGCCTAAGATCCTTATTTTTATTTCTTCAAACATTTTGGCAATATCGTGTGCTTTAGTGCATTAAAATAAAAAAAAGGGATTTTTTTCCCCAAAAAATGCGTTTGAAAAATCGCTGCGCAAATATTGTGTGGAAAAAAAAATGCAACACCCACTATTTTAATCTGTAGGGCCTTTGCTTTAAAAAATATATAATGTTTGAGGGTTCAAAGTAATTTTTTTTTCAAAAAAAAAATGTTTTCATGTAAACAAAAAGTGTCAGAAAGCGCTTTGGCTTCAAGTGGTTAGAAGAGTGGATGATGTGTGACATAAGCTTCCTAATGTTGTGCATAAAATGCCAGGACAGTTCAAACCCCCCCCCAAATGACCCCATTTTGGAAAGTAGACACCCCAAGCTATTTTCTGAGAGGCATCTTGAGCCCATTGAATATTTTTTTTGTCCCAAGTGATTGAATAATGACAAAAAATAAAATGTACAAAAAGTTGTCACTAAATGATATATTGCTCAAAAATTATATATTGCACCCCAAAATACATTCTGTTGCTTCTCCTGAGTACGGGGATACCACATGTGTGGGACTTTTTGGGAGCCTAGCCGCGTACAGGACCCCAAAATCCAATCACCGCCTTCAGGATTTCTAGGGGTGTAAATTTTTGATTTCACTCCTCACTGCCTATCACAGTTTCGGAGGCCATAAAATGCCAAAAAAGCACAAAACCCCCCCCAAATGACCCCATTTTGGAAAGTAGACAGCCCAAGCTATTTGCTGAGAGGCATGTTGAGTCCATGGAATATTTTATATTTTGCCTGCGGCTTTAATGTAATGTCTGGTCCCGGCAATATGGATGAAAATCATTGAGAAAAATGGCATGGCTACCCCATCACCCACTGCCTGTCACAGTATAGAGAATAACTGTATCCAGGTGAGCTTTAGGTGAATACTATGCAAAGCACACAGTAGTACACTGAGGCCCCTTTCACACGATCCGTGTCCATGTGCGGGCTCCGCTTTTCTCAGCGGGGATCGCTCCGTCAATCCCCGCTGAGCAAGCAGATGACAGGTCTGTCTCCGCACACTGTGCGGGGACTGACCTGTCAGAGCTCCGCTCTCCCCTATGGGGGATCGGATGATGACAGACCGTAGAGTCCGTTGTCATCCGATCCGATCTGCAGACGGATAGAAAAGTAGGGTTTTCCTCCGTCACACTTTGGCGGATCGGAGCGGGTTGGATGTCAGCGGACATGTCACCGCTGACATCCGTGGCTCCATAGGGGTACATGGAGCATCCGTTCAGGTCCGCCTAAAAAACTGACAGGCAGACCTGAATGGTCCATCCATGTGAAAGAGCCCTAAGTGAAACACTGACTGTCTGCAGCTAGCACAATCACCTGCCTGCCTGTCACAATATAGAGACTAACAGGAACGGATCTAGCTAAACTCAATACAGTGTATAAATATATATACAACACCTAGGATGCATATATATCCTCTACACACTGTAACAGCAACTAACTGACTCGCCTGCCTGCTCTATCTAACTCAATATAAATGACACTGTCTATCTCTCTGAAACTACCTCTTTCACAAACGCCAACACACTACACAAGGCCGACTGTGGGGCGTGTACTAAACCCCCTGAGCCATAATTGGCCAAAGCCACCCTGGCTTTGGCCAATTACTGCTCTCCGTTTTTTCTGCGCTGTGATTAGCCAAGCATGCGGGTCATAGTGCATGCTTGGCCAATCATCAGCCAGCAATGCACTGCGATTCTGCAGTGAATTATGGGCCGTGTCGCGCAACACGAATTTAGAGCGAACGGACCATAACGTTCGTTCTTCGTCGAACGATCGAATGGCCGATGTTCGAGTCGAACGTGTGTTCGATACGAACATGAAGCTCATCCCTAGTCCTAAAGACAAAGAGTATAGGTATGGGTTTCACTACAGGAATTGAGAAACCACAGATGAGATGGCACAGCAGTGTAAAACTGACCAGAGGAAAGACAGTTTGCAATAGCAATTTTAGGCCAAAATTTACTACAGAGAAAGAGCACAGACTGGGGCTTTACTACAATAATGAAGATACTTCGGAGGATACAGCAGTGTAAAATTAGCCAGTTAGTGGCAGGACAATTTCAAGCAGGATAACAGGTTCAGATGTTTTATGACTATACTTTATTTTATCTATAGGGATTGCAAAGGTAGGGTGAATGTAAGTGATGGAATCTGCATACCTCCCAACTTTTTGAGATGGGAATGAGGGACACCTATCAGAAAAAGTATGCAGGCATAGTACACACCCCCTACCACACCCCCTTAAAGGAGAATTGTACAAAAAAACAGGATTGGTTAAACCCACAAGTGCTTTTTTTTTACCACCACTATTCCTTTATACCGGCTTTTGGAATTAACAAATGCAGCCATTTAGAAATCAGATGAAAGGTTTAGCGCTCAAACATTTTTGATAGATAAAAAGTGAATTTTATATAAAACTATAGAGATCAGACCAAAATGAGGGACAAATGAGGAGGAATGAGGGACAGAGGGACATTGCTCCAAATCAGGGACAGTCCCTCGAAATCAGGGACAGTTGAGAGCTATGCATCTGAGGTGGTTTAGGTGTACACTGTCCTACCACATATTTTATTTTTTCTCTCAAAAGGTGCAAAAAAAACAAAAACAAACAATGCTTTTGAATAGAGTGTAAGTAACAACTGACTGATGCAATTTAATCACCCCAAGCTAAAAGTTATAATCTAAAAATAAAAATATAGGAAAAGACCAGACTTAACAGAAAAAAAGGAGCTAAGGTGTCAACAATTGAAGGGATAGTTTTCAGTAAGTTGATGCAGATAGATATTGCCTTTAGGCTGAGTTCACACTATCTTCACATGTGGCTCACAGCAGGGGGCGGGTGCGTCCCCGTTTATCATTTCAGGTCCGATTTCAGCCCAAATTTTGGGCTAAATTTGTTCCTGAAACTGACCAAAAGACGCAGAGGGCTCCTGTGCAAATTCGCACCAGAGCCGCAGCAGAGATATATCTCCATAGAGAGCCAGTCAAAATCTCCTGCTATTGCGAATTGGATGTGGGGAACCCAGTAGTGTGAACCCAGCCTTACAGATCTGTGTACACAGCCAGGAAAAGGCTGTGCAAAATAATAATTTATAGCCAGTAAAAAAATTGGTAATATTCCCTGTGAAAAAAAACACATTCAGTCTGTTATGACTGTATGCAGTTCACATAGTGAGTTAGCGGCTGGCCCAGGCTGAGGTAAAGGTTTAAGTATTGCAAGCTCTGTTCCCGGGCTTTTTAGTCCTAGCCACCCCACCTGTGCTATAACAAAAAGGGGGAAGGCTAAGGTCCAGGGTGTTTTTTGCCTGGATATGTTACCGCTCGTGGCTGGAGGTACTGGACTGCTGCGCCTTGTGGTTTGCTTAAGGCACCTGGTCTTTCAGAGACATCCAAGTCATGGAGAATGCCAAGGTTGACTCTCACCTCATGAAGGTATGCCTGGGCAGCCACACTATAGTAGTTAGCTTAGGGAGAAACTGCTATGCTGCAACTTGTTTAGTAAAGTTACTCTAATGCCCCATACACACGATCGTTTTTCATGCCGTTAAAAATGCCATTTTAAAAAATGGCCATTAAAAATGATCGTGTGTAGGCTCCAGAGCATTTTTAACGACGTGAAAAACGGCCATTAAAAATTCCGGACATGCTCTCTTTTTTCACGTCGTTTTTCATGTCGTTTTTTTTAACGACGTGAAAAACGATAGTGTGTATGCTTTCACGACGTGAAAAAAAACGCGCATGCTCAGAATCAAGTATGAGACGGGAGCGCTCGTTCTGGTAAAACTAGCGTTCGTAATGGAGATAGCACATTCATTACACAGTAACGGACTGAAAAGCGCGAATCGTCGCTCAACAAACTTTACTAACATGAAGGGTGGCGCCATTCGAACGGAACTTCCCCTTTATAGTGCCGTCGTACGTGTTGAACGTCACTGCGCTTTGCTTGATCGTTTTTTTTAATGATAGTGTGTACGCAAGGCAGGCTTGAGAGGAAACATGAAAAAAAACGAGGAGAAAAACGTCGGTTTAAAAAATGACATTAAAAACGATCGTGTGTACGGGGCATAACAGTTATGAGCCTGGTCTGAAGTTATTCAAAGGGGTGCATGTTGTTACTGGCGTATCTGAAGAACCAGGGTCTGTAAAGCACTATGGGGTATGAAGTAACACCATTACAAAGGGTTAACTCATCAAGACAAGGAGGAGAAGGGTAGCTGTTAAGAGTAACCAAGTACTATAGACCAATATCATTATTAAATGTGGACCTAAAAATTTTGACAAAGATTCTAGCATCTCGTATACAGCCCAAGCTATCAGAAATAGTACATCTCGACCAAGTAGGATTTATCCCTACAAGAGAGGCAAGAGATAGCACCATAAAAGTGCTAAATTTGATTCATAGGGTAAATCATAAGAAGATACCGAGCGTTTTTTTTTTTTAATACGGATGCAGAAAAAGCATTCGACAGAGTAAATTGGAAATTTATGTTTGAGGTCTTAAAACAGATGGCTTTAGGAGAGCGGATGGTCCAACGGATAGCAGGAGTCTATATAGGACCCCGGGCACTGGTAAAAGTAAAGTGTACTCTAGGCCCTTCACGATCACAAATGGAACCCGGCAGGGCTGCCCCCTGTCGCCTCTCTTATTTGCTTTGACATTAGAACCACTGTAAAATAAGATTCGGCAGAATCCGGATATTATGGGTATTGATGTGGGGGGAAAGAATACAAAGTATCGGCTTATGCAGACGATATGCTCTTCTCACTATCAAGACCACAAATCTCGCTAGCCGAACTTAATGAAAGAAGTAGAACTATATGGGACTATGTCAAAGCTAAAAATAAACTATGGTAAGTCAGAGGCGATGGGGGTGGCACTCCCGGATTCCATTAAAAGTTGACTAGAACACAGTTTTAAGCTTAGATGGACAACTAAAGCATTGAATTATTTAGGAACACGAATGCCTCCAAATTTAATGGATACCTTTGAACTAAATTTTGTACCATTACTTAGTACAGTTAGAATATTATTGGAAGGCTGGAGCAAAGGTATGCACTCATGGTTTGGGAGATGCAGTATTTTAAAAATGAGCGTGGTGCCAAAATTTCTCTATCTTTTTCAAGCATTGCCAATTAGAATCCCCATGTCTTACTTTAACCAAGTCCGTGGCGTGTTTACTAAATTTATGTGGGCCAGTAAACGGCCAAGGATAAGTAAAACATTGCTGACCCTACCTAAGAGGGCTGGAGGAACATCAGCACCAGATATGTATAAATACTATCAGGCAGCCCAACTTGGTAGGATTGTAGACTGGAGTAGACATGGGGATTATAAATTGTGGATTACTATGGAGCAGAAAATAAGCCCAGTTCCCCTAAATAGGGCTGTATGGTGTTATACGACTTTACCACCAACAGTAAAGACTCACCCTACGATAGGTGAGACTTTAAGGATAGGAAATAAAATTAGCCAGAATACCAAATTTTCCACAAAAAAATTCACCCCTGTTTCCGATTTTAGGAAACCCAGAGTTCCCACCAGGTATGGATTCACAAATATTTAGGAAACTTAGGGAAAAGGGTAATTTTCAAGCTTCACATTTCTTAGGAGATGGGGGTTGGTCAACAATTGGCATGATAACACAATGAGGAGGGCAATATGAAATTCCAATATGGCAAGCTAGACAGGTTAGACATTATCTAGAAACCCTGGGACCTGCAGGAAGATATAGGCGAACACGAAACAAGTTTGAGGAGTACTGTGAGGGAGGGGAGCCCCTACCTCATGTAATTTCTAAAATGTATACAATCTTGACTGCACCCTCAGAGGATTTAAAAAAGGATTGTTTAGCCAAATGGGAGCGAGATATAGGCCAAATTTTCTCTCTAGCACAATGCCAGAATATTATAGACCGGACGTTAAAATCCTCAAGGTGTACAAAAATTAAGGAATCAAATTATAAAATATTAACACAATGGTATTATACGCCATCGGCTTTAAAAAAAAAAAAAATCCAGAAATATCTGACAGGTGCTGGAGAGGATGTGATGAAAAAGGGACAATGATACATATTTTCTGGACATGCCCAATAATTAGACAATTTTGGCAGACAGTTCAGAGAATCAATCAAACATTTACTGAATACCAGATTTCCGAAGAACCAGCTTTTTTTCTGTTACACCATTCACAAATCCCATTTAAAAAATATGTAAACTCAGTTTTGTGCCACTTAATAAATGCGGCAAAAAGCTGTATTGCAATGAACTGGAAAGATTCAAGTGCCCCCACGATCTCAATGTGGTTAGAAGAGTGGGAATAATGGAGAAACTTTTACCAAGGACGTTGGAGGGAAAAAAACAAATCAAAGAGATATGGGAGCCATGGGAGCAATTTGCACAATCAGAAGAAGGGAAAAGGCTGTTAGGAGAGTAAAGAGAAAAGTAAGGTCGATAGGTAGAAAGGATAAGAAGGGGAATTTCGATAAGTTCCGCACCCGGGAAGACAACTACTTAGGTTTTTTTTTTTTTTTTTTGTGTTTTGTCTTGTTATGTGTTATGTGTTTACCTAGTGTCTAGAAAGGAGGAAACTGGGGTAGAAGAGAGGGGATGTGGGGAGGACAAGGGAAATAGGGAAGGGAGACAGGGAGACAGGGAGACAGGGATTAAGGGAAAAGAGGGAAAGGGGAAAGAAAGGGGGAAATATGAAGAAGAGGCCAGAATAAGATATTAAAATAATGAAAATTAAATTATTGGTTTAAATAAGGTCTTCTCTTTATTTATACGGGTTAAATGGAGATAATCTGAAGAAGTAAGGAGAAGCTGAAGTACTATTGGTTTTCTATATGGTAATGTTATACCTGTATACCCTGTATACTCTGTATACCCTGTTTTAAGAAAATAAAGAATAAAAAAAAAGAGTAACCAAGTACAAGTTCAGACATCTAGCAACCAGTTGTCAGGCATGATACCTGGTAAGGCGTCAGGTCCTCGGGTAGCAAGGGAGCCTATGTTCTGGCTCCCTCCCTAGCGTTTGGTCCAAAAGCAACTGGATCCGAACTCTCATTATAGGGATCTATGACCTGGTCATGAGGTATGGGAAAGAAGGAGTTGACAAGTGTACAAATGAGGTCTGTGTTAGGTGCATAGTGGGACCATATTCTGTTACTGTGATCTAACAGAGGTATATTGGACTGGTGAAGTGGGCACAGGGTCAGCATGTCCCTCCTAATGCAACATTTACTAAGTTACAGTGCACAGTGACATGGAACAGCACTTTTCAGAGGAACTTGCACACAGTGAAAGCTTATCTCTAAGTCGGGATCTTCCTTAATGTTAGATTCGACACATGACCGCAGTCTAGGGCATTGATGATCATGCTCCACGCAAAAGGTGCCCCCGTGTGCAGGGTGAAGTAGGTCCTGCCCATACCCCTATGAGAACTTTTCTTTAGTGGGAAACATTTCCCAACACAAACTACATGCTTCTGGTCATATGTGAATGGTCATAATGGTTATCTTTTCATTTTTTTTACCTACTATAGCCTACTGGACAATAATATCTGTTAAAGGGGTAACTCCTCTTTTGTGGAAGAAAATAAAAAAATATTATAGCCTATATGTGTTGCGCCCTGCTCCTATTTGGTAGGCGCTAGTGTAAATTTAGTTGTCTGAGCTCTAGTTAGCTCAGAATAATTGTTCCAAATTATGGGTCTCTGTTCCAGTTCAGCTGGGTTGCACATTTTCCACCTGACTGTTGGTGTCGCTGTCACCACAGGTCAGGGTTGGAAATGCAGCAGGCTGGATGTATTGGGTACCTCTTGCCCAGAAGCAGCCCTGTGGGATTGGTCACCCCGCTGTGCATTCTGGGACAGGGTACTTAAGGAGCAGACACCATTTTGGCGGGGTCTTCCGATCCTGACCTGACACCCTCCTGGCCTCAGGGATGTGTTAGCAGTTTTTCTGCCTCGGGGCCTGCAGATCCCAGAGGCTCCATTACTGAGAGTAGGCCCAGGAGTTTCTTGGGCCTACTGATCCTGGGATGGTCCTGTGTCGCCTTGCCTGCGGGAAGGGACCGAGCAATTGAGGACTCAATTGGAGGACGCGTCCGGATGAAAATCTACCTCACAGTGCTGCCGGCCTGGCTGAAATATCCTGGTACTGTGTGCTATGTGTTCAGAACTTTACCGAGTGTGTGGTTACCCAAGTCTGTGGCAGAGACTTTTGAACGAGCTTGCACTGGCTGCTAGGTCAGTGAGAGAGGCCTATCCGGTGGTGGCTATATCCAGTGTGGAAGCTGTTTGTCCTCTGGATTAGGAAAATACCCGTGATCCACAAGCAAGGTACCTGAATCTCCCCTAACCCTCCATCCCGCTGTCTGTAAGTTCTTTAATAAAACCCTGGAGAAAAAGAGACTAAGTGTTTGGTGCAGACATTTGTGAACAACTCTTCAAGGAAGACCCCTAGGACGGACGTGGTAAACAGTGAGGTAACGGCAGGCCCGAAATTTTAAACCAGCGGCCCCTGCGGGGGTATTGATACATATAATTGCTACATATACCATGTTTTAATTTAATGTTTTTAAAAATGACCTTCGCTTTTTAAAATTCAATGCAACATGGCAACCTGGAGATGTTCTGTACACAGTTGGTATTCAGAATGCCCCAGGAAATGTAATTGTCTGCTTGTGTAGTTAGCTCACTGATTTTATCAGAAGTATGTACTACGATATAAGTTCAATTTTAAGCACCCCATGCAAAAGGAATTTCTGTTTTAGTGAGATACCCCCCAAAGGTTAAATACTTCTAAAGGGGTGCAGACCATGCCTCTTTTCTCATTAGAACACTGGGAGAGCACCAGTTGTTTATAATGAACTGGTCCTTCCCATTCAGAGTCAGTACCCAAAGGACACGGTGAAACAATTGTTTGTTTGTTTAATCAAAAAAGTGGAGTTAAGAATAAATTATAACAAACATGGACTTTGAAAGAGTCTTCTTTCCAACAGGTACATAACCATGCATCTACAAATCCTAACAGCATGTATATACAAATTGTGTTACTTGTAATGGAACAATAACCTACTGGTGACATCTACGACATGCATGTCCCTCACAAAGCCTGGCAACCATTCTAAAACTGTCAAGATTAGAGGTCAGCCATACATTCTGGACAATATATTTTCACGGTATAGCACTACTTTTACCAAAATAATTACATGTATCCTCCAAGACTCTGCTGTGATAGCCTCTGATTAGCTACCACAGCGATCAGTCAGGGTATAGCCCGCCTATGTGGTTTTTTTTTCTCCTCCTAAACAGAGAAAGAAAATACATTGTATATTTTTCTCCTTGCAATAGAAAAGGAAAAAAGTTACCAAAGACGTGTGTGCTATATTAAAAAAATAATGAAAAATTAGCTAGATCAAGGTTTGATGTAGGGTAGTGCCAGGGTTAGGGTCAAAGGTAATGATCAGTGTCAAAGGTCAGGGTCAGTGTATTAAAAATGTTTTTTTAATTTAGTATCAGTGTCAATTAAAAAAACATTTTTTGTATTTTAGGTTGGAAAAAAAGCAAACAAAAAAAAAAGCAACAATTGTTCCTGCATCCCACAACGGGTACAAACAACAAATAACATACACATATGTGGTATCGCTTCAATTGTCAAGAACAGGAAAATGTATTTTGGGTTGTTCTTTGCTGGTAGAGTGGTAATAGCAGAAAATATACAGCTAAATATATATATATTTTTTTTACTATTTTGTGCCAGTTTTCTATTATTAATAATAATAATAATAAGTTGTGAGATCAGATTGCCAAACCCTTGTCCATCCTGTGTAATCATCTGTGTATAATCACCCTAACGAACCTGACCTCTGGAGTAGATGCCTGGCTGCTATACCAGACCTTGATGGAGAAGACTGGTCAGACATCTGGGACTTCCCTTTCAAACAACTCGTCTCCCTGAGGGACAGACTTAAGCCTCGTACACACGGTCGGACTTCCATCGGACTTTTCCGTGGATTTTTGTCCGAACGGAGTTGGCCGGGCACACCCATAGCATACACACCACAGGACTTTTCTGCAAACTTTCCCAAAACTTTTTGCAACATCACATGGTTTTTCTGCTTTGTTCTGCTCTTTACCGCCACCCTTTGGTCAACTTCTGCTATTGTTGGTTGATTTTAACATTAGTTGTTTTGTCCATCGGACAAAAGTCCTATGGTTTTCTGTACACACGGTAGGACTTTGCTCCATCGGACTTTTGTTGGGCAAAAGTTTGTCCGTTTGCAGACCCAACTTTTGTCCGATGAAAACAAAACCAAACGAAAAAAAGTTTGTCCGATGGAGCGTACACACGGTCGGATTGTTGGTCCAACTTGCTTAAAACGAAGTTTGTTGGGCAAAAGTCCGACCGCGTGTACGGGGCTTTAGTCAATTCAAAACAGTACTGTACACAGGTCATATTTCACCCCGTACCGGGTTCATAAAATGGATCCAAAGTCTCCTCCGAACTGTTGCAGATGTCCCCATACACTGTTATCCAGTATTGGAAAGACGTGGTCTGTATTATCGTCTCTGTGTCTGGAATTTCCCTTCCCCTGTTCTACGCCTGAAAAGCCATTACCCTCCCCTGGAAAAAACCTACTCCCCTACTACCCTACCTACTCTACAATTATGTTTTGCCAACAGCTGGTCAACACAGCCCTATGCAAGTTATTGTCATAAAAAGTGTTTGGGGTCCCGGGTCCTGCCCCAGGGGACATGTATCAATGCAAAAAAAGTTTTAAAAACTGCCGTTTTTTCGGGAGCAGTGATTTTAATAATGCTTAAAGTGAAACAATAAAAGTGAAATATTCCTTTAAATTTCGTATCTAGGGTGTGTGTATAGTATGCATGTAAAGTCACGCTTGTTTCCCGTGCTTAGAACTGTCTCTGCACAAAGTGTAATTTCTGAAGGAAAAAAAGTCATTTAAAACTCACTCGCGGCTATAATGAATTGTCGGCTCCCGGCAATACATAGAAAAGTCATTGATAAAAATAAAAAAAGTGTGGGGGTCCCCCCAAATTCAATTACCAGGCCCTTCAGGTCTGGTATGGATATTAAGGGGAACCCCACAGCAAATTTAAAAAAAAAATGTGTGGAGTTCCCCTAAATATCCATACCAGGCCCTTCAGGTCTGGTATGGATTTTAAGGGAAACTCCACCCCAAATTTAAAAAAAAATTGCGTGGAGTCCCCCCAAAAATCCATACCAGACCCTTTATCCAAGCACGCAACCTGGCAGGCCGCAGGAAAAGAGGGGGGGGACGAGAGAGCGCCCCCCCCGAACCGTACCAGGCCACATGCCCTCAACATGGGGAGGATGTCCCCATGTTGATGGGGACAAGGGCCTCATCCCCACAACCCTTGCCCGGTGGTTGTGGGGGTCTGTGGGCAGGGGGCTTATCGGAATCTGGAAGACCCCCTTAACAAAGGGGACCCCCATATCCGGGCCCCCCCTATGTGAATTGGTAAGGGGTACATTGTACCCCTACCATTTCACGAAGAAAGTGTAAAAAAAATAAAAAAAACATACAAACACCTTGGAAAAGTCCTTTATTAACCCTTTCCATACAGGGCTTTTTATACCACTTCCATACCGGGCCTATTCTGGCACTTCTCTCCTACATGTACAAATCATCATTCTTTTGCTAGAAAATTACTCAGAACCCCCAAACATTATATATGTTTTTTTTTAGCAGACACCTCTAGGGAATAAAATGACGGTCGTTTAAACTTTTTATCTTGCACGGTATTTGCGCAATAATTTTTCAAACGCCTTTTTTGGGGAAAAAAATGGTTTCATGAATTAAAAAATAACAAAACAGTAAAGTTAGCCCAATTTTTTTGTAAAATATGAAAGCTTATGTTACACAGAGTAAAAAGATACCTAACATGTCACGCTTTAAAATTGTGCACGCTCATGGAACGGTGTCAAACTTCGGTACTTAAAAATCTCCATAGGCGACGCTTTGAAATTTTTTACAGGTTACCAGGTTAGAGTTACAGAGGAGGTCTAGTGCTAGAATTGTTGCACGCGGCGATATCTCACATATGTGGTTTGAACGGCGTTTACATATGACTTACGTGTGCGTTTACATATGACTTACGTGTGCTTCTGAGCGCGAGCTATTGGGGACGGGCGTTTTAAAAAAAAAAAAAAAATTATTTTTTTATTTTACTTATTTTTTTTTATTTTTCCTTTTTTCTTTACACTTTTTTTTTTGATCACTTTTATTCCTATTACAAGGAATGTAAACATCCCTTGTAATAGGAATGTGTGTGACAGGTCAATAAGACCCCACATCTCTCCTCCAGGCTAGAAAGAATGAGATCGTGAACATTTTTTCACTGATCTCATACTTACTAGCCGCAATGGCCTCCGACGGTCATAGAGATGACTGGTGACCATCTGGTCACCAGTCATCTCTATGCTCGTCATGTGACCCACCACCGGCGCCGGGCGATTCTCGCCGGGTCCCCGATGGCACGGGAGAGCCCGGAGAAGCACCTGGCTGGCGGCGGGAGGGGGGGGGGATATCCCCTCCCGCCACCTATAAGAACGATCAAGCGGCGGAACCGCCGCCATGATCATTCTTATGGTGCGCAGAATCGCCGGCTGAAAACAAGGAAAACAAGGATATCTGAATGATGCCTCTAGCTGCAGGCATATATAATGTTTGGGGGTTCTGAGTAATTTTCTAGCAAAAGAATGATGATTTGTACGTAGGAGAGAAGTGCCAGAATAGGCCCGGTATGGAAGTGGTATAAAAAGCCCTGTATGGAAAGGGTTAATAAAGGACTTTTTCAAGGTGTTTGTGTGTTTTTTTTTATTTTTTTTTACACTTTCTTCGTGAAATGGTAGGGGTACAATGTACGCCTTCCCAATTCACATAGGGGGGGCCCGGATCTGGGGGTCCCCTTTGTTAAGGGGGTCTTCCAGATTCCGATAAGCCCCCTGCCCGCAGACCCCCACAACCACCGGGCAAGGGTTGTGGGGATGAGGCCCTTGTCCCCATCAAAATGGGGACATCCTCCCCATGTTGAGGGCATGTGGCCTGGTAAGGTTCAGGAGGGGGGGGGGGCGCTCTCTCATCCCCCCCTCTTTTCCTGCGGCCTGCCAGGTTGCATGCTCGGATAAAGGGTCTGGTATGGATTTTTGGGGGGACTCCACGCCATTTTTTTTTATTTGGGGTGGAGTTCCCCTTAAAATTCATACCAGACCTGAAGGGCCTGGTATGGATATTTGGGGGAACTCCATGCATTCTTTTTTAAATTTGCGGCGGGGTTCCCCTTAATATCCATACCAGACCTGAAGGGCCTGGTAATTGAATTTGGGGGGACCCCAACGTTTTTTTTATTTTTTTTATCAATGACTTTTCTATGTATTGCCGGGAGCCGACAATTCATTATAGCCGCGAGTGAGTTTTAAATGACTTTTTTTCCTTCAGAAATTACACTTTGTGCAGGGACAGTTCTAAGCACGGGAAACAAGCGCTACTTTACGTGCATATTATACACACCTCCCAGGTACGAAATTTAAAGGAAAAGTTCACTTTTATTGTTTCACTTTAAGCATTATTAAAATCACTGCACCTGAAAAAACTGCAGTTTTTAAAACTTTTTTTTGTATTGATACATGTCCCCTGGGGCAGGACCCGGGTCCCGAACCCTTTTTAGGACAATAACTTGCATATTAGCCTTTATAATTAGCACTTTTGATTTCGAACGTTCGAGTCCATTGTATTTAATAGGGTTCTAAAGTTCACACGAACATTCTGGCTGTTCGCAGGTTCTGGTGCAAACCGAACAGGGGGGTGTTCGGCTCATCCCTAATAAGGATACATATTGTCATAAGGGCTACCCTAAACAGTTCTCCAAGGTGTGGTCTAAGTGGCTTCAGGATGACTCCACAGCTCAATTGTAGGATTTTTTTTTGCTTAGGGTGTTCTTCTATGTTTCATGCAGACTGAGATGAGGGGGAGAAACACATGAGGCCTAATCTGGCCTATACCTGGGGGGTATAGGCCTGTCTCAGTTCTTTCCTTAATGCGGTCAGAGTGAGCCACACACAAGGAGCAGTGGTTTGGGTTGGTTATTCCTTTTTTTTTTGTGTTTTCTACTGTTCTCTGATGTAACTGCCTATGGTGGATACTTGTGATCTGCACATTTTTTAGCCCCCGCGTGGGTGCATTTTTGTACCTATACCGTGAATTCAATAAACAGATAAAAATAAAATAATAATAATAACAATAAAAAATAAATAAAAATCAGGATAGCCATTACCATTTACCACCAAATGAATGTCCAATTTGTTCTGAAAAAAATAACAAGTTATAATCCACCTGGGTACACTAAGTAGTTGTGATGATATGTACAGTTTTACTAACACATGTCAAAGTTGCAAAACTTTGTTCAGATGTTAGGATTTGTTTTGTCCTCCGCCGTGAAGAAGTTAAATGGTGCAGTACTAACATATTTACTATTTAGATATTTATGCTTTCCTTTTGCCAATAGTCAAAGTTTGTGACTTTACTAACAACATTTTAATAAATTGGTGTAGATTGGATCTAAAATGAACTGTCAGGCTAGTTATTATTCGATTTGTTTCAACTGCCTGAATTGACGTAGACTGGCAGAGAACCATTTACTCATATTCTTGTAACCCCTTAAAAATCTCCAATTGTGGTTCTGTGAATTTCCTCCAGTTAAAAGTGGATGCACTGGAAGAAATATATTCTCTTCATTACCTTCAGTGCTTTTATTTTCTATTTAGTGCAAACCATTACAGCCTTTAATGTAAAACAAAAAAAAAAAACATTTCTCAGCAGCTTTTTACTTGCCTCAACACAAGCTCCTGATCTAAAATGCATTTTACTTTGCTAAACATACAGATTAAAGAAAAGCTTTCATTTAAATACAACAACTTATCAGCCACCAGTAGAGCGACTGGTGAGTTTTTAATGCTTAACACTTTATTACTATAAGGCCTCTTTCACACTGAGGCGCTTGAAACACTGCCAGTAAAACACTGAGCGCTTTTGAAGAGCTTTTCAGGCGCTTTTGAAGAGCTTTCAATTAATTTCAATGGAGAAGGGTGGTTTTTCACCGCTCTGTCAGCGCACTGCCCCAGTGTGAAAGCATTCATTGATTTTAATGGAAATAAGTCTTTGTAAGCTTTTCAGGCGCTTTTTTTTTAGCGTGAAAGCACCTGAAAAGCGCCTTAGTGTGAAAGTGGTCTAAGGGACATGCAATGTAAATTTGAACCAGACTATAGACACTAGTCTCAACTAGCTCTGTGGGATAGTGGAAATATGGACTCATCTGGGGCAGGTGGGGTTATTAGTTCTCTGTATACGTGACTTACATGCTCTGTAGGTATTGTAATTTACAAACTGATAACATAACCCAATGTGGTGTTGCTGATAGCCTCTTGAATAGCCTTGATAATGCTTAAACGTTTAAGAGTTTTATATATAAAACTAATTTAATTGTGAAAAAACTAAATCCATATGTATTCAAGTTTCTTTGTAGCCAAACATCATATACTTTTCATAGAAATGATTGGTGGAAATCTGTGTCTCAACTGAGAACTTGAAAAAGACATTGGGTTTTTGGATCAATGAAATTGATCATGTTCATCCTGACCAATCAATATGTTAGTTCAGCGAAGCTAAGCTCAATGAAACCTTGTAAAAGGGGGCGGGGAGGATTCTGCGATTACAACGCTTAATAAGGGAACACTTGATGCATTTCAGCAGTAAAGGTTTTCAGGCTGTCCTGATTACTTATGTATGAACTGATTTGCATTTAATGAGTGCATTTAAGAGACATACGGGTGTAATCTGCACGCTCTCCATTATCTGTGCTCAAGGGCACGTATTAAAACTGAGCAGAAAAGTGGTTATAGGTATGCAAATCAAATGCAGGGATATGTAAAATGAATTAATTGATGAAATGTTAATAGGAGTCAAGAGGGTAGGTAAAAAAAAAAATCAACACATTTTCCTAAATTAAATGATAAATATTCACTTATTGAGTATTTATATTACAGAGCTGCTCGTTTTTTGGAAACAAATGAAGGATAAATTGTATTGAAGGAGGTTTAAGTGATTTTGATGGGATACTAAGCAAATTTGGGAAAATTGCATGATGTTTTAGATTAAAGATTAGATACATATCACCCCTACTTAGGTTTGCTTTGGAGTCCATATGACTGTGTCTGATGCCCTCTGCACTTTACTAAGAACTTTCACTGGGTATAGCAAATCACACAGAAAATAGCCAACTAAAAAGGCCACTAAGGCCTCTTTCACACTGGGGCGGGGTGGTGCACTGGTGGTATAGCGGCGCTATTGTTAGCCCTGCTATACCGTTGTTTTTACCGCGATATTCGGCCACTAGCGGGGTGATTTTAACCTCCGCTAGCGGCCGAAAAAGGGTTAATGCCGCCGCGCATTGCCGGCGGTATTACCGCGGTTTCTCATTGCTTTCAATGGGAGCAGCGGTAAAGGAGCGGTAAACACACCGCTCCTTCAACGCTGCAAAGATGCGGCTAGCAGGACTTTTGGAGCGGTCCTGCTAGCGCACCGCTTCAGTGTGAAAGCCTTCGGGCTTTCACACTGAAGACTGCAGGGCACGATTTTTTCAGGCGGTATAGCAGCGCTATTTTTATCGCTAAACCGCCTGAAAAACGTGTCAGTGTGAAAGGGGCCTAAACTAGATTGTGTGTGGCTACGTCTCCTGGTGTTTGCCGAGCAAGGAATTCCTTGCAAGGAACGCACGCTATCGTCGCAAACCCGGAACACGCTGATGCTTGTTTTGCCTATTGTCTCGTGAGTGATACATGCTAACGGCGCAGTGTTGTTTGTACTGGCGGTACTTCACATGTACATTTTTCTCTCCTTTACCCTCGTCATGTTTTATTGCCCTCAACTTTGCTGAGATCTGTGGAATTACCTCTGGGTTCACCTCTGGAATCTGAATACCCTCAATCAGAACACTCCTGATACTGTAAAATCAATTGGGGGGCCACAAGAGGGGAGACCATCGATTTGGACACCTGCATTCACTAATATTCACTGTTATTGGAAGCACTTAGCACTTTATGGACAGCATTTAATATATTTGCATATATTGTATTATGTGGTAGCACATTAATTTTGGTTTGCACCAGTATCTTTAGAATTTGGTTGGCGACATCCATTTCTCATAATAGTTTATCACTTATATTTATATACCGTATATTTTTTTTGGTTTGCACTTTCAGCACACATTCCGCTAGTGCTGTTAATATTCAATTATCTATCTTTTGAGGTGTTAGTACCTTTTGCTACAGCAGCTGCGGTCTTATTATTAATTTTGTATATTCATTTATTCCATATAGCACGAGTTCTAGTTTGTTTGTGTAAGGAATTCCTTATGTTAGTCATTAGGTTGCACCTAAATCAGCATTCCTTCTATATATTTCTGAGCAATTAAAGCGGAGTTCCGCCTAATTTTTTTTTTTTAAAGTCAACAGCTACAAATACTGCAGTTGCTGACTTTTAAAATATGGACACTTACCTGTCCAGGGCGCCTGCGATGTCCTCACCCGAAGCCGATCTGTCCCTTGGCTCTTGGGTGCTGCCGCCGCCATCTTGGTCCCAGCTGTCTTCTGGGACCTGTGTGTCTCCCAGAAGACAGTGGGGGGACGGAGGAGGGGCCGGACATGGCATAGATAGCCGCGGATACTGTGGTTATCTATGTCCGGAAGTGGGAGCAAATGCCTGCATTATACAGGCATCTGCTCCCTCTCCCCCTGAAAGGTGCCAAATGTGACACCGGAGGGAAGGATCCGAAAAGCGGAAGTGCCATTTTAGGGTCAAACTCCGCTTTAATATGTACTGATACATACTAGTTATTGGTGCTTTTGCTATATATTAGCCACTGAATTCCATGCACTGCTGCACACCCTCTCTCAGGTATAAATTCAAATAAACCAATCACAGACTTGAAATCTTTGCTTTGCAAAATCTATAGAATGCTTTTTTTTTTTATAAATATGCAGATGCAATATGCAAAGAAACTGTTTCTTTATGAGTCTACCATATTTCTCTGCACAGCAGGCTTCAGACTAATAGGGAGTGGCACCACTTTGAGCCACTGCAATATAATGCATTGCATAGTGCTGCCAGTCTAACACTGGGATCTTGCTGACGGAAGAGCAGAATTAACAGAATTGCGATCTCGTTCAGATTGTAAGGTCCTTTATTGCTTAAGGAGGAGTTCCAGGCTCCTTCAAAACAAATACTGTAGTTGTCGACTTTTATATTAGGGCACTTACCTGTCCAGGAATCCAGCAGTGTCCTCACCCGAGCTGATTTTTTCAATCAGCAATCGGGTGCTGGTGACTAAGGGAAACCGGAAGTGAAGCCTTGCGGGGGAGGGGGGCGATATTCCGCCTTTGTGCACCACGGCAAACTGAGCCGTAAATGGGAGCGAGTACATGTCACAACCAGTTACCCTGGTGAAGCTTCCCCTTTTGGGTGGAGCTCCACTTTAATGAGTAGGCTAGGAAAAATTCAGTGGCAAAGCTGCATTGCTTAGCTATAATTCAGAAAAGTAAGGTTCTAAATATGCTCTACAACGGGCAGCAGTGTCTGGACAGGATTACAAATGTTGTGGCAGGTAGTAGGTGCTATCTGAATAACCCTTGCTGCCAGTGCATGCTTAATACTATACAGTATATAAGGTCTCATTTTGAATTCTGATTGTTATACTAATAAAGGAGAGCACTCACTATTCAGTTTCTGCTGGAATTTATTATTTTCATTGTTGGCACTGTGTTATGATTAGATCATGGGCATTTTCTTATGCCAGATGCAGGTGTTGTAAATTTTGAAAACTACTAATAAAATTGGACGTTTCTTTCATATTCTATCATATCGTCATAACTTTTTAGTGAGTTTTAGGCCCCTTGCACACGGAAGTCATAATTTACTGATGTTTACTCAGGAACTTGTGAAGCCCATGTGCAAGGGGTCAAAAACTGTGTGCAAAGACCTGGGTAATGTTGGTTATAGGTGAGTGAAGGTGCGTAAACGTAATCGTAAAATTCTTCCTCATTGCCAGTATTGTAATATACTAATTTATACTCTCGCAAACATGCTTATAGACGAGTAAACACATGTATGTGAGTAAATATTGCACTCAAATGAAAAATGTTCTAGTTTCTATCCTGATGATGTTCCGGTAGCGGAACAAAACATATGTCAATCGACCAGACCTAGCAACAAACGGTTTCTTTCCTCATCCCCGCAGCACCGCACACCTTGGTTATAAGTTGGACATGGGGATCTTAAAACAACCATGGTGACCTGCAATCAGTCCAATGCTGTGGAAATTCATCATCATCATCTCTCCACTGTTTGGCTACAACTCTGATCTAGAACTCTGATCTACCCTGCTGTAACTTTGAAAGGCTTTCTAAAGCCTCGTACACACGGTCGGACTTCAAAAAAACTTTTCCGTGGATTTTTGTCCGAAGGGAGTTGGCCGGGAACACCTATAGCATACACACGGCAGGACTTTTCTGCAAACTTTCCCAAAACTTTCCCAATATCACGTGTTTTTTCTGCTCTTTTATGCTCTTTACCGCCACCTTTTGGTCAACTTCTGCTATTGTTGGTTGATTTTAAAATTGGTTCTGGGCATGCATGTTTGTACTTCGGACAAAAGTCTGATGGATTTCTGGACGCACGATAGGACTTTGCACCGTAGGACTTTTGTTGCTGAAAAGTTTGTCCATTTGCAGAGTGAACTTTTGTCCGATGAAAAACTAAAAAGTTTGTCAGATGGAGCGTACACACGGTAGGATTTTTTTGAAAACTTGCTCAAGTTTGTTGTCAAAAAGTCCTACCTTGTGTACGAGGCTTATGACTATTATGCTGGACTTGCTAGCCATATCCACTTTCTGTGATGGGAGTATGTCCTAATACAGCAGTCTGTCCATCTGGCACCTACAGCCGCACTGCATCAGCTGTTTAAAATCACAACACTGCACTGTTATTGCTATCTAACAAGCAGACCAAGACTTTGGACCTCCAACTCCAATTCATATCTTGCCCTTGTCAGGGGAACTGTGAATACCCCTTGCAACTGCAAGAGGAGCCAGCTGTACTGCATTAGCTGATTCAAACACACAGCACTGTGCTGATACTGCAATCCAGCCAGTAGAAACACAATCCTGGGACTGGAGGACTCCAATTCACATCTAGCCCTTATCGGAGGAAGCGGCACTGTGAGTACTACATCAATTGCAGACCGATAATATCGTCAGAAACGTTTGAGGTACCCAGTGTGCTGGAGCCCAGCTGTGTACTGGCCGGATTGGATGCTTTTTAGCATCTTTAATATACAAATATTTCACTCACTGTGAGTTTTCAGCTTCAGCTTTTCAGTGACTGTGTGACTTGAAGTACTATGCCTTAATGACTGAATATCAGTGTTGATTAAGCCAATGTGTGGACTGAGCCACCCAAACAGCAGTGTGTAGATTTCTGATAGCTCCATAATGGCATAATTTATGCCCTGGACTTCCATTGATATCCATATTTTTGGGAAGGTCTACATTGCTCATATAGGAATAATCATACACATTGTGGACTTCCTTTCACCTGGAAAACTCAGTATGGAGGTGTTCATCATATTTGCCCATTGAGGTTCAGGGCATAGAGCTCTTAGCGACCCGTTCATAGGGGTACATAGTTCTGGTCCCATAATCCAGCTGACCTCTTGGTTTAGTGCAGGTAAATCACACACAGGGGCAACATCCGGGGAGTCTGTTCCGCGGTTGTGGTCTCAGCCGTGATGTTCCAGCTCCCAGGGGAGATTTTAGGTAGGATCACTGGGGGTTAGGTATTAGTGAAGGTGGGCTCATATTTTTGGGGGTACTGTCTCAGAGGCGGGATGAGTCCTGTAATCTAGAAGGGTACGGCAATATTGAGGGACACTGCACTTTATTGGAGACAGCCATAATGCACCACATGCACATTGCTATGCTGTTTCTTTAATAAATTAATTGTGAGAGTACACCTGTGGGTGTTCACGTTTTTCTTTTTTCTTTTCTGAATAATATGCATTGTGAATACACCCTGCCCAAATGATGGGTGGCACTCCAATCTAAACAATATCAGACTCCCAGTCAAATTTGTATTTTATTTTTCTAATGTTGAGTATAGATGAGTATAATTCTTCTTCATTGCCAGTATTGTAATATACTCATTTATACTCTCGCAAAAACATACTTATAGGCGATTAAACACGTGTATGTGAGTAAATTACTGCACTCAAATGAAAATGTTTCTATTTTTGTCTTACTGCTCTGTACTAATTGCTATATTATTGATCTTTATTTAGCTATGTGCAATGTCCCATTGACAACAATGCATCTCATTTTAGATCGGTAAACAACTCTGCATTTTTTACTCCCGTGTGCAAGAGGCCTTAAAGTGGTGAAAAAGTAGGACATCTATTCTGCATCTGAGTGATTTCCAATGGCTAGGATCTCCCTTGAGCCTTTGCTTCATTTGATTTTGGTCCAGTCCCTTAGCTTTAAGTGATCATCCCTATGGGACACTCAACAAGGTTCAGTGTAAATATGATATAAAAATACTGTCAATATTTATAGCAATGTTCTCATTAATCCAGGTCATGGTAGAGTTAGTGGTACATAATCACATTCAGCTGGACTTGTTCTGTAATATTAAAGATGGTTTGGAGCTTTCCCAAGCCAACGTATTTAACATTACAGAACAATTCCCGTCAAATGTGACTTCTACTAGCTATACTGGGAATATTCTATTTCCATTTAAATTAAATATTTATTTGGGCTCAGTGTGTTGTGTAATTTAAAAATTCAGAACTGCTGGGAACTCTGCTGTCTATTCAAGCATGTTTCACTTGGGATTAGTCTTATGTCAGGGATACAGAGAACAATAATTTGTTCAGTACAACCATACATCCATTATTTGCTCTTTCGCTAAACACATACAAACTCTGTATACACTCAGTGATCTACTCTATTGAGCTTAAAGCATAACTTCAACAATTTTTTGGGTTTGAATAGCGTGGAAAAGAGATAAAGTGTATGTATAGACATTTTCTGTTTTGGATAGAGTACAAAAGGGTTTAACCACCTGGGCTCAGTAATTGGTGCCTGAGGATGGCTGTTACAGCAGCATAAGCTCTGGCCCAGACTAACCTTAACTACTCCCAGGATTCCAATATATGAACAGAGCAATGGAGGAGCACAATAAAAACAAAGAGAGAATGGGCTATCAAGCCAACGTATTTCTTTTATTTTTAAAAGACACTTCACCTTACCAATGTCATTGTGGGGGGGGGGGGAGGGTGGATTTACTAAAACTGGTGCACATAGAATATGATGCAGCTGAGCATAGTAACCAGCTTCTAGGTTTTATTGAATAAGCTGAAGCTAGAAGCCAATTTGTTGCAATTCAGAGCTGCCCCAGATTCCGTGCACGCACCAGGTTTAGTAAATCTTCCCCTATCTCTGCGAAGGGCATCCAGCAATTTCCTTTTACTCACATTATCTGTGCTCCTTCACAGCCAGCGCTGAAATTAGCTGTTTTGCCAATAAAGGGGTGGGTTGATATTACTACCCCTGTTGTGTGACAGACCCCAAGCTTAGCAATGGGCTTCTAGGCCAGGGCACCATCAGAAAGGAGTAGGTCATATGCTCCTCCATAACTGGAGGTGTTGGGTATTCTTGCTGCAAGGGAAGTGAATAGAGGTTTTGCGGGATGCCTTTTGCAAAAAAAAAAATCCTGTGCCTCTTTAAATGGACAAACTACAGGTGCACTTAAATACACATTGAAGTGTGCTTAAAGCATGCTAACTTGGCCTTACAATTAACATGATCACCTAGCATGCCTAGTGATAGCACAGCACCCAGTTTGTACATGCCTTAATCTGGAATTCCAGGCTATACCTAACTAATCTTAAAGATGTCCCCTCTCCAAACCCTAACACCCAATCTGTCTAACCTGTGTAAGAAAGATCTGTATAGTTTGTTGTTTTCTGGTCTGGTCATGTAATCTTCCCTGTGTCAGCCAGCTCGGGTGATAGGCTTACTTGGCCTTGCCCGTGCTCCCTCTTCTACCTTGAAGCCTCTGCTGGCTGACATCGGGGAGCCGGATCACGTGCCTGGCCTGGAGTGGACTGAAACTAGGTAAGTATACAGATCTTTCTTACACAGATTAGTTAGTATTGGTGTTTGGAGGGGGAGGGAGCATTTTATGTTAGACTAGTTAGGTATATCCTAGGATTCTACTTTAAGTCCTAATCTTGGACATTACTTCTCAGCATACTACTGAAATTATCTTAGTCACAGCCAACCCCCTCTTGGTGACCTTGTAGATGGCATACATCATGCTCCAGTGGCTACTGCTCTGATCAAGCTGGGAATGACATGATAGCAACAGAAACCTTCACATTCTTAATCTCACTGCTTGAAAACATTTAAAGCTTTGAGGTCACACTCTGCATGTGACAATCTCTGAAGCTGCTGTTCCATACATTCCCTGCATGGTAAAACCCTGCTGCAAATACAAAGATTACAGGCTATCCACTGGTCCCAGTTACAGATCTAATGATGCATTCAATGTCTAGATTCTATTTGATAATAGTAATACTTTGTCACAAGCCAAACCTTTCAAACCTATGCAATTTAGCTTTTACCAATAGAAATAGTATTTATTTTCTGTAATTGTATAGTACAGTATATTACATCACTTTACAGATTACATAAAACCAGATCAGTATTCATTTGTACTCTTTATGTATTGAGGTTTGATAAGACTTGATTTTTGTTTTTTACGCAAGGCAAGTATGCTTCTTTGGAATTCACGTCATTCTTTTTCTTCATTTATTATACTAGAAATCAAAGCAATGCTCGCATGTTCACTGGCTTTGTATAAGATGGGCACGTCTACATGTAACTATGATTGTTGCTCTTTCCCTGGCTCCTTGATTTTGATGGTAATGTCTCTTTGTGAGAATGCCTGGTACATTAGAGCACAGAAAACCTCTTATTCCTCATAAACCTCTTCCCTCTGGAGCACTCATCTTGATGATTTTCTTGCCTTCAGCAACAGATGCTTGACATTGACTATTGTACAGTAATCCCACTCCACTCTTGTCTCATGGCGGTGAATTCTGATGACTTTTCCCTGACCTGTCTAGATGTCTTTCTGAATAGTTCTATGTTTTCCGTTATGCTGATTCATCTGTTAATCTCTTTGTTGTCAGACTGTGACACATAGGAGAGTTAGAACAATAAAAGTGGTGCTTATTTGAAAAAGCTTGTTTTGGAACATTAAAGAAGTACTTTCAAAGTCACTATATATCTAAAGATATATTCATCTGAGTTATACATATGAACTTAAAGTGTAACTCCACTTTTGTTGAGAAAAAACCATTCCCCTCTGGGTGATCTATGTACATTGCAAGGATTATAACAACCTTTGTTGCAGATTCCTACCTTTTTGTTATACTGAAGAAATCCACGTGTGTTTGTCTGTGCCTCTGGGCTGAGTGGGTATAAAGGGAGTGGTTTCATAATTATCAGTCAGTGAGGAAATCTGCTGGGCCTGCATCCCTTTAGACGTGTTCCTATTGGAAATTACATTTTTGTTGCAGGGGATGCCTGAAATCTTACTTGTATCTTAGGCAGACTTCTGGGAAAATCAGTGAGCCAATCACACAAGCAGGAAATTATGTTTCTGGGGAGTGGTCAGTACATATTCTGTGTACAGAACAACTCCATGTAGCCATATTGCATTGCTTTTATAGAAAATTACAGCGGCTTCAGATTAAAAAAGAAAGGTAATTTTTAGTAACATTCAATTACAGTATGACTTCTAGCACAATTGTACACGCTATATTCTTTTTTCTTTATTTGCTATTTTTTTCCCCCACGAAAGTGGAGTTACTCTTTAAGTATACTTTTTTTAACTGTGGTAACGTTGAAAATACCTTTTTCTAAAAGCATACATATGTAAGGAGGGGGAAGGTGAAGAAAACTGCATTGTTTCTTGTAGTTATGTTAATTTATTATTGTTTTTGATTAGAGGTCGACCGATATATCGGCCGGCCGATATATTGGCCGTTTTTTGGCACTTTTTAATTAATTGGCATCGGCCGATTATTCTGAAAACAAAAGCCGATTTAAAAAACTACAGCGCATCTCTTGTTAACCACTTGACCACTGGGCACTTAAACCCCCTTAATAACCAGACCAATTTTCAGCTTTCGGTGCTCTCACATTTTGAATGACAATTACTCAGTCATACAACACTGTACCCATATGAAATTTTTGTCCTTTTTTTCACACAAATAGAGCTTTCTTTTGGTGGTATTTAATCACTGTTGGGTTTTTTATTTTTTGCGCTATAAGAGAAAAAAGACTGAAAATTTTGTAAAAAAATGATTTTTTTTTCGTTTCTGTTATAAAATTTTGCAAATTACTATTTTTTCTTCATAAATTTTGGCCAAAATTTATACTGCTACATATCTTTGGTAAAAATAAGTACAAATTGGTGTATATTATTTGGTCTTTGTGAAAGTTATAGAGTCCACAAGCTATGGTGCCAATATCTGAAAATTGATCACACCTGAAGTACTGACGGCCTATCTCAATTCTTGAGACCCTAACATGCCAGAAAAGTACAAATACCCCCCAAATGACCCCTTTTTGGAAAGAAGACATTCCAAGGTATTCAGAAAGAGGCATTGTGAGTTTTTTGAAGTTGTCATTTTTTCCCACAATTCTTTGCAAAATCAAGATTTTTTTTTTCTCTTTTTTTTTTTCACAAAATTGTCATATTAGCAGGTTATTTCTCACACACAGCATATGCATTCCACAAATTACACCCCAAAACACATTCTGCTATTACTCCCGAGTATGGCGATACCACATGTGTGAGACTTTTACACAGCGTGGCCACATACAGAGGCCCAACATGCAGGGAGCACCTTCAGGCGTTCTGGAGCACCAAGGCCAATTCTGACATTTCTCTCCTACATGTAAAAATCATCATTTATTTGCTAGAAAATTACATAGAACCCCAAAACATTATATATGTTTTTTTAGCAAAGACCTTAGAGAATATAATGGTGGTTGTTGCAACTTTTTATCTCGCACGATATTTGCGCAGCAATTTTTTTAACGCGTTTTTTACGGAAAAAAATGTTTTGTGCTTAAAAAAAAAAAAAAAAACAGTAAAGTTAGCCCAATGTTTTTGCATAATGTGAAAGATGAAGTTACGCCGAGTAAATAGATACCTAACATGTCGCCCTTAAAAATTGCACACACTCGTGGAATGGCGCCAAACTTTGCTACTTAAAAAATCCCCATAGGCGACGCTTTAAATATTTTTACTGGTTACATGTTTTGAGTTACAGAGGGGGTCTAGGGCCAAAATGATTGCTCTCGCTCTAACGTTCGCAGAGATACCTCACATGTGTGGTTTGAAAACCGTTTTCATATGTGGGCGGGACTTACGTATGCGTTCGCTTCTGTATGCGAGCTCACGGGGACAGGGGCGCTTTAAAAAAAAATAAAAAATTTATTCTTCATTTTACTTTATTTATTTTAGTTTGACATGTTTTTCCGCCCTAAACATTTTTTTGATCACTTTTATACCTATTACAAGGAACGTAAACATCCCTTGTAATAGGAAGATGGCATGACAGGTCCTCTTTACAGTGAGATATGAGGGGGGGGGGTGTCAATAAGACCCCACATCTCACCTCTAGGCTGGGAAGCCTGAAAAAAATACAAAAAAAAAAAACAACAATCCTGGCTTTGATCGTAGCGGTGAGTCGGTAGAAGCACCGGAGGGCGGCGGGGGGGGGGGGGGACATCCCCTCTTGCCTCCCGTAAGAATGATCAAGCGGCGGAACAGCCGCTATGATTGTTCTTATGGTGTAGGGAATCGCCGGCTGAAAAAGCCGATATCTGAATGATGCCTGTAGCTGCAGGCATCATTCAGATATCCCCGCACAAAGTCAAGGACGTCATATGACGGCCGGAGGGCGGGAAGTGGTTATTGCGGAGTATTGCCGGGCATTGCGGAGTATTGCCGGGCATTGCGGAGTATTGCAGGGCATTGCGGAGTATGGCAGGGTATTGCACGGGTATTGCACAGGGTATTGTGGAGGGTATTGCACAGGGTATTGTGGAGGGTATTGCAGAGTATTGTGCAGGGTATTGCAGAGTATTGTGCAGGGTATTGCAGAGTATTGTGCAGGGTATTGCAGAGTATTGTGCAGGGTATTGCAGAGTATTTTGCAGAGTATTGCGCAGGGTATTGCAGAGTATTTTGCAGGGTATTGCAGAGTATTTTGCAGGGTATTGCAGAGTATTTTGCAGGGTATTGCAGAGTATTTCGCAGGGTATTGCAGAGTATTGCACCAGGGTATTGCAGAGTATTGCACCAGGGTATTGCAGAGTATTGCACCAGGGTATTGCAGAGTATTGCACCAGGGTATTGCAGAGTATTGGCAGGGTATTTTGCAGAGTATTGGCAGGGTATAGCACAGGGATGGCTGAGCAGGGATGGATGGATGGATGGATCTGTGACTGCAATTGTCACAGATCCAGCCCACGGTGCTGCTGCTGCCATCCGCTCCCTCCCCCTCCCCTCTCACACTGTACCGATCGGTACAGAGAGGGGAGGGAGGAACCGGCGTCATCAAATGACGCCGGTCTGTTTACAAGTGATTGCTCCGTCATTTGACGGAGCGATCACGTGGTAAACGGCCGCTATCAGCGGCGATTTACCGCGATTCGTGATCCGCCGGGTCCTCTGGACCCGGCGGTCACGGAGTTTCCCGTGTGCGCGCCCCAGGGGGCGCGCGGGAGCGCGATTCTGGGAGGACGTTATATAACGTCCTCCCAGAGTTAAGCAACCACCCTGCCGCCGTTATTTGTCGGCAGGTGGTTGTTAAGTGGTTAAAAAAAAAAAAAACTTCAGCGCAACTTGCAAATAACTTCTTTCATAGAAGTCAATACAAGTTGCCTGAAGTTTCCCGTGGAGCGACTTGTCTCTGGGCAGCCTGCCAAGTGAGAGAAAAGAATACAATGTTTATTCTTATCAATGAACTGAACTCCTGTGTAGAAGTTCTCAGTTTAACCATTTAAAGACTAAATCTTTTCTGACACTTGTTGCTTACAAGTAAAAATCCTGTATTTTCTGCTAGAAAATCACTTAGAACCCCCAAACATTATATATATATTTTTTTTAGCAGAGATCCTAGGGAATAAAATAGCAGTTGTTGCAATATTTTATGTCACACGGTATTTGCGCAGCGGTCTTTCAAACGCAATTTTTTGGGAAAAAATACACTTTAATGAATGTTAAATAAAACTAAACTGTAAAGTTTGCCCGGTTTTTTTTATTTTTATTTTTCGTCAAAGTTTTGATTACCTGTTTTTGTGCCTACTTCCTAATTCCCTTACCGAAGATGGCGGCGGCAGCACCCGAGAGCCGAGAGATAAATCGGCTTCGGGTGCCGACATCGCGGGCGCCCAGGACAGGTAAGTGTCCATATATTAAAAGTCAGCAGCTGCAGTATTTGTAGCTGCTGACTTTTAATATTTTTTTTTTTGGCGGAACTCCGCTGCTTTCACACTGGAGCGGGCAGGCGTTGATGGTAAAACGCAGCTAGTTTTAGCGGCGCTTTACCATCATTTTAGTGGCGATATTCGGCTGCTAGCGGTGGCGCTTAGAACCCAGCGGCCGATGAAGAGGTTAAATGCGCCCGTGTAGCACCGCTGCAGAAGCACTTTGCAGGCGCTTCGGCAGCAGTGCCCATTCATTTCAATGGGCAGGAGTGGTGGAGGTGCGGTATACACCGCTCCAAAGACGCTGCTTGCAGAACTTTTTTTTTTTTCCTGCCAGCGCACCGTGTCAGTGTGAAAGCACTCAGGCTTTCACACTGAGACTGCAGGGGAGCCATTTTGCAGCCATTTTTACAGGTGCTATTTTTAGCCCAAAAGTGCCTGAAAAGCGCCCCAGTGTGAAAGGGGTCCAACTGTTAGTTATTTTTCCCCCTTCATCTCATAAAATCTAAAAAAATTGGCCTAACATATCGGCCCCAAAAAATCGGCATCATATATCGGCCATCTCTAAATATCGGCATCGGCATCGGCCAGAGAAAAACCCATATCGGTCAACCTCTATTTTTGATGTATCATAAGGTATAGACTGTGCTGGTTAGGCTGTGCCTGAGGCCCTGCAGCTGCAGAGCTAGGTGCTCCAACAGTTATGAAAGGTGATGGAAAATTCTAAAGGACAAGAAAATAATGGTAGTAGACAGGGGCTGAACGTGTATAGTCAGAGAAAAGGATATAAATAAAGACAAAGAGAGTGAAGCCTTGTCCACGTGGGCTTCTAAAGGAGACAATTGACATTCACACCCAGTGATGGCTAAGGCCCTCCAAAGTGACACGTTAAGAACAGACACAACAAAAAGTAAACTTCATACCTAGCCAAAAGTTTATTTTTTTTAGATTTGAATACAGAGAGGATTTAAATTGTAATTGCTGCCTGTGTCCCCACTAGGTAAACTTGCACTATTACCGTATTTTTCGGACTATAAGACGCACTTTTTCCCCCCAGAAATATGGGGGAAAATGTCCCTGCGTCTTATAGTGCGAATATATGACAGGCCCCGCCCCCACGCTGCCCCTGCAACCGCTCCATGCCGCCGCTGGAACCGCCCCCCACCGCCACTGGCACTGCCCCCCGCCACAGCTCGCATCTCCCCTCACCGCCGCTGGAACCTCCCCCGCTGTCGCTGACACCACCCCCTGCCACCGCTCCATGACGCCACTGGAACCACCCCATGCCGCCGCTGGCACCGCCCCCTGCCGCCCCTGCCACCGCTCGCATCACCCCCCACCACCACCACCAGAAGAGAGGCAGGAGAGCGGGGGACAGACTTCCAAACCCCCCGTGGGCGCCGAGCAATCCTCCGGCTGGTTCCTCACAGAGCATTCGGCCGCTCGGGCTGCTCTGTCTTCTGTTAGGTGGAAGAGGTAAGGCTGCATTTGTGGCAACGTTCACTGCATTTCTATGGCATGGTCACTCATGGTCACTCTGCATTTACTATGGCATGGTCACTCATGGTCACTCTGCATTTACTATGGCATGGTCACTCATGGTCACTCTGCATTTACTATGGCATGGTCACTCATGGTCACTTTGCATTTACTATGGCATGGTCACTCATGGTCACTCTGCATTTCTATGGCATGGTCACTCTGCATTTACTATGGCATGGTCACTCATGGTCACTCTGCATTTACTATGGCATGGTCACTCATGGTCACTCTGCATTTCTATGGCATGGTTACTCTGCATTTCTATGGCATGGTCACTCTGCATTTCTATGGCATAGTCACTCTGCATTTACTATGGCATGGTCACTCTGCGTTTACTATGGCATGGTCACTCTGCGTTTACTATGGCAATGGTCACGCTGCGTTTACTATGGCATGGCCATTCTGCGTTTACTATGGCAATGGTCACTCTGCATTTACTATGGCAATGGTCACTCTGCATTTACTATGGCATGGTCACTCTGCATTTACTATGGCATGGTCACTCTGCATTTACTATGGCAATGGTCACTCTGCATTTACTATGGCATGGTCACTCTGCATTTACTATGGCAATGGTTAGGCTGCATTTCATGGGCACTGGAAAATATTTTAGTACACCATTTGGTTCAGAATATTTTTTTTCTTGTTTTCCTCCTCTAAAACCTAGGTGCGTCTTATGGTCAGGTGCGTCTTATGGTGCGAAAAATACGGTAGTTCTGGTGACCATTGTCATCAAGACATAAATAATAGACATGTGCACACTGAAATATTTTGTTTCTGAATTTTGGTTTCGTCCAAAAAATAAATTTATTTAGTTACTCCCAAATATCATTTTTATTTATTTTGTTTCGTTAAAAAATGCATTCGCTCGAAAATCCGAATTAGGGTTGAATCTGTCAATTGAAGGCTGTCAATTGAAGGCTTATGGTGTCTGTCGAATGTAATAAGAAGATTCGAAGCAGCTAAACTTTACGACGCCGCAATCGTACTTTTCCGGTCTAATGCTCCGCCCACAAGCTATAGTAGAATTCTAATGTTGTATGACTAGTAATAATTATATTTATTAATTATTATTACTAGTCAACCAACATTAGAATTCTTCTATAGTCTATGGGCGGAGCATTTGACCATAAATGTCCGCTCGCGGCAATTGTATGTTATTAGCTGCTTCGTTGAATCTTCATGTCTCTATAATGTTGAATCTTTTCTCTCTATGTCGAATAATCTTGGACAAATAGAATTAGGTTAGGCACATTCGACCGCAGATTCGATAGACCCAGTTTTCTATTGTCACTGTCATGTCGAATCTTCTATCTATATCGAACTGTTGTCGAAACTAAATGAAAACAAAGCATTTTTATGTCTGATCTTTCGGATTTCGGATTGTTCGCGTTCGTTATCGTTTGTTAAAATGAACGCGAAAATCCCCGAAATTCGGACGAAAATGCATTCGGACGAAAACGAATGCACATGTCTAGAAATTTATGGAACATCCAAAAATTTAAAAACCAGGACAAGAGTAGAGTGCTACTATGTAACAGGACTATTATGTAACAGGACTATTATGTCTTGTGCCATCTAATCTATGTAAAGGCAAATGGTAAAAAAAAAAAATTGTTTATATAGGGAGAGGTTTTGACATAGAGGTTTATTCAACTGTGCAATACACTATAAATATCACAAGCATCCATATGTAATTTAAGCTTTTATGCCTTTTTTTTGTAACTTGTTCAATGTTATTTTCTAGCACTTATAAGATCCCATCTATATGATTATTCTTGTTCTTTGTTAACAAGGGTGCTGTGATCACCCATCAATCCAGCAAATATATGTGTAAATTATACATTTCTACAGTTTCATACCTTTCTTTACCTGTTATGGGCTGAGCCATCATTTAGAATAGTTCTGCAAATGTACTTCCCAATTTCATTATCAAACATTAGTGTCATCACAGTGGAAGCCTGCACAAGATTACTATTTTAAAGGCCTCATTAAGTACACACATCGGCCTTCTTCGTTGAAGACAGTTTGATTTTTAAACCATAAGAGCATTAAGTTATCCTCTCCGTTAAATGTTGCGCTCACTATAAAATGGGCTCTGAATAGGTTTTGTAAAAGCTTTGTTAGTGTGCAGAATATGTTCAAAATTATACCAAAGACTGCTTATATGTACACCTAAATATAGCTGCTTCCGAAAACAGTTAGATATATACTGTATGTATAGTCATGCTGTTATTGTAGCAAGGTTTAGCTTATCTTTAGCGTGAAATCCCATCTGTTATCTCAAACATATGTGACCGGAGTGCATACCTCCCACATTTTTACTTTGTGTATTCCCTTTGATCCCAAGCGGTAGATAGGCATGGATTTCAAACCATTTTGTTACACCCATCACAAAGTTATAAATTACTTAAAAGTTGGATGATTATTATCACAGACAGGGAGAGATGAAGGAGAAAAAAAAGTCCAAATTCTCAGGAGAATACACACATGAGCTGCCACCACTCAGAAATGACCAGTTTGTAAAAGGTAGACATTGCTGAAAAATCTAAAAGGAAAGTTCAACTCCCCATCAGATAATAGGTTAATAGCGCTAGTTTTTGCAAGCACACACATATCACTTTCATATAAGCTTACTATATTCCTTTGGATTATAATATAATTAAGAGAAATCAAGAAAAAGGTATTCATTTTTTATTTGATATCCTAAAAAAGTGGGAAGTACATATATGCAAAAAAAATAAAAATTACTAGGAATAAAAATACAGAATGATTGCCTAAGTATTCTGATCCAAAGGCTAGTATAGAAACATGTGTTGCATACCGGACCCCAAGAACTTTAGACATTTATTGAATTTAAGCCTCTTGTGGATTGACCACTGTATATAAGTGGTGGATTGGCCATTGTATATAACAGGCAGGCCTGCCACCCTATTGTTTTTGAATTTGTTTTATTGAATTTGGGTGAAACATATCTCATTTGTGACACTATCAAAATTTTAAGTGACAGCACACTTTCCTTTGCATTTATTACCTCTAGGAAGTAGCCTGCAGGCTGGAAGGGCCATCTGTATCCCATTTCAACTTTCAAGGGGTTCACTTGGGGTAATTTATATTACTACTGCAGCAACAGACACCGTTTTATCTGAAATAATAGATCAGGGAAGATTCTCTACTCAGAGAACATAACTACAATGGATAAATAGGTCTAAACCTTGGAAGGACTAGGGATGAGCCGAACACCCCCCCCCTCCCCTGGGTTCGGTTCGCACCAGAACCTGCGAACGGACCGAAAGTTCGCGCAAACTATCGAACCCCCATTAAAGTCTATGGGACTCGAACGTTCGGAATCAAAAGTGCTAATTTTAAAGGCTAATATGCAAGTTGCAAAAAATTGGGGAAACTCCCGCGCTGCCCTAACGTGAAAAGGATAGGTGAACCTATAACCTTGACAGAAACAAGGGGGGAGGGGGCACTGCTGCCAGACACCTGTGAATCCAATTCCGGAAAACTCAAACAAATCTAAAACAGTGATGGTGTCAGCACTGTGTTTAAACAAAGAAAGTGGGAAAGCTGGGAACAGTGTGACTGATAACACACTGGACCTAAATGATATTGTGACCTTGTATAAAATACTTAATAAACTCAAAATACAATCATGTGAATCAACGTGAACGTGTAGCCATATCCAAATTGTCCAATCGTGATAAATCCAAAGGAAAATGTGCTAATAGATACAATATATATATATAATTGAAAGGTCCAAGTAAATCCAGTTAGACCATGCAGTCCAAAAATATATTACAAGTGATTCCCATCACCAAAAAGAAAAAGAGTGAAAAAGTATATATAAAACACACATTAATTCAGTGCTCAAAAACTTGATTCCTCTTCAGTGCTCCACCTCTGTGCCTGTAAGCAGCTTACCTTGTTGTTAATTAAGCTTAGCATAGCCAGGTCACAGGTTAATTCCAAACTGGTGGGCAGTAGCTTGGATGATTTTTGTTGCTGTAATCCTGCCAAGTATCATATATAAAATCAAAGGAGATGGATCATAGTATAATACCGCCAGTATTCGGAGATACACACACACGCCAGACAGGTACTCACTTCACATCTAAAGAATATGGACGCATCTCCACGAGCACTGAACTCGTCGTCCCTCTAGTTATCTGTAGCTTTGTGTGGATCCCAGTATAGTGGTGTCTCGGATGAGCAGCGTATTCAATGGAATAGAAAATATATGGCAACCATAGCGTGATCCCGTACCATAAGATTTTATTAAAAATAAACAATAAAAATGTAACACTCACATGAATTTTAAAAAACAGCTGCAGGGTATCCTACGAGCGCCTCGCTTGTCTACCTGCTCGGGTCCTGGTCTGTCAGCAAACCTCCAATCCCTACGCGTATCGTCACGTATCACGTGACTTCATCAGGGGATACTAGAGTGAAAGGCTGCTGGCACTATATAGTCTGCTAATTGGGCGTTCGGCGGACATACGGCCGCCATTTTATTGTAGTCCTATTATGTAAACAAACTGGCGCCATTTTCCCAGGGTCATTCCGGAGTGTTTTTAGCATGTTGTTAAAATACCAAGAGCATACAGATAAACAGACAGATACCATTTTGTCTGGGCTGATGCTTGTCAGTCTGACAAAAGTATCGAAATTTCCGTCCTGTTTATTACACTGGCTATATACGCCGGGCTAGACACACCCGCCGCAAGACAGTGTGTCCCGCATCCGGCTTCAGTGGCCAAACCACCAGATGCAAGCAGGACAAGGGAAAGGTTTTGATACAAATCCTGTCACCGCTCACATTCATCACTCCCAATATTGCCCGAATCATAGGTTGGTCAACCCCAAATCCAGGCTGCAACCAAGCAACATAATAGCAAGGAGTGGCGTGAGAAACGGCAGGATAAACAGCTCATTGGCATAAAACCAGAGACAGAAGAAAGGGGGAAGGGGGGGGGAGGGGGATGGTGGGAATGGTGGCATGGCACAAATTAAAATGTATGAATCAGACTCAGAATATTGACCTCTGATCCACGGACCTATACACATATATTCCTGTATAAAATATATTACGTATATATATATATATAGAAAAATTTAAATTAAAAATATTAAAAATATTAAAATATTCCAATGTTAAAAATGGATTATAATCAATCCTTAAAATGATCCATCTCTGATATTCGTAGGAAGTGACAAATGAGCTAATATTTGCAAAGTATAAAAACATTCTTCTGGAGGAGTGCCGCACACCAGAACCCCAGCACGAAAACCCAGGCCTTAAATCATGGCATTCCCATCAAGGATAACTATAGATAACTGTGCAAGGAGAAATTCTTAAAAATGCTTAAAAATAAGTAAATAAATACATCATATATAAATATATATATATCTATTACTAAAGGGAGGGGGAGCGGTGGGAGGGAAAGAAGGGGGGGGTAGAAAGGGGGAGGAAAAGAAGGGGGGAGGAGAGAGGGGAAAGAAGGGGGAAAGCTAAGGGAAGGGAAGAGAAAGGGAAGTGAAGGGAAGGGAAAAAAATAATAATAATAATAATTAAGCAGTTTATAAATAGAAAAGTGTTAGTGATTAATACAGAAAATCAGAAGGAAGGGGTGAAGTGATAAAGGGGAAGTGAGAGGAAGGGGGAAGGGGGAAAAAAACAGACAGAATACAACTAGTGTTAGTACTGAGGGGAAAAGGAAAAGGGGAAAGGGGAGGGGGGAGGGGGACAGTGTTAGTAAATAAATAGTGTTAGTACAAGACAAGGGGAGGAGGGTGTTAGTAAACAAACAGTGTCAATATTAAGGAAGAGAGAGGGAAAAGGTTAATACATAAATATAGTTGAATATAGTTGACATGCCAGGGAAAGAAGCATTAGTTAAAGAGAAAAATTAGCAGTTTATTAATAGAAAAGTGTTGGTGATTAATACAGAAAATTAGAAAGAAAGAGTGGAGTAGTGAAGGGGGAAGTGAAAGGAAGGGGGAAGGGGGAAAAAACAAACAGACTACAAAAGCAAGAAAAAGAGAAAAAGGATGCTAATACAACTAGTGTTAGTACTGAGGGGAAAAGGAAAAGGGGAATGGGGGGGGGGTGTTGGTAAACAAATAGTGTTAGTACAAGACAAAGGGAGGAGGGTGTTAGTAAACAAAAAGTGTCAGTATTGAGGAAGAGAGAAGGAGGGAAAGGGGAGGGGGATTTTGGAGGTATTAGTAAACAGATAGTGTTACTACTGAAAAGAAAAGAAAAATAAAAAGAACAAAAGAAAAGGGGGGGAGGGAAGAAAAAGGGAAGGGGGGGGAGGGTGTGAGGGGAAGGGGGAAGGCAGAGGGAAGGAAGGGAGAGGTAGGAAGGGAGGGAGGAGGAAAAAAGGGGGAAGGAAAGACAAATAATAGGGGGGCAATATTATGTAACCAACAAGGAGGGAAAGATTTATAAAGGCAACGGAGGGTCCTCCCACAAATATATATAAATTGCCATGATAAAGATACCTTCAGTATGTTGTGCTGGTGTAGCATAGTGTACCTCGCTACACCAGCACAACATACTGAAGGTATCTTTATCATGGCAATTTATATATATTTGTGGGAGGACCCTCTGTTGCCTTTATAAATCTTTCCCTCCTTGTTGGTTACATAATATTGCCCCCCTATTATTTTTCTTTCCTTCCCCCTTTTTTCCTCCTCCCTCCCTTCCTACCTCTCCCTTCCTTCCCTCTGCCTTCCCCCTTCCCCTCACACCCTCCCCCCTTCCCTTTTTCTTCCCTCCCCCCTCCCCCCCCCTTTTCTTTTGTTCTTTTTATTTTTATTTTCTTTTCAGTAGTAACACTATCTGTTTACTAATACCTCCAAAATCCCCCCCCCCCCCATCTTTCCCTCCTTCTCTCTTCCTCAATACTGACACTTTTTGTTTACTAACACCCTCCTCCCTTTGTCTTGTACTAACACTATTTGTTTACTAACACCCCCCCCTCCCCTTTTCCTTTTCTCCTCAGTACTAACACTAGTTGTATTAGCATCCTTTTTCTCTTTTTCTTGCTTTTGTAGTCTGTTTTTTTTTCCCCCCTTCCCCCTTCCTTTCACTTCCCCCTTCACTACTCCACTCTTTCTTTCTAATTTTCTGTATTAATCACCAACACTTTTCTATTAATAAACTGCTTATTTTTCTCTTTAGCTAATGCTTCTTTCCCTGGCATGTCAACTATATTCAACTATATTTATGTATTAACATTTTTCCCTCCCCTTCCCTTTCTTCCCTTTCCTTAGCTTTCCCCCTTGTTTCCTCCCCCTCCCCTCCCCCCCTTTTCCCTCTCTCTTCCTTAATATTGACACTATTTGTTTACTAACACCCTCCTCCCCTTGTCTTGTACTAACACTATTTGTTTACTAACACTGTCCCCCTCCCCCTCCCCCTCCCCTTTCCCCTTTTCCTTTTCCCCTCAGTACTAACACTAGTTGTATTCTGTCTGTTTTTTCCCCCCTTCCCCCTTCCTCTCACTTCCCCTTTATCACTTCACCCCTTCCTTCTGATTTTCTGTATTAATCACTAACACTTTTCTATTTATAAACTGCTTAATTATTATTATTTTTTTTTTTTCCCTTCCCTTCCCTTCCCTTAGCTTTCCCCCTTCTTTCCCCTCTCTCCTCCCCCCTTCTTTTCCTCCCCCTTTCTCCACCCCCCTTCTTTCCCTCCCACCGCCCCCCCCCCTTTAGTAATAGATATATATATATATTTATATATGATGTATTTATTTACTTATTTTTAAGTATTTTTAAGAATTTCTCCTTGCACAGTTATCTATAGTTATCCTTGATGGGAATGCCATGATTTTAGGCCTGGGTTTTCGTGCTGGGGTTCTGCTGTGCGGCACTCCTCCAGAAGAATGTTTTTATACTTTGCAAATATTAGCTCATTTGTCACTTCCTACGAATATCATAGATGGATCATTTTAAGGATTGATTATAATCCATTTTTAACATTGGAATATTTTAATATTTTTAATTTTAATTTTTCTATATATATATATATATATATATATATATATATACGTAATATATTTTATACAGGAATATATGTGTATAGGTCCGTGGATCAGAGGTCAATATTCTGAGTCTGATTTATACATTTTAATTTGTGCCATGCCACCATTCCCACCATTCCCACCATCCCCCCCCTTCCCCCTTTCTTCTGTCTCTGGTTTTATGCCAATGAGCTGTTTATCCTGCCGTTTCTCACGCCACTCCTTGCTATTATGTTGCTTGGTTGCAGCCTGGATTTGGGGTTGACCAACCTATGATTCGGCAATAATGGGAGTGATGAATGTGAGCGGTGACAGGATTTGTATCAAAACCTTTCCCTTGTCCTGCTTGCATCTGGTGGTTTGGCCACCGAAGCCGGATGCGGGACACACTGTCTTGCGGCGGGTGTGTCTAGCCCGGCGTATATAGCCAGTTTAATAAACAGGACGGAAATTTCAATACTTTTGTCAGACTGACAAGCATCAGCCCAGACAAAATGGTATCTGTCTGTTTATCTGTATGCTCTTGGTATTTTAACAACATGCTAAAAACACTCCGGAATGACCCTGGGAAAATGGCGCCGGTTTGTTTACATAATAGGACTACAATAAAATGGCGGCCGTATGTCCGCCGAACGCCCAATTAGCAGACTATATAGTGCCAGCAGCCTTTCACTCTAGTATCCCCTGATGAAGTCACGTGATACGTGACGATACGCATAGGGATTGGAGGTTTGCTGACAGACCAGGACCCGAGCAGGTAGACGAGCGAGGCGCTCGTGGGATACCCTGCAGCTGTTTTTTAAAATTCATGTGAGTGTTACATTTTTATTGTTTATTTTTAATAAAATCTTATGGTACGGGATCACGCTATGGTTGCCATATATTTTCTATTCCATTGAATACGCTGCTCATCCGAGACACCACTATACTGGGATCCACACAAAGCTACAGATAACTAGAGGGACGACGAGTTCAGTGCTCGTGGAGATGCGTCCATAATCTTTAGATGTGAAGTGAGTACCTGTCTGGCGTGTGTGTGTATCTCCGAATACTGGCGGTATTATACTATGATCCATCTCCTTTGATTTTATATATGATACTTGGCAGGATTACAGCAACAAAAATCATCCAAGCTACTGCCCACCAGTTTGGAATTAACCTGTGACCTGGCTATGCTAAGCTTAATTAACAACAAGGTAAGCTGCTTACAGGCACAGAGGTGGAGCACTGAAGAGGAATCAAGTTTTTGAGCACTGAATTAATGTGTGTTTTATATATACTTTTTCACTCTTTTTCTTTTTGGTGATGGGAATCACTTGTAATATATTTTTGGACTGCATGGTCTAACTGGATTTACTTGGACCTTTCAATTATATATATATATTGTATCTATTAGCACATTTTCCTTTGGATTTATCACGATTGGACAATTTGGATATGGCTACACGTTCACGTTGATTCACATGATTGTATTTTGAGTTTATTAAGTATTTTATACAAGGTCACAATATCATTTAGGTCCAGTGTGTTATCAGTCACACTGTTCCCAGCTTTCCCACTTTCTTTGTTTAAACACAGCGCTGACACCATCACTGTTTTAGATTAATATGCAAGTTATTGCCCTAAAAAGGGTTTGGGGACCCGGGTCCTGCCCCAGGGAACATGTATCAATGCAAAAAGAAGTTTTAAAAATACCAGTTTTTTTCGGAAGCAGTGATTTTAACCACTTAAGCCCCGGACCATTTTGGCTGGTTAAAGACCAGGCCCCTTTTTGCGATTCGGCACTGTGTCGCTTTAACTGACAATTGCGCAGTCGTGCGACGTGGCTCCAAAACAAAATTGACGTCCTTTTTTTCCCATAAATAGAGCTTTCTTTTGGTGGTATTTGATCACCTCTGCGGTTTTTATTTTTTGCGCTATAAACAGAAATAGAGCGACAATTTTGAAAAAAATGCAATATTTTTTACTTTTTGCTATAATAAATATCCCCCAAAAATATATAAAAAACAACATTATTTTTCCTCAGTTTAGGCTGATACGTATTCTTCTACATATTTTTGGTAAAAAAAATCGCAATCGGCGTTTATTGATTGGTTTGCGCAAAAGTTATAGCGTTTACAAAATGGGGGATAGTTTTATGGCATTTTTATAAATTTTTTTTTTTACTAGTAATGGCGGTTATCAGTGATTTTTTTCATGACTGCAACATTATGGCGGACACATCGGACACTTTTGACACATTTTTGGGACCATTGTCATTTTCACAGCGATCAGTGCTATAAAAATGCACTGGTTACGGTGAAAATGACACTGTCAGTGAAGGGGTTAACCACTAGGTGGCGCTAAAGGGGTTGAGTGTGCCCTGATGAGTGTCTCTAACTGAGGGGGGGTTGGGCTCTGTGTGACATGACACCGATCTCCGCTCTGAGTACACAGAGCCGAGATCCGTGTCATTGTCACTAGGCAGAGCAGGGAGATGCTTGTTTACACAAGCATCTCCCTGCTCTATGCCTCCGTGAGACGATCGCGGGGATCCCGCGGCGATCGAGTCCGCGGGACCCACGGTCCGACTCACGGGGAAGGCAGCAGGGTCGCGAGCGTGCTGCCGGCGGTGCGTGCGCGACCCCCGCGTCAGGCAGTTAAAAGGGACGTACAGGTACGTTGATGTGCCTGTACGTGCCATTCTGCCGACGTATATCTACTGGAGTGGTTAATGATGCATAAAGTGAAAAAAAAGTGAAATATTCCTTTAAATATCATACCTGGGGGGTGTCTATAGTATGCCTGTGAGGTGGCATGTGCTTACCGTGTTTAGAACTGTCCCTGCACAAAATGACATTTCTAAGGCCTCTTTCACACGGGACGGATCAGTCATGATCCACCCCGTGAACCTCCTCTTGCTCTGCGGGGATCGCTCCGTTGATCCCTGCTGAGCCGGCTGATGACTGGGCGGTCCCCGCACACTGTGCAGGGACCGCCCTGTCAGATCTCCGCTCTCCCCTATGGGGGATCGGATGAACACGGACCGTCTGTCCGTGTTCATCCGATCCGCTCCGCAGACGGATAGAAAAATAGAAATTTTTCTATCCTGAAAAATGGAGCGTAGCGGACACGGGTGAGATCGGGTGTCAGCGGATGTTCATCCGCTGACATCCGCTGTCCCATAGGGATACATGTATGTCCGTTTTTCATCCGAAAACGGATGGGTGAAAAACGGACATACGGTCCGCCCGTGTGAAAGGGGCCCAAAGGAAAAAAAGTAATTTAAAACTGCTTGCGGCTTTAATGTAATGTCTGGTCCTGGCAATATTGATGAAAATTTATTGAGAAAAATGGCATGGGTACCCCACCCCCCCAGCCCCCCCCCAGCCCATTACCAGCCCCTTTGGGTCTTGTATGGATAATAAGGGGAATCCCGCACCCAAATTAAAAAAAGGAAAGGCGTGGGGCCCCCAGGCCCTATGTACTCTGAACAGCAGTAACAAGACAGGGACTGCAGGTTTGTTATTACGTAGAATCTGTTTGTAATTTTGAACTGGTACATTTTAAAAGTATAGCTCCAGACAAAAAATAATTTTTTACACTTTTTGGAAAACATAGGGAAGGGTTATCACCCCTGTAACATTTGTTTTGCTGTCTGTGCACCTGTTCAGAACATTTCACCTCACTTTCCGTCCCAATGACAACTGTTTTTGAAAAGTGGGGTTTTTATTGAAACAAGGATTGGTGATAAAGCATCAGTAGAGAGGAGACACCTTTTTCCCATATTAACTCTTACAGGAGAGAATTTCCCTTCCTAGGGGTAGATTTCCTCTCACTTCCTGTTGTCTCCTTCCGTTTGCAAGTAGGAGTCGTTTGTAAGTTGGATGTTTGAAAGTAGGGGCCTGCCGTATATACTCTGCAGAAATTTGGCCCTTAGGTGTTGGTGTTGCCACAACACTGTAAGCCCTCACAGTTACTCTTGGTGGGTGCTGGAACGCCCTGCTGTGAACTATTATATCAAGAATTGTAATTACATGCCATTGTTGAACAGTGGTAGGAAAAATTGGGCCTTTGGTGGTGGTGCTGGTGCCACAACACTGTAAGTCCTCACAGTCACTCTTGGTGGACGCAGGAATGGGCCCAGCTGTGAAATATTAGATCAAGAATTGCAATTACATGCCCCTGTTGAACAGGGGCAGAAAAATTGGTGGTGTTGGTGGTGGTGTTGCCACAACACTGTAAGCCCTCACAGTTACTCTGTTATTTGCCCTAAATAAAAAATATTTGAATAGCAGAATAGAAGAACAGTATATAAAGTGTGTATCTCACACGTACAGATATGCAGGAAACGCACCAAAAAAAAAAAAATATTTGGCCAAAATAATTTTTTGGGGAATAGCAGAATAGAAGAACAGTATCTAAAGTGTGTATCTCACACGTACAGATATGCAGGAAACGCATCAAAAAAATGTATTTGCCCTAAATATTTTTTTTTGGAATAGCAGAATAGAAGAACAGTATCTAAAGTGTGTATCTCACACGTACAGATATGCAGGAAACACTGCAAAATATCTTTTTGTTGCCCTAAATGGGTGTTTTTTGAATAGCAGAATAGAGCAACAGTATCTAAAGGGTGTATCTCACAGTGGTGCACTAAGCTTGCATAAAATGCCCGCTGACGCCAACCTAACTAACAGACGGATAAAGGTTATCTTTTCTCTGGCACTGGGCTCAGGGCAGGGTAAAAAGATTGTGCACTGCACCCACACAACAAAATGAAGGTAGATCGCTGAGTAATTTGATTTCTGACTCAGGACTCCTATCTAATTCTCTCCCTCAAAGCAGCAGCAGCAACCTTTCCCAACACTATCAAAAGCAGAGTGACGTGCTGTGCTATGTAGATCGCTGAGTAATTTGATTTCTGAATCAGGACTCCTATGATAATTCTCTCCCTCAAAGCAGCAGCAGCAACCTTTCCCTACACTATCTAAAGCAGAGTGACGTGCTGTGCTATGTGCCTCTAGCTTATATAGAGGCTGGGTCACATGCTGCACTGGCCAATCACAGCCATGCCATTAGTAGGCATGGCTGTCATGGCTTCTAAGGGCACATGAGTTAAACGAATGTTGATTGGCTGCCCTGCAGCGCGCCATTACATTGCCGAACACCGAACCCGAACATACAGTTCGGGTTTGCTCAACCCTAAACACCAGCAATTGTCTTCAGTTAGCTTTAGTTGCACACTGTGCAGAGGACACAGTACACTAACTAAAAATACTGCAGCTCCCTGCCTGTGGTATTAGTATGAGAACACCAGCAATTGTATTCAGGTAAGCTTTAGGTGCACACTGTGCAAAGGACACTAAATCAAAATACTGCAGCTCCCTGCCTGTATTTGTATGAGAACACCAGCAGTTGTATTCAGGTAAGCTTTAGGTGCACACTGTGCAAAGGACACTAAATCAAAATACTGCAGCTCCCTGCCTGTATTTGTACGAGAACCCCAGCAATTGTATTCAGGTAAGCTTTAGGTGCACACTGTGCAAAGGACACTAAATCAAAATACTGCAGCTCCCTGCCTGTATTTGTACGAGAACACCAGCAATTGTATTCAGGTAATCTTTGGGTGCACACTGTGCAAAGGACACTAAAGCAAAATACTGCAGCTCCCTGCCTGTATTTGTATGAGAACACCAGCAATTGTGTTCAGGTAAGCTTAAGGAGCACACTGCAAAGGACACTAAAACAAAATACTGCAGCTCCCTGCCTGTATTTGTATGAGAACACCAGAAATTGTATTAAGGGAAGCTTTAGGTGCACACTGTGCAAAGTACACTAAAACAAAATACTGCAGCTCCCTGCCTGTATTTGTATGAGAACACCAGCAATTGTATTCAGGTAAGCTTTAGGTGCACACTGTGCAAAGGACACTAAAACAAAATACTGAAAATCCCTGCCTGTATTTGTATGAGAACACCAGCAATTGTATTCAGGTAAGCTTTAGGTGCACACTGTGCAAAGGACACTAAAACAAAATACTGCAGCTCCCTGCCTGTATTTGTATGAGAACACCAGCAATTGTGTTCAGGTAAGCTTAAGGAGCACACTGCAAAGGACACTAAAACAAAATACTGCAGCTCCCTGCCTGTATTTGTATGAGAACACCAGAAATTGTATTAAGGGAAGCTTTAGGTGCACACTGTGCAAAGTACACTAAAACAAAATACTGCAGCTCCCTGCCTGTATTTGTATGAGAACACCAGCAATTGTATTCAGGTAAGCTTTAGGTGCACACTGTGCAAAGGACACTAAAACAAAATACTGAAAATCCCTGCCTGTATTTGTATGAGAACACCAGCAATTGTATTCAGGTAAGCTTTAGGTGCACACTGTGCAAAGGACACTAAAACAAAATACTGCAGCTCCCTGCCTGTATTTGTATGAGAACACCAGCAATTGTATTCAGGTAAGCTTTAGGTGCACACTGTGCAAAGGACACTAAAACAAAATACTGCAGCTCCCTGCCTGTATTTGTATGAGAACACCAGCAATTGTATTCAGGTAAGCTTTATGTGCACACTGTGCAAAGGACACTAAATCAAAATACTGCAGCTCCCTGCCTGTATTTGTATGAGAACATCAGCAATTGTATTCAGGTAAGGTTTAGGTGCACACTGTGCAAAGGACACAGTACACTAAGTGAAAATATTGCAGTTAGCACAATCACCTGCCTGCCTGTCAGTATATTATGAAGAGAATAACAGGAATGGATCTAGCTAAACTGAATACAGTGTATAAATATATATACAACACCTGGGATGCATATATATCCTCTACACACTGTAACTAAAGCTAACTGACTCGCCTGCCTGCTCTATCTAAATCAAATTAAATGACACTGTCTCTCTCTCTCTGTCTGTCTTTAACCACCGCCGCAACACACTACACAAGGCCGCCATGCAGGCGGACTTGTATAGTGTGGGGCGTGTACTAAACCCCCTGAGACATAATTGGCCAAAGCCACCCTGGTTTTGGTCAAATATGGCTCTCCATTTTTTCCGCGATGTGATTGGCCAAAGCATGCTGGTCATAGTGCATGCTTGGCCAATCATCAGCCAGCAATGAATTATGGGCCGTGACGTGCCACTCCAATTTGGCGCGAACGGCCCATAATGTTCGAAATTCGTCGAACGGCCGAACAGACGATGTTCGAGTCGAACATGGGTTTGACTCGAACTCGAAGCTCATCCCTAGTAAGGACCCCTTTTATGGTGCATATCATTTGACAAAATACAAAAATTGTATGTATAACATTTGACCTGGGCTTAGGCATACTATAAGCACAGCCTAATCAAAGCATATTCCCTTTGGTTAACATGCAGTGTTAAATGGAGATCTATATGATATGGTTACAAATCCAGTTATATTTCATTTTAACTTGAAATGTGCTAGCATTTTTTAAGTGAACCAATCAAATAGTGAATACTTTATTAGCCAGCTGAGGACTTTGGGCTTATTCCCCATACCCTAAAAAAATCTTCAATTACGTTATATGAGCATTGACTATTGCAGGCAAATCCCTGTTGCTGTTAAAAATTAAACTTCCATACATGTTCTAAACAGTGCACAAAAGATTAATGTATTAACATTGTTGAAATGTATTCACTAATATTCAGTCAGGTGTGGAACTTTACATAAGTTGTTAGTTAATGCAACCCTACAAGTAAAATTTGTTTTTTTTTCAAATACAATTAGTTTCAATTTAACTGTGTATTTATCATCCCTAATTAACCACTTCAGCCCCAGAAGGATTTACCCCCGTAATGAATAGGCCCATTTTTTGCAATGCGGCACTGCGTTACTTTAGCTGTCAATTGCGCGGTTGTGCGACGTTGTACCCAAATTAAATTGTCCTTTTTTTCCCACAAATAGAGCTTTCTTTTGGTGGTATTTAATCAGCTCTGCGGTTTTTATTTTTTGCGCTATAAACAAAAAAAGCATTGGACGATTTTGAATATAAAACACACCCAATAAAAAAATTTAAAAATTGAATTTCTTCATCAATTTGTATTCTGCTACATATTTTTGGTAAAAACAAAAACACTATAATCGTATATTGATTGGTTTGCGCAAAAGTCATAGCGTCTACAAAATAGGGGATAGGTTTATGGCATTTTTATTATTATTATTTTTTTACTAGTGTAGCGGGTATTTAAATTTAAGGGAAGCATCTGGGTAGTAGTGTAACCCAGATGCACTGATTATTGTTGATGGAGGACTCTGTGGTGGTGTGAGGTTCCCTGGGGTCCGAGGGTGGCGCTGTTGCCCTGGGCCGGGGGTTGAACCCTCACTGCAAGACTGTACTCTTTTTGTCCCTTTCCGGCGGTTGTACAGCGGTGGCGGGGAACCTGCTGTGACGCTTGGGAGAGGAGATAAAGGGGGCGGATGCCCTGAGCACGGGGTTCAGAAACGGAGGACACCGCCGCGCCCAGGCACCTTCAGCCTGGGTGCGGGCGTTCCGGAGTTCCGGGCACAGGGGCCCTTGACCTGGCCAGAGCGGGAGATGGAGTCCATCCCAGGCACCTTTAGCCCTGGGGTGAGGTACTATTGAGGAGGCCTGGGACCCAGTACCTTCGACTGGGTTCCGCAAGGGTGGAGGAGTCTAAGGGGCCCTAAGGTGTTGGGCGCCCAAATCTGAGACGAGGAGGCCGGGGAGTGTAACCCTTCCGAACAGCCCGGTGCAGCATTTGCCGGTGACAGTGGTGCCTCTGGTAACTCTCTCAGAAGGATGTCTTCCCTCTGACTGAGGCCACAGCTTAAAGAAGGTAACTCCTGTTTCATGTTCGTCAGAGTTGCTGGTATAGACTCAGGAAAGGAAAGGAGTACATTCACAGCCACTGTGCGCCATAACCGTTGGTGATATCTCAATGGTTTAGTTTGATTAAGGATTGTGCCTTGACCTACTCCCCACCTATACTGAACTGTTCGTTGGTCACAATCTGTCTGTGCTAAGTGATGACTTATTGCTGTTGAAGAATAAATAAGAGTTGGACCTTTTCAGTGGTGTGGAACTCTGGTTACTGGGAGCAAAGGGGGGTCAGTTAGAGAAAAGACTTGAACCTGGGTTATACACATGACCCGATGGTAAAATACGTTCGGGCCTTCACTTCTATCCAGAAGAGGACATGGGCCGTGGTGGATCTCATCCCTCCTCCCAGGTTCCCCTAGACAAGACAGCAAGCCGAGAAGAAGAAGGGGTGAGAGGGGTGAGCCCGCTACACTAGTAATGGCGTGATCTGCGATACTGTGAGTGTACTGTGAGTGTACTTACAGTGTCTTGAAGCTTTTTAGAAGATACTGTACAGTACTGTACTGTACACATCCCTGTGCACACTTGCTTTTACAGTTTTATGTGCTTTTTAGCACATACTGTACTGTACCGGACATCCAGCATGGCTTCAAAGAAAATTAAGAGCAAGCATGGTGGTAAGAAGAAAGTGTTGGGCAGTAATGAAGGTGACAAGAATGTGCAGAGTGCTAATGAAGGTGATCAGAATGTGCAGAGCGGTATTGAAGGTGGCAAGAATGTAAGTACGCTGATGGGCACTGGTGACTGCCGATCTGAAGCTTACTTATGTCTCTGCTACATGAATGCATACCTCCCAACTTTTAGCGATGATAATGAGTTACACCTTTTATCACAAAGTATGAAGACAAACGACACATTCCTGCCCGCCTCAGTACACCAACCACAAATAATAAATACACAAGAGAATTTGGTTAAGCCGAAATTGCATTTTTTTCCACCACTACATTTCCTTTAGGCTAGCTTTTTAAAATAGCAACAAGCAGTAATATAGGGAATAGATTAACATGTTTGCTGTAGTAAATCACCTTTGGGAGTTCTACACATCAGACCAAAAAGAAGTAAAACTAAATAAAAAAGATAGGCAGAAGGATTTGATTTTAGTTGAGGAAGAGCTGTCTAGAATAACAAATGTTTCTGACCTGTGTCAGATATATTTTGCTATCCTAAAAGCCATGGTGAGCTGTGGAACAGTAATGGCAATTATTGATCACACAGTAGCATTGTCAAGGAATCATGTTTATAGCAAATATTTTAAAGGAATAATCCACAATAATAAAGTAACATAAATTGTTACATATCAGTGTTTTAAGTGTTATGTCTCAAATTCACTCTTATTCTGTATATTTGCCATCAACTGCCTCTAGCATTTGCTACCTAAACAATATTAAAACTCTTTAAATTCATCGAACCAGACTCATGGAACTCAGTACGTTTACTGATTAAAACAATGACCCCCTGCACACATCACACTAGGCCACAGTTTACGGTACCTATGACAAATCCAATATCTAAGAGAATTATATTCATATGAAGTCCATTGAAGATTAATGTTTGATCAAATACCCACTAAAAATGGCAGAACAGGCTACAATTATAATAAAATGTAACCTAAAGGGCACACACAGATGTATATTACCATAAACAGTATTTTTTCAAAGTCATCAAGACAAGAACATCTGTTGAAGAAAGTTCAGTTTTTATGAGGGAAAAAAATTTCTATGCATTTTATATAGCTGCTTTAACCCCTTCCCGACCAGCCGCCGCAGTTATACTGCGGCAGGTTGGCTCCCCAGGGTGAACCGTCATAGCTATAAGTCGGGTCGCCTTTTGACCACCAAGGGGCGTGTTCTATGAACTGAAATAGATGTTTTTGCTGTTTAAATAATTGTAATGAGAGAAAATGGAGCCTTCCATTGCTTGCTTGTCTTTCAATACTTGTGTTTCAATGCTTGGGGGAATAACCTGAAATAAGTATGCATTTGATCACACTCAACGTTTATCTTACTTTTCATTTGCATACTTGTTGCAGGCCAGTGACTTATTGTCACTTTAGTATTGAAGCCTGTGGGCCAGTAAATAAACTGGTAAATAACATTTTCACAAGACTGTCAAAAACTGCTGGTGTTTTTCAAATTGGATAAAACTTTTGCATGACAGTTGCACTTCTGGAGTCCTGATAGTCCTTTTAGTGCTACAACACTTATACCCATGTAGTCTATTACATTTAAAAAAAACAGTCAGATGGAGGAGCTGGCAGATGGTGGGAACAAGCGATTTTTCTTTTGGGTTGACAGTGGCGGCGATCATCGTGATTGATGATGGATCTACACTAAATCCCTGTACACACGATCGGATTTCCGATGGAATCAAATCCGATGGATTTTTCCATCGGAATTCCGATGAAGCTGACTTCCATCAGTCTTGCCTACACACCATCAGACAAAATTCCGACCGTCCCAAACGCAGTGACGTACAACACGTACGACGGCACTATAAATGGGAAGTTCAAATCCAATGGCGCCACCCTTTGGACTGCTTTTGCTGATTTCATGTTACCGCGTGTTAGTAAAAGTTTGGTGAGAGCCGATTCGCGCTTTTCAGTCTCCGTGCTTTTCAATCACAGCATGACGAATGTGCTATCTCCATTAAGAACGCTAGTTTTACCAGAACAAGCGCTCCCATCTCCTAATTCAGTCTGAGCATGCGTGGGTTTTTTCTCCGATGGAGTTCTACACAGACGATCGGAAATTCATATCTTTTTTTTTTTTTCGTTTTTTTAAGTCCGATGGGGCCCACACACAATCGGTTTGTCTGATGAAAACAGTCCATCAGACTGTTTTCATCAGTAAAACTGATTGTGTGTACAGGGCTTTAGGGACTTTTTTTATTTTGTTTTTTTAATAAAGGACATAAAGAATTGTCTACTGTCTTTTTTACACTACGTTTTTTTTTTGTTTGGTGAATGAGTAGGGGTACTATGTACCCATATACTTGTTCACATGGAGGGGGGCAGGATATGGGGGACCCTTTGTTTAAAGGATGTTTCCAGATTCCGATAAGCCCCTGCCCACAGACCCCCATAACCACCTGTCAGGGTTGTGGGGAAGAGGCCCTTGTCCTCATCAACATAGGGACAAGGTGCTTGGGGGGGGGGGGCAGAGCATGCTCAGATAATGGTCAGGAAAAGATTGGGGGGGACTCCACACAATTTTTTTCTTAATTTTTAATGGCCTCGCATTTTTTTATTTACATTCAGCAGGGAACCCTGATAACAGTTGTTAAGGATGCGGCAGCCGTCCGCTCCTTAACAACCACGTTGTTTACTGGTTGTTACAGATGCCAGCGCCTGCCAGTTCCTTAAATATTGCATGCCAGGACCACTAATTTACTGCATGCATTTTTTTTTTCCTTTTGTGAATTGATTTTCACTCCTGTTTTTTGCAGTATTTACCAAGCATTTTTGCTTTATTCTGTAAATACTGCATAAAGCAATAGTGAATTGACATTTTTAGGATCACATGCAGCATTTAGGAGAGCACCTAAGTACCACATGCGATCTGGTTCTGTGAATGGAGCCAATCCAACACAACTCAAATACACAAATGTCGTTACAACTTCTAATTACAAGAATTCAGACATGCATGTGCAACCACAGCTTATCTCTGCACCAGCAGAAAGCAAAAGGAAATAGTTAAAGTTTTCCACCCTACTGGATAAATATTGCATAGTATATTGGTATTGTACTCTGTACACAATAAAATTGTTCTACAGATTCACCTTTGCATTATGTGACAGACTCCCTCACTGGATTTACCTTCATAGCAGCCATTAAAGACAGAATACAGGGTCCCTCTCTATAAAGTATTGTATGCATTTACTGTGAAAGCTCCTTAACAACTTAAACAACCTTGAACAAATGATTAGAAATAAAAATATAAGTTAAAGTGTATCTAAAATGAAGAACAAACATATTATATTTTGCAGCTCCAGTCCTTAGATATGGTGGCTGCAGTAATTTTTTATTTTTTTTGTCTTTTTATCCTTGATTTTCACCTGGAGATCCAGACAGTAACACCCTTCCTGTCTAGATTGGCCAGTGTATTTATGGAGGATAAACATAGCTTCCTTTTGACAGCAGCACTGTCAACATGAGAGGGTAGTGTAAGATGCACTAGTAGGTTTGGATGGACTTATAGGAGAGATTAACAAATAAAAGGCTAACGCATTTTAAGCAGTCACAGCAACACATTTTGACTACATGATTAAATGCTGACCTTTGCAAGCACCCCAGTCAGTGTTAATTGGTTTGTCTCAAAGCTTGTAACTGTTACTGTTGCTGGAAAACATGGTTTATTAAAAACCATTTAAAAAATTGATCCACTGGCAGGATCAACAAACAACAATCAATAAAACTATGTTGAGGAAGGAACTTTGGAAAACAATTGCAGCTGTGTTAATGCTATTGACAGATTTAATCATATATGTCATTTTTTTATTTTGTCCCAAGTTTCATTTTAAGGGCTGGTTCACACAGAATTGCACAGGAATGCACCCTTCCCACACTGCATTGTGAACCGGCACGTAACTCCTTGGCGCCACCCTCTCGGCGTCTGGTCTTTAGCGCAGAGGGGCCGCATATTTGCGTGAATTGCTGCCAATACACCTGTGCCGAGAGTGCTCACGCTGCACGCTCCCGCCACAGTTGCCGTCGCCTAACCGAAAGCTCCCATTACCTAAGGATAGATGCTTCTGTTAATAATCTTCCCTGCAGTGCCTTCTTTATAACTGTCAGATACTGCCCTGAGCCCTGTTCTTCTGGCTCTTTAATAGAGATGTTCTGTTCGCACCAGCCCTGCCTGCGGGCGCCACAAACCTCTTAAAGGGCCAGGAGGTGCCAGCGCTAAGAGGTTAAGCTGAAGTTTTGTTTTTTTTTGTTTGGGATATAGCACCAAACACATTAGTTATGTCTAATGTGTTTGGTGTCTATATCTCATTGCTTCTGTTAATAATCTTCCCTGCAGTGCCTTCTTTATAACTGTCAGATACTGCCCTGAGCCCCGTTCTTCTGGCTCTTTAATAGTGATGGGTCGAACAACCCCCTGTTTAGTTCGCACCAGGACTTCCGATCAGAGAAAAAGTTCTGACTCGAACAGCGAACCCTATTTAAGCCTATGGGATAGGAACTTGAAAAATCTAAAGTCCCCATTTTGAACGCTTATATGCAAGTAATTGGCCATAAAAGGGGTATGGGGGGTTCGGGTACTGCGTAGGGTGGGGTGTCCCCAAAAAGCCATACCATACCCTTATCGAAGCACACAGCCTAGCAGGTCAGGAAAGGGGGAGGAACGAGCGTGCATCCACATACCAGGCCACATGTCCTCAACATGGCGGGCATGTGGCCTTGTATCCATAAAAATACAGTGTCCCCGATGTAAATCCATTGTCAATCGTGATGCCACTGCCACCGCCAGACCCGAAAAAGAAAAAGAAAAAAACACTCGCTGTCAACTAAGGAAAACCGCTGAATGCCTGGCTTGCCATTTGACAGTTCTTATTGTATATAGATAATGTCCGGCGGTGGAACACCGTTTTTATATTTTCAATAAAGGCATTGTCAAAAACTGCCTCCTGTTTTTATTTATTTCTACACATTTTTTGGTGAATGGGTAGGGGTTTGTACCCCATACTCATTCACAAATGGGGGGGTAGGATCTGGGGGCCCCCTTTCAAATAAGGGGGCTTTGAGATTCCAATAAGCCCCCTGCTCGCAGACCCCCACAACCACCGGTCGAATTTGTGGGCATAAAGCCCCCCTGCCCCAAAGCACCCCCCTGTGTTGAGGGCATGTAGCCTGGTATGGTTCAGGGGGGGTGCTCAGATAAGGGTCTAGTATTGATTTTGGGGGGACCCCATGCATTTTTTATTTTTATTTTGGTGTGGGGTTCCCCTTAAAATCGATAGTAGACCCGAAGGGCCTGCTATGAATTGGGGCGAAACCCCCAAGCCTTTTTTTTTTCACAATGTTTTTTTTTTATTTAGCTGTCAGAGCGGAAGCCCATTGACAGCTGATGACTCATTGCTTGTTAAGGACAGTTGGATGTGGATGTTCTGTGAATAAGCGGTGCAGGTTCTGTCAATCATTCAACTACTCTTTCTCCATTCACAGAAATGAATGCATCTTGTGAGAGTAGTAATAGGAAAGCCTCTTACACACGGCCGAGAATCTCGTCAGGAAAAAACTCGTTGTTTTTCTTGACGAGATTCTTGGACAATAAACTTGTCCCGGCCGAGTGTACACACGCTCAATTCAAAGAACCCGCGGTTCTTTGAATGGAGCGAACGCGGTGACGTCATCGACTACGACGAGCGTGCGCTCGTCACATTCGATGCCGTCGCCGCCATCTTGCTACACCCTACCTATGCCTAGGAAGCTACCGCGCATGCGTCAAAGTCATTTCGAGCATGCGCGGGTTTCCACGGCGACAGGTAAGTGTACACACACTCGGGTTTCTCGTCGAGAAACAGGCCGACGAGAAACCCGACGAGAAAATAGAGAGCAGGTTCTCTATTTTTCTCGTCGAGATTCTTGTCGGTTTTCTTGACGAGAAAACTGAAAGCCGCGTACACACGACCGATTTACTCGGCAAGAAAGCTCTGCCAGCAAGTTTCTTGCTGGTTCTTGCCGAGAAACTCGGTCGTGTGTACGAGGCTGAACAATATGAATGGCAGAGATGGCAGGAGTATGCAGCACAACTTTTTTCAGTTGCAGTGGTTGCTGTTAACTCTCACGGTGCTGGAAGATAGTCGCTATAGGTAGCATCTGGTGGCTATGAAGGAAGCACTGCAGGATAGATTTTTTACCAGAAGCAGCCACTTGAAAGCAATGGAATACAATACAATACAATACACATAACTTGCAAGTTTATTTCTGTATCCCCAAAAAATCCAAACTTTAGCTTTAAGTCTTTATATAACAATATACTGCACACTCCTTCTCTCTTGTTGCACTGTTACAAACTGTGGAGATCATTATAAAATAGTAATTCACGAAGGCTAAAATGAAAATTTCAATAAAAATTGGATTACTGCAGACAAGGTTAACTAATATATGGAATAATGACTTTCCATCTAGAAAAAACAGATTATCAGAAGTAGACATCTTACCGTGGTGGCATATTGAATATCCTTCCAGAGGGAAGACTCCCTTGACAAATCTGATGCCTCAAACAAGTTTTCCAAAATGACTTCCCCTATCATGTCATGCCTGGAAAATCTATCAAAATCAAATACACTGAGGTGAAGTTTTCGACTAGGAAGTTCATCGTAGGGAACTGGAAAGTTAAATGATTCATCAAATGTTGGGTTAAGAGTTTTTCTGTGAACCCGAGTTTGAAATTTTCTCTTTCGATCAGGTAGCAGGTAAATCTTTACATAGGGATCAGAGCTTCCACAGAAGTCCTTCGCAGGGAGATCAAAAGCTTTGAGAATTGTTACTATGAGAGTTTCATTCTCATAGTCATACTTGAGGGTAAAGTTGATCTTTCCACAAGTCTTGGTGTCGTCTTTTTTGGCATCTTCTGAATCCACTGATTTCTGTTTGTACAGTTCTGGCTTTATCCTTCCAATGCTGGTAGGCTGTTCACTCACTTGTAAGGTATCAGTTCCAAAGTCCACACTGGACACATGCATCTGACGGGGTAAATGCCTTTTGAAAGAGGTGTGCCTGTAAGTAACAAAATACAAAAGGTTACTAAGGTATATCTGCATCTTTGCTGATACACAGAACAACGAGGCACTAAATACAATTGTGGTGTCAACTGCAACTTTTTGACGAATCATAACTGTGAGGTAGACTTTGATTCCACTATGTGTTTCCTACATTGTGGCAATTCATTATGCACTGATTTAAAATGTCATATGAATACATGTATGTAGGAAAGTGGATCTTCTAGGAGTTCCATGACTAAATAGTATTTTTTTTTTTTTTTTTAAATCAGCAGGCTGAACAATAAAAAAAATAAAAATAAATCACAGATTCCTGCATCCACAGAATCAACGTGGATTGTGTTATTGCATTCTGACAGTGGGGACTCCCCGCTGTCAGAATACACTTATCAGAGCTGCAAGTGATTGGCTGCAAGCTGCTAATTGAGGCAGGTTTTCCAGCAGGATTGTTCCACAGCAGCCGATCACACGATCAGCTTCTGTCGAACCAGATGGGCTACACACAGATTGGAATTGTGCCGATCCCTGCTAAACCAGTCCATTTTTAGTCCAAGAGTACTCAGCATAAGGATAGAGCTGCATGGATAAATTTTGATTTTGCAACAAAAAAAAGCGATGCAAATGATTTTTGTTATCTTCATGACTGTCTGATTTTCTGACATTTCTTTGCAGGTGATCAATTACTTCAGTGGAGGGCAACGTAGAATTTAAAAGATTTTCCTGTATTTAAAATTTCTTTTAATGGCATGTGATAGCAACTGTGTGCAATTAATAGCTTTCACTCAGTTCAAAGATAGGAAAAAAGTTGCTTCTGCTATCTGAAATAGGGGTGACTGAAAATCTCTCATGAAGCTTTTGCTATGCATTTTAAAGAAGGTGATTGATGTCTAGTAAAGATAGTCTAGTAGTAGTCCACTAAGTTTCTGATTGCCCAAAAGTCACTTTGTTGTTCTAGTCCAAGCCAGATATTGCTGATCTACAGAAAAAACACTATATATATATATATATATATATATATATATATATATATATATATCAGAGTTTTATCATTTTAGATTTTTTATTAAAGGGGTTGTAAAGCTTCATTTTTTTTTTTTAAATACCAAACATGTTATACTTACCTCCACTGTGCAGCTCGTTTTGTACAGAGTGGCCCCGTTCCACATCTGGGGTCCCTCTGTGGCTGTCTCGGCTCCTCCCAGATTCTGTCTTAAGCCCTGTACACACGATCGGATTTCCGATGGATTTTAGTCCGGTGGATTCGTCCATCAGAAATCCGATGAAACTGTTTTTCATCAGTCTTGGCCACACACCATCAGTCCAAAAACTGACCGTCCCAAAACGCGGTGACGTAAAACACTCCGATGAGCCGAGAAAAATGAAGTTCAATGCTTCTGAGCATGCGTCGACTTGATTCTGAGCATGCGTGGGTTTTTTATCCGATGGAGTTCCCCACAGACGATCGGTATTTTCTATCATTTTTTGATCCATCGGAAAAATTTAAAACATGTTCTATTTTTTAAAACCGATGGAAAAAAGACCGATGGGTCCCATACACGATCGGTTTGTCTGATGAAAACAAACCATCGGACGGTTTTCATCGGTTAAACCGATCGTGTGTACGGGGCTTTACTGTAGCTGACCTGTCCTTTTCATTCATTGGATTTCAGTTGTCTTAATCATGGAGGCTTACCATTACATGGGTAATACCTAGGGCAGTCTGCTTGCAAATGCAGTCCGCCAAGGATTGGACACTCCTCAAAAAAAAAATATAGGCAGATCAAACTTTAGCTTTTACCTGACCACCACAACTATGCAACAAGGATTATTTCTGTTATTACATATGCTGGCATGTTTACAATGCATCAAATAACTCCAATGTCTGTGCAAAAATTACATGTGCAGTAAAACCTTGGATTGCGAGCATAATTTGTTCCAGAAACATGCTTGTAATCCAAAGCACTTGTATATCAAAGCGAATTTCCCTATAAGAAATAATGGAAACTCAAATGATTCGTTCCACAACCATTTGTAAAACATATTTTTTTTCTAGACGCCAGTTTGATCCTGTTGAAGTTTCCATAAAAATTAAACCTACAGTAGTGGCTGCATCACATAATAGGATTAATTGATATTCCAGGCACGATGCATGGACAAATAAAATGTCCTGCCACAGAGAAAAATCTTGCCATCCTGCAAGCATTTTATAGAAAATATAAATAATGCAAGCCTCTTCTGTCGGTCTACTATTGGTTATATATTAATTGGGAACAAAACCTAGCCGTGATCCTGCTACAGAATTAAGCATAAAAAGTGGTAAGAAATAAAGTGGAACTGCAATTGTGAAAGATATAACAAAATGTTTGTTGCGAGAGAACCATTGCCTTTTTTTAAACCCTCTTCCTAAACAAATGTGCAGTATTATATTATAACTTATAACTTAAAGTGGAGTTTCCACCAAAAATACAAAATAGCATTATTGTGCATATAATAGCCTAAAAAAAAACATTTGAAGAAAAAAATAAATTTTACTCACCTGGAAGTACCTCTTGCTATGCGGTCCGACAAAATCTGCCTTCTAAATCACCTCGGATTCTGACATCATCTCCCTCAGCTCCTCAGCTCGCTACTGCTCCTGGGAAATGTGTGTCATCATTTCCCAGGATGCAGTGTGCTCCCCTATGGCTAGAATCAGTCGTCAATACAATCCAGGAAGTAAATGCTTGTGGGCTTCACATGCCCACAAGCAAAATGAAAACTTCAGCAAAGTTTTTTTAAAGTCTCTTTATGCAGTAACTTGGCAGATTGGCTGTGGTTTTTAAAATAGTAAGTCATCTTATATGTACCGCTGTATTGAATGCTGAAATAACATGCTTTTAAAAAATGAAAAATGTGATTGGAACCCCACTTTAAACAGTTATTCCAAGCAAAGTTGTACAAAAGAAAAAATAAATGTAAATATATTTTTAAACATAGACCCAAAGAGCAGTCATTCTGGTGATGAAAAAAAAGGTTTCATGTACATGACCATTTGTGCAAAGTATTAGGCTAGAGATGAGGCCAAAATCATTGTGTTTAAAAACCTGCAAAAAGGTCCAAAAAACACATGAAATGTTCTAAGTAGGTGTTAGTGACTTCTTTCAAGATTAAGCAATGTTACATATAAACGTCATGTAATGTGATGTGTGACTACTTTAATATCGATAACCCACAGTCAACATAACTTCTGAAATTGTAGTATAAGCTAATAGTCATGCCCTATGTAGCAATTAGAGAAAATTTAGGGGTTAAGTTAATAAAACTGGAGAGTACAAAATCTGATGCAACTCTGCATAGAAACCAATCAGATTCCATTTTTTTTTTGTCAAATCTTAACTGAACAAGCTGAAGTTAGAAGTTGATTGGCCACCATGCAGAGCTTCACCAGATTTTACACTCTCCAGTTTTGGTAAATCAACCCAAGTGTTGCCAAAATGCTTTTCTTACAGATCATAGTGATGAAAAGGCTAAACTCAGAGCAGATATAAAATAATCACTTTTTCATCCAGTTTTGCATTCACTAAAATAAGCCTGAGGTTCCAGGAAAAATCCCTCGCTCCCCCAGCAGCTAGCGCTCAAACCTTCTCTTGAGGTTCTGAATAGTGGGTGGGTCATTGGTGTCCTTAACAACAATGAAGGGCTACTGGTCATACATTGTACTTGGGTATTTAAGAGCTCTTTAGAGATCCAGTTAAATGGAAGGAGGGGCCTACGGGAGTGAGGGATTAGGTAGGTAAACCCCTAGGCACCCTAGGTACCAAAAATGAGCATTTAAACCATGTAGTACAGAAGAGTGGGGTGGCAGACTATGGAAAGGGAGAGGGGGGGTTTACTCAGAAATGTCTCCAGCCACATGGGCACTTAGAGCACTATCCCCTTGATTACAACAGACAATTTCAGAGAAGAGAAGGAGTGGCAGTGAGGTTATGCAAAAGAAGGAGAAGCATTAATATTCCATTAGTATAGTCTGGAAAAATAATAAATTTTACTGCACAGAGCGGGGGTTGTATAAAAGCAGTTTCACCGTTGCTGCCCATATGCATACAACTTGCTTAATCAGTTGGTGTTGGGATCCAGAACATGCTTGTGGCAGGTGCAGGCAATGGTGGGTTATCCACTTTACCAAATCTGCCTAGAATCTAGATTTATTCCCAGTTTAGGTAAACCAGTTTGTTTAGTTTTTACTACATGTTGTACTTTTTTATTTCCCATGCATCAGCGTTTATGAGTGGGCACTACTTTTGTTATACTTTTAATTAATAAAAAGGAGAATGTATAACAAGTCCATCTAGTTCACCAAACAAAGAAAAAAACTAAAAGAAAACCTCCATATACACAATCCTATATCCACAGTTGGTCCAGAGGAAGGCAATGAAGCATGATCCAATTTGCTCCAGTGGGGGAAAACGTCCTTCCTGATCCCCAGGAGGCAATCAGATATTCTCAGGACCATCTACGCCTGGTGTTATTACCTTTAAATATTATTATCCAGGTATATTTTGTGCATTTAGGAATGCATCCAGCTCCCCTTTTTAAAATAATGTATTGAGTTGATCAACCCCCCCCCCACCCCTAATGACCTCTTCTCAAGAGAGAGTAAATGATTAGCTTAGCTTTTTCTAAGCTTACCCAACTCCATTTAGTACCATGTTTCTGTGTACTGTTTTCGATCATGTATGTAAATGAAGGTAACTGAATTTCCTCATGACGAATATATTTGGTGCTTTCCACAATCACTGAGATTTACCTCCAAAATCATTGCTCAAATGCTTGCACTAAGGTGTCCGTTTAATAAACTGAGAAGTTTTTTCTCAGTTCAGTTCTCGGCAGTTCTCAGAGGAAAATTATCTCCTCTGCAGCCGGTTTAATAAACTGAGAACTTCAGTTCTCAGAGGGAGAACATAGGAGAAGTGTTTCCTCTGAAAACGGCCGAGATCTGTGTAAAAGTGGGTGGGCTGCCTGTAATCTCGTGAGATATTGTGAGATTATGGTGCAGCCGAGTTCAAAAAGTGAAACTAAAGTTTAAAAGAACGTGATAACTATATATATATCCTGTATATATACACATGTGTGTGTGTGTATATATATATATATATATATAAACACACACATTTATACACACACACACAGAAGAGGCTGATGTACTTACAATTACTTGGACCTTCTGATCTGCCGTGTTAGGGAGCTGGGGATCAACATGGGATCTACCCAGTTTCCTGTATGTATTTATATATAGTCCTTAATTAAGGAAGATATCCTAAGATAGTCCTCTTCCATGCGTCGCCTCGCAGGGGCGACCATGCCGCGATGGCAACCCTCCCTGGATGACTACCTCGGCGTCCCGGAAGAACATCTGTCCCTGACCACTGACGTCACCTCCGCCATAAACCACGTGGCGTCCCAACGTCACACGGGTGCACGAGGATTGCGCACACATGAGTGGCATAGAAACGCCCGGAGGGGATCGAGGACGCTGCCGGCAAGAGGGGACGCCCATAGAGGGAGGACGGAGGGCAACTCTTCCACATATTGAGCTCATTCATTCAACGGGCATTGGTAGTTTTCCCTGGCACAGGTTTCAGCCGTGGACCTTCCAGTATCAATGGACTCAGCTCTTTGATATTCTGCTGTGATTTGGATACGGGTGTATCACTTCACATTTATCACATCCAACACACTAGGTTTTCATACACACAATTTTTATTTCAGACATTCATTCCATTACTTTCGCAACAGCACATACCACTCTATCACACCTCACATCTCACGTTCACACTTTATTAGCCTACACCCTGATTGGAAGCTAGGTTTTAATACACAGCTTATTGGTAATTATATATCCCGTGTCTCTTACCATTGGGCATACACCCAGGTAATGAATTCATACTCACTATATAATTCTTTGCAGCAAACCACATATCCTCTGAAGAAGATCCTTTGTGATCGAAACGCGTCAAGAGCATATACAGATGCATTTGACATGTATAACTGTATAGCATTGCTGTGTTTGTCCATGTTAAGTTTTTACATCCTGTGTGTGTAACTAAAGCTTCCTCTATCAGAGCTTTAACTTGTCTGTAATTCCATGTACATATGCAATAAATCTTTTTACTATACCATAGCTTTTTACTTAACTTTGCTGCTAAAAAACCCCACCTGGGGGCATTCCCATTTCTCTATCATTCGGAGTGCGCAGCACCATTCGCTCTCCCCACATGTGTCTCCTCCATTTCAAATACAATGTACTCTAGCAGAGACAACGTTTCCTGGCACCCAAAACTAAGTTGCAAAAGGGACCAAATGCAGCCTCTGTTTGCTGGCCTTTGGATTACCACCTTTTTTGTCAATGGAAAATAGAATGCGATGGGAGAGGGGTGATTTCTTGTACTGTTACATTTGCAATATAGTCATAATAATTATAATGAAACAGACCAAAGTTTTCATTAACATTATGATTACTAAAATTTGTTCTTACAACTTGGGAACCAGTGTAGCTTAAAACTCATCAATGGTAAAATATTATTGTCAAAAATGGATTAAAATGAAACCTAGTAAAAAAGTAGAGGATGGAGTTAATAAGTAGTGTTTTTGTACTTTGCATAAAAAATAAAAACTATAAACAAAACAGGACTGTAGACAATACATTACTTCCCTAAAATGTATGTAAACCGTCTCACTGGACATATCCTATTTGTTCCATTATGGTCTGTTAAATAAACTATCAAGCGTTTGATTTTATCAGGGGCAGCAACCTACGGCCCGTGGGCCGCACCCGGCCTGATCCCGCTAAATGTCCAGCCCGACGCTGCTTAATGTCCGGCCCGTCAGTGCACGTGATGAATTCACCTGCACCCGGCCTTTGGACATTTTAAGTAAGAGCAGAGCGGAGCAGGGAGCAAGAAGGTGAATGAGAACACGGGAGAGACAGACAGCAGCACCGATAAGACAGCAGGAGCTTCCGGAGTTAAATTTCCAGGTGATTGATGGCTAGATGGTCCTAGCCAACAATTACCAGCTTGTTAATATGAAAAATAGTTAAGTTATTATTAGTTATTGTTTCAGATTTTCGTATTTTAGGATTTTCGTTCTTTTGAATTTTCATTCCTATATTTGGATTTCCGAATTTTCGAATTTCCGAAATTTCAAATTTTCAGTTTTCCGAATTTCCGAATTTCCGAATATTCGGTAAAATAAGGGAAATACGAAAATTCAGACATTTCCGAATTAACGCATTTGTTTAAATTTGTTAAAAAACGAATTTGAAACTAAACTAATTGCACATGTCTAGTCACAATCATGTCATTATCAGCCACCTGGTACAAGCCAGGTTCAGTATAATCCCAACACGTACCATGTTATTGCTAGAGACAATTAGTAAAATTCTAGCTATGAGTCAAATCATTGTAATAATAGTTCTATTATAGTTATATTCTTTTTTTCTTCAGCAAATCACAATGCCAAAAAATCGCAGAAAGGTGGATGCTGAATGCCGAGTGTTCCAAGACATTTGGGCAGAAAAATACTTTTTCACAGTACACCTCAACAAGCCAATATGCCTAATGTGCCATGCAGGTGTTGCTGTGAACAAGGAGTTCAACCTCAGGCGACACTATGAGACTAAATATCCAAGATTTTGTGAATTTAGTGGGCAGAAAGGCAGTTTTCACTTTATAAGGGCAGCATTAGTGGCCGGGTGTCACAAGGAAAGGGTCCGGAGACATGCTGGAGCTGCATGAAAGCAATGAAGAGGGTGAGTATTAGTCAAACATACGAAACGCTGCAGGGAAGGAGGGGGGTGGGAGACTCGGTAGCAATGCCAGAACCCCGAGGGAGTATACTGTTATTACTATGTTAGGATTAGTTTCATTTATTAGCAGGTGAATGGGGCCCTCCATGCATTCACATACATTGAATCCGGCCCTTAAGTGGAAAAAGTTTGCTGACCCCTTCTCTGTGAGAAGTGCAAAAACAATACCTTTTAATCCTGTCAGAAATCCAGTGAGTTTCTAAATTGCTATACACTCTGCATCTGCAACACTTTATCAGTAAGCATTGTTCCTAGCTCTCTCTGTGGACTACAGACAACTCCCCCTTATTTCATATAAATAAGTAGAAGGGTGGTGTTCTGTACTCTGTCCCAAGGTTACAATACTGTTTTTCCTTGCCTTCAAATCCGCATCAATTCTTCTAGGTACACTTGCACACAGTTTTTGAAGGAGCTCGGCAGGTAGGTTGTTTCAAAAATCTTGGAAAACTAACCACAGATTTTCTGTGAATATAGGCTGCCTCAGATCCTTTTGTCTCTTCATGTAATCTCAAACAGACTCTGTGATGGTGAGATCAGGGCTCTGTGGGAGCCAGGCTATCAATTCTAGGACTCCTTGTTCTTCTTTACACCAAAGATAGTTCCTAATGACATTGACTGCACTAAATTTGGGGCCAATCACACACCTCCCTGATGTTATGTCATGATGGATAAATATCTGTCTGTATTTCTCAGGATTGAGGACACCATTGGTCCTGACCAAAGCTCAAAATCCGTTTGCAAAAAGGTAGCCCCAAACTTGCAAGGAACCTCCACCATGCTTCACTCTTGCCTGCAGACACTCAATATTTTACCACTTTCTAGCCCTTCAGCAAGCAAACAGCCTCCTGCTACAGCCAAATATGTCAAAGCCATACCTCCCTGTTTCCATGTCGGAGGTATGGCTTTTTGGGCAGAATTCTTCCATGAAGACCACTTCTGGCCAGACTTCTCCAGACAGTAGATGGGTGTGCCTGGGTCCCACTGGTTTCCACCAGTTCTGTGCTGATGGCACCAAGTTTCCTTGGCCGACCACTGCGTTTACAGTCCTCATTGTTTCCTTGAAAAGAGCTTGAACAGAACATCTTGAAACCCCAGTCTGCTTTGAAATCTTTGCCTGGGAGAGACCCTTCTGAAGCAGTATAACTACCTTGTGTCTTGTTGCTGTCTTGCCATGGTGTATGACCTGTGACATGAAACTGTCTTCCACAACCTCAACTTAGTAGCAGAGTTTGGCTGTTCCTCACCCAGTTTGAGGCTTCCTACACAGCTGGATCTGTTTCAGTTAATGACTGTGTTTTAGCCTACATATGACATTGATAATCATTAGCACCTTCTTGGTATAATTAGTTAACAATGCACCTGACTCTAATCCTACAAAATCCCTAACTTTGTGCAAGTGTACAAAGTGTGCAAGTGTAAGCATAGAGTCTTATTTAAAGCCAAAGGTTAGTCACACCAAATGTTTTATTAATTTAGATTTTTCTACGGTTTACTCACTTTGCATTTTGTAAAATGATAAAAATAATTAATTAAAATATATATTTGTGAAAACATTCTTACTTTACAGCATTTTTTCACATCTGCCTAAAACTTTTGAACAGTACTGTATATATATATATATATATATATATATATATTGTGCGTGTGTGTGTATATAGTGTGTGTGTGTATATATATATATATATATATATATATATATATATATAAATATAATTATATTTATATATATATATATATATGTAGCGGGGTCTTTAAATTTAGGTGGGGTACACCTGGGTGGAAGTTCAGGTGTGTAGGTATGGGTGTAATGACCATTTGTGTTCGTGGAGGATTGGGCGGTGTAATAATCTCCTTGGCCTGGGGGTGGCAGGTCCCCTCAGGCTCAGGGTAGATTCTCTGCCATAGTGCTGGCCTTTTTGTCCCTTCTTGGAGATGGTACGGCAAGGGCGGGGAATCTGCCGTGTCGTCATTGGAGGGGATAAAAGGGGGAGACACCCTGGTCACAAGGTCTTGCTCTTCTGGAGGTTCTTCTACATGCACTCAGGCACCTTAGTCCTGGGTGCGGGCGGGTCCGGATTCCGGCTCAGGTGCCCTAGGCCTGACCGGAATGGAGTTGGAGTCCATCCCAGGCACCTTCAGCCTGGGGTGAGGTACTAAACCAGGAGGCCTGGGGCCCAGTGACTTTGACTGGGTCCCGCGAGGGTGGAGAAGTCCGAGGGTCCCTGAAGTGGATGGGGCCCATGTCTGAGGTGAGGAAGCCGGGGAGGTTACCCATTCAGAGAGTCTGGAGCAGCATCAACCCAGTGACGAATGAGCCTCTGGTAACTCCCTTGGAGGGACATCTTCCCCTGACAGGGGCCGCAACGCAGCGAAGGTACTCCTATCTACGTTCTCTTGAGTCGCTGGTAGAGACTCTCAAGTTCTAAGTCCTTTCTAGCTAAGGCTATAGTAACCGCTGGCGAGATCGCAGTGGTTTAGCTGAGAATTAGGATAGTGCCTCGACCTGCTCACCCCCTGTATCAAAATGTTATCCAGTCGCAACCAGTTGGCTACTGAAGCACTGTTTATTGTGAGATATGCAATAAAACAAGAGTTGGACTGTGATCGGTGTGTGGAACTCTGGTTAATGGGAGCAAAGGGAAGTGTTGGCACAGCAGGACTTAATCCTTTACAGAAGCACACAGGCCCGAGGAAATATCTGGTACTGGCCTTCACCTCACCCACAGCTATGGGGAGGACATGGGCCGTAGCGCATCTCACCCTATCGTGTGTGATACCCCTAGAAGAAAGAGATGGGGTGAGGTCGCTATATATATATATATATATATATATATATATACACAAAGTATGCATAATGCTCTAATTTTAAAACCTAATGTAAAGCAAAAGCACAGGTAGACTGCAATTTTCTAAAAAATATGTGCAGCACTGTAAAATCGTGTACATATTGGATGGTACGTACTTCACAAGGTTTCTGTTTGATAAATAATCCACCATGTCTCATTCAGGGTTTTTCTCATTAAAACAGAAAGAGCATCAGTGTACAGGAAAGATATATTGAATTACCACAGTCCAAGTAGAAAATACCTAAAAGCTTTTATTGGTATTTCCTCTGTAAATTAAAAACAGATGGCAAATCCAAAGATTTTTGTTTAAAGTACAATTACGTATTCTTGAGCGTATAGATGGATGTCACATAACTGTTTTCTTTTTTCTTAGCCCTCTGAGAACTATAATATTACACTGTCATAATAGATGTTTGCAATAACAATTGGATACAACAAGAAGGGTAAAACAAAGGTGGTAATCCCACAATACAAGATTGAGATAAACATTCAATTTTTTGTTTTTATTTTCCATTTAACCACTTAAGCCCCGGACCAATACGGGTCATTATGACTAGGCTCCTTTTTGCGATTCGGCACTGCGTCGCTTTAACTGACAATTGCGTGGTCGTGCGACGTGGCTCCCAAACAAAATTGGCGTCCTTTTTTTCCCACAAATAGAGCTTTCTTTTGGTGGTATTTGATCACCTCTGCGGTTTTTATTTTTTGCGCTATAAACAAAAATAGAGCAAACATTTTGAAAAAAATGACATATTTTTTACTTTTTTCTATAATAAATGTCCCCAAAAAATATATAAAAAAACATTTTTTTTCCTCAGTTTAGGCCGATACGTATTCTTCTACATATTTTTGGTAAAAAAAATCGCAATCAGTGTTTATTGATTGGTTTGCGTAAAAATTATAGTGTTTACAAAATAGGGTATAGTTTTAAGGCATTTTTATTTATTTTTTTCTTTTTACTAGAAATGGCGGCGATCATTTTCGTGACTGTGACATTATGGCGGACACATCGGACACTTTTGACACATTTTTGGGACCATTGTCATTTTCATAGCGATCAGTGCAATAAAAATGCACTGGTTACTGTGAAAATGAAACTGGCAGTGAAGGGGTTAACCACTAGGGGCTTTTTTGAAAGAAATTGCTAGATTGTGCATCCCCACAGGGTGACACTGTGGATGCACCAGTTCAAATGCGCCAACATCCCGATAATCATTGGAGAAACATTAATTTAACTAAGAATGGACTTTAGACGGCACATGGGTAATTATTGTAAAAATTCTAGAGGTTTTTATTGTTAATAGAAAAAATATTTAAATCTTAGTAAAAATACATTAATACATTTCAGAAAAATTACATTTTATGATAATCATCAGTAATCAGTATAGGATCCCGAATACAGAACTAGACACACCTCCCAGAGATTACATTAACATGTAAAATTCAAATAAAGTAATGTATATCCAACAAACACAAAACCGAGTTGAACGGTGTACACAGGGGGTGGCTAGTCTTATTGATAGATCCGGTAAGTTCAAAGATAGAAATATTGCTTTGCTCGACTAGTTTCGCGTTCCGAGACGCTTCGTCAGGAGCATAATATTCTGTCAAGATTATACACAAACAATTCATGAGAGATATATCAATTAACATGATTTTAATACATATATGTACATATCTAAAAATAAAAATAATAAAAAACATTTTAAGGAGAAAAAAAGGGGGAACACTAATATACAATGATTAAAAACATTTTTGATTGACCACAAAAGAATGAGACACCAAGCACCCGTATATCATCAGCATAACAGCCAGTCGCACAGCAACTGGGGCATATAAATAACTGTGTAAAATTGTTGGAAGAAGTAAAGGGAGAGTGTAGATCAGCCCTCATCCAGGAACAGCACAGAAAAACAAGAAGACTGGATAGAGAATGTGTGAAATAAAATAATTAATAAAAAGTTGTGTCAATTACCACCATCAAAGCAGACAGAGAGAGGAAATAATGTCTATACTCACAAACAAGGCCGTGTTGAATAATGAAACAGGCCTGGGTATTTTTGACTGGCAGTCCGTGTATAACAGAAGGCCAGTGATGTGTAGACACATTCTAAAAACAGAGCATATATAGTAACCCATAAGTATCTAAGGACTAAACCAAGATATTTGAAAGAGGGGAAGTCAGTCTCAAATTATACAGTTACTTAGAGCTCACCGTAATAGACCGTAATAGGTAATTAAATAGAGGGGTAACATGCACAGGCTACTGGTAAGTAGAGCGAGAGCGTTCCTCCAGGTATAGTGAGCCAGAAAGCATAGGGTAATTTATGTCAGTCAAGGCCAGTTGCTCGGGCCGGACAGTGATAGTCTGTCAAAAAGAGCCCCAAACGGTGGGATAACCCAGCTGAAAAACATAAGTTGTGTTTCAAAAGGGGATCTACATAGCCACTTCCATAGATACATAATGGCTAACATACCGAGTAGAAATTACCTTAAAGCTTCAAGTGAACCATTTGGTGATGGACCTGGATGGAGCCTCTCCTGTGGACAGCCTATCGAAGCGGTGTGCATCGCTTATGAATGCCCCTGCAGGAAGGCGTCATCCTAGCCGGAAATGGCGCCATTACGCAAGGTCAAGGGATTAGCGCGCATGCGCCGTATTCGCCGCTGACGCGGCAAGTCACGGCCAATGCGGCGATAGCGGGGCGGAACCTAGAAGGAACCAGGTACGCCCTTGAAAATTATCAGTAAGCCGTGTCCCCGATCACATCAATGATCGGCGTGCCGGGCCTGAACTTCACCCGCCAGTTTAAAGCACCAAAACCTGCAACGCATAGCAAGCACCGGGAATACAAGGGGTGAATACATCCAAGTGTGGTCATCAAAAAAGGGGGTTTAAACAAGATACACAGAGCTAAATAAAAAGATGCTGAAGGGCATCTATATCAAACTAAAATACATATTTTTATTTTATACATCCAGAAATCGTCCTTTTAACTAGTAAACGATGTATAATTTTAGCGTTATAATTCTAATGAGGCAGCCTATTTGGTTGGGGGCATCATTAAAATATATATAATGTATGTCGCTGAAGATGACATACTAAATCCATAGGCTGTAGTGAAGGACACCGATGCCATAAGTAGTGCATTAAGTGACAGTGATAAAGTGATGTCAGATGTAAATTCATAACATTTTGCAAAATATAAAGTAAATTGATGATGTGATATATACAGCTAGATAAGTAGTGAAGAAAAGAAAAAGAACATAAAATGAAATATGCTACGTGCAATAAACCAGATAATAATGTAAGCTTGTGGTGACAAGTGTATGCAAAAACTAAGAGAGTGGATGGCTAATCAAGTAGTGAGGCATATAATATAAAATATAAAAAATATATATAAAATTGATAAAACTTAATGAATGGCAATAGATGTCCACTACCACTTACAGCCCATGGGAATAGTGTGGGCTCTAACCAAAGAAGAGAGGATATACATGTCAACGACTGGGATAATAGTCCCAGATCACTAGACACAGTTGTATTAGTGACTTACAAAAATGGTCTGTATGACTGAGTTTCATTAAGGCCAGGGGGGTGTGTGGCATTCAACCTCTCAACCCAGAGAGTTTCTCTCTGGAGAATGATTTTATCCCACTCACCCCCTCTAGGGCTTTTGGGGACAACAGCCAGAACAGAAAAAGAGACAACTGAAGTATCAAAACGGTGATAAAGATCCAGGTGTCGGCTGATGGGTGTCAGCATTTTCCCTTACCCGAATAGTAGATGTGATCATTGATACGTTGTCTTAACTGTCTGGCCGTTTTGCCCACATAGAAGCTACTGCAATTACAGGTCATGAGATAAACCACGCCCTCAGTGCGGCAGTTAGCAGAGAATTTAGGGGAGAAAGTCTCTCTATTGGGGAGTAGAATGTTTTGACAGGGTGAGACCCATTTGCAGAAAGAACATTTCCCACATTTAGAAGTACCTATAGTTTGGTTAGAAACGTTGTTGCGATTTCTAACATAGTGGCTAGCGGTGAGTTTGTCTCTTAGTGAGTTGGCCCGCCTAAAAATAATCTCCGGTTGTACCCCTACATATTTGCCCAAGATGGGATCGTCTCGTAACAGATGCCATTGATTCTTGAGCATGGACCGTATATCCATATGTTGACTAGAGAACTTAGTAATCACTTTAGTAGTGGGTTGAGAGGGGGTATATTTTGTTTTTTACAAGAGTTCATTTCTGGTTTGACTAATGGCCTTGTTATCCGCCTGTCGCAGTAGAGATTTACTGTAACCTCTGGCTAGTAACCGATTCCTTAGTAATTTTGCCTGTATTTGGAAATCAGATAGAAATGTACAGTTGCGTCGCAGCCTGATATACTGGGCATAAGGAATGCTGCGTATTAAGGCTGGTGGGTGAGCACTATCTGCATGCAGCAGCGTATTCCCTGCTGTGCTTTTGCGAAAGAGACTGGTGGACAGAGAATTGTCTATATTCCTGGAGATTGTCAGATCAAGGAAGGTCGTTACATTAGTGTCACAACTGGATGTGAATTTTAGATTGTATTGATTGACGTTCATATTTTTAATGAAGTCATCAAATAGCGTTCTCGTGCCCGTCCAAACGATGAACACGTCATCGATGTAACGCATCCAGACGAGAACGCAATCAGTAAATCTGGCCATGGACTCGTAAACACAACATCTCCCCGCTCCTCTACTGACAATGTCAGCGATCTCCGCTCTGTGTAATCAGAGCGGAGATCGGTGACGTGTCAGTCGTAGCCATGCCCCCACACAGTAGTAAACACTCCCATAGGCACACTTAACCCCTTCAGCGCCCCTAGTGGTTAAACATTAATTTAACTAAGAATGGACTTTAGACGGCACATGGGTAATTATTGTAAAAATTCTAGAGGTTTTTATTGTTAATAGAAAAAATATTTAAATCTTAGTAAAAATACATTAATACATTTCAGAAAAATTACATTTTATGATAATCATCAGTAATCAGTATAGGGTCCCGAATACAGAACTAGACACACCTCCCAGAGATTACATTAACATGTAAAATTCAAATAAAGTAATGTATATCCAACAAACACAAAACCGAGTTGAACGGTGTACACAGGGGGTGGCTAGTCTTATTGATAGATCCGGTAAGTTCAAAGATAGAAATATTGCTTTGCTCGACTAGTTTCGCGTTCCGAGACGCTTCGTCAGGAGCATAATATTCTGTCAAGATTATACACAAACAATTCATGAGAGATATATCAATTAACATGATTTTAATACATATATGTACATATCTAAAAATAAAAATAATAAAAAACATTTTAAGGAGAAAAAAAGGGGGAACACTAATATACAATGATTAAAAATTTTTTTGATTGACCACAAAAGAATGAGACACCAAGCACCCATATAATGGTTTGACTAATGGCCTTGTTATACGCCTGTCGCAGTAGAGATTTACTGTAACCTCTGGCTAGTAACCGATTCCTTAGTAATTTCGCTTGTATTTGGAAATCAGATAGAAACGTACAGTTGCGTCGCAGCCTGATATACTGGGCATAAGGAATGCTGCGTATTAAGGCTGGTGGGTGAGCACTATCTGCATGCTGGGGGGGTGGGAGAGGGACCTGTTCTCGAACGAGTCCATGGCCAGATTTACTGATTGCGTTCTCGTCTGGATGCGTTACATCGATGACGTGTTCATCGTTTGGACGGGCACGAGAACGCTATTTGATGACTTCATTAAAAATATGAACGTCAATCAATACAATCTAAAATTCACATCCAGTTGTGACACTAATGTAACGACCTTCCTTGATCTGACAATCTCCAGGAATATAGACAATTCTCTGTCCACCAGTCTCTTTCGCAAAAGCACAGCAGGGAATACGCTGCTGCATGCAGATAGTGCTCACCCACCAGCCTTAATACGCAGCATTCCTTATGCCCAGTATATCAGGCTGCGACGCAACTGTACATTTCTATCTGATTTCCAAATACAGGCAAAATTACTAAGGAATCGGTTACTAGCCAGAGGTTACAGTAAATCTCTACTGCGACAGGCGGATAACAAGGCCATTAGTCAAACCAGAAATGAACTCTTGTAAAAAACAAAATATACCCCCTCTCAACCCACTACTAAAGTGATTACTAAGTTCTCTAGTCAACATATGGATATACGGTCCATGCTCAAGAATCAATGGCATCTGTTACGAGACGATCCCATCTTGGGCAAATATGTAGGGGTACAACCGGAGATTATTTTTAGGCGGGCCAACACACTAAGAGACAAACTCACCGCTAGCCACTATGTTAGAAATCGCAACAACGTTTCTAACCAAACTATAGGTACTTCTAAATGTGGGAAATGTTCTTTCTGCAAATGGGTCTCACCCTGTCAAAACATTCTACTCCCCAATAGAGAGACTTTCTCCCCTAAATTCTCTGCTAACTGCCGCACTGAGGGCGTGGTTTATCTCATGACCTGTAATTGCAGTAGCTTCTATGTGGGCAAAACGGCCAGACAGTTAAGACAACGTATCAATGATCACATCTACTATTCGGGTAAGGGAAAATGCTGACACCCATCAGCCGACACCTGGATCTTTATCACCGTTTTGATACTTCAGTTGTCTCTTTTTCTGTTCTGGCTGTTGTCCCCAAAAGCCCTAGAGGGGGTGAGTGGGATAAAATCATTCTCCAGAGAGAAACTCTCTGGGTTGAGAGGTTGAATGCCACACACCCCCCTGGCCTTAATGAAACTCAGTCATACAGACCATTTTTGTAAGTCACTAATACAACTGTGTCTAGTGATCTGGGACTATTATCCCAGTCGTTGACATGTATATCCTCTCTTCTTTGGTTAGAGCCCACACTATTCCCATGGGCTGTAAGTGGTAGTGGACATCTATTGCCATTCATTAAGTTTTATCAATTTTATATATATTTTTTATATTTTATATTATATGCCTCACTACTTGATTAGCCATCCACTCTCTTAGTTTTTGCATACACTTGTCACCACAAGCTTACATTATTATCTGGTTTATTGCACGTAGCATATTTCATTTTATGTTCTTTTTCTTTTCTTCACTACTTATCTAGCTGTATATATCACATCATCAATTTACTTTATATTTTGCAAAATGTTATGAATTTACATCTGACATCACTTTATCACTGTCACTTAATGCACTACTTATGGCATCGGTGTCCTTCACTACAGCCTATGGATTTAGTATGTCATCTTCAGCGACATACATTATATATATTTTAATGATGCCCCCAACCAAATAGGCTGCCTCATTAGAATTATAACGCTAAAATTATACATTGTTTACTAGTTAAAAGGACGATTTCTGGATGTATAAAATAAAAATATGTATTTTAGTTTGATATAGATGCCCTTCAGCATCTTTTTATTTAGCTCTGTGTATCTTGTTTAAACCCCCTTTTTTGATGACCACACTTGTATGCATTCACCCCTTGTATTTCCGGTGCTTGCTATGCGTTGCAGCTTTTGGTGCTTTAAACTGGCGGGTGAAGTTCAGGCCCGGCACGCCGATCATTGATGTGATCGGGGACACGGCTTACTGATAATTTTCAAGGGCGTACCTGGTTCCTTCTAGGTTCCGCCCCGCTATCGCCGCATTGGCCGTGACTTGCCGCGTCAGCGGCGAATACGGCGCATGCGCGCTAATCCCTTGACCTTGCGTAATGGCGCCATTTCCGGCTAGGATGACGCCTTCCTGCAGGGGCATTCATAAGCGATGCACACCGCTTCGATAGGCTGTCCACAGGAGAGGCTCCATCCAGGTCCATCACCAAACGGTTCACTTGAAGCTTTAAGGTAATTTCTACTCGGTATGTTAGCCATTATGTATCTATGGAAGTGGCTATGTAGATCCCCTTTTGAAACACAACTTATGTTTTTCAGCTGGGTTATCCCACCGTTTGGGGCTCTTTTTGACAGACTATCACTGTCCGGCCCGAGCAACTGGCCTTGACTGACATAAATTACCCTATGCTTTCTGGCTCACTATACCTGGAGGAACGCTCTCGCTCTACTTACCAGTAGCCTGTGCATGTTACCCCTCTATTTAATTACCTATTACGGTCTATTACGGTGAGCTCTAAGTAACTGTATAATTTGAGACTGACTTCCCCTCTTTCAAATATCTTGGTTTAGTCCTTAGATACTTATGGGTTACTATATATGCTCTGTTTTTAGAATGTGTCTACACATCACTGGCCTTCTGTTATACACGGACTGCCAGTCAAAAATACCCAGGCCTGTTTCATTATTCAACACGGCCTTGTTTGTGAGTATAGACATTATTTCCTCTCTCTGTCTGCTTTGATGGTGGTAATTGACACAACTTTTTATTAATTATTTTATTTCACACATTCTCTATCCAGTCTTCTTGTTTTTCTGTGCTGTTCCTGGATGAGGGCTGATCTACACTCTCCCTTTACTTCTTCCAACAATTTTACACAGTTATTTATATGCCCCAGTTGCTGTGCGACTGGCTGTTATGCTGATGATATACGGGTGCTTGGTGTCTCATTCTTTTGTGGTCAATCAAAAATGTTTTTAATCATTGTATATTAGTGTTCCCCCTTTTTTTCTCCTTAAAATGTTTTTTATTATTTTTATTTTTAGATATGTACATATATGTATTAAAATCATGTTAATTGATATATCTCTCATGAATTGTTTGTGTATAATCTTGACAGAATATTATGCTCCTGACGAAGCGTCTCGGAACGCGAAACTAGTCGAGCAAAGCAATATTTCTATCTTTGAACTTACCGGATCTATCAATAAGACTAGCCACCCCCTGTGTACACCGTTCAACTCGGTTTTGTGTTTGTTGGATATACATTACTTTATTTGAATTTTACATGTTAATGTAATCTCTGGGAGGTGTGTCTAGTTCTGTATTCGGGATCCTATACTGATTACTGATGATTATCATAAAATGTCATTTTTCTGAAATGTATTAATGTATTTTTACTAAGATTTAAATATTTTTTCTATTAACAATAAAAACCTCTAGAATTTTTACAATAATTACCCATGTGCCGTCTAAAGTCCATTCTTAGTTAAATTAATGTTTAACCACTAGGGGCGCTGAAGGGGTTAAGTGTGCCTATGGGAGTGTTTACTACTGTGTGGGGGCATGGCTACGACTGACACGTCACCGATCTCCGCTCTGATTACACAGAGCGGAGATCGCTGACATTGTCAGTAGAGGAGCGGGGAGATGTTGTGTTTACACACACATCTCCCCGCTTCGAGCCTCCGTGAGACGATCGTGGGGATCCCCGCAGCGATCGAGTCCGCGGGACCCGCGGTCCCACTCACGGGGAAGGCAGGGGGGTCGCGAGCGCACCGCCGGCGGCGCGGGCCACGTACTGATACGTGATTGTGCCTGTACGAGCCATTCTGCCGACGTATATATACCGTGAGCGGTCGGCAAGTGGTTAAAATCCTAAAATTTGATTATACACTGGCCCAGTATTAGCCTGGATTTGCACTTCTTGCCTTTTGGGTTCTTAGAGCGTTTCTCTCGGGAATAACAGTATTGTCACCAAAAAGCGTACTCCCAGTGCATACAAACAGCCAGGAGGAGACTAGGAACCTTTGGCATTTGAACTTGAGGTCAGCAGGCTTTGAAGGGGCAATAATAAGGCTTCTGATTAAACCAGGCCCATCATTATAAGGGGAGTGGTGACAGAGCAGCCATAGTGTCAGTGAATTGGAAGCTGTTTTTAGGAAAACATAGGGAAGGCCGATGAACTGCATAGGAAGAGTTTAGTTTCAGGTAAAAAACAGTACTTTAATTCTGATTGCAAGCTCTTTGGACAATCAACATCTTTGCTGCTTTTTGTTTATTATTGGGAGGTTTTTTTTCTTTCATTTTTATTGTGTGATTCATTTGAGATCATCAGTCACTTTCAGCCTCTGTCCCATTCCGAAACAAACTTTTTCTTTGTGCTGCATGGCTTCCCTTAAAAATAGGGGCTTTGTATTTGGGGTTATTTTGGAGTTTTTATTTATTTTGCTGGTATATTGGTTTTTATTTTATATTTGCATAGATTTTATATTAGGTTTAATTGCACAGGGCTTCCCATTAATTAAAAAGCGGGCTTTTTCTTTGGGGTGGTATTTGGGGTTTTTAACGTCTTCAGTATTGTTTTTATTTTATGTTAATAAAGCATTTTTTTCAAGAAGATGTTCCCTTTGTTTACAGCGCACCACTGTTTTTCATACACAATCAAAACATAGCGGATTTTATCGGCACAACATTGGGTGGTACAAAGTCTTTATTACAAAAAATGTAAGTCACATATAACAGACAAAAAGCACCCTATTAACTGACAAGGTCAACAGATATCCAAATAGACATAGAAGTTCAGATTTAATTGTATCAAAAACTGTGTAGACACTGAATGTGTAAGGATATCAATAAGTAGTCTCCATAGACTCCTTTATGTCTTCTTGTCAATGCGTTTCACAATTTGAATAGCTTCCTCAGGACATTTTGGGTAGGTGCTGGTAAACCCCAAGACCAGTTGAGGGTGACACCACATAAAGACAGGCTGTGGAACCAAAGTCAATCCTTCTCACGAATAGATGAAATATGTGAACCAATTTTGTGACCCTTAAGTTGGGGAGGAGAGAATCTAGCCTCCAATGTAACCAAGGACACTGATGATTCTATTGGTAGTTAAGTCAAAATAGACTATTGAGAGGAAGGAATGGCTGTATATCAGATATCTTGTCATGTATGATAAAATCAAAAATCAGACTTATATAGCCACCCCTAAACAGATAAATATATCCACTCATACGAGCTTCAAAGCTTCAGCTTGATGTATGCACAAAGCCTTGTATAAAGGTATAAATGAGTGCCTCGTGTTTGGGGAGGGGTCTTTTAAGTAAAGCCACAGCAAAGAAAGCCCACAGGAAATAGAGAGTGCCTCCTGTGGAGTGGACGACTGGTGCGGGTATCCTCGCCGGTTCCCCTTCCAAAACACGAGGAACTCGTTTATACCTTTAACCACTTAACGACCGCCCCATGTACATATACGTCGGCAAAATGGCACGGACAGGCACAATCACGTACCTGTACGTGCCTGCCTTCGTATGGGTGGGGGGTCCGATCGGACCCGCCTTCCGTACATGCGGCGGTCGGTATCGGTTTGGGAGCGATCCGTGATGAGGAGGCGGCCATTGGTTTCTGGCCACCCCCTCGCGATCGATTCCGGCGAATGAGATGCTTCCCCTGCCTGTGTAATGTAAACACAGGCAGGGGAAGTGATGTCATCTCTCTATGCGGCGCTCTATTCGTCCTGAGCGCCGAGGAGAGAAGACATCAGGTTAGTGCACCAACAGCTCAGTGACACGTAGGTACACATAGGCACATATTTTACGCCCCAGTCACCCCCAGATCACCCCCCAGATCACCCCCCAGCCTCCATTCACAGTGTCACTGATTGCAGTGATCATTTATTTACTGATCACTGCAATCAGTGACATTTGTGATAGTAAAAGTGTCAGGGCAGTTAGTGTTAGGTCCCTTTAGGTCCAGGGTAGCCCCCTAACCCTCCCTAATAAAGGTTTAACCTCTTGATCGCCCCCCCAGGTAACCCTTTCACCCCCTATCACCACTGTCACTAAGCGATCATTTTTCTGATTGCTGTATTAGTGTCAGTGGTGCCGCTAAGTAGCCAGTTATTTTTTTAGGTTCGCCGCCAGGTTTTTATAGCATCAGGTACCCCCATATATTATCTAATAAATGTTTAACCCCTTGATTGCCCCCCCCCCCCCCAGGTAACCCTTTCACCCCCTATCACCAGTGGCACTAAGCGATCGTTTTTCTGATCGCTGTATTAGTGTCGCTGGTGCTGCTAGGTAGCCAGTTATTTTTTTAAGTTCGCCACCAGGTTTTTATAGCGTCAGGTACCCCGAAATATTACCTAATAAAGGTTTAAGCCCTTGATCACCCCCCCAGGTAACCCTTTCACCCCCTATCACCAGTGTCACTAAGCAATCTTTTTTCCGATCGCCGTATTAGTTATGCTGGTGCCGCTAGGTAGCCAGTGATTTTTTTAGGTTCGCCGCCAGGTTTTTATAGCGTCAGGTACCCCATATATTACCTAATAAAGGTTTAACCCCTTGATCACCCCCCAGGTAACCCTTTCACCCCCTATCACCAGTGTCACTAAGTGATGTTTTTGTGATCGCTGTATTAGTTATGCTGGTGCCGCTAGGTAGTCAGTTATTTTTTTAGGTTCGCCGCCAGGTTTTTATAGCATCAGGTACCCCCATATAAAACCTTATAAAGGTTTTAACCCCCTGATTGCCCCTAGAGTTAACCCTTTCACCAGTGATCACCGTATAAGTGTCACTGGTGACGCTAGTTAGCCAGTTAGTTATTTCGTTATTTAGGTTCCCCGGCAGGTTTTCATATAGCGTCAGGTACCCCCATATATTGCCTAATAAAGGTTTTAACCCCCTGATTGCCCCTAGTTAACCCTTTCACCAGTGATCACCGTATAAGTGTTACGGGTGACGCTGGTTAGTTAGTTTGCTTTTTATAGTGTCAGGGCACCCGCCGTATATAACCCAATAAAGGTTTAACCCCCTGATCGCCCGGCGGGTGATATCAATTAGGTTTTAGCATCAGTTAGGGTCTGCGTCGCCCCAGGCAGCGTCAGATTAGTGCCAGTAGCGCTAACACCCACGCGCAAAGCATACACCTCCCTTAGTGGTATAGTATCTGAACAGATCAATATCTGATCTGATAAGATCTATACTAGCGTCCCCAGCAGTTTAGGGTTCCCAAAAATGCAGTGTTAGCGGGATCAGCCCAGATACCTGCTAGCACCTGCGTTTTGCCCCTCCGTACAGCCCAGGCCACCCAAGTGCAGTATCAATCGATCACTGTCACTTACAAAACACAACACACATAACTGCAGCGTTCGCAGAGACAGGCCTGATCCCTCCAACTCCAGTGCTGTAGGAGGTGATTTCACCACCACAGTTAAAAAAAAGAGCATATATGCCGAAGCATGGGGGCAGCAGGGGCGGAGGAGCGATTTTGCTCCTAATGCCGCGTATATGTGGTCGAAATTCTGACTGAGGCTTGCCCGTGGAGAAGTCTGACCGTGTGTACGCGGCATAACTTTTGCGGGAGGATGCCCCCATGCTTCGGCATATATAAATGGTGCATGTATGCCCATCATTAGAAGTGGGTGAATGAAGGGAGGTATTCTAATGGTGGGCATACCCACCGATCAATCTCTTTTTTTTCATTCAGCCAATAGGCTGCATGAAAAAAAAGATTACAATACATGTCCAACAAGGACCAGCAACGTACTGGTATGTTGCTGGACTTTGAATGGTTATACCAGAATGATGCCTGCAGGTTTAGGTATCATCTTTTACAAGCAGTGGGAGGGAATGTCGTCGTCCCCCCCCCAGATATAAAAAGCGCCATTGGGAAAGCATTTTATCACACCGATCTTGGAGTGGTCAGATGCTTTGAGGGCAGTGGAAAGATCTAGGGTCTAATAGACCCCAGTTTTTTCAAAAAAAGAGTACCTGTCACTACCTGCTATCATAGGGGATATTTACATTCCCTGAGATAACAATAAAAATGATAAAAAAAAATGAAAGGAACAGTTTAAAAATAAAATAAAAAAGTAAAATAAATAATAAAATAAAAAAAGCACCCCTGTCCCGGCCTGCTCTTGCGCAAAGGCGAACGCAAGCGTCGGTCTGGCGTCATATGTAAACAGCAATTGCACCATGCATGTGAGGTATCGACGCGAAGGTCAGATCGAGGGCAGTCATTTTAGCAGTAGACCTCCTCTGTAAATCTACTGTGGTAACCTGTAAAGGCTTTTAAAGGCTTTTAAAAATGTATGTAGTTTGTCGCCACTGCGCGTTTGTGCGAAATTTTAAAGCATGTCGTGTTTGGTATCCATGTACTCAGCCTAAGATCATCTTTTTTATTTCATCAAACATTTGGGCAATATAGTGTGTTTTAGTGCATTAAAATTAAAAAAAAGTGTATTTTCCCCCCAAAAATGCGTTTGAAAAATCGCTGCGCAAATACTGTGTGGAAAAAAAAATGGAACACCCACCATTTTAATCTGTAGGGCCTTTGCTTTAAAAATATATATAATGTTTGGGGGTTCAACGTAATTTTCTTGCCAAAAAAAATATGTTTACATGTAAACAAAAAGTGTCAGAAAGGGCTTTGCCTTCAAGTGGTTAGAAGAGTGGATGATGTGTGACATAAGCTTCCTAATGTTGTGCATAAAATACCAGGACAGTTCAAACCCCCCCCCCAAATGACCCCATTTTGGAAAGTAGACACCCCAAGCTATTTGCTGAGAGGCATGTCAAGTCCATGGAATATTTTATATTTTGACACAAGTTGCAGGAAAAATATATATATTTTTTTTTCACAAAGTTGTCACTAAATGATATATTGCTCAAACATGCCATGGGCATATGTTGAATTACACCCCAAAATATATTTTGTTGCTTCTCTTGAGTACGGGGATACCACATGTGTGAGACTTTTTGGGAGCCTAGCCGCGTACGGGACCCCAAAAACCAAGCACCGCCTTCAGGCTTTCTAATGCCGCGTACACACGATCATTATTCACGGCGGTTAAAAAACCGCCGTGAATAATGACAGGAAAAACGAGGGAACCGCTTGGTTCCCTACACACGGTCGTTTTTCCCGTCATTTTTTCTCTTGACGAGAAAAACGACCGTCTGTGGGCTCCGCGGCAGTGTTTCCCTATGGGAAAACTGCCGCGGAAAAAAATGCTGGAAAAAACGATGAGAAAATTTAGAACATGTTCTAATTTTTCTCGTCGTTTTTTATGCCGTTTTTCTCGACGAGAAAAACGACATAAAGCCCACAGACGATCGTTTTTCTCGGCGAAAAAAAAAATGCAGTTTTTCTCGTCGAGAAAAACGGTCGTGTGTACGCGGCATAAGGGTGTAAATTTTTGATTTCACTCCTCACTGCCTATCACAGTTTCGGAGGCCATGGAATGCCCAGATGGCACAAAACCCCCCCAAATGACCCCATTTTGGAAAGTAGACACCCCAAGCTATTTGCTGAGAGGTATGGTGAGTATTTTGCAGATCTCGCTTTTTGTCACAAAGTTTTGAAAATTGAAAACAATTTTTTTTTTCTTTTTTAATTTTCAAAAACAAATGAGAGCTGTAAAATACTCACCATGCCTCTCAGCAAATAGCTTGGGTGTCTACTTTTCAAAATGGGGTCATTTGGGGGGGGGGGGGGGTTGTGCTATTTTGGCATTTTATGGCCTTCGAAACTGTGATAGGTAGTGAGGAGTGAAATCAAAAATTTGCGCCCTTAGAAAGCCTGAAGGCGGTGCTTGGTTTTCGGGGTCCCGTACGCGGCTAGGCTCCCAAAAAGTCCCACACATGTGGTATCCCCGTACTCAGGAGAAGCAGCAAAATGTATTTTGGGGTGCAATTCAACATATAATTATGGCATGTGTGAGCAATATATAATTTAGTGACAACTTTTTGTAATTTTTTATTTTTTTGTCATTATTCAATCACTTGGGACGAAAAAAAAAACATTCAATGGGCTCAACATGCCTCTCAGCAATTTCCTTGGGGTGTCTACTTTCCAAAATGGGGTCATTTGGGGGGGGGGGTTGTACTGCCCTGTCATTTTAGCACCTCAAGAAATGAGATAGGCAGTCATAAATTAAAAGCTGTGTAAATTCCAGAAAATGTACCCTAGTTTGTAGACGCTATAACTTTTGCGCAAACCAATAAATATACGCTTATTGACATTTTTTTTACTAAAGACATGTGGCCAAATACATTTTGGCCTAAATGTATGACTAAAATTGAGTTTATTCGATTTTTCTTATAACAAAAAGTAGAAAATATCATTTTTTTTCAAAATGTCTTTTTCCGTTTATATCGCAAAAAAAATAAAAAATCGCAGAGGCAATCAAATACCATTAAAAGAAAGCCAGATGGTCACCAGTCATCTTTATGACCGTCGGAAGCCGGGCGCGATGTGATGACGTCACGCCCGCGTTCTCAGAAGTAAACAAAGCCGCGATTGCGGCTATTAAGCATGAGATTGGTGAATTTTTTTTCACAATCTCATGCTTTCCAGCCTGGAGGAGAGATGTGGGGTCTTATTGACCATGCATCTCTCCATAATGAAGAACTGTCACACACCATTCCTATTACAAGGGATGTTTACATTCCTTGTAATAGGAATAAAAGTGATCAAAATGTTTTTTTTTTAAAAGTGTAAAAAAAAAAAAAAAAAAATTAAGTAAAAAAAATAAATAAAATTAAAACGCCTCTGTCCCCGGTAGCTCACGATCAGAAGCGAATGCACACATAAGTCCCACCCACATATGTAAACGCCGTTCAAACCACACATGTGAGATATCATCACATGCGTTAGAGCGCGTGCAACAATTCTAGCACTAGACCTCCTCTGTAACTCTAAACTGGTAACCTGTAAAAAAATTCAAAGCGTCGCCTATGGAGATTTTTAAGTACCGAAATTTGGCGCCATTCCATGAGTGTGCGCAATTTTAAAGCGTGACATGTTAGGTATCTATTTACTCGGCGTAACATCATCTTTCATATTTTACAAGGAAATTGGGCTAACTTTACTGTTTTGTTATTTTTTAATTCATGAAACCATTTTTTTCCCCCAAAAAAAGGCGTTTGATAAATTATTGCGCAAATACCGTGCAAGATAAAAAGTTGCAATGACCGCCATTCTATTTCATAGGGTGTCTGCTAAAAAAACATATTAATGTTTGGGGGTTCTGAGTAATTTTCTAGCAAAGGAATGATGATTTGTACATGTAGGAGAGGAGTGCCAGAATAGGCCAGGTATTGAGGTGGTATAAAAGCCCTGTATTGAAGTGGTTAAGGGTGGCTATATAAATCACATTTTTGATATCATCATACATGACAAGATATCTGATATACAGCCATTCCCTCCTCTCAATAGTCTATTTTGACTGAACTACCAAAGGAATCATCAGTGTCCTTGGTTACATTGGAGGCGGTATTCTCTCCTCCCCAACTTAAGGGTCACAAAATTGGTTCACTTTTTCACCCATTGGGTGGGAAGGATTGACTTTGGTTCCACAGCCTGTCTTTATGTTGTGTCACCCTCAATCGGTCTCAGGGTTTACCAGCACCTACCCAAAATGTCCTGAGGAAGCTATTGAAATTGCGAAACACGTTGACAAGAAGACATGAAGGAGTCTATGGGTGCTACTTATTGATATCCTTACACATTCAGTGTCTACACAGTTTTTGATACAATTAGATATTAACTTCTATGTCTATTTGGGTATCTGTTGACCTTGTCAGTTAGTATGGTGTTTTTTGTCTGTTATATGTGATTACATTTTTTTGTAATAAAGACTTTTTACTTTTACCAAATTACTGCCTTATTTTTATAACTCATTCAACCCTTTCATACAATTATTGGATGTTGGCATAGTGGGGGTCTCTCTTTTCTATGTTTTTCATACACCTGTTAGGCCTACTATCCCTAAAGAAACCTGTCCTGTTGCTAGAAAATGTTACACTGGTGTATCCTCTGCAGTATCCTAATTCTTGTAGTAAAACCCTAGCCTGTGTTTTTTCTTTCTAATAAAATTGGGTCTAGCCTTAAAATTTTAAAATGTTCTGCTGTTGGCCAATTTTACACTTGGTCTCTGGATTCTTGCAGTAAAGCATCAGCCTGTACTCAGTCTTAAGTACATTTTGGCCTATTATCCCCTATAAAACTGTCTTGCTGCTGGCCAATTTTACCCTACTGTGTCCTCTGAGGTATCATAATTTTTCTTTAACTTTTTCTCTAGTATATTTTAAAATATTTTCCCTCATTAAAAGTGTCCAATTTTACACAGCTGTCGCACCTGCGGTCTCTTAATTCTTGGCCAAAAGAGCCAGATAAAAAATAGCCAGCAGCAGTACAATTTTGCATCAGCAATAAAAGGGACAGGTTCCGCAAACTACTGGCTATCAAAGCGGATATATTACCAATTGATAAAAATTCATGTATTGCTGCTAAATCCACCGGAGAAAAGCTTTCTGTTGCTTCAGTTGTATATGCTAACGTAAAACAAACAAAAAAATCAATTACATGGCTAAATATGCCCATCCTGTGTACTGTGTCTCTGAGACTGTCCGTGAAAAATAATATTGTTGTGTAACAACACACAGGGCTTTTTAGCACCCTTCAAGCATGCTAATTAAAGATATGCGTGTTTTCAAATTTGCTCACAAAGCCACGCGAAAAGACCCTCTCCTTGCTGTATAGTAATTTTTTATTTCTTTTTAGCATTAGTACCCATCTTCCATTGCAGTGCTCAAGCCAACATGCTTTTTTTGCCTATTAGTCCAGAATATAACAACAGCCCCCGCCCCCCCCCCCATTATATTTCAATAGGATTTGCCTCTTAGTTCGGGTTTGCTAAATGTAGAACAATCTTCACCGAACCCGTGGTGAATGGACCCCAGGCTGATTTACCCATCGCTACTACTGATGAAAGAATATACCTCAGAGGTGATCCCACACTTAAGCCCTGTACACACGATCGGATAACCTATGGATTTTCGTCCGATGGATTTGACCATCGGAAATCCGATGAAACTGTTTTTCATCAGTCTTGGCCACACACCATCAGTCAAAAAACCGACCGTTCCAAACGTGGTGATATAAAACACTCCGATGAGCCGAGAAAAATGAAGTTGAATGCTTCTGAGCATGCGTCGACTTGATTCTGAGCATGCGTGGGTTTTTTAACCGATGGACTTGCCCATAGACGATCGCAAATTACCATTGGTTCTTGATCCATCGGAAAATTTTAAAACAAGTTCTATTTTTTCCATCCGATGGAAAAAAGACCGATGGGTACCATACACGATCGGTTTGTCTGATGAAAACCATCCATCGGACGGTTTTCATCAGTTAAACCGATCGTGTGTACGGGGCTTTACTGTATGAAAAAAGGTAATTTCTCATGCGCTTTTTACAGGCAAGCCCATGCAAAACATTATTGCTCAAACTATCTGCAAGCTCACAGCGTTTTTTTATTTTTTTGCATATTGCATACCGTATGTACCTGAACTTGAATTGAGAAATAGGGTGCATCACAATGAATGGAAGCCCTGCACAAAGTATTTGTTGTTTTATTCATTTTACTGGGGGACAACTGCTAGTTGGATCCAGTATTATATGGAATACCAATAAAAAAAAAACATATATAACTCTATATTACAAAAGAAACTAAGCAAAGTATTTAAAACAAGCATAGATATAACTCTCCCTACCACAACCCTTTGTAATTAAGTCCCTTTTGTACACTCTTTATAAAATTGCGTACTGCCTACTGACTATCTTTATATTTCTGATTCATGCACATATTTTGTACACAACCCAAATTCTGAAACAAATGCTTTTTGTTCCAAGTGATAAAGGAATAATACCACGTGTCATTTTTGTAGACATGTAAACCACTCTTGTTTACTCATGGATGATGCATCCTTTAACCACTTAAGGACCGGACCAATACGGACCATAATGACCAGAGGTGTTTTCACAATTTGGCATTGCGTCGCTTTAACTGATAATTGCGCGGTCGTGCGACGTGGCTCCCAAACAAAATTGACGTCCTTTTTTTCCCACAAATAGAGCTTTCTTTTGGTGGTATTTGATCACCTCTGCGGTTTTTATTTTTTGCGCTATAAACAAAAATAGAGCGACAATTTTGAAAAAAATGCAATATTTTTTACATTTTGCTATAATAAATATCCCCCAAAAATTTATAAAAAAACTCAGTTTAGGCCGATACGTATTCTTCTACATATTTTTGGTAAAAAAATTGCAATCAGCGTTTATTGATTGGTTTGCGCAAAAGTTATAGCATTTACAAAATAGGGGTAGTTTTATGGCATTTTTATATAAAAAAAATGTTTTACTAGTAATGGCAGCGATCAGCGATTTTTTTTGTGACTGCGACATTATGGCGGACACATCGGACACTTTTGACACATTTTTGGGACCATTGTAATTTTCACAGCGATCAGTGCAATAAAAATGCACTGTTTACTGTGAAAATGACACTGGCAGTGAAGGGGTTAACCACTAGGGGTGCTGGAGGGGTTAAGTGTGCCTAGGGGAGTGATTACTACTGTGTGGGGGCGTGGCTACGAGTGACACGTCAACGATCTCCGCTCTGATTACACAGAGCGGAGATCGCTGACAGTGTCAGTAGCGGAGCGGGGAGATGTTGTGTTTACACACACATCTCTCCGCTCCATGCCTCCGTGAGACGATCGCGGGGATCCCCGCGGCAATCGAGTCCGCGGGACCCGCGACCCCACTTACGGGGAAGGCAGGGGGGGTCTCGAGCACGCCGGCGGCGGCGTGCGCGCGCGACCCCGACGTCAGCAGTTAACCACTTAAGCCCCGGGCCATTTGGTAGCTAAAGGACCAGAGGTGAATTCAGAATTTTGCACTGCGCTGCTTTAACTGGAAATTGCGCGGACATGCAATGTTGTACCCAAACGAAATTCGCGTCTTTTTCTTCCCACAAATAGAGCTTTCTTTTAATGGTATTTGATTGCCTCTGCGATTTTTATTTTTTGCAATATAAACGGAAATTTTCTACTTTTTGTTATAAGAAAAATTGAATAAACTCAATTTTAGTCATACATTTAGGCCAAAATGTATTCAGCCACATGTATTTAGTAAAACAAATGTCAATAAGCGTATATTTATTGGTTTGCGCAAAAGTTATAGCGTCTACAAACTAGGGTACATTTTCTGGAATTTACACAGCTTTTAATTTATGACTGCCTATCTCATTTCTTGAGGTGCTAAAATGGCAGGGCAGTACAAAACCCCCCCAAATGACCCCATTTTGGAAAGTAGACATCCCAAGGAAATTGCTGAGAGGCATGTTGAGCCCATTGAATATTATTTTTTTGTTGTCTCAAGTGATTGAATAATGACTAAAAAAAAAAAAAAAAATTACAAAAAGTTGTCACTAAATGATATATTGCTCACACATGCCATGGTTATATGTGGAATTGCACCCCAAAATACATTTTGCTGATTCTCCTGAGTACGGGGATACCACATGTGTGGGACTTTTTGGGAGCCTAGCCGCGTACGGGCCCCCGAAAACCAAGCACCGCCTTCAGGATTTCTAAGGGCGCAAATTTTTGATTTCACTCCTCACTACCTATCACAATTTCGAAGGCCATAAAATGCCAAAATAGCACAAACCCCCCCCCCAAAATGACCCCATTTTAGAAAGTAGACACCCCAAGGAAATTGCTGAGAGGCATGTTGCGCCCATTGAATATTTTTTTTTTCTTGTCCCAAGTGATTGAATAATGACAAAAAATAAATAAAAAATTACAAAAAGTTGTCAGTAAATGATATATTGCTCACACATGCCATGGTTATATGTGGAATTGCACCCCAAAATACATTTTGCTGCTTCTCCTGAGTACGGGGATACCACATGTGTGGGACTTTTTAGGAGCCTAGCCGCGTACGGGGCCCCGAAAACCAAGCACCACCTTCAGGATTTCTAAGGGCACAAATTTTTGATTTCACTCCTCACTACCTATCACAGTTTCGAAGGCCATAAAATGCCAAAATAGCACAAACCCCCCCCCCAAATGACCCCATTTTGGAAAGTAGACACCCCAAGCTATTTGCTGAGAGGCATGTTGAGTATTTTACAGCTCTAATTTGTTTTTGAAAATGAAGTAAGAAAAATTTTTTTTTTTTTCCAATTTTCAAAACTTTTTGACAAAAAGCGAGATCTGCAACATACTCACCATACCTCTCAGCAAATAGCTTGGGGTGTATACTTTCCAAAATGGGGTCATTTGGGGGGGTTTTGTGCCATCTGGGCATTCCATGGCCTCCGAAACTGTGATAGGCAGTGAGAAGTGAAATCAAAAATTTACACCCTTAGAAAGCCTGAAGGCGGTGATTGGTTTTTGGGGTCCCGTACGCGGCTAGGCTCCCAAAAAGTCTCACACATGTGGTATCCCCGTACTCAGGAGAAGCAACAGAATGTAATTCCACATATGCCCATGGCATGTTTGAGCAATATATCATTTAGTAACAACTTTGTGCAAAAAAATAAATAAATAAAAATAAATTGTCTTTTTTCCGCAACTTGTGTCAACATATAAAATATTCCATGGACTCGACATGCCTCTCAGTATATAGCTTGGGGTGTCTACTTTCCAAAATGGGGTCATTTGGGGGGTTTTGAACTGTCCTGGCATTTTATACACAACATTAGGAAGCTTACATCCACTCTTCTAACCACTTGAAGACAAAGCCCTTTCTAACACAAAAAAAAATAACTGGCTATCTATCGGCACCAGCATAACTAATACAGCATTTAGAAAAATGATCGCTTAGTGACACTGGCAAAAGGGGGTGAAAGGGTTACCTGGGGGGCGATCAAGGGGTTAAACCTTTATTAGGTAATATATGGGGGTACCCGACGCTATAAAAACCTGCGGCGAACCTAAAAAAAATAACTGGCTACCTATCGGCATCACCGACAATAAGACAGCGATCAGAAAAACGATCGCTTAGCGACAGTGGTGATAGGGGGTGAAAGGGTTACCTGGGGGGCGATCAAGGGGGTTAAACCTTTATTAGGTAATATATGGGGGTACCTGACGCTATAAAAACCTGCGGCGAACCTAAAAAAAATAACTGGCTACCTATCTGCATCACGGACAATAAGACAGCGATCAGAAAAACGATCGCTTAGCGACAGTGGTGATAAGGGGTGAAAGGGTTACCTGGGGGCGATCAAGGGGGTTAAACCTTTATTAGGTAATATATGGGGGTACCTGACGCTATAAAAACCTGCGGCGAACCTAAAAAAAATAACTGGCTAACGATCGGCATCACCGGCAATAAAACAGCGATCAGAAAAACGATCGCTTAGCGACAGTGGTGATAGGGGGTGAAAGGGTTATCTGGGGGGCGATCAAGGGGGTTAAACCTTTATTAGGTAATATATGGGGGTACCCGACGCTATAAAAACATGCGGCGAACCTAAAAAAAATAACTGGCTACCGATCGGCATCACCGACAATAAAACAGCGATCAGAAAAACGATCGCTTAGTGACGGCGGTGCTAGGGGGTAAAGGGTTATCTGGGGGGTGATCAGGGGGTTAAACCTTTATTAGGGGGGGTTAGGGGGCTACACTGGACCTAAAACTAAACTGTAGTGACACTTTTACAGTCACAAATGTCACTGATTGCAGTGATCACTAATTAAATGGTCACTGCAATCAGTGACACTGTGACTGGGGGCTGGGGGGTGATCTGGGGGGTGTCTGGGGGGGCCTGGGGGGGCGATTTGTGTGCCTATGTGTCCTGGTGTCAGTGTGCTGTTTGTGCACTAACCTGTGTGTCTTCTCTTGTACGGCGCTCGGTATATGTGAGCGCCGCATGAGAGATGACATCACTTCCTCTGCCTGTGTAAACATTACACAGCAGAGGAAGCTCTCTCATTCGCCGGGAGCGATCGCGGGTGGGTGGCCGGAATTGAACGGCCGTCCCCTCATCTCGGATCGCTCCCAAATGGAAAACGGCCGCTCACTGTAGAGGAGGGGGGTCCGATCGGACCCCCCAACTATACAAAGGCAATCACGTAGATATACGTGACTTTGCCTGTCGGTGCCATTCTGCCGACGTATATCTACAGTGGGCGGTCGTTAAGTGGTTAAAGGGCCACGTGCAGGTACGTGATTGTGCCTCCAGGTGCCCTTCTGCTGACGTATAGATACAGTGGCTGGTCCTTAAGTGGTTAAAATAAAAAAAAAATTGATGAAATACTTAAAGCGGAGTTCCACCCAAAAGTGGAACTTCCACTTAAACCACTCCTCGCCCCCTTACATGCCACATTTGGCATGTAATTTTTTTTTGGCGGGGGAGTGGGGGCTTCAGTAGGAGTGGGACTTCCTGTCCCACTTCCTCCTTCCGCCCAGGGACCGCTTAGGCGACTCGTCATATCGCCTAAGGCGGCCCCTCCCTGTAGGTGATCACCTGGGACACGTGACAGGTCCCAGGCGATCGCCTGTCCACTCAGGGAGCGCATGCGCAGTGAGTGCCCGGCCGTGAAGCCGAAAGCTGTCACGGCCAGGTGCCCACAGTTAGAATGGAGGCGCCAGCGGAGATAGGGGAGAGGAGCGAAGTTCCGGGTGGCCACGTCGCTAGACAGTGGAACAGGTAAGTGTCTGTTTATTAAAAGCCAGCAGCTACACTTTTTGTAGCTGCTGACTTTTAATAAACATAAAAATGGCTGGAACTCCCCTTTAAGCAACTGTTAAAGTGGTAATTACAGAAAAATATCAATCGTTTTTTTTGTTTTTTCTTCAATTTTCCTTGAATGTATTTGTCATTAAATAATTTTATTCTCATGCATTATGCTGTACTGTATCTTCCTACTCTTTTTATGAACTTTAACTGCAACTGTGAATTGTTTACATTTAGAAACACGGGTTAGACCCATGATAAAGTACCATGATCATCCTATAGATAGCACTAAAGCTAAGATGATGTGGAAAAGTACCCACTACTTTCCAATTTAAATACAAAAGACATATAGGTTTTGGAATGTGTATTTCCCCATTTTAAGTATAGTAAACAGTATAGTAATTCCAGCAGATGGCAGTATAATACATTGCACAGAATTATCTGTTAGTCCATTATATTAAAAAAAAAAAAGGTAGAAAAAATGTTTTTCATTAATGAATAAGAAAATGCTGATATTACTAAACTGCATGTGGTAATGTATGAATAATGTAACATTGATATGTTTATATATAATATACAGTATATCCATGAGCACAGACACTGAAGTCCCATTGCAGCATGTTTTTTGCCCTAAAAACACTAACTGCATGCATGTTTATCTAATGCTAAATGTAGCGGGTGTCAAATTTAGAGGGACGTATCTGGGCCATAGATGGCCCAGATACATTGATTTTTGAGATTTATGGACACTTTGGAGTGTGGGAGGTATGAATGGTGTCATGTTCCCTGTGGTCCCTAGGTGGCGCTGGGACCGGATTCTTGGAAGCAGGCAGGGAGTCGGGACGCAGGGCTGGGCGCTGGCTGCAACTTGACCCCAGGATCAGGAGCGTTATCCCCCCAAGAAACCGTGGCATGCAAGGACCTGCTGAGCTGAGATCGCTGGGGTGAGAGACCCTGACACCCCTAGCTGACCCCCCATCCCCCCCCCATACACCCCATGTAACCTGCCCCAGTGATCAGGCTGCATTGATAGGCACTGGAGTTGGCTGCACTGATGGGCACTGGTGAGGCTGCATTGAAAAACCAGGTGGGCCGTGGATGGTGAGCTGATTCGGCAGTTCAATGGGCCACTTGACTGGACTTGCCCCCCAGGCCTAAGGCCGCCAGCCCTCCTCTGCCTGGGGTCCAGTACCTTCGACTGGGTCCTGCAAGGGAGAAGCATTCCTAAGGTGCCCCGGGTATTGGGTGCCTGAATCCAGGGCGTAAGGGACCGGAGACGTGACCCTCCCGTAGAGCCGGTGCAGCAATTGGCCGGTGCCGGTGTGGGCCTCTGGTGACCGTCCAGATGGATGTCTTCCCCTGACAGGGGTTGTTTGTCCTAATGGAGGTATTTCATGTTCTTATTGTCTGTGGCAGAGACCCATCTTCATCAGGTCAGTGGCAGGCCTCCTCTAAGGTCTGTGGCAGAGGCCTCAACGTTCACCCAGGTCAGTTGCAGGGACCAAATTCACAGTCGGTGGCAGCGACTGTGCGCCAAGCCTGTTTGCACTAAATGGAACAGGAGAGACTTTATTCATTGAGTGTGCCTGGACCTACTCTTTCCCACACCCTGTCTGTTCTTTTATGTTTCAATGATGTTTATTAAAGATTTTTCAAACAAAACAAAAGTACCACAGCTCATTATCGTACAGTAATAGAAACATCCTGAGGGTAGCTTGCCATTAATCATTACACAACACAGACCACTCCTGCTTTATAAACATTAACAAATAATTTCCCATTATGGGCACCAGTAATCTAAATCAAGTCAACCGGCCATGTACAAGTATTCCCAAACGGGCTCACACGCTGCCACACATAGTACTGGCCCATCCGGTGAACCACCCCCCGGGAAGAGCCCACCCCCCACCCCACCATCGGGGGGGGCAGCCCCCCCCACTTGGAAGCGAATCCCCAGAGGGCCAGACCGCCCACAGTATACAACCCGTGAGCCCGTAAAACAATATACACTGTAACACTTAATTAATCACTCTAACGTGAGAACTTAAGGGGGGGAGGAGACATAGGAGAGAAGAAATAAGAACCTAAAAAGAAGGGAAGGATGAAAAGGAGAAAAGCAAAATAATATAGAGGGGGGTTGGGAGGGGAGGATCGGGGTGAGGGGACATGAAGGAGCTGGGGTCCAGGGCCCAATTACCTAGAATATGGGAGAGCAACTAAGTAGCAAGCGTCCTCGGGTCATTGGTAAGATAATCGAGCCATGGATCCCAAACTTTGTGAAATACCTTAATCTTGTCCTGGACCAGGGCTGTCATCCTTTCATTCAACATTAGCCAGGACAGTTTACCTTTAAGCTGGCCGAATGGCAGGGCTGCGGATCTCCAATTCCTGGCTATAGTTATCCTAGCCGATACAAATATAAACTTTAATAGCCTCCTTTGGGATCTAGAGATTTCCGCAACCCTGTCATCCAGAAGGGCTTGTTTAGGTGATTTCTTAAAATTAATCTGAGTAAGGGTATAGATAAAATTGTAGACCCTGATCCAGAATCTCCTAACCTTAGGGCATGACCACCATATATGATAGGTGGTTCCCACCTGACCACATCCTCTAAAACACTTGGAGGTAGTCCCCTGTACAAAGGTGGCCAGTCTGGCCGGTACCATATACCAACGCAACAAAACCTTATAGTTCGCCTCTATGATTGAGGTATTGAGGAGTGATCGAGACGCAGTATCTGAAATCGCCAACCAATTTTGCAGGTCCAAAGTTTCCTGGAAATCATTTTCCCATTGAAGCATATATTTCAGTTTAGTCGAAACACTCATCAATATTGTATATATAGTAGATATAAATCCCCTAAGTTTATCATAATGCTTACACAAGTGTTCCATAGGGGTCAACGTCGCTAGGTCACTCTTACGAGCCAATGCTTGAACAAAATGCTGTATTTGAGCATATCTATAGCGTTCTATTGGCGGCATTTGATACTTCTCAATCATAGAGCGTTCGGATATCATACCCTTATTATCGCAAAAGTCAGCAATACGTAGTAATCCCTTATTGGTCCACCATGAAAACGCGAGAGGAGCGAGGCCCGGGGTGAACACACTATTTTTTAAAATAGGTGCCAACGGAGTATGGGGTGATTTAAATTGCTTGGATCTGGACAGTCTGTCCCAAATATCCAGTGAAAAAGATAAGGATGGACATAATATCATTGGTCATTCTTTAGGTGGGAGCCACATTATGTGGGATATAGAATCCAGGTGACAGGAATAGGATTCCATGGTCATCCATATGGCGAGCGGTGATTGTGAATGAAACTTAGATAGGTGGGCCACCTGGGCTGCATAAAAGTATTTCTGCAGATCAGGCAGACCAAGTCCACCCTTCCGTTTAGGGGCATACATTGTAGCTTTGTTAACCCTAGGCCTCTTATCTCCCCATACAAACTGGAGAACTTTCCGTTGAAACACTTGCAAGTCGGTGAGTTGCAATGTTATAGGTATTGTGCGAAAAAAATACAACAGCCTAGGTAGGACATTCATTTTTATCGAGTGTAGTCTGCCGAACCACGAAGGGGGGTGAATCTGTCATTTAGCCATATCCCCTGTTAGCCTTTTAAAAAGAACTGGGTAGTTCCTCTTATATAATGTTTGGATAGAAGAGGTCAAATGGATATCTAAATAAGGAAGTGCCTCTGGTTCCCATATGAATTGATGGGACTGCTCAATTGTTTTCTGGATAGAGCTTGGCAGTGTTACATTCAATGCCCTAGATTTACTATGATTAATGTACAGCCCTGAGATATCTGAAAATGGATGCAGGACAGTGTAGAGGTTAGGGAGTGTAGTTATCGGGGAAGTCAAGGTTAGCAGTAAGTCATCCGCAAAAAGCAGGCACTTATGTTCGTAGCCTATGCAAACAATCCCCTTGATATCCTGGCAAGCACGAATTTTAATCGCCAGCGGCTCAATGGCTAGGGCGAACAATATTGGTGATAGCGGGCACCCTTGCCTAGTTCCCCGTCTAATAGCAATGGTATCCCCTAAGTAGTAATGTGGCAGATGGAGTATCATACAGCCCCCGAAGGAGAACCAGAAAGCGCTCGCCAAAGCCATAACATCTTAACACGTCAAACAAGTAGTCCCAAGACAGGGAATCTAACGCTTTCTGGATGTCCAACGAAAGCAACATACCCAGTCTACGACCCCCTCCATCCCAGTCTGACTGTACTGCTGATATCAGGTTTATTAATCTGCGGGTTTGATCCGACACCTGTCTATTAGGAATAAACCCAGTCTGATCGGAGTGAATATAAAGTGAGGGGAACGTGTTCAATCTAAGGGCCAGGACTTTGGTTAAAATCTTTAAATCAGTATTAATCAGGGAGATCGGGCGGTAATTAGCGCAATCTCCATGATCTTTACCTGGTTTCGGTATAACATTTATAAAGGCTGCATTTTCCTGACCCGGGAGTTTATTACCCTCTCTCAGATCATTAAAATACGCGCATAGGTGAGGTGAAAGAATATCTATGTATATCCTGTAATAATGACCGGGGTAACCATCCGGTCCAGGAGCCTTAGAAGGGTGGAGCGTCTTTATGTCTGCCCTAATCTCGAATTCCGTAAAAACTGCATCCATCAAGTCAGCATGGTCTTGAGTCAATTTGGGCAATTGGACGTCATGAAAAAACGCCTCAGTCCTCGGTGGCTCAAATTCTGTCTGTTGGCTATATAATTTGGTATAAAATGCATGGAATTCTTTGATTATTAATTCGGGATTTTGAGTAAGGTGACCAGACGGTAATCCTAATTTAGGTAACGTTGATTCATAGGGCCGGGGTACCAGCTTCCTAGCCAACATAGTGGTTGGTTTATCACCCATGGTATAAAATCTATGTTTAGACCAGCGGATATGTTTTTCTCTAGCTGTGGGGTTGTATTCCCGCCAAGTGTCAATAAGATCGTGTGAGTGAAATAGGCGTGAAACCTTACTGCTATCAATAGGCGGTCGCTTTAAGAGCGGTTTCATACGATCTGATTTGTCCATAGTCCTATCCATAGGGATATTGCTATCTCCCCCCATGATTATCTGCCCCTGGACCTTAGGCATGAGTATCTCTAGCATATTTTTGAAGAATTCGGGCTGTCCTGTGTTTGGGGCATAGTATGAGACGAATGAGACCAATCGATCATGAAGATGACCAACCGCCATAAGGTATCTACCTCCCTTGTCTTTAACTTTTGTGATGGGTGTAAAGGGGGTCCGCTTAGAAAAACAGATCGCCACCCCCCTTTTATTGGGGACCACAAGCAAGGAAAAATTGAGGGTACCTCACGTTTAGATATCGGGGAGCTGAGGACTTAGAGTAATGTGTTTCCTGTATCAAGAGTACGTCAGCTCTCTGTCTATGGTAGAATTGAAAGGCTTTAGTCCTCTTGATAGGGGAATTGAAACCATGTACATTGTGCGTGATCACTGAATAGTCAGTAGAATATGTCTTAGCCATCGTGGTAGGGCAGAGCACTCTTACCTTGTTTCACAAGATGATTCGAAAAGGCTGTTGAGATTGAGATTGACCACTCCCGTAGTTGCCTGAACCATGCCGTAAGTGAGGGACCCTGGACCGGAGCTCGTTGGGAGGGGAGGGGAAGGACGAGAAAAGAGAAAGTAAAACACAAATAAAGAGTAAACCAACAACAGATCGGCCTTAGGCCGTAACAATCAAACTCGAAGTACCTGAGTAAAGTAATAACTGCATGGGGAGTGACCTCCGCCGGATTAAATCTCCGGAACAAAGTTTGCAAGGGTACCATCCTCCTCGAAGGAAAAGTAGTCTTGCTAGTGAGCAGCATGTATTGCCGCCCCGTCCCAGAACTTATAAACCTCTTTATACAGGCAGCTGGGGTCAAACAGAAAACCCAAATAGGTGTACAGTTTAATAACATTGATGTAGACTGGCTGCATCCTCTGACCCTGGTCAGGGTCGAGACCCCGGGACAGGCTGGTTCCCCATCAGTTACTCCTGTCCCGGTGTCCCCACCCCAGGGGGACTAATCAGTCCCCCACAACCCGGTTCAAACATACCAAGCAGTACCCGCAGCCCGAACTTCCTATAAGGCACTAACTATAGCAATCAGTTAAGTAGCTGTCCTAAACACGTTCAGAGTTCGATAAATAGCACCACAAGGGTGCAACCAAGGTGGCCGACTGAGGGCCCAAGAAAGGAATGAACAGGAGTCCGTTCCCTGCAGCTGGACTTCAACAAGTCCCAAAAAGGGGAGGCCCTGTTAATGATCAAGTCTTTTGTTGCGACTTCCTGGACTGAGATTGCTTGCGATCCCGCCACAGCGGAGAGAGAGGGTGATGTTCCTCACTTTGGGGGGACAACGCCGGTGACTCATGAGTAACAATGCCGAGTTCCATCAAGAATTCTTCGCCCCTTTGAAATGTAGAGAATGAATGGGATCGCCCATTATAGGTAAAGGACAATTTGAAGGGGAATGCCCATCTGTATTTAATCTGTTTTGATGTCAGCTGATGCAGTAGGGGTCTCAAATTTCTGCGTTTCTGGACCGTGGATGGGGCCAAATCTGTGAAGAGCTGGATTGAGGTCCCATAGATTTGTAGGTCCTGTCTGTTGCGGGCTGCTAACATCATCTTCTCCTTTACACGATAGAAGTGCGGTTTGACTATTACATCACGCGCAGTCCATCAGACCTAGGAGCTGTGAGCGCCCTGTATATGCGGTCGATCTCCATGTGGTGAGGTGCAATATCAGGGATCAATTCTTTCATTAACTCACACATGACCTCCTCCAGATCCGTATACGTTTCAGGGAGGCCCCGTATACATATATTATACCTACGAGAACGGTTCTCTAAATCTTCGATTTTAGAATTTGCCTCATCCAGCCTGTCCTGGAGGTCAGTTATCATGCGGGCATTCTGGTTGACCTTCTTGACTGTATTGTCTACCTTGGTTTCTATGTGGTCAAAACGTTCCCCAAGACTGTGAATGTCTCTCTTGAGATCTGTTGTGATTAAGGTGCAGGCTTTAGAGAGCTCCTGCTGCAGCATAGTGGAAAAACGTGCTAGAAGCACTGAGTCAGGGGAGTAATGGGCTTGCTGGGGAGCCGCTGCTATGTCCTGGCTGGACTGGCTGAATAAGGCCTCCACTATCCCCGCCATATCCCCATCCATAGAGGATACAGGGGAATCTGCTGGTTTCTGCAGTTCAGGATAGGTGCCCGGGGACTGGGGCTGTAGCTCCCCTCTGGTCAGCATCAAAGTCTCCCGATGATTAGGATGAGAAAGGGTCCCTCATCTGCTCCGGATGGTCAGCTTTATCTCTCCTCTGTGCCGCGTTGTTACTCCTGGAGGCTGTGCTGCCTCGTGTGTCATACCGCCCCAACGCCATCTTGGGTTGCTGTTTAACGTCCGGGGAAGGCCCGTCTGCGCTGACCTTCTTTGGGCTGGCCCTGTGCTGGCCCACCTCCCTGGGGACTCGGCTGCGGTACTTCCAGGCTGGTTTCCCCGCTGCCTGCGCTGTTGTTCGCTGTGAAGGGCCGGAGTGAGCGGAGCTCGGCTAGAACGCGTCTACCTCCGAGATCCCGCGCATGCGAACCTTCTGTCTGCTCTTTTAAAGTTCAACCAGCCTTCCTATTGATCAAAGAAAATAAAACAGTGTTGGACTTTCTATGGTGTGGAACTCATGTTACTGGAAGCTAAGTGTCCCTGTCTGTGACAGTGACAATCATCCTCCACAGGAGAAGCTGAGGCTTCGGCCTAAAACGCAGACCCGAAGGTAAACGGTTTTGCTCATATCTCTGCATACTACATCAGAAAGCCGAGCTGGTGGTGTACATCTTCCCCCTTCTCCCAGATACCCCTAGACGAGTCACACAGCCATAAAGAGAGGGGAGAAGGTGGGTGAGGGCGCTACACGTGGGGGCTCCAGGTCCGGGATTTGTGTTTATGTAATGGAGCCGAAGCTATCGGAGTTTGAACTTTGCTGCCCAGAAGAGTTCCGAGTAGGTCGGCCATATTGGCCACTGCGTCAGCAGGCACACCCTCCCTGCACAGTTCGTGGGCGTGACATGGAGAAAGCCCGCAAACTAGTGCGCCAAAGGGGAGGAGTCCGGCCATGTGAAGAGGTACACGTGGGGACTCTGGCGCCAGTTATGCAGTGCGCGATGGAGCAGCAATCACTCACCATGTTCAGCAATGCCTCGTGGGTTCCAGTCTCTAATACTACGAGGAGGACTTCAACTGCTGCTCCGATTACAGATACAGGGATTCGGCTCATGCCCCGGGGACGATTCACCTTGTACACCTGCAAGGATGTTGAGGCCCTGGGTATGATTTGTCCTGGATGTTCGGGACTGGTGGTACAGTTAAAGCCATTCGGGCGATGTGAGGCCTGCGGGGAGTTCACGTTTGAGGTGGAGAAATCCATAGAGAGACCCCGGGTCTTCCACCTCAGCCCTACATCAGGTGCCCCCACTCAAGAAGGAGAAGTCAATGCTTGGACAGCCATCCCTCTCTGCACTGTAGAGACCCCCGTGGAGGTCGCGAACAAAGAGATGGAGGATGAAAAATCCAGAGATGCTGCTTCGATCACCACAGATTCCCTACTCCCAGCGCCAACAAGGAAGGTCGGTCTTGTGAGAGCTTCCAGCGGCCGAGATGGAGGACAACCCCTGCGCTTGCCTGGCCCGGATGGATCCGGTAGGAAGAGTCCTGGACATCCCTTCACAAGTTTGGGTCGAGGTAGGCCAGGGAACGGGACTTGGTGTTGGGTTGGAGGTGCTGGAGATTCACAGCCTCTGGAGTCCGCGGGTGGGAGTAATTCTGTGCTCACTAAGAACTACCTGCCTGCGGAGGAGTGTGACACCTCCGACCTGGAGTCGGTCTTCGATGTGGGAGACGACGTCGTCATAGACAAACTATTTGCTGAGAAGGGCTGGGACAAGATGCCTCTCTCCTCATCCCGTAGAACCAGGGATCCACCTATGTCCACAGGGGATAGTACACCCCAGGTGAAGGCACCAGCACCTGAGGAGGGACCCCGTCCCCTGTCTGCCTTTCAGTCCCCGATGCCTCCTGCATCTACCACCGGGGACAAGAGACTGTCGCTGCAGGCGCCTATGCCCAAATCAGAGGTGGTCAAGGCACCTCGTCATCTGGATTCTATCGTCCTGCCGGGCGAGGGAGACCGCTCTACTTTGCCTCCCTTGTCTAGGCTACAACGTTTATTCTGCCAGAAAGTCGCCAGTGAGTATGGGTGGGAGTACCCGTACTTATCGAGGGAGCTGCTTTATGAGGTGGAGGTTTGCAGGGAACGTTGGTATAATGACTTTGTGTGGACACACATCAAAGTCCCACACGCACGCAGGTACCTTGCTTGTTCCCCAAAAGCATCTCAAAGATTTAAGGACTGTAAGGCAGAGTGGATGTTGGGTCGGCACATTCATGCAGACAAGGTGTTGATTCGGAGAAAGGATGGAGAAGATGTTGAATACCATTTGGAGACTGTTGATGAACATTTTAAACCGCTTGTCTTGCCGCATCCCAGATTCTACCTGTAGGAGAAAAGACTCCTTTCCCTTGTGCCTTGCAAATTTGCTGAACTTTCCGGGGTTTGTTTTACCTTCCCAGAAACCCAGGAACTGTACCCGAGTTTAACTGGTGTTGTGCTCTTTGGAGGAATGGGGAACTGTTGCTGTTGTTTTCTCCTTTCCTCCCTCCTGCAAAGTGATCATGGACTTTGGAGTGTAGTTAGGGCCAAAGTACAGAGAAGAAGTTTGTTCAAGGATTCAGCAAGTGTCTTTACCGTGGCACTGTCACTAGGTGGCAGTGTTGCACACCGTTATTCACTTTACACCACACACTTCTTGGAAGGAAAGGATTTCTCTTCGGAGAGATTTTTTCGTTCCAACACCCACACATGTGTCAGGAAATTTTGTGTGTTTAACTTTCTTTTGTCCCCTCTGCAGGAGAACGTCAAGACCGCTGAGAATGGGGCGGGTCTTAGTTAGTGATGTGGGCGGGGGGAAGTATCAATGGTGTTATCGTGATGTGTATGCTGTTATGTGTTGTTTCCTTTTCCTTTTCCCTATCATGTCAGGTTCAGGCACAACTACCAGTTTTTTTCAAAATTATTTTTTTTTGCAAATTTTGAAGCAGTCTCTGGATTGGGTTTATGTTGGCTCCCTTTGGGGCATGACCTGTTCCAGACACTGGGGACCAGTGTCAAATTGCTGGGGGGAGAGTGTAGCGGGTGTCAAATTTAGAGGGACTTATCTGGGCCATAGATGGCCCAGATACATTGATTTTTGGGATTTATGGACACTTTGGAGTGTGGGAGGTATGAATGGTGTCATGTTCCCTGTGGTCCCTAGGTGGCACTGTCACCTGGGACTGGGGTTGAACTGCCATTCTAGCGCCGTGCCCTTTGTGTCCTCTCGCGGCAGTAGTGCGGCAGGGCGGGGAGCCCGCTGTGTCTGCTGGGAGAGGATATAGAGGGGGCGGACATCTTGCGCACCAGGTCCATTCCACAGGCACCTTCAGCCTGGTGGCTGCTGCGGTTTTGTCTGTGCCCAGGCGCCCTTGTCCTGGGCGCGTGGAGTCGAGTTCCATCCCAGGCACCTTCAGCCTGGGGTGATGTACTTTGCATGGAAGCCTGGGGCCTAGTACCTTCGACTGGGTCCCGCAAGGGAGAGGCATTCCTAAGGTGCCCCCGGTATTGGGTGCCTGAATCCAGGGCGTAAAGGATCAGAGACGTGACCCTCCCGTAGAGCCGGTGCAGCATTTGGCCTGTGCCGGTGTGGGCCTCTGGTGACCGTCCGGATGGATGTCTTCCCCTGACAGGGGTCGTTTGTCCTAACGGAGGTATTTCATGTTCTTATGATCTGTGGTAGAGACCCATCTTCATCAGGTCGGTGGCAGGCCTCCTCTAAGGCCTGTGGCAGAGGCCTCAACGTTCACCCAGGTCAGTGGCAGGGACCAAATTCACAGTCGGTGGCAGCGACTGTGCGCCAAGCCTGTTTGCACTAAATGGAACAGGAGAGACTTTATTCATTGAGTGTGCCTGGACCTACTCTTTCCCACACCCTGTCTGTTCTTTTAAAGTTCAACCAGCCTACCTATTGATCAAAGCAAATAAAACAGTGTTGGACTTTCTATGGTGTGGAACTCGTGTTACTGGAAGCTAAGTGTCCTTGTCTGTGACAGTGACTGTGTCAGTGACAATCATCCTCCACAGGAGAAGCTGAGGCTCCGGCCTAAAACGCAGACCCGAAGGTAAACGATTTTGCTCATATCTCTGCATACTACATCAGAGAGCCGAGCTGGTGGTGTACATCTTCCCCCTTCTCCCAGATACCCCTAGACGAGTCACACAGCCATAAAGAGAGGGGAGAAGGCGGGTGAGGGCGCTACATAAGATTCACCAAGTTTCCTATTTTAACATCACATATTTGTTAGGCATTCTCCATCATATTAGTTATTATTTTTCGCCCCTCTGATTGAAATGCTAATAAATATAGGATTGTTTAGCAAAGGTGATCAGTACAGAGAAGCAGCAGCCATGTGTACAGATTAAATAGTCGTTGGACGTAACTATAATTGTCAGTAAGAAGTATATATTACATTTTTCGTGCAGCTCTGCCATAAGAAAACAAGTCATAACAAGTGGAACAAGTAGAGTTTAAAACTCTGTTAGGTATTAATTGCTGTTGTTTCAACATGCTGTCCTATCATTTACCATTCTGCTATGCAGAGAATAGCAGCATCCTGTATTGGTGGAAAAGCAGGCTGTGATGTTGATAGATCAGTCTTTTCTATTTTAATGAGCAGACTAATGCTGCATACCCACGATCGGTTTTTCTGATGAAAAAAGACCGATGGACTTTTTTCATCGGACAAACCGATCGTGTGTGGGCCCCATCGGTCTTTTTTCCATTGGTATAAAAAAATAGAACCTGTTTTAAATTTTACTGATGAAAAAAAAAACGATAGCAAATTCTGATCGTCTGTGTGGAACTCCATCGGAGAAAAAACCCACGCATGCTCAGAATCAAGTCGACGCATGCTCAGAAGCATTGAACTTAATTTTTCTCGGCTTGTCGGAGTGTTTTACGTCACAGCATTTTGGACGGTCGGAATTTTGACTGATGGTGAGTAGGCAAGACTGATGAAAGTCAGCTTCATCAGATTTCTGATGGAAAAATCCATCGGATTTTATTCCATCGGAAATCCGATCGTGTGTACAGGGCATAAGTCAATGACAGCAGGGTTGGTATAGTGGGGAAGCCACATTTTTCTAGATGTAATCTTGGGTATTGGGGATGAGCGGAAGACAGCTGGGTTTAGCCGAGCATATCAAAAGTTCAGATGTTTAATCTGACCCCATTAAGGTCAATGGTAGCCAGATCTATCAGATCAGTTTTCTACATTTTTAACCACTTAAGCCCCGGACCATTTGTCTGCCAAATGACCGGGCCACTTTTTGCGATTCGTCACTGCGTCGCTTTAACTGGCAATTGCGCAGTAGTGGCTCCCAAACAAATTGACGTCCTTTTTTTCCCACAAATAGAGTTTTGTTTTGGTGGTATTTGATCACCTCTGCGGTTTTTATTTTTTGCGCTAAAAACAAAAATAGAGCGTCAAATCCTGCGCAAGGGTGCAGGATTCAAAGCAAAGTATATATACGTTGCTTTGCCTGCCCGTGCCATTCTGCCAACGTAAATCTGCGTGAGGCAGTCGGCAAACGGTTAAGCCCAATAACCCAGGGATAGGCACTGTTTCAAGGAGCATGTACTAATGCATAAAAAAAAAACCTGTTTGGAGGTCCCCTAAACTTGACTGTTAAGTAGCACATCTCATTCTCTACCATGTAAACAAACTACAATGGCAAAAGTAACATCAACATGGGTCCCCCTACCATGGTGATAATTGGTCCATGGCCATGACCATATTTGGTTAGTGATTTCACCACCACCCCACCTCTTTGCTTATTTGACTGGTGACATCACTGGTTGTTGTTTGTCTGCCGGTTGTCAAACTTGTGTTTGGACCTAACCTTAAACTTATCCTTGCTTGGTACATATTCATCAATAGAGTTGGCTGGCACAATACACGTGTCATTATCAAATAATTATATAAATAGAATGTACCACCAACAGATTAGACACAATGAGGGAAATCGACAAAGGATGTCATAGAAAACCTTAAGAATTCTATTAGGCCTCACTGTAAAATATATCCTCCCAGATTCTCTAGCTCAGAAATGGAGAATCTGGGTGAGAAGCTGCAGTGATGTGAGGAAGGAGGCTTATTTTTTCCTAATATCATCAATAGCAAGCTTAAAGATTGACATAAAAAATTGCTATATATGTTTATTTTATATATATATATATATATATATATATATATATATACACACACAGTATAAACACACACACATACACAGTATAGTTATAATGTATTTTCGTTTAGGAATCATTCACATCTGAGCAATGCAGAATTGCTTGCAGAATGCTTGCGCAATTCTTGCGCAATTCTTGCCACGATTCCAAATTGCTATAAAATTCTGTCAAAATACGCAATTCATTGTTAATGGCACCCCAAATGCAGTTATCATGCATGCATTTTGCCACACATTTTGTCATTTCACAAATATACTACCAACTTGCCAAAATGTGCATTGAAAAAACGCACAATGCTCCATGCCCAAAAAAAATTCAATTTGGCTTTTTGGGCCTTTTTTGTGCACATTTTAGTACAGTTTTTGATTCACTTTTTGCTGCTTTTTCAACAAACATTTTGGCTTGTTTTTTTAAAACGCATTTTAGCACATTTTTATGTGCATTTTGGTGCTTTTTTAACATGTATTTTGGCTACATTTTTTACCTGCGTTTTGGTGTGCATTCCGGAAACACATGCAAAATGCATGATATGCTTGCGGTGCCATTAATTGTTAATGGCATTCCAAAAGTGGCTGGCATATGTGCTGTTTGCCAAAATACACATAAAGAGCAAATCAAAATACACTTTAAAAAAGTGTCAAACTACATGCTAAAAGAAGCGCCAAAGTGTGCGATACAAACCACACCAAAATGCGTGTTAAAATAACCTGTGCCAAAATGTGCGCTAAAAGGCCAAAATGTGTGTTTAAGAAAGTGCCAAAATGCAGAAAAAATAAACACACGGCCAGATGCACCTTAAAAAAACATGGCACGTTAAATAAACGTCAAAATGCACATAAATAATCCCAAAATTAGCAATAAAAAAGGGGCAAAACACACATTTAAAGAATGTGCCAAAATGTGTGTAAAAAAACTGTGAGTTAAAAAAAGCGCTAGTGGTCAGTGCTTATTATTTTCATGTAATTACACGCTCTTTTTTTTTCGGTTTCACATTTAAAACTCAGCTGCTCTGTAATCACACAGGTGTATCAGGAGATCACAGGCAGCCCTCCTCCTTCTACTCCGATCTCAGGTGTTCTCAGAGGAAAAACTTCTCCTCTCATCTCATTCTGAGAACAAATGTTCTCTGCTTCATAAACAGGGTGCCAGAGGAGAAGATTTTTCTCTGAGAACGGCTGAGAACTGAAATGAGATAAATTATCAATGTTTGATAAATGTCCACCTAAGAGACTATTTTCCCATCAGATATGCCTTGCTGTTGATTGAGAGCGCACGGCAGTGGGTGGGTCCTTGAGGCTATTGAGTCCAACATTGGCTTTCAAATCTGCCCACTGTCATGCACTGTCAACCAAAAGTAAGGTGGACCTGATGGGGAACTAATCTCTCAGTTCCTCATGAGGCTCCTTTCAAGCAGTGACTGAAGTCCTTTCCCAAATATAAGGTTTTCCACATATGGGTAATGACATCACCTCTGTCCACGACTCCTTTGTTTACATTTACCTTTCGGGCGAGAATCCTCTGCCTGACATTTGAATGCGGTCAGGGATAAAGCTCTATGCAGGAAGCTTTCATAATTATGACAGCTTCTCATAACAGATATGCCCCACGCTGAGTACTGGAGTATGTATGTACTTTAACTCAGAGCTGGTCTTATTTACCACCAGCACCAACCATAGCCAATGGCGTCCCTAGGGGGGCCAGAGGGGGCCCTGACCCCCCCAAAATTATATTATGCTGTGCCCCACCATTTGCCCCCCCCAAAAAAAATGTTTTTTTTTTGCATTTTGCTCCGGCCACTGCTGGAGTAACACAGTCTCTCCTGAGAGAGAGAGCGTCCCCAGTCAGCTCCTGCGGGAGATTCCTCCCCCCTCCCTCTGCTCGCTGACACTGCATAATTTGAGCGCTCACACAACCACAGCTGCCCGATCTGCTCCTTCCCCTGCATCCTCATTGGCACAGAGAAGAGCGAGTTGCAGGAAGGACTCCACGAGCACTGTGGGGTGGGGAGGCGGGCCCAAGCCTTCATCTCAGTTACTGAAAAAACAGACTGATTTCTCCCGTCCTTAGGACAGGAGAACCAGCCTGTAAATTCTGAGAGTGGTGACTGCAAGCTGAGCCGAGTGTCAGTCTATGACACTCTTTCACAGCCCAGCGAGTCCAGCCACCCCCCTCACTCTCCTCACATACGAGCAGGGAGGAATACAGCTTCTCCTCCTCCTTCCAGTCCCGCCCACACTATCCCAGCATGCTGTATCTGAAGAGAGGGGATGTGTGGGCGGGAAATATGAAAATCAGCAGCATTCCTGGCTGTGTGTGAATGATGCCTGAGATTCTAGCCTGGACCGTAGGTAAGTGTGTGCACTGCAGACTGCAGTACACTGTAATCACTGAACTGCATTATCTCCATCCCTTCTCTCCCCCATCTGTCTCCCTCCCCCTCTCCTATTCTTTCAAGACATTCAAAATTTACTTTTACTTTCAGTTAAGCAGGTAATATACGGTGCAAATTTCTTTCCTGCATCCACAGATTGCAGGAAAGAAACTCGCATGATTCCCCCATCAACACAGACAGTGCTGACAGGGGAATATCCCTCCTGCCCAGCAATTGTATTCTCCCAACAAACAGTGATTATCACTAGTGGCTATAGCAACCACTAGTGATAATCATAAGAGAATCTGCTCATTAATGGTTCAAATCTCAGCCAGTTCCTGCTGAACCAGCTGAGATTTAAACTGTCTATGGCTGGTCTTAGCTCTTAACTCATACATTGATCACTTTTTTTCATTCAACTATTAGGTTGAATGAAATAAAAAAAGAAATGATCCAATTCCCCCATCTACACATTATAGGTGGATGGGGGAGTCCTCCCAGTGTGGACCAGTGCTGGAACAACCAGAGTTGCTGTCCTGTCCCGGCTATTCACAGCGCTGGTCTCTGTCTACAAGGCAGCGACGGCAGCACATTGGAACCCAGTGTCGGTTACTTTATGGGGCTGATGTACAGGAGGGCCAGCACAATTTGTTGTTAGAGATGGGCTGGGCATGTTCAAAATTCCACATGCCAGAGCCTGCCAGGAAGCCTGCACAGCGCTAATCACAGGCAGTGAGACATTTCCTGGTCTGCAGCTGCACAGATCAGGAAATGTCTCACTGGCTGTGATTAGCGATGTGCAGTGTCGGCTTCCTGGCGGGATCGGGCGTGTTGGATTCCAAACACACCTGAGCCCATCTCTATTGGTTGTAGACAGTTGAGCTCCCTGCAGGATGCTAAGCAGCAGTGGAGCCTTCTCTGACATGCTGATCAAGATGCAATCCAGGTGATGCTCCTAGTCAAATCCTAGTGTTAAATAGCAGTGATTTTATTGATCAAAGCCCACACTTTACAGGCATAGAGCCCACATGGCTGCTGAACATACGGTTAATTATATATATGTGGTTGTACTCTTGATGCTAATAAATACTGTGTTTATTAGATCTGACTGGGAGCATCACCTGGATCACATCCCGATCAGCATGTCAACAGAGAAGGTTATACAGCATTACTGCTGCTAGGTGACCAGCTGGGGGCTCGGCTCTCTATAACCATTAGTGCTAGCCTTCCCCTGCATGCACCCATAATGTCACCAGCACTAGGTCCTAATAGACTGCCGCCGCTGCCAAGGAGACAGATGCCAGACCAGCGCTGTCAATAGCAGGGACCGGGCAGCTGGGGAACCCCACAGTGGCAGAACACCAGGGCCCGGTGGCAAGATAACCTTTGCAACTCTGATTTGGACCCTTATATTTTCTTGGTGTGCTGGTGACATATATCTCTTGTTTTCTGCCACCCTGGGGGCCCCAGTATAGTAGGAAGGGAGCTCACTGCAGAACATGTGAAAGGGCCCGTTGTGGGATCGTAGTAAAGGGCCCCAGGATATATATATACAGTGAGGCAAAAAAGTATTTAGTCAGCCACCAATTGTGCAAGTTATCCCACTTAAAAAGATGAGAGAGGCCTGTAATTGTCATCACAGGTATACCTCAACTCTGAGAGACAAAATGTGGAAACAGGAAAGATTTTTTTTTGCAAATTATGGTGGAAAATAAGTATTTGGTCAATATCAAAAGTTCATCTCAATACTTTGTTATATATCCTTTGTTGGCAATGACAAAGGTCAAACGTTTACTGTAAGTCTTCACAAGGTTGTCACACACTGTTGCTGGTATGTTGGCCCATTCCTCCATGCAGATCTCCTCTAGAGCAGTGATGTTTTGGGGCTGTCGCTGGGCAACACGGACGTTCAATTCCCTCCAAAGGTTTTCTATGGGGTTGAGATCTGGAGACTGGCTAGGCCACAGCAGGACCTTGAAATGCTTCTTACGAAGCCACTCCTTCGTTGCCCGGGCGGTGTGTTTGGGATCATTGTCATGCTGAAAGACCCAGCCATGTTTCATCTTCAATGCCATTGCTGATGGGAGGAGGTTTGCTCTCAAAATCTCACGATACATGGCCCCATTCATTCTTTCATGTACACGGATCAGTCGTCCTGTTCCCTTTGCAGAGAAACAGCCCCAAAGCATGATGTTGCCACCCCCTTGCTTCACAGTAGGTATGGTGTTCTTTGGTTGCAACGCAGCATTCTCTCTCCTCCAAACACGACGAGTTGTGTTTCTACCAAACAGTTCTACTTTGGCTTCATCTGACCATATGACATTCTCACAATCCTCTTCTGGATCATCCAAATGCTCTCTAGCAAAACCTCAGACGAGCCCGGACATGTACTGGCTTAAGCAGGGGGACACGTCTGGCACTGCAGGATCTGAGTCCTTGGTGGCGTAGTGTGTTACTGATGGTAGCCTTTGTTACGTTGGTCCCAGCTCTCTGCAGGTCATCCACTAGGTCCCCCTGTGTGGTTCTGGGATTTTTGCTCACCGTTCTTGTGATCATTTTGACCCCACGGGGTGATATCTTGCATGGAGCCCCAGATCGAGGGAGATTATCGGTGGTCTTGTATGTCTTCCATTTTCTAATTATTGCTCCCACAGTTGATCTCTTCACACCAAGCTGCTTGCCTATTGCAGATTCAGTCTTCCCAGCCTGGTGCAGGTCTACAATTTTGTTTCTGGTGTCCTTCGACAGCTCTTTGGTCTTCACCATAGTGGAGTTTGGAGTGTGACTGTTTGAGGTTGTGGACAGGTGTCTTTTATACTGATAACAAGTTCAAACAGGTGCCATTATCACAGGTAATGAGTGGAGGACAGAGGAGCCTCTTAAAGAAGAAGATACAGGTCTGTGAGAGACAGAAATCTTGCTTGTTTGTAGGTGACCAAATACTTATTTTCCACCATAATTTGCAAAAAAAAATTCTTTCCAAATCAGATTTTGTGATTGTCTGGATTTGTTTCCACATTTTGTCTCTCATAGTTGAGGTATACCTATGATGACAATTACAGGCCTCTCTCATCTTTTTAAGTGGGATAACTTGCACAATTGGTGGCTGACTAAATACTTTTTTGCCCCACTGTATATATATATAATTGCATTTTATAGTTGCCCCCCCTACTTTTGTCCCTGTCCCCCATGTGCCCCCCCTAAATATGAAAGCTGGAGACACCACTGATCCATAGCAAAGGACTCTTAAAGTGTCAGTCATTAAAAATACCTTGATTTGGCTCACATGTCATTAATGTTACCAAAACTGGCTCAAATATTTGCCAAATTTAGGCATAAGTAATTCTAAAGGGTACTACTGACAGAAAAGTGTCATGAGAGCTTTAATGACGTAGACCAACCCCAGTAGAAAGGTTGCCAATTTAACAGCTACTGCTAAAAAATTTCAAGCAAGATCTATTCTGTGACAGTCAATATGTTCTGTATCGCCATGAAGCTGAACTCCAGGCAGATAAAAAAAGGCACAAATCATTGCAGTAATCATCAATATTGTATCATTGTAATCATTAATACAACATTAAATGTATTTTTCATGCAGGGTTTGTTTTAAAGTTGTTGTTTGTTTTTTTCCTGCTTGTTAAGAATATGTTAATTATTAAAGGTCATAGTGTGGACACAGGTGCACGTTAAATAAAGAATAGATCAGATATGTTATGAGAATGAGCACTCTCCAGGGAGAGAGAAAATCCACTCTGCGGTGTGCGACAATAAAACATAGAAGTGAGTTGTTAATACAGATATTTAATGATTTCAATGGTCAGCGGTGGACAAATGTTCATATTTGGAATTTAAATAGGCAGGTGGTCCTGAACATTTGTGAAAATGGCACCTAGCTGCCAATGAGTTTCTCACAAGTCCGGTAGGCTTTTGGCCATAGATAAGGGTAATCAAACTATCATCACACAATCCTGAAAAATAAAATCTTTAGGCTTGTCGGCTGCAAAACCCAGCAGGGGAGAAGAGGTCTGTACAAACAATTGTCATTTTGCCAAAGATCAGAGGGATTATGTTTAATCTGTAATAGAATCCAAGATATGAATTATGATCTATGTACACATATAAAATGGCATGTCCTGGTTGTACAGAACCTCTAGGGAAAAACAAAACGGTTATATGAGGCCTACTCTCAGCAGCTATGTGGTGTGTCCACTTGTTGACACCGGGCTGATACACTGATGGGTGATACAACATCGAGTGGAGTTGTTAGCATGCAACAAAATGGAGTTAGAAGGAAGATATCTTGGCGTGAATTAGATGTACCGTATATACTCGAGTATAAGCCGAGTTTTTCAGCACATTTTTTTGTACATAAAATGCCCCCCACGGCTTATACTCAAGTCTATGTCCATCTTCACCTTTGTGCACCTGATCCTGGCCACCCGTAGGTCCCCTGGATGCCAAACTTGGCACACATGTATCCCCACTCTTCCTCTACAGGTGTGCAAAGTTTGTTGCCTGGGGGACCGATTTTTGAAATCCGGGCACCCCTTCCATAGACTCCCATGTTAAACGGTAATTTCTCTGGTGATTTTGGGGACCCAGGACTGGCCGGCCCTAGGTCCCCTGGACCCCAAGCCTGGCACACCTGTAGCCCCACTCTTCCTCAATAAGTGTGCAAAGTTTGTTGTCCAGGGGACCTACGGCCGGGGAGCACCGATTTCTAAAATCCGGGCACCCCTTCCGTAGACTCCCATGTTAAACGTCAGTCTAGTCACACAGTGCCAGAGATCAGGTAGGGAGATTGGGCACAGTGAGGCATGGGCACAGTGAGGCATGGGCACAGTAAGGCACAGTGAGGCATGGACACAGTGAGGCACAGTGAGGCATGCACATGGACACAGTGAGGCAAAGTGAGGCACAGTGAGGCATACAGATGGACACCCTAGGCTTATACTCGAGTCAATAAATTTTTCCATTTTTTCGTGGTAAAATTAGGTGCCTCGGCTTATATTTGGGTCGGCTTATACTTGAGTATATATGGTAAACTAGTAGAATGAGGTGTATAATAAAGGCCTTCAATACACCGCTCAGCGCCTCGGACTCGCAAAATTGCAAAAAAATCTTGTAGTAGGTAACCGACACTAGAAATGGATAACACACAAAAAAATGTGATACCATACACGAATTTCTCTGATAACTCAAAGAATTTCTAAAGGGAGCAGCCGTTTAAAAAATTTAAGATATTAAAAAGATAGTATAAACATAAAACAGTGAATCTGTGTCAGAAATATACTAGAAACAGCGCTGATGTTGGTGTGATTCAGGTGGCCAACTCCACATCCAAAGCATTAAACAGTTTATGGCAGATGAAACAAGAATGCAGAGTGTCCAATAATGTTCATTGGTGGTCCTAGATACAAACAGCATGCACCTTCACCGTAAAATCTGATCCACCCAGTGAGAACACACTCCCCCTCAGGGGTTTAAACTCACCAGAGCAAAGCTCAAACAATGCCTTGAACAGGGGAGTAAATCGGAACCTTTTCAGCATTCAACATCAGCCAAGGAGATGTTTGATCAGTGGGGACTCCCAAAAGGAATACACAAACAGAGGAAAGCAAAAATAGCGTAACTCCGTTTAATAGGTAAAATACCCCACACATCACATAGCCCCTTAATACATTAAACGTACATTAATCAAACATATCAGAGCAAAAAAGTCATCATATCACCACATCGCCGTCCGTCCGTAAGACAATCGATACTCGAACGAATATCCAGGAACTGTTCTTACTTCCGGGTTTGGCTGGCGTGGAGCGCATACATCACTTCCGGTAGCGTCGTGTAGGTCACGCCCTGACGCGTTTCGTCATATCCTGACTTCAACAGAGGGCGTGCCCACACGACGCAAGTGACCATTTAAATAGACACTCCCTCCGCCCTCCATACCAATCAGCGCCGTCAAAGACCGGCAATAGGTGCACATTGCAGTGACCATGGCAGCAGCTGATATTATACTACAATTGGAGCGGAGGGTCAATGGTCATCAAATTGATGTATTAAAGAGGCACAGTCTTAAACAAATCAATGTCTCTCAATGGGGCACAATGAATACATAAATTTAAATTTAAAACGCAATCATTTAAAAATGCAGAGGTAAAACAAACAGCAATCTACATAACATAAATATTACTGCACACTTCAAATACAGAACATGGCCATCATTTCAAATGATAAACATTCTGAATATGTACAGTAACCATATACACCCTCCAAGATACTACACTCATATGTATTATGATAGTAATTAAAATGTATAAAAAAATTCTATATATATAAAATAATATAAAATACTAAAAAATCCAGGACTAAAACTACAAACATATTTAATAGTCACTAATAAAGCAGTTTATATCAAGGTCTATATTCAGTCCTTTCGGCGAAAGAGTATCCACCGAAAAAATCCATTGGGTCTCTTTCCTTGACAGATCCCTAACTAGATTAGAGCCCCTCCATGGGGGTTTCAAATGATCTATTCCCCAAAATTTAAGGCCACTCGGGTCCTGATTGTGACATATTTTAAAATGCAGTGACACATTGTGGTCTTTGAAACCAAGCTTAATATTTGCAATGTGCTCTGCTATTCTAACCTTTAGCTGACGTTTGGTGCGGCCTATATACATAAGATTGCATGGGCACTGGAGGGCATATACAACATAGGAAGTATTGCATGTAATAAATTCATCAATGGTGAATTCTTTATTGTTTGAGGTAGAGATGAAGTTTTCCACAGCCCTCAACGGCCGATCGACCTCTCTACACGCCCTACATCTCCTACACGCAAAAAACCCATTCCTGTCCCAAAAAGTTGAAGGTCTAGTAGGTGGATCTAAAACTTTTCTAACAATTTTGTCGGCAAAACTGCGTGCCCTTCTATAAATAAAACCTGGTTTATGTGGAAGGACCGCAGATAATACTTTATCCATAAGAAGAACATGCCAGTGGGAGGAAAAAATCTCCTCCACCTCTTTATATTGGGAATGAAACCCAGAGATAAAGTTCCACTCCCGTCCAGTATCTGGCTGGCGGACCGGCATGTCCCTAAGAAAGTCCTCCCTAGGCCGTGCAGCCAATTCCTTAATTATATAGTCTAGTGATTCCCCAAAATAGCCCTTTTCAATAAATTTCGCCTTTATAATCTCTGCTTGTATAAGAAAGTCAGAGTTCGCAGAGCAGTTCCTTTTTACTCTCGTAAGTTGACCTCTAGGGATATTTTGAAGCCACATTGGATGGTGGCCACTGCTCATGGGTAGGTAACTATTCGCATCTGTGGGCTTAAAAAAGACCTTTGTCCCCAGTTTATTGTCATATTTAAAAATATGCAAATCTAAAAACTGGATATCAGTAGTACTCACAGCACTAGTCAATTTAATGTTGTTAGAATTCAAATTGAGTTCATTTAAAAATGTCTGTAAGGTATCCAGAGTGCCACTCCAAATAAGGAACAGGTCATCAATATACCTTTTATAAAATAAAAGATATGGGAGAGTCTTAGAAAAAATATTTTTATCCTCCCACTCTGCCATAAAGAGGTTAGCAATGCTTGGTGCAAAGCTAGCCCCCATGGCAACGCCCCTACATTGCGAATAAAAATCACCATTATACCAAAAAAAGTTATGTCCAAGGCAAAAATCCAGGGAGTTCCTCAAAAACACTTTTTTATTATGTGTGATATCTTCACGTTTGCATAGGGCCCAATTAAGGGCCAACAGTGCATCATCGTGTTGGATGATGGTGTACAAGGACGCCACATCAGCGGTTACCAAGTACACCTGATCATTTCCTGTTAGATCAATATGTTGCAACATCTGTAATAGACTCTTAGTATCCTTAAGAAAAGCACGGGTATCTCCCACACTCTCTTGCAGATATAGATCAAGATATTGCCCCATACGGGATGTGATTGATCCTATCCCATTAACAATGGGTCTCCCTGGAGGGCTCTGAATATCCTTATGGATCTTGGGGAGGGTATAGATAGTGGGGATCCTACTACTACTAGGGACCAGGAATTTCTTCTCTCGGTTATTCAATACCCCAGTAGAGTACCCCATTTCAACCAAACACTCTAAATCCTTCCCATATTGAATGGAGGGATCTTTATCCAATTTAGTGTAGGTATTACTATCACTTAACATATCCATGAGTTGTTTATGGTAAAAATCTTTATTTAGAATTACCACACCTCCCCCCTTATCGGCAGGTCTTATCACTAGACTTTTTTTCTCTTCAAGCATTGATATCCCATCCAGTATATGCCTTGGATTAACATTCTTTTTAGGGATCAAATCATTCAAATCTCTAATCACAAGTCCCTTAAAAACCTCAACTTGATGATTAGCTCCATTAAAAGGATTGAATAAAGATTTATTCCGTAATCCACTATCCAATGCAACTGATGAGATCCCCGATGTGGGTTGAGAATTTTTATTGAGAAAATATTTCTTCACATTGACCTTGCGTATATATTTATGGATGTCTATAAAGACATCAAATTTATTAATAGACCTTTTCAGGCCGCATTTCAGACCTAAATGGAGAATATTGATCTCTTTGTGTGTCAGAACTGTATCACTTAAATTAAAGATACCCCCTACTCTTGATCTCTCCTTCTTTTTCTGGACTTTTCGTCCTGCTCTACATCCTCTCGATCTTCTCCCCTCTGATAGGGGTAATATGGGGGATCCCTCTGCCAATAGAGGGGTTCCCTCCACTGGGAATCTCTGTAGCTTTGTACTTGCTGGGAATGTGATGGAGGGCGTCCCCTGCGTTGGGGGAGCCCCCGACCTCGTTTGTGCCACCCCCTCCCCCTCCCTAAAAAAGGACGAGGAGATTGGTGATTACTTCTAGCCTCATTTTCCCATATTGGTTCAAACCTATTCTGAACTGGAACTGTATAATAGTTATTATTAGGTGGATATTGGACAGCGTTATTATGTCCATCTCTAGTTGGACCCCCTCTAGAATGATCAACATAATTTCTTACAGGGGTAGAGTGATCCCTTGGAGCCCGTGGGGGCAAGTCATTCCTCCTGGTTTCACTTATACCTGATGTACTAGGAACAGATGGCCTAGTCTCAGGAATGTCAGCATGTGTATTCTCTCTATTTTCATTAGGCTTAACTTGTTGCCACGAATAAACACAGTTAGACCGGAAGTCACCCAAGTCCCTATGAAATTTCTTAGTTTTCTTTTTCTGAGTGTCCTTATCCACTTTTTCAAGTTTCTTTTTAATCCTGGTATTAAAATCAACTAGTTGCTGAGAATCTTTAATTGGATCAAGTTGAAGTTTTAATTCATTGATCCTAGATTCAAGTTTAGACATTTTTTTCTTTTTACGTTTAAGGATGAGATCCTGTAACCTAAAACCCATAGTATTAAAGAACTCATACCACTCACTCATGGATTCTGGGTCATCCAGGCCGTCCTGTGGGACTACCTCCCATCTCAGACTCCTTATAATTATCCTTTCCTTAATATACTGCTCAAGTGTACAAATGTCCCACCATGTGCGGACTTGCTTCTCTAGGACATTCCCCAGAGCAGTCATTGCCCCATTCAAATTAGTTAGCGCAGTAGTTTGCTCATTAATCGCAAAAATATTGCCAATGTCTATAGTCCTACTACTCAAAAATTGCAAGGCGTCCATAGCTGCCGAGAAGAAAAAAACAACAAAATAGTAGAATGAGGTGTATAATAAAGGCCTTCAATACACCGCTCAGCGCCTCGGACTCGCAAAATTGCAAAAAAATCTTGTAGTAGGTAACCGACACTAGAAATGGATAACACACAAAAAAATGTGATACCATACACGAATTTCTCTGATAACTCAAAGAATTTCTAAAGGGAGCAGCCGTTTAAAAAATTTAAGATATTAAAAAGATAGTATAAACATAAAACAGTGAATCTGTGTCAGAAATATACTAGAAACAGCGCTGATGTTGGTGTGATTCAGGTGGCCAACTCCACATCCAAAGCATTAAACAGTTTATGGCAGATGAAACAAGAATGCAGAGTGTCCAATAATGTTCATTGGTGGTCCTAGATACAAACAGCATGCACCTTCACCGTAAAATCTGATCCACCCAGTGAGAACACACTCCCCCTCAGGGGTTTAAACTCACCAGAGCAAAGCTCAAACAATGCCTTGAACAGGGGAGTAAATCGGAACCTTTTCAGCATTCAACATCAGCCAAGGAGATGTTTGATCAGTGGGGACTCCCAAAAGGAATACACAAACAGAGGAAAGCAAAAATAGCGTAACTCCGTTTAATAGGTAAAATACCCCACACATCACATAGCCCCTTAATACATTAAACGTACATTAATCAAACATATCAGAGCAAAAAAGTCATCATATCACCACATCGCCGTCCGTCCGTAAGACAATCGATACTCGAACGAATATCCAGGAACTGTTCTTACTTCCGGGTTTGGCTGGCGTGGAGCGCATACATCACTTCCGGTAGCGTCGTGTAGGTCACGCCCTGACGCGTTTCGTCATATCCTGACTTCAACAGAGGGCGTGCCCACACGACGCAAGTGACCATTTAAATAGACACTCCCTCCGCCCTCCATACCAATCAGCGCCGTCAAAGACCGGCAATAGGTGCACATTGCAGTGACCATGGCAGCAGCTGATATTATACTACAATTGGAGCGGAGGGTCAATGGTCATCAAATTGATGTATTAAAGAGGCACAGTCTTAAACAAATCAATGTCTCTCAATGGGGCACAATGAATACATAAATTTAAATTTAAAACGCAATCATTTAAAAATGCAGAGGTAAAACAAACAGCAATCTACATAACATAAATATTACTGCACACTTCAAATACAGAACATGGCCATCATTTCAAATGATAAACATTCTGAATATGTACAGTAACCATATACACCCTCCAAGATACTACACTCATATGTATTATGATAGTAATTAAAATGTATAAAAAAATTCTATATATATAAAATAATATAAAATACTAAAAAATCCAGGACTAAAACTACAAACATATTTAATAGTCACTAATAAAGCAGTTTGTATCAAGGTCTATATTCAGTCCTTTCGGCGAAAGAGTATCCACCGAAAAAATCCATTGGGTCTCTTTCCTTGACAGATCCCTAACTAGATTAGAGCCCCTCCATGGGGGTTTCAAATGATCTATTCCCCAAAATTTAAGGCCACTCGGGTCCTGATTGTGACATATTTTAAAATGCAGTGACACATTGTGGTCTTTGAAACCAAGCTTAATATTTGCAATGTGCTCTGCTATTCTAACCTTTAGCTGACGTTTGGTGCGGCCTATATACATAAGATTGCATGGGCACTGGAGGGCATATACAACATAGGAAGTATTGCATGTAATAAATTCATCAATGGTGAATTCTTTATTGTTTGAGGTAGAGATGAAGTTTTCCACAGCCCTCAACGGCCGATCGACCTCTCTACACGCCCTACATCTCCTACACGCAAAAAACCCATTCCTGTCCCAAAAAGTTGAAGGTCTAGTAGGTGGATCTAAAACTTTTCTAACAATTTTGTCGGCAAAACTGCGTGCCCTTCTATAAATAAAACCTGGTTTATGTGGAAGGACCGCAGATAATACTTTATCCATAAGAAGAACATGCCAGTGGGAGGAAAAAATCTCCTCCACCTCTTTATATTGGGAATGAAACCCAGAGATAAAGTTCCACTCCCGTCCAGTATCTGGCTGGCGGACCGGCATGTCCCTAAGAAAGTCCTCCCTAGGCCGTGCAGCCAATTCCTTAATTATATAGTCTAGTGATTCCCCAAAATAGCCCTTTTCAATAAATTTCGCCTTTATAATCTCTGCTTGTATAAGAAAGTCAGAGTTCGCAGAGCAGTTCCTTTTTACTCTCGTAAGTTGACCTCTAGGGATATTTTGAAGCCACATTGGATGGTGGCCACTGCTCATGGGTAGGTAACTATTCGCATCTGTGGGCTTAAAAAAGACCTTTGTCCCCAGTTTATTGTCATATTTAAAAATATGCAAATCTAAAAACTGGATATCAGTAGTACTCACAGCACTAGTCAATTTAATGTTGTTAGAATTCAAATTGAGTTCATTTAAAAATGTCTGTAAGGTATCCAGAGTGCCACTCCAAATAAGGAACAGGTCATCAATATACCTTTTATAAAATAAAAGATATGGGAGAGTCTTAGAAAAAATATTTTTATCCTCCCACTCTGCCATAAAGAGGTTAGCAATGCTTGGTGCAAAGCTAGCCCCCATGGCAACGCCCCTACATTGCGAATAAAAATCACCATTATACCAAAAAAAGTTATGTCCAAGGCAAAAATCCAGGGAGTTCCTCAAAAACACTTTTTTATTATGTGTGATATCTTCACGTTTGCATAGGGCCCAATTAAGGGCCAACAGTGCATCATCGTGTTGGATGATGGTGTACAAGGACGCCACATCAGCGGTTACCAAGTACACCTGATCATTTCCTGTTAGATCAATATGTTGCAACATCTGTAATAGACTCTTAGTATCCTTAAGAAAAGCACGGGTATCTCCCACACTCTCTTGCAGATATAGATCAAGATATTGCCCCATACGGGATGTGATTGATCCTATCCCATTAACAATGGGTCTCCCTGGAGGGCTCTGAATATCCTTATGGATCTTGGGGAGGGTATAGATAGTGGGGATCCTACTACTACTAGGGACCAGGAATTTCTTCTCTCGGTTATTCAATACCCCAGTAGAGTACCCCATTTCAACCAAACACTCTAAATCCTTCCCATATTGAATGGAGGGATCTTTATCCAATTTAGTGTAGGTATTACTATCACTTAACATATCCATGAGTTGTTTATGGTAAAAATCTTTATTTAGAATTACCACACCTCCCCCCTTATCGGCAGGTCTTATCACTAGACTTTTTTTCTCTTCAAGCATTGATATCCCATCCAGTATATGCCTTGGATTAACATTCTTTTTAGGGATCAAATCATTCAAATCTCTAATCACAAGTCCCTTAAAAACCTCAACTTGATGATTAGCTCCATTAAAAGGATTGAATAAAGATTTATTCCGTAATCCACTATCCAATGCAACTGATGAGATCCCCGATGTGGGTTGAGAATTTTTATTGAGAAAATATTTCTTCACATTGACCTTGCGTATATATTTATGGATGTCTATAAAGACATCAAATTTATTAATAGACCTTTTCAGGCCGCATTTCAGACCTAAATGGAGAATATTGATCTCTTTGTGTGTCAGAACTGTATCACTTAAATTAAAGATACCCCCTACTCTTGATCTCTCCTTCTTTTTCTGGACTTTTCGTCCTGCTCTACATCCTCTCGATCTTCTCCCCTCTGATAGGGGTAATATGGGGGATCCCTCTGCCAATAGAGGGGTTCCCTCCACTGGGAATCTCTGTAGCTTTGTACTTGCTGGGAATGTGATGGAGGGCGTCCCCTGCGTTGGGGGAGCCCCCGACCTCGTTTGTGCCACCCCCTCCCCCTCCCTAAAAAAGGACGAGGAGATTGGTGATTACTTCTAGCCTCATTTTCCCATATTGGTTCAAACCTATTCTGAACTGGAACTGTATAATAGTTATTATTAGGTGGATATTGGACAGCGTTATTATGTCCATCTCTAGTTGGACCCCCTCTAGAATGATCAACATAATTTCTTACAGGGGTAGAGTGATCCCTTGGAGCCCGTGGGGGCAAGTCATTCCTCCTGGTTTCACTTATACCTGATGTACTAGGAACAGATGGCCTAGTCTCAGGAATGTCAGCATGTGTATTCTCTCTATTTTCATTAGGCTTAACTTGTTGCCACGAATAAACACAGTTAGACCGGAAGTCACCCAAGTCCCTATGAAATTTCTTAGTTTTCTTTTTCTGAGTGTCCTTATCCACTTTTTCAAGTTTCTTTTTAATCCTGGTATTAAAATCAACTAGTTGCTGAGAATCTTTAATTGGATCAAGTTGAAGTTTTAATTCATGATCCTAGATTCAAGTTTAGACATTTTTTTCTTTTTACGTTTAAGGATGAGATCCTGTAACCTAAAACCCATAGTATTAAAGAACTCATACCACTCACTCATGGATTCTGGGTCATCCAGGCCGTCCTGTGGGACTACCTCCCATCTCAGACTCCTTATAATTATCCTTTCCTTAATATACTGCTCAAGTGTACAAATGTCCCACCATGTGCGGACTTGCTTCTCTAGGACATTCCCCAGAGCAGTCATTGCCCCCATTCAAATTAGTTAGCGCAGTAGTTTGCTCATTAATCGCAAAAATATTGCCAATGTCTATAGTCCTACTACTCAAAAATTGCAAGGCGTCCATAGCTGCCGAGAAGAAAAAAACAACAAAATAGTAGAATGAGGTGTATAATAAAGGCCTTCAATACACCGCTCAGCGCCTCGGACTCGCAAAATTGCAAAAAAATCTTGTAGTAGGTAACCGACACTAGAAATGGATAACACACAAAAAAATGTGATACCATACACGAATTTCTCTGATAACTCAAAGAATTTCTAAAGGGAGCAGCCGTTTAAAAAATTTAAGATATTAAAAAGATAGTATAAACATAAAACAGTGAATCTGTGTCAGAAATATACTAGAAACAGCGCTGATGTTGGTGTGATTCAGGTGGCCAACTCCACATCCAAAGCATTAAACAGTTTATGGCAGATGAAACAAGAATGCAGAGTGTCCAATAATGTTCATTGGTGGTCCTAGATACAAACAGCATGCACCTTCACCGTAAAATCTGATCCACCCAGTGAGAACACACTCCCCCTCAGGGGTTTAAACTCACCAGAGCAAAGCTCAAACAATGCCTTGAACAGGGGAGTAAATCGGAACCTTTTCAGCATTCAACATCAGCCAAGGAGATGTTTGATCAGTGGGGACTCCCAAAAGGAATACACAAACAGAGGAAAGCAAAAATAGCGTAACTCCGTTTAATAGGTAAAATACCCCACACATCACATAGCCCCTTAATACATTAAACGTACATTAATCAAACATATCAGAGCAAAAAAGTCATCATATCACCACATCGCCGTCCGTCCGTAAGACAATCGATACTCGAACGAATATCCAGGAACTGTTCTTACTTCCGGGTTTGGCTGGCGTGGAGCGCATACATCACTTCCGGTAGCGTCGTGTAGGTCACGCCCTGACGCGTTTCGTCATATCCTGACTTCAACAGAGGGCGTGCCCACACGACGCAAGTGACCATTTAAATAGACACTCCCTCCGCCCTCCATACCAATCAGCGCCGTCAAAGACCGGCAATAGGTGCACATTGCAGTGACCATGGCAGCAGCTGATATTATACTACAATTGGAGCGGAGGGTCAATGGTCATCAAATTGATGTATTAAAGAGGCACAGTCTTAAACAAATCAATGTCTCTCAATGGGGCACAATGAATACATAAATTTAAATTTAAAACGCAATCATTTAAAAATGCAGAGGTAAAACAAACAGCAATCTACATAACATAAATATTACTGCACACTTCAAATACAGAACATGGCCATCATTTCAAATGATAAACATTCTGAATATGTACAGTAACCATATACACCCTCCAAGATACTACACTCATATGTATTATGATAGTAATTAAAATGTATAAAAAAATTCTATATATATAAAATAATATAAAATACTAAAAAATCCAGGACTAAAACTACAAACATATTTAATAGTCACTAATAAAGCAGTTTATATCAAGGTCTATATTCAGTCCTTTCGGCGAAAGAGTATCCACCGAAAAAATCCATTGGGTCTCTTTCCTTGACAGATCCCTAACTAGATTAGAGCCCCTCCATGGGGGTTTCAAATGATCTATTCCCCAAAATTTAAGGCCACTCGGGTCCTGATTGTGACATATTTTAAAATGCAGTGACACATTGTGGTCTTTGAAACCAAGCTTAATATTTGCAATGTGCTCTGCTATTCTAACCTTTAGCTGACGTTTGGTGCGGCCTATATACATAAGATTGCATGGGCACTGGAGGGCATATACAACATAGGAAGTATTGCATGTAATAAATTCATCAATGGTGAATTCTTTATTGTTTGAGGTAGAGATGAAGTTTTCCACAGCCCTCAACGGCCGATCGACCTCTCTACACGCCCTACATCTCCTACACGCAAAAAACCCATTCCTGTCCCAAAAAGTTGAAGGTCTAGTAGGTGGATCTAAAACTTTTCTAACAATTTTGTCGGCAAAACTGCGTGCCCTTCTATAAATAAAACCTGGTTTATGTGGAAGGACCGCAGATAATACTTTATCCATAAGAAGAACATGCCAGTGGGAGGAAAAAATCTCCTCCACCTCTTTATATTGGGAATGAAACCCAGAGATAAAGTTCCACTCCCGTCCAGTATCTGGCTGGCGGACCGGCATGTCCCTAAGAAAGTCCTCCCTAGGCCGTGCAGCCAATTCCTTAATTATATAGTCTAGTGATTCCCCAAAATAGCCCTTTTCAATAAATTTCGCCTTTATAATCTCTGCTTGTATAAGAAAGTCAGAGTTCGCAGAGCAGTTCCTTTTTACTCTCGTAAGTTGACCTCTAGGGATATTTTGAAGCCACATTGGATGGTGGCCACTGCTCATGGGTAGGTAACTATTCGCATCTGTGGGCTTAAAAAAGACCTTTGTCCCCAGTTTATTGTCATATTTAAAAATATGCAAATCTAAAAACTGGATATCAGTAGTACTCACAGCACTAGTCAATTTAATGTTGTTAGAATTCAAATTGAGTTCATTTAAAAATGTCTGTAAGGTATCCAGAGTGCCACTCCAAATAAGGAACAGGTCATCAATATACCTTTTATAAAATAAAAGATATGGGAGAGTCTTAGAAAAAATATTTTTATCCTCCCACTCTGCCATAAAGAGGTTAGCAATGCTTGGTGCAAAGCTAGCCCCCATGGCAACGCCCCTACATTGCGAATAAAAATCACCATTATACCAAAAAAAGTTATGTCCAAGGCAAAAATCCAGGGAGTTCCTCAAAAACACTTTTTTATTATGTGTGATATCTTCACGTTTGCATAGGGCCCAATTAAGGGCCAACAGTGCATCATCGTGTTGGATGATGGTGTACAAGGACGCCACATCAGCGGTTACCAAGTACACCTGATCATTTCCTGTTAGATCAATATGTTGCAACATCTGTAATAGACTCTTAGTATCCTTAAGAAAAGCACGGGTATCTCCCACACTCTCTTGCAGATATAGATCAAGATATTGCCCCATACGGGATGTGATTGATCCTATCCCATTAACAATGGGTCTCCCTGGAGGGCTCTGAATATCCTTATGGATCTTGGGGAGGGTATAGATAGTGGGGATCCTACTACTACTAGGGACCAGGAATTTCTTCTCTCGGTTATTCAATACCCCAGTAGAGTACCCCATTTCAACCAAACACTCTAAATCCTTCCCATATTGAATGGAGGGATCTTTATCCAATTTAGTGTAGGTATTACTATCACTTAACATATCCATGAGTTGTTTATGGTAAAAATCTTTATTTAGAATTACCACACCTCCCCCCTTATCGGCAGGTCTTATCACTAGACTTTTTTTCTCTTCAAGCATTGATATCCCATCCAGTATATGCCTTGGATTAACATTCTTTTTAGGGATCAAATCATTCAAATCTCTAATCACAAGTCCCTTAAAAACCTCAACTTGATGATTAGCTCCATTAAAAGGATTGAATAAAGATTTATTCCGTAATCCACTATCCAATGCAACTGATGAGATCCCCGATGTGGGTTGAGAATTTTTATTGAGAAAATATTTCTTCACATTGACCTTGCGTATATATTTATGGATGTCTATAAAGACATCAAATTTATTAATAGACCTTTTCAGGCCGCATTTCAGACCTAAATGGAGAATATTGATCTCTTTGTGTGTCAGAACTGTATCACTTAAATTAAAGATACCCCCTACTCTTGATCTCTCCTTCTTTTTCTGGACTTTTCGTCCTGCTCTACATCCTCTCGATCTTCTCCCCTCTGATAGGGGTAATATGGGGGATCCCTCTGCCAATAGAGGGGTTCCCTCCACTGGGAATCTCTGTAGCTTTGTACTTGCTGGGAATGTGATGGAGGGCGTCCCCTGCGTTGGGGGAGCCCCCGACCTCGTTTGTGCCACCCCCTCCCCCTCCCTAAAAAAGGACGAGGAGATTGGTGATTACTTCTAGCCTCATTTTCCCATATTGGTTCAAACCTATTCTGAACTGGAACTGTATAATAGTTATTATTAGGTGGATATTGGACAGCGTTATTATGTCCATCTCTAGTTGGACCCCCTCTAGAATGATCAACATAATTTCTTACAGGGGTAGAGTGATCCCTTGGAGCCCGTGGGGGCAAGTCATTCCTCCTGGTTTCACTTATACCTGATGTACTAGGAACAGATGGCCTAGTCTCAGGAATGTCAGCATGTGTATTCTCTCTATTTTCATTAGGCTTAACTTGTTGCCACGAATAAACACAGTTAGACCGGAAGTCACCCAAGTCCCTATGAAATTTCTTAGTTTTCTTTTTCTGAGTGTCCTTATCCACTTTTTCAAGTTTCTTTTTAATCCTGGTATTAAAATCAACTAGTTGCTGAGAATCTTTAATTGGATCAAGTTGAAGTTTTAATTCATTGATCCTAGATTCAAGTTTAGACATTTTTTTCTTTTTACGTTTAAGGATGAGATCCTGTAACCTAAAACCCATAGTATTAAAGAACTCATACCACTCACTCATGGATTCTGGGTCATCCAGGCCGTCCTGTGGGACTACCTCCCATCTCAGACTCCTTATAATTATCCTTTCCTTAATATACTGCTCAAGTGTACAAATGTCCCACCATGTGCGGACTTGCTTCTCTAGGACATTCCCCAGAGCAGTCATTGCCCCATTCAAATTAGTTAGCGCAGTAGTTTGCTCATTAATCGCAAAAATATTGCCAATGTCTATAGTCCTACTACTCAAAAATTGCAAGGCGTCCATAGCTGCCGAGAAGAAAAAAACAACAAAATAGTAGAATGAGGTGTATAATAAAGGCCTTCAATACACCGCTCAGCGCCTCGGACTCGCAAAATTGCAAAAAAATCTTGTAGTAGGTAACCGACACTAGAAATGGATAACACACAAAAAAATGTGATACCATACACGAATTTCTCTGATAACTCAAAGAATTTCTAAAGGGAGCAGCCGTTTAAAAAATTTAAGATATTAAAAAGATAGTATAAACATAAAACAGTGAATCTGTGTCAGAAATATACTAGAAACAGCGCTGATGTTGGTGTGATTCAGGTGGCCAACTCCACATCCAAAGCATTAAACAGTTTATGGCAGATGAAACAAGAATGCAGAGTGTCCAATAATGTTCATTGGTGGTCCTAGATACAAACAGCATGCACCTTCACCGTAAAATCTGATCCACCCAGTGAGAACACACTCCCCCTCAGGGGTTTAAACTCACCAGAGCAAAGCTCAAACAATGCCTTGAACAGGGGAGTAAATCGGAACCTTTTCAGCATTCAACATCAGCCAAGGAGATGTTTGATCAGTGGGGACTCCCAAAAGGAATACACAAACAGAGGAAAGCAAAAATAGCGTAACTCCGTTTAATAGGTAAAATACCCCACACATCACATAGCCCCTTAATACATTAAACGTACATTAATCAAACATATCAGAGCAAAAAAGTCATCATATCACCACATCGCCGTCCGTCCGTAAGACAATCGATACTCGAACGAATATCCAGGAACTGTTCTTACTTCCGGGTTTGGCTGGCGTGGAGCGCATACATCACTTCCGGTAGCGTCGTGTAGGTCACGCCCTGACGCGTTTCGTCATATCCTGACTTCAACAGAGGGCGTGCCCACACGACGCAAGTGACCATTTAAATAGACACTCCCTCCGCCCTCCATACCAATCAGCGCCGTCAAAGACCGGCAATAGGTGCACATTGCAGTGACCATGGCAGCAGCTGATATTATACTACAATTGGAGCGGAGGGTCAATGGTCATCAAATTGATGTATTAAAGAGGCACAGTCTTAAACAAATCAATGTCTCTCAGCTGCTGCCATGGTCACTGCAATGTGCACCTATTGCCGGTCTTTGACGGCGCTGATTGGTATGGAGGGCGGAGGGAGTGTCTATTTAAATGGTCACTTGCGTCGTGTGGGCACGCCCTCTGTTGAAGTCAGGATATGACGAAACGCGTCAGGGCGTGACCTACACGACGCTACCGGAAGTGATGTATGCGCTCCACGCCAGCCAAACCCGGAAGTAAGAACAGTTCCTGGATATTCGTTCGAGTATCGATTGTCTTACGGACGGACGGCGATGTGGTGATATGATGACTTTTTTGCTCTGATATGTTTGATTAATGTACGTTTAATGTATTAAGGGGCTATGTGATGTGTGGGGTATTTTACCTATTAAACGGAGTTACGCTATTTTTGCTTTCCTCTGTTTGTGTATTCCTTTTGGGAGTCCCCACTGATCAAACATCTCCTTGGCTGATGTTGAATGCTGAAAAGGTTCCGATTTACTCCCCTGTTCAAGGCATTGTTTGAGCTTTGCTCTGGTGAGTTTAAACCCCTGAGGGGGAGTGTGTTCTCACTGGGTGGATCAGATTTTACGGTGAAGGTGCATGCTGTTTGTATCTAGGACCACCAATGAACATTATTGGACACTCTGCATTCTTGTTTCATCTGCCATAAACTGTTTAATGCTTTGGATGTGGAGTTGGCCACCTGAATCACACCAACATCAGCGCTGTTTCTAGTATATTTCTGACACAGATTCACTGTTTTATGTTTATACTATCTTTTTAATATCTTAAATTTTTTAAACGGCTGCTCCCTTTAGAAATTCTTTGAGTTATCAGAGAAATTCGTGTATGGTATCACATTTTTTTGTGTGTTATCCATTTCTAGTGTCGGTTACCTACTACAAGATTTTTTTGCAATTTTGCGAGTCCGAGGCGCTGAGCGGTGTATTGAAGGCCTTTATTATACACCTCATTCTACTATTTTGTTGTTTTTTTCTTCTCGGCAGCTATGGACGCCTTGCAATTTTTGAGTAGTAGGACTATAGACATTGGCAATATTTTTGCGATTAATGAGCAAACTACTGCGCTAACTAATTTGAATGGGGCAATGACTGCTCTGGGGAATGTCCTAGAGAAGCAAGTCCGCACATGGTGGGACATTTGTACACTTGAGCAGTATATTAAGGAAAGGATAATTATAAGGAGTCTGAGATGGGAGGTAGTCCCACAGGACGGCCTGGATGACCCAGAATCCATGAGTGAGTGGTATGAGTTCTTTAATACTATGGGTTTTAGGTTACAGGATCTCATCCTTAAACGTAAAAAGAAAAAAATGTCTAAACTTGAATCTAGGATCAATGAATTAAAACTTCAACTTGATCCAATTAAAGATTCTCAGCAACTAGTTGATTTTAATACCAGGATTAAAAAGAAACTTGAAAAAGTGGATAAGGACACTCAGAAAAAGAAAACTAAGAAATTTCATAGGGACTTGGGTGACTTCCGGTCTAACTGTGTTTATTCGTGGCAACAAGTTAAGCCTAATGAAAATAGAGAGAATACACATGCTGACATTCCTGAGACTAGGCCATCTGTTCCTAGTACATCAGGTATAAGTGAAACCAGGAGGAATGACTTGCCCCCACGGGCTCCAAGGGATCACTCTACCCCTGTAAGAAATTATGTTGATCATTCTAGAGGGGGTCCAACTAGAGATGGACATAATAACGCTGTCCAATATCCACCTAATAATAACTATTATACAGTTCCAGTTCAGAATAGGTTTGAACCAATATGGGAAAATGAGGCTAGAAGTAATCACCAATCTCCTCGTCCTTTTTTAGGGAGGGGGAGGGGGTGGCACAAACGAGGTCGGGGGCTCCCCCAACGCAGGGGACGCCCTCCATCACATTCCCAGCAAGTACAAAGCTACAGAGATTCCCAGTGGAGGGAACCCCTCTATTGGCAGAGGGATCCCCCATATTACCCCTATCAGAGGGGAGAAGATCGAGAGGATGTAGAGCAGGACGAAAAGTCCAGAAAAAGAAGGAGAGATCAAGAGTAGGGGGTATCTTTAATTTAAGTGATACAGTTCTGACACACAAAGAGATCAATATTCTCCATTTAGGTCTGAAATGCGGCCTGAAAAGGTCTATTAATAAATTTGATGTCTTTATAGACATCCATAAATATATACGCAAGGTCAATGTGAAGAAATATTTTCTCAATAAAAATTCTCAACCCACATCGGGGATCTCATCAGTTGCATTGGATAGTGGATTACGGAATAAATCTTTATTCAATCCTTTTAATGGAGCTAATCATCAAGTTGAGGTTTTTAAGGGACTTGTGATTAGAGATTTGAATGATTTGATCCCTAAAAAGAATGTTAATCCAAGGCATATACTGGATGGGATATCAATGCTTGAAGAGAAAAAAAGTCTAGTGATAAGACCTGCCGATAAGGGGGGAGGTGTGGTAATTCTAAATAAAGATTTTTACCATAAACAACTCATGGATATGTTAAGTGATAGTAATACCTACACTAAATTGGATAAAGATCCCTCCATTCAATATGGGAAGGATTTAGAGTGTTTGGTTGAAATGGGGTACTCTACTGGGGTATTGAATAACCGAGAGAAGAAATTCCTGGTCCCTAGTAGTAGTAGGATCCCCACTATCTATACCCTCCCCAAGATCCATAAGGATATTCAGAGCCCTCCAGGGAGACCCATTGTTAATGGGATAGGATCAATCACATCCCGTATGGGGCAATATCTTGATCTATATCTGCAAGAGAGTGTGGGAGATACCCGTGCTTTTCTTAAGGATACTAAGAGTCTATTACAGATGTTGCAACATATTGATCTAACAGGAAATGATCAGGTGTACTTGGTAACCGCTGATGTGGCGTCCTTGTACACCATCATCCAACACGATGATGCACTGTTGGCCCTTAATTGGGCCCTATGCAAACGTGAAGATATCACACATAATAAAAAAGTGTTTTTGAGGAACTCCCTGGATTTTTGCCTTGGACATAACTTTTTTTGGTATAATGGTGATTTTTATTCGCAATGTAGGGGCGTTGCCATGGGGGCTAGCTTTGCACCAAGCATTGCTAACCTCTTTATGGCAGAGTGGGAGGATAAAAATATTTTTTCTAAGACTCTCCCATATCTTTTATTTTATAAAAGGTATATTGATGACCTGTTCCTTATTTGGAGTGGCACTCTGGATACCTTACAGACATTTTTAAATGAACTCAATTTGAATTCTAACAACATTAAATTGACTAGTGCTGTGAGTACTACTGATATCCAGTTTTTAGATTTGCATATTTTTAAATATGACAATAAACTGGGGACAAAGGTCTTTTTTAAGCCCACAGATGCGAATAGTTACCTACCCATGAGCAGTGGCCACCATCCAATGTGGCTTCAAAATATCCCTAGAGGTCAACTTACGAGAGTAAAAAGGAACTGCTCTGCGAACTCTGACTTTCTTATACAAGCAGAGATTATAAAGGCGAAATTTATTGAAAAGGGCTATTTTGGGGAATCACTAGACTATATAATTAAGGAATTGGCTGCACGGCCTAGGGAGGACTTTCTTAGGGACATGCCGGTCCGCCAGCCAGATACTGGACGGGAGTGGAACTTTATCTCTGGGTTTCATTCCCAATATAAAGAGGTGGAGGAGATTTTTTCCTCCCACTGGCATGTTCTTCTTATGGATAAAGTATTATCTGCGGTCCTTCCACATAAACCAGGTTTTATTTATAGAAGGGCACGCAGTTTTGCCGACAAAATTGTTAGAAAAGTTTTAGATCCACCTACTAGACCTTCAACTTTTTGGGACAGGAATGGGTTTTTTGCGTGTAGGAGATGTAGGGCGTGTAGAGAGGTCGATCGGCCGTTGAGGGCTGTGGAAAACTTCATCTCTACCTCAAACAATAAAGAATTCACCATTGATGAATTTATTACATGCAATACTTCCTATGTTGTATATGCCCTCCAGTGCCCATGCAATCTTATGTATATAGGCCGCACCAAACGTCAGCTAAAGGTTAGAATAGCAGAGCACATTGCAAATATTAAGCTTGGTTTCAAAGACCACAATGTGTCACTGCATTTTAAAATATGTCACAATCAGGACCCGAGTGGCCTTAAATTTTGGGGAATAGATCATTTGAAACCCCCATGGAGGGGCTCTAATCTAGTTAGGGATCTGTCAAGGAAAGAGACCCAATGGATTTTTTCGGTGGATACTCTTTCGCCGAAAGGACTGAATATAGACCTTGATATAAACTGCTTTATTAGTGACTATTAAATATGTTTGTAGTTTTAGTCCTGGATTTTTTAGTATTTTATATTATTTTATATATATAGAATTTTTTTATACATTTTAATTACTATCATAATACATATGAGTGTAGTATCTTGGAGGGTGTATATGGTTACTGTACATATTCAGAATGTTTATCATTTGAAATGATGGCCATGTTCTGTATTTGAAGTGTGCAGTAATATTTATGTTATGTAGATTGCTGTTTGTTTTACCTCTGCATTTTTAAATGATTGCGTTTTAAATTTAAATTTATGTATTCATTGTGCCCCATTGAGAGACATTGATTTGTTTAAGACTGTGCCTCTTTAATACATCAATTTGATGACCATTGACCCTCCGCTCCAATTGTAGTATAATATCAGCTGCTGCCATGGTCACTGCAATGTGCACCTATTGCCGGTCTTTGACGGCGCTGATTGGTATGGAGGGCGGAGGGAGTGTCTATTTAAATGGTCACTTGCGTCGTGTGGGCACGCCCTCTGTTGAAGTCAGGATATGACGAAACGCGTCAGGGCGTGACCTACACGACGCTACCGGAAGTGATGTATGCGCTCCACGCCAGCCAAACCCGGAAGTAAGAACAGTTCCTGGATATTCGTTCGAGTATCGATTGTCTTACGGACGGACGGCGATGTGGTGATATGATGACTTTTTTGCTCTGATATGTTTGATTAATGTACGTTTAATGTATTAAGGGGCTATGTGATGTGTGGGGTATTTTACCTATTAAACGGAGTTACGCTATTTTTGCTTTCCTCTGTTTGTGTATTCCTTTTGGGAGTCCCCACTGATCAAACATCTCCTTGGCTGATGTTGAATGCTGAAAAGGTTCCGATTTACTCCCCTGTTCAAGGCATTGTTTGAGCTTTGCTCTGGTGAGTTTAAACCCCTGAGGGGGAGTGTGTTCTCACTGGGTGGATCAGATTTTACGGTGAAGGTGCATGCTGTTTGTATCTAGGACCACCAATGAACATTATTGGACACTCTGCATTCTTGTTTCATCTGCCATAAACTGTTTAATGCTTTGGATGTGGAGTTGGCCACCTGAATCACACCAACATCAGCGCTGTTTCTAGTATATTTCTGACACAGATTCACTGTTTTATGTTTATACTATCTTTTTAATATCTTAAATTTTTTAAACGGCTGCTCCCTTTAGAAATTCTTTGAGTTATCAGAGAAATTCGTGTATGGTATCACATTTTTTTGTGTGTTATCCATTTCTAGTGTCGGTTACCTACTACAAGATTTTTTTGCAATTTTGCGAGTCCGAGGCGCTGAGCGGTGTATTGAAGGCCTTTATTATACACCTCATTCTACTATTTTGTTGTTTTTTTCTTCTCGGCAGCTATGGACGCCTTGCAATTTTTGAGTAGTAGGACTATAGACATTGGCAATATTTTTGCGATTAATGAGCAAACTACTGCGCTAACTAATTTGAATGGGGCAATGACTGCTCTGGGGAATGTCCTAGAGAAGCAAGTCCGCACATGGTGGGACATTTGTACACTTGAGCAGTATATTAAGGAAAGGATAATTATAAGGAGTCTGAGATGGGAGGTAGTCCCACAGGACGGCCTGGATGACCCAGAATCCATGAGTGAGTGGTATGAGTTCTTTAATACTATGGGTTTTAGGTTACAGGATCTCATCCTTAAACGTAAAAAGAAAAAAATGTCTAAACTTGAATCTAGGATCAATGAATTAAAACTTCAACTTGATCCAATTAAAGATTCTCAGCAACTAGTTGATTTTAATACCAGGATTAAAAAGAAACTTGAAAAAGTGGATAAGGACACTCAGAAAAAGAAAACTAAGAAATTTCATAGGGACTTGGGTGACTTCCGGTCTAACTGTGTTTATTCGTGGCAACAAGTTAAGCCTAATGAAAATAGAGAGAATACACATGCTGACATTCCTGAGACTAGGCCATCTGTTCCTAGTACATCAGGTATAAGTGAAACCAGGAGGAATGACTTGCCCCCACGGGCTCCAAGGGATCACTCTACCCCTGTAAGAAATTATGTTGATCATTCTAGAGGGGGTCCAACTAGAGATGGACATAATAACGCTGTCCAATATCCACCTAATAATAACTATTATACAGTTCCAGTTCAGAATAGGTTTGAACCAATATGGGAAAATGAGGCTAGAAGTAATCACCAATCTCCTCGTCCTTTTTTAGGGAGGGGGAGGGGGTGGCACAAACGAGGTCGGGGGCTCCCCCAACGCAGGGGACGCCCTCCATCACATTCCCAGCAAGTACAAAGCTACAGAGATTCCCAGTGGAGGGAACCCCTCTATTGGCAGAGGGATCCCCCATATTACCCCTATCAGAGGGGAGAAGATCGAGAGGATGTAGAGCAGGACGAAAAGTCCAGAAAAAGAAGGAGAGATCAAGAGTAGGGGGTATCTTTAATTTAAGTGATACAGTTCTGACACACAAAGAGATCAATATTCTCCATTTAGGTCTGAAATGCGGCCTGAAAAGGTCTATTAATAAATTTGATGTCTTTATAGACATCCATAAATATATACGCAAGGTCAATGTGAAGAAATATTTTCTCAATAAAAATTCTCAACCCACATCGGGGATCTCATCAGTTGCATTGGATAGTGGATTACGGAATAAATCTTTATTCAATCCTTTTAATGGAGCTAATCATCAAGTTGAGGTTTTTAAGGGACTTGTGATTAGAGATTTGAATGATTTGATCCCTAAAAAGAATGTTAATCCAAGGCATATACTGGATGGGATATCAATGCTTGAAGAGAAAAAAAGTCTAGTGATAAGACCTGCCGATAAGGGGGGAGGTGTGGTAATTCTAAATAAAGATTTTTACCATAAACAACTCATGGATATGTTAAGTGATAGTAATACCTACACTAAATTGGATAAAGATCCCTCCATTCAATATGGGAAGGATTTAGAGTGTTTGGTTGAAATGGGGTACTCTACTGGGGTATTGAATAACCGAGAGAAGAAATTCCTGGTCCCTAGTAGTAGTAGGATCCCCACTATCTATACCCTCCCCAAGATCCATAAGGATATTCAGAGCCCTCCAGGGAGACCCATTGTTAATGGGATAGGATCAATCACATCCCGTATGGGGCAATATCTTGATCTATATCTGCAAGAGAGTGTGGGAGATACCCGTGCTTTTCTTAAGGATACTAAGAGTCTATTACAGATGTTGCAACATATTGATCTAACAGGAAATGATCAGGTGTACTTGGTAACCGCTGATGTGGCGTCCTTGTACACCATCATCCAACACGATGATGCACTGTTGGCCCTTAATTGGGCCCTATGCAAACGTGAAGATATCACACATAATAAAAAAGTGTTTTTGAGGAACTCCCTGGATTTTTGCCTTGGACATAACTTTTTTTGGTATAATGGTGATTTTTATTCGCAATGTAGGGGCGTTGCCATGGGGGCTAGCTTTGCACCAAGCATTGCTAACCTCTTTATGGCAGAGTGGGAGGATAAAAATATTTTTTCTAAGACTCTCCCATATCTTTTATTTTATAAAAGGTATATTGATGACCTGTTCCTTATTTGGAGTGGCACTCTGGATACCTTACAGACATTTTTAAATGAACTCAATTTGAATTCTAACAACATTAAATTGACTAGTGCTGTGAGTACTACTGATATCCAGTTTTTAGATTTGCATATTTTTAAATATGACAATAAACTGGGGACAAAGGTCTTTTTTAAGCCCACAGATGCGAATAGTTACCTACCCATGAGCAGTGGCCACCATCCAATGTGGCTTCAAAATATCCCTAGAGGTCAACTTACGAGAGTAAAAAGGAACTGCTCTGCGAACTCTGACTTTCTTATACAAGCAGAGATTATAAAGGCGAAATTTATTGAAAAGGGCTATTTTGGGGAATCACTAGACTATATAATTAAGGAATTGGCTGCACGGCCTAGGGAGGACTTTCTTAGGGACATGCCGGTCCGCCAGCCAGATACTGGACGGGAGTGGAACTTTATCTCTGGGTTTCATTCCCAATATAAAGAGGTGGAGGAGATTTTTTCCTCCCACTGGCATGTTCTTCTTATGGATAAAGTATTATCTGCGGTCCTTCCACATAAACCAGGTTTTATTTATAGAAGGGCACGCAGTTTTGCCGACAAAATTGTTAGAAAAGTTTTAGATCCACCTACTAGACCTTCAACTTTTTGGGACAGGAATGGGTTTTTTGCGTGTAGGAGATGTAGGGCGTGTAGAGAGGTCGATCGGCCGTTGAGGGCTGTGGAAAACTTCATCTCTACCTCAAACAATAAAGAATTCACCATTGATGAATTTATTACATGCAATACTTCCTATGTTGTATATGCCCTCCAGTGCCCATGCAATCTTATGTATATAGGCCGCACCAAACGTCAGCTAAAGGTTAGAATAGCAGAGCACATTGCAAATATTAAGCTTGGTTTCAAAGACCACAATGTGTCACTGCATTTTAAAATATGTCACAATCAGGACCCGAGTGGCCTTAAATTTTGGGGAATAGATCATTTGAAACCCCCATGGAGGGGCTCTAATCTAGTTAGGGATCTGTCAAGGAAAGAGACCCAATGGATTTTTTCGGTGGATACTCTTTCGCCGAAAGGACTGAATATAGACCTTGATATAAACTGCTTTATTAGTGACTATTAAATATGTTTGTAGTTTTAGTCCTGGATTTTTTAGTATTTTATATTATTTTATATATATAGAATTTTTTTATACATTTTAATTACTATCATAATACATATGAGTGTAGTATCTTGGAGGGTGTATATGGTTACTGTACATATTCAGAATGTTTATCATTTGAAATGATGGCCATGTTCTGTATTTGAAGTGTGCAGTAATATTTATGTTATGTAGATTGCTGTTTGTTTTACCTCTGCATTTTTAAATGATTGCGTTTTAAATTTAAATTTATGTATTCATTGTGCCCCATTGAGAGACATTGATTTGTTTAAGACTGTGCCTCTTTAATACATCAATTTGATGACCATTGACCCTCCGCTCCAATTGTAGTATAATATCAGCTGCTGCCATGGTCACTGCAATGTGCACCTATTGCCGGTCTTTGACGGCGCTGATTGGTATGGAGGGCGGAGGGAGTGTCTATTTAAATGGTCACTTGCGTCGTGTGGGCACGCCCTCTGTTGAAGTCAGGATATGACGAAACGCGTCAGGGCGTGACCTACACGACGCTACCGGAAGTGATGTATGCGCTCCACGCCAGCCAAACCCGGAAGTAAGAACAGTTCCTGGATATTCGTTCGAGTATCGATTGTCTTACGGACGGACGGCGATGTGGTGATATGATGACTTTTTTGCTCTGATATGTTTGATTAATGTACGTTTAATGTATTAAGGGGCTATGTGATGTGTGGGGTATTTTACCTATTAAACGGAGTTACGCTATTTTTGCTTTCCTCTGTTTGTGTATTCCTTTTGGGAGTCCCCACTGATCAAACATCTCCTTGGCTGATGTTGAATGCTGAAAAGGTTCCGATTTACTCCCCTGTTCAAGGCATTGTTTGAGCTTTGCTCTGGTGAGTTTAAACCCCTGAGGGGGAGTGTGTTCTCACTGGGTGGATCAGATTTTACGGTGAAGGTGCATGCTGTTTGTATCTAGGACCACCAATGAACATTATTGGACACTCTGCATTCTTGTTTCATCTGCCATAAACTGTTTAATGCTTTGGATGTGGAGTTGGCCACCTGAATCACACCAACATCAGCGCTGTTTCTAGTATATTTCTGACACAGATTCACTGTTTTATGTTTATACTATCTTTTTAATATATGGTAAACTACAAATTAACTATGTCCTACATCTTGTTGTGTTCTGATTTTTTTTTCCCTCCTTTACGTTCTGTCTAGACAAAGTAAGAAAAAAAGAATGTTGCGAATATTTGTAAAATTAGGCTCATGATTGCAACTATTGTTGTAGATATGTGGGATGGTGGTTAGAAGCAGGTCTGTCTTGTACCTTTTGGTTATGGTATTTTATTATGAGTTTTCTTTCCTGTTATTTTTAATAGGTTTTTGACTGATATACGAACCTTTAATATGTAATGTCATTTGTCCTCATTTATCATTTTCTGTGACACAATGTTATTTCAAATAATCAGAATGTTACCCTTCCCCCCTGGATATGTGCTTGAGATATAGAATAGTGTAATTTAACAGATACTTTATAAAAATGGTGTGTTTATTCTTAGAGCACAACACTAAAGCCCCGTACACACGATCGGTTTGACTGATGAAAACCGTCCGATGGATGGTTTTCATCAGACCAACCGATCGTGTATGGTACCCATCTGTCTTTTTTCCATCGGTTGTAAAAAATAGAACTTGTTTTAAAATTTACCGATGGGAATTTCCGATCGTCTATGGGCAAGTCCATCGGTTAAAAAACCCACGCATGCTCAGAATCATGTCGACGCATGCTCAGAAGCATTAAACTTAATTTTTCTCGGCTCATTGGAGTGTTTTACGTCACCGCGTTTGGAACGGTCGGTTTTTTGACTGATGGTGTGTGGCCAAGACTGATGAAAAACAGTTTCATCGGATTTCCGATGGACAAATCCATCAGACGAAAATCCATAGGTTATCGGATCGTGTGTACAGGGCTTTAGTCTTTGCTGCTTTGTGATCCAGTGTATACAGTGTCTATTGCTCGCTAAACCATATACAGACAAGCAAATTCTTCGTCTTTCATTCCAAAGCTCTACTTATCATTGGCAATCATAACTTCACCCAGCCATTTGAACTGTCTTGTCCATATAACCTATGGCCACTTCAGAAGGCCAAAACCTCTCTCCCCAGCAGGTGTGGTAACACCTCTAGAGGCTCTTTCATACAGGTGATTAGGCTTGTCCTTCATGCAGAGCTGCCGGCAGATGTGTGTTCACCCACCCCAGAGCTGCATGTACAGTAGGCAGCCCTCAGACATGGATGGACACAATTGCATTTCAAATTTTGACATGCAGGCAGATGCAGGTGCTCAGATTCAAACACAGAGCCATATGAATGATCCCTAGAGGTGACTGGCCAAAAGGGGTACGTCCATACAATATCTTTCTTTATAAATTATTAAAGTGGTTGTAAAGGCTGTGCATGTTGTGCCATGCATGAAGGTAAAAAACATTCAGTATGCAGCCCCCCAAATATGTATCTGTGTGCCCGAATTCGCTCCAACCATGTGCACAAGAGCAGCTGCTCCCAAGGCTCTCTGCATCCTTATTGGCTCAGAGACAATGTCAATTACAGCCAGTGAGGAGGGAGTGGGGGGGGCGAAGCCCCTTATCACTTATTATTAAAGGAGGCTTCCAGATTTTGATAAACGTTCCACCTGCAGACTTCCACATTTACTGGCCAGGGTTGTGGGGAAATGGCCCTTTGTTCTCATCAACATGGGTACTCTTCCCCCACTTTAGTCTGGCAAGGAAATGTCATTTGTTGGCAATTTTAAGCACTTTTTTCTTTGAAAAATGTCAGTGCTGCTGCAGGTTTTTCTGTACGTGTGTTCCTCTTCACGTGAATGATTAGGACACCCCTAGGCATGTGGCTTAAAGAAATTGGGCATTTGAAATGTTTCACTTTAAGCGTGGTTTCGGGAAATCTCAGAAATGTGTGGGAATCACTAGTCTGCTTCACATGCCTTAGATTGTACCAGATTATGTGCCAGATTTGCATCTGCCTGTGTGTGTCAATGAAGCTAAGTTTGGGCGAGTCTCCATCCAGTGGCATCCAGCTGTATTGCATTCTGTAATAGCTGTACCACAGCTGGTTTTATCTTCCTAAAGTGACTGGTCTGCTCATGCCTCCTCCACCAAACAAGGTCTTTGCTTGGTTAGTGAATCTCTGTGGTTGTGTGTACTTGACATCTGGTGAGTAGGGATGGGCCCGGTGCTCGATTCGAACCCATGTTCGAATCGAACATCGGGCGTTCGCTCGCTCGTCGAGCCCAGAACTATTTGGGCCGTTCGCATCACATTCGTGTGATGCGAGCGGCCCCGCAATGCATTGCGGCCGGCGCGGCCGGCGCAGTGCATTGCTGGCTGATGATTGGCCAAGCATGCACTGTGACCCCGCATGCTTGGCCAATCACAGCGCCCGAAACTCGGAGAGCAATAATTGGCTACAGGCAGGACGCCTGTAGCCAATTACAGCTCAGGGGCTTTAGTACACGCCCCACCATTTAAAAGGCCGCCACGCCATCGGCCCCGGTCACATGAGTTCCGGCTTTAGGAGAGATTAGTCTGCTGATTCAGTCTTTGCTTGATACTGAAAGATTTGCTCTTCTTTGCTAAACCATTGGCTATTTCTTTGCTAAACCATTGCTACCTAAGTCATTGATCGTTCATTGCTGCTGATTGCACAGTTAGTGTGTTATTAGCTGCTGCTGGGGATTAGTCTGGTGCGTGCTTACTGTTAGTACAGTATTGCAGTAGTACCAACCGCAGTGCTGTTAGCACAGCATTGCACCCCAACAGCACCCATAGGACTTCTAGTGTGTTAGTGGCAGCAAACAGAGCTCCTATATTTTCTTCTCAGCAGCACCCATAGGACTTCTAGTGTGTTAGTGGCATCACACAGAGCTCCTATATTTTCTTCTCAGCAGCACCCATAGGACTTCTAGTGTGTTAGTGGCAGCAAACAGAGCTCCTATATTTTCTTCTCAGCAGCACCCATAGGACTTCTAGTGTGTTAGTGGCAGCAAACAGAGCTCCTATATTTTCTTCTCAGCAGCACCCATAGGACTTCTAGTGTGTTAGTGGCAGCAAACAGAGCTCCTATATTTTCTTCTCAGCAGCACCCATAGGACTTCTAGTGTGTTAGTGGCAGCAAACAGAGCTCCTATATTTTCTTCTCAGAAGCACCCATAGGACTTCTAGTGTGTTAGTGGCATCACACAGAGCTCCTATATTTTCATCTCAGAAGCACCCATAGGACTTCTAGTGTGTTAGTGGCATCACACAGAGCTCCTATATTTTCTTCTCAGCAGCACCCATAGGACTTCTAGTGTGTTAGTGGCAGCAAACAGAGCTCCTATATTTTCTTCTCAGCAGCACCCATAGGACTTCTAGTGTGTTAGTGGCAGCAAACAGAGCTCCTATATTTTCTTCTCAGCAGCACCCATAGGACTTCTAGTGTGTTAGTGGCAGCAAACAGAGCTCCTATATTTTCTTCTCAGCAGCACCCATAGGACTTCTAGTGTGTTAGTGGCATCACACAGAGCTCCTATATTTTCTTCTCAGCAGCACCCATAGGACTTCTAGTGTGTTAGTGGCAGCAAACAGAGCTCCTATATTTTCTTCTCAGCAGCACCCATAGGACTTCTAGTGTGTTAGTGGCAGCAAACAGAGCTCCTATATTTTCTTCTCAGCAGCACCCATAGGACTTCTAGTGTGTTAGTGGCAGCAAACAGAGCTCCTATATTTTCTTCTCAGCAGCACCCATAGGACTTCTAGTGTGTTAGTGGCAGCAAACAGAGCTCCTATATTTTCTTCTCAGCAGCACCCATAGGACTTCTAGTGTGTTAGTGGCAGCAAACAGAGCTCCTATATTTTCTTCTCAGCAGCACCCATAGGACTTCTAGTGTGTTAGTGGCAGCAAACAGAGCTCCTATATTTTCTTCTCAGCAGCACCCATAGGAATTCTAGTGTGTTAGTGGCATCACACAGAGCTCCTATATTTTCTTCTCAGCAGCACCCATAGGACTTCTAGTGTGTTAGTGGCAGCAAACAGAGCTCCTATATTTTCTTCTCAGCAGCACCCATAGGACTTCTAGTGTGTTAGTGGCAGCAAACAGAGCTCCTATATTTTCTTCTCAGCAGCACCCATAGGACTTCTAGTGTGTTAGTGGCATCACACAGAGCTCCTATATTTTCTTCTCAGCAGCACCCACAGGACTTCTAGTGTGTTAGTGGCAGCAAACAGAGCTCCTATATTTTCTTCTCAGCAGCACCCACAGGACTTCTAGTGTGTTAGTGGCAGCAAACAGAGCTCCTATATTTTCTTCTCAGCAGCACCCATAGGACTTCTAGTGTGTTAGTGGCAGCAAACAGAGCTCCTATATTTTCTTCTCAGCAGCACCCATAGGACTTCTAGTGTGTTAGTGGCATCACACAGAGCTCCTATATTTTCTTCTCAGCAGCACCCATAGGACTTCTAGTGTGTTAGTGGCAGCAAACAGAGCTCCTATATTTTCTTCTCAGCAGCACCCATAGGACTTCTAGTGTGTTAGTGGCAGCAAACAGAGCTCCTATATTTTCTTCTCAGCAGCACCCATAGGACTTCTAGTGTGTTAGTGGCAGCAAACAGAGCTCCTATATTTTCTTCTCAGCAGCACCCATAGGACTTCTAGTGTGTTAGTGGCATCACACAGAGCTCCTATATTTTCTTCTCAGCAGCACCCATAGGACTTCTAGTGTGTTAGTGGCAGCAAACAGAGCTCCTATATTTTCTTCTCAGCAGCACCCATAGGACTTCTAGTGTGTTAGTGGCAGCAAACAGAGCTCCTATATTTTCTTCTCAGCAGCACCCATAGGACTTCTAGTGTGTTAGTGGCATCACACAGAGCTCCTATATTTTCTTCTCAGCAGCACCCATAGGACTTCTAGTGTGTTAGTGGCAGCAAACAGAGCTCCTATATTTTCTTCTCAGCAGCACCCATAGGACTTCTAGTGTGTTAGTGGCAGCAAACAGAGCTCCTATATTTTCTTCTCAGCAGCACCCATAGGACTTCTAGTGTGTTAGTGGCAGCAAACAGAGCTCCTATATTTTCTTCTCAGCAGCACCCATAGGACTTCTAGTGTGTTAGTGGCAGCAAACAGAGCTCCTATATTTTCTTCTCAGCAGCACCCATAGGACTTCTAGTGTGTTAGTGGCAGCAAACAGAGCTCCTATATTTTCTTCTCAGCAGCACCCATAGGACTTCTAGTGTGTTAGTGGCAGCAAACAGAGCTCCTATATTTTCTTCTCAGCAGCACCCATAGGACTTCTAGTGTGTTAGTGGCAGCAAACAGAGCTCCTATATTTTCTTGTCAGCAGCACACATAGTACCTATAGTGTGTTAGTGTCAGCACCCATAGGACCTACAGTGTGTTGTGAGCACACATAGGAGTTCTATTTTTTATACTATATACACTACCGACTACAATGGCTGGAAGACCGCCAAGGAGAGGCAGAGCGTGCCGAGGCAAGAACACAGGGCAGGCAGGCTCTGTTTCTAGAGACAACAGTGCTGGCCGTGGACGTGGTCGTGCATCGTCATCAGCACGTGGCCATGGGACACGCTTGTCTTTGTTTTCGGCAGCTGGACATGTGGAGCCGCATCATGCCGAAGGCTTGGTAGAATGGATGACCAAGCCCTCCTCATCCTCCTCATCCTCTCTCACCCAGGCTCAGGGTACTGGCAGAGCAGCTGCCAACGCGTACTCAATGGCATCATCAGCCACCCCTTCCCTAGACCCACCATGTCCTCCTGAGGAGTCCCCCGAACTGTTTGAGCACAGTGTTGGGTACATGCTCCAGGAGGATGCCCAACGATTCGAAGGCTCGGATGATGATACCCAGCTTGAGGAAGTCAGTAGTGTGCGCGCAGAGAAAGGGGATGCTGAAGGACAGCAATCTGGCAGTAGTGTTCCACCAGCTGCAGCTTACTGCCAGGTTTGCTCTAGTGGTGAAGAGGGAGGGGATGATGAGGTCACTGACTCCACGTGGGTGCCTGAAGGGAGAGAGGAGGAGGAGGAGGAGGATGCAGCGTCACATGTCCAACGAGGCAGGATGCCCCCTGGAGGCCAGCTAGAGGCCAGCACAGCAACTGTACCACACCGCAGAGCTCCGCCTGTGCAGGGCGCTGCCTCTGCACGTTATCACAAAAGTTCTTTGGTGTGGGCCTTTTTTGAGACGAGTGCATCAGATCGCACCACTGCTATTTGCAATATTTGTCTCAAGCGTATCTCGCGTGGCCAAAACATCAGCCGCTTGGGCACCACAAGCATGAGCAGACATATGTCGACCTGCCATGCAGCTCGTTGGCAAGCACACATAAAAGACCCACACCAAAGAACAAAGCGGACCTCTCCTTGCTCCTCATCAGCTGGGATCTCCATCCCCACTATATCTTCAGTCCTCTCTGAAAGCTGCTCTGAGAGGACTGAAGGTGTAGAATTAGGTGTGTCACAACCAAGTACTTGCAGTACACCGACGTCCGATTGTAGCAGGCAAATTTCCCTGCCCCAGCTGCTGGACCGTCGAAAGAAGTATACTCCCAGCCATCCACATGCCCAGCGGTTGAATGCTAGCTTGGCTAAATTGCTAGCACTTCAACTGCTGCCTTTTCAGTTGATAGACTCGGCCCCCTTCCGTGAGTTTGTTCAATGTGCGGTTCCTCAGTGGCAGGTTCCCAAACGCCACTTTTTCTCACGGAAGGCAATTCCATCTCTCTACTGGCATGTGGAAGGCAATGTCCATGCCTCGCTGGACAGGGCGGTCAGCGGTAAGGTGCATATTACCGCTGACTCATGGTCCAGCAGGCATGGACAGGGACGTTATCTTTCTTTCACGGCCCATTGGGTCACTCTATTGGTAGCTGGGAGGGATGCAGGACAAGGTGCAGTAGTGTTGGAGGTTGTTCCGCCACCACGCCTCCAAAATGCTACTACTGGTTGTGACACACCTCTCTCCTCCACCCCCTCCTCTTCTTCTTCCTCCATGTCCTCTTCGAGTGCTCTGTCCTCGGAACCAGCGGTGCTCCGTAGGCGTACAAGGGGCTACGCGAGTACGCAGGCAAAAAGATGCCATGCCGTGCTTGCGCTGGTGTGTTTGGGGGACAGGAGCCACACTGGGCCAGAGGTTCTGGCAGCTCTGCAGGGGCAGGCCGAGAGGTGGTTGACGCCACGCCAGCTTAAGCCAGGAATGGTCGTTTCTGATAATGGCACCAACCTCCTCTCCGCCCTGCGACAGGGGCAGCTCACCCATGTGCCCTGTATGGCTCACGTCCTCAACCTGGTGGTGCAGCGGTTCTTGGGCAGGTTCCCAGGCTTACAGGATGTCCTGAGGCAGGCCAGGAAAGTCTGTGTGCATTTCCGCCGATCTTATAATGCCAGTGCTCGGCTGACTGAGCTGCAAAAGGAGCTGAACCTGCCCAAGAACCGCCTAATATGTGACATGCCCACCAGGTGGAACTCAACGTTGGCCATGCTGCAGCGACTGCACACGCAGCAGAGGGCCATCAATGAGTACCTTTGCGACTACGGCACCAGGACAGGGTCAGGGGAGCTTGGCTTTTTTTCCCCACGCCAGTGGAGCATGATCAGGGATGCATGCACTGTCCTCTCACCATTTGAGGAGGCCACGAGGATGGTGAGCAGTGACAGTGCATGCATCAGTGACACTGTACCTCTTGTCCACCTGTTGGAGCATACGCTGCGTGGGATAATGGACAGGGCACTTGAGGCAGAACAGAGGCAGGAAGAGGAGGACTTCCTTGTCTCTCAAGGCCCCCTTTATCCAGACAATGTTCCTTCTGTCCCACCCATCACACAGGAAGAGGAGGAGGAGGAGGAGGAGGAGGAGGATTGTGTGAGCATGGAGGTGGAGCCTGGCACTCAGCATCAGCAGCAGCAGTCTTTTAGGGATGATGTACAGTCCCAACAAACCAGTGGACTTGTACGTGGCTGGGAGGAGGTGGCTGGCGATCATGTCATCCTCAGTGACCCAGAAGACTCCGGACCGAATGCCTCAGCTAACCTACGCTGCATGGCCTCCCTGATCCTGCAAAGCCTGCGGAAGGATCCTCGTGTTCTTCGGATCAAGGAGAGTGACCATTACTGGCTGGCCACTCTCCTTGATCCACGGTACAAGGGTAAGGTTGCGGACCTTATCTTGCCGTCGCAGAGGGAGCAGAGGATGAGACATCTCAGGGAGGCCTTGCAGAAAGGTCTGTGCAACGCGTTCCCAGAAACTGGGAGGTTACAAACTCCTGGTCCTGGACGACGAGTTGCTGAGGCTTCGGTCAGTAGCAGAAGGAGCGGTGGGGAAGGTGGACGTCTGACCGATGCGTTCAGACAATTTTTTAGTCCGCAGCCCCAAGGTATGATCGGTTCCAGCAACCATCGCCAGCGTCTGATATACATGGTGCAGGAATGCCTAGGGGCAAGGTCAGACTTGGACACCTTTCCCACCGAAAATCCTCTGGCTTACTGGGTCCTGAGGATGGATCACTGGCCAGAGCTTGCACAGTATGCAATTGAGCTACTGGCCTGTCCTGCATCCAGCGTTCTTTCCGAACGCACATTCAGTGCTGCTGGAGGATTTGTCACCGATCATAGGGTGCGCCTGTCCACCGACTCGGTTGATCGACTGACCTTCATAAAAATGAATCAGTCTTGGATCACCACCAGCTACCAGACACCTGAAGCGGATATAACGGAATAATTTATAATGTCACATCCCTTCAAGACTGCCTATGCTGATGCTGAGTGACTGTCCTGTTATGTTCACTGACTATCCTCTTCCTCCTCCTCAATGATCCATGCCACCACACCAGTGCCTAAGGCACAATTTTTCAGCCCCTGTATAACAGGGGCGTGTAATTACAATTTTTTAAAAAGATGGTTCGCAACAGGTGTGACTGCTGTGCTCAGAGTACAGTATCTGTGAGGGGTTGCAGTGTTGTGGCACCAGCACCAGTGCCTAAGGCACAATTTTTCAGCCCCTGTTGGGGCGTGTAATTACAATTTTTAGGCAATGCTTTGCAACAGGTCTCATTGCTGTGCTCAGAGTACAGTATCTGTGAGGGGTTGCAGTGTTGTGGCACCAGCACCAGTGCCTAAGGCACAATTTTTCAGCCCCTGTATAACAGGGGCGTGTAATTACAATTTTTTAAAAAGATGGTTCGCAACAGGTGTGACTGCTGTGCTCAGAGTACAGTATCTGTGAGGGGTTGCAGTGTTGTGGCACCAGCACCAGTGGCTAAGGCACAATTTTTCAGCCCCTGTTGGGGTGTGTAATTACAATTTTTAGGCAATGCTTTGCAACAGGTCTCATTGCTGTGCTCAGAGTACAGTATCTGTGAGGGGTTGCAGTGTTGTGGCACCAGCACCAGTGCCTAAGGCACAATTTTTCAGCCCCTGTATAACAGGGGCGTGTAATTACAATTTTTTAAAAAGATGCTTCGCAACAGGTGTGACTGCTGTGCTCCAAGTACAGTATCTGTGAGGGGTTGCAGTGTTGTGGCACCAGCACCAATGCCTAAGGCACAATTTTTCAGCCCCTGTTTAACAGGGGCGTGTAATTACAAATCTTGATCTAATAGTTCACAGCAGGGCCCATTCCTGCGCCCACCAAGAGTAACTATGAGGGCCTACAGTCTTGTGGCAACACCGTCCACCACCACCACCACCACCAAAGGCCCAATTTTTCTGCCCTGTTCAACAGGTGCATGCAATTACAAATCTTGATCTAATAACTCACAGCAGGGCCCATTCCTGCACCCACCAAGAGTAACTGTGAGGGCTTACAGTCTTGTGGCAACACCGTCCACCACCACCACCACCACCACCAAAGGCCCAATTTTTCTGCCCGGTTCAACAGGTGCATGCAAGTACAAATCTTGATCTATTAACTCACAGCAGGGCCCATTCCTGTGCCCACCAGTCTTGTGGCTACACCAATATCTAATAGGGCAAATTTCTGCAGAGTATATACGGCAGGCCCCTACTTTCAAACATCCAACTTACAAACGACTCCTACTTGCAAACGGCAAGAGAAAACAGGAAGTGAGAGGAAATCTACCCCTAGGAAGGAAAATTCTATCCTGTTAGATTTAATTTGGGAAAAAGGTATCTCCTCTCTACTGATGCTTTATCACCAATCCTTGTTTCAATTAAAACCCCACTTTTCCAAAAACATTTGTCATTGGGACGGAAAGTGAGGTGACATGTTCTGAACAGATGTGCAAAGACAGCAAATGTTACAGGGGTGATAACCCCTCCCTATGTTCTCCAAAAAGCTTAAAAATTGATTTTTTTGGGATGTAGCTACACTTCATAATGTACCTGTTCAGATTCTACTTAAGAACAAACCTACAGTCCATGTCTTGTTTGCACCACCTATATACTGCTGTTCAGAGTATATAGGGTTGTAGGTATAGGGTTTTATTTTGGGTGCGGGGTCCCCCTTAGTATCCATACAAGACCCAAAGGGGCTGGGGTGGGGGGGGGGTGATGGGGTAGCCATGCCATTTTTCTCAAGGATTTTCAGCCATATGGCGGCCAGGACAAGACATGACATTAAAGCCGCAAGTGGTTTTAAATGGCTTCTTTTTTTCCTTTACAAATGTCATTTTGTGCAAGGACAGTTCTAAACACGGGAAACACATGCCACTTCACAGGCATACTTTAGACACCCCCCAGGTACCGTATTTAAAGGAAAATTTCACTTTTTTTTTTTTCACTTTATGCATCATTAAAATGACTGCTCCCGAAAAAACTTTAGTTTTTAAAATTTCTTTTTGCATTGATATATGTCCCCTGGGGCAGGACCCGGGTCCCCAAACCTGTTTTATAACATTAACATGCATATTGGCCGTTGTAATTAGCAATTTTGATTTCGAACGTTCGCGTCCATTATAACGAATAGGGTTCGAAAATTCGCGCGAACTTTCGGTCCGTTCGAAGGTTCTGGTGCGAACCGAACCCGGGGGTGTTCGGCTCATCCCTACTGGTGAGAGATTAGGGGACTGCATGTTAGTTTACAGTTGTTAATTGTGTCTGGATAGGGGAACTATGGGTTCTTATGACAAACTGTCTGCATACTGGTCAATTTTCAAGGTTGTACAACGAACAGCAATGCCTTGCATACTGATTGTCCTCCTATGTTCTTGTACCCTCATCATCCCCATCCATGTCATGTTGGATTCTCACCCTTCTGAAAAAAGCTCTAACTTTTATGTATGTAGGGCTATACTCCATAAATAAAAAAATATATCTAGGCAGTGAGTTCCCCCCTTACACTACAAGGGTTAAATGATTTATATGTCTAGGGGTAGGGGTAGGTCTGCTTCCAGTCCTCAGCTTTTCTCTCTGATGATCTGGGTTCTGGGTAGGCCCTCGCTATCCTCACGTACAATACAGGACTATTCATCCTGCACGATAATTGATGATGTCAGAGTGCAACCCTCGAGCAGAGCGCCAAAGATAAGAATCTAAGGGGGACCAGCCACACAACATAGAGGAATCCTGCCAGGGCAAAATATAAGGCAAGTATTACACCTAGAAAGATGGAACAAAGTACTACATGTACATGTACTTTTGCCCTGAGTTCAGCCTTAGGATTATTCGGTTTTGCTGCGACCAATATAAGGGATACTTCGGCAGCAGCACCAACATGTAAACAGACTATTAGCTTTGAGTTTGTTTTCCTTCTTACAAGTGAGCTGCTGCCTTTCTTTTGGAAGTGGTTCAATATGTACTGTAAGGTGCTGGCCTCCAGTGTTAATTTCGTTGATTAAAAACACTAAAACATTTTAGTTGACTAAATGAATACTATTTTAGTTGACTAAAATACGAGTAAAACTAAAACAATTGAGAAGACTAAAATACGAGTAAAACTAAAATGGCATTTTAGTCAAAAGACTTATGCCACGTACACACGACCGTTTTTCCTGTCATGCAAAAAACAACGTTTTTCTCGACATGATTCGTCGTGATTCCTCTCAAGCCTGCCTTACATACACACGTTCAGGAAAAAAAACGCTCGAGCAAAGCACGGTGACGTACAACACGTACGACAACACGTACAATGGCACTATAAAGGAGAAGTTCTATTCGAATGGCGCCACCCTTTGGGCTGCTTTTGCTGATCTCGTGTTAGTAAAGTTTGGTGAGAGACGATTCGCGCTTTTCAGCCTCGTGCTTTTCAGTCCATTACAGCGTGACGAATGTGCTATCTCCATTACAAACGCTAGTTTTACCAGAACGAGCGCTCCCGTCTCATACTTGATTTTGAGCATGCACGTTTTTTTTCCCCTCGGAAAAGCATACACACGAGCGGTTTTCGCGACGTGAAAAAGAATGACGGGAAAAACGACGGGAAAAAATAGAGCAGGTTCTAATTTTTTTGCTGGCAGGTTTCTCGTCGAGATAACTGTTATGGAGCATACACACGACCGGTTTTCATGACCAATCTAAAAAATGGCAGTTTTCTCGTCATGAAAAACGGTCGTGTGTACGCGGCATAAGACTAAAACTAAATTGAAATTTGACTTAAAGCGTAAGTAAACCCATCAATGTAACAGTTTAAAAAAACTGTTACATTCCCGGCATGCCGGAAATGCAAACTGTCCCATTGGTTGTGCTCTCAAGCAAACTGTCAAACCATCCAATGGCTGGTGTCATAACTGATCACATGTGCAGCACCGTGGCAGTTGAAGTTTAAACAGAGGCCAAGATGTCAGCTTCCTTAGCTGAAAACGATAGGAGGGTTTACTTCCACTTTAAAAGTTAACACTGGTCTGTAGTGCATGTTAATACCTCAATACCATAAATAATAAACATATTCGATTTTTCACTCCAGCAGTATAAAATGCGTTTGGAAATTGTAGAGAAATGTTAAGTAATTAATTACACCCATTAAATTTTAGATGACTAAAATTTGTTTTATTCGACTAAAATGTACTGGAGAGTTAGTCGACTAAATACAACTAAAACTAAAAACAATTGCAGAAGACTAAAATGGGACTGAAACTAAAATGCCATTTTAGTCCTAAGACAAAGACTAAAATGAAATCAAAATTTGCTGCCAAAATTAACACTGCTGGTCCCTACCTGTCTCCCCCGCCATGTATCCTGGACTCACTGGTCCCTCCAAGGTGCCTGGGACTTCTATGGCTGATGTCAGGATGGAGAGTGATGGGAGACCAGCGAACATTTGTTTGCTGATCTTCCCCGGGTAGAATGATACCAGAAGCTCTTATCACTTTTGGGTTCAGCGTTGTCATAACTACTAAGAAGCTAATCTAGTATGATCATTGCTCTATTAGCTTTAAGCTTTACAGTTTTAAGCCTATGTGACCGAGGCCTAAAACAGACCCCCAACACCGACACACAAATTACACACATACAGGTCCTTCTCAAAAAATTAGCATATTGTGATAAAGTTCATTATTTTCTGTAATGTACTGATAAACATTAGACTTTCATATATTTTAGATTCATTACACACAACTGAAGTAGTTCAAGCCTTTTCTTGTTTTAATATTGATGATTTTGGCATATAGCTCATGAAAACCCAAAAATCCTATCTCAAAAAATTAGCATATTTCATCCGACCAATAAAAGAAAAGTGTTTTTAATACAAAAAAAAGTCAACCTTCAAATAATTATGTTCAGTTATGCACTCAATACTTGGTCGGGAATCCTTTTGCAGAAATGACTGCTTCAATGCGGCGTGGCATGGAGGCAACCAGCCTGTGGCACTGCTGAGGTGTTATGGAGGCCCAGGATGCTTCGATAGCGGCCTTAAGCTCATCCAGAGTGTTGGGTCTTGTGTCTCTCAACTTTCTCTTCCCAATATCCCACAGATTCTCTATGGGGTTCAGGTCAGGAGAGTTGGCAGGCCAATTGAGCACAGTAATACCATGGTCAGTAAACCATTTACCAGTGGTTTTGGCACTGTGAGCAGGTGCCAGGTCGTGCTGAAAAATGAAATCTTCATCTCCATAAAGCTTTTCAGCAGATGGAAGCATGAAGTGCTCCAAAATCTCCTGATAGCTAGCTGCATTGACCCTGCCCTTGATAAAACACAGTGGACCAACACCAGCAGCTGACATGGCACCCCAGACCATCACTGACTGTGGGTACTTGACACTGGACTTCAGGCATTTTGGCATTTCCCTCTCCCCAGTCTTCCTCCAGACTCTGGCACCTTGATTTCCGAATGACATGCAAAATTTGCTTTCATCCGAAAAAAGTACTTTGGACCACTGAGCAACAGTCCAGTGCTGCTTCTCTGTAGGCCAGGTCAGGCGCTTCTGGGGAATGCGGCACCTGTAGCCCATTTCCTGCACACGCCTGTTCACGGTGGCTCTGGATGTTTCTACTCCAGACTCAGTCCACTGCTTCCGCAGGTCCTCCGAAGTCTGGAATCGGTCCTTCTCCACAATCTTCTTCAGGGTCCGGTCACCTCTTCTCGTTGTGCAGCGTTTTCTGCTACACTTTTTCCTTCCCACAGACTTCCCACTGAGGTGCCTTGATACAGCACTCTGGGAACAGCCTATTCGTTCAGAAATTTCTTTCTGTGTCTTACCCTCTTGCTTGAGGGTGTCAATGATGGCCTTCTGGACAGCAGTCAGGTCGGCAGTCTTACCCATGATTGCGGTTTTGAGTAATGAACCAGGCTGGGAGTTTTTAAAAGCCTCAGGAATCTTTTGCAGGTGTTTAGAGTTAATTAGTTGATTCAGATGATTAGGTTAATAGCTCGTTTAGAGAACCTTTTCATGATATGCTAATTTTTTGAGATAGGAATTTTGGGTTGTCATGAGCTGTATGCCAAAATCATCAATATTAAAACAAGAAAAGGCTTGAACTACTTCAGTTGTGTGTAATGAATCTAAAATATATGAAAGTCTAATGTTTATCAGTACATTACAGAAAATAATGAACTTTATCACAATATGCTCATTTTTTGAGAAGGACCTGTACATAACTTACAATACATATAATGTGGCAGTGCATGTTATGTGTGTTGGTGTACCCACACACTAATAACCCATTCACACCCGTGGGTGCACAATATAGTGCGCATAATAAGCACACACTAGGTGCTGCAGGATATTGTTACATGTCGCAGTGTTTTTTGTTTTCTTTTAAGGCACAATTAAAAATTTGCTAATATTTTGTTATTTATTAACTCAATACAGTTTTATCTCTTTAGTAAGAACTTTGTAAGTTATAGTATGTTTGTTTGTGCCAAAATGATTTTAGCATATTTTTATTGAATATATAGTTTTAATAAACATTTGTACTAATTATAATAGGACCTATAAAATGAGTAGCTCCATCTTTTTTATTTTGCCAGTCCTGTGTTCTCAGAAAATGTTTAGGTTGGGGGGTTCTTTTACAAACTCGAAAAGCTTTAGGTGAAAAATGATAAACCCTATTTTTACATAGATACATAGTAGATAAGGTTGAAAAAAGACAATAGTCCATCCAGGTTAACCTGTGTAGATGTAAGCGTGTCAGTGTCAGTAATTTTTTCCCATATCCCTGTATGTTGAGTTCTTTAAAGTGGTTGTAAACTCTCAAAAAAAAACAAAAACAAAAAAACCTGCAAAAAAAGGCATAATGAGCTAGTATGCAACGCATACTAGCTCATTATGAAATACCTTAGAACAAAGCTGTTGCAGCGGTCCCCGTACACCTCTGTGACCAGCGGCATGTCTCCCAGAGTTATTTCCCGGTTTGCGGGCTCTCAGGCTGTGATTGTCCGGAGCCGCGATGACAGTACTCCAATGCATGCACGCGGGTGCTGCCGGTCACAGCACAGCTACTGATGAAATTGCACAAGCGAGCCGTTTCTTCAGTGCGCAGCTGCGCATGTGTCGATGATGTCGGCACATGCGGATATAGTGAATATCTCCTAAACTGTGCAAGTTTAGGAGATATTCACGGTACCTACAAGTAAGCCTTATTATAGGCTTACCTGTAGGTAAAAGTGGTAGTAAAGGGTTTACAACCACTTTAAGATACACGTCTAATAGTCTTTTAAAAATATCAATACTCCCCACTGCCACCATCAATTGTGGATGAGAGTTCCACATCCTTATCGCCCTGACAGTGAAAAACCCCCTGCGCAGTTTAGGGTTAAACCGCTTCTCCTCCAATCTCATTGTGTGGCCTCATGTCCTCTTACACTCCCTGAGACTGAATCATTTTTTTTTTCCTATGTTGGGATCACCATTGAGGTATTTGTAAATCGCTATTATGTCCCCTCTCAAGTGTCGCTTCTCCAGCGAGAACAAAATTAGTGTTTGCAGTCGTTCCTCGTAATTGAGGTCCTTATTAGTTTAGTTTCCCTTCTCCGGACTCTCTCCAGCACATCCCTTCTGAGGACTGGTGACCAGAACTGGACAAAATACTCCAGATGTGGCTGGACCAGAGTTTTAAAAAGGGGCAGTATTATCTCTGGAATATATCGCCTCTTTTATGCATGCTAAAATTTTGCCGGCTTTGGTAGCTGCAGCTTGACATTGCATTCTATTGCTCAGTCTGGTTTCCACTAGGACCCCCCCCTAGATCTTTCTCCATCCTTGATTTTCGCAGATGTTTCCCCCCTAGTGAGTAGTTTGCATTTATGTTTTTAGTGTAATTTGCTTATTTACAGTTTTGTATAATCCCAATATTTGCTATTTTGCAAAAAAAGCTAAACAAATATTTATTCATTAACTCAATGCAGTTTTATCGTTTAGATTTTTAGTAGGAATTTGGTAAATTATATTGTGTTTGTGTACACTAACAATGATTTTAGTTTATATTTATCAAAAAAATAATATTTTGTGAAACATATGTGCATGCTTCAAGGGACCTATACAATCAGTAGCACTTTCTTTTTATTCTGCCAGTCCTATGCTGTCAGAAAATGTATGATATGATTTAGAGTGGATGTAAACCCAATTCATGAAATTTGAGCTGGGCACATATATCTGCAGTATTTTGTTATCTCTCTTCAAAGAGCTAAGTCCTGTAGCTCTCTCCTGAACCGTTCCTCTGTTATCATCCTGATAACTCCTGACAAATTATCTGACACATCAGATAAAAGCAGCCTGAAATTTCTGTCCGGGGAGGTTGCTATAAATAGATTAGCAGGGAGCTGGCCCTGTTACAAAACACATCTGCCTATGATGAGAGGGGGTGTGTGCCTTTCCTCCAATCAGCAATTTTAGCTATATTGACTGTATGCCCAGACATCACACTCTGTGTTAAACAGGAAGAGGAAATTTCCTAACACGATCTGAACTTTCTAAACAGTATATAAAGATGAAGACAGCAGATATAAATGTAAAACCTTTGTAAGGAGATTTGGTTCATCTCTATGTATCATCTGAGGCTGTTCACTTCACTGGGTGTATAGAGGATTTACATCCACTTTAAAAAAATAAATAAAAAAAAACTCTGAAGCTGTAAGTGAAAAAAAGGGAAACAAAATGCAAAAATGGCCTGGCCACCTGAGGTTAAAAATGGACCACAGGGTCTGGCAAGAAATGAGCTAAAGAAATAAATTAAGAAAATTAAGCTTGCATACACACATACAAAAACAAAATTGCCCATGTGATAGCACAATAGTTTTGTCCTGTTGGAGTAAAGTATAACTTTTAAAACAGAGCCAGGATGTGAAGCATATTTCTTGATGACCTGTAATATTCACCTTGTTTCTTCCGTACATTGTGTTGTGATACATTATGTTTTGTCAGTCATTTATTGTGTTTTTATTGTGAGCGATAGACTGTTACTATAGGAACAAAGCTTTATATGATGGTTGTTAATGGTGGTTGTTAAATTGTAAATATAGCATTGATTTCTGCTAAACAATTCTTGCTTAGTATATTGTTTTGCTCTGTCATAAAAAATGTTTTATACATGGTATGCATAATTTGCTCTTGTAATTTGCTTTTGAGATATAAATTGTTTAAGTGATGTGAATTAGTATTGTAGCACCCTGCTCCTGTTGGGTAGGCGCTATGTGTTAAATTTAGGTATCTGAGCTGTAGCTTAGCTCAGAAGGATTAAGTTAAATTGTTGGCTCTGTTTCAGTCCAGCTGAGTTGCATGGTTTTCCCCTTGACAGTAGGTGTCACTGTCACCACAGGTCAAGGTTGGAAATGCAACGGGCTGGGTGTATTGGGCATTCCTTTCCCAGAAGTGGCTCATGGGGCGTGGTCAACCCACTTTGCATTCTAGGAAGGGGTACTTAAGGGACAGAGACCGCGCTATCAGTGTTCGTTTGCCGGATCCTGACCTGAGGGCCCTCCTGGCCTCAGGGATGTGCGAGCTGTTTCTCAGCCTCGGGGCCTGCTGGCCCGAGGCTCTGCAACTGAAAGTAGGCCGAGGAGTTTCTGGGGCCTACTAGTCCAGGGATGGTCCTACGCGGTCTTGCCTGCGGGAAGAAGCGGATCAATTGGGCACTCAATTGAAGGACGCATCCTGGCCAATTTACCTCACGGTGCTGCCGGCTGGCTGAAAGATTCTGGCACCGTGAGCTGTGTACTTTCTGAAGGAACTTTTGCAAAGTGTCAGTGTGGTTGCACGATCTTGTGGCGGAAGATTGTGAAACGACTCGACGGCACTCATCAAGTCTGTGGCAGAGACTTTTAACGAGCTTTGCGCCGGTTGCTAGGCCGGTGAGAGTAGGCCTATCCGGTGGCTTCTGAATCCAGTGTGGAACCAAATTGTCCTCTGGATCTAAGATTGTGCCTGATCCGCAAAGCAAGGTACCTGAACATCCCCTATCCCTCTAACCCTCTGTTGGAACTGTTTAATAAAACTCTTATGCCGAGTACACACGATCGTGATTCACGGCGGTGAAAACACCGCCGTGAATCACGACAGGAAAAATGAGGGAACGGCTTGTTCCCCCACAGACGGCCGTTTTTCCCGTCATTTTTTCTCTTGACGAGAAAAACGATTGTGTGTAGGCTCCGCGGCAGTGTTTCCCTATGGGAAAACTGCAGCGGAAAAAAATGACAGGAATCACGACGAGAAAAGTTAGAGCATGTTCTAATTTTTCTCGTCGTGATTAATGCCATTTTTCCCGTCGGGAAAAACGGCAAAAAGCCCACAGACGATCGTTTTTCTCGTCCAAACGGAAAAATTAAATTTTTCCCGACGGGAAAAATGATTGTGTGTACGCGGCATTAAAGAAAAAGTAACCAAGTGTTGGTGTGGACATTCATGAAAGCTCTTCAAGTGGGACCCCTAAGACGAGTGTGGTAAACAGAAAGGTAATGGCAGGCCCAAATCTAAACCAGCGGCCCCTTTGGGGGTATTGCTACATTATGTTGCACAAAATTGTACTTTGGGAATTACTTTCAGTTGCTTTGCCTTCTTGCAGATATGGAAGGGATTGGTTTTCTTCAGTAGTGTGTGTAGCGATGAACAAGGGATGGAAAGCTGCAAAACTATGCAATAGCAAAGGTAGGGTATAGTGTCTCCCTCATGCCAAGCCCCTTCAAAATGTGTTTTTTCCTATGTGAAATAAGACATGATGTCCTGTTCCTATTTGTAAGCCCATTGAACAAAGAAATTGAAATACCCTAAGTGCCCTCAGAACACAACTGGTTATCATGGAGAATTAGGATTTGTTTTAAATAGAATTATCAGCTTTTTGTTGTTCAGTTGTCCACCAGCAACCATTACTATCACATTTCTACAGATATTCTTTCTTGTGTATTTATGTATTTACTAATCAGTTTTCAAATGCAGATCCTCTCATTTGATATTGACCCTTGCCCTTAAAGGACTGACACGTTATTTTAAGGTTTAGATCCCTGTTCTATTGGTGCTAATACCTATCTAGGTCAATGTGCTTTTTTTTAAGTGTTCAGTGTGTTTGATTTATGCCGCGTACACACGATCGGAAATTCCGACAAGAAAAGCTTGATGTGAGCTTTTGGTTGGAAATTCCGACCGTGTGTAGGCTCCATCTGACTTTTTCTGTCGGAATTTCCAACAGCAAAAATTTGAGAGCTGGTTCTCAATTTTTCTGACAAGAAAAGTTCTTGTTGGAAATTCCGATCATCCGTATGCAATTCCGACGCGCAAAAAAACACGCATGCTTTGAATCAATTTGACGCATGCTCGGAATCATTGAACTTAATTTTTCTCGGCTCGTAGTGTTGTACGTCACTGCGTTCTTGACGGTCGGAATTTTGTGTGACCGTGTGTATGCAACACAAGTTTGAGCCAACATTCCGTCTGAAAAAAATCCACGGTTTTCTTGTCGGATTTTCCGATCGTGTGTACGCGGCATAAGGCTAGATTCTCACTGCTGTGATACAATTTTGATCCAACTTTTAGTGTGATTATGTAGTGCTATTTGGATACAAATTTGATAAGGTTTGTATATTCTATGTAGCAAGAATCACACTGGAATCACACCAAAGTAGTACAGAATCCTTTTCCAAAATGGTCTGTGCTTTGTCACATTGATGTGAACAGACACCATTGAAAACAATGTGATTTAGGGCATCTGAAATTGCACTAGTGTGAACCAGCCCTTATAATCACACAAACAGCAACTTGGAAGATGTTGGCTTCCTGGGTGTAATATACACAATATTTCCAAAAGCATTGGGACGCCTGCTTTTACACACACATGAACTTTAATGGCATCCCAGTCTTAGTCCGTGGGGTTCAATATTGAGTTTGCAGCTATAACAGCTTCAACTCTTCCGGTAAGGCTGTCCACAATGTTCAGGAGTGTGTCTATGGGAATGTTTGACCATTCTTCCAGAAGCGCATTTGTCAGGTCAAGCACTGATGTGAACGAGGTGTTCTATTGGGTTGAGGTCAGGTCTCTGTGCAGGCGAGTCAAGTTCCTCCTCCCAAACTCAGTTATCCATGTCTTTATGGATCTTGTTTGTGCACTGGTCATGTTTGAACAGGAAGATGCCATTCCCACAAAGTTGGGAGCATGAAATTGCCCAAAATGTCTTGATATGTTGACTTCTTAAGGGGCCAAGCCCAACCCCTGAAAAATAACCCCACACCATAATCCTGCCTCCACCAAAATGATTGGACCAATGCACAAAGCAAGGTCCATAAAGACATGGATGAGAAAGTTTGGGGTGGAGGAACTTGACTGGCCTGCACAGAGTCCTGAACTCAACCCAATAGAACACCTTTGGGATGAATTAGATCGGAGACTGCGAGCCAGGCCTTCTAGTCCACATCAGTGCCTGACCTCACAAATGCGCTTCTGGAAGAATGGTCAAACATTCCCATACACACTCCTAAACCTTGTGGACAGCCTTCCCAGAAGAGTTGAAGCTGGTATAGCTGCAAAGGGTGGGCCAACTCAATATTGAACCCTACGGAGATAGCCATTTGGGTATAACCTGGTCAGGGAATCTAGAGCCTTATTTAGCTTTCTTAACCATTCTGCCATTAAAACTGAGTTCCACCTTATACTAATTCAGCATATTGTTACATATCATACAGTCTTCATTTTATTTATGTGTTATAAGAGAACTTGTACTGTGTTATATACAGTATATAAAACATTATGGATGAACTGGTTAAACTTCAAACCTACAAAATGCTGTGGTTGGAATTTAAAAGAAAATTCCAGGAGATATTCAATTACAGTCTTACAACGTAAAAAGATTAGAAATCCAGCTTGTTTAGCAATCGTTGAGCAGATAATATGTCACTTTCACTTGTGTACATTGCATGAAAACACCTGAACAACAACGTGATGGCATCTAATGTTATCTGACAGCTTTCCCCAGGACCAATATTAAAACATTCTCCCTGGAACATAACTAAATTAATGCGACTGAGAGTGTGTTGGCAGGTCAGCTTGTTTAGATTACCAGACAAAAACAGACGTCGGCAATAGTGGACTTTAAGGGAAAGGTTAAGGTATTAATGCTTCTTTTTAAACAACTGTAGATTGATTTAGATACTAGTGAATACAATTGGATAAATGAGTACATTTTGTCTTTTTTGACAAGAGCAGGTCCTGTAGTTTAATTAACTGCTTATAAGTCTTTGCCTTCTATTGGGACTAAGGATATTAGACCTTGGATCTAAAAGGGAGCATTCAGAACCAATTTTTCATAATTGATAAGCAACATCTTGAAGTCCACTTAATCTGATACCAATATGTAGGATATTTAAAAAAAATTTTTTAAACAATATTCTTTTAAAAAAAAGTGTGGGCCTTAATCACTTTAAGACCACTTAACTGGAAAAAATATGTCATGGTTTTGTAATGGAATACCGGGGTTATGGCTGCAGCTTAATGCCATAATCCCAGTATTAAAATTTACAGCAGCCGCTGCTCTTTCCGATAAAAGTGATCCAAGCGGCAGATTAGCCGCTGGATCCCTTTTCGAAGGGTCGCCAGGGTCGGTCCCCTACCATGTGACATTTGCAAGGGCCGCTGCTAAAATATATATATATGGGGGGGCGTGGCTTGGCGCGCAATGGAGACGGCAGCTTAACTGAGGAGCTCCGCCGACCTCTCAGCCAACAGCCCGTCTTTCTGCACACTATCCCCGCAGGATGCACAGGAGGTCTCACGGCACCCCGCTGACGAGATCCCGCCGCTCTCTAGCAGCCTGTAAAGGACGAGACATTGCAGATATCTTCAGATTTCACTCGGCCTCCCAGAACGACAGGGCCCAGAGCAAGATGGCGCCGCCACACGTGGAGGAGGAATGCAGTGAGGATTCCCAATCCGCTACCGAGGAGACTGGTAAGGGATCCTCACGCAACAACCGCCGCCTCACATATGGGGAAATGACTAGCTTTGCAGCAGACATCAAGTCTACATTCTCGGCTGCCATCACGGACTTGAAGTCAAACCTCCTAGTACTTAATGAGAAGATGGCGGGGGCGGAAGCCGCGGGGAGGCACAGGGACAGGGAGATACGCAGAATAGAGATGGTCACGGTCTCCCACTCCTCACATCTCATTGAGGTCAATAGACACTTGGAAGACCTGGACAATAGGGGGAGAAGGTGTAATGTCAGGGTACGGGGGATCCCGGAGTCCGTTGAAGCAGAACAGATAATGATGGCGCTGCAGAGAGTCTTCAACAGCCTGCTGGAAAGGCCAGAGGACACGGCTATTGATTTTGTCAGGGCACATAGGGCACTCCGAGCTAGAGGACCTGATTCCCAACCCCCTCGAGACATAATCTGCTGCCTCCAAAGCTTCTCCCTAAAGGAGGACATTATGAAAAAACCCCTTAGAAACGACCGAATAATTTTTAATGGTGAGACTATCATGCTCTTCCAGGACCTCTCTCAAATAACCTTAAAGAACCACAGGGCACTGCGCCCCCTACTGGATAAGCTCAGAGAAAGAGATCTCAAATACACATGGCGGTTCCCGTTTGCTCTCCTGGTGAACCACAATGGTAGGCAACATCTGCTAAGATCCCCGGAGGACCTGCCAGAGTTCTCTCCTGCCTTGCAGCTGGACCTGATCGAGCTTCCGGAATAGTACCAGGATTTTCATTTGCCACCTTTGGAGAAGAGCCCGCCGGACTCGCCGTTTTCTTCCCCTGACAGCAGGACTGCTAAGAAGCTGAAGACGACCCGCCGAGGAGGTTCCCACGCTGGGTCTCAGGCTGGAACCCCAAACCTCAAGTCCCGCTCATCCAGGGCTCTGGATGAATACTAAGTGTAATACGGATCCCTTCTCCTCCTTGTTCCCATCTCCCCCCGGATCTAACATGATTACAGCTTGTTTAATTGTACACCCCTCTGCACGCCGGAACCCGTTTAGATGAACATACCCCTGCCTGGCGAGTGCTAACACCAGACACTCTTCGCTGCTCCCCTCAGCAACCGGGCTTCTCTGGACCAGCCTTTATTTATTTTTCTTTTTTTTCTTTTTTTTTTCTTCTTTTCCTTGCCTCTCACTTTTTACTTTTTTCTTTTTGGTCACCCGGTTTGTATACAGGTTTAGTAACCACTCTCTAATCCCTATGTTCTACTCCATGTTGTTTATTCCATATGAATCAGGCTGGACACATTCATAACCAATCAGAGAAAGAGAAAGTTTACTTCCCAGACTCATGCTGTTGTTATACCTTCAGACCCAAACTTGGGCTGAGGATTTACATCCTGCTATAAAAGTGATACAGGAAGGGAGGGTTCCGTGCAGCCCCATGGCCGCAGATATTAATGTACCCCTTACTCAATACAGTTGGATGTGCATAAAGAGACTAGGGGGGACCGCTTCTCGACCCACGAGATGTTTTGGGAGGAAGATATCTATATACACTTTTGCTATGTTAATCGGTTTTACCTTTTACAGCAGATGTTGCCGCACAGTTTCGCTAATATGTCTCTGTCCTTGTTCTTTGTGTTTTATGAGCACTGGGATACATGCGAGATGCCAGTTCCTTTTTTTTTTCTTCCTTTTTTATAGACACCCGTCTATATGTGTCCCATATCGCTCATAGTGTGCAGAAATGACTCATTTACACCTGTCTATTGCCTTCCTTATGGCTGGGAGGCGAGCACCTCAGGTTCCACGACCCTTAGAACTACTTTACATTAGCACTTGTTCTTAATACACTGACCTGTCGTATAGCCTCCTTCCTATCCCCCAAATAGTGCATCCTGGGTGAGCTTCATTGATCACCCGGGACTCACTAACTAGAGTTCCTTGTGGGTTTGTATAGCCCCAAGGAAGATAACCATTTCTCCATTCTCTGACCCTTCTCTCAGTACCCCTAACCCTTCCACACCTTACCTTTGTCTACCTTCCCCTCTCTCACCCCTCCTTTCTTTTTTTTTCTCTCTCTCGAACTCCCCTCTATTGTAACAGATTACTTGTAATTGTTTCTTTTGTACTATATTAACATCGACCTTACGCAATATCTGTTTTTTTTGATTAGCCTCTCCGTTAGCCGTAGAACACCAGCTCTCTCTGAATATTAGCCATGGCGTACTCATCTCTTGGCCGCAACCCAACAGTGATATCTCACAACGCAAAGGGACTAAATATCCCAGAGAAACGCACGACTCTCTTAAGAGAACTCAAAAAAGGTAAGCCTCGGTTTGTCTTCCTGCAGGAGACGCACTTCAAGACCTCTCAAGTACCCAGGCTCACTAACTCCTACTTTACCGAGGCATTTCATGCCACAAATGACGTTGCAAAAACTAAGGGTGTGTCTATCCTAATAAGTAAAACCGCTGCCTTTGAAATCACTGACAAACTTTTTGACCCTGAGGGAAGGTTTGTCTTCCTGAAAGGAAAATGCGGGGGTGTACCCCTGACCTTAGCTAATGTTTACTTCCCCAACACATCCCACCTCTCATTTTGCAAACGTATGATATCACAGTTGAAGGGATTTGGCACTGGGTGTATGATTCTAGGAGGAGATTTCAATATCCCACTGAACCCCCTCGTGGACACCTCCACTGGTAGGTCCTATATCACATATAAGATTCTTAAAAAGATCAAATCCCTCCTAAATTCTTTGCAGCTGGTAGACTCTTGGCGTCTCCTGCATCCCGATGACAGGGACTTTACGTTCCACTCCATCCCCCATAACCAATACTCACGAATAGATTACATCTTTACATCACAAAGGGACCTCAACCTGATAGCAGAGGCCAATATAGGAATCCAGTCTATCTCCGACCATGCGCCAGTTTCACTCACCTTAGACCTGACTAGACCTCCCCCTAAATCCAACACGTGGAGACTGAACCCGGCACTCCTTACTGACCCACAAAGGCTCCCTGGACTTTCCAAAACCATTAAAGAATTCTTCACACATAATGTGGCACCAGATGTAGACCCTATGATGATCTGGGAGGCACACAAATGCACCATAAGAGGGGAATTAATCAAAATAGGGGCTCACTGTAAAAGAGATAGGGAGAAGACTATCAGTCAGCTGACAGACAAAATTCATACTCTAGAAACGTTACATAAAAAATCCCTATCGGAACGATCGGCGAGCTCCCTTCTGGAAACTAGGAAAGCTCTTCAGCAACTCCTAGACTCAAAGACCAAAAAATTTCTGTTTTTTAGAAAAAAGGTCTATTACGAACATGGAGACAAGACCGGTAGGTTTCTAGCCAGGGCTCTGAAAGACGCCAAATCGACTCAGAACATTCTGGGAATTAGAAATAATAAAGGCAAAGTAGACATTACTACAGAAGAAATTGGCAAACACTTCCATGACTATTACTCCAGCCTTTACAATCTACCCACCCAGGGAAATCCCCCACGCTCTCCAAAGTCTAGACTTCAAGTAATTCAGGAAAACTTAAATGAATCCAATTTACCCACTCTGACAGGAGAGGTTGCCCAACAACTAGACAATCCCATTGATAAATCAGAAATTCTGCAGTCCATTAAGGACCTAAAAGCGGGTAAAAGCCCAGGACCAGATGGGTTCACTTCCATTTATTACAAGACCTTCACTGACCTGCTCCTCGACCCTCTACACAAAGCTCTGAATTCCCTATCATCGCCTAGGACGGTGCCGCCGTCATTCCTCTCTGCCCACATAACAGTCATACCGAAACCAAACAAAGACCCCCAACTGTGCGCCAGCTATAGACCAATTTCGCTCCTTAACATTGATGTCAAGCTTTTGGCTAAAATACTCGCTAACAGGCTTAGACCATTGCTGCACAGTATCATTGGTCCTGACCAAGCTGGCTTTATGACGGGTAGGGAGACCAGGGATAGTGTGACAAAAGCACTCAACCTAATATATGCAGCACTTTCACGGAAGATCGAAGGCTTTCTCCTGTCCACAGATGCGGAGAAGGCATTTGATCGTGTAGCATGGGACTATATGCTAGGTACATGCCAACACATTGGTTTGGGCTCTCGCATGATGTCATGGATCACGTTGCTTTATTCAAATCCATCAGCACAAATTAAGATCAACGGTTCACTGTCAGAAACAGTCCATATCAACAATGGGACGAGACAAGGATGCCCCCTCTCACCCCTCCTCTTCATACTGTCACTAGAACCGTTCATCAGAAAGGTTTTGGCAGAAGAAGCTATACAAGGATTTAAGATAGCAGGACGGGAATTTAAGATAGCGGCATATGCAGACGACCTGCTCTGTTTCCTAACCAATCCCCATGTTACCTTGCCTTCTCTATTGCATGAATTCTCCGTATTTAGCCGGATATCTAACCTTAAAATTAACTTTTCAAAATCGGAAGCCCTAAACATAAATTTACCTGCAGTCTCGCTTGACAGACTTAAATCTAATTACCCCTTTAAATGGGAAACATCAGCCCTTAATTATCTAGGAATTTGGCTGACTCCTAACATTGCTCAAATTTATGAACGAAACTTCCCACCCATCCTTAAGATAATAGACCAAGACCTTAAAAAATGGCACACTCGTAATTTCTCATGGTTTGGTCGGGCTGCCATATGTAAAATGACTATCTTGCCAAAGCTCCTCTACCTTTTCCGCAATTTACCAGTTAAGATCCCCCAGAGTTTTTTCAGAACCGTCTCTAGCTTGCAACTACGGTTTATCTGGGCACACAAACCACCCAGAATCAAATCCGAACTTCTAACAAAGCCCAAACTTTGGAGACAGCCTACAAACTCTTGACCCACTGGTATGCAACGCCTGCTAAGATCCATGCCTGGTTCCCACAGGTTCCAGACATGTGCTGGAGATGTGGGAAAGAACAGGGGGATCTCCTCCATATCTGGTGGCAGTGCCCTGGGATCACTCCTTTTTGGGAGGCTGTCTGTGAGAAGACACGGGTAATCACTGAAACCACAATTAAACTTGATGAGGCGTGCTGTCTGCTTCATATTACCGAAGTGCCTTACAAAAGATATAAAAACTCTCTGACCAAACATCTATTGAATGCGGCGAAAGCACTCATACCGCTATTTCGGAAATCTGCCAAAATCCCCTCAATCCGGGATTGGCTGCAAATAGTTTCCGAGATATGCGATATGGAGGAAACGGTGGCCCAGTCTACAGACAACCCTGACAAATTTTTCGATACTTGGTCCCCATGGATACATTACAAATTTTCACAGGCATACAAGGACACATCAGCAGTAGAACTGGCCACCTAGTACCTCTATGCTGGCTCTACGAGACTCGGCCTATGTGGGCCTGGTCATTGACCCCCTGAAGGGCTGGATGAGTGGTGGTGCCTGACACCGCCCCTCCTATATAGGTACACCCGGATAATAAATGAACTAGTATTGTATGAGTAACATATGTCTGCTTCTTATTGTCCCATATCTCAATGAACAACCTGTTTGAGGCCTCCGGAGAAGATTTCGACACTTCTAGTACTCTGTTCAATCCTTACACCTACCCCCTCCCGAGATTCTTCCCCCTTTCTTCTCTACCATCTTTCTTCTTACACTCCTCTGAGTTATGTCGCTCTATACACCTGCAGTATTTAATACAACCCTCCTTTGCTATTGAACTACAACTCAAAGCCAAATTTAGCTAAAGACTATTGAATATCCTTATTATCAATGTTAATCTTGAAGTTTGACTATTTTTCAGCCAATGCTGTACTGATCACATTTTAGGGAGCTGCGTCTCCCAAACTGATCTCGTCTGTATATCTTTTCAATAAACTTGATGTTATAAAAAAAAAAATATATATATATATATATATATATATATATATATATATTTATATATTTACAGTATCTTACAAAATTGAGTACACCCCTCACATTTTTGTAAATATTTTATTATATCTTTTCATGTTCAAACACTGAAGAAATTACACTTTGCTACAATGTAAAGTAGTGAGTGTACAGCTTGTATAACAGTGTACATTTGCTGTCCCCTCAAAATAACTCAACACAGCCATTAATGTCTAAACCACTGGCAACAAAAGTAAGTAAATCCCTAAGTGAAACTGTGCAAATTGGGCTCAAAGTGTCAATATTTTGTGTGGCCACCATTATTTTCCAGCACTGCCTTAATCCTCTTGGGCATGGAGTTCACCAGAGCTTCACAGGTTGCCACTAGAGTCCTCTTCTGCTCCTCCATGATGACATGGAGCTGGTGGATGTTAGAGACCCTGCGCTCCTCCACCTCCCGTTTGAGGATGCCCCACAGATGCTCAATAGGGTTTAGGTCTGGAGACATGCTCTGCCAGTTCATCACCTTTACCCTCAGCTTCTTTAGCAAGGCAACGGTCGTCTTGGAGGTGTGTTTGGGGTCGTTATCATGTTGGAATACTGCCCTGCGGCCCAGTTTCTGAAGGGAGGGGATCATACTCGGCTTCAGTATGTCACAGTACATGTTGGAATTCATTTTTCCCTCAATGAACTGTAGCGCCCTAGTGCCGGCAGCACTCATGCAGCCTCAGACCATGACACTCCCACCAACACACTTGACACCATCTGAACCAAATAAGTTTATATTGGTCATATCGGACCACAAGACATGGTTTCAGTAATCCATATCCTTAGTCTTCTTGTCTTCAGCAAACGGTTTGCAGGCTTTCTTGTGCATCATCTTTAAAAGAGGCTTGCTTCAGCCATGTAGACCAATTTGATGCAGAGTGTGGCTTATGGTCTGAGCACTGACAGGCTGACCCCCCACCCCTTTGAACCTCTGCAGCAATGCTGGCAGCACTCATATGTCTATTTCCCAAAGACAACCTCTGGATATGACACTGAGCACGTGCACTCAACTTCTTTGGTTGACCATGGTGAGGCCTGTTCTGAGTGGAACCTGTCCTGTTAAACTGCTGTATGGTCTTAGTCACCGTGCTGCAGCTCAGTTTCAGGGTCTTGGTAATCTTCTTATAGCCTATGCCATTTTTATGTAGAGTAACAATTCTTTTTTTCAGATCCTCAGAGGGTTTTTTGCCATGAGGTGCCATGTTGAACTTCCAGTGACCAGTGTGAGAAGTAAGAGCGACAACACCACATTTAACACACCTGCTACCCATTCACACATGAGATCTTGTAACACTAATGAGTCACATGACACCAAGAAGGGAAAATTACTAATTGGCCCCAATTTGGACATTTTCACTTAGAGGTGTACTCACTTTTGTTGCCAGCGGTTTAAACATTAATGGCTGTGTGTTGAGTTATTTTGAGAGGACAGCAAATTTACGCAGTTATACAAGCTGTACACTCTTTACTTTACAATGTAGCAAAGTGAAATTTCTTCAGTGTTGTCACATGAAAAGATATAATAAAATATTTACAAAAATGTAAGGGGTGTACTCACTTTTGTGAGATACCGTGTGTATATATATATATATATATAGCACTAATAGGCAGCACTGATGGGCAGTGATAGACTGTACTGATGGGCACTGATGAGGTGGCACTGATGAGCACTGATTGGCAGCACTGATGGGCATTGATTTGCACTGATAGGCAGCACTGATGGCCACTAGTAGGCAGCACTGAAGAGCACTGAAAGGCGGCACTAGTGAAGACTGATGGGCGCTGATTGGCAGCACTGATGGGCACTGTTGGGCCTGCACTGATTATCAGGACACTGATGATCAGTGCCCTGAGTATCAGTGCAGATGTCCCCTTTCACATTAGCTGGTTACTGGATCTCTCCTCATGCAATGAAAGGAATGCCAATAACCTTCAAGTGTGTTTACATCGTGATCATCTGTGATCGGCTGTGCTGCCCTCCAAGAACTGGCCAACCGCGCTTAGCCGTCATGTTGCTGTAGTGTGTCGGCAAGTGTTTAAGGACATAAGTTTGTCTCACCACACATATGGGACTGGATTACCCATAGCAAAAGGACCAAGAGGATGTGGGCACGCTGATATGTTCACACAAGCCTAAATGCTCTTCAGCATCATTTTGAGGAGTACCCACAAACCAGCTCATAAAGATATGGGAAGTTTTTGAATAATGTACCTAAAGAATAGGGATGGTCCAGATGTTCGAGTCGAACGTAAGTTCGACTTGAACATCGGTGTTAATTTTTTTGCAGAAGAACCGAACATATGGGGCATTCGTGGCAAATTTGAGCGCTGCGGAGCGCCCCATAATGGACTGCAAAATTGATGGCTGATGATTGGCCAAAGCATGCACCTGACCTGCATGCTTTGGCCAATCACAGTGCGATCTGCTGTGAGAGCTATGATTGGCCAAAGGCACCCTGCCTTTGGCCAATCATGGTTTAGGGGCTAAGTCCATGTCCCACACTATATAAGGCTGCTTACACAGCGGCCATATATAGCATTTATGAATAGAGATTAGGCAGGGTATTAAGTGTAGTGTAGTGTGCGGTCAGTCAGCTTAGTGTATATAGCAGTGTAACGCATAAAATATATGACACTGTAGAGTAGAGTATATAACAGTGTAGAGTATACAGTATAACAGTGTACTGCAGAGTATAAAGCACAGTGTAGGGCAGAGTATATAACAGTGTACTGCAGAGTATATAGTACAGTGTAGGGCATAGCATATAGCACAGTGTAGGGCAGAGTATATAACACAGCATACTGTGGAGTATATAGCACAGTGTAGGGCAGAGTATATTGCAGTGTACTGCGGAGTATATAGTAAAGTGTAGGGCATAGCATATAGCACAGTGTAGGGCAGAGTATATAACACAGCATACTGCGGAGTATATAGCACAGTGTAGGGCAGAGTATATAGCAGTGTATTGTGGAGTATATAGTACAGTGTAGGGCAGAGTGTATATACGGCAGTTCAGAGTATATAGTGCAGTCCGCATAGTGTATATATAAGGCAGTTCAGAGTATATAGTGCAGTCTGTATAGTATACATACTGCAGTTCAGAGTATATAGTGCAGTCTGTATAGTATATATATACACTGCAGTTCAGAGTATATAGTGCAGACCGTATAGTATATATAATGCAGTTCAGAGTACATAGTGCAGTCCGTATAATATACATACTGCAATACAGTTCAGAGTGCGGTCTGTATAATATATCTAAGGCAGTTCAGAGTATATAGCGCAGTTCGTATAGTATATATAAGGCAGTTCAGAGTAAATAGTGCAGTCCGTATAGTATATATACTGCAGTTCAGAGTATATAGTGCAGTCCGTGTATAGTATATATATACTGCAGTTCAGAGTATATAGTGCAGCCTGTATAGTATATATAAGGCAGTTCAGAGTATATAGTGCAGTCTGTATAGTATATTACTGCAATTCAGAGTATATAGTGCAGACCGTATAGTATATATAATGCAGTTCAGAGTACATAGTGCAGTCCATATAATATACATACTGCAATACAGTTCAGAGTGCGGTCTGTATAATATATCTAAGGCAGTTCAGAGTATATAGCGCAGTTCGTATAGTATATATAAGGCAGTTCAGAGTAAATAGTGCAGTCCGTATAGTATATATACTGCAGTTCAGAGTATATAGTGCAGTCCGTGTATAGTATATATATACTGCAGTTCAGAGTATATAGTGCAGCCTGTATAGTATATATAAGGCAGTTCAGAGTATATAGTGCAGTCTGTATAGTATATTACTGCAATTCAGAGTATATAGTGCAGTCTGTATAGTATATATAATGCAGTTCAGAGTATATAGTGCAGTCCGAATTGTATATATATAATGCAGTTCAGAGTATATAGTGCAGTCAGTGTAGTATTTATAATACAGTGCAGGGTATATAGTGCAGTGCAGAGTATATAATACCGTGTATTGAAGTGGTTAAGGGGAACCCTATGACAGCATTAGGAAAAAAAAACGGCATGGGGTCCCCCCTAAATTCCATACCAGGCGCTTTGGGTCTGGTATAGATTTTAAGGGGAACTCCACGCCAAAATTTAAAACAAAAACAGCGGGGGGTCCCCCCCAAAATCCATACCAGGCCCTTTGGACCTGGCATCGATTTTAAGGGGAACTCCACACCAAAATGTAAAAAAAAAAATTGATGGGGGCAAACGCCTCTTCCTGACAACCCTGGCCATTGGTTGTTGGGGTCTGCGGGCGGGGGGCTTATCGGAATCTGGAAGCCCCTTTTAATAAGGGGGACCCCAGATCCCGGCACCCCCCATGTAAATTGTACATTGCACCCCTACCCATTCACCCAAAAAAGTGTCAAAAAGTAAAAAGCAGTTTGAGACAATTCCTTTATTAAAAAAGAAAAAAAAGTGTCCCGCGATGTCCATCCATCTTCAATCATGCCACTCGATGGACTAGCAAAATAGAAAAAAATAAAAAAGCTCCGCCTTGATGGGAGGCCTCCCACCGACTGCTGTCTTTTGGCTGTGACAGCTGTTATATAGGCAAGGACGCAGCCACCCGGTGATATAACCAAGTGACCCCGCCCCCTTCTGACATCATGTGACATCATGTGATGTCAGAGGGGGGTCATCCAGAGTTTTTTCATATATTTTATCTATTTTTCGGGTCTGTCGGGTGGCGTGATTGAAGATGGATGGACATCGCGGGACACTTTTTTTTATTTTTATTTTTTATTTTTTAATAAAGGCATTGTCAAAAACTGTTGTGGTTTTAACTTTTTGACACTTTTTTTGGTGAATGGGTAGGGGTACAATGTACCCCTACCCATTCACATGGAGGGAGGGGCCGGGATCTGGGGGCCCCCTTGTTAAAGGGGCCTTCCAGATTTCTGAAAAAACGCCCCCCGCCCGCAGACCCCGACATCCAATGGCCAGGGTTGTCGGGAAGAAGCTCTTGTTCCCATCAACATGGGGACAAGGTGCTTTGGGGGGACTCCAAAGTACCCTCCCAATGTTGAGGGCAAGCAGCCTGGTATGGTTCAGGAGGGGGGGGGGGGCGCTCGATCGCCCCCCCCCCCGCTATCCTGACCTCCAGGCTGCATGCTCAGATAGGGTCTGGTATGGATTTTGGGGGGACCCCCACGTCAATTTTTTTAAAACTTTTGACGTAGAGTTCCCCCTAAAATCCATACCAGACCCAAAGGGCCTGGTATGGGCTGGGGAGGGGGGTGGCTGCACACCATTTTCTTTCTTAATTTGTCTTCTATATTTCCGTGAGCCGGCAATACATTACAGCCGCAAGCAAGTTTAAATTACATTTTTTCCTTTAGAAATTTAATTGCTCTGTGGCACTGTTTTACACATCGCACAGATGTGCCACTTTACAGGCAGACTTAGGGGACCCCCCAGGCACAATATTTAAAGGAATCTTTCATTTTTATTGTTTCACTTTAAGCATCAATAAAATCACTGCCCCTGAAAAAACGGTTGTTTTAAAAACTTTTTTTTGCATTGATACATGTCCCCTGGGGCAGTACCTGGGTATACATTTTTTATGGCAATAACTTGCATATAAGTCTTTAAAATCACTTTTGATTTTTCATGTTCGTGTTCCATAGACTTGAAGAGTTTGCATGTTCGCTAGAACTTTTTGCCTGTTCGCATGTTCTGGTGCGAACCAAACCAGAACCTCAGCTCATCCCTACTAAAGAAGCAACATAGCAAAGGAAATGTAAATAAAGTGCAAAATGTGGATAGGAAAACTGTTTTTTTTTCATTGATTATTTTAGTAATTCTGTATATTTGTATTTTGCATTCTTTTTTACAGATTTTATAGACAGCTTGATTAATATTTAATTTAACTCATTCTAAAACATTTTGTTTTGTATTATGAATAAGATTTTTTCTGAAGTATTGAACACAATGTTTTTTTACTTACTTGTTGTTGGATAGATAGATAGATAGATAGATAGATAGATAGATAGGAACACCCGGTCTATTATCAGAATGTTTACTGCTTTGAAATCAGTTGTCAAGCACATCCGCTGCATTATTGTCCCTACTAAACCCAAAAAATATTGACAAGACTGAATTTGAAAAATGTTGACATTGATAATTGAGGAACATTCAAGACTGCAAGTCATCTTCATAATGTTGTTACTTTTATATTTTATTGTATCTTAAATTATACCTGCTAGTATCATTAAGATACCAACCATGCTCCAGAATGTGAATATAGGGTCTAGTGGTGCCTGCACATACCCTATATACAGTCTTCACCTAAGGTGCCTTTATTTCCAAGGTGCATGTTTCAAAATGTCCTTGTAGTATGAATTGATGTGTTGTCATCTCCTAGCATCTTTATGTTTGTATGGACCGGGAAGTGTTAAAACTTATGTGTTATAGCATCTTGGGTCTTGAGTCATTCAGGTTGCTAAAGACTGCATGTAAAAGCATTCATAGGAAATTCTTAGTATTTGCAATAATAGAGACTGCTCAGTACCTGTTTGGTGCTAGCAGGTGTATTCTAGGGCAGGATTATATAAAGTGATATATGTGCATCTGTATTCTGCATGTAAATAAGTAGCCTAGCCAAAGGCACTTGACTGGAGCCCAGGGTTTACAATTTTTATTTTGATTATATTGTTGCTGCATATTGTGGCATTTCAGGAATTAAATTATGCAGATATAATGTTAATAAAAGGCTCACTTTGAGGCATGTCATGGAGTACTGTGTCAAACTAGTACAATATGTAGACATAGAAGCTCTGGCCATGTTTAACCTTGTCCTTGTAAACCTATATTTTGATGTTATATGCTATTCACTCCTTTTTGTAAGTGTCCAGCTGTGCCAGAACTTTTGAACTCTAGTTATACCCTGGCTCTACCATTTCTGAAAATGCTAAAAGGTTTGATTTGTGTGGTCATTTCTGATGTAAATAGTACTTAGAGTAATTTTCTTCTTTAATGTTACTAAATGCATGACAAAGGCTCACCTGGTAGAAGAAGCTGGCTCAGTCGCCTGCCTCTGTATTCTTGTGCGCTTAATGATGTGTTCCTTCATGGACATCTGGACCTCTGCTGGTATATCTGGTGAGGTGTGACTGATTTTAACAGCTGCCTCCAAGAAGCCAAAGTTGCTTGCATCCTTCAGCTTGTCTGCCATGGCTTCCTTGTCACTGGCGAACCCGGTGAAGGTTGACACGTTCTGCGGTGCTGCTGCCGAGTTAGATGACACTGCCTTGTTCCTCCAGGGCACCCACCACAGCTTCCAAAAGAGAAAGAGAAAAACTGCCACCAGGGCCAGGCCACACACAATAACTATCACTGCAAGGAGGCTGACGGACAGGTCTAAAGGGGTAAAAATAGCAGGAAGTGACATTGACAGAGAAGAGAGGGGAGGACATGAGACAACACCAGGGGCAGCAGAGAGAAAAGAGGGGAAAAGAAAAGAATGGTAGTGAGAAAAGTGTCAAGGTTCGAAGAAAACAAAAAGATGACAAAACTAAGTATTTCAAGATTAATTAAGTGGGTGTTTGAGCTCGTCAACCATGTGTGAAGAAAAGAAAAAGACAATGTAGGCTATTCATGAACATGGTATGAATACTAAATAATTTGAGTCATCAAATTAAATAATATATCAGTTCTGTAAAAAGTTCAAGTAATATGTTAAGACTGTGTTACTTAATTTGCCTCTGTTTCTTCTACAACTTCTTCTTCATGCTTTGACTGGGAGGCATTACTAAAAAGATCATAACACATTTCAAATTCTGTCATGGGACTCTTGATTCTAGAAGTGGAGGTACTGAACACAGTAAATCAGATTCCAGATGTCAATGTTCTTGTGCAGACACAACATAAAAAATAAATAATGTTTTTGGTTCTGATGGGTGAACCTGCTGGAGGTTGTCTTTCGGCCATGCATATATGAATAGACAAGTGTAAGAACTGATGCTCCTAATTAGGTAGGATACCAGTTCAAATATATGACCTATAATTGCTAAGGGCAACACAGTTTACCCTTGCCCTAGTTGTATGCTTAATCTTGTGGAATACCTTTTTAGCAAGAAGATGTTTTTTTTATTTTTTATATCAGGTTACACTTTTGTATAGCACATTTTTGCACCACCTAGCCTAATTATACTTTGGGCTGGCAAAGTACTGTAGCTGAACAATACTGAAGAACAACATCACTTACATAAATATACCGTATTTTTCGCTCCATAAGACGCACCTGACCATAAGACGCACCTAGGTTTTAGAGGAGGAAAACAAGAAAAAAATATTCTGAACCAAATGGTGTACTGAAATATTTTATATTATACTACTACTATAGGTGGGTGGTGGACACACAGCAATACCACCCCCCCCTATCAAATCAGCTCAGCTACACTATACCTGGGTGGTGGACACAGCAACCTCCCCCCCTTCCCAGATCAGCTCAGGGTGGCAGGGCAGACACAAAAACCCCTTCAGCCTCTTCTATCACAACAGCTCATGTGACTGGGCAGTGGATATCATGCTAGCCCACATCTCCCACCCCCTTATCACCAGCTCAGCTCACCTCAGGCAGTGGAGGACACTGTCATTACAATTCACAACCCCCTCTGGCTGGCTGGCTCCCAGCCTCAGATGTACATGGGCAGCAGCTAGGAAGGAGGACTGGGAACATAGTTTACAACAGCAGCAGCTGCCGGGGAAGGAGCAGGAAGTGAGACTGGACCAGACCACGGCGCCGGGGGAGGGGGGGTTCTGGCGGAAAAAAAAACCAGCCAGGGTTCTCGCCGCTTTCAAGATAATGTCACCTCTGGCGGGTGTCATCCGATTTGGGTGCGCAGTGCTACTGACACTGACATGTTTTGACACCCGGCCGTCTCCCCCCCCCGCTCCCCCTTGGTATGTCCCTGCCAGGATCCGCCTCACTCCCTTTCTCTCTCCTTCACAGAGAAGCCGAGCACTGGTATTCTGACGCGGCGAGGGGGGGGGGGGTCAGCATTCGCTCCATAAGACGCAGGGACATTTCCCCACATTTTTTAGGGGGAAAAAAGTGCGTCTTATGGTGCGAAAAATACGGTAATTATTACAAATTGTAAAACATCTGTACTAAAATAACTATGTTTTACACCTTCATTCTTTCTCCTGTAATATGTGTAGGATATATGTATAAAATGTATAAAAGTACATCATACTCATTTTTAACTTTAAAAAGTGTTGTCACTTTTGGTATACATCCTAAAGAGAAACTGAAAAAGCTGTGCCCAAAAGAGACAGGCAGGTGGCAAAAGACTAGTTACCAGTACTGCCTGTAATCTCCCAGGAGCTGATCTTTACACCATTAATGACTTACCATTAGGGATGAGCCGAACACCCCCCCCCCCCAGTTCGGTTTGCAACAGAACTTGCGAACAGGCAATAAATTTGTTCGAACATCCGAACACCGTTAAAGTCTATGGAACTCGAACATGAAAAATCTAAAGTGCTAATTTTAAATGCTTATATGCAAGTTATTGTCATAAAAAATCTTTGGGGACCCGGATTCTGCCCCAGGGGACATGTATCAATGCAAAAAAAGTTTTAAATACGGACGTTTTTTCGGGATATAAGCCTTTAAAATTATCACTTTAGATTTCTCCCATAGACTTTTACAGGGTGTTCCACAGATTTTCAAATTTGCCGCGAACACCCCAAATTGTTCGCTGTTCGGCGAATGGGCAAACAGGCAATGTTCGATTCGAACATGAGTTCGACTCGAACTCGAAGCTCATCCCTACTTACCATGCCATGTTCTGCACTGTGTCTCTGTGTAGAGGCAGACATGGTTTTGCTTCCTCATGTCAGAACCACCAGTGCGGTGAACAGTGAACAGCATAGCGGTAACAATACCCAATTAAAATCCAACTCTCCTGAAAGCTGCTGGAAGAATATGCAGAAACCTCTCTGTGCAGCTTTTAGTATTCTTTAAAGGGAGAGGCTCTTTTAGAATGAAATTTGCTATGAACAGAGAGGTGAGTGATTTAAATTTCTGTCAAGTTTCAGTGCCTGCCTGTTTTTTTCTTTTTTCTTTTTGTGTTTCCCCATCGCTTAATGTCCTGGTGACACAACAGAAATAAAAGTATAATGCTGTAATAACACTTAACAAAAAAATACTCCCTCCCCCTTCCTAACACATATTCTGGGTAACCTGTGTAATAAAAATGTACATACTTACCTATTTTCTTGTGCCTCTTATCTGGTCACATGACCTCCCCTGTGTCATCCTGCGCTGGCTGCAGGGGAGAGGACAGAGCGTAGACATTAGCTGATAAATTCTTGAGCAGTGATGTCACCTATATACCTAAATTTGCCATCCATTGTGGGCACTCCCTGCTCTACCCTGAAGTTGCCGTTGGCTGAGAACAGGGGAGCTGATCATGTGACTGGACAAGAGCAGCCTGAAAATAAGCAAATGCATCTTTCTTACACAGTTTAGTCAGAACAGGTCTTGGGGGGGGGGATCATTTTTAGGATTAGTTAGTGTTATCTCGGAATTCTAGTTCAAGGATATTCTCTAACTAGTGGTTTTTATTACTCTCTATTCTACTAAGTGCTTTTATTGCAGCTTGTTTTCTCAGTGTTTTCTCTTTGTCCTCATTTCCTGTTTAAAAAAACAGAAGTGAGGAGAAATCTCTCAAGCCAACACACAAACAGCAATCAAAAACCCTGACTACTGTTTTAACCCCCTCACACTATCCAAAGTGAAAAAAAAAAACGTTCTGGCTTAAGAAATTAAGTAGCGTATGGCCCATTTTGATACATTTAAGGCCTCATGCCCACGGACGTTTTTACAGCCGCGTTTTTGAGCGTTTTTTACAGCTTAAAAACGCCTGTCCATGTTAGTCTATAGCTTCATGCTCACCTAGGCGTTTTTGAGCTGCAAATAGCATAGGCGTTTTTAAGCTGTAAAAAAAACCCAGGACCAGTGCGTTCCCCGGCGTCGGCGTTAGGCATAAAAAAACGCGAAGCTCCGGCGTTTTTTTTTTGTTTTTTTTCGAAAAAAATACGGTCGAAAAATTTATACAATTATGGACAGGCGTTTTTAAGCTGTAAAAAAGGTGGCTGTAAAAACATCCATGGGCATGAGGCCTGAATGTCAATGTATGGTACCTGAAATGCTTTTGGTCCTAATTAAGGTGACCATCTGGGTCAGGGTAAAATCCTTTAGGAAGGACCTCTGCAATAGGACGGATATTATACTCACCTCTTTGGTGGTCGGCGTCTCCTTCCTCCCCTCAGTTCCAGTGTTGCAGCGTGTCAGCACCTCCTACAGTTATAGATTCTTGTTTTCCCTGCTTCCCCAGAGTTTCATACTCAGGTTCCTATGTCATTGCTGAGTCTTGTAGTGACATAGGGCCACAGTGCAGGACATAGGCATTCAACACTCCTGCAAGTGGTAAATACTGAAGCGTCTGGTGGAGGCTGCAGTGCTATAACAGAGTTGAGGTGGGAGACATGGGTGCAACATTTATTGCACTGGGATTTTGACCTTTCTTCTATGTCTAAAGGCGTGCCATATTTCGTACAAATGCTGAAAATAATTTACCTGAGGTTCTGTACTGAGGGCTGGGAGAAAACAAAGTACAACACCATCTACAGACACTTTTAAGCTCCACTTTCCACATTAGCTATAGCAAGTCATGGGTGCTTGTGAATAGAACTACTGTAGAATGGGATTTTTAATTTCCTGGTATGGTAATAATATGTTGTAGAAATTATATGTGTTATAATAGTTTGTTATTGAGCTAGAGATACACAATAAAAATAAAAAGGGCAATACAGTTGCATAGCTACATTGAAAAAAGGCTCATGCCCACCAAGTTCAACCAACATTTTTAAAATAAAGTGTATCTGAAAACTATAGATGTTGATGTGTCTGGGTGTTTTAACAAGCAGTAACGAGCTTTAAAACAAGCCATGCCTGACCTCTGTAGCTAATTGCACTGTAAAGTTATTCAATATCAAAGATATTCAAACTTTACAACTTAAGGCCCCTTTCACATGGGCACCTCCGTGTCAGTTTCAGTTGGTTGAGTCAGTTTAGAAACACATGTTTTGGACTTTAAATGGCAACAGTACTATTGCATAATGAATTGTAAATCGGAGTATTTTATAAAAAAATATACAAAAAATATTTATTATATCACAAAATATAAAAACATGCTATTCAAAGCTGAGAATGCTATTCAAAGATATAGGTAGGTTACAGTAATACATCACAAAATTTCCATTGGAGAATGTTAAGAACAAAGCTCCAGATATTGCACACCCTTGCACACCCAATGCGTTTCGAAATTTGCGTTCGTAATCTTCTGTAGAATTTAGAATGATTAAAAAATCCTGGCAATTTTTTCTACTTTATTTTCCTCAAACAGGTATTGATGATGATAAAAAAATAAAAAAATGTTGCTAATTGATATGCGATATGTTGTATTCTTGGCAATATTCTTAATGTTATTTTTATATTATAGAACATAGTTCCCAGTTCTCTACAGTCTATACACCCCTGAAGAAGATTATGAAAGCAAATTTCGAAACGTGTTGGGTGTGCAAGGGTGTGCAATATCTGGAGCTTTATGCTTGACATTCTCTTATGGAAATTTGGTGATGTATTACTGTGATCTACTTATATCTTTGAAAAGCCTTTTTCAGCTTTGTATAGCATGTTTTTATATTTTGTGACATAATAAAGATTTTTTGTATATTTTTATATAAAGTACTCCGAATTACAATTTATTATGCAATAGTACTGCTGCCATTCAAAGTCCCATTTATGAGGGTTTCTGTTCCACGTACTAGCAATTCAGGGATGTAGGCAACCATCAGCTACATTTGAATTCAAAATTTAGAAACACATGTTTTGTATTTAAATAAAAGACTGGCAGGCTACCAAGATTCTGGTGCAATGGAAAGTAATCGGAAAAGAGCCACAATTTCAGTTCCTCTATTGTGAACTTTAAAGATTACTTTCTCCAAAGTGCCTATAGCTACAGAAGTGAACAAGGGCTTGTATTAACATGCTTTTGCCGTTCCTCCAGAATATGTAAATACTTTAATGTGCATAGTATGGACAGTTCCCATCAAAGTAAATAAGCTGCTGTACATGCCACTGTAATATAAAAAAAAGTTTAAATAGATTTTTCTATATGTCCTACTCTCAACTAAGTTATATCAGCAAGGGTGTCATGGATATGCAGTAATGTTTGTCTGCCATCTTACCTTCCTCCTCTTGTGTTCACCTTAGAGGCCAGACTCTCTCACCTGGCTGCTTTTATAATCTCTCCTCCCAGCCTGGCTCCACCCCAGGCCCTATCACAGAACTCTATATTAACCTGTGTACTGCAAGTCTGCCTGAGAATTTTTTTTGGAGAAGAACGCACATGGTTGACATTTCTTCTCAAAGGATTGAAGATGCACAGATCCCACCCCCATTAAGGAAGCGTCCACTTCAATAAAAAATGCATCCCCAGGATTTGGTCTCCTCGAGAGAGGTCCAGAAACAAAGGCCTGTTTCTGGTCGTGAAACGCAGAGACAGCTTCGGGAGGCCAGTCTTTGGCATTCGCACCCTTCTTGGTCAAAGCGATAATAGGCGCGGCAATGGAAGAGTAATTCCTTATGAACTGCCTATAATAATTTGTGAAGCCAAGAAAGCGCTGTGTGGCCTTGAGGCTAGCAGGAAGAGGCCAGTTGGTAATAGCCAAGACCTTCCCAGGATCCATACGAAGACCCAAACTTGAGACAAAGCACCCTAGAAACAGGACCTCAGAACATTCAAAGGAACATTTCTCCAGCTTGGCATAGAGATTATTCTCTCTAAGACGCTGAAGTACAGTGCGGACATGGTTTCTGTGGATGAGCAGATTTTCCGAAAAGATCAGAATGTCATCCAGATAGATGACAACAAACTGGTACAGCAGATCCCTGAAGATTTCATTGACAAAGTTTTGAAACACGGCTGGGGCATTACACAAACCAAAAGGCATAACCAGGTATTCGTAATGCCCGTCTCTAGTGTTAAATGCAGTCTTCTATTCATCACCCTCCCATATTCGAATGAGATTGTACGCGCCTCTGAGAGCCAACTTGGTGAAAATGGAGGCACCCTTCAACCTATCGAATAGCTCAGATATTAAGGGTAAGGGGTATCGATTTTTGATAGTAACCGCGTTTAAACCTCGATAGTCGATGCAGGGTCTTAAGGTACCATCCTTTTTGGCAATGAAAAAGAACCCTGCCCCTGCAGGCGATGAGGATTTCTGGATGAAACCTCTCTCTAGATTCTCTGTGACATACTCAGACATGGCCTGGGTCTCTGGGATGCACAGAGGGTAGGTATGACCCCTGGGCAGAGTTGCTCCAGGGACAAGGTCAATAGCACAGTCAAAAGACCTGTGGGGAGGAAGCACCTTAGCTGATTTCTTACAGAACACATCCCAGTAATCGCTGTATGCAGCGGAAAGATCAAAAGATACAGAAGTGGTAGCAACCGGAAGTCTCTCCTTGGGGGCCACCTTGAGAAGACATGATGAGAAACATGAGGGACCCCAAGCCAGGATCTGCCCAGAGACCCAGTCCAGATGTGGAGAGTGGAGCTGAAGCCAAGGAAGGCCCAATACAATGGGGGTAGAGGCCTTGGGTAGAATGAGAAAGGGATTCTCCACCAGGAGTGGATATCCTATCGACATCCTAATAGGTAGCGTCTGGAAGCGAATAGGGCCCCCTGGGAGAACAGTGCCATCAATTGCCGAGACTACCAATGGCGTAGTGAGAGGTGAAAGGGTAAGCTTCATAGAAGAAGCAGTTCTCCAATCCATAAAATTGCCGGCAGCCCCGGAATCCAGATATGCAAGGGTTGATTGAGGAGAACATCGGCAGGAGAAGACGAGAAGGTGATGTTTCTGGGTCCAATACTCCACCTTCCAAATGTATTAGACCCGAGCGTTTCCTGGACGAAGCGAGCAGGAGTCACGAAAATGACCCTTGCCCCCACACTAGAGACACAAGCCCAGAGTTCTGCACCTAGCACGTTCTTTGGGGGTTAGTCTGGTCCGGCCCAGCTGCATAGGTTCCTCAGCAGGCAGAAGATGCTCCGTGGTACAAAGGGAGGAGAGCTCAGACTGGCTAAGGCCCAGGGAGTGCTGGCGTCCCTTTTCTAGGGACCTCTCCTGAAAACGAATGTCGATCTGATTGCACATAAAAATTACATCGTCCAGACCGACGGGGATGGCTCTTCCCGCTAATTTGTCTTTCACTCGGTCAGAGAGGCCATGTAAAAAGGTAGCGACCAGGGCCTCATTGTTCCAGCTCAATTCAGCTGTGTGGATACGGAACTGAATAGCATATTGTCCCACTGAACAAGATTCTTGGCAAAGACGTAAGAGAGCACTAGCCGCTGAAGAAGCCCGAGCCGGCTCCTCGAAGACGTTACGACAGAGCTTCAAGAAGTCGGACAGGCTGGAAACCACCGGATCATTCTTCTCCCACAGGGGGCAGCCCAGGCTAAAGATTCACCGGAGAGGGGGGAAATTATATAGGCTACCTTAGCCCGATCAGACAGGAAGTTTTGAGGCTGAAGCTCAAAATGAATCGTGCATTGGCTGATCAAAATGTCAGGTCACCTGTGGCCAGATGACAAATGCACACCGTTGGGGGTCAGGAGTGCACCACAAGGTAGTGAACCCTATGGCTGACTGCTGCAGATGGGACACTGGGTGGTTGTGGAAAGCGGGACCAGTGGAGCACAACAGGTATCCACAGGGAGCTAGAGCCCAAGATTCCTCAGGGCACGGAGATCCAGCATGTTTTCACCAGAGCCTCTAGTGGTGAGGATGGCCTACGCTGCAGCTGGGTCCAGGTCGCGGCCCCCAGAGTCCCCTAGCTCACGCTCCGTAGGGTAAAGAGAATAGAGGGGAAGCAGCAGCACAGGATACAAGAATAGTGAGGGGAAAAGCCAAGGTCAGGGCAACAAGCAGACACGGATAAATGAAGGACAAGCCGAAGGTCAAGGTCACTAGCAGACAGGGATAGTCGGGAACAAGCCAATATCGTAACACAGAGACAGACGTAGCACACGGCAGGCAGGAACCCAAACACACAATGCTTAACAAACACGTTGATCAGCAAGGCAGACTTGCAGTGCACAGGTTAATATAGAGTTCTGTGATAGGGCCTGGGGTGGAGCCAGGCTGGGAGGTTATAAAAGCATCCAGGTGAGAGAGTCTGGCCTCTAAGGTGAACACAAGAGGAGGAAGGTAAGATGACAGACAAACATTACTGCATATCCATGACAAAGGGGTAACCACAAGCAGTTCCTTTCCTAGAGCGACAACACACACTTAGTTCGGCTCTGGCCTTGTCAATTTTTCCTGTGCACTCCTGAGTTGAACTATAGGCAGCTTCTCCAATGAACTTTCTGCTGTAGTCTTTAAACTAAAACAGTACAGATGCTGCTGGAGCACACACACATCCATAGGCAGTTCTTACAAGGAGTCTGCAAGACGTACACCGCACAGAGAGAGAAAAGATGCACAAAGTAAGAGCCCATTCACACAGGGGCGACTTTGGATCCGACTTCAAGTCGCCCCTAGTTGCCTCAAGTCGCGCTGCATGAGAAAATCAATGTAAGTGAATTGCGCCGTCTTAATGCACACTACTGCAGTCGCTCCGACTTCAGAAAAGGTTCCTGTACTACTTCAATCCGACTTCTAAGTGACTTGTAGGCTACTTGTACCCATTGATTTCAATGGAAGTCGCCTCAGAAGTCGGATAACTGTCTTAACAGAAGCAACTTTCCAGGAAGAGAACATACATTTCTCAGGCAAACCCCTCCCTCCCCTCTCCCTCCCACAGAGCTGATTCTTGTTTGATTGGCCACTGGAAAGCCTACTGTCCTGGAGGCGACTTCAGTCGTGTTGTAAGTCGCCCCAAGTCGCGCTGAAGTCGCCCCAAGTCGCGCTGCGATTCAAACTCAAGTCGTGTCCAAGTTGCCTCCCAAAGTCATGCTGGAAGTCGTGTTGCCCCTGTGTGAATGGGGTCTTAGGGAAAAACTATTATTATTATTTTTTTTTACAAAAAATAAACACAGTGCTATTTTGCTGACAGTGAAGTATACTTTTATGAGAGATTCATTCCACTTCAGTTAAAAACACATTGCAACCTCGGCACACTAAATCTACAATAAATCCAGAGTAAAGATATAAACCCTTTTAAAACATGGTCCAATTTGCTGTAACAGGGGAAAAAGTTTTAATAATCCCCAAAGCCAATAGGATATTCCCTGGATCAACATTCTGCAGTGTTTTTCTTATAAATAGCAATAGCCAGATAGGACTCATTCACATCATTTCATTTTGATGTGTTTTCTGTCTTATGTTTTTTTCCGTTCAAATCAATAAAATTTCATAAAAATGTTCGTCAATGCACATCAATGTTCATTGCCATGTGTTTATTAGTGCATTGCATTGCACTTTACTTTGACATTAGTATGGGTCATAACATAATTCAACACACATTCACAATGTATTGTGTGCCAACAAGCGTTTTAACATGCATTAACATATGTTTGGATGCATTTCTATTTATTTCACTGGAAAACGCATTAGGAAAAAATTTAAAGAAGTGAACCCAGCCTTTAGTGCATTTAGTTAAAGGGGTTGTAAACCTTTGTTTTTTTTGTTTTTTTTATTATTATTTAAGTGGTTGTAAAGTCAGAAGGTTTTTTATCTTAATGCATTCTATGAATTAAGATAAAAAAGCCTTCTGTGTGCAGCAACCCCCCTTGGCCCCCCTAATACTTACCTGAGCCCCATCTCTGTGCAGCGATGTCCACGAGTGTCTCAGGCATGGGGGACTCGCCCTCCTGATTGAGACACAGCAGCAGCGCTATTGGCTCCTGCTGCTGTCAATCAAAGTCAGTTAGCAAATCAGGAGAGAGAGATGGGGCGGTGGGCAAAACCACAGCTCAGTGTCTGAATGGACACACGGAGATGGAGCTTAGCTTGGGTGCTCACATGGCAAGCTGCTTGCTGTGGGGGCACTCAACAGGAGGGAGGGGCCAGGAGCACAGAAGAGGTACTCGAGAAGAAGAGGATCTGGGCTGCTTTGTGCAAATCCACTGCAACAGAGCAGGTAACTTGTTATTTTTATAGAAAAAAAAACAAGACTTTACAATCTCTTTAAAAATAACAAACATGTCTATACTTACCTGCTCTGTGCAGTTGCTTTGCACAGTGCAGCCTGATCCTCTTCTTCTGGGGTGCCCCGCCAGCGCTCCAGGCCCCTCCTCTTCATTGGATGTCTCCACAAAAAGCAGATTTTTCTGGGGTCACCCATGCGGGCTCACTCCTGGGTCATGCTGCTGTGTCCATTGACACAGACAACGGGACTCAGCCCCGCCCCCACCCCCGGTTCCCGTGTCACTGGATTTGATTGACATCAGTGGAAGCCAATGACTCCTGCTGTTATCAATTTGTCCAATAAGAAGAGAGACAGGGGCTGGAGCCGCTGTGCTCGTGCACATCGCTTGATCGGATTAGGCTCAGGTAAGAAAAAAGGGGGGGTATGGGGGGGAGCTGCAGCAGAAGGTTTTTCACCTGAATGCATAGAATGCATTCAGGTGAAAAACCTTGAGGCTTTACAAGTACTTTAAACATTAAGCTCTTTTTAGGCAAGCTACTAACTTGGCTAGACTTTGCTCCTGTTGAAGACTATTCCACACTTTCATAGCTCTTACAGAAGCGAACCCTTTCTGTATGCAAAGGTTAAATCTCTTATCCTCCAGACATAAAGAGTATTCCTGTGCCAATTAAATTGATGACACTTTACGTTTTAATATAATCTTTTCCTTTAACTGGTCTTGAAAAAATAAATTAAAAACCAGTTGTAATGATAATTAAATGTATACTCTTGTGTATTTTTACCTACAAAACAGCTCAGAGAATATATTTATCTTGTAAATCGTATGTGTTATACGTATTTAAGCAATTATAAAAAAAAAAAAGTAGGATATTTAGCTATATATATTGAATCATTAGTTCGATGACAGGACCAAACTGTATTTTCAGGCACTTAACTATCTATTTGTACACCGTGGTGTAAAGTGTACATGTGAGACTCTTTGTTCCCAACGAGCAACATTATTAATATACTTATCTTCTCATATGCTAAAAGATACAGCCTTGGTTTTAATTCTTTCCTCGTTTTTTTTTTTTTGTCTGTTACCATGTTAATAGGATTTTGTAAACCATAATTTCTTTGGTACAGGCTTAATGACTAAGCAAACCCATTGAGACTATTAGTCCATAAACAGTGAAAACATGTTAATTTGTACACCACATAAAATCAAGTAAAATGGGGACAAATAGGGGATGAGTTTGATACTCATTCCCAATGCTCACCAGGCAAAAAAAACAAAAACCCTTTATTTGTAGACAGTAGCTATTATTATTATAGTATATACATTATAGAGCACGCTATTATTACGATTGGGACTAATCGATTTATATATGGTGACTTTCAATTCACCTTTTTGTATATAGGCATCACAGGATTGTGTTGGTGTTTATATTTAAGAATTATTCACACAATAATTTATTAGATAAGTTATCACTTATTAATTAAGTTTAAGAGTATTTGAGCGCCCCCTTTTTCATATATATACCCTCATTATAGAGCCTATAGTATTATTTAAAGTGAACTCATTAAAATAGAATGTAGATACTGCCATTGCTGACTGTAGTGATTCTCGGGTTGGCTCTCAGTTGTTACAGATTTTTATACAGAGTTTGCATTGCAGCCACATATTACCCTGATTGAATCAAAGAAATATTGCTGTGAAGGGTCCATGTTTCAGCAGCTTTCATAACCTGTTTTCCATTTTTTTTTTGCAGCTGTTTAGTAAACTGCAAGTTACAGTTACTCCCTGTCTGATTTTTAAGCCTATTGCCTCTAGACTTTTACCATAAATCTATGGAATTAACACATGGCTTCAATTAATGCTGTTTTTTTCTGTGGGTTTCCCCTGTGACATTCTTTGTATACCCATATTGTTTGAAATCTGTCTGTCATATTGTTTGAAATCTGTATTTGAACACCTTCTTCACCCTTAGGACAGGTTTAAACTCCGATCAACATATTACATGCAATTAAACTGTTTGGTAGAAAGAATGCAGAATATATATGGAAAGATTCTTATGCTGTACCAATAAGTTTTTAGTATTTAGTATTTAATTTGCACAGTCTTCTATATAGAGGTTATCTTATTTCTAAAAGTGATTTTATTAAAAAATAAAGGCCACTTCCTAGTAAGACTTGCTTTTACAAGTATTGTACTTTCTAGAGCTGGTAACAAAGAAATGGTGAAAAGGGGGGACACTTGAGATTGTGGCCACCCAATCCCTGTCCCAGTCGTGTGCACTATTATGTGGTCGGGTCTTCCAAGATTCCTAGGGGAGACTGGTTATTTTCTAGTCAATATCTGGTACTGCGTCTTGATTTTTCAAAACTGAGCAGTAAAACTGTGGTTTCATTGAATTTATGTTGCCAATTATGTTTTGTTGTTAACTGGCAAACTCCTGTTTTGTTTATTTATTTGTTTTGGTTGTATCTGGGGAAGGTGTGTGGTTTTCGGGTGGGCCTGCAATCTCAAAGCTGAAGCACATGTCGTGCTTACATATTATATACTACTAAACTCCAATCACATGTCAGCTTTACTTGATTTTCAATCAGCTTAAGGCTCAGTTCACACTGTGACTCAAGTCACATCAGAAGTTGCACTTTTGTGAACCAGCACTAATTTGGACATCAACATTTTACAAATGTTTGCCAAAGACAGAGACTTAAAGTGTTTGTTAATGCATTATTATAAGTCTATGCCAGCCCCTCTATTAGAGGCTGGCATAGCACACTATGTAAGTTGTATTTAAAAACGAGCGCTGTAAATACTGAATATCAGCTGTCGTCAGGCTGGTCACATCTCTGATGTCTTCTGCGGGAGGGCCCATGATCTCCTTCTGACGTCAGAGGGAGATGATGTGGCTGCTCGTCTCCTCCGCAGAAGCCACCCCTATGCAGCTGGAAAGCGGCCGCAAGTCTCGTGACAGGCCTGAAAACAGCTGATATTCAGAATTTACACTGCTTGTTTTTAAATACAATTTACACATTGTGCTATGCCAGCCTCTAATAGTGAAGCTGGCACTGACAAATTTAAGATTTTAATATTAAAATAATAGCGGCAGGGCCGAACTGGAGACAGACAGAGAAGGCGCTGACAGAGAGGAAGGAGGGGGTGAGAGGGAGGAGAGGAGAGCAGAGAGCAGGCAGCCTATCACAGAGGGAGGCACTTTGACCACGGTGATCAGGGCGGAGCTGCGCTTTATAAAGCGGTCTGTTTAGAGAGACCAAACAGGAAGTGGTAGATTTAGTTGTTTTTTTTTTTTTATAGTTTAGAGGGGGGCAGATTACATAGCACAAGCGCTGTGCTGTGTAATCTGCTTTAAGGGACCCAAATATATATATATATATATATATATATATATATATATATATATTTATTTATTTATTTATTTATTTATTTATTTTTTTAACAAACGCTTTAAGTATCAATTTAACCTTAGATGCCTAAAATAAGTGTTCTAACACAGTGTTTCTTAACCTTTTTCCAGTCAAGGAACCCTTTAAAATTATGAACACTCTAGAGGCACCCAATTCTAAAATGTAATAAAAAATAAAACGAAAACTTTTACGTAGTGCAAGCTCCACACACGTAGGACTCCCAACAGTAAAAGTTATTTATGCTCGGGTCTGACTGGTATTCCAGCATTTCTACTTCCTCATTTTCTTTCCCCCTCGCAGCTAACATGACCCAATGTTGACAGGGAGGGGTGGGGTCATACAAAGTTGCTGTGTAGATGCCTGATGCCCTTCTTATCAACCAATGACTTCAGTGATTGTTAGGATACTGACAGCTGGCCTGCACAGCGTCCAAGGTTGTAATGCTGCACAATGAAACCCATGGCTTTGAGTAACAAAAAAGAAGACATGATCCACCCACTGACTTGTACACAATTTTTAGGCATTGGCATTTTGCCAAGGCTCCCCTGAAGAACCCAGGTGAAAAAGGCTGTTCTAACACACACAGTAAAAGGAATCATCAGGAACCTAATGGTGCCATCCCTTTGATTGCTATATAGGAGATATTTGGTTTTAAGAAAAAAATCACAATCTGATTTTGACTCCTACAGGCTTTAGAGGGTGTTCATCAACTAGCTCAGTAACTGATGATATACACCAGTGGTCCCCAACCTTTTTGGCACTGAGGACCGGCGTTGTGTAATAGAATCGTGCCAAGGCCCGGGGGGGGTTGTTATGTAGCTTTTCGCGGGCAGTTTGTCGGGGAAATGGCTGGTGTTAGCGCCTCAATCATCACAGAACAATGGCTGATATGGTGTTGGGATGATTGAAGCGCATTATTTCTGTCATTGCATTGTAATATAAAATGAAATAGTTCAAACTCACCATAATGCAGAATCTGCCACCAGATGCGATTTGTCACTTGCCACGTCGCCTTCCTCCAGGTGTGGATTGTTGCTTGCCACGTCACCTGCCACCAGGTGTGGATTGCCACGTCACCTGCCACCAGGTGTGGACTGCCACGTCGCCTGCCACCAGATGTGGATTGCCACGTCGCCTGCCACCAGATGTGGATTGTCGCTTGCCACCTCGCCTGCCACCAGATGTGGATTGTCGCTTGCCACCTCGCCTGCCACCAGATGTGGATTGTCACTTGCCACGTCACCTGCCACCAGGTGTGGATTGCCATGTCGCCTGCCACCAGGTGCGGATTGCCACGTCGCCTGCCACCAGGTGCGGATTGCCACGTCGCCTGCCACGTCACCTGCCACCAGGTGCGGATTGCCACGTCGCCTGCCACCAGGTGCGGATTGCCACGTCGCCTGCCACGTCACCTGCCACCAGGTGCGGATTGCCACGTCGCCTGCCATGTCGCCTGCCACCAGGTGCGGATTGCCACGTCGCCTGCCACCAGGTGCGGATTGCCACGTCGCCTGCCACGTCACCTGCCACCAGGTGTGGATTGCCATGTCACCTGCCACCAGGTGTGGATTGCCACATCACCTGCCACCAGGTGTGGATTGCCACGTCACCTGCCACCTGGTGTGGATTGCCACCTGCCACCAGAGGTGGTTTGCCACCTGCCAGTAGATTTTTTTGTCACCTGCCGTGGTGGCAGCACAGGCAGGTGAGGGAGAACAGCGGTAATGCGGGGCGGGCGGTGAGAGATTCTCTCTCTGCTCCCGCGCCTCGCTGCAGTATAGCAGCCCCGCTGGGTGGGCGGAAGTGCCGCGTTATGGGCGGGCGCCGAGAGATGATCTCATCTCTCTGCTCCCGCGCCTCACCGCAGTATAGGAGCCCCGCTGTGTGGGCGGAAGTGCCGCGTTCCAGGCGGGCGGCGAGAGATGATCTCATCTCTCTGCTCCCGCGCCTCACCGCAGTAGGAGCCCCGCTGTGTGGGCGGACGTGCCGTGATCCGGGCGGGCGGTGAGAGATGTCATCTCTGTGCTTGCCCGCTGCCGCACCTCACACAGTGCAGCCTTCGCGGCCCATCTGCAAATAGGCCATGGCCCGGCAGTTGACCGCGGACCGGGGGTTGGGGAACCCTGATATACACAATGTTAACAGGGCCTTCTATAAATTGGGGGTGAATAACCCCTGCCAAATATTAATATTTTGTGTTGCTTTAGTTGCCAAAATCCATGTTGCCACAAAGTTGATAACCACAACCCTTTCCATAAAAACATTCAAGTATTTGATCAATTTGTTCATGCTGTCTAAGAAAATGCAAACCAACTTTATGTCAGTATTCCTAAGAGTTTGGCAGCCATGAATGGACCATTTATGCTTTCCAAGTTTATATAATTCTCTACGAATATGCATTTACTGTATATACTCGAGTATAAGCCGACCCGAATATAAGCCGAGGCACCTAATTTTACCACAAAAAAATGGGAAAACGTATTGATTCTAGTATAAGCCTAGGGTGTCCATCTGCATGCCTCACTGTGCCTCACTTTGCCTCACTGTGTCCATGTGCATGCCTCACTGTGTCCATGCCTCACTGTGCCCATGCCTCACTGTGCCCATGACTAGATTGACGTTTAACATGGGAGTCTATGGAAGGGGTACCCGGGTTTGAAAAATCGGTGCTCCACGGCCGTAGGTCCCCCAGACAACAAACTTTGTACACTTATAGAGGAGAAATGGGGCTACATGTGTACCAAGTTTTGGGTCCAGAGGACCCACGACCGGCCAGGACTGGGTCACCAAATTCACCCGAGAAATTACCGTTTAACATGGGAGTCTATGGAAGGGGTGCCCGGATTTGAAAAATCGGTGCTCCCCGGCCGTAGGTCCCCCGGACAATAAACTTTGCACACTTGTAGAGCAAGAGAGTGACTATATGTGTGCAAAGTTTGTACCAGTACCGGGTCCCCAAAAATCAGGGAGATCAGGCGCAAAAAGGTGACTCGAGTATAAGCCAAGGGGGGGGGGGGGGGCATTTTCAGCACAAAAAAATGTGCTGAAAAACTCGGCTTATACTCAAGTATATACAGTACTTCTCCTCAAGGCTCATTGAAATTTTGATGTACTCCTGACCCCTAGAATCTCAGACCAACAATTTTTTTTTTTTATTGGAGAATCACTACAGAGTTGATTTATTAAAACTGGGTGCAAAATCTGGTGCAGCTCTGCATAGAAACCAATCAGCTTCCAGGTTTTTTTGTTAAAACTTATTTGAACAAGCTGACGTTTGAAGCTGATTATTTTTTCTATTTCAACCATCTCTCTAGTCATTTCTCTTTCTCTCCTTTTTTCCCTTTCCCATATATACTTACTGTATATTACATTTATGCCACTGTGCTTATTAGTTTATTTCTTTAAAACGATCACATCTTTATAAACTTTACTTATATGAAAATTGGTTTAAATTGTAATTTGCTCATTGTGGTAGTACATTGCATTTGAGACATTTCTCTTGAAGAGGTTTTATTTTTATACTTGTATGTACATTAAAAAACAATAAATATATATAGTGCAAATGGTAAGTATTCACATCGCTTCACTTTTTCCACATTTTGGTATATTAAAGCATTATTTCAAAATTTGTTTGTTTGAAATCTTTGCAAATTTATCAAATAAATAAAATAAAATCACATGTACATAGGTATTCACAGCCTTTGCCATGACACTCAAAATTTAGCTCAGGTGCATCCTGTTTCCACTGATCATCCTTGATGTTTCTACAACTTGATTGGAGTCCACCTGTGGTAAATTCAATTGATGGGGCATGGTTTGGAAAGGCACACACCTGTCTATATAAGTTTCCACAGTTAACAGTGCATGTCAGAGCACAAACTAAGCCATAAAGTCCAAGGAATTGTCTGAAGACTTCAGAGACAGGATTGTATCAAGGTACAGATCTGGGGAATGGTACAGAAAAATTTCTGCAGCATTGAAGGTCCCAATGAGCACAGTGGCCTCCATCATTCGTAAATGGAAGAAGTTTGGAACCACCAGGACTCTTCCTAGAATGGGCCATCCAGCCTAACTGAGTGATCGGGGAGAAGGGAGGTGACCAAAAACCTGATGGTCACTCTGACAGAGCTCCAGTGTTTCTCTGTGGAGAGAGGAGAACCTTCCAGAAGAACAACCATCTCTGCCAATCAGGCCTGTATGGTAGAGTGGCCAGAGGGAAGGCACTCCTCAGTAAAAGGCACATGACAGCCCACCTGGAGTTTGCAAAAAGGCACCTGAAGGACTCTCAGACCATGAGAAAAAAAATTCTCTGGTCTGATGAAACAAAGATTGAACTCTTTGGCCTGAATGGCAAACGTGATGTCTGGAGAAAACCAGGCACTGCTCATCACCTAGAAAATAACATCCCTACAGTGAAGCATGGTGGTGCAGCATCATGCTGTGGGGATGTTTTTCAGCGACAGGAACTAGGAGACTAGTCAGGATTAAGGGAAAGATGAATGCAGCAATGTACAGAGACATTCTTGATGAAAATCTGCTCCAGAGTGCTCTGGACCTTCTGGGGCGAAGGTTCATCTTCCAACAGGACAACAACCTTAAGTACACAGCCAAGATAACAAAGAAGTGGCTACAGGACAACTCGGTGAATGCCCTTGATTGGCCCAGCCAGAGCCAAGACTTGAACCCAATCTAGAGAGAGATGAAAATGGCTGTGCACCGACGCTCCCCATCCAACCTGATGGGCTGGAGAGATCCTGCAAAGAATAATGGGAGAAACTGCCCAAAAATAGGTGTGCCAAGCTTGTAGCATCATACTCAAAAAGTCTTGAGACTGTATAATTGGTGCCAAAGGTGCTTTAACCACTTAACGACCGCCCACTGTAATTATACGTCGGCAGAATGGCACCGACAGGCAGAATCACGTAGATCTACGTGATCGCCTTTGTATAGTTGGGGGGTCCGATCGGACCCCCCTTCTTTACAGTGAGCGGCCGTTATTGGTTTGGGAGCGATCAGGGATGAGGGGACAGCTGTTCGATTCCGGCCACCCCCTCGCGATCGCTCCCAGCGAATGAAAACCTTCCTCTGCTGTGTAAATGTAAACACAGGCAGAGGAAGTGATGTCATCTCTCCTCGTGTCGGTCTTTTCAATCCGGCGCGAGGAGAGAAGACATCTCACAGTAAGTGCACCAACAGCCCACTGACACCTGTACACGTAGGCACACTTACACCCCCCAGTCACCCCCAGATCACCCCCCAGCCCCCAATCACAGTGTCACTGATTGCAGTGATCATTTATTTTACTGATCACTGCATTTAGTGTCATCTGTGATAGTAAAAAGTTGCAGGGCAGTTAGGTTTAGGCCCCTTTAGGTCCAGGGTAGCCCCCTAACCCCCCCCTAATAAAGGTTTAACCCCTTGATCGCCCCCCAGGTAACCCTTTCACCCCCTAACGCCAGCGTCACTAAGCGATCGTATTTCCGATTGCTGTATTTAGTGCCGGTGGTGCCCTAGATAGCCAGTTATTTATTTTTAGTTTTATCGCAGGTTTTTATAGCGTCAGGTACCCCCATATATTATTTTAACCCCCTGATTGCCCCTAGAGTTAACCCTTTTACCACTGATCACCGTATAAGTTTTACTGGTGACACTGGTTAGCCAGTTAGTTATTTAGTTATTTAGGTTACCCGTCAGGTTTTTATATAGCGTCAGGTACCCCCATATATAACCTAATAAAGGTTTTAACCCCCTGATTGCCCCTAGTTAACCCTTTCACCAGTGATCACCATATAAAGGTTACGGGTGACGCTGGTTGGTTAGTTTGCTTTTTATAGCATCAGGGCACCCGCCGTATATAACCCAATAAAGGTTTAACCCCCTGATCGCTCGGCGGGTGAGATCAATTAGGTTTTAGCGCCAGAGAAGGTCTGTGTCGCCCCAGGCAGCGGCAGGTTAGTGTCAGTAACGCTAACACCCACGCGCAAAGCATACACCTCCCTTAGTGGTATAGTATCTGATCAGATCTATACTAGCGTCCCCAGCGGTTTAGGGTTCCCAAAACCGCAGTGTTAGCGGGATCAGCCCAGATACCTGCTAGCACCTGCGTTTAGCCCCTCCGCCCAGCCCAGCCCACCCAAGTTCAGTATCGATCGATCACTGTCACTTACCAATAGTGATGAGCCAAACACCCCCGGGTTCGGTTCGCACCAGAACCCGCGAACGGACCGAAAGTTCGCACGAACTTTAGAACCCTATTAAATACAATGGATGCGAACGTTCGAAATCTAAAGTGCTAATTATAACGACTATTATGCATGTTATTGTCCTAAAAAGGGTTTGGGAACCCGGGTTCTGCACCAGGGGACATGTATCAATGCAAAAAGAAGTTTTAAAAACGGCAGTTTTTCAGGAGCAGTAATTTTAATGATGCATAAAGTGAAAAAAAAAAAAGTCAAATATTCCTTTAAATATCGTACCTGGGGGGTGTCTAAAGTATGCCTGTGAAGTGCCACGTGTTTTCCGTGTTTAGAACTGTCCCTGCACAAAATTACATTTCTAAAGGAAAAAAAGCCATTTAAAACTGCTTGCAGCTTTAATGTAATGGTATAGCTACCCCATCACACACTCCCCCCCCCCTACCCCAGCCCATTACCAGCCCCTTTGGGTCTTGTATGGATATTAAGGGGAACCCCGCACACAAAATAAAAAAGGCCCTATATACTCTGAACAGCCGTATACAGGCGGTGCATACAAGACAGGAACTGTAGGTTTGTTCTTATGTAGAATCTGTTTGTAATTTTGAACAGGTACATTGTTTAAATGTAGCTCCAGCCAAAAAATATATTTTTAAGCTTTTTGGAAAACATAGGGAAGGGTTATCACCCCTGTAACATTTGTTTTGCTGTCTGTGCAGTGTGCACCTGTTCAGAACAGTTCACCTCACTTTCCGTCCTAATGACAAATGTTTTTTGAAAATTTGGGGTTTTTATTGAAACGAGAATTGGTGATAAAGAATCAGTGGAGAGGAGACACTTTTTTTCCCATATTAACTCTTACAGGAGAGAATTTGCCTTCCTAGGGGTAGATTTCCTCTCACTTCCTGTTGTATCCTTCCGTTTGCAAGGAGGAGTCGTTTGTAAGTTGGATGTTTGAAAGTAGGGGCCTGCCGTATATACTCAGCTGAAATTTGCCCCTTACATGTTGGTGTTGCCACAACACTGTGAGCCCTCACAGTTACTCTTGGTGGGCGCATGAGTGGGCCCTGCTGTGAATTATTAGATCAAGAATTGTAATTGCATGCCCCTGTTGAACAGGGGCTGAAAAATTGGGCCTTTGGTGGTGGTGGTGGTGGTGGTGTTGACACAACACTGTAAGGCCTCACAGTTAGTCTTGGTGGGCGCAGGAATGGGCCCTGCTGTGAATTATTAGATCAAGAATTGTAATTACATGCCCCTGTTAAACAGGGGCAGAAAAATTGGGCCTTAGGCACAGGTGCCACAACACTGCAACCCCTCACAGAAACTGTACTTGGAGCACAGCAATGAGCCCTGTTGCAAAGTATTGCATCAAAAATTGTAATTACACGCCCCTGTTAAACAGGGGCTGAAAAATTGGGCCTTAGCCACTGGTGCTGGTGCCACGACACTGCAACCACTCCCAGATACTCTAGTTGGAGTGCAGGAATGAGCCCTGCTGCAAAGCATTGCATAAAAAATTGTAATAACACACCCCTGTTAAACAGGGGCTGAAAAATTGGGCCTTAGCCACTGGTGGCGGCACCCAGAAACAAAAATGTTCTTTCAAGCTATCATCGTCAATCGGATCATTGAGGAGGAGGAGGATAGTCAGTCAACATAACAGGACAGTCTCTCAGCATCAGCATCAGTCTTGAAGGGATGTGACATTTGAAAATAAATTAGTCTGTTATATCAGCTTCAGGTGTTTGGTAGCTGGTGGTGATCCAAGACTGGTTCATCTTTATGAAGGTCAGTCGATCAACAGAGTCGGTGGACAGGCGCACCCTGTGATCCGTGACAAATCCTCCAGCAGCACTGAATGTGCGTTCTGAAAGAACGCTGGATGCAGGACAGGCCAGTAGCTCAATTGCATACTGTGCAAGCTCTGGCCAGTGATCCATCCTCAAGACCCAGTAAGCCAGAGGATTTTCGGTGGGGAAGGTGTCCAAGTCTGACCTTGCCCCTAGGTATTCCTGCACCATGTATATCAGACGCTGGCGATGGTTGCTGGAACCGATCATACCTTGGGGCTGCGGACTAAAGAATTGTCTGAACGCTTCGGTCAGACGGCCACCTTCCCCACCGCTCCTTCTTTGACTGACCGAAGCCTCAGCAACTCGTTGTCCAGGACCAGGAGTTTGTAACCTGCCAGTCTCTGGGAACGCGTTGCACAGACCTTTCTGCAAGGCATCCTGCCTGTGGCCAATCATTGCTCTCCTCGCTGCCGGCGCTGTGATTGGCCAAGCATGCAGGGTCACAGTGCATGCTTGGCCAATCACAGCGCCGGCAGCGAGGAGAGCAATGATTGGCCACCGGCAGGATGCCTTGCAGAAACCAGGATGCCTTACAGCGCCGGGATTACACTGCGATGGCGCAGTGTATTGTGGGCCGTTCGCGTCACTCGAATTTGGCGCGAACGGCCCAAATCGTTCGTTGTTCGCCGAACACGCGAACAGCCGATGTTCGAGTCGAACCTATGTTCGACTCGAACACCGAGCTCATCCCTACTTACCAAACACAACACACATAACTGCAGCGTTCGCAGAGACAGTCCTGATCCCTGCGATCGCTAACAGTTTTTTTGGTAGCGTTTGATACATTTGCTGACAGTCAGGTGCTTTTTTTACCTGTGAATCTTACTAGTGTACCCCTAAATTTAGAGCCCAAAATGGCAAGATGAAGGTACACTAGTAAAGAGGCCTACGAGATTCTGAGCATGACAGATAGTGAAGAGGAGGTCACGCATCTGTCAGATTCAGGCTCAGAATATCTTCCCGTAGAAGACAGTGACGTCAGCGGCCCCACGTCAGATAGCTCTGACGACGAAGTTGAGGTCCCTGCTAAGGTCAGGCGTACCCGATCCCAATCTTCTGAGGTTGTTGAGGAGCAAGAACCGCAGGTCTCTCGTATCATGGAGCCAGGGGCGGATCCAGAGTCTTTTCTCGGGAGGGGCACTGCCAAAAAATGATTTTTTTGTGGGAAATTTATCGGGGAAATGGTTGGTGTCGGCGCTTCAATCATCCCGGCACCATGGTTGTTATGGTGTCAGGATGATTGAAGCGCATTATTTCTATTATTACATTGTAATATGAAATTAAATAGTTCAATGCAGAATCAGTGGGAGCCCCGAGTGTGTCACTTGCCACCGTCGCCTGCAATTAGTGGGAGCCCTGAGCGTGTCACTTGCCACACGTTGTGGATAGTCACTTGCCACGTCACCTGCTACATCTTGTGGAATGTCACTTGACACACCTTGTAGATTGTCACTTCCCACATCACCTGCCACACCTTGCGGATTGTCACTTGCCACGTCACCTGCCACACCTTGCTGATTGTCACTTGCCTGCCACCAGATGCAGATTGTCATTTGCCACGTCACCTGACACAATTTGCGGATTGTCACTTGCCACGTCGCCTGCCACACCTTGCGGATTGTCACTAACTTGCCTGCTAAGGTGTAGTTTTGGTTGTCTCTTGCTGTGTCCCAGACTCCCAGAGTCAGGCAGCAGAGAGATAATGTAATCTCTCTGCTGCCTGCACAGTGAGGGCGGAAGTCACTGCAGGAATGCAGGGCAGGCACGGGCGGTGAGAGATGATCTCATCTCTCTGCTCCCCCGCTCCCGGCTAGCTGATTGGCCAGCTGCCACACTGAGCCTGCTCTCTCACTCTCACCTGCACTGCCAACACACTGAGCAGCACGGTCTGCCCACGAACCGCGCCGCCCCCCGACAACAAACCGCGCCGCAAGCGTAGCCGCCCGCTTTCTTACCCGTCTGTGGAGCCGCACGCTATTACACCTGCCCGCAGAGCGGCCTGACGTGACTCACTGACGTCACTCGTTGCTAGACGCCAAGCGGCCCAGGCGTTAGCAGCGAGTGCAGGGAAGAGGCTCCACCCACCTCCTCCTCCGCTCCTGGTATCGTGTCAGTGCGCCACGTAACTACATTAGACGAGTCTCTCTCTCAGCGCCGCTGATCGGCTGATGTGAGAAACTGAGAGAGAGACTCAGAGAGGCAGCGGCAGCTGCAGAACAAGTACTGTATATAATCGAGTATAAGCCGACCCGAATATAAGCCGAGGCACCTAATTTTACCCCAAAAAACTGGGAAAACTTATTGACTCAAGTATAAGCCTAGGGTGTCCTAGGCTTATACTTGCCTCACTTTGCCTCACTGTGCCCATGCCTCACTGTGCCCATGACTAGACTGATGTTTAACATGGAAGTCTATGGAAGGAGTGCCCGGCTTTGAAAAATCGGTTCTCCCAGACACCAAACTTTACAAACTTATAGAGGAGACATGGGGCTACATGTGTGCCAAGTTTGGGGTCCAGGGGTCCTACGGCCGGCCGGTAACGGGTCCCCAAATTTCGGGATATTAGGCGCAAAAAAAAAAAAAACAGAGCAAGCAAGTGAGTGTGACAGATGGTCTCGGGGGGGGGGGGGGGGAAATTGCCCTGGATCCGCCACTGCATGGAGCAGAGTAGTACTAGCGCTGCTATTCCTTCTGGTGAATTGGCAAGCACCAGCGGCCTAGTACAGCCTGGGCGTACATCCAGCACTGCAGTATCACATGGTGACGTGGCGAGTCCCATAAGTGCAGTTCAAGCTGGCGAGGTGGCAAGCACAAATAGTGTACCGCTGCCACCAAGAAGACAAAGGCAGGCCCGTCGTGCCCATAGTGCCCTTCCTGCAGAATTCGCCTATCCTGATTGGGTCCCCACCACTTCTGCAGAACCCGTACTTCCCCCATTCACTGCCCAACCCGGTATTCAGGTGGAAACAGCTGATTTTATGCCGATTGATTTTTATTCGCTGTTTTTCACGGAAGCTCTCTATAGATCTATTGTGGACCAGAGTAATTTATATGCTGGTCAATTCATCGCCGCTAACCCCCAGTTGCCTAAAATTGCCAAAGATTGGAAACCAATTATGGTTTCCGATTTTAAGACCTTTCTGGGCCTTTCCCTCAACATGGGCACACATAAATTCCTGTCATTGTGTGCTTATTGGTCCACGCACCCAATTGACCACATGCCCGTGTTCTCTGCCTCCATGCCCAGGACACGATACGAGCAGATTTACGGTTCATGCACTTCAACGACAATGAACTTTGTCGTCCACGTGGGGACCCTGAATACGACCGGCTCTATAAAATTCGGCTCCTCATAAACCACTTCAATGAACGTTTTGCAGCCTTGTTTATTCCCGATCAAGTTGTCTGCGTTGATGAGTCCCTGATTAAATTTTCTGGCCGCTTGGCTTTCAAGCAGTACCTTCCCAGCAAGCGTGCCAGATACGGGGTCAAGCTCTATAAGTTCTGTGACAGGGCAACAGGCTATGTATGGAGCTTTATGGTTTATGAGGGAAAAGATAGTCAGGTTGAGCCGGTCAACTGCCCGGATTACATAGGGAGCGCTGGCAAGATAGTGTGGAACTTGGTGTCACCCTTATTCGGAAAGGGGTACCACTTGTATGTGGACAATTATTACACGAGCGTGCCACTGTTTAGTCACTTGTTTGATCATCAGATTGGAGCATGTGGCACCGTGCGACCTAATCGCCGGGGCTTTCCCCAGCGGCTTGTAGATGCCTGTCTTAGGCTGGGGGAGAGAGCCTGCGTAAAGTGGAATAACTTGCTCGCTATGAAGTGGAGGGACTCCCTTCATGCAGACATGACAGTCCAAATTCCTACGGCGACTGGTGTTGTGGAGAAACCCCTCTGTGTCCACGAATATAACAAAAATATGGGAGGGGTGGACCTCAACGACCAGTTGTTGGCGCCGTATCTAATTGACCGTAAGGCGAGACGCTGGTACAAAAAAGTGTCTCTATCCTTATTCCAATTGGCTTTGCTGAACGCTCATGTGCTATACAGAGCTTCAGGCGGGACGTTATCTCTTCTAAAATTCCAGAATGAGATAGTCACAGAACTCCTGTATCCAGGCGGTTCTGCACCTCACCATTCCCAACCAAATGCAGTAAGCCGGCTGCATGAGAGGCATTATCCGTATGCCCTCCCGAGTACCCCTACCCAACGAACCCCCCAAAAAAAGATGTCGTGTCTGTAGCAAGCGCGGATTTAGGCGTGACACCCGTGTTTTTTTGTCCACTCTGTCCTGACAAACCTGGTCTTTGCCTTGGTGAATGTTTTGAACGCTACCACTCAAAAGTGAAGTTTTAGCGTAGGGTACAGCATTTCACAGACTAGGACACACTTACACAGGGTCTCCCAAGATGCCATTACATTTTGAGAGACCCGAACCATTACAGTTGTTAAAGTTACAAAAAAAAGTGTAAAAAAGAAAAAAAAAAAAAAACGTAAAAAAAAAAAAAATAGTTGTGGTTTTATTGTTCTCTCTCTCTCTCTCTATTTTCTCCTCTATTGTTCTGCTCTTTTTTACTGTATTCTATTCTGCAATGTTTTATCATGCTTGCTTTTCAGGTATGTAATTTTTTGTTTTCAGGTATGCCATTCAGTTGCAGCGCGGATCTATTTATCTTGACAGCAACAGCGTTTGCTCCCACGATACATAAAGCCGTGACTCCAACGCTGTAGGAGGTGATTTCACCACCACAGTTAAAAAAAAGAGCATATATGCCGAAGCATGGGGGCAGTAGGGGCAGAGGAGCGATTTTGCTCCTAATGCCGCGTATATACGGTCGAAATTCCGACGGAGGCTTGCCCGTGGAAAAGTCAGACCGTGTGTACGCGGCATAACCTTTTATACCGCGTACATACGGTCGAAATTCCGACGGAGGCTTGCCCGTGGAAAAGTCCGACCGTGTGTACGCGGCATAACTTTTTTCGGGAGGATGCCCCCATGCTTCGGCATATATATATTTTAGGCACAGGTTGCGTTAAAAAAATGTTTTATTTTTTACTAGGTTTTGTTTTGGTATTTTCTTTGCAGGTATGGTATGGTAAGGTCTTTCTGTTGTACTGTAATGTTGCTTTGTTTTAATGTTAACCATCATTTGCTTAGCAGGTACGCCATTCAGTTGCATCGCGGATTTATTTATCTTGACAGCAACAGCGTTTGCTCCCACGATACATAAAGCCGTGATTCCAACGCTGTAGGAGGTGATTTCACCACCATGCCGAAGCATGGGGGCAGCAGGGGCGGAGGAGCGATTTTGCTCCTAATGCCGCGTATATACGGTCGAAACTCCGACGGAGGCTTGCCCGTGGAAAAGTCCGACCGTGTGTACGCGGCATAACCTTTTATGCCGCATACATACGGTCGAAATTCCGACAAAGGCTTGCCCGTGGAAAAGTCCGACCGTGTGTACGCGGCATAACCTTTTATGCCGCGTACATACGGTCGAAATTCCGACAAAGGCTTGCCCGTGGAAAAGTCCGACCGTGTGTACGCGGCATAACTTTTTTGCGGGAGGATGCCCCCATGCTTCGGCATATATGCCCATCATTAGAAGTGGGTGGATGAAGGGAGGTATTCTAATGGTGGGCATACCCACCGATCAATCTCTTTTTTTCGTTCAGCCAACAGGCTGCATGAAAAAAAAGATTACAATACATGTCCAACAAGGACCAGCAACGTACTGGTATGTTGCTGGACTTTGAATGATTATACCAGAATGATGCCTGTGGGTTTAGGTATCATCTTGGTATCATTCTTTTCAGCCAGTGGCCGGCTTTCATGTAAAAGCAATTCTAGCAGATAATTAGCCTCTAGACTGCTATTACAAGCAGTGGGAGGGAATGCCCCCCCCCCCGGATAAAAACAGCGCCATTGGGAAATTGGGAAAGCATTTTATCACACCGATCTTGGTGTGGTCAGATGCTTTGAGGGCAGAGGAAAGATCTAGGGTCTAACCCCCCAATTTTTTTCAAAAAAAGAGTACCTGTCACTACTTATTGCTATCATAGGGGATATTTACATTCCCTGAGATAACAATAAAAATGGTAAAAAAAAAATATATGGAAGGAACAGTTTAAAAATAAAATAAAAAAGCAAAATAAATAATAATAAAAAAAAAAAAGCACCGCTGTCCCCCCCTGCTCTTGCGCAAAGGCGAACACAAGCGTCGGTCTAGCGTCATATGTAAACAGCAATTGCATCATGCATGTGAGGTATCACCACGAAGGTCAGATCGAGGGCAGTAATTTTAGCAGTAGACCTCCTCTGTAAATATAACGTGGTAACCTGTAAAGACTTTTAAATGCTTTTAAAAATGAATGTAGTTTGTCGCTGCTGCGCGTTTGCCGCAATTTTAAAGCATGTCGTGTTTGGTATCCATGTATTTGGCCTAAGATCATCTTTTTTATTTCATCAAACATTTGGGCAATATAGTGTTTTTTAGTGCATTAAAAATAAAAAAAGTGTGTTTTTCCCCCAAAAAATGCGTTTTAAAAATCGCTGCGCAAATACTGTGTGGAAAAAAAAATGCAACACCCACTATTTAAATCTGTAGGGCCTTTGCTTTAAAAAAATATATAATGTTTGGGGGTTCAACATAATTTTCTTGCAAAAAAAAAAATGTTTTCATGTAAACAAAAAGTGTCAGAAAGGGCTTTGTCTTCAAGTGGTTAGAAGAGTGGATGATGTGTGACATAAGCTTCCTAATGTTGTGCATAAAATGCCAGGACAGTTCAAACCCTAGACACCTCAAGCTATTTGCTGAGAAGCATGTTGAGCCCATTGAATATTTTTTTTTTGTCCCAAGTGATTGAATAATGACAAAAAAAAAAAAAAAAAATTCAAAAAGTTGTCACTAAATTATATATTGCTCAAACATGCCATGGTTATATGTGGAATTGCACCCCAAAATACATTCTGTTTCTTCTCCTGAGTACGGGGAAACCACATGTGTGAGACTTTTTGGGAGCCTAGCCGCGTACAGGACCCCGAAAACCAAGCACCGCCTTCAGGATTTCTATGGGTGTAAATTTTTGATTTCACTCCTCACTGCCTATCACAGTTTCGGAGGCCATGGAATGCCCAGATGGCACAAACCCCCCCCCCCCAAATGACCCCATTTTGGAAAGTAGACACCCAAAGCTATTTGCTGAGAGGTATGTTAAGTATTTTGCAGATCTCGCTTTTTGTCACAAAGTTTTGAAAATTGAAAAAAGAAAAAAAAAATGTCTTTCTTAATTTTAAAAAACAAATGAGAGCTGTAAAATACTCACCATGCCTCTCAGCAAATAGCTTAGGGTGTCTACTTTCCAAAATGGGGTCATTTGTGGGGGTTTTGGGCTATCTTGGCATGTTATGGCCTTCAAAACTGTGATAGGTAATGAGGAGTGAAATCAAAAATTTGTGCCCTTAGAAATCCTGAAGGCGGTGCTTGGTTTTCAGGGCCCCGTACGCGGCTAGGCTCTCAAAAAGTCCCACACATGTGGTATCCCCGTACTCAGGAGAAGCAGCAAAATTTATTTTGGGGTGCAATTCCACATATAACCATGGCATGTTTGAGCAATATATCATTTAGTGACAACTTTTTGTACATTTTTTTTTATTTTTGTCATTATTCAATCATTTGGGACAAAAAATAAAAAATATTCAATGGGCTCAACATGCCTCTCAGCAAATAGCTTGGGGTGTCTACTTTCCAAAATGGGGTCATTTGGGGGGGTTTGTGCCATCTTGGCATTTTATGGCCTTCAAAACTGTGATAGGTAGTGAGGAGTGAAATCAAAAATGTATGCCCTTAGAAACCTTGAAGGCGGTGCTTGGTTTTTGGGGTCCCGTACGCGGCTAGGCTCCCAAAAAGTCCCACACATGTGGTATCCCCGTACTCAGGAGAAGCAGCAGAATGTATTTTGGGGTGTAATTTCACATATGCCCATGGCATGTGTGAGCAATATATCATTTAGTGACAACTTTGTGCAAAAAAAAAAAGTTTGTCATATTCCCGCAACTTGTGGCAAAATATTAAATATTCCATGGACTGAACATGCCTCTCAGTAAATAGCTTGGGGTGTCTACTTTCCAAAATGGGGTCATTTGGGGGGGTTTTGTGCTATTTTGGCATTTTATGGCCTTCGAAACTGTGATAGGTAGTGAGGAGTGAAATCAAAAATTTGCGCCCTTAGAAATCCTGAAGGCAGTGCTTGGTTTCCGGGGTCCCGTACGTGGCTAGGCTCCCAAAAAGTCCCACACATGTGGTATCCCCGTACTCAGGAGAAGCAGCAGAATGTATTTTGGGGTGCAATTCCACATATAACCATGGCATGTGTGAGCAATATATCATTTAGTGACAACTTTTTGTAATTTTTTATTTTTTTTTGTCATTATTCAATCACTTGGGACAAAAAATGGGCTCAACATGCCTCTCAGCAATTTCCTTGGGGTGTCTACTTTCCAAAATGGGGTCATTTGGGGGGGGGGGTTTGTACTGCCCTGCCATTTTAGCACCTCAAGAAATGAGATAGGCAGTCATAAATTTAAAGCTGTGTAAATTCCAGAAAATGTACCCTAGTTTGTAAACGCTATAACTTTTGCGCAAACCAATAAATATACGCTTATTGACATTTTTTTTACTAAAGACATGTGGCTGAATACATTTTGGCCTAAATGTATGACTAAAATTGAGTTTATTCGATTTTTCTTATAACAAAAAGTAGAAAATATCATTTTTTTAAAAAAATTTCGGTCTTTTTCCGTTTATATCGCAAAAAAATTAAAATCGCAGAGGCAATCAAATACCATTAAAAGAAAGCTCTATTTGTGGGAAGAAAAGGACGCAAATTTCGTTTGGGTACAACATTGCATGTCCGCACAATTTACAGTTAAAGCAGCGCAGTGCAAAATTCTGAAATCACCTCTGGTCCTCTAGCTACCAAATGGTCCGGGGCTTAAGTGGTTAACAAAGTATTAAGCAAAGACTGTGAATACTTATGTACTGTCTTTTTTTATTTTTAATACATTTGCAAAGATTTCAAACAAACTTCTTTCACATTGTCATTATGGGGTATTGTTTGTAGAGTTTTGAGGAAAATAATGAATTTAATCCATTTTGGAATAAGGCTGTAACATAATAAAATTTGGAAAGAGTGAAGCGCTGTGAATAGTGTGAGGGGAAAAAAATATTTTTTGCTAGAACATTATTTGGCATGTCTATAGCTTCATAAAGGTTCAGTTTGCTAAGCAAACAGTCACTACTCCTTTAGTAGTTAACTACTAAAAAAACTACAAATAAAACATGATGATCGATTTAGAATATATTATTGCAATGGAGTTAATTTGTAAAGAGGGTAAAAGTGTTCACCTAGTGAATAGTCACTAAGCTATATTCCTTTAGCCAATTCTACTTATACTGTCCTAAACCATTACAGTGCAAATGTATACTTCATGAAGTGAATAAAACATACAAGGGCCAATCATTGATATCTGAACAAACTTTTCTCTAGTTCATAAAAAAAGGGCTCAAAAAATAATTCTTCACGATTATTGGTTACTAATCTTGTATCTTCTACCAAAGCAGAAATGTTTTATTTTTTTCTCTTGTAAAATCCTGCTAATCCCACTGGTTTGTCTGGCATAACACATCTGTTGCTGTGCATTTGTATGAATTAGGTCATAGCTACAAAAGGATCCACTGCATACAATGCACTCTGGTATCTGTCATGTTACAGACTTGCGGCCGTGCAGTGTTGTGATGATGGCATTGAAAACTGCTGGTCATAGATCGAGGGACATATTGCAATCCCAGAGTTAGTCAGGTACAAACAATCATCTCTTGACACCAGCACTGCATAATACTCAGTGGCTAAGCATTTTTGGATGATTTCAGGTGTTCCTCTTGCTTAAGAGATCACCTGTTTTTGTGTTAATTATGTGGCCAACACAGCTTTAAAAGTAAATGATTTTAACAGTCCCCTTTAAACTGTCAATATTAAACACCCAAAATAAATGTTGTATTTCACAATACACTTGAATAGAATCACTATGTATGGTATTTGTTCAAAAAGTTATTAACCCCTTCCCATCCGGCCACTGCATATATACAGCCAGGTGGGCGCTCCCTCCTTCTGAATGGACATTCAGGAACGTCCTTCAGAAGGAGGGGGATCGCGCACGCGTGTGCCCGCGCATGGGTGCCCGTGCAGCGGCGCGATCCCGATGCGCTTGTGTCTCCGAACGGCAGAAGGGCTCTGTGATTGGCCCCCCTGATCACATGACAGCTGTGCCCAATCACAGCTGTCATGTGATGTAAACAGAGAGCCAGTTGCTAGGCGATCGGCTTTTCTTTCCTCACACAGAAGATGTCTGTGAGGAGAGGAGAGCTGCAGCCGGCTGGTGATCAGTGAGTATGAGCTGTTTTTTACAGCTTTTTACACACTGATCACCAGCCTAGTGTCACCCCACACATGTAAACACACAAAGTCCCCACACACGGTGCCCACACACATGTCCCCACACAGTAAAAACACCTTCCCCCCACATATGTCCCAGTAAAATCACATGTCCCAATGATTATCTGCACACATATGTCCGTGATCACACAAACCAATTATTATACACTTAACAGGATTTTTTTTTACCAAAGACATGTAGCAGAATACATTTTGGCTTAAGTTTATGACAAAATTTGAATTTTATTGGACTTCTTTTAAAATAGAAAGAAGAAAAATAGGATTTTTTGTACTCACCGTAAAATCCTTTTCTCTGACATCCATGGACTGACACGGTGTCTCTTTACACTTTACACGTGGGTTATGTCCCTGCTTGGAGGAGAAGACCTAGGCAGAATGTGAAATGTTATACATACATTCTAAAAGCCAGAGCTGAACAGCCCCACCCAGGGGGCGGTCCCTCCGGACATAACCCTCCCACTACAGTCAGCAGACTTCAGTTCGTAACAAAGCAGTACAAACTTAAAAGGAAGGGTGGGTGCCGTGTCAGTCCATGGATGTCAGAGAAAAGGATTTTACGGTGAGTACAAAAAATCCTATTTTCTCTTACCATCCATGGACTGACACGGTGTCTCTTTACACTTTACACGTGGGATGTCCCAAAGCAGTGTCAAGAGGGATGGGAGCAGTATAAATGGAAAAACCAAAACTTCACTCCAATAAGGCAGAGCTCCTCAACGGAGGAGTCGCAACTTTAAACAGAGGCCTGCAGCACCATGCGGCCGAAGGAAGCATCCGAAGATGCAGCCACATTAACCTTATAAAAAACTTAAAAGGCATGAACAGACGACCAGGTCGCCACCTTGCACACTTGTGCAACCGACACTTGATGTCGGGAAACCCAGGAAGCACCAATTGCCCTGGTGGAATGCGCCGTAACCGGAAAGGGAGGCGCCCGCCCTTTGAGAGCATAGGCTTGAATGACGGTTTGTCTGATTCCCCTAAAAATGATGGCAGACGAAACCGCTTGGCCCTGTTATGGACCAGAGACAGTCACAAACAGTGAGTCGGACTTCCGAATAGAAGCAGTAGCAGACAGGTACACCCGTAAGGCTCGTACCACCTCCAATATGTGCAGCGCAAACTCTCTGGGATGCAATGGGTGAGGACACAAGGACGGGAGGGCAATGTCCTCATGTAGGTGAAAGGTCGACACCACCTTTGGCAAAAAAGGAAGGTCGCGGATGCAACACTGCCTTATCCTTATGGATGACCAAATATGGCGACTTGCAGGACAAAGCCGCCAACTCAGACACTCGTCAAACAGAAGTGATTGCCACTAAAAAGGCCACCTTCTGAGACAAGAGGGGAATATCCCGGATATTCCCAAAAGGAGGTTCCTGGAGGACCGAGAGCACCAAATTCAGATCCCACGGTGGGAGAGGAGGCTTGACAGGAGGGAGCACATGGCGAACCCCCAACACAAGGTGCTAACCAAGAAAAATGACCCGCTAGAGGTCGCTGAAAGAAGACGGCCAAGGCCGAAATCTGATCCTTTATGGTACTCAAAGCAAGCTTTTGAGTCACTCCACACTGCAGAGGACGCAGGATTCTGGGGACGGAATACGTCCGAGGACGCCAGTCCAGCGCTTCGCACATGGCGATATAAGCTTTCCAGGCACGGTGATAGATCTGCCTGGAGGAAGACTTCCGTGTCCTTAACATGGTCAAAATGACCGAGTCTATGAAACCTCGGTCCCTCAACACCTGGCTTTTAACAGCCCTGCCGTTAAAGCCAGAGACTGTAAGCCGGATGAAACATAGGACCTTGAGACTGAAGGTCCTCCGTCATCGGCAACCGCCAGGGAACGTCCGCGACGAGACGTGCCAGATCAGCGTACCAGTGATGCTGAGGCCAATCCGGAACAATTAGGATCGCCGGAGTTTATATCAGGCGATAAGGACCCTATGGGGCCACCAACGCATCCGAGGCATCGCCCAAGGATCCCTGGATCTGGCCACAACCTCGACCCTTGCGATTGAGTCGAGAGGCCATCAGGTCCACATCCGGTGTGCCCCACCGTCGGTAAAGGAGTTGAAATATGCAAGGACCACTCTTCTTGGTCCGGTGTCTGGCGATTGGCGACTCAGTCCGCCTGCCCATTGTCTATGCCCAGAATGTAAAATGGCCTACAGAGCCGGCACGTTTCTTCCGGCCCACTTCAGGATACGGACTACCTCGGAAGCCGCAGCTGAGCTCAGAGTTCCCCCTTGATGGTTTACATACGCCACCGCCGTGGCGGTGTCCGACTGGCTCCTGATGGAGCGACCCCGTATTCTCTCCGACCTGAGGAGAGACACAGTCCGATGGCCCGTATTTCCAGAACAGTGATTGGTAAACGGGCTCGTCCGGAGTCCAAGGCCTGAGCCGACAGGACTCCCCAGACTCCACCCCAGCCCGTCAGGCTGGTGTCCGTCGTGAGTACCGTCCATTGGATGGGAGGGGAACGACTTTCCGGACCGAAGAGCTGAGGATCTCAACCACCATGTCAGGGGCGCCCTGACCAGGTGAATCACCTGGATCTGAAGATCCAAGGACAACGGGGATTTGTCTCAGGTGGACAAGATCTCCTTCTGCAATGCCCTGGTGTGTGATTGGGCATACGGAACGGCCGCGAAGGAGGCCACCACGAGTCTCGGGACTCTCATGCAAAAAACGGATTGACAACCATTTTTGGGATGTCAGCACCCGCACCGCAGACTGAAGTGTCAGCAACTTCTCCAGAGGTAGGATACCTTTGCCTCCAAGTAGTCCAGAATCAGAACTAGAAACTCCAGACACTGAGTCGGGACCAGGACTGACTCCTGAATGTTCAGGAACCACCCGAGTGCCTGAGGGTCTAATTGACGATAGTCACCTTTCCTCTAAGTCTGATCCACTTTCTGCTCTTAGCAGAAGATCGTCCAGATAGCCCACGACAGCAATACCTCGCTGTAACAGAAGGCTAGAACCGGAGCAAGCACCTTGGTGAACACCCTTGGTGCCGAGGCTAGGCCGAAAGGAAGAGCCACAATCGATAGTGTACTTCGCTGATCGCAAAGCGCAGAAACTTCTGGTGACTTGCGCAGATCGGAACATGCAAGTAGGCGTCCTTGAAGTCCAAGGACGCCAGAAGAAAATCCCTTTGGTGGAGTGTAGCGATCACCGTGCAAATGGATTCCATGCGGAACTTCTGCACCTTCTCGAAGGCATTCAGGGCCTTGAGGTCCAGGATAGGTCGAACCACGTCCTATTTTTGGGACGACAAAAGATTCAAGTAGAATCCCTGAAAACTCTCCTGTGACGGAACCGGCACAATCACTCCAGACCTGATCAAATCCTGTACAGCCCCCAAGAGGGCTGCCCGACAGGTAGGAAGGAGAGGAAGATTTGAGGGAAAGAATCTGTCTGGGGGCCAGGATCGGAATACTATCCTGTAGCCTGAGGTGACCACCTCGCACACCCACCAGTCGGAGATTCGGGAGGACCACCGATTCGTGACCTGCGAAGTCGTCCCCCCACCCCAGAGTCGGGCGGAGGCAAGACTTCACGCGGAGGCGGGCTTGGGAGCCGCTTGTTCGGCTTACGCACCCAGGGGCACTTGTGCCCACCAGCCGCACTGCCGTCAGTCTGAGAGGGCCTCCCCGTGGACTGACTGACGAAAAACCCTGTTTTGCTGGAAAGGAAGGCCCCTGTTTGCGGCGGGCCTCCTCACCCTTGCTAGTCTAAGGAAGAAGAGTGCTTTTACCTCCCATGACATCCATGACGATGTCATCCAGAGCAGCACCGAAAGGTCTACCACCTTTAAATGGTAGATCCGTTTCCTAAGGCTAGGTCAGCAGACCAGCACTTCAACCAGATAAGATGACGCAATACCACCGCCGAGACAGAGGCCCTGGATATTAAAGGGGCCGCGTCCAACGTGGCGTCGCACACATAAACCAGGCCCTGAACCAGTTGGTGGGCCAAAGCAACTGTGTCTGGAGGAAGATTATGCTCCTGTACAGCTAGGAGCAACCTTTTTGCCCAACCTGTAAGTGTTTAAGACACAAGGGTCGCCGCTACCACAGGCCGTAGGGCGGATCCCAACAAGGCAAACATGGCTCTGCTCACCACTTCTGACCTCCTGTCAGTGGGGTCCTCAAATGCAGGAGTCCCCTCCATCGGGAGAGTGATGGCCTTGTTCATCCGGGCGACTGGAGGGTCGACCCTGGGGGAGAAGCCCACTTTTTTAAGTAGGGCATCTTCAAGGGGTATCTGATAGACAAACGCCGCGGGACCATAAAAAAATTCTTCTGCGGCTTTTCCCAGACCTTATCAATGAGCTGGCCAAAGAAAGTACATATGGAAAAACCTCTTTAGAAGGCCTGGCCTTAAAAGAACCAAAGGAGACTGTATCCGCCTAAGGTTCTGCATCCGCAGCATTTTAGCTTGAGAGTGTCCCTCACCGCAGTCATGAGTACACTAACAAGCGCCCTGTCATTTACTGACTCAGAACTGGAGTTTTCCTCATAAGGAATGTCCTGTTCAAAACCATCCAATACATTCAGAACTAGGGTCCTGAGCGGTAGTGGCTAGGCCCATATCTGAATCAGCGCACTGCCCTCATGAAGTAAAGTGGGGAGAGGGCGCTTTTTTGCTCCCTTGCGCTTGCACACAGCTCCCATCCTGGTCAGAAATGATTCCAGGACTGCCCACAACTGGTCCCTAGGGACCGCAGGTGCTGAAGCACTGCCTGTTGTCCACTGACATTTAGGGGAAGCTGGTGACAGAGACTCCATATTGCCCCCCTCTGAGACTCCTCAGATAAAAAGTCCACCCACAGGCTGTGCTGACTGAGGAGAGGGCGCCCAGGGGACTCACCAAACCGGACCAGGGACCGCTCAGTTCCGCTGTCTGTACCGCGCTGTGTCAGCGCTGGTGAGGAGATTGTGAGGAGATTTGCGCTGTTACAGCAGCGCTAGAGGCCAAAACTAGTGCTGAAGAGCGCGCGGGCTACAAGAAAATGGCAGCCGCACTTCACTGAGGCGATCCGCGGGAAGATGGCCGCCATGACTCAGCAAAAGTGAAAAAAACAGCACACACACAGCGCTCAGGCCCCAAAACACACAAAAAAAAGGCCCCAAGCATATCTGCAGACCAGCATTAGCCCCTCCAATAACAGTGTGACCCCCAGGCACCCCACACAGCACAGCGCCAGCAATGGTGACAGAGAGTGACAATGAAATACAGGGGGAGACAGGGAAAATCCCCCACAGAGAAACACACAGCCTTTTGTACTCATCTGCAGGCAGGAGAGACTACTTACCCGTCCCCTGAGGGACCCACTGGTGTGTTTCTGACAGGACTATCACAGTGCAGTACTGAGTAGCTGTCGGCCCGGTCCACCGCGAAAGATACAGTCAGTCAGGAACTGTTCAGTCTTGAGAGGACCGTGGGAGCATGAAAGCAAACCCGGCCACCCCTGGAGTCATGGGGCCTGTCGTGAACTGAGTCTCACGCACACAAGGCGAGGATCAGCACGCTCGATGGTCGGACAGGGAAGACTACGAGGATATCTTGTACCCAACCTGTTGCCCAGCCGACAGTTGATAGAAAATTCTCAAGAATAAAATAAAAAAAGAATTCCAGAAAAGGAATAAAAATAGGTCAGGAGACTGGCTCCTGAGAGAGCCACGTCTTCTCCTTCTGCTAGGCACAAAAAAACTGAAGTCTGAAGTCTGCTGACTGTAGTGGGAGGGTTATGTCCGGAGGGACCGCCCCCTGGGTGGGGCTGTTCAGCTCTGGCTTTTAGAATGTATGTATAACATTTCACATTCTGCCTAGGTCTTCTCCTGCAAGCAGGGACATAACCCACGTGTAAAGTGTAAAGAGACACCGTGTCAGTCCATGGATGGTAAGAGAAATAATGTTTTTTTTTCAAAATTTCCGCTATTTTATCGCTTATATGGCAAAAAATAAAAAACGGAGTGGTGAATAAATACCACCAAAAGAAAGCTCTATTAGTGTGAACAAAATGATAAAAATTCCATTTGGGTACAGCATTGCATGACCGCGCAATTGTCATTGAAAGTGCAAAAGCGCTGAAAGTTGAAAATTGGTCTGGGAAGGAAGGGGGCGAAAGTGCCCAGTATTGATGTGGTTAAAGACACTAAGGGGTCTATTTAAAAAAAAATATATTTTTTTGCAAATGTCTCAACATTAATGCAAACATAACAAATAATACCCATATTTATAATATGTGTAATAGTTTCCTTTTGCTGGGTGAATGTAACATTCCCTAACATTTGGTTCTAACAGAAGAAATAGCTATAACTCTCCTCCTGATTGGCTGAGCCACAGCAGCTACGCCATTGGCTCCTGCTGCTGTTAATCAAAGTCAGTTAGCCAATCAGGAGAGAGGGGGCGTAGCAGAACAAGGGCTCTGTGTCTAAATGGACCCAGGGAGCTGTGACTTGGCTGGGGTGCTCCAATAGCAAGCTGCTTGCTGTGGGGGCATTTGACAGGAGGAAGGGGCAAGGAGAGCTGAAGAGGGACCTGAGAAGAGGAGGATCCAGGCTGCTTTGTGCAAAACCACTTTACAGAGCAGGTAAGTATAACATGTTTTTTTTTATAGAAAAAAAAGAGACTTCACAAAAACTTTAACTTTCACTAACAGAGAAAATAGGGGCTATGAACATAGAAATACCGTCCCCCTAAAAAAAAACTCCTACCAAGCTATTTGGGTCTGGTATGGAATTTAAGGGGGATCGCATGAAAAAAAACTATGAAAAGTTGGTGAAGTCAGATATTTCAAGTGACCACACCCAGGATCTTTGTTTATTGAGGCACCTGATGTCTGGCAGACCATGTGAGGGCCTCCCTCTGACATGCTTTAGATCACTTTCACACTGAGGCGCATTTCAGGCGCTTTCACGCTAAAAAAAGCGCCTGAAAAGCATACGAAAACGTATTTCCATTAAAATCAATGAATGCTTTCACACTGGGGCAGTGCGCTGAAAAAAAGCCCCTCTCCATTGAAATGAATTGAAAGCGCTTCAAAAGAGCCTGAAAATCGCTTCAAAGGCACTCAGTGTTTTACTGGCAGTTTTTCAAGCGCCTTAGTGTGAAAGAGGCCTAGCTTTTTTCATAGAACATTTTAAAAGGACGGTTCAGAATTGGGGGATACAAGTACAGTTTTCTTTTTAGTCATAGGATATTCAGCTGCCTTTGCTGCGTCATTCTGAAAAAAGTGTGAAGTGCTATTTTTGTTTTAGACCTAGGGGTTATTTTATTAAAAATTTATAAAAAAAACTTCTTTCAACAACTATTTAAAAAAGGTGGGAGTATTTCTCAAAGTTCATGTCAAAATGAAGGTGCGCAGTGGTGGCAGGATAGGGTGAACAGATCTGACACTTGACTGGAATGGGTCAAGTAGGGTCAAGTAGGGTACATTGGACAGAGGCAAGACTGGGTGAGGAATTTGTACACCTAACATAGATGCTGAGATGGTTAAGGGGGGGGATGTAATGCGGAGGTCAATAAATATATATTATACAGTACTCATATTCATATTTGTACATAATTTTGCAGAGTATACGTAACATTCCAATTAATCTTCGCAACAGAACACCTTCCATTCTAATTAGGGATGAGCTTCGTGTTCGAGTCGAACATACGTTCGACTCGAACATCGGCTGTTCGATCGTTCGCCGAAGATCGAACGATTTGGGCCGTTCGCGCCAAATTCGAGTGACGCGAACGGCCCACAATGCACTACGCCATCGCAGTGTCATCCAGGCGCTGTGATTGGCCAAGCATGCACTGTGACCCCGCATGCTTGGCCAATCACAGCGCCGGCACCGAGGAGAGCAATGATTGGCCACAGGCAGGATGCCTGTGGCCAATTATTGCTGAGGGGGTTTAGTACACGCCCCACACTATAAAAGGCCGCCAGCGCGGCGGCCTTGTGTAGTGTGTTCCGGAGCAGGGAAAGAGAAGCATAGGCAGGGACAGTGTCATTATTTTTCCTTTACTATTCCTGGATTCCTTGTGTTTAGGGACAAATAAGGATAGGTAGGGAGAGTGTCAGTGACAGTGTGCTATTCTGTGCTAATCCTTGTTTGTAGGGACAGAGAGGTACAGTGAGGGAAAGTGTCAGTGTGCTATTCTGTTCTAAAACTATTTTGCTGAACCATATTTTCAATCCTTGAGTTTAGGGACAGAGAGGTACAGTGAGGGAAAGTGTCAGTGTGCTATTCTGTTCTAAAACTATTTTGCTGAACCATATTTTCAATCCTTGAGTTGAGGGACAGAGTAGGACAGTGAGTGAAACTGACAGTGTGCTATTCTGTTCTAAACCAATTTTGCTGTTCCATATTTTCAATCCTTGAGTTGAGGGACAGAGAGGTACAGTGAGTGAAACTGACAGTGTGCTATTCTGTTCTAAACCAATTTTGCTGTTCCATATTTTCAATCCTTGAGTTGAGGGACAGAGAGGTACAGTGAGTGAAACTGACAGTGTGCTATTCTGTTCTAAACCAATTTTGCTGTTCCATATTTTCAATCCTTGAGTTGAGGGACAGAGAGGTACAGTGAGTGAAACTGACAGTGTGCTATTCTGTTCTAAACCAATTTTGCTGTTCCATATTTTCAATCCTTGAGTTGAGGGACAGAGAGGTACAGTGAGTGAAACTGACAGTGTGCTATTCTGTTCTAAACCAATTTTGCTGTTCCATATTTTCAATCCTTGAGTTGAGGGACAGAGAAGGACACTCGTAGAAATTATCAGTGTGCTATTCTGTGCTAAATCTTGTTTGTAGGGAGGGACAGAGTAGGACAGTGAGGGAAAGTGTCAGTGTGCTATTCTGTTCTAAAACTATTTTGCTGTTCCATATTTTCAATCCTTGAGTTGAGGGACAGAGAGGTACAGTGAGTGAAACTGACAGTGTGCTATTCTGTTCTAAACCAATTTTGCTGTTCCATATTTTCAATCCTTGAGTTGAGGGACAAAGAGGTACAGTGAGTGAAACTGACAGTGTGCTATTCTGTTCTAAACCAATTTTGCTGTTCCATATTTTCAATCCTTGAGTTGAGGGACAGAGAGGTACAGTGAGTGAAACTGACAGTGTGCTATTCTGTTCTAAACCAATTTTGCTGTTCCATATTTTCAATCCTTGAGTTGAGGGACAGAGAGGTACAGTGAGTGAAACTGACAGTGTGCTATTCTGTTCTAAACCAATTTTGCTGTTCCATATTTTCAATCCTTGAGTTGAGGGACAGAGAAGGACACTCGTAGAAATTATCAGTGTGCTATTCTGTGCTAAATCTTGTTTGTAGGGAGGGACAGAGTAGGACAGTGAGGGAAAGTGTCAGTGTGCTATTCTGTTCTAAAACTATTTTGCTGTTCCATATTTTCAATCCTTGAGTTGAGGGACAGAGAGGTACAGTGAGTGAAACTGACAGTGTGCTATTCTGTTCTAAACCAATTTTGCTGTTCCATATTTTCAATCCTTGAGTTGAGGGACAGAGAGGTACAGTGAGTGAAACTGACAGTGTGCTATTCTGTTCTAAACCAATTTTGCTGTTCCATATTTTCAATCCTTGAGTTGAGGGACAGAGAGGTACAGTGAGTGAAACTGACAGTGTGCTATTCTGTTCTAAACCAATTTTGCTGTTCCATATTTTCAATCCTTGAGTTGAGGGACAGAGAGGTACAGTGAGTGAAACTGACAGTGTGCTATTCTGTTCTAAACCAATTTTGCTGTTCCATATTTTCAATCCTTGAGTTGAGGGACAGAGAGGTACAGTGAGTGAAACTGACAGTGTGCTATTCTGTTCTAAACCAATTTTGCTGTTCCATATTTTCAATCCTTGAGTTGAGGGACAGAGAAGGACACTCATAGAAATTATCAGTGTGCTATTCTGTGCTAAATCTTGTTTGTAGGGAGGGACAGAGTAGGACAGTGAGGGAAAGTGTCAGTGTGCTATTCTGTTCTAAAACTTTTTTGCTGAACCATATTTTCAATCCTTGAGTTGAGGGACAGAGAAGGATAGGCAGGGGACAGTGTCAGTGTCATTGTTGCTAAGCCTCCTGCACAATATACACCTGAAGGTAGCCCTTATTGCTGTTTTTCCCATCTCCCTGCAGGCCATCCATTAAAATGTCTGGAAGGCAACCAAGGAGAGGCAGACAGTCAGGAGGCAAAAAAAGAGGGCAAGCAGGCTCTGTGTCTGGGGGCAACAGTGCTGGTCGTGTACGCAGTGCATTGTCATCAGCACATGGCCATGGGACACGCTTGTCCTTGTTTTCGGCAGCTGGACATGTTGAGCCACATCATGCCGAAGACTTGGTAGAGTGGATGACCAAGCCCACCTCATCCTCCTCATCCTCCTCATCCTCTCTCACCCAGGCTCAGGGTACTGGCAAAGCAGCTGCCAAAGCATCCTCTTCTCTGGTATCATTATCTTCATTAGTCAATCCTTCCCTAGACCCACCATGCCCTCCTCCTGAGGAGTCCCCTGAACTGTTTGAGCACAGTGTTGGGTACATGCTCCAGGAGGATGCCCAGCGTTTGGAAGGATCTGATGATGATACCCAGCTAGAGGAAGGCAGCAGCGTGAGAGCAGAGAGAGGGGATGCTCAAGAAGGACACCAATCTGGCAGTCATGCTCCAGCAGCTGCAGCATACTGCCAGATTGGCTCCAGTGATGAGGAGGGAGGGGATGATGAGGTCACTGACTCCACGTGGGTGCCTAATAGGAGAGAGGAGGAGGAGGAGGAGGAGGATGAGGAGGAGGCACATCTCCAACGAGGCAGGATGCCCTTGAGTGGCCAGCGTATGGGCAGCACACCGACAGAATCACACCGCAGAGCTCCGCCTGTGCAGGGCGCTGCCTCTGCCCGTCATTCAAAAAGTTCTTTGGTGTGGGCCTTTTTTGAGGCGAGTGCATCAGATCGCACAGCTGCTGTTTGCAACATATGTCTCAAGCGTATATCGCGTGGCCAAAACATCAGCCGCTTGGGCACCACATGCTTGATCAGACATATGTTGACCTGCCATGCAGCTCGTTGGCAAGCCTACCTTAAAGACCCACACCAAAGAACAAAGCTGACCTCTTCTTTCACCGCATCAGCTGGGATCTCCAACCCCAGTATACCTTCAGTCCTCTCTGAAACCTGCTCTGAGAGGAATGAAGGTGTAGAATTAGGTGTGTCACAGCCAAGTACTTGCGGGCACTCTGCTAGCAGTACACCGACGTCCGATTCTAGCAGGCAAATTTCCCTGCCCCAGCTGCTGGACCGTCGAAAGAAGTTCACTCCCAGCCATCCACATGCCCAGCGGTTGAATGCTAGCTTGGCTAAATTGCTAGCGCTTCAACTGCTGCCTTTTCAGTTGGTAGACTCGGCCCCCTTCCGTGAGTTTGTGCAATGTGCGGTTCCTCAGTGGCAGGTTCCCAAACGCCACTTTTTCGCACGGAAGGCTATTCCGGCTCTCTACAGGCATGTGGAAGGCAATGTCTTGGCCTCGCTGGACAGGGCGGTCAGCAGTAAGGTGCATGTTACCGCTGACTCATGGTCCAGCAGGCATGGACAGGGACGTTACCTTTCTTTCACGGCCCATTGGGTCACTCTTTTGGCAGCTGGGAAGGATGCAGGACAAGGTGCAGTAGTGTTGGAGGTTGTTCCACCGCCACGCCTCCAAAATGCTACTACTGGTTGTGACACACCTCTCTCCTCCACCCCCTCCTCTTCTTCTTCCTCCATGGCCTCTTCCTGTGGTTTGTCCTCGGAACCAGCGGTGCTCCGTAGGCGTTCAAGGGGCTACGCAAGTACGCAGGCAAAAAGATGCCATGCCGTGCTTGCGCTGGTGTGTTTGGGGGACAGGAGCCACACTGGGGCAGAGGTCCTGTCTGCTCTGCAGGGGCAGGCCGAGAGGTGGTTGACGCCACGCCAGCTTAAGCCAGGAATGGTGGTTTGCGACAATGGCACCAACCTCCTCTCCGCCCTCCGACAGGGACAACTGACCCATGTGCCCTGTATGGCTCACGTCCTTAACCTGGTGGTGCAGCAGTTCTTGGGCAGGTACCCGGGCTTACAGAATGTTCTGAGGCAGGCCAGGAAAGTCTGTGTGCATTTCCGCAGATCTTATAATGCCAGTGCTCGCCTGGCTGAGCTTCAAAAGGAGTTGAACCTGCCCAAGAACCGCCTTATATGTGACATGCCCACCAGGTGGAACTCAACGTTGGCCATGCTGCAGCGGCTGCACACGCAGCAGAGGGCCATCAATGAGTACCTGTGCGACTACGGCACCAGGACAGGGTCAGGGGAGCTCGGGTTTTTTTCACCACGCCAGTGGGGCATGATCAGGGATGCATGCACTGTCCTGGCACCATTTGAGGAGGCCACGAGGATGGTGAGCAGTGACAGTGCATGCATCAGTGACACTGTACCTCTTGTCCACCTGTTGGAGCACACGCTGCGTGGAATAATGGACAGGGCACTTGAGGCAGAACAGAGGCAGGAAGAGGAGGACTTCCTTGCCTCTCAAGGCCCCCTTTACCCAGACAGTGTTCCTTCTGTCCCACCCATCGCACAGGAAGAGGAGGAGGAGGAGGAGGAGGGGGAGGATTGTGTCAGCATGGAGGTGGAGGCTGGCACTCAGCATCATCAGCAGCAGTCTTTTAGGGATGATTTACAGTCCCAAGAAACCAGTGGACTTGTACGTGGCTGGGAGGAGGTGGCTGCGGATCATGTCGTCCTTAGTGACCCAGAGGACTCCGGACTGAATGCCTCAGCTAAACTACGCTGCATGGCCTCCCTGATCCTGCAAAGTCTGCGGAAGGATCCTCGTATTCTTCGGATCAAGGAGAGGGACCATTACTGGCTGGCCACTCTCCTTGATCCACGGTACAAGGGTAAGGTTGCGGACCTTATCGTACCGTCGCAGAGGGAGCAGAGGATGAGACAACTCCGGGAGGCCTTGTAGAAAGGTCTGTGCAACGCGTTCCCAGAGACTGTGAGGTTACAAACTCCTGGTCCTGGACAACGAGTTGCTGAGGCTTCGGGCAGTCAAAGAAGGAGCGGTGGGGAAGGTGGCCGTCTGACCGATGCATTCAGACAATTCTTTAGTCCGCAGCCCCAAAGTATGATCGGTTCCAGCAACCATCGCCAGCATCTGATATACATGGTCCAGGAATACCTAGGGGCAAGGTCAGACTTGGACACCTTCCCCACCGAAAATCCTCTGGCTTACTGGGTCTTGAGGATGGATCACTGGCCAGAGCTTGCACAGTATGCAATTGAGCTACTGGCCTGTCCTGCATCCAGCGTTCTTTCAGAACGCACATTCAGTGCTGCTGGAGGATTTGTCACGGATCACAGGGTGCGCCTGTCCACCGACTCGGTTGATCGACTGACTTTCATCAAGATGAACCAGTCTTGGATCACCACCAGCTACCACACACCAGATGCTGATATAACAGACTAATTGATTTTAAAATGTCACATCCCTTCAAGACTGATGCTGATGCTGAGTGCCTGTGCTGTTATGTTGACTGGCTATCCTCCTCCTCCTCCTCAATGATACGATTAACGATGATAGCTTGGAAGATCATTTTGGTTTATGGGTGACGCCACCAGTGGCTAAGGCCCAATTTTTCAGCCCCTGTTTAACAGGGGCGTGTAATTAAAATTTTTGATGCAATACTTTGCAACAGGCCTCATTGCTGTGCTCCAAGTACAGTATCTGTGAGGGGTTGCAGTGTTGTGCCACCAGTGCCTAAGGCCCAATTTTTCAGCCCCTGTTCAACTGGGGCATGCAATTATAATTATTGATCTAATAATTCACAGCAGGGACCATTGCTGCGCCCACCAAGAGTAACTGTCAGGCCTTACAGTGTTGTGGCACCAGCACCACCATCACCACCACCACCACCACCAAAGGCCCAATTTTTCAGCCCCTGTTCAACAGGGGCATGCAATTATAATTATTGATCTAATAATTCACAGCAGGGACCATTGCTGCGCCCACCAAGAGTAACTGTCAGGCCTTACAGTGTTGTGGCACCAGCACCACCATCACCACCACCACCACCACCAAAGGCCCAATTTTTCAGCCCCTGTTCAACAGGGTCATGCAATTATAATTATTGATCTAATAATTCACAGCAGGGACCATTGCTGCGCCCACCAAGAGTAACTGTCAGGCCTTACAGTGTTGTGGCACCAGCACCACCATCACCACCACCACCACCACCAAAGGCCCAATTTTTCAGCCCCTGTTCAACAGGGGCATGCAATTATAATTATTGATCTAATAATTCACAGCAGGGACCATTGCTGCGCCCACCAAGAGTAACTGTCAGGCCTTACAGTGTTGTGGCACCAGCACCACCATCAAAGGCCCAATTTTTACTACCACTGATCAACAATTATATGTTATTACAATTCCTGATATTATACTTGACAGCAGGGCGTTCCAGCACCCACCAAGAATAACTGTGAGTGCTTTCAGTGTTGTGCCAACACCAACACCTAAGGGGCCAATTTCTGCAGAGTATAAACGGAAGGTCCCTACTTTCAAACATCCAACTTACAAGCTACTACTACTTGCAAACGGAAGAAGACAACAGGAAGTGAGAGGAAATCTACCCCTTGGAAGGAAAATTCTCTCCTTTAAGAATTAATATGGGAGAAAGGTGTCTCCTCTCTACTGATGCTTTATCACCAATCCTTGTTTCAATAAAAACACCACATTTCAAAAACAGTTGTCATTGGGACGCAAAGTGAGGTGAAATGTTCTGAACAGGGGCACAGACAGCAAAAAAAATGTGACAGGGGTGATAACCGTTCCCTATGTTTTACAAAAAGCTAAAAAAAAGGAATTTGCCATGGAGCTCCACTTAAACAATGCAGCTGTTCAAAATTATAAACAGATTCTACATGAGAACAAACCTACAGTCCCTGTCTTGTATGCACCGCCTGTATACGGCTGTTTAGAGTATATAGGTCCTTTTTTATTTTGTGTGCGGGGTTCCCCTTAATATCCATACAAGACCCAAAGGGGCTGGTAATGGGCTGGGGTAGGGGGGGGGGGTTGATGGGGTAGCTATGCCATTTTTCCTAAAGATTTTCATCCATATTACCGGGACCAGACATTGCATTAAAGCCGCAAGCAGTTTTAAATGACTTTTTTCCCTTTAGAAATGTTATTTTGTGCAGGGACAGTTCTAAACACGGGAAACACGTGGCACTTCACAGGCATACTTTAGACACCCCCCAGGTACAATATTTAAAGGAATATAATAGTCGTTATAATTAGCACTTTAGAATCCGAACGTTCGCATCCATTGTATTTAATAGGGTTCTAATGTTCGTGCGAACTTTCGGTCCGTTCGCGGGTTCTGGTGCGAACCGAACCCGGGGGTGTTCGGCTCATCACTAATTCTAATATTCACACTTTACACACTGATACAGAAAGCTTCTGTACTTGTCCAGAATAGGTGCTGTACAACACTTCATCACTGAAAATGCAGGTATTAAGACCAGAAATCTTCCACTGCACTTAGCAGGATGCATCATTACTGCTTTATGCTGTGAAGTGGCTGTATTAGAAACAAACATTTTATAAAAAAATAAATAAAGAGCTTTCTGGAAAAAGCAGAAAGCCAATCATATGAACTTCTTTTACACTAATCCTTCTTGTAACACCATACCTAACTTTAATACTCACACCAACCCTTTTGAGAACTCCAAAACGAAAACTAATAGTTGCCGATCATTTTGCCAAAAAAAACACCCGGTGATACTCGGGTAGACCACACTCCCCTACCACTCTGAATCTCCAACATGGCACTTAGTAAATTCCTGGTGCAGCCAGATAATGGGGAGCATTTGGAGCTCCCATATGATGCATTGTTCAAGCTAATCCTGTATAACAACATCTGAAATAAAGCTAACATAGGGTCAGGACTGCCAGTACTGGCAGAGGAACAAAGTGGCCAGGGAGACATGAATTCTTGCGTGCATAGTCACCTTTAAGCAAAGACCAACCCTCACTGAATGACAGCACCAGGATCCTGGAGTCAGAGTGTATAGCTTCATGGGTATTATATTATCATTTTTGTTTTGTGCAAGCACAGGTACTCTTACATAGACATCTACGAAAGCTACAAGTAGTGCATTTTTTGAATTTTTTTGTCTTACGTTTAATTTTTTTTACCTCTTATGTCGCGTACACACGACCGTTTTTCCTGTCATAGAAAAAAACAATGTTTTTCTCGACGTGATTCGTCGTGATTCCTCTCAAGCCTGCCCTGCGTACACACGTTCAGGAAAAAAAAACGCTTGAGCAAAGCGAGGTGACGTACAACACGTACGACAACACGTATGATGGCACTATAAAGGGGAAGTTCCATTCGAATGGCACCACCCTTTGGGCTGCTTTTGCTGATCTCGTATTGGTAAAGTTTGGTGAGAGACGATTCGCGCTTTTCAGCCTTGTGCTTTTCAGTCCGTTACAGCGTGACAAATGTGCTTATCTCCATTACAAACGCTAGTTTTACCAGAACGAGCGCTCCCGTCTCAAACTTGATTAGCATGCGCGTTTTTTTTCCCTCGGAAAAGCATACACACGGCGGTTTTCGTGACGAGAAAAAGAACTACGGGAAAAACTACGAGAAAAAATAGAGCAGGTTCTAATTTTTTTGCGGGCAGTTTTCTCGTAGAGAAAACTGCTATGGAGCATACACACGACCGGTTTTCACGACCAATCTAAAAAATGGCAGTTTTCTCGTCATGAAAAACAGTTGTGTGTACGCAGCATTAGGATTTACCTATAAACATCTTTTTTGTGTTTACATTTTTTATTTGAAGCTTTATCAGACTGGAATCTGGCCTTGAAATCAACATTCTGGAGGAAGAGATTATCCAACGGGAGTTTGGCATTAATATTCAGCAAATAACACCTAGCAATTGAAAATTTGGAATGCCTCCTAATGCACCTCAGCGAGTACAGCTCTGATAGATTCCCTCATTTATAATCAAGCAGTAACCTCTGTGTACTTTCAATATGCCTAAGCTGCAGTGACGTTGTTTTTTTATTTTTTTATTTTACTTGCTTGGACTCAGCAAAACAAACATATCGCTAATGCTTTTTGTATTAGTTGCATACAAGGATTGAAAAAAAAAAGCAATAAGCCATTCCAAAATGCAATTTCTGGCTCCTTTTGAACAACTGATGTTATCATGGCAAGACTGCACAGGGAGAGAAAAGCAGGAAAATTTTCTGTTTAAAACTGTACGTTATATCTTGCCCACCCATCATTTAATCCCTACAAATAGTGGAGGACATCTGTATTATTAAAAGGGAAATCTAGCTAGGTTAAGCAGAAATGCAATCAAAAGAAAAGGCCAGCTCAGTACCTTCGAGGGATGGCCACAGATCACTTTATTAATCCCATCCTAATGTGACTCACTTAGCTTTTAATTTGGAATACATTTTATCCATGCTGACCTGCTCCTGTTCCCCCATACGTAATGTGTTTTATCGAGTTATGTCTCAACTCATCATCCTAAACAGATTATCATTCTACAGTGACTGCTTTTCTGCTATGACATCACTTCTGTAAATTCTTTATAAGTGGCTGCAATAACAACAGAGAACTCTGTCTAACCATTTTTTACACAATCTCCTATAAGTTTACCAACATCTACAGTGCCTTGAAAAAGTATTCATACCCCTTAAATTTTTTCAAATTTTGTCATGTTACAACCAAAATGTAAATGTATTTTATTGGGATTTTATTTGATAGACCAACACAAAGTGGCACATAATTGTGAAGTGCAAGGAAAATTATAAATGGTTTTAATTTTTTTTTACAAAGAAATATCTGAAAAGTGTGACATTTGTATTCAGCCCCCTTTACTCTGATACCCCTAACTAAAATCAAGTGGAACCAATTGCCTTCAGAAGTCACCTAATTAGTAAATAGAGTCTACCTGTGTGAAATTTAATCTCAGTATAAATACAGCTGTTCTGTGAAACCCTCAGATGTTTGTTAGAGAACCATAGTAATCAAACAGCATCATGAAGGCCAAGGAACACCCCAGACAGGTCAGGGATAAAGTTGTGGAGAAGTTTAATGCAGGGTTAAATTATAAAAAAAATATTGCAAGCTTTTAAGATCTTACGGAGCACTGTTTAATCCATCATCTGAAAATGGAAAGAGTGTGGCACAACTGAAAACCTACCAAGACATGGCCGTCCACCTAAACTGACAGGCTGGGCAAGGAGAGCATTATTCAGAGAAGCAGCCAAGAGGCCCATGGTAACGCTGGGGAAGCTGCAGAGATTCACAGCTCAGGTGGGAGAATCTGTCCGCAGGACAACTTTTAGTCGTGCACTACACAAATCTGCCCTTTATAGAAGAGTGGCAAGAAGAAAGCCATTGTTGAAAGAAAGCCATAAGAAGTCCCGTTTGCAGTTTGCGAGAAGCCATGTGGGGGACACAGCAAACATGTGGAAGAAGGTGCTCTGGTCAGATAGAGAACAAAAGAATTGCCGCTCCAGGCAGGTCCAATTGTCAATTATCTTCCACTCACTTTAGCTATGATTAAACACTAAGTATAGTGTGAAACGTGTCAGCTGTCCTGGTTGCTGTGGCTTGTAGTGCTTGTTCCCGTTTTTACCAATAAAGGCTACGTTTTTGGAGTGCGGCTGTCCAGACAATTTCTTCTCCTACCTGCTCTGGTCAGATAAGACCAAAATTGGCAACTTTTGGGTGTAAAAGCAAAATGCTATGTGTGGCAGAAAACTAACACTGCACATCACCCTGAACACACCATCCCCACCGTGAAATATGCTGGTGGCAGCATCATTTTGTGGGGATGCTTTTCTTCAGCAGGGACAGGGAAGATGGTCAGAGTGGGTGGGAAGATGGATGGAGCCAAATACAGATGGAAGATGGATGGAAGAAAACCTGTTAGAGTCTACAAAAGACTTGAGACTGGGATGGAGGTTCACCTTCCAGCAGGACAACGACCCTAAACGTACAGCCAGAGCTACAATAGAATGGTTTAGATCAGGGATATGCAATTAGCGGACCTCCAGCTGTTGCAAAACTACAAGTCCCATCATGCCTCTGCCTCTGGGTGTCATGCTTGCTGCTGTCAGAGTCTCGCTATGCCTCATGGGACTTGTAGTTTGGCAACAGCTGGAGGCCTGCTAATTGCATATCCCTGGTTTAGATCAAAGCATGTCCATGCGTTAGAATAGCCCAGTCAAAGTCCAGACCTAAATCCAATTGAGTATCTGTGGCAAGACTTGAAAATTGCTGTTTATAGACATTCTCCCTCCAATCTGACAGAGCATGAGCCATTTTGCAAAAAATAATGGGCAAAATGTTCACTCTCTAGATGTGCAAAGCTGATAGCGACATACACAAAATGATATACAGCTGTAATTGCAGCGAAAGGGGGTTCTACAAAGTATTGACTCAGGGGGGCTGAATACAAATGCACACCACACTTTTCAGATATTGATTTGTAAAAAAAATTGAAAACCATTTATCATTTTCCTTCCACTTCACAATTATGTGCCACCTTGTGTTGGTCTATCGCATAAAATCCCAATAAAATACATTTACGTTTTTGGTTGTAACTAGAGTTGAGCGGGTAGCTGGATATTCGGGTCCGGCGGGTTCGGCCGAACTCCGGAAAAAAGTTCGGATTCGGGACCGAACTTTAACCCGAACCCGGACCCGGACCCCATTGAAGTCAATGGGGACCCGGACTTCTGACGACTAAAAAGGCTCTAAAAAAGTAATGGAAAGGGCTAGAGGGCTGCAAATGGCAGCAAAATGTTGTTAAGAACATGGCAAGTGCTCTGCAAACAAATGTGGATAGGAAATAACTTAAAAGAACATAAAAAAAATTAAAAAATTAAAAAATATGCTGGAGGCCCCCTTTTCAGCAGAAGAGGTACAGGAAGTCATTAAGAACCTCAGAAACTCAACGGCACGATGCCACACATATGGTGGGAATGCCCCAGAATACGCCCTTTCTGGAATAAATTATTTAATTTAATGGATAAGCTAGTGGGAAAATAAAATACTTTGAAATAAAAATGTAGCGGGGTGCTAAATTTAAGGAAAGTGTTTGAGTGGTAAATAGGCTCAAATACCCTAATTCTGTAGGATTCATGGACCATTTTGTCCTCGGGGGACAGTATTGGTGTGCAGTTCCCTGCGGCCTACAGGTGGCGCCTTTTGTGTCCCCTCTTGGCAGTAGTACAGCGGGGCGGGGAACCTGCTGTGCATGCCGGGAGAGCATATAAAAGGGGCAGACCTTTGGCCTGGGGGCTGATGTCCAGTGGGGTCCGCGCCCAGGTGCCTTCGGCCTGGGTGCATGTGTTCCTGTTCCATCTCGGGCACCTTTAGCCCGGGGTGAGGTACTATCCTGGAGTTCTTGCTGCCCTGGGTATGGAGGCCTAGGGGCGGGAGTAAAGCCTGGAGTCCAGAGCCGCCTCGTGTAGGGGACCCTGTTCCAGGGAAGGGAGGATCATTCTGATGGACCGATGCGGGAGTCACGGTGAAGGAATGGTCTGTTGACTCCCTGGAGAGATGTCTTCCCCTTGATATGGGCTAGGTTCGTAGAAGGAGAAGCTCAAGGTCACCTTGACTGTATCAGAGGCCTTATTCAACCGGCCCGTGGCAGGGGCCTTATACACCCTGGTCTGTGGCTGAGACCAAAGTTCTCCAGGCCCGTGGCAGGGGCCTTGTACACCCGGTCTGTGGCAGAGACCAACCTCAATGTCTGTGGCAGAGACCGTGCGCCAAAAACTGTTTGAGAAACCTAAGCAGTGAAGTGAATGTGCTACGTTTGTGCCTGGACCTCCTCCACACCTTAAGCTGTCCTGTTTCTTTGCTCTAACCTTTTCTATCTGAGTACAGTTTATTTTGCCATGAGAGAATAAGAGTTGGAGTTTCAGCTGGTGTGGACATTGACTTTACTGGCAATTAAAGGACTTGCCTCTACCTACAGTAGAGGTGAGAATCATCCTCTGGAGGAGTTTTGACTCCGGCTGTGGACACGGCCCGTCAAGTACACCGCTCAACCTCTTTATGTAGGAGGATACGGGCTGGTAGTGCGGTGTGCCTTTCTCCCTCCTGCGAAGAGCCAACAACATAAAGGCAGGTAAGGGGGAAAGGATCTGTGCGCTACAAAAAAATAAAATAAAAATTTTAATCTTGGCCTAGCAGGACGAGGTCCATATGGAGTAGGAGGTTGAGGTGGCGGTGGATGTGGCTGTGTAGGTGGAAGCGGCGGTGGAGGAGGACGAGGTAGCCAACACTGGTTCAAAAATACAACAATGGCTGGGTAAGGCCGGTGATGTGTCGAATTCTGTCCCCTGTCGAATAGTGTCCGCCCTGTACTGCGCTTGCTGAGTATGTAGGACAAGGGGATTTCAAAAATCTCCCAAGACTAACGGCGCCTGCGTGTTGAGTTCAGGTGAAGGCCACACCATCCGTGGTTCAAGCCGAGCCAAGCAAGGCCGCGATCGAAGCGAGCCCGTGAGGGGCCCTGTTACTATGTGCTACCGTATGTCCTCTTGGATGGTGGGGCTTGAACCTGCACTCACAGCGCAGGCGCCGTTCATCTTCGGAGATTTTGTGAATCTCCTTGTCCTCTGTACTGCGCAAGCGCTGCGCCTGCGCAGTACGGGCCGGGCACAATCCGATGGCCGGACAGTTTTTGTCACAACACCGGTATACATGTCTATTCTGCACAAGGTACGGACAAGTCCTGTGGGATCCATGCCTGGTTCATTTTAATGAACGTGAGCTTGTCCACATTGGCTCTGGACAGGCGGCTGCGCTTGTCTGTGATAACGCCCCCTGCCGTGCTAAATACACGTTCAGATAATACACTGGCTGCAGGGCAGGCCAGCACCTCCAAGGCATAAACGGCAAGCTCAGGCCATGTGCCCAATTTGGAGACCCAGAAGTTAAAGGGGGCAGACCCGTCATCCAGTACGTGTAGGCCTGTGGACACATACTGCTCAACCATGTTGGTGAAATGCTGCCTCCTGCTAAGACGTTCCATCTCAGCTGGTGGTGCTGGTTGTTGTGGCGTGCTGACAAAGCTTTTCCACATTTCGGCCATGCTAACCCTGCCTTCTGAGGTGCTGCCGGTGCCCCGGCTGCGTTGGCGACCTCTTCCTCCTCCTCTGCCTTCGCCTTGTGCTTCCACCGTACGCCCGCTGTCAGGTGGGAATGCCACCAGCAGCGCGTCTACCGGCGTGCGCTTGTACTCGCGCATCTTACGATCCCGCTCCAGTGAGGGAATTAAGGACGGTACGTTGTCCTTGTAACGGGGATCCAGCAGGGTGGCCACCCAGTAATCAGCACCAGTTAAAATGTGGGCAACTCGGCTGTCGTTGCGGAAACACTGCAGCATGTAATCGCTCATGTGTGCCAGGCTGCCCAGAGGCAAAGAAAAGCTGTCCTCTGTGGGAGGTGTATCGTCTGTGTCCTCTGTATCCCCCCAGCCACGCACCAGTAATGGCCACGAGCTGGTCTGAGTGCCACCCTGCTGTGAACATGGCTCCTCCTCCTCCTCCTCCTCCTCCATCTCCTCCTCCACCTCGTCATCCTCCAGAACTGTGCCCTTTCTGCCGGACAATTGTGTACCTGGCGTTTGTTGGTGCAGGAACCCACCCTCGTAGCCACTTGTGAAAGACTGCCCTGAAAGCCTTTGAAATGATCCCGCTTCCTCCTCCTCCTCCTCATCCTCCTGTGCCACATCCTCTTCCATCATCGCACAAAGCGTTTTTTCAAGGAGGCATAGAACTGGGATAGTAACGCTGAGAACGGCGTCATTGGCACTGGCCATGTTGGTGGAGTACTCGAAACAGCGCAACAAGGCACACAGGTCTCGCATGGAGGCCCAGTTATTGGTGGTGAAGTGGTGCTGTTCCGCAGAGCGACTCACGCATGATTGCTGCAGCTGAAACTCCACTATTGCCTGCTGCTGCTCGCACAGTCTGGCCAGCATGTGCAAGGTGGAGTTCCACCTTGTGGGCACGTCACATATGAGGCGGTGAGCTGGAAGGCCGAAGTTACGCTGCAGCGCTGACAGGCGAGCAGCAGCAGGGTGAGAACGCCGAAAGTGCGCACAGACAGCCCGCACTTTCTGCAGCAGCTCTGGCATATTGGGGTAATTTTTAAGGAACCTCTGGACCACCAAGTTCAGCACATGCGCCAGGCAAGGGATGTGCGTCAAACCGGCTAGACCCAGAGCTGCTACGAGATTTCGCCCATTATCGCACACCACCAGGCCGGGCTTGAGGCTCACTGACAGCAACCACTCATCGGTCTGTTGTTCCATGTCCCTCCACAACTCCTGCGCGGTGTGGGGATTTTCCCCCAAACAGGAAAGTTTTAAAACTGCCTGCTGTCGTTTACCCCTGGCTGTGCTGAAGTTGGTGGTGAAGGTGTTACGCTGAATGGATGAGGAGGCGGTAGAGGATGAGGAAGCGGAGAAGGAGGAGTTAGCAACAGGAGGCAAACTGAAGCGCCCTGCAATCCTCGGTGGTGGAAGGACATGCGCCAAACCGCTATCTGCCTCAGGCCCAGTAGCCACTGCATTTACCCAGTGTGCTGTTAGGGAGATATAACGTCCCTGACCGTGCTTACTGGTCCACGCATCCGTAGTTAGGTGGACCTTGCCACAGATGGCGTTGCGCAGTGCACACCTGATTTTGTCCCCCACCTGGTTGTGCAGGGAAGGGATGGCTCGCCTGGAAAAGTAGTGGCGGCTGGGCACGACGTACTGCGGGACAGCCAATGCCATCAGGCTTTTAAAACTCTGCGTCTCCACCAGACGGAATGACAGCATTTCAAAGGCCAGGAATTTTGAAATGCTGGCATTCAGGGCCAGGGATCGCGGGTGGCTAGGGGGGTACTTCCTCTTCCGCTCCAATGTTTGGGAGATAGAGAGCTGAACGCCTCCATGGGACATTGTGGAGATGGTCGGTGACCCAGGTGGTAGTGTTGCTGGCAGATCCTCTGTTTGCGGGGTGACAGGTGCCACTGTCACTACAGAGGTGGATGAAGAGGCCGAGACTGCAGCAGAAGAGGAAGCAGGAGGAGCCAGAGACCTTTCTTGGTTTCTGAGGTGTCTACTCCACTGCAGCTCGTGCTTTGCACTTAGATGCCTGGTCATGCAGCTTGTGCTCAGGTTGAGAACGTTTATGCCTCGCTTCAGGCTCTGATTGCACAGCGTGCAAACCACTCGTGTCTTGTCATCAACACACTGTGTGAAGAACTGCCACACTAGGGAAGTCCTTGGACCTGGCTTTGGTGTGCTCGGTCCCTTGCTGCGTTGGGCAGTAGCAGATGTACTGTCTAGGGGACGAATGCTCCGTTTTTGCACCCTGCTCCCTCTTCTGCTGTGCTGGTGGCTCTGTGCGACCACCGCCTCTTCCTCCGAACTACACTGGTCACCTGCATAACGTTGATTCCATGTGTCTTCACCCCTGCCCTCCATGTCTGTCTGCACAATTGCGAAAGCAGCAGCAGTTGGCACCTGTGTTTCGTCATCATCCGAGACGTGCTGCGATGGTCCTCCCATGTACCCATCATGAAACATAAGTGGTTGGGCATCGGTGCACTCAATCTCTTCCACTTCTGGGGCAGGGCTAGGTGGATGGCCCTGGGAAACCCTGCTAACAGAGTCATCGAAAAGCAGAAGAGACTGCTGCATGATTTGGGGCTCAGACTGCTTGGCTGATTTGCAAGGGGGTGAGGTGAAAGACTGATGGACATGGGCTTCAGGTGCCAACTCTGATCTTTCAGCAGAAGAGTGGGTGGGAGACAATGTCAAGGAACCCGAGGCACTGTCAGCAACCCAATCTACTATCGCCTGTACTTGTCCTGGCCTAAACATTGGTACAGCCTCATTAGGCGCGACAAAATACCGCCGCAGGCTCGGTCGCCTACTCGCACCTGAGGAAGGTGTTTCACTTGTGCGTGTAGCTGGCACAGATCCACCACGTCCTCTCCCTGCAACAGGAGCTCCACCAGCAGCACCACGACCGGGGCCACCACGTCCCTTTGACCTTCCCCTCATATTTTCCAAATTTAGGATCTTGCCCTAAATGGCGTTTTTTGGAAGAGCACAACACACCCACAGTACGTAATGGCTGAAACGCACAGCTACAGAACTGCAGAAAATGCTATTCAAAAAAAAAAAGGTTGTTTTTTTTAGTATAGCACAGTACAAGGAAAATATATAGAAATAGTTTTTTTACACACACCTCCAGATGTGTATTTCACACTGCAAAATATTTTCTGTGGCCCTAAATGGCGTTTTTTGCCAGACCACAACACACCCACAGCACGTAACCGCTGAATTGCACAGCTACAGAAAATGCTATTAAAAAAAAAAGGTTGTTTTTTTTAGTATAGCACAGTACAAGGAAAATATATAGAAATTTTTTATTTTACACACCTCCACATGTGTATTTCACACTGCAAAATATTTTCTGTGGCCCTAAATGGTGTTTTTTGGAAGAGCACAACACAACCACAGTATTTAACCACTGAATCGCACAGCTATAGAAGTGCAGAGAATGCTATTCAAAAAAAATGTTGTTTTTTCACACACCTCCAGATATGTATTTCACACTGCAAAATATTTTCTGTGGCCCTAAATGGCGTTTTTTGCAAGAGCACAACACAACCACAGTATTTAACCACTGAATCGCACAGCTATAGAAGTGCAGAGAATGCTATTCAAAAAAAATGTTGTTTTTTTTAGTATAGCACTGTACAATATATAGAAATTGTTTATTTTACACACCTCCACATGTGTATTTCACACTGCAATTTATTTTCTGTGGCCCTAAATGGCGTTTTTTGCAAGAGCACAACACAACCACAGTATTTAACCACTGAATCGCACAGCTATAGAAGTGCAGAGAATGCTATTCAAAAAAATGTTGTTTTTTCACACACCTCTAGATATGTATTTCACACTGCAAAATATTTTCTGTGGCCCTAAATGGCGTTTTTTGCAAGAGCACAACACAACCACAGTATTTAACCACTGAATCGCACAGCTATAGAAGTGCAGAGAATGCTATTAAAAAAAAATGTTTTTTTTTTTAGTATAGCACTGTACAATATATAGAAATTGTTTATTTTACACACCTCCACATGTGTATTTCACACTGCAATTTATTTTCTGTGGCCCTAAATGGCGTTTTTTGCAAGAGCACAACACAACCACAGTATTTAACCACTGAATCGCACAGCTATAGAAGTGCAGAGAATGCTATTCAAAAAAAATGTTGTTTTTTCACACACCTCCAGATATGTATTTCACACTGCAAAATATTTTCTGTGGCCCTAAATGGCGTTTTTTGCAAGAGCACAACACAACCACAGTATTTAACCACTGAATCGCACAGCTATAGAAGTGCAGAGAATGCTATTCAAAAAAAATGTTGTTTTTTTTAGTATAGCACTGTACAATATATAGAAATTGTTTATTTTACACACCTCCACATGTGTATTTCACACTGCAATTTATTTTCTGTGGCCCTAAATGGCGTTTTTTGCAAGAGCACAACACAACCACAGTATTTAACCACTGAATTGCACAGCTATAGAAGTGCAGAGAATGCTATTCAAAAAAAATGTTGTTTTTTCACACACCTCCAGATATGTATTTCACACTGCAAAATATTTTCTGTGGCCCTAAATGGCGTTTTTTGCAAGAGCACAACACAACCACAGTATTTAACCACTGAATCGCACAGCTATAGAAGTGCAGAGAATGCTATTCAAAAAAAATGTTGTTTTTTTAGTATAGCACTGTACAATATATAGAAATTGTTTATTATACACACCTCCACATGTGTATTTCACACTGCAATTTATTTTCTGTGGCCCTAAATGGCGTTTTTTGCAAGAGCACAACACAACCACAGTATTTAACCACTGAATCGCACAGCTATAGAAGTGCAGAGAATGCTATTCAAAAAAAATGTTGTTTTTCTTTTTCGTACATCACGGGACACAGAGCGACTTAGTCATTACTAATGGGTTATATAGTTTACCTTCAGGTGTTGGCACTGGCCAATTCCAAACCGGAAGTACCCTCCCCTATATAAGCCCCTCCCACCCGGGAGCACCTCAGTTTTTTGCCAGTGTCTAAGGTGTTGGCCAAAGAGTAACATGTGTTTTCACTGGGCTTGCGTACAGGTTCTTTTGGGCCTTAGTAAGCTGTTCCGGATCCCACCAAAAAAGCTTCATAGCTAAACGGTCGGTACCCGGGCCTTGCAGCAGAAGAGCAAGGTTTTGCCTGTAATGCTTCTCTTAGGAGGGCTGGACCCTGGGATCCAGAGCTCTGGTCATACCCACGACCAAGACGCTGTCTGTGCAGGGTGCTATACAGGTCCAGGGGAGTGGAATCCTTGGGAACCCGGTCCCTGAAGGTTTAATTACAATGCCTGCCGTGATAGGTGAAGTTTGGACTTTTGTGGACCAAACAAAGTCCTGCGGCGGGGATCAGGTAAGTGGGGGCCCTCAGGAACTTGGTTCTATTGGGGGACCCCCAAGCCTAATTTGTCTTTCTGTCTGTTACCTAACGGTATTCCCGCTAAATATCTGTGTTTGCCTATAACTACTGAAAATGTAAAATTTTAATAGTAGTCAAGAAAAAAAAAAAAAAAAACAGGGACCGCGGTACCTGTGTTAAACCACTAGAGGCCGCTGTAGTCCATTTTTCTTGTAAATGTGGATCTTTGGTTTTCTCAACTCAAAAGATCCAGGCAGCTGGTAAGTTTCTCTGAGGGAATCCACTTCCTCTGCCCTGTTGCTGCGTTCATCCACCGCACAGGCCCTCCGGCAAAAAGGGCCCTGGCTCCTAGTCCTCTGTTGGTTTTCGAAAAGGGCGCCATTGGCGCACGGGCGCGCGCGCGGGCGCGTGCACGCGCCTCCTATGAAAAAAAAGGGGCGGGGCGGGTGGATGACGCTCGATGCGCGCCGCGGCGCTTCTGCGCATGTGCGGGCGTCCCAGCATGGTTAAAAGACACAGTACAAGTGTCAGCTGCATGCAAACAGAGCTAGCAACAAACAGTGGCACACAGAGGCGGTTGATGCAGGCATCCCCATAGAAAGGCACTTTAGTGGACACCAGCTGGTATATAGCAGCACCTGTGTTAGACTATTACCAGCAAAAATTGGTGTATGACGACGGGAATACCTCAGCTTTGTGCTTAAAGGATATGTCGTCCAGACGCTCCGGAAATAAATCTTCCAGGAAGCCAAAGGGGTCTCCATCGGGCTCTGAGGATATTGGGCATGCTTGCACTGCACCAATCTCCCCTGAGAATGCAGAGGTCAGTAGCCGTAGAAACCCCGCAGGAATGCCTGGTGCTGCGGCTGTCCCCAGTCCACCTGCTCCTGTATATATAACAGAGGAGGTTTTATCCTCAACTCTGGGAGGATTGGAAGAGAGATTAACAGCATTGATCGCTGCTTCCCTGTCACAGGAAAAGCGCGTCCGATCTCCGTCTCCTCCTTCAGAGTGCCTGTTAGTGGAGGAACAGCCCCACACAGAGATCGACCTACCTGAAGGGGATCAGGATGAGGTTGATTCACTTATAGAGGAATCAACAGTGGAAGAACCTTTCTCAGCTTCTCAGGCTGAAAGATTATGGGTTCAGTCTCTGACTAACATGGTCCGATCAGCATTTAAAATGCCTCTGGCGGAACCACCATCCACTACGGTTTCCTCGCTGGGGTCGCTAAAAGCTCCCCAGGCGGTCTGTTCCTTCCCAATCCACCCTTTATTAGAAGGGCTTATTTACCAGGATTGGGAGCATCCTGATAAAATATTTGCTCCCCCCAAGAGATTTCCGGTGATCTATCCCATGGAGGATAAGTTCATAAGAAAATGGAGGGTCCCTATAGTGGACGCAGCCATCTCTTCTGTTAACAAATCACTGACATGTCCAGTAGATAATGTTCCAATGTTCAAAGACCCAATAGATAAAAAATTGGAGTCTTTACTAAAATCTGCTTTCTCTACAGCAAGTATGGTGACACAACCTGCGGTAGCAGCGATTGGAGTCTGCCAAGCAGTGAAAGATCAGTTGAAACAAGTCTTAAGGGACTTACCAGATCAGCAGGCTCATGCCCTAGCTGACCTGCCTAGAGCCTTGTGTTTTGCGGTGGACGCCATAAAGGATACAATCCAACAGGCCTCCCGCTTTACGCTGTCTATAGTACATATGCGTAGGCTTCTGTGGCTCAAAAACTGGTCTGCTGAAGCTCCCTGTAAAAAACTGCTGGTTAGCTTCCCATTTCATGGAGAACGCTTATTTGGAGAAGATCTGGACAAATATATCCAGAAAATTTCTGCCGGTAAAAGTTCACTCTTACCGGTTAAGAACAAGGGTAGAAGTCCTTCTTTTAAGAGGCCTACCTCTCCAGTCCCGGGCACATCGGCTGTGAAGCAGTTCCGACGGCCTCCGCGGTCAAATTCAGGGGGCAGAAATCAGGGACAATCACAGGGTAACAAGAAGCCCTGGATCAAGAGAGGTACAAAACCTCCCCCTAAGGCATGAAGTATTGCCCCCGCTCAATCGGGTGGGGGGAAGACTTCAGTTGTTCACAGAGACCTGGCGGGACACCATCAGAGACAGATGGGTGCTCTCCGCAGTAAGTCTGGGATACAAGCTGGAGTTAAAAGGCACTCCTCCTGCCCAATTTATGAGGTCAAACGTGCCAAGAGATCCCCAAAAGAGAGGATCCCTCCTTCTGGCACTAGAACAACTATTGCTCCAAGGGGTAATCATGAAGGTTCCCCTGGAAGAAAGCGGATTCGGGTTTTACTCGAACCTTTTCACAGTCCCCAAACCAAATGGGGACGTGAGGCCCATATTAAATCTAAAAGGGCTAAACAAGTTCCTAAATATCAGGACCTTTCGGATGGAGTCGATCCGATCAGTGGCCACCGCCCTACAAGGGCAGGAATGGCTAGCCTCGATCGACATAAGGGATGCTTATCTGCATATTCCCATCTTTCCGGCCCATCAGAAATTTCTACGCTTTGCAGTAGAAGGGCGCCATTTTCAGTTCAGAGCCTTACCTTTCGGTCTGGCCACAGCACCACGAGTGTTCACAAAAATTCTGGCCCCATTATTGGCCAATCTAAGAACACAGGGTGTAACGATAATGGCATATCTAGACGACCTGCTACTAATAGACCACTCAGTGGAAAAGCTGGAAGTAGCTATTCACAAGACAATCGAGTATCTGGAATATCACGGTTGGATTATCAACCGGGACAAGTCAGCTCTAAGACCAGTCAAAAGTCTGGAATACTTAGGGCTAAGGCTGGATTCAAATCAGAGAAAGATTTTCTTACCTCCAGAGAAGGTGTCGTCTTTAAGAAATTTGACCCACTTAGTGGGTACAAAAAGAAAACCATCCATACGTCTCTGCATGAGGCTGCTGGGAAAGATGGTGGCTTCATTCGAAGCGGTACCCTACGGTCAATTCCATTCAAGGAATTTGCAAAGGGCCATACTGTCAGCCTGGAACAAAAAAGTTCAGGCTTTAGACTTACCAATGTCCCTGTCCCCTTCCGTTCGCAAGAGCCTCCATTGGTGGTTGGTGCCCCAGAATCTGGAAAGAGGGAAACCCTTCAGTCCGGTTTCTTGGAAGGTGGTCACTACAGATGCCAGCCTCATCGGCTGGGGGGCAGTGCTGGAGCAATGGTCTCTCCAGGGCAGGTGGTCAGAAGCAGAAAAGGCCCTGCCCATCAATCTCTTAGAGATACGAGCAGCCCGGTATGCCCTAGTAGCATGGACATCCAAACTCCAGGGGTCCCCTGTCAGAATTCAATCAGACAATGCCACGGCAGTGGCATATATCAATCATCAGGGTGGCACCAAAAGTCGTGCAGCCCAGAAGGAAGCAAATTGCATCCTGGAGTGGGCAGAAAGATATGTCCCAGCCATATCTGCGGTTTTCATCCCAGGAGTGGAAAATTGGAGAGCGGACTTTCTAAGTCGCCAACAATTATGCCCGGGGGAATGGTCTCTTCACCCCGAGGTTTTCCAGGCAATATGCCAGCGGTGGGGAACACCGGATGTAGATCTGCTAGCATCCAGATTCAACGCAAAGGTGGACAGGTTTGTGTCTCGCACAAGGGATCCCCTAGCTTGCGGCTCGGATGCCCTAGTGTTCCCTTGGGATCGGTTCAAGCTGATATATGCATTCCCACCGCCACAATTGTTACCGCGATTACTCCGCAGAATCAGGGTAGAAAAGAAACCAGTGATTCTGGTGGCTCCAGCGTGGCCCCGAAGGGCATGGTACGCGGAGATGGTAAAAATGTCAGTGAGGAGTCCTTGGACCCTCCCACTTCGTCCGGACCTGCTGTCGCAAGGACCGATATACCACCCTTCCTTACCAGCCCTAGGTTTGACGGCCTGGCTATTGAAGCCCACATTCTGAAAAAGAGAGGGCTCTCTAATTCTGTGGTATCTACCATGATCAATGCCAGGAAACCGGTATCCAGGCAGATCTATTATAGGATCTGGAAAGCGTACATTACGTGGTGTGAGACCAAGAAATGGCATCCACGTAAGTACATGATAGGGAGGATTCTGGACCTCCTACAGTGGGCTGTAGATAGGAAGCTGGCCTTGAGTACTATCAAGGGTCAGATTTCGGCCTTGTCAATATTTTTTCAAAGGCCCTTGGCTTCGCATTCACTAGTCAAAGCCTTTATACAAGGAGTGATGCGTATTAGCCCTCCGGTTAGTATTCCCATATGTCCTTGGGACTTAAACCTGGTTCTGTCGGTTCTACAGAAACAACCGTTTGAACCATTACAACACATTTCCTTGGTTCTTCTCAACAGGAAATTGGTTTTCTTAGTAGCCATTTGTTCGGCTAAAAGAGTGTCGGAATTAGCAGCTATGTCCTGTAAGGAGCCATATCTGGTTGTCCATAAGGACAGAGTAGTATTACGTCCTCATCCAGCCTTTCTTCCTAAGGTGGTATCGAGGTTTCATTTGAACCAAGATGTGGTTCTTCCTTCTTTTTTCCCCAAACCTATCTCAGTAGAGGAAAAGTTATTACATTCTTTGGATGTGGTAAGAGCAGTTAAAGCTTATCTAAAAGCCACTGCTCAGATTCGCAGAACGGATTCTTTGTTTGTTCTGCCGGAAGGCCTCAGAAGGGGTCAGGCAGCATCAAAATCTACTTTAGCCAAGTGGATTCGACAGGTCATAATACAAGCCTATGGCTTGAGAAAGAGACCGCCTCCGTTCAAAGTTAGGGCGCACTCCACAAGAGCGGTTGGAACTTCATGGGCAGTGCATCACCAGGCCTCCCTGGCTCAAGTATGTAAGGCCGCAACATGGTCTTCGGTACACACGTTTACTAGAGTCTATCAGGTAGACGTTAGAAGTCAGGAGGATGTCGCCTTTGGGCGCAGTGTGTTGCAGGCCGCAAAAGATCCTCATGCCTGATGGCGCCCAGCTTATGTACCCCCCCCCTCATTTGGCATTGCTTTGGGACGTCCCATTAGTAATGACTAAGTCGCTCTGTGTCCCGTGATGTACGAAAAAGAAAAAGGGATTTTTATAACAGCTTACCTGTAAAATCCTTTTCTTGGAGTACATCACGGGACACAGAGCTCCCACCCCTCTTTTTGGGACACTTATTGCTTGGCTACAAAACTGAGGTGCTCCCGGGTGGGAGGGGCTTATATAGGGGAGGGTACTTCCGGTTTGGAATTGGCCAGTGCCAACACCTGAAGGTAAACTATATAACCCATTAGTAATGACTAAGTCGCTCTGTGTCCCGTGATGTACTCCAAGAAAAGGATTTTACAGGTAAGCTGTTATAAAAATCCCTTTTTTTTAGTATAGCACTGTACAATATATAGAAATTGTTTATTTTACACACCTCCACATGTGTATTTCACACTGCAATTTATTTTCTGTGGCCCTAAATGGCGTTTTTTGCAAGAGCACAACACAACCACAGTATTTAACCACTGAATTGCACAGCTATAGAAGTGCAGAGAATGCTATTCAAAAAAAATGTTGTTTTTTCACACACCTCCAGATATGTATTTCACACTGCAAAATATTTTCTGTGGCCCTAAATGGCGTTTTTTGCAAGAGCACAACACAACCACAGTATTTAACCACTGAATCGCACAGCTATAGAAGTGCAGAGAATGCTATTCAAAAAAAATGTTGTTTTTTTTAGTATAGCACTGTACAATATATAGAAATTGTTTATTTTACACACCTCCACATGTGTATTTCACACTGCAATTTATTTTCTGTGGCCCTAAATGGCGTTTTTTGCAAGAGCACAACACAACCACAGTATTTAACCACTGAATCGCACAGCTATAGAAGTGCAGAGAATGCTATTCAAAAAAAATGTTGTTTTTTCACACACCTCCAGATATGTATTTCACACTGCAAAATATTTTCTGTGGCCCTAAATGGCGTTTTTTGCAAGAGCACAACACAACCACAGTATTTAACCACTGAATCGCACAGCTATAGAAGTGCAGAGAATGCTATTAAAAAAAAATGTTTTTTTTTTTAGTATAGCACTGTACAATATATAGAAATTGTTTATTTTACACACCTCCACATGTGTATTTCACACTGCAATTTATTTTCTGTGGCCCTAAATGGCGTTTTTTGCAAGAGCACAACACAACCACAGTATTTAACCACTGAATCGCACAGCTATAGAAGTGCAGAGAATGCTATTCAAAAAAAATGTTGTTTTTTTTAGTATAGCACTGTACAATATATAGAAATTGTTTATTTTACACACCTCCACATGTGTATTTCACACTGCAAAATATCTTCTGTGGCCCTAAATGGCGTTTTTTGGAAGAGCACAACACAACCACAGTATATAACCGCTGAATCGCACAGCTGCAGAGAATGCTATTCAAAAAAAAGTTTTTTTTTTTTTTTTAGTATAGCATAGTACAAGAAAAATATATAGAAATTGGTTATTTCACACAACTAGAGATATACACTGCAAAATATTTTTTTTGCCCAAAAATAGGTCCTTTTTGCGCACAACAAAGTGCCTTTTTTTTTTTTTGCAACAGCACAATAAAGTGCCTTTTTTTTTTTGTTGGGGCCCAAAAATTGGTCTTTTTAGCAAAAGCACAATAAAGTGCCTTTTTTTTTTTCTGACCGAAATAGGTCTTTTAGCAAGAGCACAATACAGCCACAGTATGGAATAGGTGTATCACTCAACGTAATGCAGTGCTGGTGCACTGAGCTTGCAACACAAACAGATAAACCTATGCAGATCGCTGAGCTATTATATCTCTCAATCTGGACTCCTATCTAAATCTCTCTCCCTGAAAGCACAAACAGGATCCTGCCCCTACACTACACTACACTACACTGTCTCCCTATCTTTTCTATCAGTAGATTGCAGAATCAGGACTAACTCCTATCATATAATTCTCTCCCTCACAGCAACAGCAGCCAGGATCCTTTCCCTACACTGTCTAAAAGCAGAGTGACGATCTGTGCTGTGTGCCTCTTTCTTATATAGAAGCTGGTCACATGCTGGGTCACATGTTGCACTGACCAATCACAGCCATGCCATTAGTAGGCATGGCTATGATGGCTTCTAAGGGCACACCAGCTAATCAAATGGTGATTGGCTGGCCCCTGAAGCATTTCTAACTGCGCCATTAAATTCCCGAATCCGAACCCGAACCCGGACTTTAGCGCAAAATCCGGGTCCGGGTCCGGGGTCGGGAAAACGACAAAATTCGGTACGGACCCGAACTTTACAGTTCGGGTCCGCTCAACACTAGTTGTAACATGACAAAATGTGGAACATTTTAAGGGGTATGAATACTTTTTCAAGGCACTATATGTAGTGTGAGAATAACTCACTGGATATAAATTAAACAGATGTTCAAATTTAGCTTTGTGTTTCTTATAGAAATAAATTAATTCGAAATTGTAAGCCCTCCTATGTGTGAAAAAAAGTTGTAAATATTCCTTCTCCATGCTCCTCCTCTGACAGTGGTCATTCACTTCTGAGTTGAATGAGACCCAGTGTTATCCACCCACTTCCCAAAGGACTAGGCAGTCATGGGCTCATAGTGTACTGCTGCATAGAAAAGTGTTCAGATGCCACATCATTGCAAAATGTGAGGACCATTACAGTCTGTCACTGGAGATGAAGAAAAAAGACATCAATTATTTTGTGGCTGCATGAAATGGGGTGTAGTATGTCAGAGCAAAGCAGTAGGTACCGTATATACTCGAGTATAAGCCGACCCAAATATAAGCCGAGGCACCTAATTTTACCACAAAAAAATGGGAAAACATATTGACTCGAGTATAAGCCTAGGGTGTCCATCTGCATGCCTCACTGTGCCTCACTTTGCCTCACTGTGTCCATCTCCATGCCTCACTGTGCCCATGCCTCACTGTGCCCATGCCTCACTGTGCCCATGCCTCACTGTGTCCATGACTAGACTGACGTTTAACATGGAAGTCTATGGAAGGGGTGCCCGGGTTTGAAAAATTGGTGCTCCCCGGCCGTTGGTCCCCCAGACAACAAGCTTTGCACACTTGTAGAGGAGACATGGGGATACATGTGTGCCAAGTTTCAGGTCCAGGGGACCTACGACCGGCTAGTACCGGGTCCCCAAAGTTACCGGAGAAATTACTGTTTAACATGGGAGTCTATGGAAGGGGTGCCCGGCTTTGAAAAATCGGTGCTCCCCGGCCGTAGGTTCCCCCGGACAAAATACTTTGCACACTTGTAGAGGAAGGGTGGGGCTACATGTGTGCCAAGTTTGGGGTCCAGGGGACCTAAAGCGGGCCGGTACCGGGTCTGAAAAGTTTCGGGAGATCAGGCGCAAAAAGGTGACTCGAGTATAAGCCTATGTATATGTGCTGAAAAACTCGGCTTATACTCGAGTATATACGGTAATTGCACACATGTACACATACACTATGGGGGGGACTTACTAAAGCCGGTGCACACAGAATCGGGTGTAGTTGTGCATAGTAACCAGAGTCTAACTTCAGCTTGTTCAATTAAGCTTTGGCAATAAAATCTAGAATCTGATTGGTTAGTATGCATAGTTGCACCAGATTCTGTGTGCACCAGTTTTAGTAAATCTTTGCGTATAGATAACAGAAGATCAAACCTTTTTATTTTTCCAAGCTCCTTTCATGAATAAAGGCTTGTAGTAAGCCTCACTATGTATAGGCCCAAATAGATATTGGATGACCAAGAAGACCACCCAAATGGTTCTAGAGTTCAAAAGCATTTATTCCATCATAGAGATCCAAACTCCAATGAGTTTTGTGGGCTAAAGCAACAGCACCTTCATTGGAGAGATTGAGAAAAAAGAAGTTGGTTTGGATGACAGATATGTTGAAGTGGTTGATGAATAAATGCTGAAGTAAAACATCTGTTTCTGAAAGCACTTTCAGTAGCTAGAAGTTTTTTATAAACTTTTTTTTCACCTTGTTCAAAAATCTTTTCAATAAATATGATGCAAAGCCTTGCACATTACTTTGATGATATATTGTTGGCAGGTAAATATTTTCTTTTTTACTTTCAAAAAAGGTTTTATTCGGCAATACGTACATACAAGTGAAATATGCATATCATAGCATTGGATACAGAAAAACAGAAATCAATAAAATAGTGAACAAATATCAGGTCAGATACAGGAATACATTTGTTACATCTGATTGTGAAATATGGGGACACTGAGTAGGGCCTGTGTACTCCCTTCAGGTGCTCTAAGGTCCATTAAGCATAAGTGGTTGATGTATTCAGCCAGCGATCCCATATTTTATTGTACTTGGTAGGGCATCCTCTATTAATATAAAGGAATTTCTTGTATGGGAGACTACCATTAACTTCAGTTTTCCATTCGGCCAAGGTGGGAGGAGTCAATCTCATCCATTTCCTCGCTACTACTTTCCTGGCTAGATATAATGTTTCTTGTAAAAATATAGTCGTAAATTTATCTAACTCGGAATCGGGGTATACCCCTAATAAACATGGTTTTGGGTTCAAAGTGAGGGGCGAGCCCATGTCGTCATTGAGGAAGTCAACGACTTGCATCCAGAAGTTCTGGATCTTGGGACAGGACCAAATTAGGTGGAAAAATGTGCCCACATCTTGTAGACACATCGGACAAGAGTTAGGATGATCCCTCTTAAACCTAGAAACCCGAAGTGGTGTGAGGGACGACCTGTGTAGGATGTATATTTGCGTAAGTCTGTCAGAGAGTTTAGGGGATACCGCCTTACAGGTGTCCAGGGCCTCGCTCCATTCCTCATCCTCCATTTGGCAGGTGAACATTTTCAATGGAAACTAGTCTGCGTTTACACACAAAGTAAAGTGATAACAGTAAGGAGAGTATTCCTAGACGGTAAATTTTGACCTATGGTAGGTGCAGATAAAGCCATTGTAAGCAGGGTTATCCTGCATTATCAACCAAATGAAGCACAATATAAAACAAAGTAAAATTAGGAATGTTAAACATTTAAATATTTACCATCCGTAATGTTTTAGTTTACCGCAATATGCAGGCATTGGCTGCAGTATTTTTCAACTCCGTGACTTCTTCTCAGCACTGGAGTAGAAAGCCCCTTTAACAAGAGCTTTGACTTTTAAACATTTTGTCAGCAACCCGACAGACATGATCTTTTTTACATATGGTTGATGGCTCAGGTCTTATTCTATTGCCAAAAAGCAATGTGATCTTCATGCCACATTTACCGAATATGATGCTCTTTAATCCTTTACTCTTACACACAAACATACAGTCCTCAGCCCAGGAAAGAAGTTACAAACTACTAACTAGATGGCATGGATGTCCATTCAGATTATACAAATAATACCATCTATCTCCGATACTTGCTGGATGCGTGGCAAAGAGAAGGCAACCATGTGTCATATAAGGTGAGACTGTGCTTGTATTCAGCTCTTCTGGAATGATGACCTTACTATATTCCACAAAGTCACCTTCTGTAAAATCCTGCAATCACCTCAAAACACTCTTTAATCCATCCTAACAGGATCTGTTTCTTACATCAAGAAGGGTCCCTTCTGTTTTTTCCTATTGTCAGTTTGTGAGTTGATTCCACTTCACTGGAAATCTGCCATATGCCTATTTATTGTTAAATGGGAACCATACCATGCAAATGGAAAATTTGACAGACACAAGACTCACTTCCAGACCTTGGAGTCTCTGGCTCTTATATACTGGGATAATTTTCAATCCTATCTATAACTTATCCCCAATAATAAATAATAATGGTTGCCAACAATTCCTGACTTGATCGTTTTTCATTAGTTGTATGCTATTCTACCTTTATTTGCACCATTTTTTCCCCATTGCCCTGTCCTCTTCCTATTTTATTTTTTCAACTTTTTTTTGTACATAAAACTTCTTCCGGGTCACCTATGATAATATTGCATGGGCATCCACTGTTCGAATGATAATATCTTTCATGGACAATTTGTCAGGTTCTTATTTTATTGCCGCACCTTCCATGAACCAAATGTGTCTATACTTGACATGGTTCTTTATTTTTTTCTTTACATAATTGATATACGTCAGTTCTACTGTGATGCCTTGTCCCTTCAATGCAATAACACCTGTAACTATGTTATTTACTAGACTTGTGCACAACGGAAAAATTCGTTCCGTTTCGGTTCGTTTCTTTCCGGTCCTGTTGATTCGTAATCATTCGTAATTTTGCTAGACGGGATTTTTCGTGTTCGGACTCATTCGTATTTTTGCAAGCGACATTTTTCGTTGAATTTTTTGTTGCTTTATAATTCGTACTTTCGGTAGAGTACGTTGTTTTTCGTTGATTCTGGACACAACTCCTACTTTCGTAACTTTTTTTGGGTTCGTTGATTCGTAATTTTCCGTGTCTCTCTCACAACGACGCTGCCTATTATGCCTAATGTGCTTCGAATGGATTTGTACTTTTCTAAATACATAGCGGTTATTTGTAACGATTCGAAATCTCGTATTTTACTTTCGTTTTTTACATGCGGCTATAGGCTCCGCCCCTGTACACCATTTTGAGAGGGTTCAGCACGGTGAGAGAGAAGCAGAGAGCAGAGCAGAGTGAGTGTTATTGTGCTTCGAATGGATTTGAAATCTCGTATTTTACTTTCGTTTTTTCATGCGGCTATAGCCTCCACCCCTGTACACCATTTTGAGAGGGAGTTCAGCATGGTGAGGGAGAAGCAGAGAGCAGAGTGAGTGTTATTGTGCTTCGAATGGATTCGTACATTCGTAACTTTTTTCATAACGAATTATGCCGAAGACCTTCGGGCATTCGCTATTTTGCGGTATAATTTATTTCGGATTCGGTTTTATTCGTAATTGCTCTGTTCGGAAATTCGAATGCTTCCGAATGTCCGAAAGTTGCTAAATTCGGACGAATTTTGATTCGTTACGAAACGAATTGCACAAGCCTATTATTTACCTGGACAGTGTATCTATTGTTCTTGTGTATGTAATTGTACACGTTATGTTCATTCTTAATGAAAAAAAAAAAACATTTATAACATAAAAAATGTGGTTTCAAATTCATACCTATATACTGTTACACCTGAATTAATTTGATGAATAAGCAAAAAAATATGTATGGTATATGAGTACTTAGCCAATACTTAGCCTATACTTATTTGTGATTGCATATTTTTGCACATGTATTTTGCCTACTTTTACACAATAACTATAATTTACAATAAATAAATAGCAGTACTCCCTCATAAGTACCAGTTCAGTACACTGATTGTAATGGATGAAATACCTACATCTATATTTTCATTGAGTATGTGGACTTCCAGCTATTTTAATATCAGCATTTATACAGGATGTCATTAACAGTGAGCAAGTGTTTTAAGTGGAAGAAAGACAAAAAAAAAACATAGATGCCATTGGAATTCTATATTGAGATAGATGGTGCATGTGTCATTTACTGCTTGCGTTCTTGCCCTCTGCCTTTATTAAGGTATTTCCACAGAATTTTTCAATATATATATTTTTCCTTCCTTGATTCCTTATTTCCACCTCATCAACATGCTAATATTTTTTTTAATTAGACATTTCTGTTGTTATAACAAACCTTATTTTAGAACTAGTGACATCATCACGTAATCTCTGTGTATCTCTATGCAATGCAGTCAGATCCTGTCTTTATGTACATAGCTTCCTGAAAACATTACAGCTCATTGCCTCAATACTCTTCTCAAGAGCCTCCAAACCTGACGTTGAGTTATGCAAAAATCAAAAAGCCCTAATAGGTGGATGTCAGTCTAGAGGAATGGGAATTTCTAGACAGACTGCATTAGCATGCAGACCAACTTGGTAACACCCACATGTGATATCGAGCCTCCATGATGTAATCAACTAAATTCCAATGAATGAAAGGGATGGGCCAGGGACAGTAAGACTGGGAAGAAAATGGCTAGATGATGCTGGATGTCCTCCAGCCAAAAAATTAGGTGGGCTCTATAAGATTGCTGCAGCTTTTAATGCACACTGTGGAAAGCTCAGAGTGTTCTCTGAAAGTAGTGTAAACTATTTCAGTACAGGAGAGGAGTGTCAGGTCACCTGAGGCCAGTTGACAAATGCACACCGATGGGGCCAGGAGTGCACCGCTAAGGTAGAGGACCTTAAGGCTGACTGCTGCGGATGGAACTCTGGGTGGTTAAGGAAGGCAGGTCCACTGGAGCACTAACAGGGATCCCACAGGGAGCTAGAGCCTAAGATTCCCCAGGGTGCAGAGCTCAAGATCCAGCAGGTGTTCACCGGAGCCTCTAGTGGTGAGGATGGACTGGGCTGCAACTGGATCCAGGTCGCGGCCCCCAGAGTCTCCCAGCTCACGTTTACAGTAGGCTATAGAACAGTGATTCTCAACTCCTGTCCTCAGGACCCACTAACAGGCCAGATTTTAAGTATTACCTTGGTGAGATGCAGACTAGAATACTGCAATCCCGAGCAGCAAATTATATCACCTGTGATGCATTTCAGTTATCTTGCAAACCTGGCCTGTTGGTGGGCCCTGAGGACTGGAGTTGAGAACCACTGCTATAGAGGATAGAGGGGAAGTAGTAGCTTAGGATAACAAGAGATAGTAAGGGGATAAGCCAAAGGTCGGGGCGAATAGCAGACAAGGATAAACAAAGGACACACCAAAGGTCAAGGTCACAAGCAGACAGGGATAGTCAAGAACAAGCCAAGATCGGTAAAACAGAGACAGACGTAGAGCACACAGTAAGCAGGAACCCGAACACACAATAGCTTAACAAACACTGTTGATCAGCACAACTGGCTTGCAATGCACAGGTTAATATAGAGTTCTCTGATAGGGCCTGGGGTTGAGCCATGCTTAGAGGAGAGATTACTTAAGCAGCCAGGTGAGAGTGGCTGGCCTTTAAAGCAGGACACATGGAGGAGGTAAGCTGACAGACAAACATTACTGCATAACCATGACAAGGAGCTTGTGCAGGACTGAAGGTAAGGCTAGAGTTCAGCTTTAAAATAATTTTCCTGAGATACACTATTGCATAGGTAGCTGGACGTTTCCCATGATCTAATTAGTAAGCCAACTTATTTGCCAAAGGAAACAGCTACACCTCAAATCATATAGTTACATAGTTGGCAAGGTTGAAAAAAGACAATAGTTCATCCAGTTCAACCTGTGTAGATTCACGTGTGTCAGTGTCAGTGTTTGTTGTGTTCTTTAAGATGCACAGCCAAGAGTCTTTTAAAAATATCCATACTCCTCGCAGCCACCACCAATTGTGGAAGAAAGTTCCAATTCTTTATTGCCCTGACAGTAAAAAAAATCATAAAAGCACAGTTTGTGAGCAGCAAACAAAGCAGTTTTTTTCTGTTTAACCTGTACTGATGAAATGCACATATTTAAAATGTTATATACATATGTTATCTTTAAGTCCAACTCTTGGAATGCCCCCCAAAAATTCCCTTTCAGCAGAAGGTTAAATGCAGTAGAAGAATAATGTGTAACACTTAGCTTACTCTTTGTTCCGACAGGTGTCAGTGCTTACTCCTCCTACGGGTTGTGGAAGGGCCCTCGCCATTCTCATGTACAATGCAGGGCTAGTGGCCTTGCATTTACTTGATCGCTTTATCAAGTGACCACTGGCTGGAGCATCTTAGAGAAGTGACTTTGGGGGACCTGTTGCACAAACATAGGAAAAAGGTAAGTATTACACCCTATGCCTCTACCCCTAGAGTTAATGAGCATTTAATCCTTGCAGCGTGTAAGGGACCCAACTGCAAGGGTAGTTTTGTTGTCATTCTCGGAGTTGGGCTTTAAACATATTGATCTGGTTGGGACCATTAAATTGCAGACAGAGATTTAATAACATAGTTTAGTCCAATTATTCCTTTGAGATTCTGCAGCTTAATATAGTATAAAACAATGTATAATACCAGAATCTAAAGTGCAATTAGTCAATATTGATTAATGACTTATGTTCATTATTCAAATGCTGTGAGCTGAAAGGCGAGAACCTATTGCTAATAGGGCTGTATATCTGCAATTTGTAAAAAGATAGCTGCTTAGTGCTATCATTACATGGCTTTTATAGATTGTACTGCAGGTATAATGATTTTAAAATGGTGGTATTTGATTCTAATGTGTTCGGGTGATGAATGTGTCTATTTTTATAATCATGGATTTGTTAAAAGGCCAGAAACCCGGGGGGCGTGGCCTGAGCGGAGACCGAGATGGACGCCTAATTTGAGAGCTCCTGTGTGACCGGGCTGACTAATCCTCTTAAACGGGAGCCTACCGTCCTAACCCTGCTATGCACAGATCTACAAGGAGCTCGTCCACCTCCCGCACCTCCAAGGACTCTCAGACCCACTCGGGGAGGCACATACCGGATATATTTCGGTCACAAAAACCCCAGGCCTCTGCGCCATTACAGAACCACGCGCCAACACAGGCCCAAGCCGCGGCCTCGCCGGACGGCCTGCCCTCTGCCAACATGCCGGGCATGTCCTCTCCCAGCTCCAGCGGGGCCCTCCCTCCCAGCCTATTCGACTTGGAGAAAGTCGCTGCGGACATTAAAAATACAGTTACGGCTGCCATAGCAGACCTGAAGGCCGAAATGCTCGCGGTCGCACATCGGGTGGATACCGTGGAGCAAACAACCCAGACACATGCGGCGGCTATTCGCCAGGTGCAGTCGGCATATGACTCCCAACTGGCTCAAGTTTTTGAGCTCCATAGACACGTGGAGGACCTGGACAACCGGGGAAGGAGACACAACGTTAGGGTACGGGGGGTCCCCGAAACCATAGACCCTACCGCCATACAGCAAACCGTTAGCGCCATTTTCAATGACCTGATTGAGCGCCCTGCGGACTCCCCCATCGATATGGAAAGGGCACACCGCGCTCTCAGGCCCGCACCCCGAGACAACGAACCCCCCAGAGACATTATATGCTGTATAGTTAACTTCCCCCTTAAGGAAGAGATTCTCCGCAAGGCGAGGGAAAGGGGACGTATTCTCTATAATGGCACGGAGGTTAAACTGTTTCAGGATCTTTCACAGATCACTCTCCAAAATAGGAGAGCACTACGACCACTGTTAGCTGCTTTACGAGCGAGAAATATCCAGTATCGCTGGAAGTTCCCATTCGGCCTGTCTGCATCCGCAAGGGGGCGCTCCGCTCTACTTCGCACACCGGAGGACCTTCAAGCATTTTGTGAACAACTCGACTTGCCTATCGTGGAGCTTCCTGATTGGTACGCGCTCTACTTTCCAGCGGAACCCTGGCTTCCTGTTTCACTCCACCCGTCACCGAAAGCGGCGCGCCAAAGACAGCGCCACCGTAGACCGATGTCTCTGTTTGCCCGTTCCTCACGCCGAGACCTGCAACATCACAGTCCCTCACCGCCACGCATGTGAAGCGAAACGCTGATTGACTGATTGTCTGCCGGATAGGCTGAGGTCTGCGGTCCGTGAGTATGCCTTCTCTCCCCCCCCCTCCCTCCCCCCCCAGCGGGTCTCCACGTTACTCCCTGCGCCACTATCCCGTCAGAGATCTCCATACCCCTATTTGGCATTGACACGCTACTACCACCCCGGTCCTTTACACCCCACAGCTGGCAACTCCTCCTCCCAATGCTTCTCACGGTGACTCTCTCTCCCTCTCCCGGGATCCACCACACCGCATAACCAACCGGAGGCACCCGGTCGCTTCAAAATGTGACACACAGCGGACTGACGAGGGCTTGCCTTACCCGGGTGTCGGCTGTAGGAAGCGCGTATCCCCGGAAAAGCTATCTACACCTTTTTACCCTGCAGCCCTTGACCCCCTCGTATGCCTAGATTCCCCTGAGTTTGGGGTTGTCACTGAAGGGTTAAACACTCTGACATCCGGAAGATAGACGCACCCCCATGAACTGCCCCAGTCCCGGGAGAGGCTTCCCCTGGGTGCCCGGGTGTAGGCCTGAGATTCTGACATTCGCCCCCCCCCACGCAGCTACAAAGATCCTTTCCTGGATGAACTAAGGACCCTTCAGCGATCTGAGCCCGCACAGACATCCCCCTTCGGATGTGGGAGGCCTAAACTCGCTATTGCCCTGCACCTCGGCCTACGACACGGTCGCATCAGCTTCTTCTGAAACGCTTACTACAGGGATGATGATTCTAAGCTCCTGCAGGCAATGTATTTGTTGCCTTTCATTACCTCTTTCAATGCTTTTTTATGTCCCATATTCGCACTTGTTCCCCCATACCCCCTATTGTAAGCAAGCGATGTACCAGGCTTCAGATGGGCAGGGTACGACTTGGGCGATACCAATTAATACGGAGACCTGAGAATCCCCCTCCCTATCTGAGGCGAGGACGAGAATGGGGACACCACCCCCCTAGCTCATTATGGAGGCCCCTCCGCCCATCCCCACTTCCCTACCCCCTCCTCACCCCTCCGCATACTGCTCCCCCCACCTAATCCCGCCTCCCCCCTCTCTTTTTGCTCTACCCGGCCACCCTCCCTTGACCCGTCATCCCTCCCACTCACCCCCTCCACCCCCCTCCACTCCTCATTTCCCCTCCCCTTCTTTCCTCCTTGCTCCCCTTCTTTCCCCTCATCTTCCCCCCCATTTCTCTCCCCCCCCTCTCTTCACCCCTCCCCCCTCCCTCCCTCCGCTCCTCCCCTCCTCCTCCCCTCCTCCCCTCCCTCCTTCTTCTCCCTCCCTCCCTCTTCTCCATCCCTCCCTCTCCCCCTCCCCTTATCCTGTTTCCAATTTCCCACCCCTCCCCCTCCCCCTGTTTCCTCCCCCTACCCCCCTTTTTTCCTTCCTCCCCCCTCCCCTATCCCCCCCCTTTTTTTTTTTTCCCCGTTTCTCCTCCCTTTCCCTTCTCCCTGTATCCGTCCCCGCACCCTCCCCCCCCTATCCCCTATTCCCTCCTTCCCCCTCCTCGTGGTCAGCCCTAACGCAGTCTCCTGAGGAGGGAGCTCACCCCCCCGGCATGTCTCGTGGGTTGTGGATCTCTCTTGAATACACCTCAAAGTTTCACTTTCAAAATAATACGGGTTGCTTTTATTGACTCCAGCCCCGCGAGCTGGAGAAGGTTATGTTTTGTTATGTTTTGTTATGTTATGTTGACTTATGTGATGTCCCTACACACTCGACATTTGAACCCCCTGTACCTTGCTCCTCATGGTAGGCTCCCTGTTACGCTTTTTGGGCTCTTGCTATTAGCGGGACCCCTCATCCACTTCACCCAGACTCCCGGTCCACAGGTAGGCTGTGGTTCCCGCTCGCGCTACTACCCCCACACAGCGGTCTCACTGAGACGCAGCTGACACTCCAGGTTTTCCCTTGGCTCTTACAGGTGGGTAGCCTAGCTACACCCACCTCTGGTTTTCTTTTTCCCTCCCCTTATCTCTCTCCCTACCCTTGGCCCACATAGCCTGCTTTTATCCCTCGTCATTCTTTTCTTCCTCTCGCCCCCCTTTTTCCCTCTCCTGGCCCTGACCCCCCTACTCGTCATCTTCTCCTCCTTTTTCTAATCTGATCCTCCTGAATCTTCCTACCCCCAACTCCTCCTGACCTCTTCATCTGTGTGTCTGTCTCCCCTACCCTACCTTTCCCCCTGTGTGTCCCCTCCCCTTTCTCCCTTGCTCCAGGGGAGTGACCCTCGCACCCATCTTCTAAAGAACGACCCTAATCCTCTCAACTACCAGATAAATATCTGCAACCCTTCCTAACTCTCCACAATGCAGACCCCCCCTAGGACTGATATTCCTCTGACTCTGAAGTGTGTTTCCCTGAACACAAAAGGCCTGAATGTACCAGAAAAAAGGTCACAAGTGTTAGCTTCGCTCACAAAACACAAGGCTCACTTTATCTTCCTGCAGGAGACACACTTTCGATCTGATGCTATCCCGAAACTGGCTAATCACATATATCGCTCTGCCCTACATGCCACTAACCCGGTCGCCAAAACCAAAGGGGTTTCGATTCTCATTTCAAAACATGCCAATTTCCTCCTGTCTGACTCTCTAGCGGACCCAGAAGGTAGATTTATCTTCATTAAGGGAACATATGCATCTAAACCTATCACACTGGCTAATATTTATTGCCCTAACGACCACCAGGTCTCCTTTTTCCGCAAGACGTGTGCCCTTCTATCCTCGTTCCAGAGCGGCCTGGTCCTCCTGGGGGGCGACTTCAACGTGCCCCTAAACCCCTTCCTAGACACTTCCACAGCCTCGACTTCTCTACCTTATAAGGCCTTACGACAAATTAAAGCCCAACTACAAACCCTGGCCCTTCATGACGCGTGGCGCACCCTCTATTCCTCAACCAAAGATTACACCTTCTTCTCGGCCCCCCACCAGAAATATTCCAGAATTGACTTTTTTTTTTATCCCAGACTGATCTCCCCGCCCTCCAACATTCCTCCATTGAACCGATGTTCCTATCAGATCATCACCCCATCACAGTCACATTATCATTCCCGGAAACATACCCCAAGACTAAGATTTGGCGTTTCAACCCCTCATTCTTGACAGACCCGACCTCATTAGAGCGCATTCGCTCATGCATCAAGCTATATTTCCAAGAAAATGCTAATCCTGACATTTCTCCAATATCCATATGGGAAGCTCACAAATGCGTGGTACGGGGAGAATTGCTTGCCCTGAATTCACAGGCCAAAAAAGCTTACCAGGAGAGAGTGAATACTCTTCTCAAAAGGATTAGAGTACTAGAACTGTCCCATAAGAAGGTACAAGCCCAGAACACTCTACAGGAACTGACCAAGTGCCGTACACTTCTTGCAGATGAATTAGGTAAACGCACGAGAAGGCGTTACATTCTTGGCCAGAGGGTCTTTTATGAACATGGCAACAAGAGTGGACGTCTTTTAGCGCGGTCAGTCCAGAAGGCCAAACTCTCGTCCACCATACATACCTTACGCGATCCCCAGGGCACCCTCCTGGCTAAGAGCGAGGACATTGCGAAGGAATTTGAGTCTTTCTACCGAAGGCTCTACAACCTTCACCCCACACAGCTACCCCGAGCCTCGGGGGAGACACGCCAAACGCTCATTGCGGATTTTCTCTTTCATTATGGCCCTAAACCCCTCTCCTCCCAACAAGCACAATCCCTGGAGGGACTGTTCTCGGCAGGAGAGCTGGAGACAGCCCTGAAACAAATGAAGCTGGGTAAAAGCCCGGGCCCGGACGGGTACACCCTTTAGTATTACAAGTCTTTCGCAGATGTCCTTACCCCCAACCTTCTACAGACATTTAATGCCCTGGCCAATCCTCAAGACCGACCTAACAGATTATTAGAGGCTCACATCACCGTAATTCCTAAGGAGGGGAAGGATCCCCTACAAGTGGCAAATTATAGGCCGATTTCACTCCTTAATGTCGACATAAAAATTTATGCCAAAATACTGGCCAATAGGTTAATACCTCTGATCCCCGGCCTTATCTCCAATGACCAGGTGGGGTTTGTCCCGGGCCGGGAGGCACGGGACAACACCATACGAACCCTTAACTTACATCACTGGCTTACGTCAACTAAAACACCAGGCTTTTTGCTCTCCCTTGATGCGGAGAAGGCGTTTGACAGAGTGGCCTGGGACTACATTCGAGAGGTCCTAAAAGGGGTGGGTTTGGAAGACCGCATGCTCACCTCCATAATGGCATTATACTCGAACCCCACGGCGGCGGTGAGAGTTAACGGCCACCTGTCGAACGCCTTCTCCATTAATAACGGCACACGCCAGGGTTGTCCCCTCTCCCCCCTGATCTACATTCTCTCCTTGGAACCCCTCTTAAACAAACTTAGAGAAAACCCGGATGTTAGGGGATTGGTGGTCAAAGGTAGAGAATTTAAAGTCGCTGCTTTCGCGGATGACATTCTGCTCTCCCTCATGTCCCCACGAACCTCCCTTCCATCTCTCTTACATGACTTGGAAGCCTTTGGTACAATTTCAAACCTTAAAATTAACTATACAAAGTCCCACGCCCTGAATATCACCCTCCCACCACAGGAAGCCACCCAATGCCGGGAATCTTTCCCGTTCCATTGGGAAAAGACTGCTATTTCCTATATTGGGATTCGGATCCCGCCCTGCCTCAAAGACCTGTATGCCCTCAACTTCCACCCTGCCCTGAAAAAAGCCCAAGACCATTTTTTGGAGTGGTCTACATTGAATGTCTCATGGTTTGGTCGAGCTGCTTTGATCAAAATGATTATACTACCACGTATGTTGTATTTGATCCAAACCATCCCAATGCATATCCCCGCAGGATTCTTTTCCTCCTATCGGAAGGCCTGCTCGACCTTTTTATGGAAAGGTTCCCCTCCTAGAATCAAATATGCCAGACTCACCTTGCCCAAGCCTAAAGGGGGTATTGCTCTCCCAGACCTGTATAAATATTTTGTGGCCTGCCATCTTACGAGAATCGCGGACTGGTCCATTCACCCCCTAGAGAAGATCTGGATCTTTATCGAAGACTCTTTCTCACCCATTCCTCTACGTCTTCTCCCATGGCTGTCCCCGAAACAATGGCCACAGTCCTTGTCCTCACATCCCTTCATTCACACTTCCTTGAAGCTCCTTAGGTTGTCCCCGACTGGAGACTCCCTTTCACCCACCCCGGGTCCGCTGACTACGCTGAGAGGAAACCCCGATTTTATCCCAGGCGAGTCACCTTCCTTCCTCAAACAAGAATGGCCGTTTCAAGACATTTTTGCCTCCCAACTGTACACTGACGGCAAACTCGCCTCGATAGAGGATCTTAGGCTCATTTCCAACACCTCTACCTTCCCCTTCTGGACTTACAGACAAATATGTCACTTTTTATCCACACATACAGCACGTGATAGCTGGACAAGACCACTTACCCCTTTCGAAACTCTCTGCTATCGTAGAACCCCCCAACGACACCTTATTTCCCTTCTCTACGCCTTGCTTATAGAACCTAGTGACTCTACCCTTTCGCCATCACAGACCTCGTGGAACAGAGACCTACCTACCCCCCTGTCACCAACTGAATGGAAGAGAATTCATGAATACGCACATAGGGGGTCGTTGAATGTCGCCATACAGGAAAATGGGTACAAAGTGCTTACTAGATGGTACAGAACCCCATCTCTCTTGCATAAATTTGCCCCTTCAACCTCCAATATATGCTGGAGATGCAATACAGAGGTGGGAACCATGGTACACATTTGGTGGGAATGTTCGCACATCCAACCCTTTTGGAGGGAGGTACACAGACGCATCGCATCAATCACCACATATACCTTGGACTATACACCAGCACAATTCCTCCTGCATCACACTTCTCTCTCGAGAAAAGATTACTTTAAATCCCTAGCTATGCACATGGTGAATGCTGCTCGGTTATGTATCCCCAAACACTGGCGCGCCTGCCATGCACCGCCACTTAAGGAATGGTTTGCGACCATTTCTAGAATTTGCGACATGGAAGAACTGATCCACATCTCGCAAGAGAGACTGGAGAATTTCTCGTTTACCTGGTCCTGCTGGTTACATTTCAAAACAACAGCTGAATACAAGCAGCATGTTCCCCCTGACTAATGTACGAGCTTTGAGGGGCGCTACTCCCCTCTCACATACAGAGGCCCAAGCGAGTGGTCACTCCCCGCACCTTCTTCCTCTCCCTTACCCCTACCCCACCTCCTCCCCCCCCCCCCCCGGTCCTTTTTTTTTTTTTTTTTTTCTCTCCTCTTTCTTTTCTTTCTTTCTCTTTTTCTCTTTCTCTCTCTTTCCTTTTCTTAACCCGCTCTTATTCCTCTTGCTGCTCCCTAGCTCTCCCCAAAATCTCCCCTCTCTTCTCTACCACAAATGCTCTCCGACCCCCATTAATACATCACCTGTGGCCCCCCTTTTCTTTGCTCCTACTCTCTCTCTCTTCTCTGATCTCTCTTCTCCTATTCCTACCCCACTTCAGTCCCATACCCTATCCACACGAGTGGGTATGGTCCCCCTCCTCATACCCCTCTATTACTAGCCTTTAGACACCGTCTTTTTGGTGTCGGAAACAATAAGAAATGCAGCAAGGATAGCAGGCGGCCGGCACGCGATTCAAATTAATAAAGGCTCCGACCCATATGCACCCTCATTCACACTTTTACAAAAACTGGAGACAATTACACACCTGCCTGTAATGCTTGTTTATGTTGTACCAAACACTGATTCTCCTTGAATGCACTTGTTCTGTTTTATACTTTGTATTGAGATGTTTGTGAATTTGCTCAATAAAACTTTATGGAAAAAAAAAAAAAAAGGCCAGAAACCCTAATGTATGAGTCAACAATAAATATATGCCACTGATGGTATTTTCAAGTGTAAATTACATATTTCAAAGCAAAAGAAAAATGTTTCTAGACTGTTTTATATGCTATTGTTTTTATTTACACTTTGCTGTTTAGGGCTAAGGAATACCCTAGAGCTCATTGCAATAGCCTCAGACACACCAGCACAAAAAACAGAGTTGCTAAATTCCCTATGTGGGCCCATAGTCCTACTCCACCATGTTAACAAAGGCTAAAAACATTTAACACTGTTTTTCCTAAATTTCCACTTGATCAAATACATACTGTACTGTACTGTTAAACAATGTAGGGCAATAATTCTGTCCAATTAGGATGTTAAAGCGGAGTTCCAGGCTTTATACGTTTATTAAAAGTCAGCAGCTACAAAAAAGTTTAGCTGCTGACTTTTAATAAACCGACACTTACCTGTTCCACGGTCCAGCGATGCGGCCGCACGGGGCCCCGCTCCTCTCCTCGGCGCCTCCATTGGAACTGTGGGCATCCGGCCGTGACAGCTTGCGGCTTCACGGCAGGGGCGCGCACTGCGCATACGCGAGTCGCACTGCGCTCCTCCAGTGTACAGGCAATCTTCTGGGACCTGTCACGTGTCCCAGAAGATTGCAGAGAGGGAGGGGCCACCTAGGGGGAGAGGAGGAGTCGCCTGAGCGGCCCGTGGGCGGAAGGAGGAAGTGGGACAGGAAGTTCCCCTCTAAAGTAGTCACCCAATCCCCCCCCCCAAAAAAATGACATTTTGGGTGGAACTCCGCTTTAATTTAATCAATATAAATTGTCATTGATTTGCCAAAGTGATATTTCAGTTTTGGGTAGAAGTTGGCCTGATTGATTTCAAACTAGCAATGTCTTCCTGTTAACTAGACCTTTGTACTAATTGCACCAATGACTTGGCCAATTTTAGGGGTAACAGACATTGGGGTTGATTTACTAAAATTGGAGAGTGCAAAATCTGGTGCTGTTTTGCATATAAATCAGCTTCCATTTTTTTTGTTAAAGCCTAATTGAACAAGCTGAAGTTAGAAGCTGATTGGCTATCATGCATAGCTGCACCAGATTTTGCACTCTCCAGTTTTAGTAAATCAACCCCATTGCTTTTGTAAATCTCATTGGTTGCACATTGTGCTAAATACAGAAGGAAAAAAAGAAGCCTACAACTAGAACTCTGCCCTAAGCTACATCGCCAAACTTGTCTCAATCTATCATCCAAACCATCCTCTCCTTTCCTCTCAAGACCTCCTGCTCTCTGGCGAAATTCTCTCCTTCTTCCTTGCTCACCTTTGAGAATTCTCCAGAGTCTCTCAGATCCTCTGAAGCTCCCTACCCCAATCTGTCCAGCTATCTTCTACTCAGTCCACCTTTAGGCAATCAGGGAAGCCTATCCCACCTCCACATAACAACTGAACTTTTAAAGGGGTTGTAAAGTCAGAAGGTTTTTTATCTTAACGCATTGTATGCATTATAAAAAGCAGCAGCCCCCCCCCCCCCAGCATCCCCTACTTAACTGAGCACCCTCTCTCTCCAGTGATGTCCATGAGTTCCTCAGCCATCTTGGACTCTCCTTCTTATTGGCTGAGACACAGCAGCAGTGCCATTGGCTCCCGCTGCTGTCAATCAAAGTCAGTTAGCCTATCAGGAGAAATAGGGGGCAGGGCCAAAACAGGGCACCATGTCTGAATGGATACAGGGAGTTGTGACTCAGCTTGGTTGAGCTGCTTGCTGTGGGGGCACTCGATAGGAGAAAGGGGCCAGGAGAGCCCAAGAGAGACAAGGAGGATCTGGGCTGCCTTGTTTATATCCACTGCACAGAGCAGGTAAGTATAACATGTTTATTATTTTTAGAGAAAACAAATTAGACTTTACAATTACTTTAATTCTTCTATTAGCTCATCCATCACAGTTATTTACTTTTGTACCACTTGCCCCTCACTATTAGATTGTAAGCTCTCATGAGCAAGGTCCTCCTAACCATCATGTATTGAATTGTAGTGTAAATGTACTTTTCCTTCTTATATTGTTAAGAACTGCACAAACTGTCTGCACTATATAAATATTGAATAATAATAAAAATAATAATAATTACAAGATCTGTTGAGTTGAGTTGAGTTGAGTTGAGTGGCATCCTGATATAGCGCGGTCATTTACCCCGTAGGATCCCGACGTGCTTTGCGGAGTCCCTGGAAAAAAAACCCCAGGGACTAGGAGGAGACAGAAGCAGGTGGAAGCAGCATGAGAGATAGAACAAGAGAGGCTATGCAGGAAAAGCTTGTGTGAAGAGCCAAGTCTTCAGTTTCCTGCGAAAGACCAGCATGGTAGGGGCCTCCTGGAGCTCAGCAGGGAGGCTATAGCACGGCACCCTGGTGGGAGAAAGCTCGACCACCATGCAGAATCTTCTTAGGCACAGAGATGTGGAGGGGGTCTCTTCTGCTCGATCTAAGTTATCTTCCCAGAACTCGTTTGTGGAAGCGTGAACAGAGGTAACTCGGAGCAAGGCTTCTCATGATTTTGAAAGGAAAAATCTAAGGAATATTTAAACATCATGTCACTTATAAATGGTTTTTCAAATAGGCCTCTGTATTTGGCTTTTTAATATCTAATGTCTTTAGCTTTGAACATTGAGGCTTTATTGCTCCACTATGCCTGCAGCTACAGATGTCAGTTATGACTTGTTTTTAAGCTAATTTTGTTCTTATTAAAAATATGCAACCAGTATTCAATATATTTGAATAGCCACACTAAGGTTATTTTAATTTTTACTGGCTTTAAATTGTTGTCAAGAATTGGCTCTCGTCTAGTTGTTTGGCTGTATAGTGTTAATACAGGCTCTAGTTTGGGGAGGTATTTAGGAAAATATACTGGCTGTGCTCTGTTGTGGTATGTGTATAGATGTTGCTGTGAAGATGATGGCACGACAGTGACTGTACAGTTCCTCTGCTGCCCTGCATGGGCTATCAATGTTGAAAACCGCTAATAAATAAAATTACAATGTCTTGGAATTTATATGGAATAAATACCTTTCACACCATAAATGTTCAGAACAAATGCAAACCTAGCCATACCAGGGTGGCTATAGATCAGCTTTAATCCAATCCCTAAACAAAATTCTATAAGTATTTAACCCTTGTTCTGCATACTCACCTTATTTTAGTCTGGGTACCTCTCTGCACCATTACCATAAAAATCTCACACCCAAAGTATCCAGTGACACAATTCTGACACCAAAATACAATGATTTCATTACATGGTGGGTCTTGATTTCATTACAGCATATGTGCCTATCATTCAGCATTTAGAAGAAAAATCTAACATTAGCTATGTACACAAAATGCAATCATGTTGCAAAAAGGGGTCAACGGAAAATTGCATGTAATGTGATTTCTAAAAACACATGCATGGGGATTTTTAGTGGAGCAGTGAGTATGTTTTACATTCATGCTCCATATATAACGATTTCAATTAGGGGGTTTAACAGTGCTTGAGGGCATTATAATTTCTGCTCGATTTGTTCTTATGCTTGTAGGTATATGTGTGATCACATAAACTCAAAAGCCTTGTCTGTATTATCTGATGTACAAAACCTGACATATCAACATTACTTCAGCTTTATTGTTTTGTCATCACTAATGTCTTTAATGCCTGTGGTATGATCTTGATTGTCCATAACAATGCTCCAGCTGCCCACAACATGGTTTTGATTTTTCCAGGCCCCAGCAACAAGAACAAATGACTTATTAAGCCTATATGTATGTGGTCTTCCCTCTACTTTTTTTTTCTGGGGATGTTCATGGAGCCTATTGTGAGATAGGCAGTGTTTAGAATAGGGATACAATCCCAAAGTAAGAAACCTAGAGGCTTACATTGTGCTCAAGGGTTCAAGATTCAAGGGAATCTAACTATATTAGATGGATTAATGCTGAATAAACACATGGGAAGTTGAACCCTTAAACACAACCTGAGGCTCACTATTAACTTTGTTTGAACTTTGCATGATTTGTACAGCTGGCTTGTGATTGGCTTGTTGGGAGCTGCCATTCTTTATTTCTTTATTTCTTTAAAACAAGAAAAAGATGACACATTAATTTGAATGATTTCTTTTCCTTTGTTGTTTTTACTATGGACTAGATAATATTGTTGTTCATCTATGGCACAGAAGATTGATATTAAAATACACACATTAAATGTTATCTGAATATGTTGAATGCCCAATTTTGGCAACAAAGGTGTGCAGTTTGCACCTGAAATCCTTGTCTAATTATATTAACATATGCCTTAGCTGTTACTGTTCTTCATAGAGGAGACAACTACCCTCACAATTTCAAACTTGCAAATAATTTTAGCACCTGGCTATGTGGAGAGATTCTTTAGAAAAAAAAAAGGTAAAAAAAAGTCACTGCCCCTACCTAAGACTAGTCTTCACAGCAAGGAGCACTGGAAGGGCGGACACATGTAAAAAAACAAAGCATTTCTAAGCTCAACTTACCAACCAGCCAGCAACCAACCGAATTCACCTGTCTAACAGTGGGTTAAAAACAGGGGTTTAGTTGCACGCATTTGTGGAAAGATTCTTTAGAGCAGCCATTTTTTGTAAGATCAACTGTTATTTTGAGCATTTAGATGAAAGTCCAAGGTCCAGTTCCATGCTGGCAATAGACCTAAAGTTCAATTAGTGCTGAGCAGACTACAATTTGTATTTATGATTTATTGCTGTTTACACACTGATTAAGTAATGCCGCATACACACGATCGTTTTTAATGTAATTTTCAAAAACAACGTTTTTCTCGACGTGATTTTCTTGTTTCCTCTCAAGCCTGTCTTGCATACACACGTTCATTAAAAAAAATGCTCGAGCAAAGCGCAGTGACGTAGAACACGTACGACGGCACTATAAAGGGGAAGTTCCGTTTGAATGGCGCCACCCTTCATGTTAGTAAAGTTTGTTGAGGGACGATTCGTGCTTTTCAGCCTCATGCTTTTCAGTCCGTTACAGCGTGACGAATGTGCTATCTCCATTATGAACGCTAGTTTTACCAGAAAGAGCGCTCCCGTCTCATACTTGATTCTGAGCATGCGCGTTTTTTTTCCCCTCGTAAAAGCATACACACTACTGTTTTTCACGACGGGAAAAAAAACGACATGAAAAACGAAGTGAAAAAATAGAGCAGGTTCTAAAAAAATTTAGGCCGTTTTTCACGTCGTTAAAAATGCTATAGAGCTTACACACGATCGTTTTTAATGCCCAAGTTAAAAAATTGCATTTTTAACGACGTGAAAAACGATCGTGTGTACGCGGCATTATTGTTGTTTATGGAAATGCTATTTATACTTCTTTGATGCTGGAGATGCAATAAAGCTTGTTTCAGCAAGTTTGAAACCTTACTTAAAGTTTGGACTCTTACTACCATTAAAATAAATCCTATTTGAGGATCATCTACCCCAAAAGATAGCGAAAACTTGACTACAGATAATGCAATATGTAAAAGAGATATAAATCTTCAAATGTGATCTTTTTTGTTGATTTATTGTAGAAGAAAGTCCCACTGAACTATACAGTATATGTGAGGTTTGGTTGCAACTGGTGCTCTCACTAACCAACAGGATTATGTAGTAAACCTGAAAGTCATGAATCTGCTACTTGCTGTCTACTTTCATTGTAGAATCTCCCCTGTCTAAAAACGAATCTAAGGCATGTTTTCCTCTGCTTCAATGCCTCCAAAACTGCCAGAATCCACCTTCTCCTCCCTCTCCTCTTGTGTGTTCTGTGGCGAAACAAGAATGGTGTCTGCGTAATGCTGGCCTTGAGAGGAAAGGAAGTCCTGCTCTTCCTCCCGCTGCTCTCCCTCGAGTGCCCTGTCCATAATGCCATGCAGAGTCTGCACCAGCAGGAACACAACAGGGATTCTCTCACTGATGCATGCATTGTCATGGCTCACTATCCTTGTGGCCTCCTCAAATGGTGACAGTCAGTGCATGCATCCTTTATCAGCAACCATTGACATGGGAAGTTGTAACCCATCTTTCATTGATCTCACTACAAATGTAATTAACATAATTAGACTACTGCACTTTGCACACCTGTCAGGAAAAATGTGGTCTTGTCCATGCCCAAAAAAATGTGAATGCGCAAGAAGCAGTCCACGGACCTGTGCACAGAATTAGGGCTGGGCTGTGCGCATGTCAGCACAATTTTTGGCGCACAGTGGCCAAGATCATTGTTGAGCAGTTGCTAGCTCCTGTGACCAATGACCAGACCCTGGTTGTTAATGTGTTATACCTGTTTTGCCTTCTGACTAAGCCTGATCTGTATCACTCCTATACCTGAACTTTGAATTGTTTCCTGATTCTGCATCTTGCTTACCCCTTTGGCTTATTGTCTGCACATGTGACACTGACCTTGGCCTAGCTCCTGTTTACATTCTCATCTTATGAATCTGTACTGTACCTCCGTTGTCCAATGTCCACCTGTTAGCAACTTCTGCCTGTCTGACCACATTCCTGCCTTCTCCAAGCCCTGTGAGGACAACTGGCACCAATTTCTGTTCTTTAGCTACTACTTCACTGCAAGATTTGTTTTTTACACACCAGAATTTACTGCAGGTACTCCGTATCCTGTTCTACCCTGTCATCAAACAGGACAGGAGGTGTAAGGGAGAGCCCTCTCTTTAGGTCAGCCTCTACCAGGTACATGACAACACCATTGTTGCTACTCACACTATTTTATTGGCACTTGAAAGATGCTTCTGGGAATAGGGTTATAATCACTTTCTTATGACCAGCTGAAGACAATTGGCAGTATAAGCGATAATTTGTCTGTAGCAGATGCAGTAGTATTTTTTAAATTTTCCACAAAAACTTTGCAGATTTAAAAGGATAATAGGGCTCTCCTTGCTACAAATGGTGAGCCCCTTGAGATAATGAAACATTGAGCTATCAGCGGCCACGGGGATATGTATTGGCATTTGCAACACATATTAAATAGCATATACTTTCCATAAAGGAAAAAAGAGCATCTAGTTTTTGGCCTACGAAAACATAGCAGATGTATGAAACCATGTCTATAATGATAATATTAGTTCTATTAATAATAATTAATATGCAGCAATATGTTGCCCAGTAGCCAAACTGAAATCTCTCCAGTCAACCCATATACTTTACATAAAAAGCTCATTAAGGAAAAAGCTAAATGATATCATGAAACAGTATATGCATTATAGAGGGTGTATTTTTCTCCTATAATAAATTACCATTAGTACTCCAAAAGCTAGTGGGGGATGTTTAATTGACCAAAGCAAGCACGGATAATAACTCAGTTGCACTGCATGTATAATAATGCATTGTGTCATGTAGTATGAATAGACATTAATGTAAATATACTGTATGAAGGATTCCTCCATTTGTGTCAATAGTGTATGCGCTATTGTGAATAACAAACATAGAATATGTAAAACAAAGTAGGAGTTTCATGCAGCTTTAATGTATGCTTAGAGAATTCCATACAATTCAAATGTTATTAAAGACATACCCAATACACCACTAATTGACTAAAAATATTGTTACAGAGATAAAGGAAAATGTTTGTCATGCACAATGATATATCTTTCTTTTAGTGTGTATTCCTTTCTGATCCATTTGGTATGTTCATAAATTATGCCAAACAAATTGCTCTACAAATTACTGTGTAACAAGTATCAGCAATTACAACTGGTTTGTATCAGCTTACCATAGGGATTTATTCATGACGGAAGACTTGGCTGTCTACCAAATCAGTCCAAAACAAACAACTTCAACTGAAACAGTTCACATCTCTGGATTTACTGTGAGTGCTTCAATATATAATTATTTATTCAATTTCACATGACATCATTATTTGTATTTTTAAAGTGGTTGTACACTTTACACTAAATGCAGACTGTACCATGAAAAGTCTCAGTGTAAAAACACAGGTGAGATGAGAAAACCTGCAAAGTCTTTGGCAAATTTTGTTTGAAATTTGACAAACCCAAACTAAGAGGGGAACCAAGAAGTCTATGGGAGGCAAATCTTGTTTCCAAGTTCTGGCCGCTTTAGGGACTAATAGGCAAACAACTGACCGAGAGAGTTCGAACACATCCATCCTATCCTGTAAACATGAGAGGCTGTGGAGAGCCTGTTTGGCCCGCATCCAACTGCGTCTAAGAATACAGCCCAGAAAGGCTCCATGCTGGTACGTGGGAGTAGCTAGGATAGAACAGGAAACAAACTGAAGTGTACCGCCTACCTTGTAGTGGCTGGAAAAGGAAACCCCTGAGCTAACTCACCGCAATGCAGAGCCAAGAAAGACCAACTCCTGATCGGCAGAGTACTACCATGGTCAGAAACCCCCACGTGGAGTAGAAGGGATGAACCTGCATGTGTTGCTGCCGAAACGTGCAGCCTGTCCTACCCTAAAACACAAAGAAAAATAACAGACAACCAAATATGAGACACCACCCCTCTGTACCTGCCTGGGCCAAAGAAGTGAGCAGAAATGACCAGACCTCAGCGCGTAAATGAACCTGACGTCAGAAACCCACCCTGGTGTATGTAGTAAATGTATGTAGCAAATGAGCCCGGGTAACCTGCCGCGCAGAGACAGGTAATTAAAACAAAACACTCAGGGCCGGTGTACCCACGGACTGTGGTGGGTAGTAGTTATAGGCGTAAGCATGAACGTGCACGTATGACGTATGGTATACAGGCGAGAAGATTGTGGTCAACAATCAATTAAAAACAAAACCTCAGCCCGTATGGATCTGTAGACGTGACAGATCCTGAGATGCGCACCCTGGCTAACTACACCCGGTATGCAAGAACCTGAAGAAAGGTGTGACGAGACAAAGAAAACAATGCTGCAATGACTGTGCGAGTGTGCGGTGACTGCACGGCCCTGACAAGCTATGACAGAACATGCTACGACTGGCTGAGCCCTGCTATACAGAAACACGCTAGACAGAACACAACCCCCTCTGTACCAACCCCCGTGCGAAGACATGAGCAGTGAAGGTGGGACCACAGCATGTAATGAACCTGACAATGACCCCCCCGGCATGTGACGTGAGTGAGCACAAGGAACCTGTTGCGCACTGACAGAACGAAGAAACTGAATACTCAGGACCTGTGTACCCACAGACCGTGGTGGGTAGTCCAGCAGGTGAAATGAAACAAAAGCCAACGTATGATGTGACGTAACAGGCGAGAAGATTGTGGTCAATGATCATAGCCAACAAAACCTAAGCCCATAAGATCTGTAGACGTGACAGAACCCGAGATGTGAAACCTAGCCAACTGAACCAGGAATGCAAGAACCTACGACAAGTAAGATGACATAGAAATGAACGAAGAAGAAAACAGCTACCGGTGTAAGCTGACCTGCATGGTACCGACGTGCTGACAGAACTGCTGAGACAGAAAATCGCTGAGACAGAAAATCGCTGAGACAGAAATCGCTGAGACAGAAATCGCTGAGACAGAAATCGCTAAGACTGGACCCCGCTAAGACTGGACCACCACCCCTCCGTGCCTACCCAAGTGTGAGGACATGAGCAGTGATGACGGGACCGAGGCGCGAAAATGAACCAGATGATGACTTATACCCTGGAGCAGAAGTGAACGAGCCCAAGTAACCTGCAGCGCAAAGACAGGTGGTAGAACTGAAACACGGGCTGATGAACCCACAGACCGTGGTGGGTAGTACACCTGTAAGCGATGCACGTGCATCGTATGAAGTAAGGTATACGGGCGAGAAGCTTGTGATTGATAAACCAACAAACGAAACCTCAGCCCATATGGAACTGTAGGCGTGACAGATCCTAAGATGTGCGCCCTAGCTAACTGAAACCAGGTAAGCAAAGAACCTGAGTGAAGGGAACAATGAGACAGGAAACAAACTAAAATAACGGCTACCGGTGTATAGGTACCTGCATGGCACCAACATGCTGTGACGGAAAACACGTTGTGACAGAAACATGCTAACGAATGAACACGACTGAGCTGTAGTGACAGAACCCCGCTATGACAGAATCCCGCTATCGACAGAAACCCTGCTAACGACAGAAACCCGCTAACAAAAGCAACCCGCTAACGACAGCAACCCGCTAATGACAGCAACCCGCTAACGACAGCAACCCGCTAACGACAGCAACCCGCTAGCCAGGAACAGCAACCCGCTAGCCAGGAACAGCAACCCAACCAGTCCTCACTGGAATGAGATGGGATGACCAGGACTAGACTAGAAATTTCCCGCCCCTCCATCTCAGGACCACCGCTAACCCCATCCACCCAAGACCTGACGACGCACCGGGCGGAGTAGCGACAAGAAAAAACAAACCACAAAAAGAACGCATAAAGTGCACTGAAACGAAGCAAAACGTGCACGCAGAAACACACCTGAACTGTGTTTCTTGTGGTGTGAACCAGCCCTCAAACTTGAACAACAGCATCCAGGAGTCTTAGCTGACCTCCCATTCCAGTACTACTAAGAAACATAAAATATGTCAGCCACTGTAGTGCTATGCCGCCAGCTAATGAAGAGGAATGAGGGGAGCAAGAACCCTGGTTGGCGAGAAGATGGAGAGCTGTGATGGTAAATAAGTCTTGCTAAAATAACCAGTCGAGTAGAAAAAATTGGGCAATGCACGGATCATCGGCAGGTGAACGGCCCCCCATGCAGCCCGGTGAGCGAGGGGTGAGAGTGCCCCTCCCCCATGCTGCCCAGCGTGGGTATGGGAAGTGGGCGGGCGACCCCTCATCTGAACTTACGGCGTGAGCCCCGGTGGGAACAGATGGACAGCCCCCCCCTCCCGAGCATCGGGAGAAGCTGGGTGACGCTCTGGCAGAGTGGGCGGATGGATGCCCCTCCCCCCGCGACCACCAGGAGAAGCTGGATGGAGCCTCGTGGAGCCAAAGGATCATTCCCCCAGCCCCCTCCATCCCATGCCGGAAACACAACAGCAGGCTGGGGGTGAAAACTAAGGCCACATGGCGGGGGAAAAAACGGCGCAAGCGAGCAGCCAGGCGGGGGTGCAAGGCAGACTCCGGAGTTTAAGCTAGGAACAGCCAAGGTGCGCCCCCCCTCCATGCTGCCGGCATGAGCAAGATAAGGTAGGTGGGGGGCGGCCCCCCCTCAATAATACCCGGCGTGTGCCCCGGGAGAAGCGGGCGGCCCCTGATACAGCCGGCATGAGCACCGGAGAGAAAGGAAGGTGGGTAGCTGGCGAGCGGGCCCCCCCCCACGATGTCCAGCGTGAGCCCGGGAGAGGAACCATCAAGAGATACTATACCCCACTATACCAGGACAACCACCAACCCCCCCCTCTCCCTGACGCCTGACATGCGCACCAGGAGAAATAAGCAGGCGAGCGGGAGGTATGAGCAGAAGGAGTGAGCGCGACCCCCCTTTTGTCCGGCTTGAGCACCGGAGAGAAAGGAAGGTGGGTAGCTGGCAAGCGGGCCTCCCCCCCAGGATGTCCAGCGTGAGCCCGGGAGAGGAACCATCAAGAGATACTATACCCCACTATACCAGGACAACCACCAACCCCCCCCCCCTCTCCCTGACGCCTGACATGCGCACCAGGAGAAATAAGCAGGCGAGCGGGAGGTATGAGCAGAAGGAGTGAGCGCGACCGCCCCTGTTGCCCGGCTTGAGTGTGGGGAGAAAGAGCGGGCGGTCCTTCCTCCGATGCTGGGCAACCCCCTTTGAAGCCCGGCGTGAGCCAGAAAGCAGTGGCGGCGGGCGGGCGGCCCCCCTGAAAGAAACCCGGCATGAATCCTGGAACAAGAAAAGCTAGCCACGACTCCTGCAGCCGACCGCCGCACAGTGACGAAAAGCGGAAGTGACGCGGAACCCGGAAATGACGTCATGGCTGGACCCAGAAACACAGCCGACGCAGGAGAGGAGAGAGGAGAAGGGATAAATAGCCCTCAGACTCCTCCTACAAATTCAGGCTAGCCTGCGGCCAGCCTTCCACATAGCACAGTAGTGACATATAAAGAGACTATGTCAGAGGCAGCAGTGCCTTATATCTTATTCTGTAGATATAGGAGCTATCCCTAGGCACATTCGCATACCAGGGAAAGCACTAATATTTTTTCTGGAGGAATGCTATTTTTTTGGGGAACTCCTTAGGCACAAATAACATTTTTTAAATGTCCACATTTTTTAGTTCAGTTTTACTTTAAGACCCTTTTCATATTGGGGCGGTTTGCAGGCGCTGTTGCGCTAAAAATAGCACCTGCAAACCGACCTGAAACAGCGACTGTTGTTTCTCCAGTGTGAAAGCCCGAGGGCCTTCACACTGGAGCAGTGCGCTAGCAGGACCGCTCCAAAAGTCCTGCTAGCCGCATCTTTGGAGCGGTGAAGGAGCGGTGTGTTTAACGCTACTCCACCGCTCCTGCCCATTGAAAGCAATGGGACATCACGGCTATACCGCCCGCAATGCGCTTCTGCAGAGGCGCATTGCGGGCGGTATTAACCCTTTTTCGGCCGCTAGCGGGAGTTAAAACCACACCGCTAGCGGCCGAATACCGCCGCAATTCTGACGGTAAAGTGCCGCTAAAAATAGCGGCACTTTACCCCCACCGCACCTCCCGCCCCAGTGTGAAAGGGGCCTAGCTGATTGGCACCCTGTGCTGAAAATTAACAACACTAGACTTTTCTAACATAACTCCTCTTAGGGTCCATGGACACTAGGAGCAAAACAAAATGGCAGAAACCCTCCACAAGTTTCTCCAAAACACACTTTTTTTTCTGCCTCTAAACTCTCCTCTTGAAATACACTATATTATTAAAAGTATTGGGACGCCTGCCTTTACACGCACATGAACTTTAATAGTATCCTAGTCTGATTCCATAGGGCTCAATATTGAGTTGGCCCACCCGTTGAAGCTATAACCGTTTCAACTCTTCTGGAAAGGCTGTCCACAAGGTTTAGGAGTCTGTCTATGGGAATGTTTGACCATTCTTTCAGAAGTACATTTGTGAGGTCAGGCACTGATGTGGACGAGAAGGCCTGGCTCACAGTCTCCTCTCTAATTCACCCCAAAGGTATTCTATCAGGTTGAGGTTAGGACTCTGTGCAGGCCAGTCAAGTTCCTCCAGCCAAAACTCGCTCATCCATGTCTTTATGAACCTTGTTTGTGCACTGATGCGCAGACATGTTGGAACAGGAAGGGGCCTTCCCCAAACTGTTCCCACAAAGTTGGGAGCATGAAACTGTCCAAAATGTCTTGGTATGCTGATGCCTTTAGCGTTCCCTTCACTGGAACTAAGGGGCCAAGCCCAACCCCTGAAAAACAACCCTACACCATAATCCATCCTCCACCAAATTATTTGAACCAATGCATAAAGCAAGGTCCATAAAGACATGGATGAGCAAATTTGAAGTGGAGTAACATGACCTCAACCCGATAGAACACCTTTGGGATAAGTTAGAGTGGAGATTGCGAGCCAGGCCTTCTCATCGACATCAGTGTCTGACCTCACATATGCCTTTCTGGAAAAATGGTCAAACATTCCAATAGACACACTCCTAAACCTTGTGGACAGCCTTCCCAGAAGAGTTCATATGCGTGCAAAGGCAGGCGTCCCAATACTTTTGGTTATATAGTGTATGCCTCTAAACGCCCTAATGTGTATGGACACAGGATACCTTTGAACTGCTTCTACAGGCAGAAGTAAAAAACGCAAAACTCCTATAGAAGCAGCATTTTGCAACAACCTCCTGTCCACGCTATAGCAGAAAGATGGCTACAGCACGGGCTCACATTGCCGGGAGGGCGTCTATGAACGTCTTCCCATGATTGCGCTTCCCCTGCGGGGTTCATTGGCAGGGAGCTGAAATTGCTGTTTCCTTTTGTACACAGCTGATTACAGATTGCTATAAAGAGCCAATCAAAGTGGCTTTTACCATGTGACCAGCTGTGTCCAATCACAGCTGATCACAGTGTAAACAGTATTTGCCAGTTTGCAGTCCTCTCCTCACTATGACAGCGTGTGAAGAGAGGAGAGCCGACAGCTGGCTAATCCACACAGGGGACATCTACACTGATAATCAGGGCAACAGTGCCCACAAGTACTGCCAATCCATGCCCACAAGTTCTGCTACTCAGTGCCCATCAGTGTTGCCAATCAGTGGCCATCAGTGCTGCCTGTCAGTGGCCATCAGTGATGCCTGTCAGTGGCCATCAGTGATGCCTGTCAGTGGTCATCAGTCATGCCTATCAGTGCCACCTATCAGTGCCCATCAATGCGTCCTATCAGTGCCCATCGATGCCACATATCAGTGCAGCCTCATCAGTGCCCCCTCGTTAGTGCCCATCAGTGCAGCCTATCATTGCTTATTAGTGCAGCTTATAAATGCCCATCAGTGCAGCCCCATCAACACACATCAGTAAAGAAGAAAAATTACTTATTTACACATTTTTGTAACAGAAACTAAGAAACTTTTTTTTTCAAATTTTTTTTTGTTTAGCAAAAAAAAAAAACAGTGGTAAACAAATACCACCAAAAGAAAGCTCTATCTGTCTCCAAAAAAATATAAAAATGTATTTGGGTAGTGTTGCATGACCGTGCAATTCTCATTCAAAGTGTGACAGCGCTGAAATCCGAAGCTTGGCCTGGGCAGTAAGGGGATGAAAGTGTCCAGTAGGCAAGTGGTTAAGCCCAGTGTGCCTGGACCATAATTTATTAATTCTAAAAGCAATGTTCAAATTACAATTCATAGTGATCTGTCAGCAATCTTCTTTTAAATTTTTCATACATGTTTTCATTTCTGAAAAGCATTGACTTCCATAGGTTACTGTTCTTTATATTTTTTCTGCCATATTCAGTAGCGTGTGTTTACTAGACATGTGCATTCGTTTTCGTCCGAATGCATTTTCGTCCGAATTTCAGCTATTTTCGTTATCGTTTTAACAAACGAAAACGAAAGCACAGAATCCGAAAACCGAAAGATCCGACATAAACAAATGCTTTATTTTCGTTTTCGTTGCTACAACAGTTCGATATAGATAGGAGATTCGACGTGACGCTGACAATAACAATCTGTGTCTATCGAACCTGTGGTCGAATGTGCCTAACCTTAACTCTATTAGTCCAAGATTATTTTACATAGGAGAGAAAAGATTCGACATTATAGAGAGAAAAGATTCGACATAGGAGAGGAAAGATTCGACATAGGAGAGGAAAGATTCGACATAGGAGAGGAAAGATTCGACATAGGAGAGGAAAGATTCGACATAGGAGAGGAAAGATTCGACATAGGAGAGGAAAGATTCGACATAGGAGAGGAAAGATTCGACATAGGAGAGAAAAGATTCGACATAGGAGAGAAAAGATTTGACATTATAGAGAGGAAAGATTCGACATAGGAGAGGAAAGATTCGACATAGGAGAGGAAAGATTCGACATAGGAGAGAAAAGATTCGACATAGGAGAGAAAAGATTTGACATTATAGAGAGAAAAGATTTGACATTATAGAGAGAAAAGATTCGACATAGGAGAGAAAAGATTCGACATTATAGAGAGAAAAGATTCGACATTATAGAGAGAAAAGATTCGACATTATAGAGAGAAAAGATTCGACATTATAGAGAGAAAAGATTCGACATAGAGAGAAAAGATCACTGCTTGTGGGCGGAACATTCGACCGGAAATGTATGATTGCAGAGTCGTACAGTTTCGCTGCTCCGTCGAATCTTCTTTGAACATTCGACAGACACCATAAGCCTTCAATGACAGATTCGACCTTAATTAATTCAGATTTTCGGACGAATGCAATTTCTAACGAAAAACGAAATAAATAAAAACTAATTTCGGGAGTAACTAAATAAATTTATTTTTTGGACGAAAACGAAATTCCGAAACGAAATATTTCAGTGTGCACATGTCTAGTGTTTACCCTTAAGTCATCACATATAGACAAAATAATTCTTTGGGTTTTTGCTTTGCAGTATGTATTGTATAACTGTGTATGGTATGTTGTAAATGCATGTACTCAACCTTTACAAGGCACTTTGTTGAATATTATTAGTGCTTTGCCTGGAACAATTTGTATGTGGGTCAGTAATGAATTGCAAAGAGGGCAGAGCTGAAAATGTGCCAATTTGTTACCTTATGGTACCTTCAGAAAAAAAAATGTTTGAAGTTCTCAGAGGCAGATGGTATGAAAATGAAGATAATGAAATGAGTTTAAATCAAATAAAACACAGCATATCCAGTCTAGGAGGCTCCATCCCATGCAGCTGTACTGATTAGCACTGAAGTTACAATCCAGCATCTGCTCTTCAATATCATTTAGTGGAGATGATCCATTAGCTTAACCCCTCTCTTACAAAAAAAAAAAAATGGGCAATTCACATGGAGAATAAAAACCATTAGAGAAAGAGGATTGTCTTCTGCCCTAGAGCCAAAGCAAGATATCCTAAAATATAGTTACATAGTTAGTCAGGTTGGAAAAAGACACAAGTCCATCCAGTTCAACCATAAAAAAAAAAAAAAAAATATCGTACATTCCCATATACCCAATTCTATAGTGGTGCATGAAACAGGAAACGGGGGGACGTGTCTTCCCGTATTAGTAACACAGATGCCCACGTTTATATTGACATAATATTGACTACAGTAAAATAAATTCTTGTTATTATCAGCTACTGCACTTTGTATATCTGTGTTGCTCTCTGCACCACCTTTTATATAAATTAAAGTAATTAAATATACTAGTTAATGCTTTGAAAATTAGTTTGTACATAAAATTCTGGGTGCCTGTGCCTATAAACCTACTGATCTACAGCCTGACCCTCATATGGTTACATGTGTCAAGGCAGGATACCCATCCCTGCACATCACCAGCAAGCTAGTAAAATCCAGCAAGAACTTCTTTTTTATTGAACCACACTACACATAAGTTAGCAAGATCGGTGCACCGGACACCTACCCTACAAAAAGATATTCATATAATAGAGCAAGTTCAGAGGCAACAAAATTGGAGAAAGGTCTGAGAGATAAAACATAACAGGAGGCACTGCAATTATTATGTACAGTCTTGATAAAAGAAGGGTGACGAGGAGACTTGACTGAAACATTTTAATACATTGAGGGTGGGAATAGGATTCAGGAGGGCAACATTTTCAATATAAAGCCAAGATCAAGAACACAAGGACATGACCTGGCAGGAGGAAAGTGCAAAACGAATCTTAGAAAGTATTGTTTTACCAAAAGAGTAGTTGATGCTTGGAATAGACTTCAACAGAGGTAGTGAGTCAGTAGTTAGTGGATTTAAATGTGCTGGGACAAACATAAAGCTATGCTTAGACAGGTTAAAAAAAAAAAAAAAAAGAAGAACAGACTCGATGGACCACTAGGTCTTTTTCTGCTGTTACTCTTTTTACTACGCAGAAAATGCAAATACTGAGCATGCTCAAGCAAACAGACCATCACATAAACTATTACATCAGTTCCATTCCGTAAAACTTTGACAGGTGTTGCACCCAGAAACATAATTACAGGTGACCCCTGCTGCTGTTTACTAAACAACATAAGTCGCTGCAGCCCATAAAACAGTGATTCATTTCCATTTATGATATAATCAGGAAATAATTCAACACAGCAATTAGAACAAAAACGATAATAACAATCTCTACAAGGCTTTACCTATCTTACTACTGCTGCCGTATTACAACAGTATTGGGGTGTGAAGATTTAGGGCCCTTTCACACTGATCCTTTCGTACTTACCAAAAAAGTGGAATAAAAATGCATGACCAAAAGTGATTCAGTAGTCACCTTTTCACTTCTGTAAAGCCCTGTACACACGATCGGATTTCCTATGGTTTTTAAACCGATGGATTTTTCCATCGGAAAACCGATGAAGCTGACTTCACGTGATCGTTAGCGACAGGAGAGGAAGTAAGACGGCTGTCTAGCCGCGTCTTGTACATATTTTATGCCTGAATTTTTTAACACACTGTAAGAGCCCAATTTTTATTAAATCCACCCCATTTTTTCAAAACAATATCATGCTATTGGAGGCTTCTTTCTTCTTCTCTCCTTTGCCATCCCCTCTCCCCTGTTTTTTCCTCCCTGGGTATATCCTCCTATGTGAGTGATATGTGAGTGATAAGAGAGTAGGAGTCTGGTAATAGGGTGATCACTCCACCATCCCGGGTCAGACGGAGACAGAAAAGAGAGAGAGAGCATTCGGAAATACCAGCCACATAGCAACTCCTTTCACATGCAAATTTTGATCAGTCATTAAGGTGAGAATTCTGGGAGACCGGGGCAAAGAAAAGAGGGACATCTGTCATAGCACAGTGCAGTACCATTATAGTCAACATTTGGAAAATACTACCTATGCTGCCACCATTTATTGAGGATTATACAAAGGACCCTAAAGGAATAATCCCATGCCATATTGAACCACCTAGAACATTAACCCATTGTTCATTTCACATATTCCTTTACACTTTTTGTCACATTCCTTGTTTACCACTAATAATATGTTTATCACTTATAGTTGATCCACCATTAGTAGGTGTGGTTTCATTTATTTGTGACTGTGTTTTTGAGTTTATTTTCAGCGCAAATCACTTTATTATTATTAACTTGTTTTTTGTGTATGGTGACCACTTGTAGATTTGCAGCAGAAGACCACTATTACACTTATTTATCACATTTCGTTTCACTCACAATTAGCTCGAAAGATCTTTTACACTTTATACCTTCTCCCCATTACTTTCAAAACACGCATAAGTAAGCTTTCTGCACCAGAAACTGGAGTTGTGTATACCACATTAACTAAGCAGATAGACCTGTTTTAGGACTACCTGTGCCACCCATGCCAGTTTCTATTTCAGAGTGAAATAGAAACTGGAGCGGGTTCTGTAACTAATCAACAGCGAGATATCTATACAGAAAACTGCCACAGAACTCTGTCAGCCCTGAAACTGAAAAAGGGAGCTGTCAGCAGATGGCCCACTTTCCTCTTTTTGTTTGTATGAGAAGAGCCAGCACAGCCCTCTTCCTCCAGTACTTAGAGGAGCGGAGGGTCCTCCGCCCTCCTACACTCAGCTGAACTGGGGAAGTTGGGACACCCTAGAGGAGCATGCAGCTTCAGCTACTCTTCTGTGCTGTTACCAACACAAAGTAGAACATGAAACAGATTAGTCCTTTTGTTAAAGCGGTTGTATACCCGCTGCAGCTTTTTTTTTTTCATACCTGAAAGGCAAAAGACATAATGAGCTAGTATGCACCGCATACTAGCTCATTATGAAATACTTACCTTAGAACGAGGCGTCGGGAACTTACCTGGTCCACCCCGATGGAGATGTCATCTTGCCTCGGCGTGTCTTCCGGGTATCGCCGCTCCAGCGCTGTGAGTGGCTGGAGCGGCGATGTCGTCACTCCCACGCGTCGGTAAGGTCCAGTGGCTGCCGGGCTTTAGCCGACAATCCCCGCTGCACATCAGTGCAGGGGCTCATTGCGAGGGGAATATCTCCTAAACCATACAGGTTTAGGAGATATTCTTTTTACCTACAGGTAAAGCCCTGTACACACGATCGGATAACCTATGGATTTTCATCCGATGGATTTGTCCATCGGAAATCCGATGAAACTGTTTTTCATCAGTCTTGCCCACACACCATCAGTCAAAAAACCGACCGTTCCAAACGCGGTGACGTAAAACACTCCGATGAGCCGAGAAAAATGAAGTTTAATGCTTCTGAGCATGCGTCGACTTGATTCTGAGCATGCGTGGGTTTTTGATCCGATGGACTTGCCCATAGACGATCGGAGTTTTCGATCGGTTTTTTATCCATCGGAAAAATTTAAAACATGTTCTATTTTTTCCAACCGATGGAAAAAAGACCGATGGGTACCATACACGATCGGTTGGTCTGATGAAAACCATCCATCGGACGGTTTTCATCACTCAAACCGATCGTGTGTACGGGGCTTAAGCCTTATTATAGGCTTACCTGTAGGTAAAAGTTCAAAAATAGGATATACAACTGCTTTAAGTAGGAGCAACATTTTCTCAATTTTCTACATTTAGAAGAGTGGTGCAAGCTTGTACTTGCATAACTCTTTGTTAATTCCCCTAATGAGGGTCATAAGAAGCCAAAGCATAGAAATGCTGTACAGAGGTTCCTAGACCTTATCATTGTCAAGCAGATGTGAGTTGCAGCTCGTTCTCCCTTGTCCACATTACATCTTTTAGCCCTGGTTCACACTGGTGCGATTTGACATGCGATTTGACATGTCAAATCGCATGTCAAATCGGCGAAATTTGCCGCAAATTGCGGGCAATGGCACCGTCCTAATCGGTGCGACGCCGCATCTGCGGTGCTGCACCGATTACAAAAAGTAGTTTCTGTACTACTTTTTGCGATTTCAGCCGCGATTTACATTGACATCTGTTTCAGATGTCTTTGAAATCGCGGCTGAAATCGGGACTGCCAGCAGGAGTGAAATCGTGCGAGTTCAGCTGAACTCGCAGGCTTCACTCCCGCAGCCCCAGTGTGAACGTGGGCTTAAAGTCCAGTCACTGTAGCGCAATTAACAACTTGTAATTTATAAAGAGTAAACTAGAGATGAGGCCAAGAAATTAATTCCACTACTTAAAATAATGAAACATAAACAAATATACATTGAGAGAAGAGTTAGTATTTACAAAACAAATGATTTTATCTTTATGCCGGATAATTATTGTATTTTGCCGCAGTACCAAAAAAAAAATCGTTGTTTGTATTACATAGAGATGTTATGTTTTGATAGCATGATTACAACACATTTACAGCAAACATGAAATTGGCTTTGCTCCAGCCTTTATGAAAATTAAGTATGTAATTGCTTTTTAAAAAAAAGAATACAAACTCTGAATAATATTTTGCTAGTACTTTCAATTTTACTTTATGTCTTCATTATTACCAAGCTAATGCAATGTAAAAATATAATCTTATTTCCAGTTTTGTTAATTTTCATATCAAATACCGCTATGCTACACAGCACTCAAATAAACGGAATCCCTGGTTTGTTCGCTGAACCACAAAATTATCTTAATCAGTGAATAGATGAAAAAAGAAAGCAAAAGGCAGAAATGTACTGTATTTGTTAACATAAGACCCCGTTCACATCTGAGCAAATCGGAATCGTGAAAAGAATCACATAATTCTGCTTGCATTTCCAGATAATGCTAAAAAGTGTTAATAGTACTTCAAACATGCTAAAGACGCATGTCAAAATGGCTGAAAATTTTGCAAAAACTTGCTATTTATAGGCGAGCACACAGGGTGTGCCTCAGCAAGCCCTAATCAAAGTGTGCCTCAGCACACCTAATTTCCCTAGTTGCGACCCCTGATATTTCACCAAAATTCTGCTAAAAACAAAATGGTAAAAAGAAATAAATTTGTAAAAAATAATAAAAATCAAAACTACGGACACCATCTATTAATCTACTGACACCGTCCACTGCTCTACTGACACCGTCAGTATATATGAACATGCACACACATGCATTCAGTTTGTGTTTGAGCTTTGTGGTGCACACCCTAATGCAATAGGCTGTTTACGCCTATGGTGCTATTCAGAAACGCGCTCCAAAAAAGGGTACCATTTTGCACATTGTTTTGAGCAGAGAGCAGTCTATTCAAGTGAATGGTGTTGCTGCAAAAAATGCCCAAAAAAAAGCCATGCCAAAAAATTGAATGAGGTGAATGGGGCCTAAGTCATGTATTAACAACAGAATGATTTCTTGTCACAGGACATAAGGTGAAGTTATGTTTAATGTGAATACCTAATCATGCGAAAGGGAAATGTAAAAAGAAAAAAACAAGATATTTGCTTGCACGTGATTGGATGATTTAAGTCTTGGGTGCGCAACCTGTGGCCTTCCAGCTGTTGCGAAACTACAAGTCCCATGAGGCATTGCAAGCTTCTGACAGTTACAAGCATGACTCCCGAAGGCAGAGGCATGATGAGAGTTGTAGTTCATGAACAGCTGGAAAGCCACAGGTTGGGCACCCATGATTTAAGTGAATGAGACATCTTTTTAATTCAGAGTGCACACTCACTTTGCAAAACTTCTTACCTACTTTATAAATCAGCCTTTTGTAAGCTTAGAACAGGTTCAATAGCAAAACTAATAAACCAATGGGTGAACCAAAAACAAATCAAATGGTAATCCAAGGCACAAACATGTACACGCTACATTAAAATGTCTACATTTGTTTATTACACAATTATGATGTCTACATTGGTTTCTAAGACAATTCGTTAACCTCTTACTGCTGCCACAATGCATATATATTTGGCGACAGGGTGAGCGAGCTTCAACGCCCAGCATTCGCCCCCAAAATTGTGTGCTGAAAGCTTGTTTACTGTGCACTCCCAGCACACTCACTGAACTTTCACTAATAGTTTTCCATCCCATGTGTCTTCGTGAGATAGGGGGACAGGCAGATCATGTGACTACTGTAAAGCCCTGTACACACGATCGGTTTTACCGATGAAAACACAGATGGACTTTTTTCATCGGACAAACCGATCGTGTGTGGGCCCCATCGGACTTTTTTCCATCGGTATAAAAAAATAGAACATGTTTTAAATTTTTCCGACATGACCTCAAACTGGCAGGAGGAAAGTGAAAAACGAATCTAATGCCCTGTACATACAATCGTTTTTTCAAATGAAAAAAGTCCGATGGACTTTTTTAATCGGAAAAAACGATCGTGTGTGGGCCCCATCGGACTGTTTTCCAGCGATGTAAAAAAATAGAACATGTTTTAAATTTTTCCGATGGAAAAAAAAAACGATAGGAAATTCTGATCGTCTGTGTGGAACTCCAACGGAGAAAAAACCCACGCATGCTCAGAATCAAGTCGACGCATGCTCAGAAGCATTGAACTTCATTTTTCTCGGGTCGTCTGAGTCTTTTACGTCACGGCGTTTGGGACGGTCGGATTTTCGACTGATGGTGTGTAGGCAAGACTAATGGAAGTCAGCTTCATCGGAAATCCGATGGAAAAATCCATCGGATTTTATTCCATCGGAAATCCGATCGTGTGTACAGGGCTTAAGAGTCAATCACAAAAATCTCATGATTGGGACATCTACCAAAGTCAAACTCCCCCCCCCCCCTTCCCATATAGATCTCCTTCCAGTGCATACAGCGGGTAAAATAAGTATTGAACACGTCACCCTTTTTCTAGGTAAATATATTTCTACAGGAGTTATCGACATTAAATTTTCACCACATGTCGGTAACAACCATGCGATCCGTACATACAAAGACACCAAAACAAATACGTTCAGAAATTGAGTTATGCGTAATAAAATGAAATGACACAGGGTAAAGTATTGAACAAATGAAGAAAGGGAGATGCAAAAAGCATGGAAAGCCAAGACACCAGCTGAAATCTATCAGTAATTAGAAAGCAATTCTGCCCCTTGTCAGTGCAAATTACTATAAGCTGGTTCAGTCTCAAATGATGGCCTAAAAAACGGCTCATTACCAAGGTCGCAAAAAACATCTAATGATGGGTAAAAGCAAAGAGCTCTCTCAATACCTTTGCAACCTTATTGTTGCAAAACATACTGATGGCATTGACAAAAAGAGGGGGAAAGGGGTTGTTGGGACTTTAAATGAGGTACAGGGGCCGTTCAGATCCCCTCCTCCATCCCGGTTTAGTATTAAAACTGACTGATGGCATTGTTTACACAAGGATTTCTAAACTTCTGAATATTCCAGTGAGCACTGTTCCAGTGGATGGCCATAATCCTGAAGTGAAAACAACATAATTTCACCATAAACTGGACAGGATCAGGTGCTCCTCGCAAGATTTCTGACAGAGGAGCGGAAAGAATGATCAAAATAGTTGTGCAAGAAGACCTAATTCTCACCAGCCAGCACAGACAGGAAACATACACTAGGACGTGGCGACTGTGGAATATATTCAAGTACTCTGACGAGGGACAGTCCCTTAGAGGGATCGAGCCACCCACATGACGTTCTGCCCGACATCTACTCTCCTAGACGCTTGATCACTGGCGAATTGCGACGCTCTGACGACCTATTGGGGTCTTACCACCTCCATGGGGTAATCACCCACACCCTGATTTTCTGCTTACCCCCCCCTTCCCTACACCCCCCCCTTTCTACCCCCTCCTCTACCACTCTCTGTACTATTCCCACCTATATCTCTATGGGATATCTCCGAGTATCTTATCTCCCCCCCTTTTTTTTTCTTTTCTTTCTTTCTCTTTTTCTTATCTCTTACTTTTCTTTTTCTCTCAGGGGTACTAAACCCCCTGTTGCTGTAACTTTGTTTCTAGGAGTAAACGGGAAAACTAGAGGGCAGCCTGTATCCACGGGACTCGGACACTCTCATACCTTCTTCCCACAGACATGCGTACACATATCTGTCACAGTTAGAGGCATCACAACCCTGCTGTGGACCCTCCTCTCCGGGGAGGTACACCCCTGCAGGACTTATTAGGTGGCACAGTGTTACTGGGGTATATATCTCTCTGTGTTCACACTGCTTTATTGTATTGATGTATGCGATGTCTGTCTACTGTTGGAGTCCGTGTGGACCAGTTCCTCTGTTATAAATAAAATAAATAAATAAAATAGTTGTGCAAGAGCCAAGGACCATTTGTGGAGAGTTCCAGAAAGACCTGGAATTAGCAGGTACAATTGTTTCAAAGAAAACAATAAGTAATAAACTCAACTGCCATGGCCTGTATGCATGCTCACCACGCAAGACTCTTTTACTAGAGAAAAAGCATGTTGAAGCTCGTTTAAAGCGGTAGTAAACCCTCTCTGACATGTTTTAACTACAGATAAGCCTAGATTAAGGCTTACCTGTAGGTGTTTGCAATATCTCCTAAACCTACATGTTTTAGGAGATATTTGCCACAAAGAATGCACCGATGTCTACGGCGCAGGCGCAATGAGAATAGCCATTCATAAAACCGGCAATGCCGGCTTTGATGGCTCCCACGCGCATGCGCGGAGTGACGTCTTCGCCGCTCCGGCCAATCACAGCGTCGGAGCGGCGATACCCAGAAGTAACCTTCTGGAGAGATGTCTGCGGCCGGAGGGGGAGACGAGGACAGCTTGGGGGGCTCAATACTTTTTCCCTGTGTGATTCCATTTTTATTACACATAACCTAATTTCTGAATGTATTTATTTTGGTTTCTTTGTATATATGGATTGCATGGGTTGTTATGGACACATGGTGAACATTTCATGTTAATAGCACCTTTAGAAATATATATTACCTAGAAAAATGGTTAGGTGTCCAATACTTATTTTACCCACTGTATATCTTTCCCCAGTATAGCCCCACATTCCCCCCAGTATAGCCCCTTAGTACAGATCTCCTCATAATACATATCTCCCCAACGGCAGGGCCACCATCAGGGGGTACAGGCAGTACACCTGTAAGGGGCCCGGATGGCAACTCCCCTTTTTTTTGTAAGGGGCCCGGAGGTCCTCAGGGCCCTGGATGGCAACCCCCCCTTTTTTTTTTCGTCAGCACCCAAAGCCCCTCCGACCTCAACAATTTGCGGCAGCAGCACCCCCCGCTTCTCAATTCGTGGCACCCCCCGTTTCTCAATTCACGGCTGCCCCCCCTTCTCAATTTGCGGCGGCGGCACCCCTCCCCTGTTCTCCTCTGCTCTAGGAGGCCCATGCCTGAAGCTGTGTAAGGGGCCCCAAAATTTCTGATGGCGGCCCTGCCCACCGGTAGAAATTCTCTCCCCCTACAAGTACAGATCAGGCATTTCAGAGTGAGGGGAATACTTCCCTTGTCTGTGGAGCTAAAGTGTGACTTCCGCACTCTGAAATTTAGGTGCGCAGAGACTGTCAGCACTAACTGAAGTTCAGAAGTTGCTCTGGGAGTAATTTGGACACCAATACTTTGGGGGTTATTTACTAAAGGCAAATCCACTTTGCACTACAAGTGCACTTGAAAGTAAAGTCGCTGTAGATCTGAGGGGGACATGCAAGGAAAACAAAAAACAGCATTTTAGCTTGCACATGATTGGATGATAAAATCAGCAGAGCTTCCCCTCATTTCAGATCTACTCCTTAGATTTAGAGTGACTGCACTTCCAAGTGCACTTACAGTGCAATTTCAAGTGCACTTGTAGTTTGCACTTGTAGTGCAAAGTGGATTTGCCTTTCGTAAATAACCCCCTATATTTCCATGAAGTTAAGTAAATAAAACTTCAGTAGCACTGAACAACATGGTACCACAAAGACCAATAAGAAACAACCTCTGGTGCCCATCCCACATCTTGGTTTAGCGCTTACATACAGAACCTGGCTTTGAATATTATATCAATATGTAAGTATGCATAAATAAGATTACTTTATTATGTGTGATAGGAAATCTGTGGTTTATCACTATAAAGAGAAGGAATAGCTGCCACTTTGCCTTTTTCATCCATAGGCATAAACCCACAGTGCTCAGTGGTAAAACTTGGGTACCACATTACAGTACCTTTGATGCTATCCAGCATGTAAAAAAAAGTATTACTTCTAGAAGGTGAACATAAAACAAAGGTTTCATGACAAAACAAAATTAGAGCATATGGTAGGTAACCTTTCTGAAAGCATGAAATCCCCACAGCTTGAGAGATCCTGAGAGAAATCACTGGATTATCATCCAACTGTTCTGATATTAATGAGGTTATTTCGTTTAGATCCTTATTGCGTACTGATATTGTCTATAATATGGCAACGCTACATGTCTTCTTCTTGGTGACTTTTTATAATATCTTAGGCCCCTTTCACACGGGATGGATCCGTGAAGATCCGCCCCGTGAACCTCCGCTTGCTCAGCGGGGATCACTCCGCTGATCCCCGCTGAGCCGGCGGATGACAGGGTGGTCCCCGCACACTGTGTAGGGACCGCCCTGTCAGATCTCCGCTCTCCCCTATGGGGGGATCGGATGAACATGGACCGTCTGTCCGTGTTCATCCGATCCGCTCTGCAGACGGATAGAAAAATAGGATTTTCCTCCGTCTGCAGAATCTGAGGATTGCGGACACGGAGTATATCGGGTGTCAGCGGATGTTCATCCGCTGACACCCGTGATCTCATAGGGACCAATGTATGTCCCTTTTTCATCTGTAAACGGATGGATGAAAAAGCGGACATACGAAAGGGGCCTTAATCATAATCGCAAAAAATCTACCTCTGTGGCTGGATGCATTTGGCACAAACCATACCTTTGAAATAGTAAATTATGTAGAAAATATAGCTTCAGACGTCAGCAAGGATGAAGATGACATTTTTATCCCCAAGAAGAAGTCTACTGGACTGAAAATTTGCCCCCTACCCCCCATATACAATATAATTATAATCACTAATTTTTTTTTTTGTTTTCAGTTGAAATAAACCTGCACTGAGAGAAATGTGGAGAATAGGTTCCATACCAATCACTCACTGTGGTCATTCAGAAAGGGAAGGGGATGGTAAATTACATATTTGCCAGTCCCTTTCCCTACTCTCCATCCTGAAACATACCCCTGCAGCAGCCGGCAGCAGGAGAGTTAAGGAAGCCGGAAAAGCTGCGAGGGGGGATGGGAACCAGGGGAGCACACAGGAGGCCTGGGCAGCAGAAGGAGGAAGAGCCTGTATAGGAGGGGTCGCATATACTGGAACCGATCCCCTGTATTTTCCCCCTGCAGACACTGAATGCTGGTGAGAGGGAGAACAGGAGAAGCAGGCTTTCTGAGGCTGCAAGAGGAAAATTCAGGGATCAATTCCACATCCACTTTTGTTCCAGTGTAAAACTTAATGTGACAAGGAGGCCACACTCCACAAGTGATATGAACTTATTGGTTCCTTGTACTACCACTCACACTCCAACTTGGCTATACAGGGACTGCATGAGACTAATACCAGGTCAACAAAGGTAAATTCACTGCTTATATTAAAGAAAATACACTTGATGTATGAATGATTACAGAGATGCGTAATGTGTGTCTTTTTTTATATCTGCTTGGAGTTAAGATTTAATAATGGTAGCTAATAAATCTGTCATAAATCTCTCCATGGTAAAAGAGGAAGAAGATAAATTAACAGTTTTCTGCTTTATAAATATGTCTGTTTGACTTCATGATATTAATTTATTATAGCAGAAATCTGCAATAAGATTTTGTATTGCCAAAGTTGAATCAAAGGCAGATATTAAAAAAGGACACCTGTTAATGAAGGTACCGTATATACTCGAGTATAAGCCGAGTTTTTCAGCACATTTTTTTGTGCTGAAAATGGCCCCCCTCGGCTTGTACTCGAGTCACCTTTTTGCACCTGAACTCCCGGACTTTGGGGACCCGGTACCGGCCATCCGTAGGCACACAACTTGGCACACATATAGCCCCACTCTTTCTCTACATGTGTTGTCTAAGGGACCTACGGCTGGGGAGCACCGATTTTTCAAAGTCGGGCACCCCTTCCATAGGCTCCCATGTTAAACGGTAATTTCTCCGGTGAATTTGGGGACCCGGTACCGGCCGGTCGTAGGATCTCTGGATCCAAAACTTGGCACATATATAGTCCCATTCTTCCCCTACAAGTGTGCAAAGTTTGTTGTCTGGGGGACCTACAGCCGGGGAGCACCAATTTTTCAAACCCGGACACCCCTTCCATAGACTCCCATGTTAAACGTCAGTCTAGTCATGGACACAGTGAGGCATGGGCACAGTGAGGCATGGGCAAAGTGAGGCATGGGCAAAGTGAGGCATGGGCACAGTGAGGCATGGGCACAGTGAGGCATGGGCACTGTGAGGCATGGGCACAGTGAGGCATTCACATGGACACAGTGAGGCAAAATGAGGCACAGTGAGCCACGGACAGATGGACACCCTAGGCTTATACTCGAGTCAATACATTTTCCCATTTTTTTGTGGTAAAATTAGGTGCCTCAGCTTATATTTGGGTCGGCTTATACTCGAGTATATACGGTTTGTGTTCATTAAAAACCATTAAATGTATTTTTATAAAGCACCTAGTGTCAGTGCAAGATTTTGTCTTGATACCAGCCTTCTCTAATCCACCTGGAGAGGATCCTGTGCACCCTCTGCGAGGGGCCCTAAAATGTCAGAAAAAGGTAGAAAGGACAACCTTGTCCTGAGGGTACTTCCAGGGGGAATGGGGGGAAATCAAAGAACAGCTTCTGGTTCATCAAAAAAACTAAACCTGGCTGGCCATCTTAGCAAAGGCAATATAGAATGCTCATTTTGTCCAGTGGAAACTAAGGCCACTTTCACACTGAGGCGCTTCTAAACTGCCAGAAAAAATACTGAGCGCTTTTGAAGCGCTTTTCAGACGCTTTTGAAGGGCTTTCCATTAATTTCAATGGAGGGGGGAGTTTTTCACAGCCCTGCCAGCGCACTGCCCCAGTGTGAAAGCATTCATTGATTTTAATGGAAATAAGTTTTCGTGAGCTTTTTAGGCGCTGTTTTTAGTGTGAAAGCACCTGAAAAGTGCCTCAGTGTGAAAGTGATCTAATGGAGAGGAATACTTAATTTAATTTAGACCACTTTAACACTGAGGCACTTTCATGCTAAAAACAGCGCCTAAAAAGCTGACGAAAACTTATTTCCATTAAAATCAATAAATGCTTTCACACTGGGGCAGTGTGCTGGCAGGGCTGTGAGAAACTTCCCTCTCCATTGAAATGAATGGAAAGCTCTTCAAAAGTGCCTGAAAAGCGCTTCAAAAGCGCTCAGTGTTTTTACTGGCAGTTTAGAAGTGCCTCAGTGTGAAAGTGCCCTTACTGTTCCTCAGGCTTCCTCTTCACTGGTTTTGGTCCCTTAAAGCTACTCTTCTTCCTAGGTTATTTCAGAAACCATCTTACCAATGTCATCATGTACAATGCAGGATCAGCAGCCACTGCTGGTCCTGCATTGTACAGGATTACAAAGAGGGCCCATTAGGCCTCGTACACACGACCGATTTTCTCGTCGTAAACAGTCAAGAAAAGTGCCGCAAGAGTTTTTTTGTCTAGAAAAACGTTCGTGTGTATGGTTTTACGACGAGAAACTTGACGAGAATCTCGACGAGAAAATAGAGAACCTGCTCTCTATTTTCTCGTCAGGAGTCCAGATTTCCTCGTCGTGTTTCTCGTCGGCCTGTTTTGTGACGAGAAAATGGTTCGTGTGTATGCTTTTATGACTCTTCCAAAAGCGCGCATGCTCACAAGCAACTATGAGACGGGAGCGCATCTTCTGGTAAAACAAGCCTTCATAATGGAGAGAGCACATTCGTCACGCTCATAAATATTTAATCGTTTAAATGTTCTGCATTGAATTCTTCGTTAGAATGTTACATTAATCAAAACGAGAGACCTTCTTTTGCTGCTGATATTCACACAGAGTTATGCCTTATTTTTAACCTTTTTCATGCTGCTCTTTATAAGATTTATGTGTATTATATCGTGCAAGTTTTTAGGAATAATTTAAATGGTTAGATTTTTCAAAATGATGTTAATTATAATTTCTCAATGTTTTGATAGCGATCTCCCATTTAATTTTCTAATCTATATTTTTAAAATTTCACACCATGTTTTTGAGCTAATCAGATTTAGTTATTCTTTTGGGGGGGTGATATCTGTGCCTTTTATTGTCAGTCAAATGTATCTGCTTACTCCAAAGCTTGTTTTTTTTTATTTAAAAATACACATAGTCAAGTATGAACTTAAACAAAAAACACATTTATTCATGTTTATAAATTAAATAAAGAGAAGGCAGCGCTGGAGAAGCTGCTGCCATTTGTGCATCCCAGGGACCCCAGAGCACACAGCAACCCTGTGTGGACACTAAAATTGGGAGCTTGAGAAGGCCCACATTTCAGAACACAATCTGATGCTGGCCTCCCAGAGGTCAGGAACAGCAGCAGGTGAGATATATGTCCCAAGTGTGTGGTACTACAGATAGCAGAACAGGTGTCTGGGATTATGAGGCCCAGAGCCTGGGGGGAGATGCCTGTGGTGAACTTCAAGTCCTGAAGACTTCTCCCTGTCGCCAGGTAACGCAACGTGGCGATGAGCCTCTGCTCAGCACTGATGGCTTCCCGCATAACGGTGTCCTTCCTGGTAATATAGGGGGACACCAAAGCCAACAGTTCCTGAAAAACGGGGTCAGACATCCTCAGAAAATTCCTGTAGTCCTCAGGATTATTCTCGACGATCTCCCGCAGCAGAGGCATGTGGCAGAATTGGTCCCGCTGGAGCAACCAATTCTTGGTCCATGAACTCCTCCTCACACCATTCATGGACTGGTCTTGGTCCAAAACAAGCAGACCAACACCAAGCGCACGCACAGCACGAACTCGACGACGAGAACGTCCAGGCGACATGGCTAGGAAACGGTCGTCTAATCAGAACGTACAGAACAGAACGCACTTTAGAACAGCAAGGCCTATGAATAACGAACTGAAATTCAGAAACGAACAGGCAAGAACGCACTGTAAAACAGATACGACCTGCCTAGACGCCCTGAAAGTCAAGATACGAACCCACAAGCACAAACTGAACGGCAGAAAACGATCTGAAAAGTACGAAGACTGAAAAGCGCGAATCGTCTCTTCCCAAACTTTTACTTCACACGCGGTAACACGAGATCAGCAAAAGCAGCCCAAGGGGTGGCGCCAAGAAAAAAGATCTTCCCCTTTATAGTGCCGTCGTACGTGCTGGACGTGAGCGCAGAGAACCACGAGGAAATTGGGAAATGACAGTGTGTACGCATAGAAAGCTTGACGAGAAAATCGACAAGCTTAACAAGAATCTCGTCGAAAAAAACGACGTGTTTTTTACGACGAGAAAATCGGTCGTGTGTACGAGGCCTAAGTGTCGTAATTAGAACCTTCAGGGCCCCAATGCAAGAAACCATGAAGGGCCCCCCTGACCCCCAGACAGGACCCTCCCCTCCAAGCCCGGTGGCGAAACGCCAAGGCTTGGTCGCAAGTGAAAAGTTTGTGTGGTAGTTCTGCCACTGGTGTCAGTAGATTTGTATTTTTATTTTAGTCTTCTACCATTTGTTGTATTCGTTTTTTTTACAATATTATTTTTTTCAATATATTTTACTATTTTTTAGGAGCCCCGTTTGGGGCTTTGGTGAGGTATCAGGAGTCTAAACAGACCTCTGATGTTCCACCTTTGAGACAGAGAAAGGAGATGGAAGACACTATCTCCTTCTCTGCAGCCTCAGCTGCACAGAATGAATGGGCAGGAACAGCTCTATACAGAGCTTCCCCCATTCATTTTAAAACTGAAGCATAGTAAACACAGTTTACTATCTTTCATTTATAAATAGACAAAGTCAGTGATTGGTACGGATCACTGACTCTCCATTCAGAAAATACTTCATCCTGACAGATCCCCCGCAGCAGCTGGTGGAGAGGGGAGAACCCTGCAGAGCTGTGGGGACAGGGGGTAGCAGGAAAAAGCACACAGGGGGCAGCAGAAAGAAGCATAGGAGGAGCTGTGGGGTTGGCTGCATATAAAGGAACCATGAGATTGCAGGCCCCACCCGCCCAAACCAGAACTTCCCCAGATACAACTTAACTAAAATAAATAACTGAACACATTTTTTAAATGGCAAAAACTTGGCCGCGACACCTTTATTGGTTTTTCACAAATAATTTTCCATAAATCTTTATTATCATTCCAAACTTCATAAATCATCCAATAACATATTTCTACCTGCTCAGTTGTTAGAACTCGAGCAGTAGCACAACTTCAAAGATAAATAAAAGTCCCCCCTGGATCCAGGGTGACCCACCACATAAAAGTGTACGCGACTGGGGCAGGAGGGAGGGAGCTCAAATCTTCCTGCTTGTTCAGCTGAAAAGAGGCAGAACCCTGCGCCTGCTGGCCCTTTTATAAGCAATCCCAAAAAATCCAGAAAGTTCCCTGAAACCTGATTGGCTCTTCTTGCTTCCTTGTGGACCGGCCCCAAAAGGGGCGGGGCCCCTAACCCCACTGTACTAATGCAGCTAAACCTAACTTAATAATTTACCTTTTAAATTTGTGCTAGGGAGGCCGCAATCTCAGGAAAGTGGCCCCATAATGTGACCCCTTTATTCATGAGATTGCAGGCCCCACCCGCCCAAACCAGAACTTCCCCAGATACAACTTAACTAAAATAAATAACTGAACACATTTTTTAAATGGCAAAAACGTGGCCGCGACACCTTTATTGTTTTTTCACAAATAATTTTCCATAAATCTTTATTATCATTCCAAACTTCATAAATCATCCAATAACATATTTCTACCTGCTCAGTTGTTAGAACTCGAGCAGTAGCACAACTTCAAAGATAAATAAAAGTCCCCACACGCCGGTCTTGAGCATCAAGACCGGCACACCCCAATCGTCGCGGCCTTTTCGATCATGTTCTGCAGACCAACATTAAAAATGTCATTTCCTACTTCTGATAAGTGCACCCCATCCAGTCTGTACAGACCTGGATATCCCCCTTCCAAGTCCATGTGCCTATAAGACAGTCCCCCAACTTGGGGCATGAACTTTTCGAGAGCCCTATTGACTCTCTTCCTCATTTTTTCCATCACCCTCCTCTGCGCAGAGGAGAGCCATGAAAGACGAGGAACCACTTCTGAAAAAACTAAGGTTGTACCTGGGAAAGTCGCACTGAAGCGATGCAGGTCACGCTTAATCATAAATAATAAGTCCAAAGTGTTAACATTTCCCAAATCGTTACCTCCCAAATGAATTATCAGTATGGATGGCAATTGCCACAGCTGACATAACCTAGACACATGCAAATCCAGTTGCGGCCATTGAAGGCCTCTTATACCTTTCCAGAACAAACGAAATGAGTCCGGGTGCAAGGATAAATTTGATGAATAGTTGCGTTGAGCCGCTCTTTTTTGTGCCCAATAAATAAATGAATGCCCCAAAATCCACACTGTGTGCTGGGTACCTAAAATTAAATAAACAAATTAGGACGAACATACAACTTAAAACATTTTGACTTCCACCCACCCAATGCCTTGATATCTGATTCGGAGACGCCCGATCGGGCCGCCTCCGAAGCTGCGCCAATCCGAAAGGAGTGGGAGGAAAACTTAAAATGACTTAAACCCATGGCACCCAAACTCTTTTTTAAAACTGCATCGAATTGGTATTTCGTCAGGGGCAATAAATTAGCATGAATGAGAAAAATTCCCTCCCCGGGAGGCCTAAGCCCCATAAATTGTTTAACCAAGGCTACCGGGCACAATAAGCTCTCATTTTGTTCTTTTAGATGAACCCATCTACCCTTACCATATTGGTCTGTTTTGGAATACTGCAGCCACACATGAACACCCGATTGATCAACTAGCACCTGGTCAAATCGTACACCCGAACCACCTTGTTTGCTCACTGGAATTAATTCCGAGATGCGAAATGCCCCAAAAAATGCAAGCACAAAAGCTGTCCTGATTAACAAGGCCTCATAGGAGGAAAAACAAACCACTGAAGTCATTCTGCAAAGGCCACCGAGAATGTCAAGAGAAATCGGTCTCCTATCATCTATGACAAACGTCAATCTCTTGTATCCCTTCAGTGCCTGTTTTACAGAAAAATAAGAAGAACAAGGTCTCAGACCCAATAAACTGAAGAAAAAGGACATACCGGCCAGCGTTCTTGTCACATAACTATGTGAAAGTTGCTGCCGCATTAAACTTGACATAAAAGCCAAAATGGTACCTTCCGAAGGCTTATCAAACTGACCACCTTCAGCACTTGCAAAGGATATCCAGCTGCTCCAGGCTGCCGAGTAACTCGACCAGGTTCTAGGAGCTAAAGAGCTTTTTATAGCATTCATCACAGTACTCAGATCATCTCCCACAGATAGGCCGGGCATGAGTTGCCAACTGCGTCCGCCTCCGGCAGCAGACTCCGAAAACGCTCCTCCTGAAAACGAGATAGAGAATCAGCTATATTATTCAATATCCCCGGGGTATACCTAGCCTTCAACCAAATATTAAATTTGAGGCATCTGAAGACCACCTGACACAAGATTTTGATTACCGGCAAAGAACAGGATGAAAGGCAGTTCACTGCATATAATACACGCTTGTTATCCGTTTCCACCAAGATGCGCCTATTAGCGAACTCTGAGCCCCACAACTCCAATGCCACTAATATTGGAAATAATTCTAGCAATACCACGTTCCTGGTCACTCCCGAACTCACCCAAGGCTCCGGCCAAGCCGCGCAACACCAGTGCGATCTCCAGATGGCACCGAAGCCTTTGGAGCCAGCTGCATCCGTAAATAAACAAAAATCCTTTGCCACAACAAATTCCACCTGAAAAAAGGACCTACCGTTATATCCGTCAAGAAAGTTGGCCCAAACCAAAAGATCTTCCTTAATGGGGGCCGTTATTCTAACATGATCCAAAGGAGATTTCAAGCCTGAAATCGCCAGGTAAAGCCGACGCGAAAATATTCTGCCAACAGGCATGATTCTGCACGCAAATGCCAGAACCCCCAGCAGCGACTGTATTTCTTTCAAGCGTACCTTCTTTTTCCGCAACACCGTCGTGATTAACCATTTTAATTTACTAATTTTTTTTTACGGCAAACGAAATTCCATACCGCAAGTATCTATCTCTATGCCCAAAAACTCCAATGAAGTGCTTGGCAAGCAAGTTTTTCCCTCAGCCAACGGTACTCCAAATTCAAAAGCCATGGCCTGAAATGACAGCAACAAGTCAGAACAAAAACTAGAGTCTGCTGGGCCAACAAACAAAAAATCATCTAGATAGTGCACCGCAACATCCAGCCCAGATCGGATGCCAAGTACCCAGTGGAGAAATGTAGAGAATGATTCAAAGTAGGAACATGACAACGAACACCCCATCGGGAGACACATGTCAAAAAAGTATTGACCCTCAAAATAAAACCCCAACGAGTTGAAAGCCTCCGGGGAGACGGGCAAGAGGCGAAATGCGGATTTTATGTCAGCCTTCACCAACAAGGCCCCAGGGCCAAACCTCCTGATCTTACCAATCGCTTCTTCGAATGTGGCATACGACACTGAGCATAGGCTCCCGTCAATCTCATCGTTCAAGGAGTCACCTTTTCGAAAGGATAGATGGTGTATAATACGAAATTCATTGGGTTCCCGTTTTGGCACTACCCCCAATGGGGAAATCCGAAAATTATAGAAGGGGGGGGGTGCTCAAAAGGGCCAGCAATTCTACCTTCCTTTAGTTCTTTACATAACTTATCCCTTACCACCTGGGGAAATTGATCTACAGATTTCAAATTACCTACCAATTTACACCCCTCCCCCGAAAAGGAAGGCAACGGGAAACCCTGATCAAAACCTTTACTGAGTAAACAAGCCTTCTCCCTGTTTGGGTAGATGTCCAGCCACGGGCACATTTTTTCCAGCCTCACTGGCGTGCAGGCTTTTGGGAAAAATATGCTGGACCGGGCTAGCTCCTGTCACTGCATTCCGCTTAAAACATTTTGCCGCTGGGTGCGTCCCCGCACAAATGGCACATTCGTGTCTGTATTTACACGAATTATTCCAGCGGCACTGGCTGTCATTAAATGCAAAACAGCAGCCTTTCCTAAAGGCCGCTGTCGACCCTGTCGCAGCGGGTTGTCTAGGCGCTACCTGCCTTTGTGGCACAATCAAATTGAGCCACAAGCCCACATCTTTCATACCCCACCTTAGAGACGGGTGAATGGACAGTTTCTGACGAAAGGATTCGTCATAGAAAAACCACCCCAGGCCCCCAAAATTTTTATAGGCTTCCAAGATGTGATCTAGATGCTGGAAAAGCCCCCCACACCTTTCCGGGTGCTTCTCCGCCATAATGCCAGAATAAATACAAAAGGCTTGAAGCCAATTGTTAAACGACCTAGGGATTGCCCTGCGCCTTTCTTCTTCGCTTCTCTCCTCCCCCCTCCTTTCTGTTCTAACAAATTCTTTATGCGCAGGCAGGAGAGAAAGAATGTCAACATATTCCCCTTTCCAAATCTTTTCCTTAACATTTACACTTAAATGGTATCCTAAAGGGGACATTTCACATGGCATGGAATCTTTCATATATATCTCAGGGACCAGTAACCTTTGCCCAGCCGTCTGCAAGAGCTCAGGAGCTGATTTGTCAGACTGCATAGCAGAAACTTTTATCTAGCTGAGATAGTAAGCTGACAGGCAGACTAGACAGTACTGGAGTAAGAGATGACACAGAAGGGTTAACAGAAATAGAAGCAGCAGACACAGCAGGTGCTGAACCTTTAGACAGTGATTGTATTATGGAAGACAAAGAGCCTACCAAACCAGATAGTACATGCATTTGGTTTAACTCACCACCAGCTGGAGCCTGCAACACCTGCTGCTGAGCCACCTGCTCCAGCATTGAAGGGGGGTCTTGCACCTGTAACATCTGCTCACCTGTTGCATGCTGTGGCATGTCTGTGTTCTGAGTGCTTTGCTGACACTCTAAGCGCTGGTTCCCGGGAGACCGCTGCTCGCGCTGTCTCCCCCGACTGTCCTGTGCGGCCTGCTGCGGCTGGCCGCGCCGTCCTCCTCTTCCAGCCGGCGACTGCGAACAGGTCCGCCTCTTCTGACCTCCGCGGCGGCCTCGTGACGTCACACCGCCGCCATCTTCCCTCAGCATCACTAGCGGCGCACGGGTGTCTGTAGCTTCTGCGGAAGCCCCGCCTTCCCTCTCCGGCAGTGCGCGTCTCCTCGCTTTTGCAGGCGGAGCTGGTTCAGGAACTCCCTGCACCATGTCAGTGTCATTCCTCCTCTCGCCGCTCGCTACCAAGTCTCCACCCTCTTGCTCCAGCAGCCGTCCTTCTTCCTCCGGGGTTGACTCCAGGCAGCGTCTAAGCCATGCCTCTCCTTCTGAGCTGCCAGCTTTCTCTAATAGCTGCATCACCAGCGCTTCCATCATGTAAGATGTTCTGTGTGAGGTAAGAGCTCAAATCTTCCTGCTTGTTCAGCTGAAAAGAGGCAGAACCCTGCGCCTGCTGGCCCTTTTATAAGCAATCCCAAAATCCAGAAAGTTCCCTGAAACCTGATTGGCTCTTCTTGCTTCCTTGTGGACCGGCCCCAAAAGGGGCGGGGCCCCTAACCCCACTGTACTAATGCAGCTAAACCTAACTTAATAATTTACCTTTTAAATTTGTGCTAGGGAGGCCGCAATCTCAGGAAAGTGGCCCCATAATGTGACCCCTTTATTCAACCTCTCTCAATTTCCCCCCCGCTTCTCCTCCTCTCCCTCCTGCAGGCATTCAGCTGCTGCAGGAGGAAAATTAAGAGATCGGTTCCTCTGCCAGTGTTTCTCAATATTTTTCCAGTCAAGGCACCCTTGAAGCATACCCCTAGGTGAATGGGGCTGCACTACAACCACACCGCATTGCACACAGTTGCAGCATAGTGATGATGCATTTAGGGGGTTAAAACAGGCGGTTAGGAAGCAACATATTGCCTCTTTACCGGCTGTCAAATGCCTCTGAGAAGCAATCTGAGCATTGATTGCTTTTCAAAGAAATTACAACTTCTTGCTGGTACTATGAACAAAGAAAAAAATCTGTAAACAAAAAAAAAATCAGTTCTGATTGTACACATATAGGGGGTCAGGATTAAAAGTGCATACATAAAATTTGCAAACATACATGTAAACACACATCTGTGCACATAAACACATATATAAACACACATGTATATAATACACACACACATAGTGTATATATAAGCACACACATATATAAACACACACACACAAATACATGCACACACACACTCACATATATATATATATATATATATATATATATATAAAAATAAATTCACATATATATATACACACACACACATATATACATACACACACATACACAAACATATATATATATATATATATATATATATATATATAAATGCACATATACACACACACACACATACATACATGCACACACACACATATGCACACACATATATAAACACACACACAAATACATACACACACACACACACACACACATACATACATGCACACACACACATATGCACACACATATATAAACACACACACACACACATATATATATATATATATATATATATATATATATAAATGCACATTTATACACACACACACACACACACATACATACATGCACACACACACATGCATACATGCACACACATATATAAACACACACACATAGATAGAATTTTAAAAAACGCCACTACTGTACCTCTTCCTGCCAGGTACTGCACTGTAGGGGGAGGCAGAGAGCAAAGCACACACTGTGCTTTCCCTTTAGGTGTAAACAGTGTGTGCAGCTCCCAGCGGTGTGGATTTACAGTTCGGCTGAGGATCGGGGAGCTCGGTCTCAGCCGCCCTTGCTGCTTTTCCTATCTAGGCATACAGGGGACCCGCCCAGGTCCCCTGCAGCATGGGCCTGGTCACGATGGCGACTCCTGCGACCCCTGTACGTCCGCCCCTGGGGCCCATTCACATTCATGCATGGTAAAGAAAAAGACCTTAGCTTTGGCTTCTGCAGGGCCATGGATTCAGGTGTGTGACGGACCACCTGGCACCCCGCCTGTGTGCCTCCGCCCAACAGTGCCTCATACCCCAAGCATCGTACACAGACAAGATGTTGAGGCAAAAACCAAAGGAATGACTCTTTATTAAAACTCAGCTAGATTTCAGATTTCATTTTTTGTGCTATTCTAGAGTTCACTGTAGGCTACTTGCCTAGAGTTCAGCTTTAATTTACTAATGATGTATAAAATGTTACTTCCTATGACAACTGTGTTTTTGGCTTAATATATGTTACAAGTGATTTTAGGCATTGTATATTTATACTGGTTAAGCAACAGATTAATCTCCAAAAAATGTCCGCATTAACACTGCTGTTTAATCACAGATGCTCTTTTTGTTTGGAGGTAGGGATTATCGATCTACATTCCATCAATAATTACAGAGGGTCTTAATCTGTGTTGCTCTCTTTATCTGGTCATTACTGTCACTGCTGCAACTAAACTAAGACAAAGAGACACAACTGAAGAGGTTTTATCACTGTCACAAAAACGCACTAGAAGAATTTATTTCATTACACACACACAATGAAATAATACAGTACTCAGCACTCAGTGTTTTTTGTGGGTATGTAATAATGTGATATCAATAAACTGCCTGCTCAGGATAAAAAGGTTAATGACAGATATTATTCCTTTAATTATCTCATTACATTCCTGAAAAGGTATCTACAGAGTTGCATACATAATTACGCAATGATTTATACCAGTGGTCGCCAATGTTTCGGACCTCACGGACCACTAAGCTCACAATTTTGAATCCTGCAGATCACTAACATGAATTTTACATGCCTTATACACACAATGCTCTGGCTCACTGCCGCCTCCCCCTGGATCACACTGCTGCCTTGCACACACAATGCTTTAGCTCTCTGCCCCCCCCCCGCACTCTGCATCTCATTGATGCTTTCCCCAGACTCATCATTGGATCCCACCTCCTTATCCAGCCATGTGCTCGAGCTCTGTGCTCCCTTCCAAGATTTGTGATCAGCTCACCTCCAGCTCTCTGCACTACTCCCGGCGCCTCCCCATGAGTTCACAGAGTCGGAACTACAGAGGAGGAATCGGGTAGCAATGCACACTAACATTATTGACTGTCAGAGGGCATTGAGAACAACACTGGAAACAACATTGGGTTGTATACATCTGCCACAATGTTGATTTGTGGAAGAACCCCTGGGGAGCACCAACATTTTCTCATGGACCATCAGTGATCCACAGACCACTGGTTGGTAACCGCTGGTTTACACAATGGTTTCTAAAGCTGGCCACAGATAGATCTTTTTTTTTATCAGCCAGAGAGCTGTGTGTTAAAGCACTGCACTGGATAACTGTAAGCTCAGCCAGAATGAATACAACCACAGAGCATAAAATGTAGGTGACAGTAGTGTATTTAGGTTTTGTGCTCCCCTAGGCCTGACTAAACTCGTGCACCCCCTAATTTAAATATGACCCACCCCTTCCTGTCAAAGCCACACCCATTTCTGTTTAAGACCCACCTTGAAATTATCGAGTGGGGACACTAGTTCCTAGGGCCTGGGGGGGAGGGGCAATGGATTCCCTTAATTGGCAAAGATTTCTTCTCACCTCCTGTTTGGCTATGTTTGGCTACACTAACAGTGTAGCACAAGCCGGCGGGGACTCTTTCCGTGCTGCCCCTCGGCAAAGTGCTGCCCGAGGCCTGGGCCTTGTTGGCCTAGGCCAGGATACAGCGTTGGTAGGTGGCTGAAATATAATATCCAGTTTCATCAATTAGATAAAAACAAATGCTGCACTCAAATTCAATAGTAAATAGAATTACAGCGATTTCATGTAATGTTCATCAAAGATTCTTGAATATAAATTACTTTAGTAGGTGCCTGCATGATGGAGGTTTAGATTTAATCAGATATACCTTAAAAACCCAAATATATTGTGTATCTTTATAGTACTGACCTAGCATATCATAAAATTTTATGTTTTTTTTTAAAAAAAAACACTCCTGGACTGGCATGTTACACTCCCTTCTTGCCCATGCCATTTTTCAGTTTTCAATGCTATATTTTAATGACAATGAATCTTATACCATTTTTTTATTTATTTTTTGAATGATAGAGCTTTATTTTGGTAATATTAAAGAGGTTGTAAAGGCAGAAGGGTTTTCTACCTTACTGCATTCTATGCAGAAAGGTAAAAAAAACTTCTGCATGCAGCTCCCTCCCCACCCCAAATACATACCTTAGCCCGATCTCAATCCAGATAGGTGCACGAGAGCTGAGGATCTCTCTGCTCTCTCGCTCCTAATTAGCTCAGATACAGCAGCAGGAACCATAGGCTCCGGCTGCTGTTAATCAGAGCCAGTGACGAGGGAGTGGGTGGCAGGGCTGAGCCCAGCTCTGCGTGTCTTGTGGACACACAAAGTCGGGTTTGGGAGCAAGCATGCACAAGTGCCCCCATTATAAGTGGCTTGCTATGGGGGCACTCGGCTTGGAGGTGGAGCCCAGAGCACCATTGCACAGAGCAGGTAAGTATGACTTGTTTGTTATTTTAATAAAATAGAAAAAAAAGAACCCTTACAATGACTTTAAATAGTCATGTTTTTCTTACTATATAAGGGAAAAAAAGATTTAAAGTTTAAAAAAAATGTATATATATTTTAATTATATCTTACGTATAAAACATAAATTAATGTAGCCGGGTGCTGCTCTGCCGACTGGAGCAGCAAGATGTGTGCTCCTGTGCCTGCACTCCTGCACCCCCCCCCCCGGCTGTACGGTTGGGCTGCAGGCTATGTAGAGGACAGAGGGGGCTGTGGCCTGCTTTTCTTCCCCCTCTGGCTGTTACACTGTGATCAGAGCAGGCTGTGTGTGAAATCTCCCGCTTGATCCCCCCCCCCCCGCAAGAGCGGTGAGCCATTGCCACTGTGCATGCAGTGGCAATGGATCATGGGACATGTAGTCCTCAAAGAGCACTATACAGGACAGTGATTGGGGGCTGCAGACCACATTACCCACAAAGCCCTGCATACAGGGGAGGAGAGCAGGAGAAGTTTCCGAGGCAGTGTATCAAAAAATTACAACTCCAAAAAACTTACCATGGCTCTTACTAAATGCCACAGACTGTCTACTTTCCAAAAAGGGGCTATTTGTGTGGTAATTGTACTATCATGGTGTTTTAGAGCCTCAAGAAATGAATAGGCCGCCAGTACTTCAGGATTAATCAATTTTCAAATATATATACCATAGTTTGTGGACACTATTACTTTCACACAAACCAGTTAATATACACTTAATTGGGATGTTTTTTTTTTTTTTACCTAAGTCATGTAGCAGAATACATTTTGGCCTATTTTTGAAGACATTTGATTTTATTGGATATATTTTATAACAGAAAGTAGTTGTTTTTTTTTTCCGTTTTTTATAGCAAAACCCAGTCGTGATCAAACACCACCAAAAGAATGCTCTATTTATGTGAAAAAAAAAATGATATACATTTCATTTGGGTACAGTGTTGCATGACTGCACAATTGCCAGTTAAGTAGCACGGTGTAGAATAGCAAAAAATGGCCTAGTCATGGAGGGGGCAAAACTCTTCAGAGAGCAAGTGGTTATTATTCCAACCTATAATTATAGACATTAGTTCACTAGCTAGCTGAGTAATGATCTCTGTATTTTTTTGTGTATAAAGAATGTATAAAATTCACAACTCTCATGAATAGGAGTACTTAGAAGCCCCATAGAGCACTATACTACCTATATTGTGTCTATACCTATATTGCAGAAAACAAATAAATCATTTAATGAATAAAACAAAACAAAGACAGCAAATGTTTCTTCAGCAGTAAATACACAGATAAGTTAATCAATGGAATGGGCTTAGGGAAGTTTTTACAGATTTGTACTCAAACACACAGGGACTACAGAAGTTTTCCAGTAACTGTAATGTTGGTCTCTTATTCTTTGGAATAGTGAGCACTCATAGGGAGTGCTGTCAAAGGGAATACAGTGGAACCTCGGATTACGAGCATAATCTGTTCCAGGAGAATGCTCGTAATCCACAGTACTCGCATATCAAAGCGAGTTTCCCCATTGAAGTCAATGGAAACAAAAATAATTAGTTCCGCATTGACTTCAATTGTATGCAATACCGCATGCTGCCAGAGGCGGGGGGGCTGACCTCGGCAAACCTCAGAAAGACTTTGTTCCCGAGATTTGCCGAGCTCAGTTGTGCTGTCCTCGGGCCTTTCCGTGCATTTCCGAACGGCGCCGATCGGCGGCGTTCGGCTCTGCACGGCTCCGGCGCCCCCCCCACCTCGTGCTCGTTTTGCGAGACAACACTCGCAAACGGAGTTACGATTTTTTAAAATACAGTGCTCGTATTGCGAAACGCTCGTTAACCGCGTTACTCGCAATCCGAGGTTCCACTGTATTACAGATCAGCTGCAAGGTTGTTCATGTTAATTTCTACAAGGTGTGACCTTGTGTAAATATAGCCATTATCTATATTTGGCCATTTTCACTCTTTCTGCCTGGGGTTTCGTGGAGTACTTGGTGAACATTATGAATGCATGCTAAACGTCTCATTTGGAGGTCCATGTACTTGTAAATGCACCTGACTTCATGTTATTCATATATGTATGGTACAGAAAAGGTTGCCTTATGTTTTATTTTAATTCCTTCCTATGAATAATTTAAAGATATATAGAACAATAGAGAAAATGCAATAGGAGGTGAATTTGATAGGCAAATAAATAAAAGAACACAGCTGAGACGGACTGGGGAACTCAAAAGAGACACAGATGTTAGTGTATATGGAGGTGGTGAAATTACCGTCTCTAGAGAGAATTGTTATTTACTGAAAAGCTGCACTGTCTTTACACTCAGCGGCTAATTGGTAGAAAAGAAAAACAAGTCTCTTAGTGTAGCACGTGAATTTAAATGAATATGGTTTGTCCTTATTGATTAGGCCCTTGACTGATGGAGACAGTAGACAGCAATCTGTTATTACCACATATTCATAAAACGTAGACTTCAGGCAAAATAAAAATAATAAGCAGAGAAATGCATACAAAAGGCCCTAGGGCCAAAAGGGTCTAGGGTATTACGTTTTTTTTTTGGGTTGAGCTAGCAACAGTTCACCAGGGCATTATGTTATGTACACACGATCGGATTTCCGATGGAATCAAATCCAATGGATTTTTCCGTCGGAATTCCAATGAAGCTGACTTCCATCAGTCTTGCCTACACACCATCAGACAAAATTCCGACCGTCCCAAACGCCATGACGTACAACACGTATGACGGTACTATAAATGGGAAGTTCAAATCCAATGGCGCTCCCTTTGGGCTGCTTTTGCTGATGTTACCGCGTGTTAGTAAAAGCTTGGTGGGAGCCGATTCGCGCTTTTCAGTCTCCGTGCTTTTCAGTCCGTTACAGCATGACGAATGTGCTATCTCCATTACGAAAGTTAGTTTTACCAGAATGAGCGCTCCCGTCTCATAATTCAGTCTGAGCATTTTTCTCCGATGCAATTCCACACAGACGATCGGAATTTCCTATCTTTTTTTTTCCATCGAAAAAATTAAAAACATGTTCTATTTTTTTTCACCGATAGAAATAAGTCTAATGGGGCCCACACACGATCGGTTTTCATCAGTAAAACCGGTTGTGTGTACAGGGCTTTACTTTGTTGGCAGTAATGATCTATTCTGGGAACACAATCTTCAAACTGCTTAATAAGAGGGCTAGGCATTCTCAACTCCACGTACTGAGTCGTTATTTCAGGGCTGTCTTCATTATGCTAATACAATTGTGCCCAGGCACTGTCCAATATTAGCTGATTTCTGTTTCTACGCTTCTTAAAATATCCATTATGTCTTCTAAATTCCAATCACCTAGCCTTTGCATTGTTCTCAGCCTCCACTTATACTATTACAGGCCTCGTGTGTTTTTCTAGCTTCGATACAGCTTTGTTCCTGCACTTATGTTCCTGTACTTACTTGCTTAGCACTTAATCCTTTCTTGTCCAGGCCACGGCACCTTTCCTCCCCTACCTGGTCTCACAGGATTAGGGTTGCCACCTTTTCTTCAAGTCAAACCCAAACACTTTTTTTTATACATATATTTTGCTAATAAATAACATTTCTAATTATATGAAGTTAATCACAAGAGTTGCCCTTTACATCAGTGTCCACAGAGTTCCCCTTTTACTTCTGAACTTGCAGAGTTTCCTTTACTGTTAGGGGGGACTCTGCAGACTCTGATGTAAGGGAGAACTCTGGGGACTCTAACATAAGGGATGCTCTGGGAACTCTGATTTAAGGGGGAACACTGAGAACTCTGATTTACGGAGAAGACTCTGATGTAAGGGGGAACACTGTGGCCTCTGGTGTAAAGGGGAACTCTGATGTAAGGGGTGCTCTGAGAAGCCTGATTTGCCTTAGTGTACTTACTAAGAGGCAGGAGAGAGAAGGGGGGAGACTTCAGTCACAGACAGGGATGGATGGCGAGCTCACTCACCCCTTGGCAGTCAGCACCTCTCACCCAGATGTATCTGAGGCTGCTGGACTTCAAATTTCCGGCCCCCACTTTCCTTTTCTGAGGCACAGCCCTGGAGATTGGAGTGTGGGTGGGCAGACACAGAGGGGTAGTGGTGGGAGGAAGAAGTGCAAATCGAGCCCTCTCTCCTCTCCCGTCAGTGTGTATGTGGGGGGGATTGTTAGTGCTGGCTTTGGGCAGCATGAAAGAGAGTGTAACAGACACTCTCAGCTTAGACAACTGCAGCCAGCAACCCTACTGGGAAGCCATAGTCCAGTCTGAATAATGTGTCCGGGTTTCAGGCAGTCTGAAACCCGGACGCATGATTCCAAACCCAAACTGTCCGGGTGAATCCCAGACAGGTGGCAACCCTACACAGGAGGCATATGCAGTAGCGGGAGCCATAGGCTCCTTCTGTTGTCAGTCAAACTCCTGTGAGGAGGGAGAGGGGGCGCTGTGTGTGTGTGTCTGTAAATGCACTCAGCCCAGTTTGGGTGTGCCCTGCACAGGTGTCCTCTTAGCACGGGGCTTGCTGAGGGGGCACTCAGAGAAAGGAGAAGCAGACAGTGCCAGTGGAGGACTTCAGAAGAGGAGGTAGCAGACCACTCTATGCAATATCGTTCCACAGAAAAAACAAACAAATTGACTTCAATTCTTCTGGGAAGGCTGTCCACAAGTTTCAGAAGTGTGTCTATGGGAATGTTTGACCATTCTTACAGAAGCGCATTTGTGTATTCAGGCACTGATGTGGACAAGAATGCCTGGCTGGCATTCTCCATCCCAAAGGTGTTCTATCGGGTTGAGGACAGGACTCGCTCATCTATGTCTTTATGGACCTTGTTTTGTGCACTGGGCAAAATCATTTGGTGGAGGGGAGATTATGGCGTGGGGTTGTTTTTCAGGGGTTGGGCTTGGCCCCTTAGTTCCAGTGAGGCATACAAAGACATTTTGGACAATTTCATGCTCCCAACTTCGTGGGAACAGTTTGTTGATAGCCCCTTTCTGTTCCAACATGACTGCGCACCAGTGCACAAAGCAAGGTCCATAACCACTTCAGCCCCCGACCATTTGGCTGGCCAAAGACCAGGCCACTTTTTGCGATTTGTCACTGCGTCGCTTTAACTGACAATTACGCGGTCGTGCGACGTGGCTCCCAAACAAAATTGATATCCTTTTTTTCCCACAAATAGAGCTTTGTTTTGGTGGTACTTGATCACCTCTGCAGTTTTTATTTTTTGCGCTATAAACAAAAATAGAGCGACAATTTTTAAAAAAATGCAATATTTTTACGTTTTTGCTATAATAAATATCCCCAAAAAATATATGAAAAATTTTTTTTTTCCTCAGTTTAGGCCGATACGTATTCTTCTACATATTTTTGGTAAAAAAAAATCGCAATAAGCGTTTATTGATTGGTTTGCGCAAAAGTTATAGCGTCTACAAAATAGGTGATAGTTTTATGGCATTTTTATTAGTAAATTATTTTTTTTACTAGTAATGGCGGCGATCAGTGATTTTTATCGTGACTGCGACATTATGGCGGACACATCGCACACTTTTGACACCATTTTGGGACCATTGTCATTTTTACAGCGATCAGTGCTATAAAAATGCACTGGTTACTGTAAAAATGACACTGGCAGTGAATGGGGTTAACCTGTAGGTGGCGCTGAAGGGGTTAAGTGTGACCTGGGGAGTGATTCTAACTGTTAGGGGGCATGGCTTGCCGTGACACGTCACTGATCGCTGTTCCCGATGACAAAGAACAGACGGTCAGTGACATGTCACTAGGAAGAACGGGGAGATGTTGTGTTTACACTAACATCTCCCCGTTCTTCAGCTCTGTGACCCGATCGCGGGACACCGGCGGACATCGAGCCCGCGGGCACGGTCACGGAGCTCGCGACTACGCAGCGGCAAATTAAAGGGGAAGTATATATACGCCCATTTGCGCAGCCGTGCCATTCTGTCTATGTAAAAACTCGTGCAGCGGTCGGCAAGCGGATAAAGACATAGATGAGAGAGTTTGGGATGGAGGAACTTGAATGGCCTGCACAGAGTCTATTCTGAAGAGACATTTGACTTTAAAGGCTTGTTTTGTTTTTTTAAACAAACATGTCATACTTACCTCCTCTGTGCAGTTGGTTTTGCACAGAGTGGCCCCGATCCTCCTCTTCTGGTGTCCCTTAGCACGCTCCTGGCTCCTCCTCTTCTTGAGTGCCCTGTTGAAGAGCTGCACTCCCTCGGGGCACTCGTGTGGGCACGCTCCCGTGTCCTACTGCCGCATCTATTGACAGACAGCAGGACTGGGCCCCCGCCCCCTGGCTCCCATATCATTGGATTTGATTGACAGCAGCAGGAGCCAATGACTGCGCTGCTATCAATCTTTCCAATCAGGACCTGAGACACTGGCTGGAGCTGGTGTGCTTGTCCCCGTCGTTGGAAAGACCGGGTTCAGGTAAGTAAAAGTGGGGCTCTGGGGGGGGGGGGGCAGCTGCATCGCAGGAGGACAGGCAAAAAGTTTGAGTAAACATTCAAACCCTTTTAACCACTTCAATACAGGGCATTTTAACCCCCTTCCTGCCCAGGCCAATTTTCAGTTTTCAGCGATGTAACATTTTGAATGATAATTGCGCAGTCATGCAACACTGTACCCAAATTACATTTTTATAATTTGTTTCCCCACAAATAGAGCTTTCTTTTGGTGGTATTTGATCACCTCTGTGGTTTTTATTTCTTGCGCTATAAACAAAAGAAGAGTGACAAGTTTGAAAAAAACACAATATTTTTAACTTTTTGCTATAATAAATATCCCAATTAAAAAAAAAAAATCCTCAGTTTAGGCCGATATGTATTCTTCTTCATATTTTTGGTTAAAAAAAATCGCAAAAGTTATAGCGTTTTTTTTATTTTATTTTTACTAGTAATGGCGGCGATCTGCGATTTTTATCGTGACTGCGATATTGCGGCGGACATATCGGACACTTTTGACACTATTTTGGGACCATTCACATTTATACAGCGATCAGTGCTATAAAAATGCATTGAATACTGTATAAATGTCACTGGCAAGGAAGGAGTTAACACTAGGGGGCGATCAAGGGGTTAAATGTGTTACCTAGGGAGTTATTCTAACTGTAGGGGGAGGGGACTCACAAGGGGAGGAGACCAATCGGTGTTCCTCTGTACTGGGAACACATCATCGGTCTCCTCTCCCTTGACAGGACGTTTACACATACAGATCCACAGTCCTGCTCTGTTATCGGGCAATTGCGGTTGCCCGGCAGACATCTCGACCACCGGGCACACACATCGGCTCCTGAGCAGGGATGAGCCGAACACCCCCCTGTTCGGTTCGCACCAGAACCTGCGAACAGACAAAATGTTCGTGTGAACTTTAGAACCCTATTAAATACAATGGACTCGAACGTTCGAAATCTAAAGTGCTAATTATAAAGGCTTATATGCAAGTTATTGTCCTAAAAAGTGTTTGGGGGCCCAGGTCCTGCCCCAGGGGACATGTATCAATGCAAAAAGAAGTTTTAAAAACAGCCGTTTTTTCGGGAGCAGTGATTTTAACCACTTAAGCCCCGGACCATTTGGTAGCTAAAGGACCAGAGGTGAATTCAGAATTTTGCACTGCGCTGCTTTAACTGTAAATTGTGCGGACATGCAATGTTGTACCCAAACGAAATTTGCGTCCTTTTCTTCCCACAAATAGAGCTTTCTTTTAATGGTATTTGATTGCCTCTGCGATTTTTATTTTTTGCGATATAAACGGAAAAAGACCGAAAATTTAGAAAAAAAATGATATTTTCTAATTTTTGTTATAAGAAAAATCGAATAAACTCAATTTTAGTCATACATTTAGGCCAAAATGTATTCAGCCACATGTCTTTAGTAAAAAAAATGTCAATAAGCGTATATTTATTGGTTTGCGCAAAAGTTATAGCGTTTACAAACTAGGGTACATTTTCTGGAATTTACACAGCTTTAAATTTATGACTGCCTATCTCATTTCTTGAGGTGCTAAAATGGCAGGGCAGTACAAAACCCCCCAAATGACCCCATTTTAGAAAGTAGACACCCCAAGGAAATTGCTGAGAGGCATGTTGAGCCCATTGAATATTTTTTTTTGTCCCAAGTGATTGAATAATGACAAAAAAAATAAAAAAATTACAAAAAGTTGTCACTAAATGATATATTGCTCACACATGCCATGGTTATATGTGGAATTGCACCCCAAAATACATTCTGCTGCTTCTCCTGAGTACGGGGATACCACATGTGTGGGACTTTTTGGGAGCCTAGCCACGTACGGGACCCCGCAAACCAAGCACCGCCTTCAGGATTTCTAAGGGCGCAAATTTTTGATTTCACTCCTCACTACCTATCACAGTTTTGAAGGCCATAAAATGCCAAAATAGCACAAAACCCCCCCAAATGACCCCATTTTAGAAAGTAGACACCCCAAGGAAATTGCTGAGAGGCCTGTTGAGCCCATTGAATATTTTTTTTTGTCCCAAGTGATTGAATAATGACAAAAAAAAATAAAAAATTACAAAAAGTTGTCACTAAATGATATATTGCTCACACATGCCATGGTTATATGTGGAATTGCACCCCAAAATAAATTTTGCTGCTTCTCCTGAGTACGGGGATACCACATGTGTGGGACTTTTTAGGAGCCTAGCCGCGTACGGGACCCCGAAAACCAATCACCGCCTTCAGGATTTCTAGGCACAAATTTTTTATTTGACTCCTCACTACCTATCACAGTTTCGAAGGCCATAAAATGCCAAAATAGCACAAAACCCCCCCAAATGACCCCATTATGGAAAGTAGACACCCCAAGCTGTTTGCTGAGAGGCATGGTGAGTATTTTACAGCTCTCATTTGTTTTTGAAAATGAAGAAAGAACATTTTTTTTTTTTCTTTTTTTTTTTCAATTTTCAAAACTTTGTGACAAAAAGCGAGATCTGCAAAATACTCACAATACCTCTCAGCAAATAGCTTGGGGTGTCTACTTTCCAAAATGGGGTCATTTGGGGGGGGGTTTGTGCCATCTGGGCATTCCATGGCCTCCGAAACTGTGATAGGCAGTGAGAAGTGAAATCAAAAATTTACACCCTTAGAAAGCCTGAAGGCGGTGATTAGTTTTGGGGTCCCGTACGCGGCTAGGCTCCCAAAAAGTCTCACACATGTGGTATCCCCGTACTCAGGAGAAGCAACAGAATGTATTTTGGGGTGTAATTCCACATATGCCCATGGCATGTTTGAGCAATATATCATTTAGTGACAACTTTGTGCAAAAAAAAAAAAAAAAAATTTTCTTTTTTCCGCAACTTGTGTCAACATATAAAATATTCCATGGACTCGACATGCCTCTCAGTATATAGCTTGGGGTATATATATATTGGGAAAAAACCTGCGCTAAACCAAATAATATTGAGAAAAATTAATAAATACTTGATCAAAGAAAACTGTGATGCTGCTACAAGTAAAAAGCTAAAAAATACTAAAGCTCAACAAACATATGCAAAAAGAAATAAGTGCGCAATCACCATGAATTAAAACAACAATCCTGCAAGCAGGAAAAAAATATTTAAAACATCAAGTGAAAAAAATATATATATAGTGAAAAAAAGGGGGTAAATGTAGAGAATCTTCTATTATAAGGAATCTCCAAACAATATTCATTTAACGAATGTGTATAAAAAGTGTCCCAAAAAAGAAGTTGTATATTTAAATGTTTTTAAATATTAAATAATCAGCTCCACCAATCTTCATATGGGTAAGGAATTATCCGATGTAGATCTTATTCCATATACATTCGACAGTAGGGAATAATCTTAAAGCCGCTTACCAGATCGATGGGACCTCGGATTACAGAGGTCTCAAGAGCGTGTGCATCTGCCTGCCGGCACCGAGGATATCCACCTGCTCCTTATCCCAAGGGATCTCTCCTCGCTCCACCAGCTGATCGGATGTCCAACACACAGGAATCAAGGTAAGCAGAGATAATGATTGCTCCAGGTGCACTCCTAGGAGTTTGTTCAACTCAGCAGGAAGGGATTGAATGAAAAAAACTTCATGGTGCAGTATTTCAGAAAAAAGTTTCCAAATGATTTATTGAAAAAATCACAGCAAAGACCAAAGCAAGTTCACATCCAATCCACACTTCATAAAAAGATATATATAAAAAACAGGAACACAAAAAGGGGGGGAAAGGGTAAAAAAGGAAAATTATCCGAAAAATCAGTCAGAGAGCAAACACTGACTGCTTCAATGACCAAATACGTGATAACGTTTTAGGGATGTATGCTCCACCCGACGCGTTTCCCCACAACTGGCATCAACTGGGAACGGAGGCTGATTCCCAACGTCATCACTTCACGTATATATACTCATGAGGCAGTCGTGACACCGGAAGCTAGATTTTTCAAATATAGCCTTGTAGTCACCAAATTGGTAGGCTGAATCCAACATGTTGTGGACTCAGAACATACCAAAAATATTCTCTTCAGCTCAAAAGGACAGATAATTAACATATTATAAACATTAAAAGAATATATATATAATAATGAATGTTGAAATTTAGAATTAGCCTCTAAATGCTGCATGACCAATTGTTATAATGAAGTAAAATATGCAAAAAGAATGCAGATATATATACCCTTTGCATATTACAACAAAAAACATATCTCTAAAATATTAAAAAAATTAATTAAAAAAATCCCTTTAAATGTTTATATATATATATATATATATAACAGATAACTTAATATTACATTATCATTAAGAGATGGTTATTTTTTATTTTAAATTTTTTTTTAAAAATAATTTTTCTCAAAGAAAGGCACATATAAAAAATGGGAATCAGTATGTTATTTGTTATCAATAAAACAATTAATGTCCCATTCTACGTTTAAACCCAGGGGCTGGTAACATTGAAGGTCATGTATCCACCTAGTTTCACGTCGGGATATATGTCTCTTCAGATTATCCCCCCTCCAGTGTGCAGTATATTTCTCTATGGCCACTACTGTCACCAAGGAGGTATCCCTATCATGGTGTGTACGAAAATGCTTGGATACACTGTGTCCCACAAAGCCTCGTCTGATATTCCCAAGATGCTCTCCTATTCTAATACTCAGGGCTCTTGTTGTTCTGCCGACATACTGTAATTTACATGGACAAGTTAGGAGATAAATAACCCCCACCGTTCCACAGGTGATAAAATCTTTGATTTTATATGTTTTAGATGTCACCTGAGAAGTGAAGGAGGTGGTTCTGTTAGTCTGTGAGGTTTTACACATCTTACACCTCCTACAGGGGAAGAAACCTTTCATATCCCCAAATAGGCAAATTTTTGGAGGTATATCAATGGCACTGGGTGCTAACTTGTCTTTAAGGGATGAAGTTCTCCTATAAACAATGTTGGGGTTTGCCGGTAGAACTGATCCCAGCACCCTGTCCCCTTTAAGAATTTTCCAATGTTTCTTCAGGGTTTTGTTAACCCACCAGTGCTGTGAAGAAAAGTTGGTTACAAATGCCCATTCAAAACCTCCGCTGTCCTCCTTATTTCTTACTTTAGGTTTCAAAAGTGTTTCTCTCTCCATATTACTAACTTTGGTAATGTCCATCTCTAGGGCACTAGGATCATATCCCTTGTCCATGAAGCGCTTCTTAATGACATCTACCTGTATTTTAAAATCCTCCATATGTGAACAATTCCTCCTTATTCGTTGGAACTGGCTCTTAGGTATTGCCTTTAACCAATTAGGGTGATGACAGCTACCCATTGGTATATAACCATTTTTGTCGGTAGGTTTAAAAAAGGTTTTAGTAATTAGTCTCCTATTTTCTTTCATGATCACCAGATCCAGAAAGTTCACCGAATAGATATCTGCTTCATATGTGAATCTAATACCCCATTGGTTGGTATTGATCATTTCCATAAATGATTTCAGGGATTCGAGGTCTCCTTTCCAAAGAAAAAAGGCGTCATCAATGAATCTTCGCCAGTATAATAATTTGGGACATCTCCATGAAAAAATGTGATCATTCTCCCATAAGGCCATAAAAAGATTGGCGAGGCTGGGAGCAAATTTAGCTCCCATCGCCACGCCTGTTTGTTGCAGAAAGTATTGCCCATCATAGTAAAAGTAATTATGCTCCATCGCAAATTTGAGAAGTTTCAAGACGAATTCCATCGTAGGTTTGTCCACTGACTTGTCTTTATTTAGGAAATACCTAGCCGCTTGGAACCCCAATACATGGGGAATATTGGTGTATAGCGAAGAGACGTCCGCTGTAACAAGCAGTACATCATCCTCAATGTCAAGTGTAGATATTTCATTCATTAATTGCATGGAATCCTTCAAAAAGGCTGGGGTTTTCGTGACCACAGGCTGTAGGAAAAAATCAACGTATTTTCCAACTCTAGATGTGAGAGACTCAATGCCGCTCACAATTGGTCTGCCAGGTGGATGGATTAGATCCTTATGTATTTTGGGTAGGTAATAAATAATCGGCATCTTAGGTGCCATAGGTATTAAATATTCCATTTCTTTCTTATTTAAGATACCTTTTCTGAAACCATCCTGTACTAATCCATCCAATTGTTTCTTGTATCCTAGAGTAGGATCACGTCTAAGAATAGTATATGTATCCCGATCAGCCAAGAGTCTATTCATCTCTTCCAAGTAGTCATGCTTCCTAAAAAGCACAATGCCCCCCCCTTTATCCGCAGGACGTATAATTAATTCCTTCTTTTGACACAAGGATTCCATTCCTTCCTGGATATCTTTTTGACTTTCATTTCTAAAATGTGCCTTTCGTAAATCTTCTAAAACCATCTCCTTAAAAACAGTAATACTGGCAGCTGGTTTCCCAGGGGGGTTAAAAAGGGACGCATTCCTCAAACCCGTTCCCTTGGATTTCAGTATATCAGTATTTTCAGGTTTCTTCTGGGGGACAGAATTCCTCATAATGGGATCAGAGAGGAAATACCTTTTAATGCTAAGCTTCCTCATGTATTTTTGCACATCGACAAACATCTGGAATTTATTTAACCCTTGTCTGGGTGCAAACTTCAGACCTTTGTTCAAGGTAATCTGTTCTATGTCTGTCAATTCTGTCCCACTCAGATTAAAAATTCCTTCACTGTTTATCTTCTTTTTTTCCTTGGAGTTCCGTTTTCCTCTGCATCCTCTCTTAATCTTCCTTTTCTGTTCTGTCCTTTCCCTAAAAAACTATCCGATTTATTTCTAAGAGGGGCTGGGTCTCCTGATCCCTCATATGATTTAGGATAATCTTCTCGTGCAGACCCCTGTCCACTTCTTCTATATTCTCTCTCGTATTCATACTGAGGGTCATGTAGGGAACTGTAGCGATTCTCTGCCCTTACATCATATTTCCCGGGACCTATAGGCGAGTTATATGGACCTTCATGCTGTTCATTCCAATATGGTCTTTTTTGCAAAGGGTCTTCATATCCTCCCGTGTAGTCCATTTGTAATGGTCTCCTCGGGGGGTACCCATATTGACTCCCATAATTTTGAGGGGTACGGGGAGGTCCATTTTCTCTATTAAGGCTGGCTTGTTGAAATCTCCCTGTATTTTTTGGATAGTTATTTGCTGAAGGATATTGGGTCTTGGGAGGGTAGTTATTTTTTTGGGGGACATTACCCCCTTTTTTCTTTGTCTGCTGTATAGTGCGTCCACCTCCTCCCTTTATCTGACCCATATCCTGATACTGTGGGATCGGTGGGTTAGTCCCTCCTCTAATTTCTTGTAGGGGAGGGTGAGATTGTGCTCCATTTGAGGCCTCCATATTCTCAACCCCTAGATTCTCCATATCAGTAACATATGTGTCCCTATATAATTCCTGCCACTTAAAGACGTTATTGGTCTTGTAATCTTCCACGTCTCTTAGATACTTCTTTCTCTTCTTTACCCGTTGTTCCTCCTCCTCCTCTGTCATAATATCTCTTAGTTCTTTGGTGTAGACCTGATATAAGCCCTCTTTGTTAAAAGGCATAAGTTTATCCTTAATTTCATTTATTTCTTGTTGTAATTTGGTAGCTTTATTCTGCTTTCGTATTATTAGAAAACTAATAAAGGCCAAACCCACATCATTAAAATAGACAAACCATTCTTTGAGGTCCTTGTCTGCTTTATCAGGGTACACATGCCATCGCAAACTCCTCGGGATCATCTTTTCTTTTAAATACCTTTCCAAAAAGATGATATCCCAGGTGGCATGTAGTTCAGCAATCAAAACATTTTTGAGCCTCATAAAAATCCCTCTTATATTGTCTGTTTCTAGAGTGGTCTGATCAAAGACCTCCTCCGGATTTATTTTCCTATTTTTGTGGTATTCAAAAATATCCATATCAAAAAAGGAAAAGCCGATATAAAACTAAAACAATATCTATTAATATAAATAGTTCCAAATGAATAAAACTATTCTCAATATAAATATGTGTAAATAGTGCAATGAAAAGTGTAAAATATTGGAAGCAGCAAAGTTGATGTGTATTTGTGTACAGATATATATATATTGGGAAAAAACCTGCGCTAAACCAAATAATATTGAGAAAAATTAATAAATACTTGATCAAAGAAAACTGTGATGCTGCTACAAGTAAAAAGCTAAAAAATACTAAAGCTCAACAAACATATGCAAAAAGAAACAAGTGCTCAATCACCATGAATTAAAACAACAATCCTGCAAACAGGAAAAAAATATTTAAAACATCAAGTGAAAAAAAAAATATATATAGTGAAAAAAAGGGGGTAAATGTAGAGAATCTTCTATTATAAGGAATCTCCAAACAATATTCATTTAACGAATGTGTATAAAAAGTGTCCCAAAAAAGAAGTTGTATATTTAAATGTTTTTAAATATTAAATAATCAACTCCACCAATCTTCATATGGGTAAGGAATTATCCGATGTAGATCTTATTCCATATACATTCGACAGTAGGGAATAATCTTAAAGCCGCTTACCAGATCGATGGGACCTCGGATTACAGAGGTCTCAAGAGCGTGTGCATCTGCCTGCCGGCACCGAGGATATCCACCTGCTCCTTATCCCAAGGGATCTCTCCTCGCTCCACCAGCTGATCGGATGTCCAACACACAGGAATCAAGGTAAGCAGAGATAATGATTGCTCCAGGTGCACTCCTAGGAGTTTGTTCAACTCAGCAGGAAGGGATTGAATGAAAAAAACTTCATGGTGCAGTATTTCAGAAAAAAGTTTCCAAATGATTTATTGAAAAAATCACAGCAAAGACCAAAGCAAGTTCACATCCAATCCACACTTCATAAAAAGATATATATAAAAACAGGAACACAAAAAGGGGGGGAAAGGGTAAAAAAGGAAAATTATCCGAAAAATCAGTCAGAGAGCAAACACTGACTGCTTCAATGACCAAATACGTGATAACGTTTTAGGGATGTATGCTCCACCCGACGCGTTTCCCCACAACTGGCATCAACTGGGAACGGAGGCTGATTCCCAACGTCATCACTTCACGTATATATACTCATGAGGCAGTCGTGACACCGGAAGCTAGATTTTTCAAATATAGCCTTGTAGTCACCAAATTGGTAGGCTGAATCCAACATGTTATGGACTCAGAACATACCAAAAATATTCTCTTCAGCTCAAAAGGACAGATAATTAACATATTATAAACATTAAAAGAATATATATATAATAATGAATGTTGAAATTTAGAATTAGCCTCTAAATGCTGCATGACCAATTGTTATAATGAAGTAAAATATGCAAAAAGAATGCAGATATATATACCCTTTGCATATTACAACAAAAAACATATCTCTAAAATATTAAAAAAATTAATTAAAAAAATCCCTTTAAATTTTTTATATATATATATATAACAGATAACTTAATATTACATTATCATTAAGAGATGGTTATTTTTTATTTAAAAATTTTTTTTAAAAATAATTTTTCTCAAAGAAAGGCACATATAAAAAATGGGAATCAGTATGTTATTTGTTATCAATAAAACAATTAATGTCCCATTCTACGTTTAAACCCAGGGGCTGGTAACATTGAAGGTCATGTATCCACCTAGTTTCACGTCGGGATATATGTCTCTTCAGATTATCCCCCCTCCAGTGTGCAGTATATTTCTCTATGGCCACTACTGTCACCAAGGAGGTATCCCTATCATGGTGTGTACGAAAATGCTTGGATACACTGTGTCCCACAAAGCCTCGTCTGATATTCCCAAGATGCTCTCCTATTCTAATACTCAGGGCTCTTGTTGTTCTGCCGACATACTGTAATTTACATGGACAAGTTAGGAGATAAATAACCCCCACCGTTCCACAGGTGATAAAATCTTTGATTTTATATGTTTTAGATGTCACCTGAGAAGTGAAGGAGGTGGTTCTGTTAGTCTGTGAGGTTTTACACATCTTACACCTCCTACAGGGGAAGAAACCTTTCATATCCCCAAATAGGCTAATTTGAAGAGACATATATAGGGGGGATAATCTGAAGAGACATACAGGTCCTTCTCAAAAAATTAGCATATTGTGATAAAGTTCATTATTTTCTGTAATGTACTGATAAACGTTAGACTTTCATATATGTTAGATTCATTACACACAACTGAAGTAGTTCAAGCCTTTTCTTGTTTTAATATTGATGATTTTGGCATACAGCTCATGAAAACCCAAAAATCCTATCTCAAAAAATTAGCATATTTCATCCGACCAATAAAAGAAAAGTGTTTTTAATACAAAAAAAGTCAACCTTCAAATAATTATGTTCAGTTATGCACTCAATACTTGGTCGGGAATCCTTTTGCAGAAATGACTGCTTCAATGCGGCGTGGCATGGAGGCAACCAGCCTGGGGCACTGCTGAGGTGTTATGGAGGCCCAGGATGCTTCGATAGCGGCCTTAAGCTCATCCAGAGTGTTGGGTCTTGCGTCTCTCAACTTTCTCTTCCCAATATCCCACAGATTCTCTATGGGGTTCAGGTCAGGAGAGTTGGCAGGCCAATTGAGCACAGTAATACCATGGTCAGTAAACCATTTACCAGTGGTTTTGGCACTGTGAGCAGGTGCCAGGTCGTGCTGAAAAATGAAATCTTCATCTCCATAAAGCTTTTCAGCAGATGGAAGCATGAAGTGCTCCAAAATCTCCTGATAGCTAGCTGCATTGACCCTGCCCTTGATAAAACACAGTGGACCAACACCAGCAGCTGACATGGCACCCCAGACCATCACTGACTGTGGGTACTTGACACTGGACTTCAGGCATTTTGGCATTTCCCTCTCCCCAGTCTTCCTCCAGACTCTGGCACCTTGATTTCCGAATGACATGCAAAATTTGCTTTCATCCGAAAAAAGTACTTTGGACCACTGAGCAACAGTCCAGTGCTGCTTCTCTGTAGCCCAGGTCAGGCGCTTCTGCCGCTGTTTCTGGTTCAAAAGTGGCTTGACCTGGGGAATGCGGCACCTGTAGCCCATTTCCTGCACACGCCTGTTCACGGTGGCTCTGGATGTTTCTACTCCAGACTCAGTCCACTGCTTCCGCAGGTCCTCCAAGGTCTGGAATCGGTCCTTCTCCACAATCTACTTCAGGGTCCGGTCACCTCTTCTCGTTGTGCAGCGTTTTCTGCCACACTTTTTCCTTCCCACAGACTTCCCACTGAGGTGCCTTGATACAGCACTCTGGGAACAGCCTATTCGTTCAGAAATTTCTTTCTGTGTCTTACCCTCTTGCTTGAGGGTGTCAATGATGGCCTTCTGGACAGCAGTCAGGTCGGCAGTCTTACCCATGATTGCGGTTTTGAGTAATGAACCAGGCTGGGAGTTTTTAAAAGCCTCAGGAATCTTTTGCAGGTGTTTAGAGTTAATTAGTTGATTCAGATGATTAGGTTAATAGCTCGTTTAGAGAACCTTTTCATGATATGCTAATTTTTTGAGATAGGATTTTGGGGTTTTCATGAGCTGTATGCCAAAATCATCAATATTAAAACAAGAAAAGGCTTGAACTACTTCAGTTGTGTGTAATGAATCTAAAATATATGAAAGTCTAATGTTTATCAGTACATTACAGAAAATAATGAACTTTATCACAATATGCTAATTTTTTGAGAAGGACCTGTATATCCCAACGTGAAACTAGGTGGATACATGACCTTCAATGTTACCAGCCCCTGGGTTTAAACGTAGAATGGGACATTAATTGTTTTATTGATAACAAATAACATACTGATTCCCATTTTTTATATGTGCCTTTCTTTGAGAAAAATTCTTTTTAAAAAAAATTTTAAAATAAAAAATAACCATCTCTTAATGATAATGTAATATTAAGTTATCTGTTATATATATATATAAAACATTTTTTTAAAGGGATTTTTTTAATTAATTTTTTTAATATTTTAGAGATATATTTTTTGTTGTAATATGCAAAGGGTATATATATCTGCATTCTTTTTGCATATTTTACTTCATTATAACAATTGGTCATGCAGCATTTAGAGGCTAATTCTAAATTTCAACATTCATTATTATATATATATTCTTTTAATGTTTATAATATGTTAATTATCTGTCCTTTTGAGCTGAAGAGAATATTTTTGGTATGTTCTGAGTCCACAACATGTTGGATTCAGCCTACCAATTTGGTGACTACAAGGCTATATTTGAAAAATCTAGCTTCCGGTGTCACGACTGCCTCATGAGTATATATACGTGAAGTGATGACGTTGGGAATCAGCCTCCGTTCCCAGTTGATGCCAGTTGTGGGGAAACGCGTCGGGTGGAGCATACATCCCTAAAACGTTATCACGTATTTGGTCATTGAAGCAGTCAGTGTTTGCTCTCTGACTGATTTTTCGGATAATTTTCCTTTTTTACCCTTTCCCCCCCTTTTTGTGTTCCTGTTTTTATATATATCTTTTTATGAAGTGTGGATTGGATGTGAACTTGCTTTGGTCTTTGCTGTGATTTTTTCAATAAATCATTTGGAAACTTTTTTCTGAAATACTGCACCATGAAGTTTTTTTCATTCAATCCCTTCCTGCTGAGCTGAACAAACTCCTAGGAGTGCACCTGGAGCAATCATTATCTCTGCTTACCTTGATTCCTGTGTGTTGGACATCCGATCAGCTGTTGGAGCGAGGAGAGATCCCTTGGGATAAGGAGCAGGTGGATATCCTCGGTGCCGGCAGGCAGATGCACACGCTCTTGAGACCTCTGTAATCCGAGGTCCCATCGATCTGGTAAGTGGCTTTAAGATTATTCCCTACTGTCGAATGTATATGGAATAAGATCTACATCGGATAATTCCTTACCCATATGAAGATTGGTGGAGCTGATTATTTAATATTTAAAAACATTTAAATATACAACTTCTTTTTTGGGACACTTTTTATACACATTCGTTAAATGAATATTGTTTGGAGATTCCTTATAATAGAAGATTCTCTACATTTACCCCCTTTTTTTCACTATATATATATTTTTTTCACTTGATGTTTTAAATATTTTTTTCCTGTTTGCAGGATTGTTGTTTTAATTCATGGTGATTGCGCACTTGTTTCTTTTTGCATATATAGCTTGGGGTGTCTACTTTCCAAAATGGGGTCATTTGGGGGGGTTTTGAACTGTTCTGGAATTTTATACACAACATTAGGAAGCTTACATCCACTCTTCTAACCACTTGAAGACAAAGCCCTTTTTGACACTTTTTGTTTACATGAAAACATATTTTTTTTTGCAAGAAAATTATGTTGAACCCCCAAACATTATATATATTTTTAAATCAAAGGCCCTACAGAATAAAATGGTGGGTGTTACATTTTTTTTCTACACAGTATTTGCGCAGCGATTTTTCAAACGCATTTTTTGGGGAAAAAATACACTTTTTTTTAATTTTAATGCACTAAAACACACTATATTGCCCAAATGTTTGATGAAATAAAAAAGATGATCTTAGGCCGAGTACATAGATACCAAACATGACATGCTTTAAAATTTCGCACAAACACGCATTGGCGACAAACTACATACATTTTTAAAAGCCTTTAAAAGCCTTTACAGGTTACCCCGTTAGATTTACAGAGGAGGTCTACTGCTAAAATTACTGCCCTCGATCTGACCTTCGCGGTGATACCTCACATGCATGGTGCAATTGCTGTTTACATATGACGCCAGACCGACGCTTGCGTTCGCCATTGGGCAAGAGCAGGGCAGGACAGGGGTGCTTTTTTTTTTTTTTTTATTATTAATTTTCTTTTTTTATTTTATTTTTAAACTGTTGCTTCAATATTTATTTATTTTTTTATCATTTTTATTGTTATCTCAGGGAATGTAAATATCCCCTATGATAGCAATAGGTAATGACAGGTACTCTTTTTTGAAAAAACTGGGGTCTATTGAACCCTAGATCTTTCCTCTGCCCTCAAAGCATCTGACCACACCAAGATCGGTGTGATAAAATGCTTTCCCAATTTCCCAATGGCGCTTTTTATATCGGGGGGGACATTCCCTCCCACTGCTTGTAAAAGCAGTCCAGAGGCGAATTAGCCACTAGGATTGCTTTTACATCAAAGCCGGCCGCTGGCTGAAAAGAATGATACCAAGATGATACCTAAACCCACAGGCATCATTCTGGTATAAACATTCAAAGTCCAGCAACATACCAGTACGTTGCTGGTCCTTGTTGGACATGTATTGTAATCTTTTTTTTCATGCAGCCTGTTGGTTGAACGAAAAAAAAAGATTGATCGGTGGGTATGCCCACCATTAGAATACCGCCCTTCATCCACCCACTTCTAATGATGGGCATACATGCACCATTTATATATGCCGAAGCATGGGGGCATCTTCCCGCAAAAGTTATGCCGCGTACACATGGTCAGACTTTTCCACGGGCAAGCCTCCGTCGGAATTTCGACCGTATGTACGCGGCATTAGGAGCAAAATTGCTCCTCCGCCCCTGCTGCCCCAATGCTTCGGCATATATGCTTTTTTTTTTTTTAACTGTGGTGGTGAAATCACCTCCTACAGCACTGGAGTCGCAGGGATCAGGCCTGTCTCTGCGAACGCTGCAGTTATGTGTGTTGTGTTTTGTAAGTGACAGTGATCGATCGATACTGCACTTGGGTGGCCTGGGCTGGACGGAGGGGCAAAACGCAGGTGCTAGCAGGTATCTGGGCTGATCCCGCTAACACTACGTTTTTGGGAACCCTAAACTGCTGGGGACGCTAGTATAGATCTGATCAGATCAGATATTGATCTGTTCAGATACTATACCACTAAGGGGGGTGTATGCTTAACGCGTGGGTGTTAGCACTACTGGCACTAACCTGACGCTGCCTGGGGTGTGACGCAGACCCTCTCTGACGCTAAAACCTAATTGATATCACCCGCCGGGCGATCAGGGGGTTAAACCTTTATTGGGTTATATACGTCGGGTGCCCTGACACTATAAAAAGCAAACTAACTAACCAGCGTCACCCGTAACACTTATATGATGATCACTGGTGAAAGGGTTAACTAGGGGCAATTAGGAGGTTAAAACCTTTATTAGGTAATATATGGGGGTACCTGACGCTATATAAAAACCTGACGGCGAACCTAAAAAAAAATTACTGGCTACCTATCGGCATCACCGACACTAAGACAACGATCATAAAAACGATCGCTTAGCGACAGTGGTGAAAGGGGGTGAAAGGTGTACCTGGGGGGAGATCAGGGGGTTAAACCTTTATTAGATAATATATGGGGGTACCTAACGCTATAAAAACCTGCGGCGAAGCTAAAAAAAATTACTGGCTACCGATCTGCATCACCGACGCTAAGACAGCGATCAGAAAAATGATCGCTTAGCGACAGTGGTGATAGGGGGTGAAAGGGTTACCTGGGGGGCGATCAAGGGGGTTAAACCTTTATTAGGTAATATATTGGGGTACCTGACGCTATAAAAACCTGTGGCGAACCTAAAAAAAATTACTGGCTACCGATCTGCATCACCGACACTAAGACAGCGATCAGAAAAATCATCGCTTAGTGACAGTGGTGATAGGGTGTTAAGGGTTACCTGGGGGGCGATCAAGGGGGTTAAACCTTTATTAGGTAATATATGGGGGTACCCGACGCTATAAAAACCTGCGGCGAACCTAAAAAAAATTACTGGCTACCGATCAGCATCACCGACGCTAAGACATCGATCAGAAAAATGATCGCTTAGCGACGGCGGTGCTAGGGGGTGAAAGGGTTATCTGGGGGGTGATCAGGGGGTTAAACCTTTATTAGGGGGGGTTAGGGGGCTACACTGGACCTAAAACTAAATGTAGTGACACTTTTACAGTCACAAATGTCACTGATTGCAGTGATCACTAAATAAATGGTCACTGCAATCAGTGACACTGTGACTGGGGGCTGGGGGGTGATCTGGGGGGTGATCTGGGGGTGTCTGGGGGGGGGGCGATTTATGTGCCTATGTGTCCTGGTGTCAGTGTAGTGTTGTGTGCACTAACCTGCATCTTCTCCTGTACGGCGCTCGGTATATGTGAGCGCCGCAGGAGAGATGACATCACTTCCTCCTGCCTGTGTACACAGGCAGGGGAAGCTCTCATTCGTCGGGAGCTAACGAGAGGGGGGGGCCGGAATCGAACGGCCGTCCCCTCATGCCGGATCGCTCCCGAAGGTAAAACGACCACCCACTGTAAAGAAGGGGGGTTCGATCGGACCCCCAACTATACAAAGTCAATCACGTATATGTACGTGATTCTGCCTGTCGGTGCCATTCTGCCGACGTATATTTACAGTGGGCGGTCGTTAAGTGGTTAATGATGCTTAAAATTAAAAAATAAAAGTGAAATATTCCTTTAAATTTCGTACCTGGGGTGTGTGTATGATATGCATGTAAAGTGGCGCATGTTTCCCGTGCTTAGAACTGTCCCTGCACAAAATGTCATTTTTGAAGGAAAAAAAGTCATTTAAAACTCACTCGCGACTAATAATGAATTGTCGGCTTTTATCAATACATACAAAAGTCATTTATAAAAAAAAAAAAAAGCGTGGGGGTCCCTCAGAATTCAATTACCAGGCCCTTCAGGTCTGGAATGGATATTAAGGGGAACCCCGCCGCAAATAAAAAAAAATGGCGTGGGGTTCCCCCTAAATATTAATACCAGGCCCTTCAGATCTGGCATGGATTTTAAGGGGAACTCCACCCCAAATTAAAAAAAAAATGGCGTGGAGTCCCCCCAAAAATCCATACCAGACCCTTATCCGAGCACGCAACCTGGCCGGCCGCAGGGGAAAAGGGGGGACGAGAGCGGCCCCCCCTCCCTTCTGAACCGTACCAGGCCACATGCCCTCAACATGGGGAGGATGTCCCCATGATGATGGGGACAAGGGCCTCATCCCCACAACCCTTGCCCGGTGGTTGTGGGGGTCTGTGGGCGGGGGGCTTATCGGAATCTGGAAGACCCCTTTAACAAAGGGGGCCCCCAGATCCTGGCCCCCCCTATGTGAATTGGTAAGGGGTACATTGTACCCCTACCATTTCACGAAGAAAGCGTAAAAAAATGTAAAAAAAACCACACAAACACCTTGAAAAAGTCCTTTATTAAAAAAAAAAAAACATTCCAGCGGGGAACTTCCTTTACTGTGTAATTTAAATTTACACAGTGAAGGAAGTTTCCCGCTCAGGCCAATGACGTAGGCGGGGTCCGACATACCGAGGGGGCGGACCTGATGGGGAACTTCCTTCACTGCGTAATACATGTATAGACCCGCCCCTTGTCATGTTCCGCATCTGGTCCGCTGAGCGGACCTGACGGGGAAGTTTAGAAGGGGCGGGTCTATACATTTAAAACACTGAGGAGGAAGTTCCCCATCAGGTCCGCTCAAGCAAAACCAGTGATGGACAGCGCTGGACATCGGATCGCCGCGGGACACTGGATTTCACCGCTGGAATGTTTTTTTTTTTTTTAATAAAGGACTTTTTCAAGGTGTTTGTGTGTTTTTTTTGACATTTTTTTTACGCTTTCTTCGTGAAATGGTAGGGGTACAATGTACCCCTTACCAATTCACATAGGGGGGGCGGGATCTGTTAAAGGGGTCTTCCAGATTCCGATAAGCCCCCCGCCCACAGACCCCCACAACCACCGGGCAAGGGTTGTGGGGATGAGGCCCTTGTCCCCATCAACATGGGGACATCCTCCCCATGTTGAGGGCATGTGGCCTGGTACGGTTCAGGAGGGAGGGGGGGCCGCTCTCGTCCCCCCTTTTCCCCTGCGGCCGGCCAGGTTGCGTGCTCGGATAAGGGTCTGGTATGGATTTTTGGGGGGACTCCACGCCATTTTTTTTTTAATTTGGGGTGGAGTCCCCCTTAAAATCCATGCCAGATCTGAAGGGCCTGGTATGGATATTTAGGGGGAACCCCACGCCATTTTTTTTTTATTTGCGGCGGGGTTCCCCTTAATATCCATTCCAGACCTGAAGGGCCTGGTAATTGAATTCTGGGGGACCCCCACGCTTTTTTTTTTTTTTTATCAATGACTTTTGTATGTATTGATAAAAGCCGACAATTCATTATTAGCCGCGAGTGAATTTTAAATGACTTTTTTTCCTTCAAAAATGAAATTTTTTGCAGGGACAGTTCTAAACACGGGAAACATGCGCCACTTTACATGCATATCATACACACCCCCCAGGTACGAAATTTAAAGGAATATTTCACTTTTATTGTTTCACTTTAAGCATTATTAAAATCACTGCTCCCGAAAAAACGGCCGTTTTAAAAAAAAAAAAATTGCATTGATACATGTCCCCTGGGGCAGGACCCGGGTCCCCAAACACTTTTTAGGACAATAACTTGCATATAAGCCTTTATAATTAGCGCTTTAGATTTCTCCCATAGACTTTTCAAATTTGCCGCGAACACCCCAATTTGTTCGCTGTTCGGCGAACGGGCGAACAGGCAATGTTCGAGTCGAACATGAGTTTGACTCGAACTCGAAGCTCATCCCTACTCCTGAGTGACGCGGCGGGTGCGCCCCCTAGATGGCCGGGAAGCCAAGGACGTCATATGACGATGGCTGGGATGGGAAGTGGCTAAGTCTATGGGACACGAACATGAAAAATCAAAGTGCTCATTTTAAAAGACTTATATGCAAGTTATTGCCATAAAAAGTGTGAGGGGGCCCGGGTACTGCCCTAGGGGACATGTATCAATGCAAAAAAAGTTTTTAAAACAACATTTTTTTTCAGGAACAGTGATTTTAATAATGCTTAAGTGAAAAAAAATGAAGTATTCCTTTAAATGTCATGCCTGGGGGGTCCCCTTAGTCTGCCTGTAAAGTGGCGCATTTGTGTTATGTGTAGAACAGTGCCGCACCACAATGACATTTTTAAGGGAAAACTTTTAATTTAAACCTGCTTGCGGCTGTAATGTATTGCCAGATCCCGGCAATATAGATGAACAATTAAGGGAAAATCAGCATGGGTTAGACCCTTCGGGTCTGGTGTGGATTTTAAGGGGAACTCCACGCCAAAATGAAAAAAAAAAACAGCGTGGGGTCCCCCCAAAAATCCATACCAGACCCTTATCTGAGCAAGCAGCCTGGCAGGCCAGAAAAGGGGGGCAAGCAAGCATCCCCCTCCTGAACCATACCAGGCCACTTGCCCTCAACATGAGGAGGGTGCTTTGGGGGCCCTCAACATGGGGAGGTTGCTTTGGGGTCACCCCAAAGCACCTTGTCCCCATGATGATGGGGACAAGGGCCTCTTTCCGACAACGCTGGCCATTGGTTGTCGGGGTCTGCAGGTGGGAGGCTTATCAGAATCTGGAAGCACCCCTTAACAAGGGGGCCCCCAGATCCCGCCCCCCCATGTGAATGGGTATTGGGTACATTGTACTCCTACCCATTCACCAAAAAAAGTGGCAAATTGTAAAAACCACAATAGACAGTTTTTGACAATTCCTTTATTAAAAAATAAAAAAAGAAAGTGTCCCGCGATGTCCATCCATTGTCAATCATGCCGACGGACCCAAAAAATTGAAAAAAATGAAAAAACTCTGCCTACATGGGAGGCCTCCCGGCAACTGCTGTCTTTTGGCTTTAAAAGCTGTTATATAGGCAAGGGTGGGGCCACCCGCTGATGTAACTGGATGACCCCTCCCTCGTCACATGAGGGTCACTCGGGCGGCATGATTGAAAATGGATAGACATCACGGGACGCTTTTTTTTTCTTTTTTAATAAAGGAATTGTCAAAAATGGTTTTTACTTTTTTGACACTTTTTTTGGCGAATGGGTGGGGGTACAATGTACCCGATACTCATTCACATAGGAAAGGGAGGCCAGGATCTGGGGGCCCCCTTGTTAAAGGGGGTTTCCAGATTCCGATAAGCCCCCGCCCGCAGACCCCGATAACTAATGACCAGGGTTGTCGGGAAAAGGCCCTTGTCCCCATTTACATGGGGACAAGGTGCTTTGGGGGGGACCCCAAAGCACCCTCCCCATGTTGAGGGCAAGTGGCCTGGTATGGTTCAGGAGGGGAGGGGAGGGTGCTCCCTTGTCCCCCCCTTTCCTGGCCTGCTAGGCTGCTCAGATAAGGGTCTGGTGTGGATTTTGGGGGGACCCCACACCAATTTTTTTTTATTTTGGCACGGAGTTCTCCTTAAAATCTATACCAGACCCAAAGGGCCTGGTATTGATTTTGGGGGGACCCCATGCGTTTTTTTTTCTTAATTCTGTCATAGGGTTCCCCTTAACCACTTCAATGCACTGTATTATATACTCTGCACTGAATATATATATATATATATTAATATATATATATATATATATATATATATATATATATATATAGTGAGATGGGGGTTGTTTAGCTCAAGTGGTAGATGCATTTTTCCAGCGATTCAAGCCAGTCAGCCACTCTGTTTAAGGGCATGGTAGCCCCTTTTTATTTAAAAGCACAACAGTTCACAAACATATGTAGTATTTACAGGGGGGTTCCACCATTCCTGTATCTTTCATACTAACAGTAACCTCGTAGCTTTACCTTCTAGCGATCCAGGCCTTTAGCCTAGGCCTGACGGTCTGTTCCTCAGACCCACACAGTGTCCAAGAGTTTCAGCTTTCTCCTAGCTTCTCCTGGTCAGCACATTTGTTGCTATATCACTAACGATGTCTTCCTCCTGCAGACATGCACCGCCTTTGACCCCACTTCAGAGGAAGAGAGCCCACTCGGCTCTCATGCACACAGACTTCCTCTCTCTTGGGTGGAGCCCTGATCCATAGTCACCTCTGACTCCACTTCAGAGGACGAGAGCCCACCTGGCTCTCATGCACACAGACTTCCTCTCTGTTGGGTGGAGCCCTGTTCCATAATTACCTCTGAACTAAATAGCCCAAGACACAGCTGTTCCATCAGCGTGTCTTTCTTTACCAAATGTGGCAATAACCAACCCTCTTGAAGGTCGCACAAAGTCGCACCCTCACAATATATATATATATATATATACTAGACTGCTGCACTGTATATATAGTCTACACTGAATGCACTATATATATATAAAATTATATATATATATATATATATATATATATATATATATATACACACACTGTATATATACTATGCGGTATATATATGTTAATACATGCCTGCACTGTAAATATTTTCTACACTGACTGCACTGTACATATATATATATATATATATATATATATATATAGATAGATATATTAGACATGTGCACACTGAAATATTTTGTTTCGGAATTTCGTTTTCGTCCGAAAAATAAATTTATTTAGTTACTCCCGAAATTCGTTTTTATTTATTTAGTTTTTCGTTAGAAATTGCATTCGTTCAAAAATCTGAATTAATTAAGGTCGAATCTGTCATTGAAGGCTTATGGTGTCTGTCGAATGTTCAAAGAAGATTTGACGTAGCAGCGAAACTGTACGACGCTGCAATCATACATTTCCGGTCAAATGCTCCGCCTACAAGCTATAGTAGAATTCTAATGTTGTATGACTAGTAATAATTATATTTATTAATTACTATTACTAGTCAACCAACATTAGAATTCTTCTATAGCCTATGGGCGGATGCATTTGACCGGAAATGTGCGATTGCGGCGTCATACAGTTTAGCTGCACCGTCAAATCTTCTAACTTTCGACAGACACCATAGCCTTCAATGACAGATTCAACGTCTGTATGTTTTTTGATGCTTTGTCGAATCTTCGTCGTTCATGTTGAATTGTCAAGTTAGTTCTAGCTATTTTACTGCTCCTCCTCTTTGGTTACAATCAGCCAATAACATTCATCATCATCATCATTATTTTTATTTTACTTTCCCCACCCAATTCCAGCAGCGATCTTTTCTCTCTATGTCAAATCTTTTCTCTCTATAATGTCAAATCTTTTCTCTCTATGTCAAATCTTTTCTCTCTATGTAGAATAATCTTTGACTAATAGAGTTAAGGTTAGGCACATTCGACCACAGATTGTTATTGTCAGCGTCACGTCGAATCTCCTATCAATATCAAACTGTTGTCACAACGAAAACGAAAATAAAGCATTTGTTTATGTCGGATCTTTCAGTTTTCGGATTCTGTGCTTTCGTTTGTTAAAACGATAACGAAAATACCTGAAATTCAGACGAAAATGCATTCTGACGAAAACGAATGCACATGTCTAAGATATATATAGATATACACTAAACTGCCTGCATACCACTAACTAACCTGCCTAATCTAGCTCAAGTTCTCTCAATCTCTCCTTGTTATCACACTACATACAGCCACTGTGTAAGCAGCCTTATATGATGTGGGGTGTGGACTTTGGCCAATCATGGCTCTCCCAGCAGATCCCACTGTGATTGGCCGAAGCATGCAATTCAGGTGCATGCTTTTGTCAATCAGCAGCCGTCAATGTACTGCCAACTCGATATGGGGCACTCCGCAGCGCTCAAATTTGCCGCGAGCGCTCCATATGTTCAGTTTGTTTATGGACAAACTAACACCCCATGTTCTGGTCGAACATACGTTTGATTCGAAAATCAGGACCATCCCTACTAAGCGGGCTTTTGAAAAACCGATTGCTTGTGTCTAAGACACAGACTTGGAATTATGCAGTTTAAGAGTACTGACTTGACTTAGATATTCTAATCTGCATGTATGCCCAGAGACAGTGACAGAAAAAGTATTGATGTATAGAAGGAAGTGCAGTGCATAAATAAATATTCAGTGACATCAATAAGTCGATCAGGTTCAAGAAATTATATTTATTAAATGATTTATTAAATGATAGTATCCAACAGGTTTCAGGGGTTCCAGAATCTCCCATCTTCAGAGCTTAAGAATGTTTTGAGTAGCAGCTATCCAGGGCGCAGCATGCACGTCATCACTGAAATAGTGATCAATGGCTAATGCTGTCTCTAACTCAAATCCCAACCCTAAGGCCCCTTTCACACTGACCGACCGATCGGGTCAGTTTTACAGATGGATCTGATCGGACCATCCATTGCTCTGTATAGAGCGGTGGATGACAGCGGACATGTGTCTACTGACACTCGCTGACATCTGTTCCCCATCTGTCTGGTGGACAGTTGGATGGAAATAGACAGGTGGTCTATTTCCATCTGACAGCCCATAGAGGACAGCAGGGCTGTGTCTGTGTCTGCTCTGCTTTAGCAGAGCAGACACAGACCTGACATCCACCTGCTCAGCGGGGATCAATTGAGAGATCCTCTGCTGAGTGTGAGGATCCGCTGGCAGACTCTGCCAGTGTAAAAGGGGCATTTGTTTTCTTGCAAAGGCATGTACTGTAAATACCATGTCAAAGCTGACATGGTGATCAATGGTTTTGTTGATAAACAAAGTTATTTTACACCGGCACTAGGACAAAATTTGGCAAGATGAAAACTAATTTTCACTTTCATTCAGCACAAAACCATCTACCTAAATTGGCCTTTGAATAACCCCTTAGTCACCATGCTAATGGAGAAGTGTAAGACCAAGTACTTAAAGTGGATGTAAACCCACTCTCATCCTTTCTAAACTACTGCCATAGTGCTGATCTATAACGATATACATGCCTTCTGCATGTATCGTTACCTGTCAAATGTCTCCCCTCTGTCTGTTATAAGAACTGAAAAACTGCAGATTCTGTGGGTGGATCTGTTGTCTGGAGCTCGGTGGGTGGAGTCGTGATGTCAGTAGACTCCCGCCAACCTCTACACTCCCCTTGTCAACATGCATTTTCTCATGTGTATTCCTTCTGCTATGATCACTAACATCCAGTCAAAATCCAGAAAAGTAACCACATGACTTCAGAAAAGGAGTGGGGGTGGGAATTAAAAAATAATGCCTGTCTAAAGCTAGTGCACGAGATATATAAATAACCTGTCACTCAAAGCAAGGGGGCAGAACGGAAAAAGGTAACTCTGTTTGTCCGTTTTATCTCACTGAACAATAAAAGAGGATTGCTCAGTAGGGATGAGCTTCGAGTTCGAGTCGAACTCATGTTCGACTCGAACATTGCCCGTTCGCCGAACAACGAACAAATTGGGGTGTTCGCGGCAAATTCGAAAAATCTATGGGAGAAATCTAAAGTGCTAATTATAAAGGCTTATATGCAAGTTATTGTCCTAAAAAGTGTTTGGGGACCCAGGTCCTGCCCCAGGGGACATGTATCAATGCAAAAATAAGCCGTTTTTTCGGGAGCAGTGATTTTAATAATGCTTAAAATGAAACAATAAAAGTGAAATATTCCTTTAAATTTCGTACCTAGGGGGGTGTGTATGATATGCATGTAAAGTGGCGCATGTTTCCCGTGCTTAGAACTGTCCCTGCAAAAAATGTCATTTTTGAAAGAAAAAAAGTCATTTAAACCTGACTCGCGGCTATTAATGAATTGTCGGCTCCCGGCAATACATGCAAAAGTCATTGATAAAAAAAAAAAAGCGTGGGGGTTTCCCAGAATTCAATTACCAGGCCCTTCAGGTCTGGAATGGATATTAAGGGGAGCCCCGCCGCAAATTTTAAAAAAAATTGACGTGGGGTTCCCCCAAATATCAATTCCAGGCCCTTCAGATCTGGCATCGATTTTAAGGGGAACTCCACCCCAAATTTTTTTAAAAATGGCGTGGAGTCCCCCTAAAAATCCATACCAGACCCCTTATCCGAGCACGCAACCTGGCCGGCCGCAGGGGAAGAGGGGGGGATGAGAGAACGGCCCCCCCTCCCTCCTGAACCATACCAGGCCACATGCCCTCAACATGGGGAGGATGTCCCCATGTTGATGGGGACAAGGGCCTCATCCCCACAACCCTTGCCCAGTGGTTGTGGGGGTCTGCGGGCAGGGGGCTTATCGGAATCTGGAAGACCCCTTTAACAAAGGGGACCCCCAGATCCCAGCCCCCCCTATGTGAATTGGTAAGGGGTACATTGTACCCCTACCATTTCACGGAGAAAGTGTAATTTTTTTTTAAAAAAAACACACAAAGACCTTGAAAAAGTCCTTTATTAAAAAAAAAAAAAAAACATTCCAGCGGTGAAATCCAGTGTCCCGCGGCGATCCCGATGTCCAACGATGTCCTTCATTGGTTGTGCCTGAGCGGACCTGATGGGGAACTCCCTCTCAGTGTTTTAAATGTATAGACCCGCCCCTTCTAAAGTTCCCCATCAGGTCCGCTCAGCGGACCAGATGCGGAACATGAAAAGGGGCGGGTCTATACATGTATTACCAAAGTGAGAGAATTTCCTATCAGGTCCGCCCCCTCAGTATGTTGGACCCGCCTACGTCATTGGCTTGAGCGGGGAACTTCCTTCACTGTGTAATTTAAATTTACACAGTGAAGGAAGTTTCCCCGCTCAAGCCAATGACGTAGGCGGGTCCGACATACCGAGGGGGCGGACCTGATGGGGAACTTCTCTCACTTTGGTAATACATGTATAGACCCGCCCCTTTTCATGTTCCGCATCTGGTCCGCTGAGCGGACCTGATGGGGAACTTTAGAAGGGGCGGGTCTATACATTTAAAACACTGAGAGGGAGTTCCCCATCAGGTCCGCTCAGGCACAACCAATGAAAGACATCGTTGGACATCGGGATCGCCGCGGGACACTGGATTTCACCGCTGGAATGTTTTTTGTTTTTCTTTTAATAAAGGACTTTTTCAAGGTGTTTGTGTGTTTTTTTAAACATTTTTTTACGCTTTCTTCGTGAAATGGTAGGGGTACAATGTACCCCTTACCAATTCACATAGGGGGGGGCCGGGATCTGGGGGTCCCCTTTGTTAAAGGGGTCTTCCAGATTCCGATAAGCCCCCCGCCCGCAGACCCCCACAACCACCGGGCAAGGGTTGTGGGGACCCCCATGTTGAGGGCATGTGGCCTGGTACGGTTCAGGAGGGAGGGGGGGCCGCTCTCTCGTCCCCCCTCTTCCCCTGCGGCCGGCCAGGTTGCGTGCTCGGATAAGGGGTCTGTTATGGATTTTTAGGGGGACTCCACACCATTTTTTTAAAATTTGGGGTGGAGTTCCCCTTAAAATCCATGCCAGATCTGAAGGGCCTGGAATTGGATATTTGGGGGAACCCCACGTCAATTTTTTTTTAAATTTGCGGCGGGGTTCCCCTTAATATCCATTCCAGACCTGAAGGGCCTGGTAATTGAATTCTGGGGAACCCCCACGCTTTTTTTTTTTATCAATGACTTTTGTATGTATTGCCGGGAGCCGACAATTCATTAATAGCCGCGAGTGAGTTTTAAATGACTTTTTTTCTTTCAAAAATGACATTTTCTGCAGGGACAGTTCTAAGCACGGGAAACATGCGCCACTTTACATGCATATCATACACACCCCCCAGGTACAAAATTTAAAGGAATATTTCACTTTTATTTTTCCATTTTAAGCATTATTAAAATCACTGCTCCCGAAAAAACGGCCGTTTTTAAAACTTCTTTTTGCATTGATACATGTCCCCTGGGGCAGGACCCGGGTCCCCAAACACTTTTTAGGACAATAACTTGCATATAAGCCTTTATAATTAGCACTTTAGATTTCGAACGTTCGAGTCCATTGTATTTAATAGGGATCTAAAGTTCACACGAACATTTTGTCTGTTCGCAGGTTCTGGTGCGAACCGAACAGGGGGGTGTTCGGCTCATCCCTGTTGCTCAGAGCTGGATTAACTCGTTGTGGCAAGACCTGGCACAAATGATAGGAAATCTTATACACTACATTGTGACAGCAAAAAAAAATTAATACAAAATTTGGGTTTACATCCACTTTAATATTATCTTAGGTATTGTCTGTGCAATGACCAGGAATACTATTAATGTAACAAAAAGAAGAAAATTATTCAAGAAAATTAGGCTGTGCACAATGAGAAGTGTAGTTTAGCAGGTGCAACATTCAATACAAAATTTCTCAGCACAAACACTTATCAGAGAGCATTCAGGACCTGTCTTACAATATTTACGTGCAATAAAAACTGATCAACAGTCCTAAAAAAATATATTTTACAAAACGTTTCAGAATCAGTTTGATTCTTCTGACTTAAACACCCACGTTGGGCTTGGCTAAGGATTTTTAAAGTCAAGTGGGTTTTGCGGGTCAGAAGTGATCATTATAAACAAACTGACATCCAGTTAATTAATGAAAATCAATATTTAAGTGATTTTTTTACTCCTTGAAAGATTGATCAATCCCTACTGATGCAAAGAAAGTGCTGAAATGTTGATTTAACGTCATAAACTCCTTTTAATTATTCAGAATAGTGACCAAAGACATAATGTGTCCCCTATTTACAACCATATTTGTGTCAGCATCTTTCATCTTTGTAAGGGCTTGTTTGAATGTCTAATTATACGTTTTTGAGAACAAAAAACAAGTGCTAACACTTTGTATAGCATAATATATATGCTATGTTGTATATTTTTATGTACATAGACCGCATGTGATTTTTGTTTTGCAGAGTAAACCTGTGAAATGAATCCTAATTAGAATTACATGCTATTAAACGTGAAAGGACAAGTCATGATTGCAAGTGAAATCTAAGGTCATAGCTTCTGTGGGAGGAGACCCCCTCTCGTGTTGTAAATAATCATCAGTGGGGCTTATATTGTATGTTTAAAAACCCCTTTAATTAGCTTATTTTTCTTAGAATTTGAATTCCTTATGATGCTGCAAATATTCATTTTGTTGAAGAGTGATTTTAAGTTTTTTATTACGGTATTTAAAAAAGAATAGTCTGCAAGAAAATATACTTAATATTAATTTGAAGCCTTGTGGTCTAAATTATTGCAGAAAAATCTTTATAACCAATTGTACATTTAAATTTCAGTCTGTACTGCTTCTAGATATTATCATTGAAATTATATTAGCTAGCTTTTTGGTATTGCTACCTGTTATTCCCCTAACATATTCATAGAATACAGTTTATGAATACTTTATCTGGATTTTTATAATAACATAATGCATATGCAGAGATACTGTGTGACCAAAGATTGACCTGTGCCTTAACTGCCATTTTTGAATGAACAGGCAAGGTATGAGCTTACTTGCGTGCTAAGAACATGTATATTTGCATCAATAGATGGCCACAAGATCTGATCATGTTAATATCAAAGGGTGAGAAGGACACTATGCTTAGGAGAAGGTAAGAGAAATGAAGGCAAATCACACATTTTTTAAATCTACAGACAGATGGAAACCGTATAAGAAGTCAAGTGAGCTTTTCTTCTAGGACAGGACCACATGGTGTAACATATATATTATATATACAGTATCTCACAAAAATTAGTACACCCCTCACATTTTTGTAAATATCTTATTATATCTTTTCTTTTTTTTTTCTTTTTTTTTCATCAATAGATTTTTATTGTATATAAGAAAGGTATTTTTATTTTTATTGTTTTATATCAGAGACATAGGGATACAATACATACATTGTGCAATGTTAACATACGTCTCAAGATTGTTAACAGACATACACAAGTTTGTGGATCTACTAACAGGAAATTCTATTTTAAAACGTATACATTAAATACAGGTTGTCGTGTAGAGTTAATATGCCCTTCCTCTTTATTATATCTTTTCATATGACAACATCTGAAGAAATGACACTTTGCTACGATGTAAAGTAGTGAGTGTACAGCTTGTATAACAGTGTAAATTTGCTGTCCCCTCAAAATAACTCAACACACAGCCATTAATGTCTAAACTGCTGGCAACAAAAGTGAGCACACCCCTAAGTCAAAATGTCTAAATTGGGCCCAAAGTGTCAATATTTTGTGTGGCCACCATTATTTTCCAGCCCTGCCTTAAAACCTATTGGGCATGGAGTTCACCAGAGCTTCACAGGTTGCCACTGGAGTCCTCTTCCACTCCTCCATGACAACATCACGGAGCTGGTGGATGTTAGAGTCCTTGCGCTTTTCTACCTTCCGTTTGAGGATGACCCACAGATGCTCAATAGGGTTTAGGTTTGGACAGATGCTTGGCCAGTCCATAACCTTTACCCTCAGCTTCTTTAGCAAGGCAGCGGTCGTCTTGGAGGTGTGTTTGGGGTCGTTATCATGTTGGAATACTGCCCTGCGGCCCAGTCTCTGAATGCTCTGCTTCAGTATGTCACAGTACATGTTGCTATTCATGGTTCCCTCAATGAACTGTAGCTCCCCAGTGAGGGCAGCACTCATGCAACCCCAGGCCATGGCACTCCCACCACCATGATTGACTATAGGCAAGATGCACTTGTCTTTGTACTCCTCACCTGCTTACCGCCACACACGCTTGACACCATCTGAACCAAATAAGTTTATCTTGGTCTCATCAGACCACAGGACATGGTTTCAGTAATACATACAATAGGGTGATACTGGCGCAAGCTGTTAAACAATAATGCTTAATCTGACAGGGGTCAGAAGTCTGAGTAGGGCCTGTGGACAATATAGATAGGGGGAATAAGTCTATGTACAGGCAACCGATGATGGTCAAATGATGATAATGGTGGACAGTTCTGTACTTAGGGCAAGCCTCTTGGGGGAAGCAGAAGCAAAATTCCAGGAACATGTAAAACAAAGATAGAAGCGATGCTGAAGTAAACTGTATGACATTTAATTAAACAAGGTATAAAAGCACTTACATCTAGGTAAGTGAAGTGAAGCCCATTGTGGAGTCCTGTGAAGTGAGTCTATGTGCTGGCTGGGTTGCAGTGGTGGTTCGATAGCCTTATCTCCTGTGGGCGCCGATCGCCAGCTAGATGTATTAGGCTGGAACAGGAAGAGGGTCTGGAACGCACGTGGACCGCAGCAGCGTCTGACGTCACCGGATATGATGCAACGCATTTCCGAGCGTGCGCTCTGCTGATGGTAATGACAAGCTTGAAAAAGGAGCACGCCTGTCATCACCATTGGCAGAGATCAAGCTCAGAAACAGGTTGCATCATATCTGGTTACATCAGACGCAGCTGCAGTCCACGTGTGTTCCAGCCCCTCTTCCTGGTCCAGCCTAATACATTAAGCTGATGGTTGATGCCCACAGGAGTTAAGACTATCGAATAGACATGTGCAATTCGTTTCGTTTTTCATTCGTTTTTCAACGAATTTTAACAAATTAGTTAATATTCCGAATTTTCTGATTTCCGAAATTTCAAATTTCCGAATTCCGAAATTCCGAATTTCCGAAATCAAAATTCGAAAATTCAAAGTTAGGAAATTCTTAGGGTTATGGTGTTAGGGTTAGAGGGTTAGGGTTAGAGGATTAGAGGGTTGGAGGGTTAGGGTTAGAGGGTTAGAGTTAGGGCTTAGGGTTAGGGGTTAGGTTTAGGGTTAGGGTGTTAGGTTTAGCTTTAGAGGGTTAGGGTTATAGGGTTAGGGTTATTGGGTTAGGGGGTTAGGGTTAGGGCTAGGGTTATGGCTAGGGTTTGGGTTCGGGGTTAGGGTTGTGGGTTAGTGGTTATGGCTACGGTTAGGGTTAGGGCTAGGGTTATGGTTAGGGTTTGGGTTATGGTTAGGGGTTAGGGTTAGGAGTTAGGGTTAGTGGTTGGGGGTTAGAGTTAGGGCTTAGCGTGAGCAGTTAGGGTCAGGGGTTAGGGCTAGGGTTATCATTAGGGTTATGGTTAGGGCTTAGGGTTAGGGGTTAGGGTTAGCAGTTAGAGTTAGCAGTTAGGGTTAGGGTTTAGGGTTAGGGTTGGGGCTAGATTTAAGGTTTAGGAGAAAAACGGAAATTCGGGACTTTAAATGAGGCTGTAGACATGGTGTGAGTGAGTTGGAAAATATACATATTTAATAATCAAGAAAATGCATGGCATAAAACAAAAACAGGGGTCTCATTTTTTATTTATGTAACTATTAACCAGATTGAGTAATTATACTTTACCATATATTTTATAGATGTCCCAAAGCATCAGCCCCTGATGAGTGTCCTATGCACACGAAACTCGTCAGGAAACTGGGACGCAGACATTACAATTATCCAATTTGTTGACATTGAACCTTTTTGTGTCTGGTTTTAAACAACACTATTGACTTTTTTTGTTATTTGCTGCCTATATGATACCTATACATATGGAAACTCTTTTTAATGTATCTATCTACAAACACAGACCACCATGTGGCGCTGGATTATACAATACTGTACCTGCAATGCCTGTACTGCATATACACTTTATTGATGTGTGTATGAATATTTAGAAATTATATGCACTACAATGTTGTTTCTTTTTAGGTGACCCCTGTTTTTGTTTTATGCCATGCATTTTCTTGATTATTAAATATGTATATTTTCCAACTCACTCACACCATGTCTACAGCCTCATTTAAAGTCCAGAATTCCCGTTTTTCTCCTTCATATTAGGGATGGAGGTGCACTACATATGTGCCTCATTCAAAGTCCTGCCCTTCCCCACTTTCAGGTTTAGGGTTTAGGGTGTTAGGGTAAGAGGGTTAGCGGTTAGGGTTAGGGGGTTAGGGTTTAGGGTTATGGTTAGGGTTAGGGTTGGGGGTTAGGGTTAGGGGTTAGGGTTAGGTTTAGGGTTGGGGTTAGGGTTAGCAGTTAGGTTTAGCAGTTAGGGCTAGGGGTAGGGCTTAGGGTTAGCAGTTAGGGGTTAGGGTTAGGGTTAGAGTGTTATGGGTTAGGAGTTAGTTAGGGCTAGGGGTTGGGGTTAGGGTTAGGGGTCAGGGTTAGAACTTATGGTTAGCAGTTAGGGTTTTGGGTTAGGGATTAGGGGTTAGGTTTAGGTTTTATGGTTAGGGTGTTAGGTTTAGGGTTAGAGGGTTAGGGTTAGAGGGTTAGGGGGTTGTGGTTAGGAGTTAGGGGATTAGGGTTAGAGGGTTAGGGTTAGAGGGTTAGGGTTAGGTTTAGGGGTTAGGGTTATGGCTAGGGTTTAGGGTTAGGGTTAGGGTTGGGGTTTAGGGGTTAGGGCTAGGGTTAGGGTTGATGTTGGGGTTAGGGCTTAGGGTTAGGGCTTAGGGTTAGCAGATAGGGGTTAGGGTTAGGGGTAAGGGTTAGGGTGAGGGCCAGGGTTTAGGGTTAGGGTTTCCCTTTGAAGAATAAGGCTAGAACTCAGGAATTGGAATAGGGACCTCCCCCAGACGTCAAATGTCAGAATGCAGGTTCCCAGAGGTCAATAGTCACAAGGCATGGCTGACCCACCCCCACCAAAGTTTACCGCCTACCCCAACTAAGTCGGGGAATGAACAAGTCGGAATACCGAAATTTCTCAAAATTAGGAAATTCAAAATTTAGGAAATTCGAAATTCTATATTTTGGAAATTTGGAGATTAGGTATTGAAATTTCCTTTCAAATTTGGCTGTTAGTGAACATAACGAATACAAATTCATCCGAAGTTACGAATTATCCAAAATAATGAATGTAATGTAATGATCTAATAATAAATAATAATAATAATAATAAAAATAATAATAATAATAACATTTTTTATTATTATTATTATTTATTATTAATTTGTTCCATTCCATTGGTTTAGATGTTCCATTCGTTATTTCGGATAATTCGTAACTTAAGATAAATTTGTATTCGTTACATTCACTAACAGCCAAATTTGAAAGGAAATTCCAATACCTGTAATTTAATAGTTATTATTAGTTAGTTATTATTTCGAGTTTTACTGATTTTCTTTCATTTTTTTCAGATTTTCAGAAATTCGAAATTCCAAAATTCCAAAATCTAAAATTCGAAAATGGGAAATTTGGAAAATTGTTTAATTAAATGTCATACAGTTTACTTCAGCGGCACTTCTATCTTTGTTTTACATGGTTCTAGTAATCCATGTCCTTAGTCTGCTTGTCGTCAGCAAACTGCTTTCTTGTGCATCATCTTTAGAAGAGGATTCCTTCTGGGATGACAGCCATGCAGACCAATTTGATGCAGTGTGCGGTGTATGGTCTGAGCCCTGACAGGCTGACTCCCCACCCCTTCAACCTCTGCAGCAATGCTGGCAGCACTCATACGTCTATTTTCCAAAGACACACAACTTCTTTGGTCGACCATGGTGAGGCCTGTCCTGAGTGGAACCTGTCCTGTTAAACCGCTGTATGGTCTTGGCCACCAAGCTGCAGCTCAGTTTCCGGATCTTGGCAAACTTCTTATAGCCTAGGCCATCTTTATGTAGAGCAAAAATTATTTTTTTCAGATCCTCAGAGAGTTCTTTGCCATGAGGTGCCATGTTGAACTTCCAGGGACCAGTAGGAGAGAGTGAGAGCGATAACACCAAATTTAACACACCTGCTCCCCATTCACACCTGAGACCTTGTAACACTAATGAGACACATGACACCAGGAAGGGAAAATGGCTAATTGGGCCCAATTTGGACATTTTCCCTTAGGGGTGTACTCACTTTTGTTGCCAGCGGTTTAGACATTAATGGCTGTGTGTTGAGTTATTTTGAGGGGACAGCAAATTTACACTGTTATACAAGATGTACACTCACTACTTTACATTGTAGCAACATGTCATTTCTTCAGTGTTGTCACATGAAAGGATATAATAAAATAAAATGTGAGGGGTGTACTCACTTTTGTAAGATACTGTCTATATCTGTCTATCTATCTATCTATCTATCTATCTATCTATCTATCTATCTATCTATCTATATATATATATATATATATAGATATACGGTATATATATCTACATATATATAGAGAGAGAGAGAGAGAGAGAGAGAGGATGACAGATGACAGGAAAGCTATGTAGACAGATCAGTCCGAAAGAGAGAGAACAGCATACACTGTAAATTGATAGACAGACAGACTGTGCATATTGGAGCCTGTTGTTCACCAATTTGCTGATTAGAAGGGAACATCTACTTAAAAGTAACCTTATTAGCACAGATTCACTTGTATCTAAAAGTATACCTGCTAAAGGAATAGGGAAAAATAATAATTTGAAAACGGGAAACAATAACTATGGACTAATAAGTATTAAATATAAATACACATTATATATTTTATGTATTTTGTTTTTTAATTCGTATATTTTTTCTTTACTTTCAATAGATTTTTACTGAAAAAATTGAAGGTTCCAAAATATGGTATACGAGAACTTTTTGAAATTGCCAAGAAGATAGTAGACAGCTAGAATGTAGCTGCCCGTGGTGTAAAATCATTCAACCGTATAACTAGCATATTAATAAACAAAATTAGTAGCCTGTAAGCAGGGGCGTCAGAACAGGACAGGCAAACCAAGCAGCTTGGGGCCCCGATCTGTCCTGGGGCCCCAGCAGAGGGCAGCACAGCAGAAAGAGGAGCCAGAGAACTCGAGGAGGCAGCACGGGAGGAGGAGGTAAAGACATTCCCCCCCCCCGCATATCCACTGTAATATCGTGTGATAGCCCCCCCCCGCTCAACAACTTGGTGCCCAAGTCCCGCGTCGGTAGCACCCCCCCTCAACAATGCCTATGTCCCGCGGTAGCACCCCCGCCCCTTCTCAACTCAAAAATTTGTTGTCCATTGTGCTTGGGGCCCCCAAATTCCTTCAAACGACCCGGCCTGTAAGTTAGAGTAGGTAGGTATCAATGAGCCAGGTCATTTTTCCGCAGGCCATGAAACAATAAGCATATCAAGACATCAAGTCTGAATAAACAAAATGATCTGCAACAAAACATGTATATGCATGTTTGAATTTGCCATATTTATGCATACAGAAGCAATAATAATGCAAAACAGAGCATTATCAAGAGTGGCAAGGTGCAAGCAATGGTCACAGATAGGTTACCATGCATCAAGGAACTTTTTTTTCCATACCTATAGCTTCATCTACAAAACCATGACCATAGAGAGAGCACTATGCATCTAGGGGCTTGCTAGGGGTACTTATACCTTCCTCTACAAAGCATGATCAAAGATAGGGCACCATTCATCAAAGGGATTGCTAGGGGTACTTATAGATTCCTCTAGAAAGCATGATCCCAGATAGGGCACTATGCATTAAGGGAATTGTTAGGAGTACTTATAGCTTCCTTGACAAAGCATGATCACACATAGGGTACCATGCATCAAGGGGCTTGTTAGGGATATTTATAGCTTCCTCTACAAAGCATAATCACAGATAGGGTACTATATCTCAAGGGGCTTGCTAGGGGTATTTATAGCTTCTTCTAAAAAGCATGATCACAAATAGGGTATCATACATCAAAGGGATTGTTAGGGTTACTTATAGATTTCTCTACAAAGCACAAAGCAGGATCACAAATAGGGTGCCATGCATCAAGTGGCTAGCAAGTTGTACTTAAAGATTCCTCTACTAAGCAGGATCACAAATATGGTACCATGCATCAAAGGAATTGTTAGGGTTACTTAAACCTTTCTCTACAAAGCCTATAAAATTAATCCATATCCCCAAGCTCTTTCCTGCGGTGAGTGGCATCCTCCTTGCAAACAGTTTTATGCTGCAGATTTCCCCTCCACTGATTTCCATTTCCTCTACAGAGCTGGGAACTAAATAGAAATGGATACAGGATGAAATGAAGCTTGTATCATTGATGCATACTAGAATGCTGACAAACTGGATGAGTATGATATAATCGCATACACAGACATTAATTCATTATGCCATTGCATATTTCCATTACTGCCAAAGAATTGGTAGTGCAGCAATAAAGTTTGCTTTGGTACTTTGTAAATAACAACAGCAACCTGATAATTGGTTCTTTGCCACTGAGATTTTACAATAATGTTGAGATAAGAAGTGAGGAATTGAACATTCCTATACAGCAGGAGACAGGGGCGTTTTTTCTATAATAGTACTTCTACCTAGGGCAGAGCATCAAGTTACAAACCACAAAGCCTGATCATTTTGTTTTTCCATGGAAATTAAATTTGTTATCCCTCTTCTTGCTAACTGGGTATTTTTTCAACTAGGGAACTATAGAGGAAAAGTGGAGTAGGGGTAACTGGAGGAGTCGGAAGACTCATTAACCGCTTGCCAAACAGCCGCCGTCGCCGTAAGTGTAGGTCGGCCCTTTTTTAGAGAGATAGCGGGCATGAGGCCAGAGCCGATGTGCATGGCCGGCGGCCGCGTTGTCCACCGGCCACCCGTGATTGCTCCTCAGAGAGCCAGAATAGGGATCTGTCAATGTAAACAAAAATATCCTGATTCTGAAAGGGGAATAGGGAGAGATTGTCTGTTCCTAGTGATCAGGAACAGCGATCTCTCTCCTCCTCAAGTCAGTACACTACCCCCACAGTTAGAAACTCCTCCCTAGGGAACACTTAACTCCTTGATCGCCCCCTAGTGTTAACCCTCTCCCTGCCAGTGACATTTATACAGTAATGAGTGGCTATTTTTAGCTCTGATCGCTGTATAAATTTCAGTGGTCCCAAAAAAGTGTCCAATCTGTCCGCCGTAATGTTGCAGTCCTGCTAAAAATTTCAAATCGCCGCCATTACTAAAAAAAAAAAATAATTTATGAAAATGCCATAAATCTATGCCCTATTTTGTAGACGTTATAACTTTGCGCAAACCAATTAATACATGCTTATTGCAATTTTTTTTACCAAAAAAAGAGTAGAAGAATATGTAGAAGAATACATATTGGCCTAAACCGATGAAGACATTTTTTTTGGGGGGGGATATTTATTATAGCAACAAAGTAAAAAGTATTGTTTTTGTATTGTATTAGACCCTGACCAGGTTTTTTTGGGCTGGAGCACCCCTCCCCCTCCTTATTACCTCTTATTAGTGGCCACCAGTGCATAGGAGGAATCCCTTCAGTTCTCCAACATAGAGGAGTTTGGCTCCCATAGTTGAGACGCAGGTTCTTTCATTCTATTTCTAGGGTTGGACCCACAAAATTCAGGGTACTTTGTCGCAGTTTGTGGGCTTAGCACTATATGACCAAACCCCAGTATATATTTTTATGTATATGTTCAGGTGTTTTTAACTAGCCTTGCAGGATAAATGTCATTCTTGAATGTGTGCGCTATAATCTGTTTTGTACTAGCTTAAGTGCAGTGGGGCTGCCAAACAGTGATTGAAATTGCTTTTTAAATAAACCGTTGTCAAGGTAGGTGGTCCCTGCAGGGCCACCCATGGCTCAAACTTTGCCCCATTCAGCAGGAGTTGGCTGAAATGTAAGCTGCCTATGGGGGCCTTAATATGGACCAATCTACAAAATTTGTGAAAGAATGGGAATCCCACCTACTTAAACAATGTAGTACTCACCGAATAAATATTGGGGGGGGTGTCGTCAAATATATACTAGAGCAACAAAAATAAAGAAAAAAAGCAAGGACTTCTACACACCCTGAAGAGTTAACTACCAAAATATTTTATTAAATATTTTGGTAATTAACTCTTCAGGGTATGTAGAAGTCCTTGCTTTTTTTCTTTATGTTTGTTGCTTTAATATGGACCAATCCTTTATTGAAACCCAGGTAATCTTGATAACAAACTGTATACTACAGCATGTATTTCTGTACTTTGCATTAGCTATTTTCTGCAACTACAAAATATTAATAATTCAGAGAACCCAAAACAGGAACGACAACAACATTAAAATATACTGTCACAAAATAAAACACAACATTTAATCAGGTAGAACAATGAGAAACATGTTTACCAGACGACAAACAGGATCCCTAGAAATTTGACTATGATGCTGTTTTTACATAATGAAAGATAACAACCGAGCAATGACAAAAAACAAACAAAAAACAAAGCATTCAATTACGAAATCTCCAAACACAATGGCCATCTGGAATTCTGCCCATTAATATTACTTAGTCTGTTGAATCCTAGTAAAAATCCTCTAGAATTTGGTTTGACATCTGCAAAATAGCAGGAATGCATGTGCTTACCTTGAGCTTGTTCTCTTGTAAAACAAACATGATCACAATTTCTGAAAACTGTTATCAAAGTTACAGTGCGGTGAAGGCCCATGGGTCCTTTATATTACAAACTGTGTAACTAATTAAGGCTCTGGAGTGTTGTGTAATGTTAGATAAATGGGTAGAGGCAGGATCTTTGTTTAACAATATAATGCAGCTTTTGTGTGGTTATACATTATGCATGTTTGGAATGAAATGTTTGGCTAGCAAGCTGTAAGGGTCTAATATTTTCCTCATTTCACTCGGCACATTGTTTTGATTGGCAGAAACCTGTTTTGAGCAAACATGTAATAATCATTAACATTTTAACATGGACCTTATAATCCATTTGGACAGCATATTAAGGGTTACATGTTTTATAGACACACATTTGCTTGTTTTTAAGGGTTTATCAGTCATATTTTCTATCCCTAGTGCTCTAAACTAAAAAGGAAACTATGACAATTTTCACTGAACACACATTTAAAAGTTGACCTATTATCATATATATACAGTATGGGATCGGGGTGATTAGACTCCCCATGCATTTTCAAGAAGTTGCGCCAGTCCAGAATTGAATTTTGAAGGGCATGGAAGCCCACTTTTATTTAAAGGAACGGAAAAATTCACAGAAGGCAACAATTTCCCACGCAGGGGTTCCACCATAACTGTAACTTGCACAATGCTTCAGCCTCCTGGCTTACTCACTTGCCACATGGCTGTTTTAGGCCTCAAGCCTAGGCCTTAGGTCTGCTTCTTAGACCAACGCAATAATTTCCTTCCAGTCAAGCTCTCTCATAACTTACCATATATACTCAAGTAAAAGCCGACCCGAGTATAAGCCGAGGTACCTAATATTACTCCAATAAACTGGGAAAACGTATTGACTCGAGTATAAGCCTGGGGGGGGGGGAATGCAGCAGTTACTGTAAGCTGAAAAGAGGGTCAACAATGCCCATTTACACGCCTCACTGTGCCAAACCTCACTGTGCCCATTGCAACCTCACTGTGTCCATTGCCAGCTTACTGTGCCCATTGCCAGCTTTCTGTGCCCATTGCCACCTCACTGTGCCCAACCATACTGTGCCCATTGCCAGCTTGTTGTGCCCATTGCCACCTCATTGTGCCCATTGCCAGCTTACTGTGCCCATTGCCACCTCACTGTGCCCAACCTTACTGTGCCCATTGCCAGCTTACTGTGCCCAACCTTACTGTACCCATTGCCAGCTTACTGTGCCCAACCTCACTGTGTCTAACCAAAGGATTTATACACCAGAATTTGATTTGAAGTGTTGCCAACATCCTGTGTGTTCAAGAACAATAGGAACCTCACTGTGTCCATTGCAGCCTCCCTGTGCCCAAGTACCTGAAAATCTTCTTAGACCGCGAGCGGCGTCCATTGTTTAAATATCGCGGCTTCCTCCTGGTCTTGTTCTGTGATAGGCGTTTCCAGCAAACACTGTGTTGAGTGTTCCGCCTATCACGGAGGTCCTCTCATTCTCGGACTCCGTTTCCCAGCAGGCACTGTGTTTAGTGTTCCACCAATCATGGACGTCTTTTCTTCCTCGGACAAGAGAACGTCCATGATAGGCGGAACACTGAACACATTGTCTGCTGGGAAACGGAGTCCGAGAATGAGAGGACCTCCGTGATAGGCTGGACACTCAACACAGTGTTTGCTGGAAACGCCTATCACGGAACAAGACCAGGAGGAAGCCGCGATATTTAAACAATGGACGCTGCCCGCAGTCTAAGAAGATTTTCAGGTACACTGACTCGAGTATAAGCCGAGGTGTGTATTTTCAGCTCTAAAAGAAGGGCTGAAAAACTCGGCTTATACTCGAGTATATACGGTACTCTTGCTGCACTGTCGCGGACTACATCTACCTCCTGCAGACATGCATGCTCTGGCTGCCCCATGCAGCCTCTCTCCTAGAGAGGATAAGAGTCCTCCTGACTCCCATGCACAGACTTCATGTCTATTGGGTGGAGCCCTGAGCTCTATCCCTGGATCTATTATCAATCCAGCCCACACCTGTGCGATCAGTGTGCCTGCCGCTCCAAAACTCTGGCGTAAAGTGCTAAAATAAACAGTGGCACCTGCTTGTCTCTCTACAATGCATATATACAGTGCCTTGAAAAATACTTTTTCCCTGACCTGTCTGGTGTGTTCCTTGGCCTTCATGATGCTGTTTGTTCACTAAGATTATTTAACAAAACTCTGAGGTCTTCACAGAACAGCTGTATTTATACTGAGATGAAATTACACACAGGTGGACTCTAGTTACTAATTAGGTGACTTCTGTAGGCAATTGGTTCCACTAGGTTTTAGTTAGGGGTATCAGAGTAAAGGGGGCTAAATACAAATGCACGTCAGACTCAGATATTTATTTGTAAAAAATCTTAAAAACCATTTATCATTTTCCTTCCACTTCAAAATGATGTGCCACTTTGTGTTGGTTTATCACATAAAATCCCAATAAAATACATTTAAGTTTTTTGTTGTAACATGAGAAAATGGCAAACTTCTTGATAATGTTGTGCACCGTGGACAAAGGCAAATCTAGATCTCTGGAGATGGACTTGTAACCTTGAGATTGTTGATATTATTCCAGAATTTTGGTTCTCAAGTCCTCAGACAGTTCTCTTCTCCTCTTTCTGTTGTCCATACTTAGTGTGGCACACACAGACACACAATGCAAAGACTAAGGCTGGGTTCACACTAGTGCGACACGACATCCGTCCTACTTTGGATCCGACTTTGCCCTGCGACATGAAGCCGACATATGTCCGACTTTCAATGAACGGGGATCCGACTTGGATCCCCGCCAATATCAGGCACTGTGTTTGGTATGAATCTTGAGGGGGAACTCCAGGCCAAATTTTAAATGAAAAAAAACGGCGTGGGTTCCCCCTCCAGAGGCATACCAGGCCCTTGGGTCTGGTCTGGATTTGAATGGGCGCCCCTACGCCGAAAAAACGGCGTGGGGGTCCCCCCAAAATCCAAACCAGACCCTTATCCGAGCACACAACCTGGCAGGCCGCAGGGGAAGAGGGGGGGACGAGAGAGCGGCCCCCCTCCCTCCTGAACCGTACCAGGCCGCATGCCTTCAACATGGGGGGTTTGGTGCTCTGGGGCAGGGGGGCGACCTGCGGCCCCCCCCACCCCAGAGCACCCTGCCCCCATGTTGATGAGGACAGGGCCTCTTCCCGACAACCCTGGCCGTTGGTTGTCGGGGTCTGCGGGCGGGGGGCTTATCGGAATCCGGGAGCCCCCTTCAATAAGGGGGCCCCCGGATCCCGGCCCCCCCACCCTATGTGAATGAGTATGGGGTACATCGTACCCCTACCCATTCACCTGGTGGAAAAAAATTGCAATAAAAAAACACTACACAGGTTTTTAAAGTAATTTATTACACAGCTCCGGGGGTCTTCTTCCGACTCCGGCGCTCTTCTTCCGACTTCCGGGGGTCTTTTCCGACTTCGGGGGTCTCCGGTGTCGTCTCCGCGCTCTCCGGTTCTTTCTTCCGCCGGGCCTCCGCTAACTTCTTTTTAGCCCTTTTGCTAACGGAGGCCCGGTCTTCCCGTTGTCTCGTCCGGCTCTCCGTTGTCCTTCTGCCGGCCCCTCCACTAACTTCTTGGTAGCTCTTTCGCTAGTGGAGGGGTCGGTCTTCCCGTCGTCGCCGTCGGCTTCTTCTTCCCTCTTCTCCTTCTCGATGTTGACGCGTCGCTTCCTCCCGCTGTAATACTGGCTCTCCGCTCCGCATTAATATAGGCTTCTCATGACGTCACAGTCACATGTTCCGGGGCACATGGCCCCGGAGCATGTGACTGTGACGTCATGGGAACATGTGACTGTGACGTCATGAGAAGCCTATATTAATGCGGAGCGGAGCGGAGAGCCAGTATTACAGCGGGAAGAAGCGACGCGTCAACATCGAGAAGGAGAAGAGGGAAGAAGAAGCCGACGGCGACGACGGGAAGACCGACCCCTCCACTAGCGAAAGAGCTACCAAGAAGTTAGTGGAGGGGCCGGCAGAAGGACAACGGAGAGCCGGACGAGACAACGGGAAGACCGGGCCTCCGTTAGCAAAAGAGCTAAAAAGAAGTTAGCGGAGGCCCGGCGGAAGAAAGAACCGGAGAGCGCGGAGACGACACCGGAGACCCCCGAAGTCGGAAAAGACCCCCGGAAGTCGGAAGAAGAGCGCCGGAGTCGGAAGAAGACCCCCGGAGCTGTGTAATAAATTACTTTAAAAACCTGTGTAGTGTTTTTTTATTGCAATTTTTTTCCACCAGGTGAATGGGTAGGGGTACGATGTACCCCATACTCATTCACATAGGGTGGGGGGGGCGGGATTTGGGGGCCCCCTTATTGAAGGGGGCTCCCAGATTCCGATAAGCCCCCCGCCCGCAGACCCCGACAACCAACGGCCAGGGTTGTCGGGAAGAGGCCCTGTCCTCATCAACATGGGGGCAGGGTGCTTTGGGGTGGGGGGGCCGCAGGTCGCCCCCCTGCCCCAGAGCACCAAACCCCCCATGTTGAGGGCATGCGGCCTGGTACGGTTCAGGAGGGAGGGGAGCCGCTCTCTCGTCCCCCCCCTCTTCCCCTGCGGCCTGCCAGGTTGCGTGCTCGGATAAGGGTCTGGTTTGGATTTTGGGGGGACCCCCACGCCGTTTTTTCGGCGTAGGGGTGCCCGTTCAAATCCAGACCAGATCCAAGGGCCTGGTATGCTCCTGGAGGGGGAACCCACGCTGGTTTTTTATTTAAAATTTGGCCTGGAGTTCCCCCTCAAGAGCAGTACAGCACAAGTCGCATGCCAAAGTCGCACCATGCAAGACTGCGGTCCGACTTTGATCCGACTTCAATGATAGTCAATGGGCTGAAGTCGGATCAAAGTCGGACCAAAGTAGTACAGGGAGCATTCTCAAAGTCGGACCGACATGTGTCGGACCAGTTAAGACGGCTCCCATAGGGAAACATTGATTTTCACACGTCATGCGACATGAGCTCCCAATGTCGGAGCGTTTGTCAACCCAGTGTGAACCAGGCCTAAGTGAACTTCTCTCCTTTTTATCTGCTTTCAGGTGTGATTTTTATATTGCCCACACCTGTTACTTGCCCCAGGTGAGTTTAAAGGAGCATCACATGCTTGAAACAATCTTATTTATCCACAATTTTGAAAGGGTGCCAAGAATTTTGACCAGTCCATTTTTGGAGTTTTGTGTGACATTATGTCCAATTTGCTTTTTTTCCTCCCTTTTTTTGTTTTGTTCCAATACACACACAAAGGGAATAAACATGTATAGCAAAACATGTGTTACTGCAATACTTTTCTGTTAAATACTTGATTTGCTGGAAAAATTTCTGTGGTGCCAACAATTTCGTCCATGACTGTATGTGTATATGTGTATATATATATATATATATATATATATATATATATATATATATATATATATTTATTTTTATTTTTTCAATGCATGCATGCCAGGTACTGTATAAGTACAACACTGTCATGAATTTATCACCTCTCATAGCGATCACAGTACTCCTTCAACATTGCCTTTGAATTTTTTTTATTTTTTTTCCAGAAGGGTGGAACCATCTTTATTCAGACATCATTTAGGCATGGCGTTCGATTTTACTAAAGTCAAATACATAGTTAATTTTGCAAGGGAAGTTGCACTTTTCATGTGCATTTTCCCCAGAAAATGTGCAAGCAAAAATGATTGGGCTTTCTTTGCAGAGTGAAATTTCACCAAATTCACTAAACTCTGGGGAAAATCCCCTTGCAAAGTACAACCTACTTCTTTGCAAAGTGAACAGCCTGTTTGCTTTTTGTAAATCAATCTTTAGCATCTACTCTCTAAAGATCCTGGCTGCGAGATGACACAATCTTGTAAATCAGTGTGCCTCGTTACAAAGTTCCAATGTTCAGCCTCGTACACACGACCGAGTTTCTCGTCGTAAAAAACCCGTTGATTTTCTCGATGAGATTCTTGTCAAGCTTGACGAGCTTCTTGTCAAGCTTTCCTTGCATACACACTGTCAATTCCAAATCTCGTCGTTGTTCTGCGCGGTCACGTACAGCACGTACGACGGCAGTTTAAAGGGGAATTTCGATTCCAATGGCGCCACCCCTTGGGCTGCTTTTGCTAATCTTGTGTTATCGCGTGTTAGTAAAAAATTTGGTGAGAGACGATTCGCGCTTTTCAGCCTCGTGCTTTTCAGTTCAGCATGACAAATGTGCTATCTCCATTGCGAACGCTAGTTTTACCAGAAGGAGCGCTCCTGTCTCATACTTGATTCCGAGCATGCGCAATTTTTTAAGACTCGGAAAAGCATACACACGACTGGTTTTCTCGTTGCAAAACAGGCCGACGAGAAACCCGACGAGAAAAACAAAAATCCTGACGAGAAAATAGAGAGCAGGTTCTCTATTTTTCTCGTCGAGATTCCCGGCAGTTTTCTCGACGAGAAACCCTACACACGAACGGTTTTCTCGCCAAGAAAGCTCTCTGGGCAGTTTTCTTGTTGTTTTTTGACGAGAAACTCGGTCGTGTGTACGAGGCTTTACAGTCTGATCAATGGGGTAGAAGAGATGAGGAAATGCTTCATCTTGCCTGGGCAGACTGAAGGCTAGGGCTGGGTTCACACCTTTGCATTTTAGTTTTCATGCATTTCCAAACACATTTTTCAATGTGCGTTGATGTGCACATTGCACACACATTGATGGGTGTTATTAATGCATTTTCATGTTAGCCAATAAAAAAAAAGCATTCTGCATGAAAAGCCATGCAAAACACATCATACTGCATTACTATTGATTTCTTTGGGCCCCAAAACACATGAAATATGGACCTGAGCTATGTTTCAAAACATGCTGCAGTGTAGGACACATATTTGAATAACAGGCTCTGTCTATAACATTGCCTTTGAAGACACATGCATTTTAGTGTTTTCTAATTCCTTCATTAAAAAGAGAATGTGTGAATGGAGCTTAATTTTTTGTGAACTCCACCAAAGTCACTTGGCTTGAGCTCAAAAATAGCTTATATATACTGTAAGGCATAACTTTTTTGAAAATTTTCGCTATCATTGTTGTAACACTACCCAGTACAGAGGCTACCAGTCACTCAAGCTACAGTCCATTCACTCTGGTTCCAGTAAACAGTCTAGGAGTTGTCTTTTTGAAGATTTGTTACTTGAAGAACAGTAGAAGGATTGGGCCATGGAATACTTCTAAGTGATTAGCAACAACAGTGAGAGGACTCTCCCAAAGTAAAGATGAATACTGAACAGTCTACTCCCTATCAGCTGGAGACCATGGGGGCAATTTACTCTAACGTCGGGTTACCTTGCTCCAATGTACAGCTGCAGGTAGCCAGTACATTCTTCAGAACACTATACAGTAAACTGTATCATTTTTAGGGTGTTTACTCACAAGTCCCCGGGACAGCTGCTTCCTTCCAGCTTCCTCTAGACACCACTCAGTGGGGGAGACAATCCTTCTCCAGACCAGATTCCTTGAAGAAAGCTTACAGTCATATCCAGGCTGCATCTAGGTCCCAGCACTGCCACACCTGGAACCCTGCAGAACTGCAACCCAATCCTTAAGCTGCCTTGGGGCAACAGCCCTCCCTGAGACTGGGAACTCTCTTTCCTGGGAAAAGATTATTTCTCCAGGGCTTCAGACTATTTATCAGCTGCCCAGCCACCATCTGGGCACACCTCCCCAGGGATTGGCTAGGCCCTGATCAATTTTCAGACTGGTCAATTAAATTCTTCCTTCCTAAGCTCTAGCAACTTCTTCTAGAGCAGGAGTGCCAAACTCAATTTCTTTGGGGGCTGCATCAGCGTTATGGTTGTCCTCAAAGGGCCAGTTGTATCTGTAAGCCTAGATGTCCAGAGCACCCCACCCCCCTACATCAGATATCAAGAGCCAACCCACCATCAGAAGTCAAGAGTCCCCCACCCTCCCTTACATTACAGTGCATCCCCCATACCTTGTGCTGCTGCCAGGAGGAAGCTGGGGGCAGAGCTGGGAAGAAGAAAGTGCAGGGTCTGGAGGAGGACCAGAGGAGGGCTGGAGTCAGCTGAATGCTTTTAGCAGGGGAGGCAGAGATGAGGGGGTGCTGCAGCTGCACAGAGAAGCACAGGATCTGTAGGGAGAGTACTGCCCTCCTCTCTGCTGCCAACTGTTGAGAAGGGGGGGGGGGGTCAGAGATAAACCTCTCCACAGCTGCACAGAGAAGCACAGGATCTGAGAGATGACATCTGTCCTCCACTGCTGCTGACTGCTGAGACAAGGTGGAGTCAGAGACAGGGTTGGGTAAAGGGGGTGCTGCAGCTGCAGGAGAGGTGCCAGGGCCCTGATTTGGCCTCCTGGGCCTTGTGTTTGACACACGAGTACTAGAGGCAGAGGGAAGCAATCAAACTGCAATCCTGTGAAACCCTGAACAGTCCAAAACAAACAATATATGCTCCCTTGAATACAGTACACAATATGCACACAATTTGCCAACACTTACCAATTACAGGCTTGTGGGATACCCAGCTATTGACACTTCTAGTCATTAAATTCTGCCTACACACTATTTAAAGTGACCTATGTTGTTTGAACTGGATAAATGCAGGTGACCACCAGTACACATAGAAAACTATTGTTTTCTATGTGCCCTGTTCACATTGCAACTCTGGTGTGATTTACTGTGCTGTGCATTATGGAAAAATGCATGTCACCCCACAGCAGTGCAACACATTGTGCTGCTCTATAGTGACCCGAATGAAGTGTTGTTACGTGATGCTTCAAATTAAGTTGTAAAACAAATAAAGTTGAAAAAAAAACACCAAAAAAAGAAACCAAGCAGTGTGCTACTACTCCCGCTGGAGCCAGCGCTGCACTAGCCTGCATGGTATAACCATACATTTTACCATGCAGGCTAGTGCAAAAGCTAATGGAAGCAAGGCATATATACAAAAAGTTTCAACTAAAAAAAAAGATACAAAGTTATACACATGCTGTACTAGCAAACATTTAAAAAAAAATTTAACTTACAGATAATAGATAATGAAGTATTCCTTTTGTCTCCTGGATTGGCAGCAACACTTGTTGGTCATACCCCCAGTCAGCAAAAGTATACACTGTACAAATTGGAGCTGCCACCCTCTTTTCCGGTCCAATAAGATGGAAGAGGCAATCGAATTTAATGCTTTATTAAACACTACTAGCTGCAACAGGTTATGTGTTCTGAGAGTATGATTAGTATTTTTGGGGTTTTGGATGTAGAAGTAAAGAGATAAACCTTCCTTTAAGGTTTCAATCATGATCTGTTTACCCCCTGAGGAGATTTGCCCTCACTTCTTGTATGATTTCCCCTCACTTTTGATTCTGATGACTCCCTGTTACCACAATAGTTCCAACTCTGCTTTGCTGTACTAAAATAGTATTACTCTTTGTATTTTTGCTTTATCTCTTCTTCTTGCCCAAGGCCCATATTGCTAATAACAGACAAAGTATATGAAGAGAAACCATCCCAATAGCAACATTAAAAACATTACATTACATTTTGCTAGTACAAAGCTGGAGCTCTATTTTATTCACTTTAAAATGAACTCTAACCCCCAATTGTAACCCTATTTTATTTACCTTGTCGTCATTTAAACCATTAGACCATCTAACCATCCTATGATGGAGCTGGTGTCGAAACCACCTATTTCCAGCACCAAAATCAGTTGACCATACCTCTGCTTTAAAACCGAAAATACAAAAATGTATGAAGCAGTGTGCTAATGTGGGATTCTAAAGCCAGAAAAGCGCTAAATTATTAATTAATAATTAATTGATGTGACCTGTGGTATTACTGGCCTCTCCTCCGGTCATGGCTTTCCTTTTGCACCTTTCGGCAGAAAGAACTCTGTGAGCCATCACAGGCTCCGTATCACATGCCTGGACAGGGGAGAACTGGGTCATCAGCTTTGTAGATAAATGTTAAGCAATTTTGCATTTTTTTTCTATAATTTTCTACAACAAAAGTGATGACAGGTGATAAGAATAAACTTCAGAGTATGTACTCCTAAATAATCAATCCTTTTACTTTGAGGACAAGGAATCAATTCTTCTATGATTACAAAGGTACTCTTAAATGTTTGAAAAGCTCTATGAGAGATATCAAGATGCCAGACACTCAAACCTATTTAATCTTAGTCACACAGCAATATTTATACTGCTAGATTATTGCCATCCATGTTCTGGTCTTTGCTTATTAAATGCATTGTGTATAGCTACAATTACCAATTCATCTGTTACATGCAATCGTGCTACTATTTTCTTCAAAGCTAACCTGTAATACTATATTCCTGTAAATGTTCATGCCATTTTTTGTTAAATATCACTAACATTTCATATGTAAATAGTGAAAAGGGTATATACCTCCATCCTGAACTAGGCAACAATTTCTGCCTCCGAATGGTACCACCAACCCACATTTGGAAACCACTTTGCCAGTCAGGTTAGGGTTAAAGACATTGCCAGAAATAGAAGTAGTATTAAATGTTTTTTTTTTTCAATTAGAACAATAATAACACCTTATTAAAGTGGAAGTAAACCCTCCTATCATTTTCAGGCAAGGAAGCTGCCATCTTGGCCTCTGTTTAATCTTCAACTTCTATGATGCTGCACATGTGATCATTTATTACACCAGCCATTGGATGGTTTGACAGTTTGGTTGAGAGCACAACCAATGTGACAGTTGGCATTCCCGACCATGCCGGGAATGTAACTGCTTTTTGAAACTGTTAAATCAATGGGTTTACTTCCGCTTTAAGTATTGCCCTATGCATGATTGCTTGATATGTCTAAGAGCACCGCTACTCCTAACTTTTGGGTTGTAAAGCATCTCACATGCACTGTTCAGAATGGGCAGCGCATGAACTGGAAGGATAGAGGAGGGGGATTACCTGGCTATGTCTTTTTATAGAGATATGCAGCATCTATAGTTGCTAGCTGGGAGCATGCACGCAAGGATGGCTCGGTAGAACTTTAAAAGTCAAAGGAGCCACCATTGATCCAAGTATTGCAGCCAGCGCTGGGGGGGGGGGGACCATTTAATACCCATACAAAGAAATAATTGATGAGATCAAGGAGCAGAAAGCCCTGTTGGGTCAGCAACATTTGAAAAAGAGAAAAAAAAATCTTTAACCACTTCAATACAGGGCATTTTCACCCCCTTCCTGCCCAGACCAATTTTTAGATTTCAGCACTGTCGCACTTTGAATGACAATTGCACGGTCATGCAACACTGTACCCAAATAAAATCTTCATGTTTTTTTCCCCACAAATAGAGTTTCATTTTGTGGTATTTGATCACCTCTGGGGTTTTTATTTTTTGCGCTATAAACAAAAGAAAAGCGACAATTTTTTGCACTAACAATATATTTTTACTTTCTGCTATAAAACATATCCAATAAAAAACTAAAATAATCAAATTTCTTCATAAGTTTTGGCCAAAATGTATTTTGCTACATGTCTTTGATGAAAAGAAAATCCCAATAAGCATATATTAGTTGGTTTGCCTGAAAGTTATAACATCTCCAAACAATGGTATACAGTGCCTTGAAAAAGTATTCATACCCCTTGAAATTTTCCACATTTTGGCATGTTACAGCGAAAAACGTAAATGTATTTCATTGGGATTTTATGTGATAGACCAACAAAAAGCGGCACATAATTGTGAAGTGTAAGGAAAATGATAAATGGTTTTCAAATTATTTTACGAATAAATATGTGAAAAGTGTGGCGTGCATTTGTATTCAGCCCCCCTGAGTCAATACTTTGTAGAACAACCTTTTGCTGCAATTACAGCTGCAAGTCTTTTTGGGTATGTTTCTACCAGTTTTTCACATCTAGAGAGGGACATTTTTGCCCATTCTTCTTTGCAAAATAGCTCAAGCTCTGTCAGAATAGATGGAGAGTGTCTGTGAACAGCAATTTTCAAGTCTTGCCACAGATTCTCAATTGAATTTAGGTCTGGACTTTGACTGGGCCATTCTAACACATAAATATGCTTTGATCTAAACCATTCCATTGTAGCTCTGGCTGTATGTTTAGGGTCGTTGTCCTGCTGGAAGGTGAGCCTCTGCCCCAGTCTCAAGTCTTTTGCAGACTCTAAAGCCCTTTACACACGATCGGTTTTACCGATGAAAACAGTCCGATGGACTTTTTTCATCGGACAAACCGATTGTGTATGGGCCCCATCGGTCTTTTTTCCATCGGTGTTAAAAAATAGAACATGTTTTAAATTTATCCGATGGAAAAAAAAATGATAGCAAATTACTATCGTCTGTGGGGAACTCCATCGGATAAAAAACCCACGCATGCTCAGAATTAAGTTGACGCATGCTCAGAAGCATAGAACTTAATTTTTCTTGGCTCGTCGGAGTGTTTTATGTCATGGCGTTTTTTGACTGATGGTGTGTAGGCAAGACTGATGGAAGTTAGCTTCATCGGATTTCCGATGGAAAAATCCATCGGACTGTTTTCATTGGTAAAACCGATTGTGTGTACAGGGCTTAACATCACCAGTGACACGAATACAGTGATCAGCGTTAATAATATACACTGTCACTGTACTAATGACACTGGCTGGGAAGGGGTTACCATCTTAGAGCAATCAAAGAGTTAACTGTGTATAAAGTGTGTACTGTGTGCTGCTTTTACAAAGATGCTGTATGGCTGCATTCTGTAGAGAGCCCTGTGTTTACCAAAACAGGGCTCTCTCCTGTCATTCACTCAGCCGATCAGCGGGTCCTGGCCATAAATCATTGTCAGGGACCTGCTGACAAACTGGTCCTGCAGCCAATGACAGCTTGAGCAGTCCTGATAGAAAGCCCTGATGTACAGGTACAGTATGTTACGGTGCCTGCATGAGCCACCCCACCACACTGTCAGCAAATGGTTAAAAGTGTATGTATGAGCAAAACAGTTTTGGGCTCTAACAGCTCTCCATTGCTACATACATGAGATTACCCCTCACTTATATCCTAGTGATTATGATTTCATTAGACACAGGCTGAGGGTAAATTCCTACAGTAACACAGACAGAAAGAATAAAAAAAAAAATATTGGTAAAGTCGGCCAGAACCCATGTCAGGTTTACCAGATAGGCGGCTCAGTAGCCAACTGAAGGATCCCATACAGCAGGCTGACAATACTGCTACCTATTGAGGTACAGTGGCTTAGTGTTGTTAGCCTGTAACAGGAAGGGCTGTTACTGGCAGAATTTCCAAATAAGAAACTTTTCATAAGTAGCACAGCAAGGAAAGCATACCAGCCAAGTCAGCAGTGAGAACTTCCATATTTGTATCCAGACAGTTTTCCTTTGAAAAAATAATTCCTCTTTACAGAAGAGCTGCCAAGTTTCTACATGCTTTATGAGCCTAGCTATGAGATCAGATAGGGTACCCCCTCCCCCCTTTGGGTGTGCAACAACCTAGCTAGCAAGGTGATAGCTGCTTGATAACTGGTTCTTGCCTCAGCTTGCCTGAGACAAGTGGCAGCAAGAGAAAAGCAGAGGGAGGAGGGGCATGTCATCATCCCTTTCCTCTGCATTCCTCTTGCCGTCGCTTGTTTTGGGAAAGTGCTTGAAGCCAAGACAAACACAAGTTATCAAGCAGCTATCACCTTGTTAGCTACTTTGTTAGTTGGCCGAGGAGAAAAGGTGGGAGTGCCCTGTCCGACTTTGTAGCTAGGCTTACAAAGCACATACTGTAGGAACATGCAACAAAATACAACACATACTATGCCCCCTGGAGTACAGAATACTGTTCTAAGGTTATTGCATAAGGCCAGTTGTGACTGATTTTCTTCAAGTCACGTGAAAAATTCTTAATAACTGTCAGCATACTGATTAATGGCACATTGGTCACAGACCACAATGAGCAAAGTCTGGAAAAACAAACCAAAAAACAAAAGACAGCATCCCAACTGACAAAGCCCTTTTTTGTGGGCATAAGATAGCAAAATGTGAGATTTGTCCCTAAACAGAAGGAAGCATACAACATATAAGTAATGTATATATTAGACATGTGCACACTGAAATATTTTGTTTCGGAATTTAGTTTTCGTCCGAAAAATACATTTATTTAGTTACTCCCGAAATTCGTTTTTATGTATTTTGTTTTGTGTTAGAAATTGCATTCGTCCGAAAATCTGAATTAATTAAGGTTGAATCTGTCATTGAAGGCTTATGGTGTCTGTCGAATGTTCAAAGAAGATTCGACAGAGCAGCGAAACTGTACGACGCCGCAATCGTACATTTCCGGTCTAATGCTACAAGCTATCATTTTTTAATTATTATTACTAGTCAACCAACATTAGAATTTTTCTATAGCCTATGGGTGGATGCATTTGACCGGAAACGTACGATTGCATCGTCATACATCTTCTTAGAACTTTAGAACTTTCGACAGACACCATAAGCCTTCAATGACAGATTCAACGTTTGTATGTTTTTTGATGCTTTGTCGAATCTTCGTCGTTCACGTTGAATTGTCAAGTTAGTTCTAGCTATTTTACTGCTCCTCCTCTTTTGGTTACAATCAGCCAATAACATTTATCATCATCATTATTTTTATTTTACTTCCCCCACCCAATTCCAGCAGCGATCTTTTCTCTCTATGTCAAATCTTTTCTCTCTATAATGTCAAATCTTTCCTCTCTATGTAGAATAATCTTGGACTAAGTTAAGGTCAGGCACATTCGACCACAGGTTCGATAGACACAGATTGTTATTGTCAGCGTCATCTCCTATCTATATCAAACTGTTGTTGCAACGAAAACGAAAATAAAGCATTTGTTTATTTCGGATCTTTCGGTTTTCGGATTCTGTGCTTTCGTTTTAGTTTGTTAAAACGATAATGAAAATACCTTAAATTCGGACGAAAATGCATTCGGACGAAAACGAATGCACATGTCTAGTATATATATATATATATATATATATATATATATATATATATATATATATACACGTGTGAAATGTTTCTTGTTTTTATACTAGCAAATAAAGATTAACACTTTACAAATCCCAATAACTGATTGCCGAGCTAAACCCTTTTTGATAAAGACGTGCAGTGCACCACCCAAAGAACCTTGCTGTGAAAATGACATAATGTACAAAAAAACACAGACATTCTTTGCTAAATTAGAGACTAATAACGTTCAAAACATAATTAAATTGATAGCTTTCTCTGACAGTAAATGAACACTTGGCTGCTCATCCTTCAATTCTCAACAACTGAAGAATCTGCTGCTAATTAGGAAGGACCTGAAAGGTTTCATTTGCCCATCTTTTTTCCATTTGGAGATGTTCCAGGTATTTTGGCAGAAATTGTGCATGTGTACCTTTGTATTCTTAATGTCTTAATGAAATATCTGAATTTAGCATGTGCCATGGAAAACAAACATTTCAGTTCCTGATGAGCTTCCCTCCCTGCCTTTACCACTTATACACTTACTTTGTTTACACAGAAAACAGTATACAAAGCTTTACGGATTCCGTGTCTGCCTATCTATTATGGAAAAATTTCAATAGCAAAAGGCAAATATAAGCCAAATTGATAAGTGCATAGATTAAAAACATAATGGGTGTAAAAAAAACAGAAAGACATTTTTTTGGGTGGTAGGATTGTTCCAAATCCCAGATCAGTTTCAGATTTAGTCTGAAGCACGCATAGACATATTTCATAATTGCCACAGGACTGTGAGATTATACATCCATGGATACTAAACACTTTTAAAGCCCTCATTATGGATGAGCTCCGCGTTCGACTCGAACATACGTTCGACTCGAACATCGTGTGTTCGATCGTTCGACGAAGATCGAACGTTTTGGGTCATTCGCGCCAAATTCGAGTGACGCGAACAGCCCAAAATCCCGGCGCTGTGATTGGCCAAGCATGCACTGTGACCCTGCATGCTTGGCCAATTACAGCGCCGGCAGCGAGGAGAGCCATAATTGGCCACAGGCAGGATGCCTGCGGCCAATTATAGCTCGGGGGGTTTAGTACACGCCCCACACTATAAAAGGCCGCCAGCGTGTAGTGTGTTCCGGCGTGCAGGGAGAGAGAAGGAAAGGCAGGGACAGTGTTAGTGAAATTGTGTGTAGGGAGAGAGAAGGATAGGTAGGGACAGTGTCAGTGTGATATTCTGCTAAACCTTGTGTGTAGGGAGAGAGAAGGATAGGTAGGTACAGTGTCAGTGAATTCTGCTAAACCTTGTGTGTAGGGAGAAAGAAGGATAAGCAGGGACAGTGTCAGTGATATTTTTGCTAAGCCTCCTGCACAGCATACACCTGAAGCTAGCCCTTATTGCTGTGTTTTCCGTGTGTGTCACACTAACAGGCATCTGCAGCACTTACAGCAGGCATAGTGTGCTTCCTGCAAAATATACACCTGAAGCTAGCCCTTATTGCTGTGATTTCCTGTTTGAGTAACACAGGCAGGCATCTGCAGCACTTACAGCGGGCGTATTGTGCTTCTTGCAAAATATACACCTGAAGCTAGCCCTTATTGCTGTGATTTCCTGTTGAGTAACACAGGCAGGCATCTGTGGCACTTACAGCAGTCGTATTGTGCTTCTTGCAAAATATACACCTGAAACTAGCCCTTATTGCTGTCATTTCCTGTTTGAGTAACACAGGCAGGCATCTGCAGCACTTACAGCAGGCGTAGTGTGCCTCCTGCACATTATACACCTGAAGCTACCCCTTATTGCTCGTATTATTTTATTTTTTTTATGTGTTACACTAACAGGCATCTGCAGCACTTACAGCAGGCGTATTGTGCTTCTTGCAAAATATACACCTGAAGCTAGCCCTTATTGCTGTGATTTCCTGTTTGGGTAACACAGGCAGGCATCTGCAGCACTTACAGCAGGCGTATTGTGCTTCTTGCAAAATATACACCTGAAGCTAGCCCTTATTGCTGTGATTTCCTGTTTGAGTAACACAGGCAGGCATCTGCAGCACTTACAGCGGGCGTATTGTGCTTCTTGCAAAATATACACCTGAAGCTAGCCCTTATTGCTGTGATTTCCTGTTGAGTAACACAGGCAGGCATCTGCAGCACTTACAGCGGGCGTATTGTGCTTCTTGCAAAATATACACCTGAAGCTAGCCCTTATTGCTGTGATTTCCTGTTGAGTAACACAGGCAGGCATCTGCAGCACTTACAGCAGGCGTAGTGTGCTTCCTGCACATTATACACCTGAAGCTACCCCTTATTGCTCATAGTTTTTTTTCTTTTGTGTTACACTAACAGGCATCTGCAGCACTTACAGCAGGCGTATTGTGCTTCTTGCAAAATATACACCTGAAGCTAGCCCTTATTGCTGTGATTTCCTGTTTGAGTAACACAGGCAGGCATCTGCAGCACTTACAGCAGGCGTATTGTGCTTCTTGCAAAAAAAAAAACACCTGAATCTAGCCCTTATTGCTGTGATTTCTTGTTGAGTAACACAGGCAGACATCTGCAGCACTTACAGCGGGCGTAGTGTGCCTCCTGCACATTATACACCTGAAGCTACCCCTTATTGCTGGTTTTCCCATCTCCCTGCAGGTCTTTAGAATGTCTGGAAGGCAAACAAGGAGAGGCAGAGAGTCAGGAGACAATAAAAGAGGGCAAGCAGGCTCTGTTTCTAGAGACAACAGTGTTGGTCGTGGACGCGGTGCATCGTCATCAGCACGTGTCCATGGGACACGCTTGTCCTTATTTTCGGCAGCTGGACGTGTTGAGCCGCATCATGCCGAAGACTTGGTAGAGTTGATGACCAAGCCCTCCTCATCCTCCTCATCCTCTCTCACCCAGGCTCAGGGTACTGGCAAAGCAGCTGCCAAAGCGTCCTCTTCCCTCGTATCTATGTCATCATCAGTCACTCCTTCCCTAAACCCACCGTGTCCTCCTGAGGAGTCCCCCGAACTGTTTGAGCACAGTGTTGGGTACATGCTCCAGGAGGATTCCCAGTGTTTCAAAGGGTCTGATGATGATACCCAGCTAGAGGAAGGCAGTAGCGTGAGAGCAGAGAGAGGGGATGCTCAAGAAGGACAGAAATCTGGCAGTCATGTTCCAGCAGCTGCAGCATACTGCCAGATTGGCTCCAGTGATGAGGAGGGAGGGGATGATGAGGTCACTGACTCCACGTGGGTGCCTGATAGGAGAGAGGAGGAGGAGGAGGATGAGGAGGAGGCACATCTCCAACGAGGCAGGATGCCCTCGTGGGGCCAGCGTAAGGGCAGCACAACGACTGAATCACACCGCAGAGCTCCGCCTGTGCAGGGCGCTGCCTCTGCCCGTCATTCCAAAATTTCTTTGGTGTGGGCCTTTTTTGAGTCGAGTGCATCAGATCGCACCGCTGCTGTTTGCAACATATGTCTCATGCGTATCTCGCGTGGCCAAAACATCAGCCGCTTGGGCACCACATGCTTGACCAGACATATGTTGACCTGCCATGCAGCTCGTTGGCAAGCCTATCTTAAAGACCCACACCAAAGAACAAAGCGGACCTCTCCTTGCTCCGCATCAGCTGGGATCTCCAACCCCACTATACCTTCAGTCCTCTCTGAAACCTGCTCTGAGAGGAATGAAGGTGTAGAATTAGGTGTGTCACAGCCAAGTACTTGCGGGCACTCTGCTAGCAGTACAACGACGTCCGATTCTAGCAGGCAAATTTCCCTGCCCCAGCTGCTGGACCGTCGAAAGAAGTTCACTCCCAGCCATCCACATGCCCAGCGGTTGAATGCTAGCTTTGCTAAATTGCTAGCACTTCAACTGCTGCCTTTTCAGTTGGTAGACTCGGTCCCCTTCCATGAGTTTGTGCAATGTGCGGTTCCTCAGTGGCAGGTTCCCAAACGCCACTTTTTCTCACGGAAGGTGATTCCGGCTCTCTACCGGCATGTGGAAGGCAATGTCCATGCCTCGCTGGACAGGGCGGTCAGCGGTAAGGTGCATATTACCGCTGACTCATGGTCCAGCAGACACGGACAGGGACGTTACCTTTCTTTCACGGCCCATTGGGTCACTCTTTTGGCAGCTGGGAAGGATGCAGGACAAGGTGCAGTAGTGTTGGAGGTTGTTCCGCCGCCACGCCTCCAAAATGCTACTACTGGTTGTGACACACCTCTCTCCTCCACCCCCTCCTCTTCTTCTTCCTCCATGGCCTCTTCCTGTGCTTTGTCCTCGGAACCAGCGGTGCTCCGTAGGCGTTCAAGGGGCTACGCAAGTACGCAGGCAAAAAGATGCCATGCCGTGCTTGCTCTGGTGTGTTTGGGGGACAGGAGCCACACTGGGGCAGAGGTTCTGTCAGCTCTGCAGGGGCAGGCCGAGGGGTGGTTGACGCCACGCCAGCTTAAGCCAGGAATGGTGGTTTGCGACAATGGCACCAACCTCCTCTCCGCCCTCCGACAGGGACAACTGACCCATGTGCCCTGTGTGGCTCACGTCCTTAACCTGGTGGTGCAGCGGTTCTTGGGCAGGTACCCGGGCTTACAGGATGTCCTGAGGCAGGCCAGGAAAGTCTGTGTGCATTTCCGCAGATCATATAATGCCAGTGCTCGGCTGGCAGAGCTGCAAAAGGAGTTGAACCTGCCCAAGAACCGCCTTATATGTGACATGCCCACCAGGTGGAACTCAACGTTGGCCATGCTGCAGCGGCTGCACACGCAGCAGAGGGCCATCAATGAGTACCTGTGCGACTACGGCACCAGGACAGGGTCAGGGGAGCTTGGGTTTTTTTCACCACGCCAGTGGGGCATGATCAGGGATGCATGCACTGTCCTGGCACCATTTGAGGAGGCCACGAGGATGGTGAGCAGTGACAGTGCATGCATCAGTGACACTGTACCTCTTGTCCACCTGTTGGAACATACGCTGCGTGGAATAATGGACAGGGCACTTGAGGCAGAACAGAGGCAGGAAGAGGAGGACTTCCTTGCCTCTCAAGGTCCCCTTTACCCAGACAGTGTTCCTTCTGTCCCACCCATCGCACAGGAAGAGGAGGAGGAGGATTGTGTCAGCATGGAGGTGGAGCCTGGCACTCAGCATCATCAGCAGCAGTCTTTTAGGGATGATTTACAGTCCCAAGAAACCCGTGGACTCCTCCTGGGAGGAGGTGGCTGCGGATCATGCCATCCTTAGTGACCCAAAGGACTCCGGACCGAATGCCTCAGCTAACCTACGCTGCATGGCCTCCCTGATCCTGCAAAGTCTGTGGAAGGATCCTCGTATTCTTCGTATCAAGGAGAGGGACCATTACTGGCTGGCCACTCTCCTTGATCCATGGTACAAGGGTAAGGTTGCGGACCTTATCTTACCATCGCAGAGGGAGCAGAGGATGAGACAACTCCGGGAGGCCTTGCAGAAAGGTCTGTGCAACGCGTTCCCAGAGACTGGGAGGTTACAAACTCCTGGTCCTGGACAACGAGTTGCTGAGGCTTCGGTCAGTCAAAGAAGGAGCTGTGGGGAAGGTGGCCGTCTGTCCGATGCGTTCAGACAATTCTTTAGTCTGCAGCCCCAAGGTATGATCGGTTCCAGCAACCATCGCCAGCGTCTGATATACATGGTGCAGGAATACCTAGGGGCAAGGTCAGACACCTTCCCCACCGAAAATCCTCTGGCTTACTGGGTCTTGAGGATGGATCACTGGCCAGAGCTTGCACAGTATTCAATTGAGCTACTGGCCTGTCCTGCATCCAGCGTTCTTTCAGAACGCACATTCAGTGCTGCTGGAGGATTTGTCACGGATCACAGGGTGCGCCTGTCCACCAACTCGGTTGATCGACTGACCTTCATAAAGATGAACCAGTCTTGGATCACCACCAGCTACCAAGCACCTGAAGCTGATATAACAGAATAATTTATTTTCAAATGTCACATCCCTTCAAGACTGATGCTGATGCTGAGTGACTGTCCTGTTATGTTGACTGACTATCCTCCTCCTCCTCCTCAATGATGCGATTCCTGATGATAGCTTGGAAGAACATTTTTGTTTCTGGGTGCCACCACCAGTGGCTAAGGCCCCATTTTTCAGCCCCTGTTTAACAGGGGCATGTAATTACAATTTTTTATGCAATGCATTACAGCAGGGCTCATTCCTGCACTCCAACTAGAGTATCTGGGAGAGGTTGCAGTGTCGTGGCACCAGCACCAGTGCCTAAGGCCCAATTTTTCAGCCCCCGTTTAACAGGGGCGTGTAATTACAATTTTTGATGCAATACTTTGCAACAGGGCTCATTGCTGTGCTCCAATTACAGTATCTCTGAAGGGTTGCAGTGTTGTGGCACCAGTGCCTAAGGCCCAATTTTTCTGCCCCTGTTTAACAGGGGCGTGTAATTACAATTTTTGATGCAATACTTTGCAACAGGGCTCATTGCTGTGCTCCAAGTACAGTATCTGTGAGAGGTTGCAGTGTTGTGGCACCAGTGCCTAAGGCCCAATTTTTCTGCCCCTGTTCAACAGGGGCGTGTAATTACAATTTTTGATGCAATACTTTGCAACAGGGCTCATTGCTGTGCTCCAAGTACAGTATCTGTGAGGGGTTGCAGTGTTGTGGCATCAGTGCCTAAGGCCCAATTTTTCTGCCCCTGTTCAACAGGGGCGTGTAATTACAAATTTTGATGCAATACTTTGCAACAGGGCTCATTGCTGTGCTCCAAAAACAGTATCTGTGAGGGGTTGCAGTGTTGTGGCACCAGTGCCTAAGGCCCAATTTGTATGCCCCTGTTCAACAAGGGCATGTAATTACAATTCTTGATCTAATAATTCACAGCAGGACCCATTCCGGCGCCCACCAAGAGTAACTGTGAGGCCTTACAGTGTTGTGGCAACACCACCACCACCACCACCATAGGCCCAATTTTTCAGCCCCTGTTCAACAGGGGCATGCAATTACAATTCTTGATCTAATAATTCACAGCAGGGCCCATTCATGCGCCCACCAAGAGTAACTGTGAGGGCTTACAGTGTTGTGGCACCAGCACTACCACCAAAGGCCCAATTTTTCCTACCACTGTTCAACAATGGCATGTAAGTACAATTCCTGATATAATAGTTCACAGCAGGGCGTTCCAGCGCCCACCAAGAGTAACTGTGAGGGCTTACAGTGTTGTGGCAACACCGACACCTAAGGGGCAAATTTCTGCAGAGTATATACGGCAGGCTCCTACTTTCAAACATCCAACTTACAAACGACTCCTACTTGCAAACGGAAGGAGACAACAGGAAGTGAGAGGAAATCTACCCCTAGGAAGGGAAATTCTCTCCTGTAAGAGTTAATATGGGAAAAAGGTGTCTCCTCTCTACTGATGCTTTATCACCAATCCTTGTTTCAATAAAAACCCCACTTTTCAAAAACAGTTGTCATTGGGACGGAAAGTGAGGTGAAATGTTCTGAACAGGGGTACAGACAGCAAAACAAATGTTACAGGGGTGATAACCCTTCCCAATGTTTTCCAAAAAGCTTAAAAATAGATTTTTTGGCTGGAGCTACACTTAAACAATGTACCTGTTCAAAATTACAAACAGATTCTACTTAAGAACAAACCTACAGTCCCTGTCTTGTTTGCACCGCCTGTATACTGCTGTTCAGAGTATATAGGGCCTTTTTTATTTTGTGTGCCGGGTTCCCCTTAATATCCATACAAGACCCAAAGGGGCTGGTAATGGGCTGGGGTGGGGGGGGAGAGGCGGCTGATGGGGTAGCTATGCCATTTTTCTCAAAGATTTTCATCCATATTACCGGGACCAGACATTACATTAAAGCCGCAAGCAGTTTTAAATGCCTTTTTTTCCTTTAGAAAATGTTATTTTGTGCAGGGACAGTTCTAAACACGGGAAACACGTGCCACTTCACAGGCATACTTTAGACACCCCCCAGGTACGATATTTAAAGGAATATTTTACTTTTTTTTTTTACTTTATGCATTATTAAAATGACTGCTCCCGAAAAACGGCCGTTTTTAAAACTTCGTTTTGCATTGATACATGTCCCCTGGTGCAGAACCCGGGTTCCCAAACCCTTTTTAGGACAATAACATGCATATTAGTCGTTATAATTAGCACTTTAGATTTCGAACGTTCGCATCCATTGTATTTAATAGGGTTCTAACGTTCGTGCAAACTTTTGGTCCGTTCGCGGGTTCTGGTGCGAACCGAACCCGGGGGTGTTCGGCTCATTCCTAGCCATCATCAATAATTACTGTAATGCAGCCAGACTGCATTTACAGTAATACATTTCACAGATTTTTTTTACTGCTAAGTACTGCAGCATATGTTAAAATACTCTGTGTTGCCAGCACATAGGAGAGTCGAACAGTGGCTCTCTTATACGGTGCAGCGGTCTGACTTTTCAGTGGTCTGACACACATTACCAAACATTGCTCCAATCAGCAGCACTGCTCAGGGAGTGAGAGCATGGTTGAGTAGAGCGGTGTTTGTTGGGGCATGTCAGAATGCTGGAGAGCCAAACTACTGCTTGAGGGAGGGGGGGGGGGGGGTTGGAGAGCCATGGTCTGACTCCTATGTGCTGTCAGCATAGGATATTTGTAATAAAAGTAAAATATTCCCATATTTATAACTGTATTTGCAGCCTGGCTGCATTACAGTAATAAAGAGGGTTTGATGGGGTTTGATTTATGATTTGCCTTATAAGGATATTAATAAATACAATAAATGAATACAATAAAAGCAATCCTTGCCTCAGGACCCAGGGAGTAAAGGAATGGTTACTTTTTCAAAATAATAGAAATATTCCTGGGTCCTTCTGGCATAGGTCCAATGTATGAATCAGACTGGTCCATAGGTGGTCCCAGTGGTCCCAGGGCAAGTGGAGGACCATTCCATTCTGTTGTTTCTACATCTATGTGGTTTCACTAGACTTGGATGCCCAAGCGATTTTCCAATATATTAAGCTCCCTGTTGGTCAAGCTGCTCCTCCTGTGGTTGGAGGTGGCCTTCCTGAGTACTGAGGTGATGTTGTTTTTTTTATTGACTGACATATTGTTTTTGTCTTTAGATATCTATAAGAATTTGCTCCTGCCGCTGCGCTGAGGAAGAGTTTGAAATGCATTGGGATAATCCTTCACATGTCATTACAGTATGAGTGGATATGCTGACATGTTGACAAATGTGTCATGTGTGGGACAATCAGGTAAATACTTTCTCATTTGTGATGTGATGTCAGTCATTTATTTTATCACATTTTAGTGTAAAAAAAATATTTATGGATTTTATTTACATGTGTTTAGTGCCTAAAAAGTCCCAATATTTTTTGGGTTTTTGGATTGTCAGAGCAAATTTGTGCAGGGAAGCTGGAAGTTCATAGTGCAATGATGTTCCCATGTGTCCTTTGTACCTGGTCATGTGACAATAGATTACATGACTGAACATGCAGTGGGTATAGAAAATACTCACCCCTTTAAAATAATCACATTTTGTTGCTTTGAAGCCTGAAGACAGACACAGTTTTTGTTTTATCCAGTTGTATTTACTCAGTGCAAACGTATAGCATCCAAGTAAAAGATATAACACCAACACACCAAACAATACAAAATAAATAAAAATACAGAATCAGAGTTGAAAAAAGGATCACCCCCTTGTATCAGTATTTTGTTGAACCACCTTGTGCTTTAATTACAGCCTTTAGTCTGCTGGAATATATCTCTACAAACTTTGCACATATAGACTTTGCAATATTTTCCCACTCTTCTTTGCAAAACTGCTCAAGTTCAGTTAAATTTGATTGCGACCGTTTGTGGACTGCAGTTTTCAAGTCATTCCACAGATTTTAAATGGGGTTTAAGTCTAGTCTTTGAACAGGCCATGCAAGAACAGTCAACTTTTTCCACTGTGCGCTCATTTTTGCTGTGTGTTTTGGGTCATTGTCATGTTGCAAGGTAAACCTTCTTCCCTTTGACAACTTTCTGGCAGAGGGCAGCAGATTTTTCTCAAGAATTTTGATGTTGTTTTGCCCAATCCATTATTCCTTCTATCCTGACAAGTGCTCCAGTCCCTGCTGCAGAGAAAAAAAACCAAAACAGGATATTACCACCTCCATGCTTTACTGTAGAAATGGTGTTATTTGGATGGTGATCTGTATTGGATTTCTGCCAGACAGATCGTTTTGTGTTGAATCCAAATAATTCAATTTTAGTCTCATCTGACTATAACACCTTTTTCCATGTGGCCTCAGAATCTTTAAGGAGCGTTTTGGCGAAGCCCAGTCATGACTGCATGTGGCCTTTCTTGAGGAGTGGCTTTTTTCTTGAAACCCTCCCATACAAGCCACATTTGTGGAGAATTTTTGATATTGTTGTCACATGTAGTGTTGAGCGGACCCGAACTGTAAAGTTCGGGTCCGTACCGAATTTTGGCGTTTTCCCGACCCCGGACCCGGACCCGGATTTTGCGCTAAAGTCCGGGTTCGGGTTCGGATTCGGGAATTTAATGGCGCAGTTAGAAATGCTTCAGGGGCCAGCCAATCACCATTTGATTAGCTGGTGTGCCCTTAGAAGCCATCATAGCCATGCCTACTAATGGCATGGCTGTGATTGGTCAGTGCAACATGTGACCCAGCATGTGACCAGCTTCTATATAAGCAAGAGGCACACAGCACAGATCGTCACTCTGCTTTTAGACAGTGTAGGGAAAGGATCCTGGCTGCTGTTGCTGTGAGGGAGAGAATTATATGATAGGAGTTAGTCCTGATTCTGCAATCTACTGATAGAAAAGATAGAGAGACAGTGTAGTGTAGTGTAGGGGCAGGATCCTGTTTGTGCTTTCAGGGAGAGAGATTTAGATAGGAGTCCAGATTGAGAGATATAATAGCTCAGCGATCTGCATAGGTTTATCTGTTTGTGTTGCAAGCTCAGTGCACCAGCACTGCATTACGTTGAGTGATACACCTATTCCATACTGTGGCTGTATTGTGCTCTTGCTAAAAGACCCATTTCGGGCAGAAAAAAAAAAAAAAGGCACTTTATTGTGCTTTTGCTAAAAAGACACATTTTTGGGCCCCAAAAAAAAAAAGGCACTTTATTGTGCTGTTGCAAAAAAAAAAAAGGCACTTTGTTGTGCGCAAAAAAGACCTATTTTTGGGCAAAAAAAATATTTTGCAGTGTATATCTCTAGTTGTGTGAAATAACCAATTTCTATATATTTTTCTTGTACTATGCTATACTAAAAAAAAAAAAAAAACTTTTTTTTGAATAGCATTCTCTGCAGCTGTGCGATTCAGCGGTTATATACTGTTGGGGTTGTTGTGCTCTTGCAAAAAACGCCATTTAGGGCCACAGAAAATATTTTGCAGTGTGAAATACACATCTGGAGGTGTGTGAAAAAACAACATTATTTTTGAATAGCATTCTCTGGCCTCTGCAGCTGTGCGATTCAGCGGTTATATACTGTTGGGGTTGTTGTGCTCTTCCAAAAAACGCCATTTAGGGCCACAGAAAATAAATTGCAGTGTGAAATACACATGTGGAGGTGTGTAAAATAAACAATTTCTATATATTGTACAGTGCTATACTAAAAAAAACAACATTTTTTTTGAATAGCATTCTCTGCACTTCTATAGCTGTGCGATTCAGTGGTTAAATACTGTGGTTGTGTTGTGCTCTTCCAAAAAACGCCATTTAGGGCCACAGAAAATATTTTGCAGTGTGAAATACACATCTGGAGGTGTGTGAAAAAACAACATTATTTTTAAAAAGCATTCTCTGGCCTCTGCAGCTGTGCGATTCAGCGGTTATATACTGTTGGGGTTGTTGTGCTCTTGCAAAAAACGCCATTTAGGGCCACAGAAAATATTTTTCAGTGTGAAATACACATCTGGAGGTGTGTGAAAAAACAACATTATTTTTGAATAGCATTCTCTGGCCTCTGCAGCTGTGCGATTCAGCGGTTATATACTGTTGGGGTTGTTGTGCTCTTCCAAAAAACGCCATTTAGGGCCACAGAAAATAAATTGCAGTGTGAAATACACATGTGGAGGTGTGTAAAATAAACAATTTCTATATATTGTACAGTGCTATACTAAAAAAACAAAATTTTTTTTGAATAGCATTCTCTGCACTTCTATAGCTGTGCGATTCAGTGGTTAAATACTGTGGTTGTGTTGTGCTCTTCCAAAAAACGCCATTTAGGGCCACAGAAAATATTTTGCAGTGTGAAATACACATCTGGAGGTGTGTGAAAAAACAACATTATTTTTAAAAAGCATTCTCTGGCCTCTGCAGCTGTGCGATTCAGCGGTTATATACTGTTGGGGTTGTTGTGCTCTTGCAAAAAACGCCATTTAGGGCCACAGAAAATATTTTGCAGTGTGAAATACACATCTGGAGGTGTGTGAAAAAACAACATTATTTTTGAATAGCATTCTCTGGCCTCTGCAGCTGTGCGATTCAGCGGTTATATACTGTTGGGGTTGTTGTGCTCTTGCAAAAAACGCCATTTAGGGCCACAGAAAATATTTTGCAGTGTGAAATACACATCTGGAGGTGTGTGAAAAAACAACATTATTTTTAAAAAGCATTCTCTGGCCTCTGCAGCTGTGCGATTCAGCGGTTATATACTGTTGGGGTTGTTGTGCTCTTCCAAAAAACGCCATTTAGGGCCACAGAAAATAAATTGCAGTGTGAAATACACATGTGGAGGTGTGTAAAATAAACAATTTCTATATATTGTACAGTGCTATACTAAAAAAAACAACATTTTTTTTGAATAGCATTCTCTGCACTTCTATAGCTGTGCGATTCAGTGGTTAAATACTGTGGTTGTGTTGTGCTCTTCCAAAAAACGCCATTTAGGGCCACAGAAAATATTTTGCAGTGTGAAATACACATCTGGAGGTGTGTAAAATAAACAATTTCAATATATTCTTCTTGTACAGTGCTATACTAAAAAAAACAACCTTTTTTTTTGAATAGCATTTTCTGTAGCTGTGCGATTCAGCGGTTACGTGCTGTGGGTGTGTTGTGGTCTGGCAAAAAACGCCATTTAGGGCCACAGAAAATATTTTGCAGTGTGAAATACACATCTGGAGGTGTGTAAAATAAACAATTTCTATATATTCTTCTTGTACAGTGCTATACTAAAAAAAACAACCTTTTTTTTTGAATAGCATTTTCTGTAGCTGTGCGATTCAGCGGTTACGTGCTGTGGGTGTGTTGTGGTCTGGCAAAAAACGCCATTTAGGGCCACAGAAAATATTTTGCAGTGTGAAATACACATCTGGAGGTGTGTGAAATAAACAATTTCTATATATTTTCCTTGTACTGTGCTATACTAAAAAAAACAACCTTTTTTTTTTGAATAGCATTTTCTGCAGTTCTGTAGCTGTGCGTTTCAGCCATTACGTACTGTGGGTGTGTTGTGGTCTTCCAAAAAACGCCATTTAGGGCAAGATCCTAAATTTGGAAAATATGAGGGGAAGGTCAAAGGGACGTGGTGGCCCCGGTCGTGGTGCTGCTGGTGGAGCTCCTGTTGCAGGGAGAGGACGTGGTGGATCTGTGCCAGCTACACGCACAAGTGAAACACCTTCCTCAGGTGCGAGTAGGCGACCGAGCCTGCGGCGGTATTTTGTCGCGCCTAATGAGGCTGTACCAATGTTTAGGCCAGGACAAGTACAGGTGATAGTAGATTGGGTTGCTGACAGTGCCTCGGGTTCCTTCACATTGTCTCCCACCCACTCTTCTGATGAAAGATCAGAGTTGGCACCTGAAGCCCATGTCCATCAGTCTTTCACCTCACCCCCTTGCAAATCAGCCAAGCAGTCTGAGCCCCAAATCATGCAGCAGTCTCTTCTGCTTTTCGATGACTCTGTTAGCAGGGTTTCCCAGGGCCATCCACCTAGCCCTGCCCCAGAAGTGGAAGAGATTGAGTGCACCGATGCCCTACCACTTATGTTTCATGATGGGTACATGGGAGGACCATCGCAGCACATCTCGGATGATGACGAAACACAGGTGCCAACTGCTGCTGCTTTCGCAATTGTGCAGACAGACATGGAGGGCAGGGGTGAAGACTGGGTGGAAGATGATGTGGAGGACGATGAGGTCCTCGACCCCACATGGAATCAACGTTATGCAGGTGACCAGTGTAGTTCGGAGGAAGAAGCGGTGGTCGCACAGAGCCACCAGCACAGCAGAAGAGGGAGCAGGGTGCAAAAACGGAGCATTCGTCCCCTAGACAGTACATCTGCTACTGCCCAACGCAGCAAGGGACCGAGCACACCAAAGCCAGGTCCAAGGACTTCCCTAGCGTGGCAGTTCTTCACACAGTGTGTTGATGACAAGACACGAGTGGTTTGCACGCTGTGCAATCAGAGCCTGAAGCGAGGCATAAACGTTCTCAACCTGAGCACAAGCTGCATGACCAGGCATCTAAGTGCAAAGCACGAGCTGCAGTGGAGTAGACACCTCAAAAAACAAGAAAGGTCTCTGGCTCCTCCTGCTTCCTCTTCTGCTGCAGTCTCGGCCTCTTCATCCACCTCTGTAGTGACAGTGGCACCTGTCACCCCGCAAACAGAGGATCTGCCAGCAACACTACCACCTGGGTCACCAACCATCTCCACAATGTCCCATGGAAGCGTTCAGCTCTCTATCTCCCAAACATTGGAGCGGAAGAGGAAGTACCCCCCTAGCCACCCGCGATCCCTAGCCCTGAATGCCAGCATTTCAAAATTCCTGGCCTTTGAAATGCTGTCATTCCGTCTGGTGGAGACGCAGAGTTTTAAAAGCCTGATGGCATTGGCTGTCCCGCAGTACGTCGTGCCCAGCCGCCACTACTTTTCCAGGCGAGCCATCCCTTCCCTGCACAACCAGGTGGGGGACAAAATCAGGTGTGCACTACGCAACGCCATCTGTGGCAAGGTCCACCTAACTACGGATGCGTGGACCAGTAAGCACGGTCAGGGACGTTATATCTCCCTAACAGCACACTGGGTAAATGCAGTGGCGTCTGGGCCTGAGGCAGATAGCGGTTTGGCGCATGTCCTTCCACCACCGAGGATTGCAGGGCGCTTCAGTTTGCCTCCTGTTGCTAACTCCTCCTTCTCCGCTTCCTCATCCTCTACCGCCTCCTCATCCATTCAGCGTAACACCTTCACCACCAACTTCAGCACAGCCAGGGGTAAACGACAGCAGGCAGTTTTAAAACTTTCCTGTTTGGGGGAAAATCCCCACACCGCGCAGGAGTTGTGGAGGGACATGGAACAACAGACCGATGAGTGGTTGCTGTCAGTGAGCCTCAAGCCCGGCCTGGTGGTGTGCGATAATGGGCGAAATCTCGTAGCAGCTCTGGGTCTAGCCGGTTTGACGCACATCCCTTGCCTGGCGCATGTGCTGAACTTGGTGGTCCAGAGGTTCCTTAAAAATTACCCCAATATGCCAGAGCTGCTGCAGAAAGTGCGGGCTGTCTGTGCGCACTTTCGGCGTTCTCACCCTGCTGCTGCTCGCCTGTCAGCGCTGCAGCGTAACTTCGGCCTTCCCGCTCACCGCCTCATATGTGACGTGCCCACAAGGTGGAACTCCACCTTGCACATGCTGGCCAGACTGTGCGAGCAGCAGCAGGCGATAGTGGAGTTTCAGCTGCAGCAATCACGCGTGAGTCGCTCTGCGGAACAGCACCACTTCACCACCAATAACTGGGCCTCCATGCAAGACCTGTGTGCCTTGTTGCGCTGTTTCGAGTACTCCACCAACATGGCCAGTGCCAATGACGCCGTTCTCAGCGTTACTATCCCAGTTCTATGCCTCCTTGAAAAAACGCTTTGTGCGATGATGGAAGAGGATGTGGCACAGGAGGATGAGGAGGAGGAGGAGGAAGCGGGATCATTTCAAAGGCTTTCAGGGCAGTCTTTCACAAGTGGCTACGAGGGTGGGTTCCTGCACCAACAAACGCCAGGTACACAATTGTCCGGCAGAAAGGGCACAGTTCTGGAGGATGACGAGGTGGAGGAGGAGATGGAGGAGGAGGAGGAGGAGCCATGTTCACAGCAGGGTGGCACTCAGACCAGCTCGTGGCCATTACTGGTGCGTGGCTGGGGGGATACAGAGGACACAGACGATACACCTCCCACAGAGGACAGCTTTTCTTTGCCTCTGGGCAGCCTGGCACACATGAGCGATTACATGCTGCAGTGTTTCCGCAACGACAGCCGAGTTGCCCACATTTTAACTGGTGCTGATTACTGGGTGGCCACCCTGCTGGATCCCCGTTACAAGGACAACGTACCATCCTTAATTCCCTCACTGGAGCGGGATCGTAAGATGCGCGAGTACAAGCGCACGCTGGTAGACGCGCTGCTGGTGGCATTCCCACCTGACAGCGGGCGTACGGTGGAAGCACAAGGCGAAGGCAGAGGAGGAGGAAGAGGTCGCCAACGCAGCCGGGGCACCGGCAGCACCTCAGAAGGCAGGGTTAGCATGGCCGAAATGTGGAAAAGCTTTGTCAGCACGCCACAACAACCAGCACCACCAGCTGAGATGGAACGTCTTAGCAGGAGGCAGCATTTCACCAACATGGTTGAGCAGTATGTGTCCACAGGCCTACACGTACTGGATGACGGGTCTGCCCCCTTTAACTTCTGGGTCTCCAAATTGGGCACATGGCCTGAGCTTGCCGTTTATGCCTTGGAGGTGCTGGCCTGCCCTGCAGCCAGTGTATTATCTGAACGTGTATTTAGCACGGCAGGGGGCGTTATCACAGACAAGCGCAGCCGCCTGTCCAGAGCCAATGTGGACAAGCTCACATTCATTAAAATGAACTAGGCATGGATCCCACAGGACTTGTCCGTACCTTGTGCAGAATAGACATGTATACCGGTGTTGTGACAAAAACTGTCCGGCCATCGGATTGTGCCCGGCCCGTACTGCGCAGGCGCAGCGCTTGCGCAGTACAGAGGACAAGGAGATTCACAAAATCTCCGAAGATGAACGGCGCCTGCGCTGTGAGTGCAGGTTCAAGCCCCACCATCCAAGAGGACATACGGTAGCACATAGTAACAGGGCCCCTCACGGGCTCGCTTCGATCGCGGCCTTGCTTGGCTCGGCTTGAACCACGGATGGTGTGGCCTTCACCTGAACTCAACACGCAGGCGCCATTAGTCTTGGGAGATTTTTGAAATCCCCTTGTCCTACATACTCAGCAAGCGCAGTACAGGGCGGACACTATTCGACAGGGGACAGAATTCGACACATCACCGGCCTTACCCAGCCATTGTTGTATTTTTGAACCAGTGTTGGCTACCTCGTCCTCCTCCACCGCCGCTTCCACCTACACAGCCACATCCACCGCCACCTCAACCTCCTACTCCATATGGACCTCGTCCTGCTAGGCCAAGATTAAAATTTTTATTTTATTTTTTTGTAGCGCACAGATCCTTTCCCCCTTACCTGCCTTTATGTTGTTGGCTCTTCGCAGGAGGGAGAAAGGCACACCGCACTACCAGCCCGTATCCTCCTATATAATGAGGTTGAGCGGTGTACTTGACGGGCCGTGTCCACAGCCGGAGTCAAAACTCCTCCAGAGGATGATTCTCACCTCTACTGTAGGTAGAGGCAAGTCCTTTAATTGCCAGTAAAGTCAATGTCCACACCAGCTGAAACTCCAACTCTTATTCTCTCATGGCAAAATAAACTGTACTCAGACAGAAAAGGTTAGAGCAAAGAAACAGGACAGCTTAAGGTGTGGAGGAGGTCCAGGCACAAACGTAGCACATTCACTTCACTGCTTAGGTTTCTCAAACAGTTTTTGGCGCACGGTCTCTGCCACAGACATTGAGGTTGGTCTCTGCCACAGACCGGGTGTACAAGGCCCCTGCCACGGGCCTGGAGAACTTTGGTCTCAGCCACAGACCAGGGTGTATAAGGCCCCTGCCACGGGCCGGTTGAATAAGGCCTCTGATACAGTCAAGGTGACCTTGAGCTTCTCCTTCTACGAACCTAGCCCATATCAAGGGGAAGACATCTCTCCAGGGAGTCAACAGACCATTCCTTCACCGTGACTCCCGCATCGGTCCATCAGAATGATCCTCCCTTCCCTGGAACAGGGTCCCCTACACGAGGCGGCTCTGGACTCCAGGCTTTACTCCCGCCCCTAGGCCTCCATACCCAGGGCAGCAAGAACTCCAGGATAGTACCTCACCCCGGGCTAAAGGTGCCCGAGATGGAACAGGAACACATGCACCCAGGCCGAAGGCACCTGGGCGCGGACCCCACTGGACATCAGCCCCCAGGCCAAAGGTCTGCCCCTTTTATATGCTCTCCCGGCATGCACAGCAGGTTCCCCGCTCCGCTGTACTACTGCCAAGAGGGGACACAAAAGGCGCCACCTGTAGGCCGCAGGGAACTGCACACCAATACTGTCCCCCGAGGACAAAATGGTCCATGAATCCTACAGAATTAGGGTATTTGAGCCTATTTACCACTCAAACACTTTCCTTAAATTTAGCACCCCGCTACATTTTTATTTCAAAGTATTTTATTTTCCCACTAGCTTATCCATTAAATTAAATAATTTATTCCATAAAGGGTGTATTCTGGGGCATTCCCACCATATGTGTGGCATCGTGCCGTTGAGTTTCTGAGGTTCTTAATGACTTCCTGTACCTCTTCTGCTGAAAAGGGGGCCTCCAGCATATTTTTTTATTTTTTTATTTTTTTTATGTTCTTTTAAGTTATTTCCTATCCACATTTGTTTGCAGAGCACTTGCCATGTTCTTAACAACATTTTGCTGCCATTTGCAGCCCTCTAGCCCTTTCCATGACTTTTTTAGAGCCTTTTTAGTCCTCAGAAGTCCGGGTCCCCATTGACTTCAATGGGGTCCGGGTCCGGGTCCGGGTTCGGGTTAAAGTTCGGTCCCGAATCTGAACTTTTTTCCGAAGTTCGGCCGAACCCGCCGGACCCGAATATCCAGCTACCCGCTCAACTCTAGTCACATGTACCCAATGACTACTCTTTGTCAAAAATTCATGCAACTGCCTCAGAGTTGCTGTAGGCCTCTTGGTAGCCTCCTTGACCAGTTTCTTCCTGGCCCTTTTATCCAGTTTGGAGCAACATCCTGATCCAGAGAGGGTCTGTGTTGTTCCAAATACCTTCCACTTTTTAATAATAGACTTCACCGTGCTTCTAGGCATTGATGTCTTTAAAATATTTTTGTATCCATCCCCTGACTTGTGCCCGTCAACAACTTTATCCTGGAGATATTTTCACAGTCCCTTGCTATCCATAGCCGATTGTTTGCTTAATTTGCACTACCAGGGACAGAAATGGCAAGCTCTAGTTGGTATTCTCTGCGTTTTTAGTGAGAAAAAAAAAAAAAAAGATTTCTTTGTCCACATTTATAATTTTTTCAATCCCCGGAGAAGATTGCAATTTATTTCATTGCCTATGCCTATAACATCCAAATATTTGTCATGTCTATAAATAATAAACTTAAACATCCGACAAGTTTATTATCTATGTCATGGTAAAATCAGGTGTCATCATCTGAAAATACTGTATGTAACTAACAATACAAAAATATGGCCAATTCACCTCTCTGGCTGTATGCCATCTGGAATGTGTGTAAAACGTATGGCCCTACTGTTAAGTTAATGTAAGGCATCACTGGTAATCCATACTGACATGTGGCATTAGACTCAGAATAGCAACACTGGCTTGGCAAATACAAAACTAGAGGTCTTCTGCTTTAATTATTGGCCTGTCTAATCTAATCAGACTCAGAGACCTACCCCAGGTTATGATATGAGGAAAATACAGCTTTTATTGAACAGCAATTTGGAAAAAGTATTGTCTCATGTCTAGCACATATTCTTATCTACAAGATGTGGTCCGCCTCAGGAGAATAGTGCTGTGCCTGTGCCAGTGACACTTGTACAGTGTATGTCAGCAAAACTGCCTTGGAAATGAGGCAGCAAAATAATTTCTACATGTTCAAAACGGTTGTCTAAAAAAAAAGTACTTTCAGGTAACAATTGCGGTAAAATGAATACACAGTAAAAACATTTTTTTCCTTAAAGACCATTGTTGGGCACAAGAATATTGTTGCCACATGAGTACAGAGACTACAGACTTAAAGCACAACTGAGCTTTCACTTTAAATTAGCTAAATAAATTGCAGGTACAGAAAAATATGTGGAACGTTTTTGTTTGTTTTCTTTGGAAAGCAGCCAGAGACTGCTTTCCAAAGAAACTACATAGAAAAGTATGCCCCTTGCCAGAATGCTTGCAAGAAGGACTCTGGCTCCCTGTGTGGAAGCAGCTGTCTCTCTACAAAGGTCTGACATGCTCCCTGCTGAGTTAGGCCTATAGCTCTGCAAAGAGCAAAGCTCATAATCGCAGCCGATTGGAGAGTTCCAGTTCCGACTCAGCTGGAGGCATGCCAGACCACTGCAGCGAGGTCAGTGCTCCTACACAGAGGACGATGATCCTTCTATGCAGCATGCTGGCAGGGGACAGGCTTTTCTACTCAGGCTGTTTTATAAAGAAAAGGAACTGGAAGTCCTAGTACACCTTCAGTTTTTTTTTTAAACCATATTTCTTTATTAGAGTATAAGAAAAAGAAAAAACAAAAGTCACATACAGAAGTTGTCGGTAGTGACTAGTGTGGGGGCGAACGGTTTGGACCGAGCATGAGTTCGGGCCAAACATTGGCTGTTCGCCCTATTTGGGGAACATCCAAATTTGCATGTTCTTATATAGGTAAGGGTGGGGCCCCCTGGCGACGTCACCTGGTGGCACCGCCTCTTGTGATGTCAACGACTCAACATGCACCGGTCTGTGATGTTACAAGGGTTATATAAGAACTGTCAAATGGCAGAGGAGGCATTTCGGGTGTGGCGGGCAGCGTAATTGACGATGGATTTACATCAGGGTATGCTGTTTTTTTATTTTTTAATAAAGGAATTGTCAAAAATCATCTCTGTGTTTTTTTTTTACTTTTTGACACTTTTTTGGTGAATGGTGGGGGCAGGATCTGGGGTCCCCCTTAAAGGGGACCTCCAGATTCCGATAAGACACCCACAGACCCTCACAACCACAGCCCAGGGTTGGGGGGAAGAGACCATTGTCCCCATCAGCATGGGAACAAGGTGCTTTGGGCCCCAAAACACCCCCCCCCCAATATTAAGGGTATGTGGACCTTTCCTGACCTGCCAGGTTGCATGCTCGGATAAGTCTGGTATGAAATTCCATACCAGAACTTTTTTTTTTTCAATAGCCGAGTGTAGGAAATTGCAACCGCGAGTCAATTTAAACTTGATTTGACTTGTTTTTTTTCTTTAGAAATGTATTTTTTGCTGGAGCATGTTCTATGCATGCTACAGATGTGCCACTTTACAGGCAGATGAAAGGGGACCCCCCCAGGCACTATATTTAAAGACTTTGAATAGAGGGGGAGGGGGGAGGGGGTAAGGTGGGACTTTAATGAGGCAATGGGTCAAATACCTCCATCCCTTAATTTGCTAATAATAAAGAACAGGAGAGGGCGGGACTTTGAGTGAAGCATGTGCGGGAAAAGGATTGGGTAAAATAGGGAAAATAACACATCTGGAATACATTGTATTAATAACAATTTAATACTTTCACATAATGCACCGTGCATGACTATATTGCATTATTGAAGAAATTGATATACATATACACTTCACAGACTTAGTTAAAAAGGAAATATTGCAATTATGGACCCGAATATACAGACAAAGAATACAATGTAGTATACTGCAATGATGTATGATTTGACGCATGAAGTAGATAGCTCTACGCATTTCGCGACTTTAGTCGCTCATCAGGAGCAGACATACAATTGGCTTCCAGCACTTCACTGACCATCATGCAGTACACCTTGATTTCACAGTCACTTTCACCATTCATTCAATTTCCATACACCACTCACCGCCTGATGCCTGACCGACCTGGGTGCGTCCTGTGTGGGGGCCGTTGTCCTGCAATACCCTGCCACAGTCCCCGGTGGGGGTTGTCCCAGCCCATTGGGGCTTGTTTGGGTCTCACTTCCATGCCGGCAACATATGGTCACCTGAAACCAAAATGCATGTCTGCTCCTGATGAGCGACTAAAGTCGCGAAACGCGTAGAGCTATCTACTTCATGCGTCAAATCATACATCATTGCAGTATACTACATTGTATTCTTTGTCTGTATATTCGGGTCCATAATTGCAATATTTCCTTTTTAACTAAGTCTGTGAAGTGTATATGTATATCAATTTCTTCAATAATGCAATATAGTCATGCACGGTGCATTATGTGAAAGTATTAAATTGTTATTAATACAATGTATTCCAGATGTGTTATTTTCCCTATTTTACCCAATCCTTTTCCCGCACATGCTTCACTCAAAGTCCCGCCCTCTCCTGTTCTTTATTATATTTAAAGACATTTTTCATTTTTATCATTGCACTTTATGCGTCATTAAAATCACACCTCCTTGATACATGTCCCCCAGGGCAGTACCCAGACCCCATACCCCTTTTGTGGCCAATTACTTGCACATAAGTCTTCAAAATGGGTACTTTTGATTTTTCCTATGGATTGGCCGTTTGGGTTAGAACTTTTCCACTGTTTGGGAGTTCTGCTGCGAACCGAACAGGGGGTTGTTCGACCCAACTAGTAGTGACAAAAGAGAGAGAATATATAAGAAATATTCAAGATACGAGGAACGTATGAAGGTACTTAAAGCGGAGGTTCTGCGGTCCATACATTTTTTTTTTATATGCATTCAATCTAAAAACGTATGCATTATAATTACTCACGTCTCCGGCACTTTAAAACCTCCCCCGTCCGTTTTGCGCTAAAAAAAAAGTTTATAAAACTCTTCCTGCTATTGCCATTTTGCTTGTGGGCATCTTGAAGCCCACAAGCATATTCTTCCGGGTAGCGATGAATGCGTCTCTCCCGGCATTCATCCGCCCTCGTCACGTGACCGGCTAGACGAGTCACGTGACGATACACTTATCGTGATATCTGAAAGGAAGGAGGTTCAATATTACTCCTGGGAAGCAGGACAATTTGCTCCCAGGAGCCATTGCGAAATGAGAGCCCAGCAAACGACACGCCTACTCCCGCGGGAGGAAATCCCGGAAGTAGGAGTAAAGAATTCATAATAAAGAAAACTACAGAGAGAAAAAAAAAAGGTTAGTGTTCGGTTTATTTTCTTGATAAGAGTGACTGCTGAAATAAAACTTAAATATGTGGGTGAACCTCCGCTTTAATATGTCAATATTGTAACCTGGTAGCATTACCTAGGAGTAAGGCTAGTGTAAGCTCAATAGAAAAGCAAATATAAGAGTGGTCAAGAGAGGCATGTGTTATACGGTAAGCGCTACATGGATGGAATATTGATAACCTTTATATTGTTAGTGGTAACAAAGAAATAAGGTGTGTATTGCCTACATTAAAAGCACTATGTCGTTTTTCCCACCAGGTGCATAGGAATCTCATTGTTTTGAGGATAGGTTTGTAGAAAACATTTAGTGATCAGTTACTGTGCAATCAGAAAAAGAGGGGTGTCATTAGTTTAAGGTGGCACTCATCATCATTAAACAAAGAGCTCCCAAAAGATGCGAAATCGGTTGGTCGAGAGGTGAGCTTTGGCATACATATATTCTAACACAAAATGATCATTGAGGATATTGACCGTTTGGGACAAATTTGGAGATATATCATTCTTCCAATTTCTAACAAGGGATGGTCTAGCTGCGATTAGAACGTATGTAATGAACCTGATCCTGAGCCTGATCCAGTATAACAGCTTTATTGTAGATACGTATGTTAGGGGCACCCATTCCAGCCTGGGAGGAAGGAGCACATAAAGTAAAACTCCACACACTAGAGCATTTCCCATCCCATATAAATGTGTATATACTTATCATAGATGATTTCCTACAGTTACAGTTGTATACAGTGACATAGCCCTGAACTTCTCAAGTGTGCGTCAGAGGGCAGAGAGGGATTGAAAGGGGCTTGTGATGGAAATTATGATGTTATCTGCATAGAGGCCAATTTTGTGGTTGACCTTTCTGACTTGTATACCTTATATAAGGGTGTTTGATTGGATGGATTATGCAGGGGTTCCATTACAAGAGCAAATATGAAAGGCAATAGGGGGCAACCCCACCTGGCACCGTTAGATATGGGGAACGGCTCTGACAACAGGCCAGAAGTCAATACTCTAGCACTCGGTAGAGCGTACAAACCCAAGATGGCCCATAATATAGTACCTGAGAAGCCAAATTTAATGAGAAAAGCTTTTAAGTAAGCCCAATGCTTACCAAACTCCTTATCAAATGCCTTCTCTGCATCCAAGGAGAAAAGCAGAGAAGGCTTTTTGTAGTGTTTGGCCCATTGTATGAGGTTAATAAATCATCTAGTGGCTTGTCTGCCTTCCACAAAGCCTACTTGATCAGGATGGACCAAGATGGGAATAAATTTAGAAAGGCATGACACCAAAAGTTTTGCATAAAGCTAGATGTATGAATTCAATAAAAAGATGGACCTATATCTATCAGGTACATCAGAGGACTTGCCAGATTTAGGTATGGTAATTATGATGATAAGAGAAGAATTATGATGGCCTCCAGAGGTTCTTTGGGAATGTCACCTGTTATTGCAAAGTAATTCAAGGATTTACAGAGGTGTGGTACAAGGAGGTTAGAGTATGTCTTGAAATACTAGTTGCAGAATCCATCGAGCCCAGGGGCCAAGTTATTGCACTTCTAATTTCAGATTCTGTGAACGGTTGGAAGAGTTCCTCTAATTGCTCAGGTGTAAGGGACAAGAGGTGAACAGATTTGTTTTGTATGCTGGGTGTGCGGGGAGAGAGGAGGAGAAGGTGTCAGAGGAGAACACAGGTTGTATAACTTTGAGTAAAAGTTGCTAAAGCAATCAGTAATATCTTTGAGGTTACTCAGGCACCTACATTATGGGCCTTTGAGGTATGGAATTCTGGTTAGAGCAAGTTTTGGTGTAAATTAGTTAGCTAAGATGGTCCCCTGATTTATTGCCATAAGTGTACCAGTTTAGGTGAAGCCTTTTAATGTAAAAATCAAAGCCTTTTTTTTAAAACAAATCCCTCAGTTCTCTCTCAATTTGTGCATTTCACGAGCATCGTTATTATTGGGGTGGGGCTTGTGTCTCATCTCAAGGGACCAAACACTATCTAATAGGTGAGATAATTTCTTGTTTAGTTTTCTCTAAAGTGCCAATCTTGATGAATAGGCCCGTAGCTATGCTTTGTGGGCTTTTTATTAAAAAAAAAAAAAAATTGTTTCTATTTCAGACTTGACTTGTTTCTTATACCTAACGTGAGCAAGAAGGGAGGCATTTAATTTCATTAACAGGGTGTGGGATTTATGAGCAGGTTGTGAGAAAATAATTATAGAGACTGGGGTCTGAGATAAGGCCAATTTTGGCAGACAATATAGATTGTAGTATATGTTTATTGGTCAGGAACAAATTATTTCACGAATAGGACTTTTACGAGTTTAAGTAGAAGGTGTAGTCCCTCTCAGTACCATGAATACATCGCTATGGGTCGTATAGATCTTCCATTTTAAGTAGGGAGGAGTGGGCAGTGGAACGTCTCATAAGGACATTAGAGGTATCAAGTATATGGTTGATAGTATTATTAAGATCTCCACATGGAACCAATCCTTCTTTGGGATAATGACCTTATTTGCCCACAAAGAGTTTATAAAATGCTTTTTGGTGTGCATTTGGGGCATTTATTGTATATTTACAAGAACCAGGGGATGATTATTAAGGGAGGCAAAGAGGATAAAAAACCTACCATGGGGATCAGAATCGTTATGGTGCAGTTGGAAGAAGATTGAGCTACATATTGCAATCATAACTCCTCCCTTTTTTATCAGAAAAGCAGAAAAGTTGTTTGAAAAAATGTTGGCAGTGGGGGGCTTTATGCCTGGCAAAAAGCGTTTTCTGCACGCATAGGACATCTGTGTGTTGGAGCAATACCTCTTTGAACAGCATGGCTTTCTTGTATTGACTGTTAAGTCCCTTTGCATTTATAAAAGTGGTTGTGACAAAATATTAAGACAAAAGGGAGGGTGCCATGGTTAGATGGTAAGGGGCCATACCTATTGTTGCAATATTCTTAAACATGCCTCTTAACAAAAGCTTGTAAAGTCTAGCAGATTCTGTGAAGGAAATCAAACAGAACTGCAGAAAAATAACATAAACAACGTAACAGATTAGGAACTTGTTAATGTGCATAGCACACCTTACACCTGAGGAGTGGTACAGAACATGCTCGCAGGGGACAAGGAGTAAATTAAAGGCTGATGGACCCGCCTAGCGGGAGCAGTATCAACATTAAGTGTTATCAACCATGTACCAGAGATCCATTACTTGGTGCTGCGGTTTGGATCTTAACGTTGCCGACGGAGGGTCAGATATGAAACCCCAATTATGTAAGAGCTTATATCCTTCTTTTGGGATCAGCATGGGTACAAGTTGGTTCTGGTAGATCACAATCAGCTTTGTAGGGAACCCCCAGTGATAGGTAATTTTGCATTCCCAAAGTATGGCCGTTATGGTAGCAAACTCCTTGCGATTTTGTGCAGTAGTTGTGGAAATATCAAAATAGAGTGATATGTTGATATATTGATCAAGCAAGGTGCATACAGACCTGGCTGCAGCTAGCAGTCACTCTTTGGTGTGAAAGAAGCTTATCGATGCTAGAACATCCCTCAGAACAGACGTAGGCAAGTGCTTGGGTTTAGAAACCCTGTGTGCCCGATCTATGATGGTGTTACAAGGGATGAGGTCAGGGAGATGCTTAGAGTTGGTGGAGATACGGTACCAGTTCAACAGAAGTGATCGATTACGGTGTCCCCCTAAATTTGTTATTGTTGAGCGGTCTTCTAAATTCACAGGTTTAAGTTTTAAGTGCTGGATCTCTTTAGCCTACTCTTCATAAGAATCTACTACTTCATTGAAAGCTTTAACAAATGCCCCATCTGCTTCTGTACTTGCTTAGTACGCTCCTCCCCTTGTTCAAACCTTGCTCTAACCTGAAGTGGATATGTGATATGGATACATGCATTTTTTTTTTGTAGCTTAGATTGAAGAGAGAGGAGCATGGTTTTCAGAATGTGCTGTGAGGCAGGGTTATCTTTAGCTGGGAAAGCTGCCAGAGAATCAGCACAGTTGCCTTCTGTGTGAGGCAAGTCACCCAGTGCTGCTTCTTTGCAGTGGAAGGCTTGTGAGGTAATTGAGCTGGCGTAAATGCTGCTCTTTCACCTCTACCAGATGCTTTGGACTGGCTGTCTGAGGGCTCTGTTGTGGAGTCATCAATGTCAGAGTTGGAATCTGTGCCCTGCTGAACCTGTGGTCTGTGCGGAGAGTGGGAGAGACTTCCCCACCCGACGCCATCTTGTGAAACTCCTGCTACTGGCTGCATAAAGTAGTGACGTATCCTGTGAGCCGTTGGGGTCCCGGTGCCTAACTCTTCTTGGGGGACATAGCAGAGAGGATCCCCATTCAGGAGCTCCTTGCTGTGGACGAGAAATGACGGGTTGGAATGCAGAGAGTTGCTGATGTGTCTCCAGTGCGAGCGGACTGGGAAGATTAGGCAGCCATTCCACTTGGCAGCCAAGCCACGCCCTGCACACCTTCTGTTTTGATGCACCTGGAATGTACTCAGTTGATTTATTAATGAAACCTCAACTGGGTTTTAAAAGTTGACAGTCCCAGAATTTATTAATTAACCGATTCTACATTTTACTGCCTTAGCTACTTAGCTATAAATAAAAAATTAATCATCATCATCAAATTATTATTATTATTTAAAGTGGTTGTAAACCCACTTTTTAAACAAAGACCTACAGGTAAGCCTAGATTAAGGCTTACCTGTAGGTGCATGAAATATCTCCTTAACCTACACGGTTAAGGAGATATTTGTATGTAAATGCGGCGACGCTGACGTCACCCCATTCACAAATTCGGCTAGGTCGCAACATTCATCGACGTTGCCGAATTCGACAGCTCACGCGCGCATGCGCGGAGTCACGTCTTCGCCGCTCCGGCCAATCACAGCGCCGGAGCGGCGCTGTGATTGGCTGCAGCGGCGATACCCGGAAGTAACATTCCGCCTATCGCCGCAGCGATGGATGCGGCTAGAGGAGGGACACGGACGACTTCGGGGGCCCCGATCGAAGGTAAGTGGTACATAATGAGCTAGTATGCTAGTCATACTAGCTCATTATAGCTTTGTCTTGCAGGTTAGTAAAAAAAAAAAAAAAAAGATAAAGGGTTTACAACCACTTTAAACATTTTAGTAACACATGTCACCCAGCCCACACTTTAAATAATCTTTATACAAAATGGCTTTGAGCTTTGAGAAATGAATAACATCCATAAAAAAGGATTGCTGCACCTAAAACAATACAGTTTAAATTACACAACCTTCACTGCATTAGAGTGTAAGCATTACATACAAAGGCAACCTTGGTTAATTCCCAAATCACAGTGTATAACTTTAGCCTGCAGGATTTGCAAAAACTTGAATAAGCTTTAGAAATAATGAGCATATGCTGTATTATTGTTAGCCAAAATAACTTGAAAATACAAACCACTCTTTCAATATTATTTAATGATAGATGGAAGCAACTATATAAACATATTGAGAAGCAACCATGACTGATAAATAACTGTATATGGGAAGCAAAAATAAAAAGTACATAACTACTTGTACACTAAGTAAAATTCAGCCTTATTCAATAACATATTCTCAAGCCTCGTACACACGGCCGGGAATCCCATCAGGAAAAAAACTTCGGTTTTCCTGACGGGATTCCTGGCAAGCTTTCCTTGCCAAGTCGTGCATACAGACGGCCATTCAAAAGAACCGCCGTTCTTTTGAATGGCAAGAACGCGGTAACGTCATCAACTACGACGAGCTTGCGCTCGTCACATTCGATGCCGTCGCCGCCATCTTGCTACACCCTACACTACCCTTGTATGCTACCGCGCATGCGTCAAAGTCTTTTCGAGCATGCACGGGTTTACCTGGGGACAGATAAACATACACATTCACGGTTTTCTCAGCAGGAAACATTCTGAAGGTTCTCTATTTTTCTCGTCGGGATTCCCAGCAATTTTCTCGCCGAGAAAGCATACACACGCATTGTTTTCACAGCAAAAAGCTCTCCCAGCAGCTTTCTTGCCGAGAACACCATGCGTGTGTACGAGGCTTAATTCTTTAGTGCAGTAACCAATAGCAACTGCTCAGACCTCAACAGAGTACATTCAAATTAGTTGCTCTTACTTTACTTCACTTATAGAGGTTCGTCAGTCACTTGTGCAAAAATTTAAAGTCAGCAGTTACAAAAACTGTAGCTGCTGACTTTCTCTAAACAGACACTCACCTGTTCCAGGATCCTGTGCTGTTCTTACCTGGGTTGGTTTCTTCACCAGGCTTTGGTCCCCAGCACCAGAATATTAACTGTGGAATGCTGGGTGTGACTTGCAGTTGTTTGCGCAAGCTGCGCTTTGTGAATGGTCCTTCAGCCTTCTGGGACATGAGACGTGTCCTAGTAGGTTGCGGATGGGAGGAATGCTTCTGGTGGATCACTGGGTCAAAAGCAGGTACCCACCCCCCCCCCCCCCCCCACAAAATAATTATGTGGTAAATTTCCACTTTAAGAATCAGTGCCTAAAGTAATTATAAACCTATTTTTTTTTTAAATAACAAACATTTGATACTCACTTGCTCTGTGCAATGGTTTTGCACAGAGCATCCCTGATCTTCCTCTTCTCGGGTCCTCTGCCAGCGCTTCCAGCTCCTCCCCCCTTCCGAGTGCACCCCATAGCAAGCCGCTTGCTATGAGGACACTTGTGTGGGCTTGGTCATGACACCCAGAGCAGAGGCGTAACTAGAACCTTCAGGGCCTTGGTGCAAGAAACCATGAAGGGCCCCCCTGACCCCCCCTTCCATCTGAGCCTTGGGCTTCCAGTTCTGGGAGGGCATCCATGGGCATCTTCCCAGAACCCTGCCTCCCACGTGCCCCATGGGTGCACATCCAGTGTGCTATGTAGTTGCTGTTTTCTTCAGACACAGCTGATCACAGTAAAGGGCCAATCACAGAGGCCCTTTACCATGTGATCAGTTTATTACATATAAACAGACTTGGCGGTTATCAGCAGTCCTTTCCTCCCAACACTGTCAGTACATTGTTTACACTGATAATCAAGGCACTGATCATCAGTGCCCTAATTATCAGTGCAGCCCCATCAGTGCAGCCTATCAGTGCTGCCTATCAGTTCCACATATCGGTGCCCATCAGTGCCGCCTATCAGTGCTGCCTATTAGTGCCAATCAGTGCCACCTATCAGTGCTCATCAATGCCACGTGCCAGTGCTGCCTATCAGTGCTCATCAATGCCACCTAACAGTGCCCATCAGTGCCACCCATCAGTGCTCATCAATGATGTCTATTAGTGCCCATCAGTCCAGCCTATCAATGCTGCCTATCAGTGCTGCTTATCAGTGCTCATCAATGCCGCCTATTAGTGATCATCAGTGCCACCTATCAGTGTCCATCAGTGCCACATATCAGTACCACCTATCAGTGCTCATCAATGCCGCCTATCAGTGCCTATGAGCACCCCATATCAGTGCTGCCCATCAGTGCCTCCTCATCAGTGCCTTCTAAGCAGGACTCTGAGCTCAGAGCATCTCTCTCATACAGCCCACAGCCCAGAGCCTGCACTGACAGTTCCCCCTCCCTCCTTCCTCGCACGGATGGGAGAGGAGAGAGCTCATCTGCTCCTTCTCTTCCCTCCTCTCTCCTCACACAGCGTAACAGTGAGAACTGGCCCTTAGACCTATCCTGAAGTTTCATAGGACGGTTTACATATTTTTAAACATTAGGCACTCCAGTAACAAGATTATGAACATTGTATATTTTACCCAGTTTCACTGGACTAAAGAACTGTAGAAGGGTACAAATAGAGCTGTACAGATCCTTTTTCCAGGCCTCTGATTGAATGGCAACATTTTTGAATTCCAGATCAATAAAGTTATGCTTGCGAAACTGTTAAATAAATGTTTCAGGAGTTACTTTTGACAAGAAATTGTGACCTGATTCTAGGGAGCAACAATGAACTAGTTAATACAACAATACATTTCACTTTAAGTTGGAGAAAATGGTAAAGTATGAGTATCGTTAAAAATTTTCATTATCTAAATTTTAAAGTGGCGCTTTGTATTTTACAACATCTTATCCTTGTATATATTCTCTTTTTATTGCCATGGACACTATTTATTTGACAGAAATTCTTCTGGGAACCCAACTGGGAGAAATGAACTAATCATTCCTGAGATTGATATAGCTGAATTATTCAAACTCTTCCCTGAATTTGTGAAACTCATATATTCATGGTTTTTAGCCCAATTTTTAAAAGATTTACTTGATTTTGATTGCATTTTAGAATTACTGTACTGAAACTCTAGTCAAACAGCTAATAACACAGCTTAATGCAACCCTGTACTTAGCTAGTACTAGACTTTAAAGGAAGCACCTTACTCCCCCGGTACTCTCATTGTACCCTGAAATCCATGTGCAAATTTCAGAATTCTGAAAGCCAAAACCTGTACAGTCCTAAAAAAACTCTGCCCCCATGTGACAACATTGGGGCTTAGCAATTGGCTGCTTGGGTATCTAGTGCTGTATTATGGGGAAGCACAGGGACATGTTACCACATAACCAGAGGTGCCGGTATTTTTCAGGGCTCTGCAATAGATCGATAATGTAAATAAAACCTGAAGTTGTGTTCTATAAACCTCTTGCTTTAACTAGCACAGGCAATGTACAGATTTTCTTTAATTAAATATGTACAGTATATCGTTTTACCTGTCGAAGATTTGTAAAGCAGTCAATCTTTTGATTTACACTCATCTGCCACCCTGCACAGCCAGGCAGTTGACACATGCGTGATCACGTTCAACTGTCAGTACTCTAAATTGCTCATTGGTCAATGAATTAGAATAATCTGCTGTGTCCAATTAGAAGGGAGGGAATCCAGAAAGCATTAAAGCTTAGGGAGGAAGCCGTAACTTTGGACCAGGAAGTAGAAGAATGATCTTCCTGGCTGTGCCGAATGGAACAAATGTGTAAATCACACGAATAACTATACAGAATTACAAATCATTTGACAGGCCAAACACTATGGGGTTTATTTACTAAAGGCAAATCCACTTTGCACTACAAGTGCACTTGGAAAGGCAGTCACTGTAGATCTGAGGGGGACATGCAAGGAAAATTAAAAACAGCATTTTTGCTTGCACATGATTGGATGATAAAATCAGCAGAGCTTCCCCTCATTTCAGATCTACCCCTCAGATTTACAGCGACTGCACTTCCAAGTACACTTGTAGTGCAGAGTGGATTTGCCTTTAGTAAATCAACCCCTTTGTTTAGCTGTTTGCCTAAAATTCTACTTTAGGCATTCGTTTTATATAATGGCTGTGGCTGTTTCTCTCATTAATATTTTGACATATTTTGCTCATTGTATCGCATTTGTCATAATTATATGTTTAATTCACAGGTAGTATGGTTTAAGACATGTAAATGTGCTTGGTATTAGCAGAGATCTAGATGTAACGAGGACCATTAAAATGCTGATCCCTACCATCCTTTGGGCATGTAAATGGTAGCATTCCAAAAATGCAGCTTACTGGCTGAGATCCAAAAGATAAATGGCAAAGACTCACTTGGCAAATTGCCTACAGCAGAGCCTTTGACTCTGAGGGCATTATTATTTCACAAAATGAAGACTTTCTTGGCAAACAGTACTGAATACACTTATCTCTGACTCTATGACATAAAGCTATTATGTCACAAAGCAGACTATTACTATTGAGATGACATGGCAGCTTTCTAAGGCTGCTGTTCTTTAAATCTTTGCTTTATTTAGGAGAAACAAAGAGCATTGAGGTGGTGAAAAGTGAACTAACCTATGATGGCTAAGCAGATGTCAATTGTCTGTAGTCAGCTCACTGGAAGGTAAACTCTTCTATAGGATTCTACACTAGGCATGTTGTTCTTTGCATTATAAAATAAAGGCCAAAGGCTTATTTAATAAGGTAGTAGAAACATGTGATGAGACGGATAGAACTGAAGACACAGCATACCAATTAATTAATATAGATTTTTAATTTTGAAAGTGAATGTTCAATTTATTTACTGAATTTTATGTTTGGCAAATAAATGCTTGTTTAGCTTAGTAAAAATTGCAAAGCAGTGTGCTTTGCACATGCACAGGGTTTTGGCTTGCACTTTATCTTCTCGCCCGCAGTACGTCATATGACATCCTTGACTTTCAGTGGGGATATGTGAGTGATTCCTGCAGCAGCAGACATCATTAGGGATGAGCCGAACAACCCCCAGCACCAGAACCTGCGAACGGACCGAACGTTCGCGCAAACTTTAGAACCCTATTAAATAAAATGGACGCGAACGTTCGAAATCAAAAGTGCTAATTATAACGGCTAATATGCAAGTTATTGTCCTAAAAAGGGTTTGTGGACCCGTGTCCTGCGCCAGGGGACATGTATCAATGCAAAAAGAAGTTTTAAAAAATGACGTTTTTCGGGATTTATTACACTGCGGAGGAAGTTCCCCATCAGGTCCGCTCAGCCAATGACGTTTCGTGTGGAGTGAAGACTGCAGCGCTGGACATCGGATCACCGTGGGACACTGGATTACATCGCTGGAATGGGTTTTTTATTTTTTTATTTTTAATAAAGGACTTTCCCAATTGTGTCTGTGTGTTTTTTTTTTTTTTTTTTACACTTTCTTTGTCGCGAGTGCTTTTAAATGACTTTTTTTCCTTCAGAAATGACACTTTGTGCAGGGACAGTTCTAAGCACGGGAAAGCACGAGAAACAAGCGCTGATTTACAGGCATATACAGGAATATTTCACTTTTATTGTTTCACTTTAAGCATTATTAAAATCACTGCTCCCGAAAAAACTGCAGTTTTTAAAACTTTTTTTTGCATTGATACATGTCCCCTGGGGCAGGACCCGGGTCCCCAAACACTTTTTATGACAATAACTTGCATATAAGCCTTTAAAATTAGCACTTTAGATTTCTCCAATAGACTTTTACAGGGTGTTCCGCGGCTTTTCGAATTTGCCGCGAACACCCCAAATTGTTCGCTCTTCGGCGAACGTGCGAACAGGCAATGTTCGAGTAAAATAAATGAATAAAATCATAGCCTTTACGCATGTCTGTCTCCGTCAGAGTCTGATTGCACATTGTGTCCCCACCAGACCCTTCCACACATCTGTGTCCCCATTAGAGCCTTTCCGCACCTCTGTGTCCCCCATCAGAATCTCCCCAATATCAGTGTCCCCCATCAGTGTCTCCCCAATACCAGTGTCCCCCATATCTGTGTCCTCCATCCATCAGAGTCTCCTCATCATCAGTGTCCCCAGCAGAATCTCCCCAATATCAGTGTCCCTATCATCAGTGTCCCCAGCAGAGTGTCCAAATCCTCAGTGTTCCCATCAGCTGTCTCCCCATCATCAGTGTCCCTAGGATCAGTGTCCCCATCATCAGTCTCCCCAGGATCAGTCTCCCCATCAGCAGTCTCTCCAGCATCAATGTCCCCAGCATCAGTGTCCACAGCAGTCTCCCCAGCATCAGAGTCCCCAGCAGTCTCCCCATTAGCAGTCTCCCGAGCATCAGTGTCCCCATCAGCAGTGTCCCCATCAGCAGTGTCCCCAGCATCAGTGTCACCAGGATCAGTGTCCCCAGCATCAGTGTCCCAGCATCAGTCTCCCCAGCATCAGTCTGCCCAGCATCAGTCTCCCCAGCATCAGTGTCCCCATCAGTGTCCCCATCAGCAGTGTCCCCAGCAGTGTCCAAATCATCAGTGTCCCCAGCATTAGTGTCCCCAGCATCAGTGTCTACAGCAGTGTCCAAATCATCAGTGTCCCCAGCAGAGCGTCAGAATCATCAGTGTCCCCCCAGGATCAGTCTCCCCATCAGCAGTGTGCCCAGGATCAGTCTACCCATCAGCAGTGTCCCCAGGATCAGACTCCCCATCAGCAGTGTCCCCAGGATCAGTCTCCCCATCAGCAGTGTCCCCAGGATCAGTCTCCCCATCAGCAGTGTCTCCAGGATCAGTCTCCCCATCAGCAATGTCCCCATGATCAGTCTCCCCATCAGCAGTGTCCCCAGGATCAGTCTCCCCATCAGCAGTGTCCCCAGGATCAGTCTCCCCATTAGCAGTGTCCCCAGGATCAGTGTTCCCATCAGCAATGTCTCCAGCAAAGTCTTCTGTATATGTACATTTGCCTCTTGCCACTTGCCTCTTGCCTCTTGTCTCGAGCAGCTCTCCTGCACCTCCTGACTCCCGCCCGCTGCTACACACATGGAAGGATCTCAAATACAAACAGCGGGCGGGACGCCGGGAGGTGCCGCGCTGATGACGTCAGTCGTCATTGGTTGCTAGGACAGGCAGTCCCAGCAGACAATCCTCAGGGCAGTGTAGCAGCATGGGAGTGTGTGGGGGAGCGGCTTTGTTTGCGGGACCTGCCAGTCATACTGCCGATCTGATGCTTTTAAAGTGCTATAAGTGTGGGTGAGCCACGGGCCAGGGAAAAGGCACAAGCGGGCCGGATGTGGCCTGCGGGCCGGGGTTTGGAGCCCCCTGATCTAAACCATTCCATTGTAGCTCTGGCTGTATGTTTAGGGTAGTTGTCCTGCCGGAAGGTGAACCTCTGCCCCAGTCTCAAGTCTTTTGCAGATTCCAACAGGTTTTCTTCTAAGATTACCCTGTATTTGGCTCCACCCATCTTCCCATAAACTCTGACCAGCTTTACTGTCCCTGTGGAAGAAAAGAATCAACACAACATGATGCTGCCACCACCATGTTTTAGGGTGGGGATAGTATGTTCGGGGTGATGTGCAGTTTTAGTTTTCCGCCACACATAGCGTTTTGCTTTTAGGCCGAAAAGCTACATTTTGGTCTCATCTGAACAGAGCACTTTCTTACACATGTTTGTTGTGTCCCCCACATGACTTCTTGTAAACTGCAAACAGGACTTCTTATGACTTTCTTTCAGCAATGGCTTTCTTCTTGCCACTTTTCCATAAAGGCCAGATTTGTGTAGTGCACGACTAATAGTTGTCCTGTGGACAGATTCTCCCACCTGAGCTGTGGATCTCTGCAGCTCCTCCAGTGTTCCCATGGGCCTCTTGGTTGCTTCTCCTATTAATGCTTTCCTTGCCCGGCCTGTCAGTTAGGTGGACGGCCATGTCTTGGTAGGTTTGCAGCTGTGCCATGCTCTTTCTATTTTTCGATGATGGATTGAACAGTGCTCCGTGAGATGTTCAAACCTTGGGATATTTGTTTATAACCTAACCCTTCTTTAAACTTCTCCACAACTTTATCCCTGACTTGTCTGGTGTGTTCCTCGGACTTCAAAATGCTTTTTTTGTTCACTAAGGTTCTTTAAAAAACCTTTGTGGGCTTCACAGAACAGCTGTATTTATATTGAGATTACATTACACTCAAGTGGACTCTATTCACTAGCTAGGTGACTTCTGAAGGCAATTGGTTCCACTAGATTTTAGTTAGGGGTATCAGAGTAAAAGGGGCTGAATACAAATGCACACCACACTTTTCACATACAGTATTTATTTGTAAAAAATGTTGAAACCATTTATCATTTTCCTTTCACTTCACAATTATGTGACACTTTGTGTTGGTCTGTCACATAAAATCCCAATAAAATACATTTACGATTTTGGCTGTAACATGACAAAATGTGGAAAGGCACTGTATTTCTTATGCCCAATGAATGCACCCAAAATTCCATGGCTGAAATTATATTTTGACCCAAAAGACTCAATACAAGCATTTTAGCAAAGATTTACTTGTGTTACATTTTGGCAACAGGAGAGACCGCCTTCAGTTTTTTTACTGTGATAATATGAGGGGCATTCAAGTCACACCGTCACTTTTAATTTTACAGGTATAAAAAGGAATGCTAGAGCGGCTTTACTACATGAATTAGTAAGTGGCAAATGTGTCCTATTACTAATAGGCAGCACACATATCGCAGGCCAGTTCATAGACCATTAATCAAGATGGCAGACAACAGTGTTGGTGCATACATGGAACAGCGTGTGGTGATGAAGTGAACAAAGGCGTAAAACCCACGGATATCTACAGAAGACTTCAAGCACAGTACAGTGATGAGACGCTTAGCCGCAGTAAGACATTTGAATGGTGTAAACATTTCAAAGATGGCCATATGTCCATCAGTGATGATCCCAGACGTGGTGGTTTCCAGCCCACAGCAATCATTCCTGTATACATTCAGTGTGTGGAACGCCTGATCCTGAATAATCAACGCATAATCTGTTGTGAAATTGCACAAGAAACAAATCTTTCTGTGAGAATGGCGAACACATTAATTCATGAACATTCGCATTTTTAAAAAGTTAGCTCGCTGGGTACCAAGTCATCTTTCCGTTATTGACCGGCTAGAAGAGTTCAAGGAGCATTTTGACAGGCAAGGCCAGGAGTTTCTGGACCACATCATTACATGTGACAAAACCTGGGCACATCATTTCACTTTAAAATCAAAAGGAGCATCAAAGCAGTGGAAGCATGCGGAACCACCACCAAAAACATTTTTGGACAATTGCACCTGCAGGTAAAGTAATGGCATGTGTTTTCTGGGACAAACGTGGCGTTATTCATGTGGATTGTCTACTCCTCGGTGCCACTATCGACAGTGAATATTACTGTAGTGTTCAGAATGATGTGCATATGCGTCTGCAGAAAAAATGCCTGGTTTGATCACTAACGACGTCCTGTTTCTCCAGGACAACGCACAAGCTCATACTGCTCACCACACTACATGCACATTACAGCAAATCAGCTGGGAGGTATTGCCACATCCCCCTTACAGCCCGGACATGGACAAGCATGAAAAACAAAACATATAAAAGCGACAATACAAAAACTTGGGGGGGGGGCAGGGAGGTAACAGCTAGTCAGCAGCAACTACACTTGTTACTGACACACACAAAAAGGCAATCCTAAGAAGGACTGTTGGCTTTCTGAACAAGAATATGAAGCCCACCACACTCAATTTAGTAATGTAGCACAAGTTGCACCCTATACTGTAGCAACTAACTCTCCCTACACTGACTGTCAGCTCTCCCAAAATTATTGCAGCACATACCAACAAGTAGCTGATTGGAACTCATCCCTTAATAGTGAGAAGGCTGGCACATAACCCTGCTGACTACAGATAAAAGGTTAGGAAGTGCATTATAATTACAAAGAATTTGTTCTGGTAAATTTCCTTATGACTACATATTGATCTACTATCTAATTCAAAATATCGTTCTCCTTCCCTTTACGTGTATTGTACCTTGTTTCGTAAGTCATTGTTTTCCCCTTCCCTTCCATCCCCCGTAGCTATACAGCAAGAACACTAGATGGGCCTTATTCCTTGCCGAGCCAATATAGTGACAGAGGCTGCTCCAATTGAATTGTGACCTATCTCACTGTGAATGCAAACGGCACGGTAATAATGTTGAACCACGGAGAGCTGCTATATTGACTACTTGTTTCTTTCCAAACAGGATTAGGCCTTTTTTTAATCGTTTCACTCCCCTATTGGTGCAAATCACCAGCTGATCAGTACATAAGAAAGTACCGTGGCTGGTGATAGTGAACGTCCGAGACGAAGCTACGCCTCAGAGCACGGCGAAATGCGTTGACGTCACCACCCTGCACAGTCACGTGACATTGTTCCATGTGGAGTGAGTGGAACGAGAGGAGGACGCTATGAGCTTATGTGGTTATCGAGCCAGGACTTGCACCCGTGGGACCGGGAGACAATCGGCAACTTGCCAAAGTCCCGCTGCTGGGACGGGCTCCCCGGAAATTCTGCCTGGATATATTCCAAACTAAATGTGCAGACCCAAGACTGCCTCTTCACCCTCTCCCTGATACACCACTATGGAAACCAAAACTCCAGCAAGTTGCTGACTCGACAAACAGCCAATACCATCAAGAGTGACAGTGAGGAATCCAGCGGTAACGTATAACTGCTTATACTCATTTGCCATTGCTGCCAGCCGATTGAACAACTTAATACCGCTGTCATTCTCTGCCTACAGCTGATCATGACTCGCTAATTTAGCCTGATTAAGGGAAATTTGATGATTCAATGTATCACGATCAGTGATTTTATGACTTAAGCTTACTATCCAATCACATTATTGATGAACTTACATTACTCCAACATTCTGGAGGCTCATATGTGAGATCAAAACAAGCACCTTAAACTGAAATCTCAGTACATTGTTGGTCTTCTTGGACAATTGACTTACTGCTTATACAATCACCTTGCTTAATCCTGGTTCATTTTAGTAGTTGGTAACACCAATTGTGATTTATCATTCATGATCGCTTAAATTGATTCCATCTAATATTCATCTAGTCGGATAAGATGCTCCATATTTCCCCTCCCCTCGCTCCCTTTCCCTCCCTCCACATTTGGTCCAGCCCCCAGTGAGTTGCACTCATTTGACCATTATAAGGGAATACAATTTAGTCATCTATCATCTAGATAGACGTCCTCCCATCAAGGGTTTACAATAATAACCTTGATTGGAATGGGGTGCTCATAACTCGCGGCTGAACCAAAACGTCCGGACTGGTGTTGTGTTTTATGTCTTGTCATTGTATGTCCTGTTTGTCATCTATGTCCAATGTAAATAATCTCCATTTGTTACCACTTTTCAAACCGGTTTCTTAAAAACTGCATTTTTAATATATCTAACTTTTTGACATTGGAATAAACACAATGATCTTTGGATTATTCCAGCCTTGATCATTATTTGTTGCCCAAAGTAACCCCTCTCTGCCTGCCTACACTACAGGCTACCCCCTTCTCCCCCTTTTTTTGCTTAAATTTCCTTATGGATTCACCAATGCCATGAATTTCAAACTCATGTTAGCAACGAACCTGAACCTCATTCCTAGAAATGTGCATTTAGCCCTACGGATAAGTTGATGGTTTGGTCTTGATATTGGTTGTTCAGGCATTCAGACAAATGCCCAAACTTTATCCTGCTCGACCCCCTGTTCGGTGGGAGCCAAAAATCATACTTAGAGGCAGTATTTCTTCCACTTCTATATGTAGCGCCCTCCTCACTCCCCTCTTTTTCTTCAGCTCGTCTTTCTCTTGTCTAGGGGTATCTCCAGAGGGGAAGGGAGCGGGGACACCACGCCTGGCCTTCACCACAGATGTCAGTGTGGTGTAAGCAAAGTTCTTTTACCTTCGGGTCAGTGCTGTGCACCTGGAGCCTCCACCGAGAGTTGCCTTGAACAATGTCTGTCAGGAAATGAGCACCACACCATTAAAGTTCAACACTCCTTTATTCCTCTCGAATGAACACAATCAGTTGAACTCCCTTGTAGAAACAGAACAGAAAAGGAGGTGTGGATGCGAGTAGGCCCAGACACAATGTGTTCTCCACTTTCCTTCCTGAAAGTGAGTTGCGGTCTCCGAGCGGGGGGGATTTCCTTCCAGGTGGTCTCCGATGAGAGGCTCACCCGTCACTGGCAATATGCTGCACCAGGTCTTCTAGTGAGGAGCTCCCCCCGGTCCATTATGCCTTCCGGATTCGGGTACCCAATCCCTGGGTACCCTAGGATCTCCTTCTCTCGCGGAACTCAGTGTTGGGCACTGAGCTCCAGACCTCCATCCGAGTACCTCACCCCAGGCTGAAGGTGCCTGGGATGGAACACGACCTCCGGCTGTCCTCTAGGCCAAGGCCGCCTAGAGGACCGACACGAACCACCGCCCACAGGCTGAAGGTGCCTGGGACTCGACCCCGTGACAAAGATGGCCGGCCCCTTTATACCCTCTCCCAGCAAGCACGGCGGGTTCCCCGCCCCACCATACTGCTGCCGAGGGAGGACAAAAAGGAGGCACGGCACACAGCAATGATTCAACCCCAGCCCAGGGCGACAGCGCCACCTGCTGGGCTGCAGGGAATTACACATCACTGATGTCTCTGCCAAGTTCAAATTTACACCCGGGAAAGTACATACCCGCTACATATATATGACAGCTTTTCCCTGTCACTAGTTCCTAAAGAAGCACTGATGTCACCGGGAATCCCCACTTCTCCTAAGCAAAGGGGCAGGGATAGCAGTGACATCTCTGCCAAAATTTGGACACTGCCCATAGTTGGTCAATGATGTCACCACTATCCACGCCCCTTCCCTTACATAGCTTAAGACATGTCGGGGGGAGCTGTCATTTGGCAATGTGTACTATTGGGGTTAGTCTTGTGAGGTGGGTCATTGGGTCTTTTTTGTGGCGGGTATTGTGATTGACAATGGATTTACAAGGGTAATTTTTTAGGGATTTTTTTTTAAATAAAGGAAAAACATTTGGGTGTCTTTATTACTAAGTTGCAAATTATGGCCCCATGTTAAGAGCATGTGGTCTGGTATAGTCCAGGGGCTCGTCCCTCCTTTCCTGACCAGCAAGGCTGCATGCTTGGGTTAAGGGTATGGTATAGATTTTTAGGGGCACCTCACACATTTATTCTTTTTGCTTTGCATGGTGTCCCCCTTAAAAACTTTACCAAACTCAAAGGGTCTAGTATGGATTTGCTAGGTGACGCATTTTTTTTCTGCATAAGGTACACCTTAAAAAAAAACAGACTTTAAGGGTCTTTTGGGGGGATTCTATGCATTTTTTTTATTCTTGCTGTACGGTATGCTACAGCAAAAATCACATTTACAAAAAATTATACAGTTTGAGTTGCCAGCAAATAATATTCATTGTCAACCTATTCACACCTCCAAAATACAGAGAAGATCCCCCTAAAAAAACAAAGACAATATCAATGACATGTAATTTGCTGGCAATTTTAAAACTTTTTTCCTTTGTAAATGTCAGCGCTGCTGCACAATATTCTGTGTATCACACAGATGTGCCCCCTCAGGGGCAGCATTAGAACATTACACAGATAAGTTATTTAAAGTTATTGGATGTTTTTAATGTTTTACTTTAAGTATTTAGAAAATCACTACTCCGGGCCAAATGGAATTTAAAAAAAATTGCATTGGTACATCTTCCCCAGGACAGTGTCTACTATTAGCCCAGAAAATGGGCATTTTTAGTTTGATCGCTTTGGCTCCAATTGATTTTAATAGGACATTGGTTCAGCATCAAAATTTCTTTGAAGTTCGCCAAACACTGCCCAGACTGAACCCGGGGAAGTTTGGCTCATCACTACTTAGCCCAACTCCAGTCCAAAAAAATTTTCCTCAATTTTGTGGTTGAACCGATGTCAGTTAATTTGTGCTCCATGTGTCCCTGTTCAGAACAGGAAGTAATGGGATTGCAGCAACAAAGGCACATTTATTTAGTAGAAAAAATATAAATAGTGGCGGCAGTTAGAAAACAAATAATAACAGTATGACATGCTAATTTGTCACACATACAGTGCATAAGACCCTTGTTAATAACGTGTCAAAAAATATATAAACAAACCTAAAAATATAATTAACATGTAACAAAAATCAATAAATACCCTATATATGTGATATAGATATAAATAAACATGTGATATACTACACATATGTCGCACTGAGCGTCAATCTGCGTATAAATCAAAAAATCAGTCCAAAGTATATATAAACTGAAAACACCCGTGCATAAATCAAATCCAAAAAAATCCACAGTGCTTGTCTGAAGAGTGACATCCACCACCGAATAAAGGTCAGCAGCTTACCAGATTAAATTGGTCCCCTATGACGGAGGACCTATAATCGCATCAAAGCAATCCCAGTTAGATGGTAAGAATTCCTATATCCACCTCTTCAAACGAAACTCCCACAGCAAAAGGCAGGCGGTATGACCGCAATAGTACCATGTAAAAAAGGAAAGGAATGCCTCGCTGGTGTAAAATCCTTGGGTTTAATATATACAAATTAAGATAAACACTTACAGAAATGTTGCAAGGAAACAGCCTTAAACTTGCGGCGCCGGCCGGACGCCGACAAGTAAACTCGTCCTGAGAGATCGAGCAGTAAGGGGATGACATCACCACGTCGCTCGGTCCGCCCTACGCGTTTCGTGATAGGTCACTTCGTCTCGGGGCACGAGCGGCGTGGTGCATCACCCCCTCTTGTAGCAAACACAATAACAAACCAAACCTCGTTCTGGGGGAAGGCGCACGCGCACATCGAGGACGGACAACCAAGCCTCTATTCAGATGGAGTGACAGAGAATACACCATTAAACCAATGAAATGATGCTCCGGCACTCCGCGCATGCGTAATTCCCCAAAGAACCAGAGGGAAAGACATCTGCATGCCGCACTCCGCAGCCACCGTCATCTACAGCGGGATGACCCCGCAAAGACAAAAAACGGCGACCGGAAATGCGGCAGGAACTAACAGAGATAATATATAAAAATAATTTTAATACAACAAATTATGGCTAAATTCCCAAAGGGTTGGTTCACCGGAACTTCCCCCAAGAGGATAGATGGAAAAGCCAAAAATAAAAACCAAGATTAATTAAAACAGACAGGACTAAATTGTTATAAAGTGCATGTTATAACATACACGCACAAATAACCATTTCCTATCAGACCCATTACAGGTTCATTTAAAAACCACAACTAAATTGACAAAATTTAATACTATTTAAATTCATAAACCCACGCAATCAATCAAGATTGCTACCAAACATCCATACACACATACCTAAATGGCTGCGTGCAGGGAAAGGGAATTAAACCATCAGGGGAGACCAACCTATGGGTGAACATGAGGCACTATTAAAATTCGCCACATGTGGACCCATAAAAAAGTCCCCCTGAGTGTTCACCAATGTATGTTCTAAATGGCTATTGTATCATACATAAAGAAATCTTTTTTTAAAAATTAAAAATTTTAAAAAATACAATAAAAACAATTCATGTCTATTATTAAACATTGGCAGTATACACCAATGTCATGTTGCCCAAACGATTGACCTGCTTAGATGTTCATATTCTAAAAGGGACTACATCAATGCCCATCAAACTCATAGGCCCCAACCCCAATCAAATAAAGGATCAGACTGGGCCCTAGAGTCTATAGACATCAACGCATGCACCAACTACGAGTTGTTGATGAATGCGTTGATGTCAGTGTCAACGTTCAGGCCAAAAGGCACATAAGACCTCAAGCGATATATCCAAGCCATCTCTTGTTTGGATATCTCCCTCACTAGTGAGCTGCCCCTCCAGTGGGGTCTATATTTGTCTATAGCCACAAATAAAGTCTTAGAAGGGTCTCTCTTATGTACAAGATCGTAATGTCTTGATATGGAATGCTTATCGAAGCCCTTTCTAATATTGGCTATATGCTCGTTTAGTCTAACCTTCAGTGCCCTCTTGGTCCTCCCCACATACTGGAGTCCACAGGGGCACTGAATGAGGTAGACCACCCCCTCGGAGGAACAAGTTATAAATGGTTCCACCTCATAGGATCGTCCTGTACTCGTTGATGTAAACTGACAGATCTTCCTATCCTGACAAGCATTTAATGAACAGACCTGACACTTTTTGCATCTGTGATAACCAGTCAAATTTTGTAAAAAAGTCCTGTGTTCCCTAGGGGGATCTTGTACACTCGGCGCAACCCGATTAGACAACGAAGATGCTCCCCTAAAAACAACTGACGGTCTGTCAGGTAAAATGGGTGCTACTAATTGATCACTCGCAAGCACATGCCAATGCTTGCAGATCAACCGTAAGTGGTAATGAATGGAAGTGAGTAGTCTCCCCCATTCTCATCCCTTGCCTGATCCCTCAAAAGTGAGGTTCTATCTATCTCTCTGGTTGTTTGCACCAGCTTAGACATGACAGTTGGATCATACCCCTTTTCCAGGAATCTTTTAGAGAGAATGGCTGCCTGGCTATCAAAAGCTTCCACCTCCGTACAATTTCGTCGCAGTCTTGTGAACTGACCCTGGGGAACCGCCCTAAGCCAGGGCGCATAGTGGCAACTGTCCAGGGGGATATAGGAGTTTCTATCCGTCTGTTTAAAGAAAGTAGTAGTAATAAAACTATTCCCTGGATCCATTGATAGGGGATATGGCCATTTTAATGCAGAGAGGAATGCTCAGATGTATTATCCTAATCATTATGATGGTTCTCATGGTCAATCTGGGTCCTACCCTCCTCATGGCCCACCTGACCATCGGACCAACCCCAGTTGGGGTTTTCCCAGAAGCCATCAAGGTCGATGGGGTCCTATAGGACAAGGAGAGGCACAAGAGGGAGTAGGCGGGCCCAGTCGGCCAAAAAGAAAGAGGGTGTAGGGTTGGGCATTTTTAATTTAAGCCAACAACCATTAACAGACCCAGAAAAAAGACTCTTGGATAAAGGTCTGAAATATGCTCCCCCTAGAAACCTGAGCAAGTTCCAGACATTTATGGATGTTCATAAATTCGCAAGAAAATTGAATATCAAGAGACATTTTTTGTCCAATCCAATTAAGGATAGGACGGGTCCCCCGCCAGAATTTCGTCATACTAATTTGGCGAATGCATCACTGTTCAATCCACCTGGGTCTCTTGCACCTAGTATCAGAGTGTTTCGTGACGTAGTACTGAGGGATTTGGAAGGGTTAAAAATTAAAAAGGTTAAGATGCAAAAGGACCTGGAACGTGGTTTGGAGTCTCTTTGCTCCAACAAAGCATTGGTAATCAGGCCTGCGGACTAGGGGGGTGGGATTGTGGTTCTCGATAGGTGTGATTACCTAAAGGAGATGCACCGAATCGTTGACGATTTAGAAACCTACACTCCCCTGATTAGGGACCCAGTATTTAAGTATAAAAAGGAGTTGGAGGCTATTGTAGACCAGGGCTTTCAAAGTGGAATCTTAAATGGTAAGGAGAGATTGTTTTTGGTGCCGTGTGCTCCTCGCACCCAGGTGATTTACTATCTCCCGAAGATCCACAAAAATCAGACTTGCCCCCCGGGACGGCCTATAGTCAGTGGCATTGATTCTGTCACGTCCCGGGTGGGCAAGTATATAGATTTTTTCTTGCAGCCCTTGGTCCGGGCGATACCCTCTTACATTAAGGACACCAGACAGGTCATTAACATCTTGGCTAGTCTGGTACCCACAAATGGGCTTTGGTTGGTCACGGCAGACGTGACCTCCCTTTATACCATCATTCCCCATGACCTGGGCCTTGAGGCGGTTAAATTATATTTGGATAGAGGTTCTGGCCTAGATCCCCGCCAGATTGAATTTGTTATGATCCTTTTGAAATATGCGGCTAGCCACAATTATTTTTGGTTCGACAATCAATTTTACCGCCAGGATAGGGGTGTGGCAATGGGGGCTAAGTATGCCCCCAGCCTTGCCAACCTCTTTATGGCTAAGTGGGAGGAGGACGTCGTGGATGTTTGCCGGAGACCAGAGGTGGTGCTCTGGGCGAGGTACATCGACGACGTCCTCCTCCTATGGGATGGAGCCGAATCTGACCTATATGAGTACATGCGATCCCTCAATGATAATAGTAGAGGCATAGTTTTTTCTTTTGAGGCTAGTCAAGAGAGAATAAACTTTTTGGATCTGACTATTGCTGTTGCAGGGAATAGTTTTATTACTGCTACTTTCTTTAAACAGACGGATAGAAACTCCTATATCCCCCTGGACAGTTGCCACTATGCGCCCTGGCTTAGGGCGGTTCCCCAGGGTCAGTTCACAAGACTGCGACTAAATTGTACGGAGGTGGAAGCTTTTGATAGCCAGGCAGCCATTCTCTCTAAAAGATTCCTGGAAAAGGGGTATGATCCAACTGTCATGTCTAAGCTGGTGAAAACAACCAGAGAGATAGATAGAACCTCACTTTTGAGGGATCGGGCAAGGGATGAGAATGGGGGAGACTACTCACTTCTTCCATTCATTACCACTTTTTCTGCCCAGCACCAGATCATTAAACGGTTGATCTGCAAGCATTGGCATGTGCTTGCGAGTGATCAATTATTTGCACCCATTTTACCTGACAGACCGTCAGTTGTTTTTAGGGGAGCATCTTCGTTGTCTAATCGGGTTGCGCCGTGTGTACAAGATCCCCCTAGGGAACACAGGACTTTTTTACAAAATTTGGCTGGTTATCACAGATGCAAAAAGTGTCAGGTCTGTTCATTAAATGCTTGTCAGGATAGGAAGATCTGTCAGTTTACATCAACGAGTACAGGACGATCCTATGAGGTGGAACCATTTATAACTTGTTCCTCCGAGGGGGTGGTCTACCTCATTCAGTGCCCCTGTGGACTCCAGTATGTGGAGAGGACCAAGAGGGCACTGAAGGTTAGACTAAACGAGCATATAGCCAATATTAGAAAGGGCTTCGATAAGCATTCCATATCAAGACATTACGATCTTGTACATAAGAGAGACCCTTCTAAGACTTTATTTGTGGCTATAGACAAATATAGACCCCACTGGAGGGGCAGCTCACTAGTGAGGGAGATATCCAAACAAGAGATGGCTTGGATATACCGCTTGAAGTCTTATGTGCCTTTTGGCCTGAACGTTGACACTGACATCAACGCATTCATCAACAACTCGTAGTTGGTGCATGCGTTGATGTCTATAGACTCTAGGGCCCAGTCTGATCCTTTATTTGATTGGGGTTGGGGCCTATGAGTTTGATGGGCATTGATGTAGTCCCTTTTAGAATATGAACATCTAAGCAGGTCAATCGTTTGGGCAACATGACATTGGTGTATACTGCCAATGTTTAATAATAGACATGAATTGTTTTTATTGTATTTTTTACAATTTTTAATTTAAAAAAAAAAAAAATCTTTATGTATGATACAATAGCCATTTAGAACATACATTGGTGAACACTCAGGGGGACTTTTTTGTGGGTCCACATGTGGCGAATTTTAAGAGTGCCTCATGTTCACCCATAGGTTGGTCTCCCCTGATGGTTTAATTCCCTTTCCCTGCACGCAGCCATTTAGGTATGTGTGTATGGATGTATGGTAGCAATCTTGATTGATTGCGTGGGTTTATGAATTTAAATAATATAAAATTTTGTCAATTTAGTTGTGGTTTTTAAATTAACCTGTAATGGGTCTGATAGGAAATGGTTATTTGTGCGTGTATGTTATAACATGCACTTTATAACAATTTAGTCCTGTCTGTTTTAATTAATCTTGGTTTTTATTTTTGGCTTTTCCATCTATCCTCTTGGGGGAAGTTCCGGTGAACCAACCCTTTGGGAATTTAGCCATAATTTGTTGTATTAAAATTATTTTTATATATTATCTCTGTTAGTTCCTGCTGCATTTCCGGTCGCCGTTTTTTGTCTTTGCGGGGTCATCCCGCTGTAGATGAAGGCGGCTGCGGAGTGCGGCATGTAGATGTCTTTCCCTCTGGTTCTTGGGGGAATTACGCATGCGCGGAGTGCCGGAGCATCATTTCATTGATTTAATGGTGTATTCTCTGTCACTCCATCTGAATAGAGGCTTGGTTGTCCGTCCTCGATGTGCGCGTGTGCCTTCCCCCAGAACGAGGTTTGGTTTGTTATTGTGTTTGCTACAAGAGGGGGTGACGCACCACGCCGCTCGTGCCCCGAGACGAAGTGACCTATCACGAAACGCGTAGGGCGGACCGAGCGACGTGGTGACGTCATCCCCTTACTGCTCGATCTCTCAGGACGGGTTTACTTGTCAGCGTCCGGCCGGCGCCGCAAGTTTAAGGCTGTTTCCTTGCAACATTTCTGTAAGTGTTTATCTTAATTTGTATATATTAAACCCAAGGATTTTACACCAGCGTGTATGTATCATACCGCCTGCCTTTTGCTGTGGGAGTTTCGTTTGAAGAGGTGGATATAGGAATTCTTACCATCTAACTGGGATTGCTTTGATGCGATTATAGGTCCTCCGTCATAGGGGACCAATTTAATCTGGTAAGCTGCTGACCTGTATTCGGTGGTGGATGTCACTCTTCAGACAAGCACTGTGGAATTTTTTGGATTTGATTTATGCACAGGTGTTTTCAGTTTATATATACTTTGGACTGATTTTTTGATTTATACGCAGATTGACGCTCAGTGCGACATATGTGCAGTATATCACATGTTTATTTATATCTATATCACATATATAGGGTATTTATTGATTTTTGTTACATGTTAATTATATTTTTAGGTTTGTTTATATATTTTTTGACACGTTATTAACAAGGGTCTTATGCACTGTATGTGTGACAAATTAGCATGTCATACTGTTATTATTTGTTTTCTAACTTTGGTTTAGCGCCACTATTTATATTTTTTCTTTGGTTTCACTGAGTATGTTTATCAGGTTAGTGGCAGCTTGAGACCGTTATCCAGGCAATTTGGAGCCACCCAATAATTGCCACCCCTTAATTCTGAGTGCAATTTTTCCCCCCCTTTGTTTACATTTATTTAGTAAATTGGTAAAGAGTTAGAACGTCTGTCAGGTTTTTTCTTGCTCTCTGTGTTTACATGTCCTCTCAGTTTTGCTTTCATGTCACTGGGACAGGAAATCAAGTTAAATATCCCAATGAAGTCACAGCCTATTAATAAAAAAACATGCCTTAGCTCAAGCCAGGACCCCATTTGTGTTACAGGAAATCATGTTTTTAGCCTTGTGTTTTCATATATACACCACATTTCATAGTGCTTGTAAAAAAATATTGTACTTTCTTTGATAGAGATCAAACTGTACATTGATGTTTTCTGAATATTTACAGAAAATGGAGAGTGCTGAGTGAAAAGAATTGCTCTCTCATTTGCAATCTTTTTTTTTTTTTTTTTTAACTGACTGTATTCTTTTACAAGGCTCTTTGAACTGGTAATTTATACATTGCTTTAACCCTTTGGGATTTTGAATGTAAATTAGCTTTCTCTTTCAAGCCTATATAAAATGTTTACAGCAGCATAGCATTTATTGTTATTAGTACTCAAAATAACAGTCACCCTTCAAATGTGTTGTGATATTATATCATGATAGATACATAATTATTTATAAATATCAATACAATATATAATTGCCTGTTTCAAAATGGCACACTATAGTACATTGCACACACACAGCAGCCATAAGCCCAACTCCAGACAAAACAATTTTCATTAGTTCCGCATGGAGTGAGGAAAGATTCGATCTTTTTCAGGATATTAGGATATTATTGTTGTCTGTGTCCCCATTGAGATAATTTTCCCTAAAATCTTGTCCAGGAAAAGAGAAAGGGGAGAGCATGGGTCACCAGGACAAAAAGCTCCAGACAGCGATGAAAAGGAAAACAGAGTCTAAATAGCAACTTTGAAAATGTAAAGGGATGATAAAGCAAGCATACATCCATTATAATTGAAAAAGTTGCTATTCTTACACTTTTTTTTTATGTTATTTCACATCAGTGTTGTGCCAAGATGAAAAAGACAAAAGCAAAAAAAAAAAACACAAAATTAACTAAAACAATTAAAATTGCTTTTGAGGGCCTTTTGAGTTTGTTTTTTTTTTTTTTAGAACAAGGAAACAATCTGAATAACAGCATAACAGCTTGAATAAAACGCCAAATTTCCATGCAAAATAATGGTACCGCTTTCAGCACCTAAAATCTGAAATAATCATACCGCCAGGGAGTTTAAAGTGACAAAACAATACGAAATACAATAAAAAAAAGTAAAAAGAAAATGATACACTGTATTTTTCAATTTTTCCAATAGCCATTCCAACTTCCCCAAGCCTCACTCCAACTTCCCCCCATGCCCCCTATTATCTTAAAAGCACTAAAAGACAAAATACAGTAAAAAAGTGATTTATGTTTGTGTACCCTCTTAGGCAGCCCATACGTTGATTCTTTTTTTTTTGGTTCAATCAGCTGGTTGAATGGAAAAAAATCATCCGATTTCCCCCATCTATACATTTGAGGTGGATGTGGAAATCACTCCTGCTGTGGTATTGTGTTCTGCTAGGCAGGAGCCTTCCCTGCTGTCAGAATACAATGAACAGTGCTGCAACAAGTTGCTTGTACACAAATCGATTGATAGTTGTGTACAACCAGCCTGCCCATATATGTATCGAAATTCAGCCTGTCCTTGCTGAACCGGACAAATTTCAATGCATGTATGGTCAGCATTACAAAGCGGACAGTGAAACTGTTTACAGTTTGTTAGGACTTATCTGTGACTTTATGGCTCTTTTTACCGGAGAAAAAAAAAAGTTGTTTCTAGGAGCAATGCTGTAGATAAAAATCTGGGCTGACTGGGATGCCATTAAAGTTAATGTGCGTGTAAAGGCAGGCGTCCCAATACTTTTGGTATTATAGTGTGTGTGTGTATATATATATATATATATATATATATATATATATATATATATATATTTGTTTGGTGTTTCACTTAAAAAGTCTTAGAACCACAAAAACAACTCAGTACAAAAAAGCAATAAAACAAAACAAAAATGCTGACACTTCATTTCACTGTTTCAATATAACAAACAGAAAAATAGAAGAAAGAAAACACAAGGGTGTTATCTCTGCCCCTTACTTTGCCGCATAAAAATGATTTCACCAGTATCATTGTGTGCTCTTCAGACTTTTCATTCATCTTATACAGTATAAAATTACAACAATAGCTCTGATTTTTTGCTAGCCTCCACACTCTTAATATTACAGATATCGATGAGTCAGTTCTTCCCACCCAAATGTCATATTTAACATTTTTCAGCTGTAATGTCTTTGTCTCCACTAAAAAAAATAATCTATGGGGTTAATTTTAATTACAGTATTCTGATCTGCACAATTTTTTTTCCAGCAACAAAAGTGCATCTTTTATTTCGATATTGCTGTCAATAAAATTTTGACAACCAGCTAAGTGTAAAAGTGTTATAATATGCTTATTTAAAGACTTATTAAATGTTAGAAAAATACACATCACCATCATTTTCTAGGTTTACTTTTATTGATTTCAGATATGCTCAGGCCTACCAATGCATATTTCATCTGTGCATAGTTAAAAGGCCTAGCTCCTGGATTTTGCCATAGCAGGGATCTGTAGATATGGATTTTACCCCAAACATAACTTGCTGTTCAATCCTGATATTATGGTGTAACCTGCATATAATTATTGCAATAACATATTTGAAAAGCTGAACTATAATTTGCCCAGCATGGGCAGTAACAGTGGTATATTTTTTATGCTATTTTTTCTTTTAATGTCACATTTACTTAAAAGTTATAATATTTTTTTTTTTGTTTTGTTTTTTATGTTTACAGAATCACATGTAGAACAGTATATAAAAAGACCATGTCACCAACTTAAAAAAAGCTGGTGAAAGTAGGACAAAAGCAAGGGTTTTTCCTATCAATAATTTATTTGTTTATCCACTTCTCTACTGTGCACGAAAACCCCCTTCCTGCCCAAGCCATTTTTCAGCTTTCAGCGCTGTCACACTTTGAATGACAATTGCGCGGTCGTGAGACGTGGCTCCCAAACGAAATTTGTGTCCTTTTTTTCCCACAAATAGAGCTTTCTTTTGGTGGTATTTGATCACCTCTGTGGTTTTTATTTTTTGCGCTATAAACAAAAGAAGAGCGTCCAGTTTGGAAAAAAAAACACTATTTTTTAATTTTTGCTATAATAAATACCCATTTTTTTTTTTAAATAAAATTTTCCTCAGTTTAGGCCGATACGTATTCTTCTACATATTTTTGGTAAAAAAAAAATCGCAATAAGCGCGTATTGATTGGTTTGCGCAAAAGTTATAGCGTCTACAAAATAGGGGATAGATTTATAGCATTTTTTTTTTTTTTTTTATTAGTAATGGCGGCGATCTGTGATTTTTTATTGTGACTGCGATATTGCGGCGGACACATCGGACACTTTTGACAAATTTTTGGGACCATTCACGTTTATACAGCGATCCCTGCTATAAAAATGCATTGATTACTGTATAAATGTGATTGGCAGGGAAGGGGTTAACCACTAGGGGGCGGGAAGGGGTTAAATATGTTCCCTCAATGTGTTCTTACTGTGGGGGGAGGGGACTGACTGGGGGAGGTGACCGATGGTTGTCCCTATGTACAAGGGACACACCATCGGTCCCCTCTCCCTCACAGGACATGGATCTCTGTGTTTACACACAGAGACCCACTTTCCTGCTCGTTTCCCGGGCAATCGCGGGTGCCCGGCGGCAATCGCGGCTGCCGGGCACGCGCACCGGGGCCTCGTGAACACGGCGGGCGCGCGCCGCTGGCTTCAAGCGCGCGCCTCCTAGCTTGTTTTAAAGGGAGGACGTCATATGACGTCCTCCCAGAACGAGAGTATCCTCCGCCCGCCGTCAATTGACAGTGGGCGGGGACAAGTGGTTAAATTGATTTCCAATGTACATCTGAATTTTCTAGGTAATGAATACTCTAGCAGGGGTCTCAAACTGGTGGCCCTCCAGCTGTTGTGAAACTACAAGTTCCATGAGGCATTTCAAGGCTGACAGTTACAAGCATGACTCCCACAGGCAGAGGCATGATGGGACTTGTAGTTCTGCAACAGCTGGAGGGCCACCAGCTTGAGATCCCTGCTCTAGGAAGTAGCCCCTCCTTCCTTGCAAATCGTATCCCTCCCCTCTTCTGGGACTAATTACTGTCTGTGCTGGTCCAGCTCTTCCATCGCTATTTCACCTCCCTACATAAACATGTATGTAGCAGTCAAGGGAGGAGTCAAGAGGATTACTATTAGTGTCACTTGAGTGATGGGTCTGAGTTAGCTGATGCCGCTGAAAGCACCTCCAAGATGGTGGCACCCAGCAGTAGTCTCAGGACTAATGGATGTCTGAACAATGGAGGCATATAAAGGTAAATGTCATGCCTAAAATACATTAAATGCATGTATAATTCTATGGAAAGATTTTTGTTTAGATAAATGGTTTGGCAACAATGTCTCTTTAATAATTTACTTACATTATATCAACTTCACAAAAGCATTGGTCCCTTGAAGCCTATATACAGTATGCAGCCCAGTTCCCAGTGACAGTCCAATAGTTAAATCTCTCTCTCCCACTCCTTCTCTCGCTCTCTCTCTCTCTCTACAGTATACAGTATATATATATATATATATATATATATATATATATAAACATTTTTATTTTATTTTTGTGTGTGTGTGTTACTTGAGATAGACATGACCGTTTTGGTCAGTGTTACCAACAGAAATTGAGAAATTTTGACACTACTTTATTACTTTTTTTTGCACCTGTGCACCTCCATAGCATTACCCATCTTGATAATGATACACTGCTTTTATACCCATTATGAAAGGTCCATAGGAGTTTTGTTTAATAATGTGGCACAAAGAACATTGGTATATGTCATTCTGTTACTCATTACAACACAAAATGCTACATTTCCTAAATTATGTGACCCTCCATATACAGGTGTTGTACTCTTTATGGGTACAGAAAAAAACATGATTGTAATACATTATGTACAAATGTTCAAGCTGATCAAATATGGGTCAATCTATCAGTCAAGGTATTCTTTTGAATTCTGGTCTCCCATTATACTTTTTTTTATAGCAAAAAGTTTAAAGTTGTAATCTTGTTCATTCTGGATGTGGTCCTAAGAAACTCAGGTCACAACTAACCATTGACACCAGAGCGCAGTGCAGGAAACCCATCTCCCATACATGTTTCCTGCATTGCGTTCAAAACTTACTGGGTGTGTGGTCTGCTGCGGGTGTCAATGTATTCCCAACGACACCCCAAACGCAATTTGGAAATACAGTGCATTTACCTGCGCTTGATCACATAGTACCACAGTACCATGCTATCCGGTTGCTGTATGTTTTTAAAAGTAGTGCATGCACTATTTTTGGTGCGATCCAGTGCGATTTCATTAATTTGAATGGGCTGAAAATCGCATTGCACTGAATTGTACAGGAATCGCACAGGAACGTGGACCATGTACCTGTGCGACTCTGGTGTGAAAAAGCATGAGTGTATTTGTGTAGAAATAAGAATTAATTGCACAGTTAAAGCAGTATTAAACCTAAAAACAAAAATGTATTAAATTGCAGCTTAGCTTCTTAGATGTGGAGGCTGTATTAGTTTTCTCATGATCTGGCTAGTAATGCCCGGTACACACGATCCAATTATCGGACGAATGATCGTCCGTTTTTTTTCGCATGCTAATCTCTTGTCGAATCTGATGAGTTTACTAAAGTCACGAAAATTCTCATACGACAGAATAAAAAATCGGAAGTTATGTCATGTGTTGTAATACATTTGTATTGCATTTTCGAACGACAGGTGTACTGATTAAACAAAAATCTTACGATCTGGCATCGTACGAAGAAAAATTCCATGCATGTCCGACAGAATAAAATCGGATGAACTGTCCTGATTGACTCTCAGAAGCTCTGTACTAAAGGATCCGATTATCGTAATCGTTTCGAAAGTGGCATTTTTCGTACAATTTTCGGATCGTGTGTACGGGGCTTAAGTCTTTTATTTTTTCACTTCTTTTAATAGAAAAAGCTATCCAGCAAAAATGGAAGTTAGAGTGTTAAGGCAAACCATTTAACACTTACAATGGTCAGCTTGTTTTTTATAAAAAAAAACTATCTCAAAAGAAAAAAAAAAGGTTTCTGTAATGACCTAAACGTGTTAGCTGGAGTTTGGCTAACTATCCACGGGTTTCTCTGTTGCTCCTTCTTCAAGAGCGGTGACATCCTTATGTTGCGTACACACGATCGGAATTTCCGACAACAAAACCATGGACTTTTTTCAGACGGATGTTGGCTCAAACTTGTCTTGCATACACACGGTCGCACAAATGTTGCTCAGAAATTCCAAACGTCAAGAACGCGGAGACGTACAACACTATGACGAGCCGAGAAAAATTAAGTACAATGATTCTGAGCATGCGTCGAATTGATTCCGAGCATGTGTAGAATTTTTGTGCGTCGGAATTGGATACACGCGATCGGAAATGCCGACAAGAACTTTTGTATGTCGGAAAAATTGAGAACCAGCTCTCAAACATTTGTTGTCAGAAATTCCGACAGCAAAAGTCCGATGAAGCCTACACACGGTCGGAATATCCGACCAAAAGCTCACATCGAACATTTGTTGCCGGAAATTCCGATCGTGTGTACGCGGCATTAGCCTGAAAGTGTGTTACTGGTTGGATCACCAGGAAAAAAAAAGCCTAAAAAAATAAGGAAACAAATGCAGCCACCACATCTAAGAATTGGTAAGCTGTAATATAATATTTTTGTTGGGTTTACTGTTTAAAGACAGTAGTCAAAAGACGCAGCCAACAAACAAAGAGAAACAAAGGACAGGATGAAGTCAGAACCAGAGTAACAGTTCCACATTAAAAAGAAACTAGCAAAGCTATAAGGACCAAGGTTTAAAAGTTTATTTGTTTATTTATTTTAACCTAAAAAAAAAAATCATTTTTTAATTGTGTTAGTAGACTGTATTGTAAAGCTAATCTTTCAAATAATCTTTAATTTCATTACAAAAAAAATAATCAGGCTGTCATAAAGATGATGATATAAATTATTTTCTAACGCAATACATCTTCCCTTAACACGTGATTACTAAACCATCAATGAATCCCCAAACATTTACAAATACAATTAAAATACAAAATGAAATTACCGGTCAAAGTACTTTTTTTTAATATGCTAGTCCCTTTCATTTAACCTTAGGAAGCTTGTGTTTTCAGAACCTCAGCATCTGGATGTAATTACATAAACGTTAATACAAGATAGGTAGTTGTGAAGTACAAACTTAAAATGAAAGTTGCATTTGCATCTATATTCATGCACAAAATTAATTTGGATCTTCAGGGAACTGATACATATTCATGTACAGCTCCTGGAACCATTTCACGGTGACATAGTCTGTATAGCTTTGCATAGCAATGTCTTTAAGGATTTCCTTCAAATTGAAAAATTGAGGAAGAAAATGCATATTTCATTTGCAAACTTCCACTTGATAAAGCAAATTAAATATTGATTTTGGGACAGAAATAAGTACAGATTTTTTTAAATAATTAAATTTTGGAGAAAAGACCATGTTTGGATGCATATCGAGATGCCCAGATAGTCCTATAAAACTATCAAAGCTAGCTGAAGGTTTCCTTGTTCCAGGGCTGAGACATTTAATGAAACAAATATAACATTGTGTGATACAGTGATATTTTTTATTTGATTCCTTATCTGATGCCATAATAAATATTTATAAGTTATAATTATGGCCCGATCATACAATGCATTGGCAGGAGCATGCTTGATATGGTCCTGGGGAACTGCATTTACACATCAACAACATCATAGACTTTAAGTATGTTCGTGATTTCAAGTTAAAGGAAAACTGTCCTAAAAAATGATGGGTGTGGCCATTCATGCTGGGAGTAGAGGATTTTCACCTGGCAAAGTAAATGCTGACTCATCTCACTGAATTTAGTGATTCTATGTTCACTAGAAGTGTAAAAAAACAACATTTGCTTCCTAAAAATAATTTTTTTTTTTTTTTTTTTTTTTTTTTTACAGTTTCACCTTATTTACTAAGGAAAGATTCACTTTTCAGTGTGAAAATTAGTTTTTAGTTTTTTTAAATATTTTTTTTTTCTCCTTTAATGACTCAACCTCTGTGTGAACAAGGGAAACGTATGCAGCTTGAGAGCTTTAGAGGGTAACTCCAATCAGAGGCTACTCCTGCACATGTTTTCTTGCAACAACTCCCCTTTAGCAAAAAAAGAAAGGGCAAAATGACAAGCAAATAACTATAAGGTTCAAGAAGAAGGAATTTAGAATAGTATATTCTTGAATGCATATATCGGTTGTATAACATTTCAATGCAATTCTTTATTGTACAGCAGATGCTTAAAGGTCAATATTAATAGATATACTCACACACATACTGTTTATAACTATAACTAGGTTCAGTATAGTGATACTTAGTGTATAGCAGTATTCTGATTAGAATATATAGTAAAATGATATACCCATAAACAGAAAAAAGTAGTCTTATCCATCAAAATTTGCTTGGCTAATGCCACTGCTCCACCCTATTCAAAATATTACAGATAATGATGTGCTATCAAATTTGAAAAGCACTCAGGAAGGTTATGTACTAGTTTGTTTACAATGTTAAGATACAAGTCCAATTTATATAAAGGAGTTTTTGAGTTCAGGGACAAAAAAGTTGAGTTTTCATTTTAGAGCTAGAGACAACCACACCACCCATAGTTGCAGATCCATGGAGGATGAATGTCTCACTTATAATTTTCTGGGTTGCTCCTCAGTAGTGTATTTAGGTTTTGTGCTGCCCTAGGCATGACTAAACTTGTGCACCCCCTCATTTAAATATGACCCACCCCTTCCTGTCAAGGCCAAACCCCTTGCTGTTTAAGACCCGCCCTGAAATTTTCGAGTGGGGACACTAGTTCTGAGGGCCTAGGGGGGGGCAATGGATTCCCTTAATTTGCATAGATTTCCTCTCACTTCCTGTTTGGCTATGGGGCAGGAAGTGAAGGGAAATCTCTACAATGAGACAGAGATAGTAAAAAATAAACTGACAGGGGCTATAACCCTCCCTTACTCTTTCCAAAATGAAAAAAAAAGTGTTGCCTATAGTTCTACTTTAAGCACACATTTCTGATAATTTTATGAAGAGGACTAAGAAGGTATAACCATGCCAATGGTGCAGCAGAAAACATAGCACATTGAGCAAGGTTTGTGGTCCAGGATGATAGGACAGTCAAAATTAGAAGCCGCGCCCCCCCCACAGTTGTGGAATGCCGGCCGCCCACATACCAGAAGCAGTGCGGCCACTTTATGGGGGCGCTAGACTGATTTGCCTCTCAGCCCAGTCCGCCTCATAAGACTGGCGCTACACTAACAGTGTAGCGCAAGCCGGCAGGGACTCTTTCCATGCTGCCCCCTGCAAAGTGCTGCCCTAGGCCTGGGCCTTGTTGGCCTAGGCCAGGATACAGCATTGTTACTCCTGTTCCACAGGAGACAAAGTACGTATAGCACTTTTCCCCATCTTTCTAGGTGCTGTTGATCCTGAGATACTGTGATTGACAGCAGCTGCCCTTCTCTACCCACCGGTGTTTGACCATGCAAATATCTAAAAGATGAATATTAAATGAGTGGTGATTGTCTCAGTCACCAGGCACTTCTAAGAGACAAGCGCTGTATGCAGGAGGAGGTGGGCATGTCAGCTCAAAGCAGAGTGCTCCACACACATGTGTCATCAGTACTAATACAGGAGTGTTAGAACAAGGCTCCTGTTTTCCTAGTGCAAAACACTGATTCTTACTAAAACACTGATTTTTACTAAAATGGTAAGTTATTTCTCTTAATGAATCTGTACATAAATAAAGATGTGAGAGCTGTATTAATGAATTGTGGAAAAGCAATACTGCAGCGCTCTAGTGCCCAAATAACACATGCAATTGAACTCTAGTAATCCATAAAGTAAAAAAAAGTGAAAAAAGTGAAATATTTAAAGTGATCAAACAAAGCCCAGAAAAAATTGAAAACATAAATTTCATTGATCCCACAGCTGTGATGGACACAAGAGACTCTAAGAAAGCCAGGTGACACCCTTCACTCTCATGCTCTGCTTACCGGAAGGAGTGTGACCCTCTAATAAGAGTGGTCATCAACATGCGCTCTTATTACAAAGCCAATTCAGCATCTCCGGCAGGCAGGGAGGATCCTCTCAAAATGTCAACCAAAACAGCTTTAGCTACCAGGCAGGGGCAATGAATGCTTCACTGGTTAGTGTGTCCTCTTTGACCAGCATTAACTGATCTAGGAACTGTTGCTTAGTCCTGTTTGGAGGAATTTCAGGGAAAAGTAGCTTTAGAATGGTCCCCAGTGGCTCACTGGCTCAGTCAGCAGCTTTTCAACAGAAGTAATTACCCCACAGGGGCAATGGCAATGAATCCTGTCTCTGCTCATTCATTGACATGCCCACAAGTTGGGCTTCTCTCAGAGGAGGGCGTTAGGAGCTGAATGCTATAACTAAAGGAGGGTTTTTCTTCATAATACTCTTGTGGTTGATTGCACAGGCAATGGATTGTAATTATACATTAATGTTCTGACTAGTATTAATTTTTTCATCATGAGAGTTCTTATTTAAAGCATACAAGGTAATTGTAATCAGATTGAGGAAGAACGAGTGACCTACTGCAGTGTCTGAACTGAAACCAGGAAACTGTGCTAGGAGCAGCAACCCAGAAACCCACTTATTATATTCCTTTTATTTGTCTTGCATAAATTATAGTTGCTCTCTTCCCCTTTATTTACATTTCTGTCTCATAGTCACCACCGCTGCCTGCCTGGAATGTCTCTGTCACCGGAGCCCCACTTCCTTGCTTGCAATGAAAACATTCCCTTCCCGATGGGCTACAAGGATATGGAGCAAAACAGTATGAAGTGTGCTTACCGGATTTTATTTTAGTGGATGCTGGAGACTGTGATGCATGGGCTAAGGTAAGTTGATTGCTGTTACTATTGTCAGTATGACTGTAAAATCAAAGCTGTTTCTGTGAAATGTCATTTTTAACTTTCTGTCACCAACTGGAGTCCAAAAGCTCTACTTTTACCACGGCATAATTAAATGTGAGCTGTATCTATGATTTTTTAAGAAACTATAGTCACCAGGGAAAAATGTCTTAAAGTACCAACATCCCTGTATGAAGAGTTACAATATAAATTATAATACATCCAAAATATAGCAATAAACTGCAACAGAAGTTTGATTAACAGATTATTACATACCTGGGAATAATATTCAGCATTTATAAAAAGAATACCACAGTTTTTATAATTGATCTTATGATATTGTTCTCCCGAAGAAGTGAACATTATTCAAGAAACATGTTCAGAAGTGGTTTTGGGTGCCGTAAAAATCTATAACAGTGGTCATCAACCCTGTCCTCAGGGCCCACTAACAGGCCAGGTTTTTTGTATTACCTTGGGGATATGCTAACTAAAATACTGCAATTACTGAGCAGCAAATGTGATCACCTGTGAAGTATTTCAGTTATCTTGCAAACCTGGCCTTTAAGTGGGCCCCAAGGACAGGGTTGATGACCACTGATCTATAATACAAATATGTTCGCCAATAAGGGCGCAAGTTTTATTTTAATTGCAAAGGAGTGTGCATATCTCTATGTATGGGTTAAAGAGGAGCTCCAGGCTCCCACCTAAAAAATGTAAACTCAGCAGCTACAAATGCTGTAGCTGCTGACATTTAATATTAGGCATTGAAGCCCTGTGGCTTCACAGCCGGTTTCCTACTGCACAGATGGCTACAGGGGAGGGGGGGCAAACTTCCGTCTCAGTTCGCTGTGGCGAACTGAGCCAGAAGTGGGAGCGAGTACTTGTCAAAACCAAGTGCCCCCCAAAAGGTGCCAAATGTAACAGTGGAGGGGGGAGGCAGACAAGCAGAGCTTCCCCTATTGGGTGGAGCTTCGCTTTAATCACTCATTAATGTAAATGGAGTCATCAGCAAAAAAAAGGTTGTGAGGAAAATTTTGATTATCCAATATAAAGATTAAAAACTATACATTAAACATTTTTGTATTATGTAATACTACATGTAGTACCTAAAAAGTCCCATTTAGGATCAAACTTGTAAAAAGCTGTATTTATGATCTACTTTCCCAACAGAAGTGTTTACCACATAGGTGCTGTGGCAATGAACTCTGCCCCTGCTCAACAACTGAAGTGCACAAAAATTGGACTTCTATCAGGAAAAGGGGCTTAGGGCCTGGAATACTGATGATGGGTTTTTCTTCAAATTGCACTTGTGGTTCATTGCCCAAAGTAAAGGTAATTATACATTAATGTACTGACCATTATTTTTTTAGTCCTTCTTTTTTAGTCCTTCTTTAAAACATACATGGTAATTGTAATCAGCTTGAGGAAGAAACATGCGTACTGTAATGTCTTAATTGAAACCAGGTTACTGTGTTAGGAGCAGGAACCAAGAAGACCATTTCTATACTTTTTATTAATCTTGCAGAAATGATTCGTAGGCTGCATTCACACCTGAGCGTAGCGATTTGGGCGTTTTTACCGTTGTTTTTACCATTGTTTTGTCGCGCGAATTTGCGCCCGTCGAAACGCTCGTTGTCGCGCTAGACGCTTGAATCGGGCGTTTCCATTACATTATATGAATCCTAAAACGCCCAATCTGCCCGATTCGCGTGACAAAAAAGGGTCCGGAACTTGTTTGAGCTTCAGGCGTTCGGCTTCAGACGTTTTTGAGTGGAGATTCTCCATAGAGAATAATGTATTTTTTCCCCTCTAGCGTTTTGTAGCTTCAGGCTTCAGGCTACAAAACGCTCAGGTGTAAATGCAGCCTTAAGCCTGTAAACTCTGCCTTAGATCTCTTTTGAGGTCCTCTATATAGTCCTCGTAGTGAAAAGCAAACTTATTTATAAAAAAATCTTGTTACAAGCACTTATAATTTAAATAATAAGCACATATGCTCATGACAGTGTATTGTACCTGTGTTTCCAGTGGCATTGACTTTAGGTAAATAAGACTTCAAGCTCTAAATATTTGCTTTCCTTCTCCCTTAGGACCTGCTATCTAACAGCAACCATAAACTTTCTGCCAAAATAAATCAGGATTATACAATATGTATCTGCTCTACCAGGATAGAACACTTTATATATGGCATCTAAATCACTAAAGCCCTGTACACACGATCGGTTTAACCGATGAAAACCATCCGATGGATGGTTTTCATCAGACAAACCGATTGTGTATGTGACCCATCAGTCTTTTTTCCATCGGTTTTAAAAAATAGAACATGTTTTAAATTTTTCCGATGGATAAAAAACCGATCGAAAACTCTAATCGTCTATGGGCAAGTCCATCGGACAAAAAACCCACGCATGCTCAGAATCAAGCCGACGCATGCTCAGAAGCATTGAACTTAATTTTTCTCGGCTCATCGGAGTGTTTTACGTCACCGCGTTTGGAACGGTCGGTTTTTTGACTGATGGTGTGTAGGCAAGACTGATGGAAGTCAGCTTCATCGGATTTCCGATGGACAAAACCATCGGATTAGAATCCATAGGATATCCGATCGTGTGTACGAGGCTTTATAGTCCACATGACTTAGTATGTTCAGCTTGAATAGGAATGTTATACACACTCAACCACTTCTTGGAACGGTTTATTTCATAAAGTATTTTACAGGAGCATCTATAGTTTTATCATTCTAAAAATCAAAGCTCTGGTTCAACTATCCAGTGATGTCCTTAATAATTTGACCAGACTATAACAATAATGTATAAAGAAAGCATAGAATATATACAAGGCTTAGCAATTCATTTTATCTACTTAGGCTTATTGCCATTAGATTATGGTAGTGCTCAGAATACAAGCACTGAAACTTTGTTCTATGTATATTTTTAATATTTAGTTTTGAACAGAGTGGAAAAGTTAAATCTTCTCTTAGGGATTAATTGCTATCTGTATCCACATTAGGGTGATTTCGCACTACATCATGTCACAGGGACAAGAAATGTACAGATGTATATTACTCTAATAAAGACACAAGCAACAAATCTATTTTTTTTTTGTAAACTTAAACCATTTGTCAGGTTTTTTATTCCAAAGTAAACACCACTAACAACAGCTGAAAGTGGTCTGAGTGGCTCTAGTATTATATTGTGTCTCTCTGAAGCTTTGACAAATGTTGTGTTTTCTTTTTGTATGTTTTTGCTTTATATGTTTATTATTTGTATAACTAACTGATATTCTGCTTTATATTTTGTGTTAGAGCTGGGTTACTCTTTGGTGGTCCCAAACAATCCCCCGAGGAAGCCATCACAAGGTGAAACATGTTAGGATACAACATCCAATTGTGACTTTCTTTTTATTGGGATACCAGTGACCCACTTTATACAATTTGTATATGCTCTAAACCTATTTTTTATTGAGCCCTTTGTTTATTTCTCGGTATTAATAAAGAAACTATTTTACATAACTTTTTTATGTACCAATTATTTGAAGCACCGCTACCATCCCAATCCTCTTCTTTCAGTATTACCACTCACAACATCTAACCAATGCCATTCACACATTGGTTGCCAAGGCTACAACAAAATTATCCAAGCTCCTTGCACCTTTTATTTTATTTTCTTACTTTTGATGTTCAAAGTATCTTTATTAATTCAGACAAACAGAACAGGACTTGGGCTTAATTGTAGAGATGGAGCCTTATCTTGACAATGATGTCTGGGAATATTAGTGGGCCCTTCAAATCTGCTTGTCTGGATCAATAAAGATCCTTTAAATGCCAGAATACAGAGTGCAGCTATCAGTGTTGCCAACCTACCAGATTGCAATTTACTGACAAGACAACCAAAATTTACTCGCACAGCCAAGTTTTTACTGGAATTTTCAAAAGTTACAAAATTACAGTTTTAAGTGTAAATTTCAGTATTTAGGCTACAAACAAGTACAATATGCAATCATCAATATGATTTAGGGTAGATATTAATAAAAAAAGGAGGGTTGCAGATATTAAGGCAAAAAACATATTTCTTGCACAGCACAGATGATGAAGACACCTCCCTGACACGGCACATCCCCTCCTGAGTCATATTGACAGGCTTGACTTGCTTCCATCCCACCGACCCACACACAAGGCTCTGGTCCCTCTGCTCAGCTCCCTTGCACCATGGCATCACACAACACGCTCAGGCACCGCCTCCGCCAGACCCGCCCCCCATTGGCGCCACCCAAAAACACTGTAGCAGGCACCTCGGGTGGTCTCAGCCAGCTCCGGACCAGAGCCGAGCATCAAAGACATATTTTTTACTGGCAACCTTTTCCCATCCCTGGCATTTACTGGGAGGAGAAAAGTGCCCATATTTTACTGACTGGCATCAAACAGCGGCATGACATCAGCACTAGTGTCTCCATGCCTATGTCCAATTCCAGGTCACCAGTAGCATTGAATGTAAGGATTGCTGTTTTTATATACTTTGGCTTTCAACCACTTGCCGACCAGGCCATAGCCGAATGATGGCTACAGCACGGTCGGATAATTTTGGGAGGGCGTACAATGATGTCCTCCTATAATTGGGTCTGCGATGGAACATGCACATGGGAGTGTCCATGCTTGCCGGGTTCTCGGGACCTGGCGTGTCTTGGATCGGGGCCAATCCCAGTGGCCCTTTACCATGTGATCGCTCCATCCAATGACAGAGCGATCACTGTCAACAAATCAGCATCATGTCTGGTTCTCTCCTCTCCTCACACTGATCGTGTGAGGAGTGGAGGGAGAAGCTGCAGCGTGAGGCTGCCTGAGTTTTATTTGTGTATATTTCAAGTCCCCAGCAGTGCTCCAGCAGTGCCACATCAGTACCCAGCAGTGCCACATCTGTGCCCAGCAGTGCTCCACAATGCCCCAGCAGTGCCACATCTGTGCCACATCAGTGCTCAGCAGTGCCTCATCAGTGCACATCTGTGCCCCATCAGTGCACATCTGTGCCTCTTCTGTGACACATCAGTGCCCTACAATCCCCCATCAGTGCCACATCTGTGCTCTACAGTGCCACATCAGTGCCCTACAGTGCCACATCAGTGCTACATCAGTGCCACATCTGTGCTCTACAGTGCCCCACCAGTGCCACATCTGTGCGCTACAGTGCCCCATCAGTGCCACTGAAGTGCCCATTAGTGCCAATACAGTGCCCATCAGTAAGTGCTCATCAGTGCCACCCTATCAGTGGATCCTCATCAGCGCCCGCCACCCGTCAGTGCTGTAAAAATGTGTAAAAAATGCACATTTTCCAAAAACATGTGGAAAAAAATACATGTTCAAAAGACCCATTATGCCTCATAGAATATATGTTGGGGTGTTTTCTTTCCAAAATGGGGTCATTTTGTGGGTGTTTCCATTGTCCTGGTGCTCCAGGGACTTCAAAATTATGATAGGTTGTCAGGAAATTATATGTGTAAATTATGCTCCTAGAATGCCTGACGGTGCTCCCTGCATGTTGGGCCTCTGTATGTGGCCAGGCTGTGAAAAAGTCTCACACATGTGGTATTGCCATACTCAGGAGGAGTAGCAGAATGTGTTTTGGGGTGTAGTTGTAAGTATGCACATGCTGTGTGAGAGAAATAACTTGTTAATATGACAATTTCGTGAAAAAATTTAAATGAAAAAAAAAAAAATCTTCATTTTGCAAAGAATTGTGGGAAAAAAATTGAAAAAAACTCACCATGCCTCTTACTAAATACCTTGGAATGTATACTTTCCAAAAAGGGGTGTTTTAGAGGGTATTTGTACTTTTTGCTGGCTTGTATTAGTGTCTCAGTACATCAGGTGTGATTAATTTTCAATGATTGGTACCATAGCTTGTAGACTCTATAACTTTCACAAAGACCAAATAATATACACTGATTTGGATTAATTTAACCAAAGATATGGAGCAGTATAAATTTTGCCCAAAATTTATGAGGAAAAACTACTAATTTGCAAAATTGTATAACAGAAACAAAGAAAAATGCATTTTTTTACAAATTTTTCGGTCTTTTTTTATTTATGGCGCAAAAAATAAAAAACCCAGTGGTGATCAAATACCATCAAAAGAAAGCTCTATTTGTATGAAGAAAAAGGCCAAAAAATTAATATGGGTACAGTTTTGCATGACTGAGTCATTTTCATTTAAAGTGTGACAGCACTGAAAGCTGAAAATTTTTCTAGGCAGGAAGGGGGTTTAAGTGCCCAGTGAGCAAGTGAATAATAGGATTTTTTGTACTCACCGTAAAATCCTTTTCTCTGACATCCATGGACTGACACGGTGTCTCTTTACACTTTACACGTGGGTTATGTCCCTGCTTGCAGGAGAAGACCTAGGCAGAATGTGAGATGTTATACATACATTCTAAAAGCCAGAGCTGAACAGCCCCACCCAGGGGGCGGTCCCTCCGGGCATAACCCTCCCACTACAGTCAGCAGACTTCAGTTCGTAACAAAGCAGTACAAACTTAAAAAGGAAGGGTGGGTGCCGTGTCAGTCCATGGATGTCAGAGAAAAGGATTTTACGGTGAGTACAAAAAATCCTATTTTCTCTTATCATCCATGGACTGACACGGTGTCTCTTTACACTTTACACGTGGGATGTCCCAAAGCAGTGTCAAGAGGGATGGGAGCAGTATAAATGGAAAAACCAAACTTTCACTCCAAGAAGGCAGATCTCCTCAACGGAGGAGTCACAACTTTAAACAGCGGCCTGCAGCACCCTGCGGCCGAAGGAAGCATCCGAAGATGCAGCCACATCAACCTTATAAAAAACTTAAAAGGTATGAACAGACGACCAGGTCGCCGCCTTGCACACTTGTGCAACCGACGCTTGATGTCGGAAAACCCAGGAAGCACCAATTGCCCTGGTGGAATGCGCCGTAACCGGAAAGGGAGGCGCCCGCCCTTTGAGAGCATAGGCTTGAATGACGGTTTGTCTGATTCCCCTAAAAATGATGGCAGACGAAACCGCTTGGCCCTGTTATGGACCAGGGGCAGTCACAAACAGTGAGTCGGACTTCCGAATAGAAGCAGTAGCAGACAGGTACACATCCAATATGTGCAGCGTAAACTCTCTGGGATGCGATGGGTGAGGACACAAGGACGGTAGGACAATGTCCTCATGTAGGTGACAGGTAGACACCACCGTTGGCAAAAGGGGAGGTCGCGGATGCAACACCGCCTTATCCTTATGGATGACTAAATATGGCGACTTGCAGGACAAAGCCGCCAACTCAGACACTCGTCAAACAGAAGTGATTGCCACTAAAAGGCCACCTTCTGAGACAAGACAAGAGAGGAATATCCCGGATATTCCCAAAAAGGAGGTTCCTGTAGGCCTGAGAGCACCAAATTCAGATCCCACGGTGGGAGAGAAGGCTTGACAGGAGGGAGCACATGGCGAACCCCCAACACAAGGTGCTAACCAAGAAATGACCCGCTAGAGGTCGCTGAAAGAAGACGGCCAAGGCCGAAATCTGATCCTTGATGGTACTCAAAGCAAGCTTTTGGGTCACTCCACACTGTAGAGGACGCAGGATTCTGGGGACGGAATACGTCCGAGGACGCCAGTCCAGCGCTTTGCATATGGCGATATAAGCTTTCCAGGCACAGTGATAGATCTGTCCCTAACATGGTCAAAATGTCAGAGTCCGAGAGACCTCGGTCCCTCAACACCTGGCTTTTAACAGCTCTGCCGTTAAAGCCAGAGACTGTAAGCCGGATGAAACATAGGACCTTGAGACTGAAGGTCCTCCCTCATCGGCAACCGCCAGGGAACGTCCGCAATGAGACGTACCAGATCAGCGTGCCAGTGACGCTGAGGCCAATCCGGAACAATTAGGATCACCGGAGTTTATATCAGGCGATAAGGACCCTATGGGGCCACCAACGCATCCGAGTCATCGCCCAAGGATCCCTGGATCTGGCCACAACCTCGACCCTTGCGACTGAGTCGAGAGGCCATCAGGTCCACATCCGACGTGCCCCACCGTCGACAAAGGAGTTGAAATATGCAAGGATCACTCTTCCTGGTCCGGCGTCTGGCGATTGGCGACTCAGATAGTCCGCCCCTACAGAGCCGGCACGTTTCTTCCGGCCCACTTCAGGATACGGATTACCTCGGAAGCCGCAGCTGAGCTCCGAGTCCCCCCGTGATGGTTTACATACGCCACCGCCGTGGCGTTGTCCGACTGGCTCCTGATGGAGCGACCCCGTACTCTCTCCGACCTGAGGAGAGATATAGTCTGATGGCCCATATTTCCAGAACAGTGATTAGTAAACGGGCTCGTCCGGAGTCCAAGGCCTTGAGCCGACAGGACTCCCCAGACTCCACCCCAGCCCGGCAGGCTGGTGTCCGTCGTGAGTACCGTCCATTGGATGGGAGGGGAACGACTTTCCGGACCGAAGAGCCGAGGGTCCCAACCACCCTGTCAGGGACGCCCTGACCAGGTGAATCACCTGGATCCGAAGATCCAAGGACAACGGGGATTTGTCCCAGGTGGACAAGATCTCCTTCTGCAATTACCTGGTTGTGATTGGGCATACGGAATGGCCGCAAAGGAGGCCACCAGGAGTCCCGGGACTCTCACGCAAACAACGGATTGACAACCATGTTCGGGATGTCAGCACCCGCACCGCAGACTGAAGTGTCAGCAACTTCTCCAGAGGTAGGATACCTTTGCCTCCAAGGAGTCCCGAACCAGAACAAGATACTCCAGACACTGAGTCGGGACCAGGACTGACTCCTGAATGTTCAGGAACCACCCGAAGTCCCTGAGGGTCTAATTGACGATAGTCACCTTTCCTCTAAGTCTGAGCCACTTTCTGCTCATAGCAGAAGACCGTCCAGATAGCCCACGACAGCAATACCTCGCCGTAACAGAAGGCTAGAACCGGAGCAAGCACCTTGGTGAACACCCTTGGTGCCGAGGCAAGGCCGAAAGGAAGAGCCACAATCGATAGTGGACTTCGCTGATCGCAAGGCGCAGAAACTTCTGGTGACTTGCGCAGATCGGAACATGCAAGTAGGCGTCCTTGAAGTCCAAGGACGCCAGAAGAAAATCCCTTTGGTGGAGTGTAGCGATCACCGTGCGAATGGATCCCATGCGGAATTTCTGCACCTTCTCGAAGGCATTCAGGGCCTTGAGGTCCAGGATAGGTCGAACCACGTCCTATTTTTGGGACGACAAACAGATTCGAGCAGAATCCCTGAAAACTCTCCTGTGACGGAACCGGCACAATCACTCCGGGCCTGATCAAATCCTGTACAGCCCCCAAGAGGGCTGCCCGACAGGTAGGAAGGAGAGGAAGATTCAAGGGAAATAATCTGTGTGGGGGCCAGGATCGGAATACTATCCTATAACCTGAGTCGGGCGGAGGCAAGACTTCACGCGGAGGCGGGCTTGGGAGCCGCTTGTTTGGCTTACGCACCCAGGGGCACTTGTGCCCACCAGCCGCACTGCCGTCAGTCTGAGAGGGCCTCCCTGTGGACTCTGACTGACAAAAAAAAAACCCGTATTGCTGGAAAGGAAGGTCCCTGTTTGCGGCGGGCCTCCTCACCCTTGCTAGTCTAAGGAAGAAGAGTGCGTTTACCTCCCGTGACATCCATGACGATGTCATCCAGAGCAGCACCGAAAGGTCTACCGCCTTTAAAATAGTAGATCCGTCAGGAGCTTCCTAAGGCTAGGTCATCAGACCAGCATTTCAACCAGATAAGACAACGCAATACCACCGCCGACAGAGGCCCTGGATATTAAAGGGGCCGCATTCAGCGTGGCGTCGCACACAGAAACCAGACCCTGAACCAGTTGGTAGGCCAGAGCAACTGTGTCTGGAGGAAGAATATGCTCCTGTACAGCTAGGTGCAACATTTTTGCCCAACCTGTAAGTGTTTTAGACACAAGGGTCGCCGCTACCACAGGTCGTAGGGCGGATCCCAACAAGGCAAACATGGTTCTGCTCACCACTTCTGACCTCCTGTCAGTGGGGTCCTCAAATGCAGGAGTCCCCTCCATCGGGAGAGTGATGGCCTTATTCAACCGGGCGACTGGAGGGTCGACCACTGGGGGAGAAGCCCACTTTTTAAGTAGGGCATCTTCAAGGGGTATCTGATAGACAAACGCCGCGGGACCATAAAAAAATTCTTCTGCGGCTTTTCCCAGACCTTATCAATGAGCTGGTCAAAGAAAGTACAATGGAAAAAACCCCTTTAGAAGGCCTGGCCTTAAAAGAACCAAAGGAGACAGTATCCGCCTGAGGTTCTGCATCCGCCGCATTTGAGCTTGAGAGTGTCCCTCACCGCAGTCATGAGCACACTAACAAGCGCCCTGTCATTTACTGACTCAGAACTGGAGTTTCCCTCATAAGGAATGTCCTGTTCAAAACCATCCATACATTCAGAACTAGGGTCCTGAGCGATAGTGGCTAGGCCCATATCTGAATCAGCGCACTGCCCTCGAGTAGATAAAGTGGGGAGAGGGCGCCTTTTTGCGCCTTGTGCTTGCACACAGCTCCCATCCTGGTCAGAAATTGATTCCAGGGCTGCCCACAACAGGTCCATAGGGACCGCAGTGCTGAAGCACTGCCTGTTGCCACTGACATTTTTAGGGGAAGCTGGTGACCCAGACTCCATATTGTCCCTCTCTGAGACTCTCTCAGATAAAAAGTCCACCCACAGGCTGTGCTGACTGAGGAGGGGGCGCCCAGGGGACTCACCAAACCGGACCAGGGACCGCTTAGTTCCGTGTTAGAGAAATTAGAAATTATACTTTAAATGTCAACTATGAATATGCATATTAATATGACTATATCTTCTAAAGTTAAAATGTTTGCTTTATATAACTCTATTAATACTTAAATATGCTGAATAAGCTCTAATAACCCTAATTACTGGAATAAGTCATATGACCATATTCTATTGTGCAAAGATGTGCTGACTCTTACATCTGTCAAAATATGGGCTGCGAACCATGAGATAATTTATGTATCCATTGTATGAAATATCCTGTCATAAGGTGTTGGCTGAAAAAGGATATTTCCCTATTTCCTGCTAACGTCAGAATAAAGGTTGAAATTATACATGGTCAGGACGTTACGAGCAGGAAAAGGGAAGGTTTAAGGGTTATAAAAGCTGAATGTGAATATATGACAGGCAGAAATGGATCTCTGAAGCAGAAAATATACATTTAACCATTTCTCTTGCATATGCAATAAAATATCTTGACTTGTAACGAGAGTCGGTCCAAAATTACTTGACATTTTGGTCCTTCGAAAACGGAAGTCCAAATTCCTGGAAAGCACTAGCCAACAACCCAGTGAACCGATGTCCGTACGGCAAAAAACTGTAAGTCCTCCGTCTTAAATTTGACGTTAACAGAGGCCGGCTCACTGAACTAGTGCCTCCCGGGCAGCGACTTACCGGATCAGCACAAGAGACCGCTCTCGGGGCAAGGTAAGATATTTTCATTTATTATATTATACTTTTAGGCCTAAATGTGATTAGGGATTTAATGAATTAAGGGATTTTGTTACATACATCTAATATAGAGATTAATTGAATGTTTATCTGTTGTGTATATGTTTTGCTTTATCCAAGTTGAGGGAATATAAGTAGATACGTCCGTAGTTTAAATCCCTTTGATATAGGAGTATGGTCCCATTCCAATACCCGGGTGCAGATAAAGGAAATTTGTCGACAAAGGACCTAGGTCCTGACAGCCTTGTAAACTGCAGGAATTCCCGTGGGGGACACATAAATATTCCTACATCAAAAACACGAACCCCTGTTGATACAAAGGTATGGCCTGATAGATTTCCAGGTAACAAATAGAGGTAATTTGACGAGCCCTTGCGCTCAGCCAGCCTCGTATGTTGTGTAAAAAACCTGTACAGGCATTTATAAATACCGTTGAATCAACAAATATTAATGTTTTGATAAAGTGTGGGAACAACAGTCGAGAGAAATTAAGTCTCTTTTGTAATTCTGTTCATGCTCCCTACAGTTTACTGAAATATTAATGTTTTGATCAGGGGGGGTTGACCAGTCAGGTGAATTTACGTTCGCCTTGTAATTCTGTTCATGCTCCCTATAAATGAATAAAACATTAAGTAAGAAGACAAGACACCAGTATTATAGCAGCACACAAGATCAATAATCTAGAAGTGATATGTCACGACTAGAAAGTTTGTGAGTAGCTGCAGAAGTGATAAGATACTGTGTGCAGGTATTGTGTCAGTGTGAGAAGACCTTACAAAAAAAACTCCGTGTGCACGTTAAAATGAGTATGATCCATGGAAAGTCTGATGGTTTGAATGATGATGCAAAGTATATGTGTAGTCTAGACAAAGAGAATGTGAAACTCCTTAAGACATGAAAAACAAAGTATGATTTTGTTGCATTTTTAAATAAGGATTGTTGTGTAATACTGTGTTGTGTAGAAAGCTTAAAAAATAAATAAAAATTATGCCGGCATGTATGTATGTGTATATATATGTATGTATATATGTGTATATATATATATATATATATATAAAAAAAAAAAAAGAAAAGAAAAATAAGGAAACAGAATAAATTAGGTCTTCCCCAGGCAAAGAAATGGCTTGAGGAGGCTAACTGTAGGTTAAAATCATAAAAAAAATCATAAAAAGACTATGTTTTTAGACAAAGAGGAGGACAATAATATGACCGTCCTCCGAAGTTTAGTGCAGCAAGTATTGACTGAACAAAATGCGACAAACCTAATGCACCCGACAGCCCCTACACACCCTTTAGAGGACTCTCCAATCCCACCGACAGACGCTGCTCCCCCTCTGACTTCACCACCCGCTCCCAATTCCCTATTGCAGACCTGCAGTCCCCACCACCAGATGGGACAGAGGTATGCAACAAGTTACCCCGCTGACCCTCCTTACAGCAATCCCAAGGTCCACATAGCTCAATTCAGGGATGGTATCATGGGAATGGTTGCTAGCTATCATCTCAATGTGAGGGAAATAGAGCAGGTCACCAGACAGGTACTGGGACCTGACTGGCATCATGTAGTGGGAGATTGGAGTGGATTAAACAACCAGGGAGGGGTGTTGCCTCAGGATGATGCAGCACTCAAAAACAGAAGAAATGCTCTTATAGCAAAGATAGAGAGAGGATAGATGGATACGTCAAGTCGACTGGTCCATTATAAATCAGTGTATATGGGGAGAAGAGGAAACAGTGGATAATTTCATTGTTAGGATAAAGAAGAATTTTAAAAACCACTCTGGGATAGAAATCCCAGTAGATCAAGTGAACGATAGCCCATATGAACAACAGCTAAAGAATGCAATCCTGAAGGGGCTGCTAGTCCTTATATCAAGTTTTGTTAACGAACACATGATTAACCATAGGATCTGCAGACTCTAGGAGCTAATCAAGTATGTGAGGCATGCTGAGGGGCACTTCCAACCAAAAAAGAAAGTAAAGAAAAGGATGAGGGGGGAGTGTTTCCTGTATGGTAAAAGTGTGTCTGCAGAGAGAGAAGCAGAAGGATGGGAAAGAATCTGATATTTTGGATGTGTGTAATGTTGAAACTTGTTTGCATGCTGAAGCCAAGCCAGAAATAACCTGGGTTGCAAAGAGTAGTTGGGTAACATTTCTCTGTGACACTGGGGCTTGTAGGACCCTGATACACCCGCTGGATATGCCACCAGGGGTAAAGGGAAAAGGTTTAGTATATGTAAAATCTGCAAATGGGTTGATGCACCAGGAGGCCGTGTCTGAAGGCCTTACTGTGGAAAATCCACAGACAGGTAAAAAGGCTCAGTGTAAAATTGTAATGTCAACTAAATGTCCTGTTAATTCGTTGGGTAGAGACATGTTGCATGCTCTTGATATTTCTGTCGTACCAGTGGAGGGGGGCCTCAAAGCCCATCGGCTGTGTGAAAAACAAATCACAGCTGTGGATAATGAGCCCTGATACTGGTACAGCTTGGATTTACAAACTGAGGGATTAAAGATGCCCAAAACCCTGACAGAAATAATTGAAGAGCCTGTGAGGAAAGGTACAAGGTCCAGACGAACCTCTATTGCACTATCTACTACAAAAGGACCACTGGGCCTGATAGGTCTTATGAGAAACAGTTAATGAGTTGCACTAACACTGAAGTGCTCTTAAGATACCTGTACTGTGATAAGGAAGGAAATAACATGGCTACTTGTCTCCTACCACAGCCTATTCTGCAAATATACAGGCAGGATACTGTACCTCATGTTTCGGTCACGCGGAACTCCGAGGTATCATGGCATGAGCTGGGAGAACTTATCACAGACTGGGTCAAATTAACAGATGAGGAACTGAAATCCAGAGGGAATCAGAGGTACAGATTAGCGTGGTTTGTTGAATGTACAACCAGAACTTGCGTGATTGAAGTTTTGACAAAAGACAGTGACTGACACTTTTTGACCAAAGGGGAAGGGGATGCCTTAAAAGACATCCCCGATTTCTTGTGATCAAAAGGAAAGACAGACGTAGGGCTAATTAAGACAGACAGTCAGTTCTGGTTTGCACTTATGTACAAAGGAAAACTCACAAGAAATGTTCAATGCTTTGTCTCGAGTTGTACCTCCCAGTGGGAGTCAAATTCTCTGGTATGTGGATGACATTCTGGTAGCGGCTCCTCTGGAGCGACAATGTAAAATTGACACCTTGGCTCTGATGCATTTCCTCGCAGAACAAGGTCACAAGGTTAGCAAAATAAAATACAACTTTTGAAAAACAAGGTGAAATACCAGGGTTACATTATATCTCAAAAAGGCAGACATCCAGATGAGATCCGAAAAGAGGCCATCCTTCAAGCCCCCAAACCACGTAAAAATAAAGAAATGATGTAATTTCTTGGCATGGCAAATTTTTGTAGAGCATGGATAGCTAATTATGCTACGGAGGTGGTGCCTCTTTCTGATCTCATCTATGGTACACAAATGTCTGCAAAAGGTTCCATCCAGTGGAATGTGCAAGCAGAGGATGCATTTACAAAGGTGAAGCACCTCATTGTGGGTTCTACTGTGCTTAGCCTACCCAATTACAGTAGAAACCCTTTAGCAGACTGTAGATTGTAAAGAGGGGTACATGACTTCTGCTCTCACTCAGGTTTATGAGAACGAACACAAACTAGTTGCATTTTACTTAACTAATTTGCCCCACTGTGTACAAGCTGTAGTAGCAGCCTCATTGGCCATACGGTCATCTGCATTGATAGTATTGTTCCACCCCTGGTACTTAAAGGTCTCACATGTTATTTAGGTGATCTTACTATAAGACAGAATCTCCTATTTATCTCCAGTCAGGCATTTATCATGTATGACTACACTTCTGGGACAACCACACGATACAATCAAGAAGTGTACTACATTGAATCCTGCTACACTAATGCCAACACCTGGTGATGGGGATCCACATGATTGTGCAGCTCAAAATTGATGAACGGGTACTCCCTAGGAAGGATCTCACTGATGTTCCCTTTCTAGATGCTGACATTACAATCAAACGGCTTATGCTATAGTAACACATGACCAGGTCATTGAAGCTAGACCTTTTCCCAGTTCCTATTCTGCACAACAAGCTGACATTATAGCCCTGTCAAGGGCCTGCAGTCTAGGGGAAGGGAAAAATAAATAGATATTTATACTGACAGCCAATACGCTTTCTCTACACATATTTGCCCAGCAATGGAAAAAAGGGGTATGATTACATTGCCATGGGAAACCGATCACACAGAGATCTCATTCTTGCCCTTCTAGAATATGTACAAAAACCAGCACAAGTGGCTATTTGTAAATGTGCGGCACATAGAAAGGGAACAGATCCAATTACCCTAGGGAATGCACTAGCAGACAAGACAGCAAAGGAAGCTTCTGAAGGACAGCAATGACAAACATATACAGTTCCCAAGTAAATGATGAGGTACAGAGAGCTATTGATGAAACATGGTTATCAGAAATGCAGAAAACATCACCGGCAGGTGAAAATCAAAGTGGTTATATACAGGGTCAACACTGGTCAATGGTATATACACATGTACAGAAGGTAAACCTAACTTATCTACATCACTATTCACGTATGCTGTGTTATTGAGTCATGGGTAGGCCCATACCTCAAAAGGAGGGATGGTACTGGGTGTACACAACATATGGGTTTACAAAACTACTCTGAAAATTTTGTCTCACATATCCGATTTGTAACAGATACCATGCACAAGGTGCCCTAAGAGCCTTAAGGGGTAATTTCCCACAACCCCCTTATCCCTTTCACACAATATGCATGGATTTTATTGAATTGAACAAATGTGAGAATAAGTACTGTCTGGTTATTGTGTACAGGTTTATAAAGTGGGTGGAAACTTTTCCTATGGCGCACACGGATGGACAGTCAGTAGCCAAAGTACTAATCAAAGAGGTGATTCCACGACAAGGGATCCCTGCGCTGATTTACAGTAACAATGGCTCCAATTTTGTAAACTAAACAATACAACTAATTGGTATATGGTACAATATCTGACCTACTAGGGAGAATCACTATTTAGGTTGTAACCCCTGGTCAGAACACCCCAGCCCCCGAGCCAACTCAGTTTCAACTTAATACCTCTTTGTTTAAAACAGATTTTACTTACAAGGAACAATTAAGTATAGAAACAGGATTTGGAGACAAAAATTAGTGGATAGAATGGGTCAGATACACAACTCAATCTAAGGGGTTAAGTGATTGTATTTCTTGTGCAAACCCAAGACCACAACTAGCTACCATTCCTCTCCCTGAAGAGGAAACAGATTTAGCTTGCATAATAAGACTGTTTTCAGAAAATATTACTGGGTCTGAATGTGCAAATGAGAAAAAGAGATACCCTAAAACTAAAATGCAAAGTACACCCCCTTCACTACAAGCATTACCAGGAAATTTTTCTAGTTTCTCTAACAAAGATAAGGATGGTACAAAGGTTGGCACTCTATCTCCTGAATACTGTGCGACCATAACATCAACTACAGACATTAAGTATCAACTAAAATGGTTTCAGGAACAGAAACGGCAACTAGCTGATGTTTGGTGGCTGTGTGGGGATAAGAAACTAAGGCTCAGACTGCCACCTAGATGGGAGGGTAGTTGTGCCCTTACCCGCCTGTTGCTTCCCTTTTATATTGTTCCTATGACTAATAAATTGATGAGACTACCAGGTAAACACTATTTTAAGAGACTTAAGTGTCCAGAATCATTTTGACAACCAGGTATATATAGACTCAATAGGTGTTCCACGAGGAGTTCCGGATGAATTTAAAGCACAGAATCAAGTAACAGCAGGACTCACCTCACTCTTCCTATGGGTACAGCCCAATAAGAATGTCGACTGGATAAACTACATTTACTACAACCAGCAGAGGTTTGTGAATTACACCAGAGATGCTATCAAAGGTATAGCAGCACAATTGGACGCCACCTCTTTGACAGTGTGGCAGAACCGTATAGCATTGGATATGTTGCTGGCAGAAAGGGGCGGAGTATGCGAAATGTTCGGCACCTTCTGCTGCACTTTTATTCCAAATAATACGGCACCTGATGGAAGTATCACCAAGGCTTTGCAAGGCCTACAAATGTTATCCCAGGAACTAACTGAGAACTCTGGTGTAGAGAACCCCTTAACAGGACTCTTTGAAAAATGGTTTGGTAAATGGGGTGATCTTGCAAAAGGTTTGCTCATCTCTGTTGTCATGGCAGCCACGGTCCTTACGCTGTGTGGATGTTGCTGCATTCATTGTATTAGAGGAATTCTTCAAAGACTGATTGACACATCACTAACAAAGACTATGTTTTTTCAGAACAACACTGAACTATACCCGGAACCTGATGAAGATGAACTTACAGTCCTTTCAAAAGACTTATTTGTCTAAATGATAATACCTGGTAAAATAAAGAACCTGGATATTTGAATTATTGACATTATAAGTATAAAAGGGAGCAGCTGTTAGAGAAATTAGAAATTATACTTTAAATGTCAACTATGAATATGCATATTAATATGACTATATCTTCTAAAGTTAAAATGTTTGCTTTATATAACTCTATTAATACTTAAATATGCTGAATAAGCTCTAATAACCCTAATTACTGGAATAAGTCATATGACCATATTCTATTGTGCAAAGATGTGCTGACTCTTACATCTGTCAAAATATGGGCTGCGAACCATGAGATAATTTATGTATCCATTGTATGAAATATCCTGTCATAAGGTGTTGGCTGAAAAAGGATATTTCCCTATTTCCTGCTAACGTCAGAATAAAGGTTGAAATTATACATGGTCAGGACGTTACGAGCAGGAAAAGGGAAGGTTTAAGGGTTATAAAAGCTGAATGTGAATATATGACAGGCAGAAATGGATCTCTGAAGCAGAAAATATACATTTAACCATTTCTCTTGCATATGCAATAAAATATCTTGACTTGTAACGAGAGTCGGTCCAAAATTACTTGACATTCCGCTGTCTGTACCGCGCTGTGTCAGCGCTGGTAAGCTGTGAGGAGATTGTGAGGAGATTTGCGCTGCTACAGCAGCGCTAGAGGCCAAACTAGTGCTGAAAAGCGCGCGGGCTACAAGAAAATGGCCTCCGCACTTCACTGAGGCGATCCGCGGCAAGATGGCCACCATGACGCCGTTAAAATGAAACAGCACACACGCACAGCGCCACTCGGCGCTCAGGCCCCAAAAAAAAAACACACAAAAAAGCCCCAAGGCATACATTGCAGACCAGCATGAGCCCCCCAAGAACAGTGTGACCCCCAAGCACCCCACACAGCCAGCGCCAGTAATGGTGACAGAGAGTGACAATAAAATACAGGGGGAGACAGGGAAAATCCCCCACAGAGAAACACACAGCCCTTTGTACTCACCTGCAGGCAGGAGAGACTACTTACCCGTCCCCTGAGGGACACACTGGTGTTTCTGACAGGACTATCACAGTGCAGTACTGAGTAGCTGTCGGCCCGGTCCACCGCGAAAGATACAGTCAGTCAGGAGCTGTTCAGTCTTGAGAGGACCGTGGGAGCATGAAAGCAAACCCGGCCACCCCTGGAGTCATGGGGCCTGTCGGGAACTGAGTCTCACGCACAGAAGGCGAGGATCAGCACGCTCGATGGTCGGACAGGGAAGACTACGAGGATATCTTGTACCCAACCTGTTGCCCAGCCGACAGTTGATAGAAGATTCTCAAAAATAAAATAAAAAAGAATTCCAAAAAGGAATAAAATAGGTCAGGAGACTGGCTCCTGAGGGAGCCACGTCTTCTCCTTCTGCTAGGCAGAAAAAAACTGAAGTCTGCTGACTGTAGTGGGAGGGTTATGCCCGGAGGGACCGCCCCCTGGGTGGGGCTGTTCAGCTCTGGCTTTTAGAATGTATGTATAACATCTCACATTCTGCCTAGGTCTTCTCCTGCAAGCAGGGACATAACCCACGTGTAAAGTGTAAAGAGACACCGTGTCAGTCCATGGATGATAAGAGAAAAGATTGTTGCAACCGCAATAAAAAGATTTTACACTATGAGGACTTTATTTGGCTCCTAGTGAGCTTTATTTATCTTAGCTGTATCCTGATGCGGGTGACGCTGGATAACCCATACACATTGGTTGGTCGATACTTACTGGATGCGCGTTTGCTGCTGTAACAGCAGCCATTCTTGCTGGTGAGGGTGAGTGTCCGTTTCACTGCGGTGTGGTGGCAGATTCTGGAGCACTTCATTGGATCACTTTTCTACACTTCAGGATTCACCTATTGATGTTACTACACATCATCACAATGGATTTAGCTGTCACAAGTTGCCCTTTTTTTGGGACTGTGCACATGAACTTCTATTTTTGTTCTGCTGAAAGGACATTTCTTTTCATTCAGTTTTTATTTACATGAATAATTTTCTTTTACTTTATATCACTGTTTATTTTTTGGCGCAACACATTCTATGATTATTGTTTTTAAGTTAGGTATATTGCTTATCTGTGTCAGCGGCCATTCCATTTCACCACAGCGCAGAGATATATTTGTTTGCAAATGTGGAAATATATTCCCACACAAACCCTTCACTGTATTTTGTTATGTTGCTATAACGCCAATCTAATATTACGTTCTAAGTACTATATGACCTGGGCCGCAGTCTACTTCTCCCTGCACGGTGCCTTGATCGGCCCTGTTTAGACGACACATGTTACTGATGTGCATTTTATAATATTTTCAAGAAAAAATATTTGAACAAGAAAAATAAAGATTTGGTAGATTAAAGTGGAGTTCCACCCTGAAAAAAAAAATTCCCAAAAAATCTACAAATAAATAAAAAAATAAAATATTTTTTTTTACTTACCAGAAATAGCGGTTGCTATGCGGAAGTCCCTAATCTGCCTCTTCATCCTCCGCGGTGGATCTTCTTCCTCGTCCTACACTCGGCATCTTTTTGTGAATGGGGCGCGCTGCCTTCTGGGAACTGTGTGTATCCCAGAGAGCAGCCGGCCCATTCACAAAGCGCCGCGCGGCTCGAGCATGCGCAGTAGGTAACGGGCCGTGAAGCCACACGGCTTCACTGCCTGTTTCCCTTACTGAAGATGGCGGCGCTGGGAGCTGCCAGCGCCGAGGGATTGGCCTCGGGGGGGGGGGCTGACATCGTGGGTGAGTAGGACAGGTAAGTGTCCTTATTAAAAGTCAGCAACTACAGTGTTTGTAGCTGCTGACTTTAAAAAAAAAAATTGCGGGTGGAATCCCCCTTTAAGTATATTAAGACATTGAAGTATTCAGCAGAAATACATTTATAAAGAGTATAGTTATTGTGACTGATTAAGAACAAAAAAAAAAAAAACCCCAAAAAAAAAACCGGAGAAAATACTGTATAATTCACTAAAATCCCAAAAGCTCAGAAGGAATCAGTATGGCATGCTTGTCTGGGTACGTGGATGTATGCATTATTTAATGTTGTTCCCCTTTTGCAGCATGAACATGTAGCTAGAAGGTTGCTGCAGGTATATGCATCACATCTAGGTGCCTGCTCTTTTTACTCACAGCAGTTTATATATATATATATATATATATATATATATATATATATATATATATATATATAATTTTTTTTAAGTAAAAGTATTGTATTTTCTATAACAATCACATTTTACATATCACTATTTCAAGCAGGTTAATCATCATATTGGCTGCTGTGAGTAGCACCAGCATTTCTCCTGCATGTTAATTTTAGTACATACCACAGTGTGCCAACATTGTGCCCTGCAAGCAATGTAATCTGTAGAGCTAACAGCTATGCAGAAACAATGCTAGTCACTGGAGATTCCAAGCAATGTGTGATGTTTTTACAAAACAACTTAATGCGTTTTTAATGTCACTCATTAACATTCAGAGACTGCTGTTGATTCAACGTCAAATGTTCCTTGATCTTGGCACATTTAATACCTAATAACAGAACATTTCTGCCAATTTTTTACTTTATTGAATACCAATATGAGCATCATTATCCAATAAAGAGGGATTCATAAAAGCTCATAATTTCAGTGCATTGAAGTGTAGTAACCTGTAGCAAACCATCAGTATCTTGTCCTAGTCTGATTTTAGAGTGAATCAATTTTGATTGATTTCTATGGGTTTCTGTGCTTAAGAATTAGAACATATTATTTTAGGAAGGGGTAATAATCTATATTTTAACCCATTTATGACTGGTAAATGCTTTAATGCCCAGCCACCGCATACTGTATATGTGTTGCTGTGTAGTTCTGGGGGCATGCTCCTTTGGTACCCCCTCAACTGTCACTGAGCTGTCTTTGACAGACAATTGGGAGCTGGTAGAATATCAGGATATCAGGATATGAGCACTGTGCAGCCAATCACAGTGGAGAAAGGTCAGAAGCCCCTACTACCTGCCTTGGGCATCAGAACCTTTTTAAAGCACCGCCTGCAGTCAGCACTGTAATGGGCAAGTATAGGGTAAGGTGATAGTGTCCCTGAAAAGGGCAGATCTTCCCCTGAGTCTCTCGGAAGTTGAGGCACATTGAAGAGTTCCAGATTATCTGGACAACTTACTAGTATTTTTAATCATACAGAGCCTGGAAGTTTGCTATACTCCCCTTGCTTTATATATTGAGCTTTAGAGTCACCACTGGTGGCATGTCTGGAATGTTTCTGGAACTGGAGCACTACCTACTTGCTTGCATTGAAAGCATTCAATACCCAATGTGCCACATAATGTGGGGTAGGGCAACATGTGGTGTGCCCACCAGATTTTAGTTTAATAGACAATAACCCATGATTGTGATGAATAAGGTAAGTTGACTGCTGTGTGACTGGAAGCTAATGAGATGACATCCTTTCTTTCTAATTTCACCAACTAGGAAGTTCTAAAGTACTACTTTTGCCAAGGAATATTTTTTTTATTCCTTTATATTATTATTTATTATTTGTATTTATTTATTATTTTAAAGGAGAAATACACTTTAGGTGTACTTACCCTAAGAGACTATTACCATCACTTGAGTTTTGGTATGGCACATTACATGCACTGGTGTGTTGCAATGCCACTCAATTTTATTGGCACCCCAATGCATCACCACGGCTGCTGCCATGCACCTCTGTGCAATGCAATGTCCTATGCAGTCTGCACCATTTTATGTTGCATTGAAATGTGCTGCAGCCCATTTATTTTAAATAGGCTGCCTAACAAAGTGAACTGCAATATGCCTCAAAGCACACAAGTGAATACATTGTGTTCTGATGTAAATTTGCTCTTCCCCAAGGTGAATGAAAAGCCTTATACCTACCTGCCACTGTTTTACCAATATCTTTTTGGTGCCACACACTTACCTGTCATGTCACCAAGAATAATTTGGAGTGGCATCCTGGGATCGGCCAACTATTTTTCCTGGCTTCCAGTGCTCTACTGACTTGCCACATGGGTGCACTACTGTACTCCTGTTTCTCTAATGTTTTTGTTAAACAGTTTATATGAAAAAAACATGTCCTTTATTCAAAATATGCCCAGCCCATATTTAAATTAGCTACAGACATCATTACCATATCATCTTGGTAAACTTTGATCTTGCTGGACATCTCTCCTCTCCCTACCTCAGCCCCCTCTACAGCATATTTTTCCATCTCAGCTGACAGGGGTATCAAGACCTGTTGGGTATTGAGGAGCATTTGACCTGTTCCCCTGTTATGGTGCTTAGGTCTAGAAGCTGGTCTATAAGGCCAAGCACTGTCACATGACCAGGGAAGTGATATCACCAGATGCAGAGAAACAAGTAGCTTAAAGGGAATGCATGTAGGATGAGTACATGGTGTGACAAGTTGGAGAATTTGTAGCTCATTGGTAGCGCCAGACTGTGAGTTTACTTCACGGCAGAAGTATGTTTCAGTGCTTTTTTTGCCTACTTTTATTTAAAACAGCAAAAGAAACACAAACGTTAACATGGATAACTTCCCACGCAGGGGGTTCTTCCTTTCAATGCGATAAACAAACAATATTCAGCCTCGTGGCTTATTTTTAGCTTCACTGCTCAGGCCTCCTGCCTTAAGGCCCTCCAGACCATCAAACACACCGTCACAGGGCTCTTGCACAAAATGCTGTACCTTTGTCAGCTCTGACTGTTTCTCCTGCAGCTCTCAGCTGCTACATCCTCACCGGCTCAGGCCTTTGTCTGTCCTGACCTGGACAATACAGTGCGATGTGCCCCTCACAGCTCCATTGACACACTGACCCTTTCGGGAGGATGGGGTCACTCACCTCTAATTCTGACTTTACCATATACCCAGCACCATTAGTGTGCCTGTTTCCTAGAAAATCTGTCCCAGGTCGCCATTTTAACCAGTGGCACGGGCTCGACCTGCCAGAATTGGTTTTTGGGGATACCATTTCCAGAGACACTGTCACCTTGCCCTGCATGTGCAAGGTGTCAGTCATTCTTTAAAGGTTACAACTATTTTACTTGTACTCATAGAAAAGAGATCATATTAAACACTTGGTAGTATTCTTAAAACCAATTATAGTTTAAGCCAATTATAAAAAAAAAAAAAGGATTATTGGAAGACCACAATTTTGCTGATGACTGTACAGTATATAGCCTCCATAGAAATGACAGTTGTGCCAAAACATCTGTACCTGTAGTAAATCCTGCTTTTCTTGTTGGTGTTACCAGATGACTTACCTACTGTATAGTAATTGAACTCCTTATTCCAATTCAGAAACAAGAAAAAAAAACAAACATTGGGCTGATTTATCAAAGGAGGTGAGAATCTTCATACAAAAATTGTGTTTTATTTATCCAGTCATGTGCAGATGAAACAAGTAAACCGGAATGTGCTTTTCACATTGGCAGGATTAAATTAAACATGTGCACAAGTTCTTTATTAAAACTGCCTTATAGTTCTTAGGAGTTAATATATTAATAATAACATTTTAATTTAACATTTAAAATTAGAAACTTGTGTCATTTTATTTTTATTTTAGGCCATTAGTAAAAATATGAGTATTATTATAAATAAGTCATGCAGTATATATGCTTTTTGTATATTTGATCATTGATTTCAAGTCCATTTAGACCTCCTTGCGCTTTGCAACACATTTTGATGTAGATCTTGACATGTTACATTAATGCAGCATTATCATATTAAATAGGTCCCCAAAACTCCAGCTTTTTTAATGCTGCTCACAACAGCTACAATCAGCATAAATGCCGCCACAATGCATTGTACCTTGCTTGATGTACTAACATGCATTGAAGGTAGTGCGTGTGTTTAAATAAGTGTTATCGCAATACAATGGTGATTATTATTATTTTGATGATGATGCAGTGCTGTTCTTTCTGGAAGATTTATATCTGTTATTAAAGTGGAAGCAGATACTTGCAGGTTTGGTTCATTGGCAATGAATACCTGAAAGACAGTGTGTCAGTTCAGGCAGATCCAATTTTGACTTGTCTGGACAATGTATATGAGGAAGCTGCTGGAGGTAACAGTCATATATATGTTGGCAGTTGGTGCAAGTGCAATGACACATACAGGAGCAATTAGCTCTGCGCTCCTGTCAAGCAATGTCAGGAGGTTCTAGCCAGATGTGAAAAGGCTGTAAAGGGAAAAAGAAAGTGAATAGAGGAACTGAATTATTGGAGTTGCTGTTACACAAGAGAGAACCGTGACCAGCTGTGATCTCTGTCCTACATACAAAACAGCTTTGACTACTAGACCTCAAATTTCTTGAATAGACTATGGCGCCCAAGGGAACAAGAACTATTTACTCAAAACAACAAAAGAAAACTGCTTCGTGGGGCTGCTATGGCCACCTCATGGCCTAATAGGCATATCGGTTGATTTACTAAAATCAAAAAGACTGTAACTTTGGAAATTGCAGTTGCACTCTGCAAGTGCAGTTGCTCCAGAGGTTAGTAAATGAGCAGAAGCTCTGCTGACTTCCATCATTCAATCATGTGCAAGCAAAAATTCACTTTTTTTTTTTACTTGCATGTGATTGGGTACTCTTCGCAAAGTGAAGCCTTACCTCATTTACTAAGCTCTGGAGCAACTGCACTTGCAGAGGGCAACTGCAAATTCCAAAGTATTTTCACCTTTAGTAAATCAAACCCATAGAGAGGAGAATGCATCAGAAAAGTCCACTTTATTCTATATATACACATATATTAAAAATGTGTTAGAATTAAAATACTGGTCTCTGTCAGTTGAAGGCAGTGAAGAGATGCCATTTAGTAGAGCTCAATTTGCCTAATCGGTCTTTACATAGAGGGCAAGACTAAAGTAAGCCATACACTATCCAATTTTCTTTCCTTAAACTATGGGTTGAAGAAAATAAAAAATTGCTTGATTCCCCAATCAACAGTCAGTGGTGATGGGGGAATCCCTCTAGCTATACTATTGTGTTCTGACAGTGGAGGCATGATTACTGCCAGCAGAAAGAAAACCCTGTCAGCCTGTTTGCACTGAAGTTGATCGATGGATCGACTTCAGTACAACCAGCCTGCCCATAGACGGATCAAAATTTGTCAAATTACAATCCATATATGGCTGGCCTTAAGCTGGCTATATGCTATGCATAAAATCTATTGAGTAGGGGACCCTGTTACTCCCACCCCTAACATCCAGTTGAAAAATGGATGGCAACAGATAGAATTTTTTTATTCCAACAGCAGCCAAATCCAATCAGATTCAGCCACTGTTCAGTTATTCTGACAGCCACCCCCAGCTTTTTTGCAGTGCTTTTTGCATCGATTTGCGCTTTTTTTTACACTGTGTATAGCTGGTTGCTAAGAACCGATGAGTCATCAGTTGTCAGCGGGCTTCTCAGCTGAATGTAAAAAAAAAGAATTGCCAGATCCATACCAGGACCTCCCACGCCAAAATAAATGGCGTGGGGTCCCCCCCAAAATGGCGGGGGGTCCCCCCAAAAGCCATACCAGACCCTTATCCGAGCATGCAGCCTGGCAGGTCAGGAAAGGGAGGGGATGAGCGAGCGCCCCCCCTCCTGAACCATACTAGGCCTCATGCCCTCAACATGGGGGGGTGCTTTGGGGCAGGGGGGGCTCTGCGCCCCCCACCCCAAAGCACCTTGCCCCATGTTGATGGGGACAAGGACCTCTTCCTGACAATCCTTGCCCGGATTGGAAAAAGAACACTGGACCAAGAAGACAGGAGAAAGAAGCAGTGGGAGAAGGAGAAGCCCGGAGGAGGAAGATGCAGGAGAAGATGGAGAAAGCCCAGGGAAGAGGAAGATATTTTTAATAAAAGACTTGTCAAAAACTGTCTACTGTATTTTTTTCCACTACACAATTTTTTTGGGGTGAATGGGTAGGGTACAGTGTACCCCATACTCATTCACATAGGGGTGAGGCTGGGATCTGAGGGCTCTTGTTAAAGGGGCTTCCAGATTCCAATAAGCTCCTCGCCTGCAGACCCCGACAAACACCGGGCAAGGGTTGTCGTGAAGAGGCCCTTGTCCCCATCAACATGTTGAGGGCATGCGGCCTGGTATGGTTCCGGAGGGGGGGGGGGCGCTCGTCCCCTCCCTTTCCTGACCTGCCGGGCTGCATGCTCGGATAAGAGTCTGTTATGGCTTCTGGGGGGACCCCACGCCATTTAAAAAAAAATAATTGGCATCGGGGTCCCCTCCAAATCCATGCTAGACCCAAGGGCCTGGTATGGACCTGAGGGGGGGAGGATACGCTGTTTTGTTTCACAATTCTTTTTTAGCCGGCAATTTTTACATTCAGAGGGGAAGCCCGCTGACAGCTGATGACTCATCGGTTGTTAAGGATGCGGCAGCCGGCTTCCCGGCCCCCTCCTTAGCAGCAAGTTATATACAGTGAATGTACAGCTAAAAAAAAACAAAAAACGAAGGCACAAAATTGCATTAATGTGAACATGTTCCATAGGAACCCATGTTAAAAAATTTCCCTGCATTTCTGCAAAATGCATCAAAAAATGCATTAGTGTGAATCGAGCCTAAAGATGGGTGTCCTACATGTGGATGTTGTTGCATTATTTAAAGCTATTAGATTCGTTTTTTTACATTTTAGAATGGGGTGCCTCGAGGTTGTCTATAATTTAAAAGGGTTTGACTTGACTGAAAAAAGGTTGAGGAACACTGATCTAGGGAACGTAGCTTTGACTTGGAGAGGAAAAAGCAGCACATAAATGTATGCTGCAGTGCAAGGGACATGTTAATAGGAAGAGAGAGCAGAGTGCTGGAGACATGAGCTCATCTGTCTGCCCCATAAATAAATTCTTTATCTGCTAGTGAACATTCAAAACAGGTGTGATTTTGTGAATTCCGCGCCACAAAGAAATTTAAAACAATAATATGATATATTGTAAATATAAAGTGCATTAAACTAAATCAAATAAGCTGCTCCCCTAGGAAGTGGAAGTGATATAAACTTCTACTGTGATTTGATGTGTGGGGTAGGGGGCACTGGTGGTATCTGATGAATTTGCTAAAAAAACAACAAATATTGATATATACCTATAAATAATCAACAGTGTATTACCATAATCAAAGGAATACAACAATAACAAGATTCGGCGTCCAACTATTGGTGCCAAAAAATTCATTAAATATATATATATTAGAAGGATTATATTATATAAAGTCCCAACTGTATCATATATCGTGTTGCCACGTTAGTGATGAAAATGAATCCACACAAAAAAATATATCCAAACAAAAATTGTGTGTCCAAAAAATTTTTATATAAAAAATTCAAATGAGTTGCTTCAAGTCTTATCTGTAGAACACCTCAAAAAATGTTGATAATAAAGTTCATACAGTGCTGTATTTCTTCCTTAACAACAGTGCAATCTTATTCCTTCACCAAATCTTCTTACAGAAATATACACCCAAAGTGCAGAGATAATGGATTGCGCTTACCAAATTGAATGGACCTCTTTAATTAAAAAGACGGTCACAGACAGCTTACGCAGGATAGTGCCTGCACACATGGGATGATTACTGGTATATAGAATGAACCTCCTTCCTCTGATCTCAGATAAGGGATATGAAACACAAATGGGAAATCTCCATAGTGCAACCCGTTTATTAAGTATACAAAACACAGAGTAAAAGTAGGTATAAAAAATGGCCAAAGTGGCCTCTTACATTAAAAAGTGCTCATCCCGACACTGGGGCTGCAAACTGTAGCGTGTATGGAGCCAAATTGCGTTCCAGCAGCTGCTCGCTGAGCCAGGACTCGGATGGAGCACAAATCGTTGGACACGTGACCAGGCTCAAACAGGTGATCTGGCAAAAACGCAGGGAGTAGAGAAAAAAAAGTGTGTGTGTGTGTGTGGGGGGGGGGGGGGGGGGTTAGACGGGGAGGGGTAATTTACTACATCCATTTCCTTTTATCAAGTGTCCAGAGTCTGCCCAACCTGATACAGTTAGGACGGGAGGTCAGGGTGTATTGTTTTACAGAGATGCTAAGAGAGTTTGGTCTTTGTAAAAGCATCTGAGTCCTGTTTGCCTGTGTTTCTCATCCTGGTCTGTTAGAGCCATAGTGAGTTACTCCATCTGTTGTATCTCTGAGATCCTAGCAGACCACTGCAAGATAGTAGGTGGTGAAGTTTGTTTCCACATCATTGGGATTCAAGCCTTGGCTGGTCTAAGAAGGTGTGTAGCAATGCATTTTTTGCACTCTTTAATTGGAAGTGCGGTTTCATGTAACAAGTATTCAGCAGGATTCCTATTGAGAGACACACATGTTATGATCTTGATCATTTATTCTCTAGACGTCCACAATTCTTGTAGTTTAGAGCACCCCCAAAGATGTATAGGCGGGATCCTCCTTATAGTCTTGCAGAATCAACTGAAAATATAATTCTGTATATTTCCAGCTAAATAAAAGTACACCAACCATCCTATTCCCCAAAGTCATAAAAGATTTATCCTGGAATAGCCAACTGTAAAAAGCAGAAGTACTCAAGTAAATGACCATCTAAATTATTCATTTAATTAAGTGACTGTGTAGTTAAACACAGTTTAATTTATTTGATTTTCAAAGTAAGCAAACACGATAAAAGGAGTTCTCTTGCAGAAGATAAACTTTCCAAATTTACAAGCAAGTGATTTGACTCACAGATCTGCCTATATCTCATTTCACTAATAAGTTAGCAGAAAAAAGAGCCATCCAAATTATCAATAGCGCCCTCTAGTGACTGAGTATTCCCATCCACTCTATCAAGAATATAAATGGGAGCATGCAGTGTTTGTTTCTGTCCTGCCCTGATTGGGGCCCAGCAGCCATGTTTTCTGATATGTTGTTCGCAAAACATGGTGCGAAAAATCGCAGCCACCGCACACCATACAAACCCAGCATATAATAAGTGATAGCATCCTCAGTCTAACTCCACCCAGGCAATGCCCCCTGGATTGGGGGGGGGGGGGTGGCATGGATGGAGTTAGCCTAAGGCTGTTATCATCTATTACATGATGGGCTCGTATGGTGTGGTGGCTGAGATTTTGCTCTCCTTGTTCTTTTTTTTTTTTGGTGTGATGACATGGATGGATGGAATTATGGTCTGGAATTACATCTCTAGCACTCTAAGGCCTCCTGAGATATGTTCATCTCTGGAACTCTTCTGGTTCCATTCAGCAGCCAGAGGCAACCTAGCAGACCATCAGCAAAGGGCCAGGCTGCCTGAACTGAGAAGAGATGGCTACAATATCCCTATGACATCAGCAATAAAGATCGTAGAGATGTTAGGAATTCCGCGCTTAGATGTGGGCTTGGTTGCAGCCTCCCCTAAAGGGCTCCACAATAAGGGGCTCCTAGTAAAAATAAAAGTGTAAAGAGTGGGGAAAGTGGCGCTACCATATGAACTAAAACTTAATCTAACAGATCACTAATTCGTGATAAAGGGACAGTGATTCACCAGTGGGCACTCAGTGTTAAGCTAACCCAGAGTACCTAACCACTTCCTTGGCTGAACAATCCTAGCTGTCAATAATATATAACATATACAGTATTCCAGCTTCTCCAGAAACTGAGCAAGTGAATAAAAGCAACTGTGCATAAATTAGAAACAAGAAAAAACATCAGTGCACAAGAACCAGCATCAGTAATAATAAGAATGTCCGTATTCGTGTAAAAGAAAAAGTTCATGTGAAATTAGAAAACTTAGAACCAAATATATATATATATATATATATATATATATATATATGTAGTGCCCCTTTACTTTTTAGGGGTGTTATGTGCCTAAATTTAGGGGTTGGTCTGAGCTGGTAGCCAGGCTCGGACCGTTTGATTACTAGGTATTTGCTTCTGCCTATGTGATGCTGCCTGGTGTGTGGTTCCCTGTGGCCTGTAGGTGGCACTGCCATATCGGGTCAGGGTTGAGCCATGGGTGGCATTACTGCGCCTTAGGGTGTCTTCTCTCGGCAGCGGTACAGTGGGTATGGTCGGCCTGCTGTGCATGCCGGGAGAGGGTACATAAGGGGCAGACACCATCTTTAGGGGAGAGAGTCGTGGTCGTGGTAGTGGTGGAGTGGAGGAGCCGGAGGGGTGTGACCCTCGGGGGTGCAATGACTGGCCGAGAAGTCTCGGGCACCTTTGGCCCGAGGCTGCAACGTTCCAGGTAGGCCCAGTACCTTTAACTGGGTCTACAATTCGCCCATTGGAGTCCCAGGGTGCCCGGGTGAGGGTACCCGCTCTGACCGAGAGGAAGCCAGGGGAGGATCGGTCCCACTGAGGAGATGAGTAATGGAAGATTGCTGTCTTGGGAGAGGCCTAGTGACCTGTCAGAGGGAAGGATTCTTTATTCCGGAAAGCTAACATGTAGAGTGCCCATTGGCATTATCCTGTTCTTAAAATTCTACAGAGGTTGGAAGATCTCCTGTACCCGTCCCTGGAGAGGATAAGATGACAGAACTGTTCGAGCTCCACACCGGCTGCTAGGACTGTGAGAGAGGACTATCCGGGTGAGCCAAACCCACTCGGGATCGAGTGGCGACGAGGTTACTAGTTGTGCCTGGATCTAATCCCTCACACTTATTCCTTCTTTCATCCATCTGTCTCTGTCTACTAAGCAGCAAATAGAAAATAAACTCTCTGTTGGAGTTAAAGTGTTTCTGGACATTGGCTTCTTTGGGGGAAGAAATAGAGACTTGACCCTATACTCTGGGGAAGAGAACCAGTGGAACAAGGTAACTCGCTGCAGGACCCAAAATTTGTGAACACCGCTTAACCTCTTCAAACAGGAGGGTACGGGCATATAGCACGGTGTGCCTTGACTTGCAAGTGAGCCGGGCGAGAAAAAGGTCCGTGTGCTACATATAAAAAGATAATTATGTGAAAAGTTATTTTCCGTAATAAAAGCGACACTGTCCAAGAAAGAGGTAGTATCACACTATATTCATGTGACAGAAACTCCAAAGTGACTTTGTGCTTGCTGTAGTGAAGGACATCAAGTGACTCTTGTGCTCCCCCTTTTGGCTCCCCACTCACCAGCTCCTATCACCCCTGCAGGGGTAGATCTTTTAGAACAGTTATGCAGCTAGCTCCCAGCTAGGTAGGACCTATAGCTCGTCCTCCAGATCACAGGATTTCCACATTGCTAACTGTAAAGGGCTGGATCAGAGGCAATCAGTATTCTCTACTATGCAATCACAGCAATGGATCTTCATATAAAAAAGAGAGATGGGCTCCCATAGCATAATTCCGATTGATAGATTTATTTAAAAAAGCTATAAAACCATACATTTGAAATTCGAAACTCGGCGGTAAACTCCAACCCATAAAAAACAATATAATCGGTAAACGAGTATGAACTAGGCCGAGCTGGACAATAAAGATCGTTCTGCATATCTGAGCGTGTGACAGCGGCATGGAGGAACACAGCAGGACAACATTGGCTTCACAGATCGGGTGAGTGAATTGTGCAGCAGGAAAAGATAAAAGGAGAAATAACATGGGGGGGTGTAAAATTCCTAATTGAGGGGTTGATTTACTAAAACTGGAGAGTGCAAAATCTAGAGCTGCTCTGCATACAAACTAATCAGCTTCAATGGTTTACTGTCAACGCTTAAAGAGTCATGGAATCTGAGCAAAGCACATATATCTGTGTTTCAATCTTTTTATTCAAGTTTTGTCATACAAAATGTATAAAAGTCGCCACATAACATTGTACAGTCACAATCAACATTTGGGGTAACACAATGAAGATCACCAAGTGTAGGGGTCCTTGGAGTAGTCCGAAGCTCCGTAGAGCCGTTAACCCCTATTAGCATCGCAGATCATATCTGAACCGTCCACCCAGATGAGCCGCCCCCCCATCCATCTATCGGGGGGGGCGCAACTCAGCCGGCCGTGTGGGCCGCCCAGAGGTCTGATCAGACTGACAATGGTCCCGTAGGAGCTGAGAAAACAGGGAGCAGCACAAACCTCTAAGGTCTGGATCTGACTCCAAAAATAAACAATAAACAAATTTCAAAAGAGAGGAAAGAGGACAGTGACAAAGAATAGAAGGAAGGAGACAGAGTAAGGAAAGGACAGTTGAGGAGGGGGGAATGGGGGGAGGGAGGGGGGGGAGGAGCCCCGATTCAGCATCCAGACATCTCAACCTAATCCCCTAGGCTATGCTGTAAACATCCCCGGGTCATTAGTTAGGTAACGAAGCCATGGGTCCCAAACTCCATGAAACAGTTTCATTTTATCTTGGGCCAGAGCGGTCAAGCGTTCGTTTAGCATCAACCAAGACAATTTGCCTTTAAGCTGATCGAATGGTAGAGCTGCCGATTTCCAGTTCCTAGCAATAGTGATTTTGGCTGAAATAAAAATAAATGTCAAGAGCCTCTTGCAGGACTTGGAGGCTTCCACATCTCCTCCCCCCAGTAGTGCTTGCTTAGCTGATTTAGTTAGGTTTAGTTGGGTAAGGGAGTAAACTAAATTATACACCCTGATCCAAAACCTCCGGACCTTTGGGCATGTCCACCAAATATGATAGGTGGTGCCCATCTGGCCACATCCTCTAAAGCACAACGGGGTAGCTCCTGAGACAAAAGTTGCCAGTCTGACCGGCACCATATACCACCTCAGTAGAACCTTATAATTGGCCTCAATTATTGAAGTATTGACGAGCGAACGAGATGCTGTCTCGGCTATCCTATGCCATTCGTCCAGATCCAGGGTTTCCTGCAAGTCGGTCTCCCATTGGACCATATAAGTCAGCTTTGTCGATACACTCAGCAATATCGAATATATAGCAGATAAATGTCCTTTAATTTTATCATAATTTTTGCATAGATGTTCCATGGGAGTTTGGGTTGCTAGGTTGCTCTTGCGAGCCAGGGTTTGTACATAATGTGAGATTTGGGCGAACCTATAACCCTCCGCTGGAGGCATTTGATGTCTGTCAGCCATAGTCCGTTCGGTCAGCATACCTCTATGATCGCACAAGTCAGCAATACACTTAAAACCCTTATTAGTCCACCATTCGAACGCTAGTGGAGTGAGACCCGGGGTGAATGCTTTATTTTGAAGCAGAGGTGTCAGTGGAGAATGAGGAGATTTGAATTTGTGAGATCTGGAGAGTCTGTCCCATAGTTCCAGTGACATGGATAAAGTAGGGCAAAGTATAGGAGGTCGCTCCTTGATAGGGAGCCATAAAATATAAGAAATAGGTTTGGGACGGCAGGAATAAGATTCCATAGCCATCCAAATGGCCTGTGCCTGTTGGGAGTGAAACCTTGTAAGTTGTGCTATCTGGGCAGCATAAAAATATTTTAATAAGTCTGGAAGACCAAGTCCCCCTCTCCGCTTCAACGTGTATAGAGTGCTCCTATTCACCCTGGGTCTCTTATCACCCCAAATAAACTGTAGTACTTTATTCTGGAATCGTTTAAGGTCATCACGGGCCAATGAAACTGGCAAGGTACGGAAGAAATACAATAATCGAGGTAGAACATTCATTTTAATTGAGTGAAGTCTGCCAAACCACGATGGCGGGTGAACCTGCCACTTAGCCATGTCAGCTGTTAGCCGTTTGAAAAGGGCTGGATAATTCTCTTTGTACAACTCACCAATAGATGAGGTCAGCTGTATGCCTAAATAAGGGAGAGCTGTGGATTCCCATCGGAATTGAAATGATTTTTCAAGCGTAGCCTGAGTGGAGCTTAGCAAAGATAAGTTCAGTGCTCTTGACTTACTATGATTAATTGCCAACCCGGAAATGTTGGAGAAAGGCTGCAAAATAGCATACAAGTTAGGTAGGGATGTGATCGGTGAGGTCAAGGTCAGCAACAAGTCGTCCGCAAAGAGTAAACATTTGTGTTCATAGTCTCCGCAATAAATGCCCTGTATATCTCTGCAGGCGCGAATTTTGAGCGCTAGTGGTTCAATCGCCAGGGCGAATAATAGTGGCGACAACGGGCAGCCCTGTCTAGTTCCTCTCCTGATAGGAAATGTTTGGGATGTATATCCTCTGAGCATTAGCGAGGCACTGGGGGAATCATATAATATGTGAAGGAGATCCAGAAAGCGTCTCCCAAATCCAAAGCGTGTGAGAACATCAAAAAGATAGTCCCAGGAGATAGAATCGAACGCCTTCTGGATATCTAATGAAAGTAACATTCCCCTCCTAGTCCCCTTTCCATCCCAATCAGACCGAACTGCCGAGATAAGGTTAATTATCCGGCGGGTTTGGTCCGATGCCTGTCTTGTCGGGACAAAACCTGCTTGATCAGGATGGATATAACACTGAAGAAAAGTATTAAGTCTCTGGGCCAGTATTTTGGTTAGAATCTTAAGATCCGTATTGATCAGAGAAATTGGGCGATAATTGGAACAGTCTGTATGGTCCTTTCCTGGTTTCGGGATAACACTTATATAGGCTACATTTTCATGGCTGGGGAGCTTGCTGCCGCTTCTCAGGTCATTAAAGTAAGTACAGAGATGTGGGGCCAGAAGATCGTGATATTTCCTATAGTAGTGACCCGGGAATCCATCTGGCCCAGGGGCCTTGGTAGGGTGTAGGGTTTTGATTGCAGCCCTGACTTCAGGCTCTGTAAGAGCACCGTCCATCAGTTCCGCATGGGCTTGTGTCAATTTAGGCAGCTGTAAGTCGCGAAAGAATGTGCTCGCTTCAGATGAATCGAACTTGTCCTGCACTCCATACAGCTTAGCATAAAATTTGTGAAATTCTCCAATTATCCGTTCGGGGTTCTGGGAGGTTAGGCCCGTGGATAGTCGTAGTTTAGGCAAAGTCGGTGTGTACGGTCGAGGAACCAGTTTTCTAGCTAACATTGTGGTAGGTTTATCACCCATCGTATAGAACCTGTGCTTAGACCAACTAATATGTTTCTCCGCTTGAGTAGTCAAGCTAAGATTTAGTGCTAGTCGAGCCTCGTCAATTTTATGCCTTATATCTACCAGGGGATTTCTGTGCTGTTCACTAAGTAAGTTATCTAAGTTAGTTTCCAGAATCTTATTTGCCTGTTCCCTATTGCGTTTAATCCTGGCTGCCACTTGTAACAATATGCCCCTAATCGCTGCTTTATGAACTACCCAGTTAATTGCGGGGGATGTGTCCGATGCCTTATTAAGTCTAAAGTATTCCTGTATTTCCTTTTGAATCTCTAAAAAGATTGTAGGGTCATTCAGCAAGCTCACATTAAGTCTCCACGGGGAGGGTCTAGATTTAGTCCATAGCCCTGAAGTAGAGAGTTTTATCGGGGAATGATCAGACCAAGGGGTAGATAAAATCTTAACCGACTTAATAAATGGTAGCAAAGGCGTACGTACTAGAACGTGGTCTATCCTCGAGTAAGTATGATGGGCTTGTGAAAAGTGTGTAAAGTCTCTGACCGTAGGGTTATTTTCTCGCCAGGCGTCGATGAGGTCATAGAAATGAAACAGACGTGCAACCTTGCTGCTTCCAGTCGGTGGGCGTTTCAATGTTGGTCTAGAGGAGTCCGATTTATCCATAATTCTGTCCAAGGGAATATTACTATCGCCTCCCATAATGACCTGACCCTGGACTTTGGGCATAAGAATCTTCAGCATTTTGCTAAAGAATTCCGGCTGTCCAGTATTCGGGGCATAGTATGATATAAAGGACACCTCCTGGTCATGGAGCCGCCCCACTGCCATAATATATCTACCTCTCTTGTCCTTAACGATAGCGATGGGGGTAAAGGGGGTCCGTTTCGAAAAGCAGATGGCTACACCGCCCTTCTTTTCCCGACCCCCTGCCAAGTAAAACTGTGGATACTTCCCATTGAGGTAACGGGGCGCTGAGACATTGGAGAAATGAGTTTCCTGTAATAGCAGGACTTCAGCCTTCTGTTTATGATAAAACTGGAAAGCCTTAGTTCTTTTAGTAGGGGAGTTAAATCCATGTACATTGTGGCTAACTATCGAATAGTCTGTGTTATATGTGGTGGCCATCGTGGTAGGGCAGAGCACTCTTACCTTGCATAATGAATGAAGCGAGAAGGGTCCCGATGATGATGACTGTTTGGCTATGTGACCTCTCAGACCATGACATAAGGGAAGGGCGCTGAACCGAGGCTCCGAAGAAAGAGGGGGAAGGGAGAGAAGGAAAAGGCATTAGAGAAGAAGAGAAACAAAAATAAAAGCAAAAAAACATATACATAGGCCTTAGGCCCAAACAACCAATATAACTCAATCCTAGCTGATGAATGAAGGAATGGGGAATAACCCCTGCCGGAGACAACATCCGGCAAATTAGGTGCAAGGGTACCATCCTTGTCGTAGGACAGGTAGTCTTGCAGTTGGGTGGCAAGCATGACCACCCCGACCCAAATATGATTACACTCTGTACGAGCAGGCTATTCGAGGTCATATCGGAAATGACAAAATCAATCAATACAGTTTTAACATAACAGGCTGTCTATAGGAACATGCATTCCCAAGGCCAGTGGCGCCGGGGCCGGAAGGGTCCCCATCGGTCATTCCGGCCCCCGAGCCACAGCCCAACAGGGGAACACATTGCGGTCCGACTAAGGCCCCCAGACTGCTAAAAAGCAAAAAGCAAAATTTCTTCGACCAGGTTGGGCCCGTCGGGGTTGTAAAATATTCGGCTGGCAGCCAGTCCGAAGAACCAGGAACTCCAGTAACTTTGTAACCCGTGACTTTGTAACCTGTGAACTGTGAACGGTAACGATGGCCCCATCAGGCCCATAGTCCACCATGGGCCCAGGCCATATCCGTGCAATCAAGCACTAACAGTTCCCAAAAGGGGGCAAAAAAGCAAAAAGAGAGAAGAGCAATAATACTCAGGTATTCCGGCGAGCATTTCTGGCCTGTGAGCGTGTGCGATCCTGCCATATCGGGGAGAGGGGACGATGATCCAGACGAGGGGGAGATGAAATCGGAGTCGGAGAGTCCCGTGCAATGATGCCGAGACTAAGCAGTAGGTCTTCGCCTGCTTGGAACGTGGAAAAGGAGTGGGACTTTCCGTTGTAAGTGAATGATAACTTAAAAGGGAACGACCATCGATACTTAATCTGTTTGGCCATAAGTTGCTGGAGTAATGGCCGTAGGTTTCTGCGTTTCTGGACCGTTGATGGCGCCAAATCTGTAAAGAGCTGTATTGGTGTTCCAAATAGCGACAGGTCCGGCCTGTTGCGGGCCGCAAGCATCATCTTATCCTTAATGCGGTAGTGATGTGGCTTAACAATAATGTCTCGTGGTAGGCCGTCGGCCCTTGGGGCTGTCAGTGCTCGGTGAACGCGATCAACTTCCATGTGGTGGTTGGCTATATCAGGGATAAGGGTTTTCATCAGGTCTTTTACAGCCCCCTCTAGATCTGTGTGAGTTTCAGGGAGGCCACGCACGCGGACATTGTACCTACGAGAACGATTCTCCAAATCTTCAATTTTTGTGAATGCCTCTTCTAATCTATCCTGGAGGTCTGTCACCATGGCTGAGTTCTGGTTGACCCTTTTGATGGCTCCATCCACTTTGGTTTCAATTAGCTCAAAACGCTCTCCCAAGCTATGGATGTCTTTTTTCAGGTCAGTGGTGATTAATGTGCAGGCCTTAGAGAGCTCCTGCTGCAGCATGGTGGAGAATCTGCCCAACAGTACAGCATCAGGGGAATAGTGTGAGAGCTGGGGAATTGGCATATCCTGGCTGGATTGGCTGGATTGGCTAATGAGGACTTCTGCTAAGTCTGCCATGTTCCTATCCATGGAGGAGGCAGGGGAGGCAGGGGAGTTTGGAGAGTCATGTCTATCAGCGTATATGGCTGGGGATGGGGGATGTGATAGTGACTCACCCCGCTGTCCGGTCTCCACCTCTCCCGAGGATTGTGAGGAGAATGGATCCCTAGTTGGCTCCAGATTTAGCTGCCTGTCTCCTCTCTGTGTAGCTCCGTCGGATCTGGCTGCTGCCGTGCTGCCTCGTGTGTCTGGCTTACCCGGCGCCATCTTGGATCGCGGCTGTGCTGTAGGGGAAGGCCCTGCTCTCTTCTGGGCTGTAGTTTGCGTATCGTGTCCTTTCCGCGGCTGCCCCTGTGCCCTACGGTTCATCGCCACTTCGGGGCTGGTGTGGGATTGGTCCTGGCTCACGGACCTCAGTGCCTGCGCTATCGTTAGCTCTGGTGGGTCGGGGTGCCGGGAGCTCGGTCAGCACACGTCCTTCTCCGAGTCCCCGCGCATGCGCACTGTCCACATATATCTGTAGTGTCGCTTCTCTCTGGTGCTTTGTTACTCTGTCATCAGCATGTGTCACTTCTAAGAAGTTTTCCCGACACATGAGATAAATTTGTGTCGGGAAGGAGGGGAGAGAGCTCAGCAGATAGCTTGTCTATTCAGAACACAGTTCTTCTGTTGTGTAGAGGGGGTGTGTTCCTTTCCTCCAATCAGCTCTCCCACACTGTTACTGCAGCCTCTCTGCCCTTCCCTATGTGCTCCTGACAGTTGAAGAAAGATTGTACCGTATATACTCGAGTATAAGCCGACCCGAGTATAAGCCGTGGCACCCAATTTTACCACAAGAAAATGGGAAAACGTATTGACTCGAGTATAAGCCTAGGGTGGGAAATGCAGCAGCTACTGGTACGGTAAATTTCAAAACTAAAAATAGTTACCAATAAAATTACATTAATTGAGGCATCAGTAGATTAAATGTTGTTGAAATATTTATTTCAAAGACATACAGTAAACTAGCTCTGTAAGTGCAAAAGAGGGTCAACAAAAAACAATATGGTAGCTCAATCAGCAACCAAGCTAAAAGCTAAAACACAAATTAAAATCCTTCAAAACTGGATTCCTCCTCATCATCTGTATGTCCAAAGAGAGCTTCAGCGTTAGCTGCTGTGAGTTTATCAGCGTAGACATTGTCCTCATCACTGAGTTCGCAGTCATCACCTTCACTGCTGTTGCTCTCATACAAAACGCTGTCTTCACGGCCATCCATAGCATTACTAATGCCACATTTCTTGAAGGCGCGTTGCACCATGTCCTCTGGAATCTCTTCCCATGCATCACGAACCCACTTCGCTATCAATTCTATGTCGGGCTTCACCAGATTTCCAACTGGGCTTGACCAGATGACATCCGTTCATGCCACATCTTTAGCACACGGTCTTTGAAAGGTTTATTTAAACACACATCTAGGGGCTGCAATACAGATGTAAGCCCACCTGGAATAATGGCCAAAGTAACTTGAGAAGACTTTGCCAATTTTTTTATGGCATCAGATGTGTGGGCTCTGAACATATCTCAAACTAGCAATGATGGTTTTTTCTTTAAGGTCGTCCGTTCCAAATTTCTTCCAATTTTTTTGTTCCGTCTTCATCCATCCAGCCTTTAATATGTGTGCGCACTGTAATTCGTGGTGGGAATTTGACCTTTTTAGGCAAGGTCTTTTTAAAAATAATGACAGGCCGCAGCTTAGTTCCATTAGCCAAACATGACAGAACGACTGTGAAATGTTTTTTTTTTCATTTCCTGTGGTTCTGAGAAAAATTGTTTTTTCTCCCAAACTTGCCACGGTTCTGTTGCTTGGAAGATCAAAAGGTCATAGGTGTTTCATCCATATTCCCAATATCTCCGGTCATAGTTATGGATCCTCCTTTGTTTTATGATGAATGAATGGAATGACATTTTTTCATCAAGGTCTTTTGGCAACTTCTGTGAAATCTTTGTTCTTTGCCACAAACATAAGGCAAACCTATTCATAAAGCGGGTACACAATCCTGCTGACGCAACAAAATTTTCAATGCCTGGTGCTTTGAATTTGTCATCTTTAGCCATTTGAAGGGCACGTAAGCGAATACCCATGCGTGTTACGCAGTAACCATTTTGACGACACTCCATAACCCCTTTCATGCAATTTAGTCTCTAGAGCTTCATATGAAGTCGTCAAACCACGTCAAGCTTTTTTTGCCTTTGGAATCTTTTCCAAGTCAGCTTTCATTTTCCGCCACTCCCTCACTTTTCGTCAACACAAAATTCCCTACTTGCAATACTGTTATTGCTTTCTTCTGCTCTGGACACAACCTTAAGTTTGAAACCAGCTTCATATGACCTCCGTTTTTGTTTTGGTCCAGGACTAGAAGTACCGGCATTGGCATCCATTTCTAACAGGATAAAAAAAAAGTATTTGTCCCCATCCGAGCCTTTGCACACCTCTCCCACAATCTCCCCATCAGCCGTGTCCCCATCAGAGTCTTATCAGAGTGTTCCCATTGGAGTCTTATCAGAGTGTCCCCATCAGAGTCTTATAAGAGTGTCCCCATCAGTGTTTTATCAGAGTGTCCCCATCAGTGTTTTATCAGAGTGTCCCCATCAGTGTTTTATCAGACTTTCCCCATCAGTGTTTTATCAGAGTGTCCCCATCAGTGTTTTATCAGAGTGTCCCCATCAGTGAAAAATCTGATTTTTCACTGATGGGGACACGCTGATTTTTCACTGATGGGGACACTCAGATTTTTCACTGATGGGGACACTCTGAGTGTCCCCATCAGTGAAAAATCTGAGTGTCCCCATCAGTGAAAAATCTGAGTGTCCCCATCAATGTCCAATCATCATTATTTGTGTATTACTGTACTGTGTTGCTTGCCTTATTAGAGCGAACTTCCGCTCTCTTTCATCTCCCGACTCCCGCCCACTGCAGGAGGATCTTTAATACACACAGCGGGTGGGAACCTGTGATTCATAGCTATGTTGAGTGGGGGGACATTTCTCAGCAGGACACCTGGAGGTGCAGCGCTAATTATGTCACTGGCTGCTAGGACATGGCAGTCCCAGCAGCCAATCGTAGCGCACGGTGTCAGCGTCATGGGCGGGAGCATCTCTGCTAAGGATTTAAAAAAGAAAGGACAGGAGTGGGAATAATACACGGGCAGGCGGGTGCTAGCTGCGGGCCAGGATACGGAGACCCCACACACCGGAGATGACTGCCGCACACACCGGACTCACCTGACACAAGTAAGTAGCAACATGACTCGAGTATAAGAGGAGGGGGGCATTTTCAGCCTAAAAAAAAGGTCTGGAAAACTCGGCTTATACTTGAGTATATACGGTAAGTCTTGTCCGCTCTTTTGAAGAGCTGTAGGGAAGAGAAGACAGCAGGTAAACAAGTAAAACCTATTTAGGAGGATGTGTTTCTTTTCTGTGTATCACCTGAGGCTGTTTACTTCACTGGGTATATGTAAAGGTTTACAACCACTTTGGCTGAACAAGCTGAACTTAGAAGCTTATGGCTACCATGCACATCTACACCAGATTTTGCACTCTCCAGTTTAACCCGCCTAGCGGTATTCCAGAGTCTGGCTCGGGGTAAGATTTCTGTACCTAAAGCGGTAACCCCGAGCCAGACTCGGGATTGCATCGCAGGATACAGGGGAGGATCCAGGGGAAGTTACTTACCTTGTCCCTGGATCCTGCGATGTGTCCCCGCTGTGTGAGCGAGCTGTCTCCTCGTTCGATTCACACTGCCGAATGCCGCCGAGCTCCGTTCCCTGCAACGTTGCGGCACACGGGGGCGGAATTCAGTGCCAAATTCAAAAAGTGAAACACACAATACACATACAGTATACTGTAATCTTACTGATTACAGTACTGTATCAAATAATAACACATCCCCTTTGTCCCTAGTGGTCTGTCCAGTGTCCTGCCTGCACTTTTATATTATAAAAACTGTTCTTTCTGCCTGGAAACTGGAGATTTTCCATAGCAACCAAAAAGTGTCCGTTTACATCAAAAGTGGTTTTAGACCAACTTGAAAACAGCGATAATAAATTAGAATCACTTGCAGAATTTAGCGATAGCGATTTGTGGGGAAATTCGTCATTAAACACTAAATCTAATGACAGCGACAATTCTGCAACTGAGCAAATTTCAGTGTTTTTGATTTGATTACATTATTGAATAACTTTTATTATTATTATATTATTATTATTTGTTATAATTATTTATAGTTATTTATTATATTATAATTTATGATTTTGTTTTTTGAACTTTATCATACAAGGGATGTCTACTAGACTCTGATTTGGACAGATTTAAGTGAGTTATTCCTAAGAATTGCAGGCCTACAATATAAAACGCCAAATTTCCATACAAAATAATGGTACTGCTTTCAGCACCTAAAATCTGACAGAATCATACCGCCAGGGAGGTTAAGTAAATCAACCCTTAAGTTTCATTCAGATGATCACAAAGGATGAAAGTACAATCATATTGTTTCTGATCCCAGCAAAAAATGCAGCGGCACTGAACAGGTGTGGCTAGTAAATACAACTAGAGGGTCTTGATGGCCAATGTGCTAATGACCCCTAGGCATTCATCCCATAATTAGTGTCACAGCTCAGCAAGCCTTTGATGGCTGATTATGATCTTCATCTGTTTTAACACAAATCACTTGTAGTCTGCTTTTCAGGAGGCATATGTTAAAATGAGATCAAAGCTTCAATTTTATTAGTTCCAAAACTTACGTTGCTGACCCAGCTCATCATGTCTGAGACAAATGATTTTACATTACATTTTAAGATCTTTTGTACCGACACCTTGCCTGGATTTGGCAATGTTTCTATATTCAAATTAGATTGCAGAAAAAAAAGTTTTCACATAAAATTGCAGGTCAAGGAAAAGAGGGGGGAGATAACAATGCAATTTAAAACTTGTTAGTGCTGAAATTAATATGTAGGCTACCTTCTCTGTCCTTCCTCTGAAAACGCTAGTTGCCTGGCATGAAAAGGAGCCTGAAAAAGGAGATAGGGCCTCGTAAACGCATTGCAGCCCGCCCCCTGCCAGTCACGTTCTCCTGTCAGTGGCGCAAATGAGGGGAGAGACGCTGTTGATTCTTTTGCCCTGCAGCTGCCATCGGTTCACTTAGATCACTGAGAGCTGTTTCTGCATTTCCACTCTGACCATTGGAGCAGTACCCAGGTTTTTACATGTAAGTGAGATTGGAATAAAGTGTTGTTAATTTGCTTCACACTAATCTGGCGCCCTGCTTTGTTCCTTTTGCATGCCTATGAGGGATTCCCTAGATCCATTGGCCAGGAACTGGCAGCTCATGTGTGCTTCTTTCTTCTATCCTAACTGCTTCTCCATCTGCGGCTGTAAACTTTATTAACTTTATGGAATTCCACGTCCTACTGTATTTTTGAGCGCTGATTGTGCTTGTGATCATCACAAGTCTGTTTGGTAGTTGCCTGGCAGCCCTTGGATTCAAATGTTTTAGTGTCACCCTATCAGACAAGTAGAAGGAGAAATTAGAAGTGAAGTCATAACTCCTAACCTGCATGCTTATTCCACGCCCGTGACTTTCTAAGAGAGTATTGAGACTAAAGCTGCATTTACACCTAAGCAGAGTGTATTCCTGGTGATTCTGAAACATTTTTTGCAGGCATTTTGTGGGGATTTTTCAGGTACAGTGCATCCGGAAATTATTCAAAACACTTCACTTTTTCCACATTTTGTTATGTTACAGCCTTATTCCAAAATGGATTAAAATAATTATTTTTATCAAAATTATACAGGGGGTCCCCGGGTTACGAACAAGATAGGGACTGTAGGTTTGTTCTTAAAGCGGAGGTTCCGCGGTCCATCCTTTTTTTTTTTTAAAGTCCATTCTATGCTACAACTTATGCATTAGTAGTACTCACTTGTCCGGCGCTGGTAAACATCCCCCGTCCGTTTTCGGAATAAATAACTCTTTATAAAAAAAACTTCCTGTATTTGCCATTTTGCTTGTGGGCATCTTGAAGCCCACAAGCATATTCTTCCGGGAAGCGATGAATGCGCGTCACGTGACCGGGTAGACGAGTCACGTGACAATTGAATTATCGTGATGTTTACTCTTTTACTCCTGGGAAGCAGGACACTTTGCTCCCAGGAGTCATTGCTGCAGAATTCCTGGCATACACAGCGACACAGCACAGCAAAGGACACGCCTACTCCCGCGGGAGGAAATCCCGGAAGTAGGAATGAAGAAAGAAGATTAAGGGAAACTACACAACAAAAAAAAAGGTAAGGCATTTGCTTTCATTCATGCTAAGAGGGAACGGTTACAGTAATCTTTAAAATGTGGGTGAACCTCCACTTTAAGTCAAATTTGTCTGTAAGTCGGAACAGTACCTTTATTTAATTTTTTTTATTTTTGTATAATTTTCTTATTATTTTTAATATTATTTTTCTTATTCTTTACTTTTTAATTACTTTTTTATTTTATTAATTTAATTATTATTTCTTATTATTTTTGTTATCAATTTTATTTTCACTTAACTTTATTGCTATCACACAGGAGAAAACAATTTCCTGTGTGATAGCAATTGGAGGTGACAGGTTCTCTTTATTGACCCTGTCACTTCCAAAACAGGAGTCTTAGCACTTTGCTAGAACTCCTGTCACAGCTGAGATGGGAAGAGCAAAGCTCTGCCCTCTCACTGTTTATGTCGGCGGCAGGGAGAAAGGAGACAGGAGACAGACTCAGCGGCTGGGACAGCCAGCAGAGAGAGGTATGTGGGGGGGAGAGGGGAGGATGGATTTTTGGCGACATCGGGTACAAGTACAGTACTGTATACATGGGCATACTGTATACAGTACTTCTGGGCAGCTCACCTGATGGCACAGCAGGGAGATTAATGCGATCTGAGTCCAGGCAAGCCGGCCGCGATGCACCTCCGCGGCGGGGCAGCGGCACAGGAAAGACCGGGGATCCAGAGGCTTCACTAGGCCGCACTAGGCCGGTCAAGTCCGCGGCCTCGACTGGCAGTTTTAGCGGCCTGGCAGGCCACCGGACCATACCAGTCCTGTGGATAGGCAGGCAGGATGAAGAGGGGGCCCCCTTAACCTCACAGCAATGCCAGGAACCGAGGAACGGCTTTCCCTAGCAATGGCGGCGGGCAGCAGTGACGTCACTCGGGCCCCGTTCGTAAGTAGGGGTCGTTCGCAACTCGGATTTTCATAAGTCGGGGACCCCCTGTACAAACAATACCCCATAATAACAACGTTAAAACAAGTTTTTTTGAAATCTTTGCAAATTAATTAAATATAAAAAATTGAAAAAATCCCATGTACATAAGTATTCATGGCGTTTGCCCAATACTTTGTTGAAGCACCTTTGGCACCAATTACAGCCCTCAAGTCTTTTTGAGTATGATGCTGCAAGCTTGGCACACCTATTTTTGGGCAGTTTCTCCCATTCTTCTTTGCAGGACCTCTCAAGCTCCATAAGGCTGGATGGGGAGCATCTATGCACAGACATTGTAAGATCTCTCCAGAGATGTTCAATCAGGTTCATGTCTGGGCTCTGGCTGGGCCACTCAAGGACATTCACAGAGTTGTCCCATAGCCACTCCTTTGTTATCTTGGCTGTGTGCTTAGGGTCGTTGTCCTGTTGGAAGATGAACCTTCTCACCAGTCTGAGGTCTAGAGCGCTCTGGAGCAGGTTTTCATCAAGGATGTCTCTGTGCATTGCTGCATTCATCTTTACCTCAATCCTGACTAGTCTCCCAGTGCCTGCCACTGAAAACATCCCCACAGCATGATTCTGCCACCACCATGCTTCACTGTAGGGATGGTATTGTCCAGGTGATGAGCGGTGCCTGGTTTCCTCCAGACATGATGCTTGCCTTTCAGGCCAAAAAGTTAAATGTTGTTTCATCAGACCAGGGAATTTTGTTTCTCATGGCCTGAGAGTCGTTCTCGTGCCTTTTGTCAAACTTCAGGTGAGCTGTCATGTGCCTTTTACTGAGGAGTGTCTTCCGTCTGGCCACTCTACCATACAGGCCTGATTGGTGGAGTGCTGCAGAGATGATTGTTCTTCTGAAAGGTTCTCTCTCCACAGTGAAACACTGGAGCTCTGTCAGTGTGACCATTGGGTTCTTGGTCACCTCCCTGACTAAGGCCCTTCTCCCTGATTGCTAAGTTTAGCTGAGTGGCCTGCTCTAAGAAGAGTCCTGGTGGTTCCAAACTTCTGCCACTTATGGCTAATGAAGGCCACTGTGCTCCTTTGGACCTTCAATGCTGCAGAAATGTTTCTGTACCCTTCCCCAGATCTGTGCCTCGATACAATTTCTGTCTCGGAGGACTACAGACAATTCATTGGACTTCATGGCTGTGGTTTGTGCTCTGACATGCACTGTTAACTGTAGGACCTTATATAGAAAGGTGTGTGCCTTTCCAAATCATGTCCAATCACCTGAATTTACCACAGGTCGACTCCAATCAAGTTGGAGAAACATCTGAAGGATGACCAGTGGAAACAGGATGCACTTGAGCTAAATTTTGGGTGTCATGGCAAAGGCTGTGAATACTTATGTACATGTGTTTTTTTTATTTTTTTGTTTTTAATAAATTTGCAAAAATTTCAAACAAACTTATTTCACATTGTCATTTTGGGGCATTGTTTGTGGAATTTTGAGGAAAATAACGAATTTAATCCATTTTGGAATAAGGCTGTAACATAACAAAATGTGAAAAAAGTGTAGCGCTGTGAATACTTTTTGGATGCACTGTATATTACAAACATTTAACAGGTATTTTTGCATGTGTATCAAGCTTCATGAGGTTTTTTTTCCTGGCCTGGGCAAGAGAAAGAACTCTTTAGGAATACAAATAAGCTCAGAATGCACAAAAGCATACTTGTCTTGGTTTTACAAGTGTTCCCATTGAAATCTATGGGATCAAAAATGCCTGAATATGCTTAAAAAAAAGCTTGTGTACTTTTTTGTGTGCAGCGCGTAGAACTTTAGTATGGCTGAGTGTACAAGTGTAAAAAAGGGACAGAAGATTAGAAAGAATGTGATTCTGTGCAATCAGGTATAGGGAAATGAGCAGAAACATGCTCAAGTGTAAATGGAGACTAATGGTTAAGAATGTAAGTCAGTCACCTATCGTTTTCAGAAAGAGATTAGTGAATGGTAACTTACATATTTCCTTTTAATAACATAAGAGCATATGCTAATAATAAAGGACAACTGGTGAGCCTTATACTGCTTGACTTTAGGCCGGGTTCACACTTATGTGAATTGATGCAGGTTTTCCCGCATTCAATTTGCATGACAGAAGAGTGTGACCCGCTCTCAATGGAGCTGGTTCATACAGCTCCGGGGTGGCCACTGGAAAAGGGTCCTGTGTGTCCTTGGCTCCGTTTCAGGTCCGAATTCAGGCAAAAATTCCTTGCTTGATTCGCACTTGAATCGGAGAACAGGGACACACCGGACCCCTGCTGTGCCCCGTGGCCGGAGCTAGTGTGAATCCAGCCTTACTCTATCAAAATGACAGAATTCAGTTGACAGACATTCTAGCTATCTTAGGAGTAGATTAGAGGAAAGGTTGTTCTAAATGTATCATGTGTGGCAGCCAGATGCAAGTGACAGAAATGTTCACTCCACTGTAATAGTTTTATTTGCATTAGACAAATATGGATCTCTCATCCATCCTAAATGATATTGAACATGCGGTATCTCATGGTTCCATCTCAGTACTTATTGAAGTGGAAGACTTGTCACATATTTGGTTCCACTACTATAAAACCGTTGACATTTTTTGCACAGTTATTGAAGTTCCTCTAATTAAAATTCACAGATGCATTCAGCTTGTCTATGATAATCTTAGCAGTTAAGAAGTAATTCATGGATTAAGAAGCTAGTCAAACAAGAGTGTGTATGCAAATGCTAAATACTGAGTGAGAGTACAGTGACTGTGTGTGGCCAATTTTTATAAATATCATGTTGGGAATTTATACATAAGGTACTTGCATGTAATGTGCTGCATTAGTTAGTGTAACAAATTTTTGTTTTTATTTAATTCCATAAATTCCATGAGTAGGTAATTGCATGCTGTTTCGTGAACTGTAAGCTGTATGGCTCTGGTTTTTGTGTTCATTTACTATTTTTAAAGACTGTGAATACCACTCAATAGCCTGTATTATTTATGGAAGTCGAAGAGCAACTGGCTTGCATCTTATAGGCTGCTACCATGGTATAAGTAGAGTTTTTCTTGAAGTTCACCTTTTAAAAAAATAAAATAAAAAAAATGCATATTTTTGCAGGTAAAAAAAATGTGCATTTATTTATTTTTTCTAAGGAGCCTGAAGAGTATTGCACCCATGATCAGCATATTGCGGGTGCAATGTCCCACCAACTCTCAGTATGCTGTCTCTTAAAGAAAAGAAAAAGCTGCCAACTCAATCTTCTGCAGTTGATGAATTTATTGTAGTAGATGAAGTACAAAACAATACAGGGGCTTACGTGTTTCGGTGTGTAGCCGTATTCATATTCATAGATAGTTATGAATAATGCTACATGCTGAAACACGTAACACCCTGTACTATTTGGTACTTAACCTATTACAATAATATAATTGAATGCAGAAGATCGAGTTGCCACCTTTTTCTTTTCTTTATGATATGCTTTGGTGTAAGGAAGACACCATAAGCCAGCGCACTGACTGCTCACTAACTCGGGGAATCAGACCAGGGGTCATCTCATTTCACTCAGTACACTGTCTGCCTGTACCTCTGATATGGACAGGCAGTTACCTAATAGCAGGAAGATCAATGAACTATTAAGACACTCACCAGCACCCTCGTAGTTCATTGCGAACTACAAGCTGTCAGCTGCAATGGAAGACGGTAACTGTAGTCTGTTTATTCAGAATAAACTGTGAATGAATGATGCAGCCATGTGGGCAGAGCCCTGCAGAGCTGCGTTGCTTTCAAATTGTGACGGCAGGTGAGGGAAGAAGATCCCTGCCCGCTGCCACAGGGTGGGGGGATCTGGGGGAGGAGGTGCAGATGCTGGAAAATGTTACATGTTCCACCCTAAAAGCGTCTGGAACATGTAACATGTTCCAAAGGTGAACTTATCCTTTAAAGCCTAAAAAGCTAATATATAAAGTATATTTAAGGTGTGTCAAAACAAAAGGTGTGCAAAGTCCTACAGCTTGTTTTCTTTAAAAATCAGTGACAGCTTGAGTAAAAAAGCCTGCTCTCTGCCAGCATGCTTCGGGTGGGGCCTTTGCTTCCTGTGGAGAAGCAGTTTGACACACCCTCTGCCGAGTTAGAGGCAGAGCTCTCCAAAGAGTGCTGTTTATGCCCTTTGCTGACTGCTAAGCTATACTGTAGGTCTGATTCAGTAGGGGGTATGCCAGACATCTGAGACCATGGCTTTCATGAAATAAACAAAACTCCTGCTCTGGAGCTGCTGGCAGGGGACATGATTTTCTAATCAGGCTGTGCCTACTTTACAAAGAAAACAAACTGTAAGACCTTTAAAACCTTTTGTTTTGCTGCACCTAACATATATTTAACCCTAAGGTGTAATTTGGCTTTAGGAGCAATACAGCCTATTTTTCATTACATGTGACTTTCCAATACCTATTCTCTGTAAACTGTTTATCTTGTAGCAATTTTTGAGTTTAAATGCTTGCTGCTCCGTTTTTTAATTATTGTTTTATATGTATTACTGAATTAGCGACTAAGAAGGATCCGTATTACAATGTAGTCATTTCAACTTCTTGGCTGGCAGCTATTGAGGCAATATACACATTAGAAAGTAGATTATTTATAATGATTTGGGCCTGACTATTAAGCCCCGTACACACGGTCGGACTTCCATCTGACTTTTCCGTGTTTTCTTGTCCGAACGGAGTTGGTCGGGAACACCCATAGCATACACACGCTCGGACTTTTCTGCAAACTTTCCCAAAACTTTTCCAACATCACGTGGTTTTTCTGCTCTTTTTTGCTCTTTACCGCCACCCTTTGGTCAACTTCTGCTATTGTTGGTTGATTGTAGCATTATTTGTTTTGTCCATCGGACAAAAGTCCGATGGTTTTCTGTACACACGTTCGGACTTTGCTCCATCTGACTTTTGTTGGCCAAAAGTTTGTCCGTTTGCAGACAAAAATTATATTTTCTTTTTTATTTACTTTTTATTTGGGGGGGGGGGGCAGTGGATATTATTTAGGATAGTTTTGTTTATTTAATTTTGAAGTCTTTGCATTTGTGTCTTTTGTTGTGTGTCTATTTGACCAATTTTGTTTACTAAAGCTTTGAAAATTTTATTTTCAATTTTCCCACTTTTTTTTCCTTTTTTAAACCAAATGTAAAATATTCCATCTAATAAGGGTCAGAACAGGTCCAGGATAGCTTTTTTTTTTTAACAACGAAAATAAAAACCTTCGAAAAAACACCAAGGAAATGTTGCCAAAATAAAATTGAGAGTTTGTACTTTGGAGAAGATATGTATTGTTACAATATGTACACTCAGGATTGGGAAGGTGTGCTTATTATGGTTACAGTAATATATTTTATTTCTTCTTTGGTAGATAAAAGAAACAACCCAGCTGTAACTATAAAGCAAGGGCTGAAACCCCAGCCTGTCAGAAAGAATGTGGTGGGTACAAAGAGAACAATTAACACAGCTGCTAGATGAAATAAAACCTATAATCTTATAGCCTTCTTCCAGGGAAAACAGTTTTAGACATATATACGCTATAATGTTCTCTTTCACTATAGTACCATAATTGTAGCTCTGCTTGTATGATGTTGCATGTATGTGTGAAGCTGACATGAGGATTTTTCCCTTGTATAGAACTTAAACATGGAGGCTAAAGTAAGACTGAAACAATGATGTACTCATATTATTATACAGATTACCTAAAAGCTTAATTGCAACTATTTAATATCCAAGTAAAACTTGGGTCAAATTAAAAAGGTAGTTCCCTAGCATGATTTAAAAATTAAACAGCAGCTCTGGCTACAACATTCACCCTTGTGATTTCCCCACCAACTCACTGTTTCAAAGAACTGGTCTTCCTGATTGAAGGACCCCCCAGGGTCATTTAACTCACTTCCTGTGAGCCCGGGGCATCAAAGATCCACTTCATACCCTCTACTCACGGGAGAATGCTGCAAAGATTGGTGCCACAATATTTTGTAGTGTTGTTTTTTTGTAGCATTTAGAATCCGCTAATGAAAAACATATAAAAATTCAGATGATGGGCCCAAGGAAACCTGGAAAAAAGGTATGTATGCAGGGGTGCTAAGAAGTGGGTGGGCAAATTGGTGGGAACTTAAGCCCAAAATCAGGCTTTAATTTACATTATTGCTAGATGCCTCCCATCCAGCAGCACACTTTCCTATTTTTACCAGATATTGCTCAAACAGTCCTTGCTCCTTTTTAAAAAGAAGATTGCCAAAGTAAAAATTCATATAATTTTATAAGAGAATCTGTTCTCCCATTTTTAATATTTACTAATTTTTATGTGAAATAAACGTTAAATATTAGCTGCAAAATTATGTTTTATGGCCTATATGCTTTAGTTTGCTTCAAATGAGTGTTGCATTCTCCTACAAGCCTGTGGGAATGTAAAAGCTGCTTAAAGCAGGTCAGAAGGAGGTCAACTGCCGGTCGAATGCACCTGTGAGTACATTCTGAATGATCTCAGAAGCATCTCAAACTTATGTCAAACTGTTGCCGTCGACACAAGCTCAAAGCCCATCAATGCAGACCCCTATTTTTTTACTTCCCACGAGAGTGCATTCAGCTTTCTATGACATAATTGTCCTGTGTCTTGTCTATTAAGATTTAGTTGATCCAGGTCCAGGTCCATGGTATAGCTCATAGCAGTTATTCACATGCAACTGGATTTGTTCTTTAATGCTGAAGACTTTTTTTCCTAGTTTTCAATCAGTCATGGCAGGTTTCATGGTGATTTAATTAAAATTACTGAGTTACCCATAAATTGAGTTTACCTGTAAATCAGTTTGAACTGAGGAAGCTGTTTGGTGAGTAGTGAATAGCAATGAGCCAAAACTCCCATGTTTGGATTTGCATCAGGGTTGCAAAACCTGTATCCTATTGAAGTCAATGGGAGCTGAATCTTTAAAATGAATCTTATAGGCAAAGGAATATCATAAAAGTGCACGGTTGGCTGGGCAGTATCATTGCAGGCATACACCTCCTTAAAGTGGAAGTAAACCCTCCTATCGTTTTCAGCCAAGGAAGCTGCCATCTTTGCCTCTGTTTAATCTACAACTGCCATGATGCTGCGCATGTGATCAGTTATGACACCAGCCATTGGATGGTTTTACAGTTTGGTTGAGAGCAAAACCAATGCGAGTGTTACATTTCCGGCACTGCCAGAAATGAAACTGTTTTATGGATGGGTTTACTTCCGCTTTAAGAGGAACTTTATAACTGCAAAAATTTCCTTTAGATAACATGCCTGGAAAGGTGGGGTGGGGGCCCAGGTGCTCAGGTGCCCTAAACCTGTCTGGGCAGGGGCACATATGTACGATGTTTAGGAGGTACTGCAGCAAAAATAACATAAACAAGTAATTACAATTTTGACCTCTGGAGACCCCCAAAATACACAACAGACACTAAGGGGTTGATTTACTAAAGACAAATAGACTGTGCACTTTTGCAAGTGCGGTTGCTCCAGAGCTTAGTAAATGAGGGAGAGCTTTGCTGACTTCCATCATCCAATCATATACAAGCAAAAATGTTTTTTTTTGCATGTGATTGGGTATTCTTTGTAAACTGAAGCTTTAGTTCATTTACTAAGCTCTAGAGCAACTGCACTTGCAGAGGGCAACTGCACTTGCAAAAGTGCACAGTCTATTTTCTTTTAGTAAATCAATTCCTAAGGGTCAATTTAAATGCTTTTTTTCTTTATAAATGTTACTTTTGCTGCAGTATATCATAAAGACAAAAGTGACATAGGGTCCCTTCTAAAATCAGTAATTGTACCCTTCAGGCCTGGTATGAATTTTAAGGGGAATTCAATGCCACAAACCGACAACATGAGGTCACCCCCAAAATTTATAACCAGACCCTGACAGGCCATATTTAAGAAATTATGTTAGTCACCATACTTTCTCTTTTGTTTAAATGGTTGGGGGTTCCCATCAAGCAAATGAATGGGGCTTCCATAAAAAGAAACTTGTCCCGGCCGAGTGTACACACGCTCGTTTCAAAGAACCCGCGGTTCTTTGAAAGGAGCGTACGCGGTGACGTCATCGACTACGTCGAGCATGCGCTCGTCACATTCGATGCCGTCGCCGCCATCTTGGTATACCCTACGTATGCCTAGGAAGCTACCGCGCATGCGTCGAATTCATTTCGAACATGCGCGGGCTTCGGGGAGGACAGGTAAGTGTACACACACTCACTTTTCTCGTCGAGAAACATGCCGAGGAGAATCTCGACGAGAAAATAGAGAGCAGGTTCTCTATTTTCTCGTCGAGGTTTCTTGTCGGTTTTCTCGACGAGAAACCCGATAGCAGCGTACACACGACCGATTTACTCGGCAAGACCTCTCTGGCAGCAAGTTTCTTGCTGGTTCTTGCCGAGAAAATCGGTCGTGTGTACGAGGCCTAACACTTAACATTTATCAACTTTGCCAATCCCTTTAACATCCAAGTTGACAGTGCACCACATCACCTTCAAATGGAATTAATAGAACTTCAGTGCAACAGTAGGCTAAGAGAAAAGTTCCAGGATGCTGCAGTCAATGACTTTTACTGTCTCCTCCCCCCTGCTTTGATGCCACAGCTCCGACTTCAAGCTGCCTGTGTTCTGTCCATGTTTGGGAGCACCTATCTATGTGAATATATGTTTTCAGTCATGAATCTGAACAAGACCAAGCTCAGATCACGTATCTCTGATGATAGCCTCCATGCTGTTTTGCGGATTGCTACAGCACAAGACCTAAAGCCAGACATCGACGAGCTGAACTCAGGAAAACAGTTTCAGTCATCCATTCACAAAAGTTAAACAAAGTTAATGCCTTGTGTTTGCCATATGTGTAATAAACAGTGCCTGGCAATATTTATATGTTTAAAAATTAAATAAAAAATTACTGTTACCAAAAAAATTTTTTCAATAATGTCACATCATCTTAAGGAAAATATAAAAAGAGATCAATTAAGGAATATAGGGAAAAGAAGGAATAATAACCACAGGAGAAATTAAAACATCCAGTAAAGAAGCTAAAAATATAAAAGATCTTTTACACTTTGTATATGATATGTTTTATGAGCAGTCCACCCTAAATTATAATAGCAAATATACACTTCAGGATCAGGTGGATGCTTGTTGGGGGGGGGGGTGCAAAAAGGATGACACCCTTTCACCCTTTCAGACACCAGGCTTTTTCTTCAATTCGCAGGCTTGGGAGTGGTTATGTGCAACTAAGGATCCATAGGAAAATTTGAAAAAGTGGCACTCCTGTTTGCCCTGAAACATGTAGCCACATCCTCTCCACTTCCTGTTACCATCACCCAACCGAGAGAGGTGCTATTTGGAGCAGCAGCCATCTTGCTACTTCCAGAAGCCACTATTGCTTATGTTCCAGCCTGACAGATATACTTCCACCAAGAACTTTGCTTCAGCCTGCCACATGGCTGCAGAGCTATGCTGCCCCACGGTGATCCTATGGAGGTCTATATGGATTTATAACAAGCCTTGATCCACTTTTTACTAGTGAGCTCATTATTATTGTCTTTTATTCTTTTTAATAAGTCCCTACACCTACACCTAGATGAAGGCAGTCTCTTGTGTTTGTTTTTTTATATGTGCATTAGGATCTCAAGACCTAATCTGAGAGGAGCTGAATCCACTTCATCTGGTGTACCCCACCACTGTCCTGACCATTTTATGTGCCCCGGTAAATGACGACTGGGGTCTAGTCAGTGCAAAAACATATTCATTTTGGAACAAGTATTCATGGCTTTCCTGATAATCATGATTTTCAGTGTCTCAAACTAATGAAGCCAGAGTTAGACAGAAAAAGAGGTCAACAATGACAACCTACAAAAATGTTACACAGAGGAAGTTGATGTTCATCACACCCAATGGAATTGGTTGCTTTCCATTGGCTTAGGTAAGAGGAGGCACTCGCTTCTCAGATTTAAAATTGATCACTTGAAACTGGAAGTGATGTCCTTTAATGACGCCCTGGAGGAGGGGCGAAACACGTTGACGTACTTCCGGTTTCGTAACCATTGACGCAACTTCCGCCCTCCGTGAAACGCATGCCGATCAGCGGCGGACCCGAATTTTTACAGTGATGACTGTTTTAGATAGTTATCTTGTAAGTGCCGCCTAGTTTGTGCAATTTATATAGTTACAACGATATTTCACTATTAGTTCCTTCTCTGATTTTTGAGCATGGTCGATCCACTCTGAAATATCCACAAGAACACTACTTCTACAGAGAGAAATCTGAGAATCTATTCCTCATATACAAAATAATTTTAGATCACGGCGCTTTTGACCCCAAACTGCAAAGCTGAGGGTCCATAAATTTTGGTGAGTGGGGTCACAAGAGGGCAGTGTGACACACGACACCTGTATTTTTTTGGAGCACTCATGCACTTTATTTTTGGATCACTCAGCACCTTGCAAATAGACTGTGTTATACATTCATTTGTACTACATTGTTATTTATCACATTGATATTTGTTTGATCGTATATCAGTCATTCACATTGTGTGCGTTTGCACATTTGTCCTGCAAGTGCTGTTTATATATTAATTTAACCTACATCTATTGATAAGAACAAGTTTCCCTTATAAACAGTGTAAATAAAGACCAGGAGAAATTCAGTGTTAGCAGTAAGAAATCAGAGGTTAGGGTGCGCCAAGGTCCATAAAAGATTTAATCAAGTAGAGCTCTTTTTATCACGTAATGTGCAGAGTCAGTTCATTGAAGCACAACAATGTCCAATGAAGAAACAGAACTGGATGCATTGGTGCACACAATCACAAATAAGCCCTCCCTTCTCAAAAAAGGTGAAAATCACAATATGGGACATAAATGTTGACATTTATAAGTCCCCCAATCCTGACAGGTGAATGACTTATTATCTGTTGTATATATAACCAGTTTTAGATTCTGGACCTTGCTTTTGGAAAAAAGGTCCAAGTTAGACATGTACATGACGAAAAAATTTGTTTTGTTTTGTTTTGTTTAAATTCGTTAATCTAGTTTTTTTTTTTGTTAAATTTGGTTGATTCGTTCAATTCATTTTCGGGATTCGTATTCAGAATTTGTATTCGGAATTTGTATTCGGAATTTGTTTTATGTCTTTTTAAATGTTTTTGGAATTTACTGATTCTTTCGATTCAAAATATTTGAATCAATAAATTCTGAATTGGCCGAATCGAAAACTTTAGATTTTGCTTTTTTAGAATCGAATGTGGCAAAGTGAACAAACAAAAGAAAAATCTTCATAAAATTATTACAATAACTCTGTAAATCACCTCTGGCTTAACTAAAACAGCATTATTTTGAAATGGTACTCTAATAACACACACAGTCTTTCAGTTCAGAAACATGTTTACAGTTCGAATTAGACTGGAATTCAATGTAAAATTCGATTCGAATTTCAATTTGAATTTCCGCAATTATCGAATGTGGCAAAGTGAACAAACAAAAGAAAAATCTTCATAAAATGATTACAATAACTCTTTAAATCACCTTTGGCTTAACTAAAACAGCATTAATTTTAAATGGTACTCTAATAACACACACAGTCTTTCAGTTCAGAAACATGTTTACAGTTCGAATCAGACTGGAATTCAATGTAAAATTTGATTTGAATTTCAATTTGAATTTCCGAAATTAGGACCAATCTAGTTTCATTACTCTGTTTACTTCATTACTTCATTTATACTGTAATTCAGGTATTCTGATATATCAGAATCTCTGAAAAATATAAAATTTGTCCGAATATTTATTCGGAATGAATCGAACCGCAAATGTCTAGTCCAAGTATACCTGTGATATCAGTGTGTACTTTCTGTCTGCCAGTTATTCACATGAATAAAAGTTGCACATAAAGATTTATGCATATTAGCATTCAGCGCACGTTATCTAAACTATCCTGTAATGATCTTTAACAAAAGTAAGCAGTTCATTCAGAATTTTATAATGACCTGCTAAACACAATGGCTGTCTTTTTTCTTCCTTTCAAATAAGGAATACAACTTCTTCTATACTCAATGGAGCTTATTCATCAAGCTCTAAGACGTGACTGTTTATGAATAATCCACACAGAATTACAATGAGGCCAAGCAGTCATCTTGATAAATAATTGATTCAGGTACAGTTGTTTAGTGCTGGCACTAGCCTTTGCTGAGAGCAGCAGCAGTTGCGGGAAACTTGGGAGTATCAACAATGTTGGAATAAAAGAGATGTCCATGACAAATGTTACAGAACATACATATTATTATCTTTCTGACAGGGCTTAGCGCCCATATTGATGAGTATTGCAATAATGTGTGATGAAAGCTACTGTGAGGGAATGATAAATGACTGAATACAGAATATTGAATGACTGTCAAATGTAAACATAATAATTAGCAACATATTCCCAGCATAATAGAAATGAATGGATAGTGCATCTTTTCTTAAATGTTGTTTCCCCATGTACAGACTTTTTATTCTTTGCATACATTTGTATTTTTACTGGTAAAATGGTGGCAAGCAAAATCTATTTTAAGTGTATGTAAACTCAAAATCTATTTTTATGTATGTGTGGCATCATGTCTCTCTATATACCGTTATAAGCCAATACCTTTTGTGAATCTGTTGCAATCTGTTGGAGTAACCTGGTAAACCTGACTTTTTTTTTTATTTTATTTTTTTCATTTTGATAGAGTGGCAAATAGTTAGAGTATCACATGCAGTCTATGGGGTTTATTTACTAAAGCTGGAGAGTGCAGCTTTAGTAAACCAATCAGCTTCCAGGTTTTATTGCCAAAGATTAATTGAACAAGCTGGGGTTAGAAGTTGATTGGTTTCTATGCAGAAGTGATTCTGATTTTGTACTCTGCAGCTTTAGTAAATAAACCCCTATGTGTTTTGGCAATAATTCCCTTCATTTCCTTTCCTGGAGTCACAACAGGAAGTGGGTGGAAATTCCTATTAGGTAGTTGTCTCTGGGACAGGTGTCCCTATTGGGAGATTTCCCCAAACTTCCTCTTCCAATGGCAACCGTAACATTTTCAATTTCCCATCACTTCTTGTCACGGTGATAAAGGATACTATGGCAAAATAGTTGAATCCTCCCACAAGAGGCACAGACAGAAATAACAAATCTGACAGGAGATCTAGCTATTCCAAAACTAAAGAAAAAAAGGTTCTAGCTTTAGATACATTTTAAGATAGCAAGGCTAGCTCAGCAGTAACGCACGTCTCTTTCTAAACAGCTTCTTATTTTCCAGTAAATTAAATAGATATAGATTACAGATCTGACTTGTCACTCACCCATGCCTTTCCTCTCTACACGCCGGGTCAGCCTTATTAGAAATTTGAACTGATTTTCACGGCATGATGAAAACTGTATTTGCATTTTAAAGTTTAAGAGCATTTAGCACACTTTTAAAGATAGGTAGATAGATAGATAGATAGATAGATAGATAGATAGATAGATAGATAGATAGAAAGATACATAGATAGATAGGTAGATAGGCAGATAGATAGGTAGATAGGTAGATACAGTAGGTAGATAGATAGGTAGATAGGTAGATAGATTTCCTAATAGTTATTTTTTAATTTCTGTATTTTTTTGTTATTTGGTATAAAAAAGTTCCACTCCACTGTCCCATTTCTTGATACATGAAAAGTGTGTTTTCTGCATGCCTTGTGTTTATGTTCAAGATTACACATCTGGCAATTCACAATAACTAAGAGTTTACGTCCCTATTGTCTGTGATGTCATCCATGAATAATACATTTTAATTATTCACGAGTATGATGTCACAATTATAAATAATAGAGCAGAATCCAGCTTCTAGACTCCTGCAGGCCGTTTTATTCCCTCTCTGGGCAATTTCCAACAGAGACAGAATAAAAGCAAGTGCTGTTCTAAAAATAACACATAAAGGGCAATAACTACCAATGAAGCAATATAAAGAAACGCTGAATACATAGAGGTTGCAGTATATGCTCACACTGCTCCTGGCACTCTTCTCTATAAAGGAAACTTTCTTTTAAATAGGAGGATGCCCTGAAAAACCAAACAATTCAATTTTTGAAAATAAAACAGTGCTCTCCTTGAGCAAAAAGCCAACTCAGACTAATAAAAGCCATTCATGAAATCTAAAAGCGTGTGTTTGGGAAAAGTCTTTTCCTCTGCAACAAGGATATTTTTCGTGAGCATTTATCTGTAAAAAGGTTGGTAATACCAGATAGCAACTAATTTAGTGCAGATTGCATACTACCGCATGTGAATGACAATAGTAAAAAAAAAAAAATCATATAAAGTAGCGTCTAGGAGCTTTTGTTTGCTTCAGATTGGATTTGCATTTGCATACAAGTCTATGGGAATCTCAAAATAATGTCAAAATGAGGCCATTGACACAAGACAAAAACTCAGCAACATAGGTCCTTATTGGAACTACAACATATCTACTTGTTTTAAAAAAAAGTGTCTCATATAGGAGAGATGTTGGATTTCATTTTATATATTTTTTCTTTATAAAAAGAGTGTTACTAAGCAGCCTAGGAGAGAAAATTTCTACAGATTTTCTTTAACTGCAAACCATTATTTTGTACCATAGAAGATATACATAGGTATATATTCATGCATGTATGTCACCAAAAATGTAAAGCTTATGCATGTACTTTAATATGCATATATATTTTTATAGTAATTACTCTTCACAATAAGTATCTATTGATATGAATATATATGTAGCCATCGGCTCAATTCAATATACCACTAATCCATATCTTAAAAATTGTCAATCAGAGTTTTACCTAATCATGTGATAACTATGTTAGCCATAATATGTCAGTTATTTTATTCAGAAAAAAGGACTCAGCTTGCCACTCTAACCTATAGATAACAATGTTCCTCTGTTTAGACTGTAGCTATCTGAGACAATTATAGTATCATAATATTATTAGATTAAATACAATATTTATATATCTCTAAGCAATAAAAATAAGGTGGGCAATCTAGACAGAAATTTCTAGGCAAGTTAACCTACACATACTGAGGCTGATAAATTTGGCCTTGGCAGCTAGACTTCAATTACCTCTGAGCACAAAAAGACTAAAAAGACAGTATGGGGTAAAAAAACAAAAAAAACATATAAGGGGTGAAAAAAACTGAAAGACCATTGCAGCCTAAAAGCCATAGTATTTCCCTTTAGTTAGGCTCCATGATTCTTGCAGCAGGTTCTCCACCTGCATGCCTGAAACACCCGCTCAGCCAGAAGTATTTAATTTGGCAGTGGTAACACCGCTATTAAATGACAGCTTCCCACCCAATAAGTTGTTTTACATTGTAAATAAGCTTGTGGGGTTTCTCGGTGTTTGTCATTAACTATCTAAGGTCAACATTCAGCAGCTGTTCAATGAACTATCATTTGTGACTGGAGGTGATGGTAGAAGATTGTCATATAATGGGGCATCATGTCATTGAATCATTGGGCATTGTTTATTTTAATTAATGTTGGATCTAAACTGCTGCTGACATGACTGACTTTAGATTTACATCATCGGACATTGTTTGTTTATTTATTTATTCTAATATAGGACTTTTACTATGTTGTGTGCTTTTTTGTTTTCTATTATTTCCTACTCATTCACTTAGTTCCGGGGTAGGCAACCTCGGCCCTACAGCTGAAACTACAAGTTCCATGAGACATTTCAAGACCCTGACAATCACAGGCATGACTCTTAGAGGCAGAGGCATAATGGGATTTGTAGTCTCACCAAAGCTGGAGTGCCGAGGTTGCCTAACCCTGACTTAGGGAATGGACACCTCTATTATAAAGGGGTTTCCATATAAAAAAAAGTCCTTCCCACAGACTCCAACATTCACTGGTCCAGAGATGTATGGATGAGGCTATTTTCCACCTCACCATGGGGACAAAGTATCTTGCAAAGAGTGTCCCCCCTCCCCAGCAAAGTACCCTCCCAATTTTAGAAGGCATGTGGCCTGGTATGGTTCAGTGGAAGGGAAGCATGCTTGCTGTCCCTCCCTTTCCTGGCCAGCCATGCTGCAGGCCTACGTAAGCGTCTGGCAGGAATTTTTGTAGGGGGACATGCAGCTTGGGTGGCCAGGAATAGAAAAAGCCTTGAGTTTGTAGTCCCCTCCAAACCATACCAGGCTAAATGCCCCAAAGAAAAAAATGCATAGGTTTGGCATAAATTTTGAAGGGACCTCATACCAAAAAACAAACAACAAAATGCATGAAGTTGCCCCTCAAAATTCCAAGTGGACACGTATCCTGGATACAAATCCAGACACGTATCCAAGCATGCAGCCAGCTTGGCCAATAAAGGGAGGGGCAGTGAACATGCATTAATCCCCAGTCATATCCAAGCAGGATCTATGCTTAACCACTAAAGCCCCGGTCCATTTTGGCTAGTTAATGACCAGGCTCCTTTTGTGATTCGGCACTGCGTCACTTTAACTGACAATTGCACGGTTGTGCGATGTGGCTTCCAAACAAAATTGACGTACTTTTTTTCCCACAAATAGAGCTTTCTTTTGGTGGTATTTGATTACCTCTGTGGTTTTTATTTTTTGCGCTATAAACAAAAATAGAGCGACAATTATGAAAAAAATGCAATATTTTTAACTTTTTGCTATAATAAATATTCCCCAAAAATATATAAAAAATTTTTTTTCCTCAGTTTAGGCTAATACATATTCTTCTACATATTTTTGGTAAAAAAAAAAACGCAATCGGCGTTTATTGATTGGTTTGCGCAAAAGTTATAGCGTTTACAAAATAGGGGATAGTTTTATGGCATTTTTATCAATTTTTTTTTTTTTTACTAGTAATGGCGGCGATCAGGGATTTTTTTCGTGACTGCGACATTATGGCGGACACATCGGACACTTTTGACACATTTTTGGGACCATTGTCATTTTTACAGCGATCAGTGCTATAAAAATGCACTGTTAACTGTAAAAATGACAGGGGCGCTGAAGGGGGCGTGGCTACGAGTGACACGTCACTGATCTCCGCTCTGATTACACAGAGCGGAAATCAGTGACAGTGTCAGTAGGCGAGCGGGGAGATGTTGTGTTTACACTAACATCTCCCCGCTCCATCCCTCCGTGAGATGATTGTGGGGATCCCTGCGGTCCGACTCACGGGGAAGGTAGTGGGGTCGCGGCGCGCGCCCCCCACGTCAGGCAGTTAAAGGCGACGTACAGGTACGTTGATGTGCCTGTACGTGCTATTCTGCCGACGTATATCTACTGGAGGGGGTCCTTAAGTGGTTAATCATACCAGGCCACATACTCTCAACATTTGGAGGATACCTTGCCATGGGTGTTATCCCCATTTTCTATGCCCAGTGGATGTGGGGGTCTGGCTCCCTCTCTATGAATGGCTTCATTACAATTCAATTGGGCAAATGCTTGTGACATCCAAAAAAATGAACTTAGCCTGGATAGCTTAGCACTAAATGTATGTACATGTAGCACCCTCCTAGTTAAGTTGCTATGAAGTTAGGCAAATTTTGTTATTTTGGCTCCTCTGTAATCAGTGGAAAAGTTATTGATTGCTTTAGGCTGTTCCCTTCTAGAGGCTTCTGGTAAATAGGAAGTTGAGCAAGGCTAATGGGCAACCTGAATATTTATTGTGCTTCAGCCAATCCCTCGGTAGATGACTGGAGAGGCATCTAAATAGTCTGAGATTTAGAACAGCAGGGTCGTGATGTGCTGGAAGCCGGGATGGCTACCAACCCCCCCCCCCCTCGCAGCAATTCTATTGACTCAAGCTGATGTTTATCCAGGTCCCAGCTGTGGTATAGCTGGGGGGCCTACTTCAAAAAAACCTTTTCTGTAGCTAATCAAGGGCGTTTTACCTAAGAACCTGGTCTATAGGGCTCACTGAAGAGTTCCCTGGTCGACATTGGAAGGGGTTTGACTGTCCTGTGGCATTGTGGGCATTAATCTCTCACTGAAGGGTGTCCGGTGGATACTGGAAAGAGGCATCCATGATCCTGTGACATTGTGAGTATTGACCTAAGCTCAGGGTGCTAGTGACTGTGTACTGTTTCCTTTGGGTTGAAGTGCCAGTATTAGCTCTAACTGGGATAGCTTTTAAAAGGACTCAGTTCTGATCATTTATTTGTACTTGCTCTTGCATGGGGACTGTTCAGGGAGGCTTAGCAAAGTGGAGTGTTCTCCTACTATTATTTAGTAACTCTGGAGTATCCCATATCACCCTATACCCTCTCCAAGTTATTCAGCAACGGAAATAACAAGACATCCCCTAGACTGAAAAATGAGCCAGACAATGAACTGTTGCTTGCTGCCTCTGCACTAATATTGGGAAAGAACTAGTTAAATGACAGCGGTTCCTACAACGATAGCACTACATATGCATGTGGAGAAAGACAGAGAGAGGCAGGGATAGATGGAGCTCAGTAGTCTAACAGGCAGGGCTGAAAATGCAATGCATTTTTTGCAGATTAATATTCTGGTATTTTTCAATACTTCCGGCATAAAGGGAATAAACACGAGGAAATGTTTATGTGTTACAGAGATTTAATAAATACGTTTTTTTTTTAATTATTATTATTTTTATTTTGCCATCATACACTTTAAGAGCTACTTTATTATTTTAAGTATGTGACGTGTTTGTAATGCAGGAAGTGGACAACTAGAGAGCCTGCACCCATTAAGTTGGGAATGTAGGGGCATGGCAATTTGGGATCTCTTTCCTACTTTCATTAGTTTCTTATTTTCTAGTTACAGTTAGGTGATTATTTATTTTATTTATCACACTCTAGGCAGGATCTAGTTAATAAACAGCCAGTACTATTTTTACTTCACACCATGCATACAGAAGTTTAGTGGTTACTCATATGAATTCTTGTTTATTAAATTGAAGATTTCGTGCAAACATGAAACTGTAATTACAAGGTGACTTGAGCCTTGCGTAGCCTCCTCTTGACAGGATGGTGATTCTGAAATTCTATCTTCCATAAAGTAAGGAATGAGAAATAACAGTGTTTTCTACTGCTTCCATTTTTTTAAGTTGATAACATTATAAGTAACTGACTACTGTATTATATTGTAAATTAATTTTCATTTTTTTTAAATAATATGAATATAAATGCTATGGGTTAAAAGGAGTGACACTACGATCATACCTATGCGCTTTTTTGTACGTTTTCTGTTTTGCAGAAGTCCATTTAACATGGTTTCCTATGGTACCCTTTAACATCTATGCATTTTTCAGCCAATGTGCTATTGGAAAGGGTAGGGGACTTTTTTCCAGCAGCAGATTGCGTTTTGCGTGTAATAGACATCAATGGATCCTCACCATAAAAGCAAGTGTTGTATTTTTGATGCGTGTTGCTTTTTATTTTTACTTTAATACACTGTGGCGGTTATTTACGAAAGGCAAATCCACTTTGCACTACAAGTGCAAACTACAAGTGCAAAGTGCACTTGAAATTGCACTGAAAGTGCAATTGGAAGTGCAGTCGCTGTAAATCTGAGGGATAGATCTGAAATGAGGGGAAGCTCTGCTGATTTTATTATCCAATCATGTGCAAGTTAAAATGCTGTTTTTTATTTTCCTTGCATGTCCCCCTCAGATCTACAGTGACTGCACTTCCAAGTGCACTTTCAGTGCAATTTCAAGTGCACTTTACACTTGTAGTTTGCACTTTTAGTGCAAAGTGGATTTGACTTTCGTAAATAAACCCCTATTTATAGCTGGTTGCTGTACCCCCCCAAATCCAAAACTCTGGGCTGTGGTTGAGGGGGTCTGCGGGAGAGGGGCTTATCGGAATCTGAAAGCCCCCTTTAAAAAGGGGCCCTCGAGATCCCGCCCCCCATGTAAATAAGTATGAGGTACATAATACCCCTACCCATTCACCAAAAAAGTGTACAAAGTCAATAAAGACAGTACTCAAGTTTTTGAGAATTCCTTTATTAAAAAATGAAAAACAATGCCCCCCAATGTAGATCTGCCACCCATTGCCTGACCAAAAAAAAGAAAAACAAAAAGCTCTGCTCCCAACAGTCTTTTGACATTCCTTAAATAGCTATAGGACGGGGCTACCCGGTGATGTCACATGGTGGCACCGCCCTCTGTGATGTCATCGACCAGTGCATGCTGGGCTGCTGATGTCACAGGGAGGCGGTGCCATCAGGGTCTGGTATGGATTTTGGGTTGGACCCCATGCCACTCTTTTTCACGATTTTTTTTTTTGCAGCCAATGTTTTTTTTTTTACATTCAGCTGTCAGTGAGGAATAGGGATGAGCTCGGTGTTCGAGTCGAACATAGGTTCGACTCGAACATCGGCTGTTCACGCGTTCGGCGAACAACGAATGATTTGGGCCGTTCGCGCCAAATTCGAGTGACGCGAACGGCCCACAATACACTGCGCCATCGCAGTGTAATTCCGGCGCTGTGATTGGCCAAGCATGCACTGTGACCCTGCATGCTTGGCCAATCACAGCGCCGGCAGCGAGGAGAGCAATGATTGGCCACAGGCAGGATGCCTGTGGCCAATTATTGCTGAGGGGGTTTAGTACACGCCCCACACTATAAAAGGCCGCCAGCGCGGCGGCCTCGTGTAGTGTGTTCCGGCGCAGGGAAAGAGTTACATAGGCAGGGACAGTGTCAGTGATATTTGTACCTCAAACTTGTGTGTAGGGACAGAGAAGGATAGGTAGGGAGAGTGTCAGTGTCATATACTTTGCTAAACCTTGTGTGTAGGGACAGACAAGGATCGGCAGGGAGAGTGTCAGTGTCATATTCTTTGCTAAACCTTGTGTGCTGGGAAAGACAAGGATCGGCAGGGAGAGTGTCAGTGTCATATTCTTTGCTAAACCTTGTGTGCTGAACCATATTGCTAAACCTTGTGTGTAGGGACAGACAAGGATAGGTAGGCAGAGTGTCAGTGTCATATTCTTTGCTAAACCTTGTTTGTAGGGAAAGAGAAGGGTAGGCAGGGAGAGTGTCAGTGTCATATTCTTTGCTAAACCTTGTGTGCTGAACCATATTGCTAAACCTTGTGTGTAGGGACAGACAAGGATAGGTAGGCAGAGTGTCAGTGTCATATTCTTTGCTAAACCTTGTTTGTAGGGACAGACAAGGATTGGCAGGGAGAGTGTCAGTGTCATATTCTTTGCTAAACCTTGTGTGCTGAACCATATTGCTAAACCTTGTGTGTAGGGACAGACAAGGATAGGTAGGCAGAGTGTCAGTGTCATATTCTTTGCTAAACCTTGTTTGTAGGGACAGAGAAGGATAGGCAGGGAGAGTGTCAGTGTCATATTCTTTGCTAAACCTTGTGTGCTGAACCATATTGCTAAACCTTGTGTGTAGGGACAGACAAGGATCGGCAGGGAGAGTGTCAGTGTCATATTCTTTGCTAAACCTTGTGTGCTGAACCATATTGCTAAACCTTGTGTGTAGGGACAGACAAGGATCGGCAGGGAGAGTGTCAGTGTCATATTCTTTGCTAAACCTTGTTTGTAGGGACAGACAAGGATCGGCAGGGAGACTGTCAGTGTCATATTCTTTGCTAAACCTTGTGTGCTGAACCATATTGCTAAACCTTGTGTGTAGGGACAGACAAGGATAGGTAGGCAGAGTGTCAGTGTCATATTCTTTGCTAAACCTTGTTTGTAGGGACAGACAAGGATAGGCAGGGAGGGTGTCAGTGTCATATTCTTTGCTAAACCTAGTGTGCTGAACCATATTGCTAAACCTTGTGTGTAGGGACAGACAAGGATAGGCAGTCGACAGTGTCAGTGTCCTATTCTTTGCTAAACCTTGTGTGCAGGGAGAGAGAAGGATAGGCAGGGGACAGTGTCAGTGTCATTGTTGCTAAGCCTCCTGCACAGTATACACCTGAAGCTACCCCTTATTGCTGGTTTTCCCATCTCCCTGCAGGCCATTAGAATGTCTGGAAGGCAAACAAGGAGAGGCAGACAGTCAGGAGCCAATAAAAGAGGGCAAGCAGGCTCTGTGTCTGGGGGCAACAGTGCTGGTCGTGGACGCGGTGCATTGTCATCAGCACATGGCCATGGGACACGCTTGTCCTTCTTTTCGGCAGCTGGACATGTTGAGTCACATCATGCCGAAGACTTGGTAGAGTGGATGACCAAGCCCTCCTCATCCTCCTCATCATCTCTCACCCAGGCTCAGGGTACTGGCAAAGCAGCTGCCAAAGCGTCCTCTTCCCTGGTATCAATGTCATCATCAGTCACTCCTTCCCTAGACCCACCATGTCCTCCTCCTGAGGAGTCCCCCGAACTGTTTGAGCACAGTGTTGGGTACATGCTCCAGGAGGATGCCCAGCGTTTCGAAGGGTCTGATGATGATACCCAGCTAGAGGAAGGCAGTAGCGTGAGAGCAGAGAGAGGGGATGCTCAAGAAGGACACCAATCTGGCAGTCATGTTCCAGCAGCTGCAGCATACTGCCAGATTGGCTTCAGTATTGAGGAGGGAGGGGATGATGAGGTCACTGACTCCACGTGGGTGCCTAATAGGAGAGAGGAGGAGGAGGAGGATGAGGAGGAGGCACATCTCCAACGAGGCAGGATGCCCTTGGGTGGCCAGCGTAAGGGCAGCACACCGACGGAATCACACCGCAGAGCTCCGCCTGTGCAGGGCGCTGCCTATGCCCGTTATTCAAAAAGTTCTTTGGTGTGGGCCTTTTTTGAGGCGAGTGCATCAGATCACACAGCTGCTGTTTGCAACATATGTCTCAAGCGTATATCGCGTGGCCAAAACATCAGCCGCTTGGGCACCACATGCTTGACCAGACATATGTTGACCTGCCATGCAGCTCGTTGGCAAGCCTACCTTAAAGACCCACACCAAAGAACAAAGCGTACCTCTCCTTGCACCGCATCAGCTGGGATCTCCAACCCCACTATACCTTCAGTCCTCTCTGAAACCTGCACTGAGAGGAATGAAGGTGTAGAATTAGGTTTGTCACAGCCAAGTACTTGCGGCCACTCTGCTAGCAGTACACCAATGTCCGATTCTAGCAGGCAAATTTCCCTGCCCCAGCTGCTGGACCGTCGAAAGAAGTTCACTCCCAGCCATCCACATGCCCAGCGGTTGAATGCTAGCTTGGCTAAATTGCTAGCGCTTCAACTGCTGCCTTTTCAGTTGGTAGACTCGGCCCCCTTCCGTGAGTTTGTGCAATGTGCGGTTCCTCAGTGGCAGGTTCCCAAACGCCACTTTTTCTCATGGAAGGCGATTCCGGCTCTCTACCGGCATGTGGAAGGCAATGTCTTGGCCTCGCTGGACAGGGCGGTCAGCGGTAAGGTGCATATTACCGCTGACTCATGGTCCAGCAGGCATGGACAGGGACGTTACCTTTCTTTCACGGCCCATTGGGTCATTCTTTTGGCAGCTGGGAAGGATGCAGGACAAGGTGCAGTAGTGTTGGAGGTTGTTCCACCGCCACGCCTCCAAAATGCTACTACTGGTTGTGACACACCTCTGTCCTCCACCCCCTCCTCTTCTTCTTCCTCCGTGGCCTCTTCCTGTGCTTTGTCCTCGGAACCAGCAGTGCTCCGTAGGCGTTCAAGGGGCTACGCAAGTACGCAGGCAAAAAGATGCCATGCCGTGCTTGCGCTGGTGTGTTTGGGGGACAGGAGCCACACTGGGGCAGAGGTTCTGTCTGCTCTGCAGGGGCAGGCCGAGAGGTGGTTGACGCCACGCCAGCTTAAGCCAGGAATGGTAGTTTGCGACAATGGCACCAACCTCCTCTCCGCTCTCCGACAGGGACAACTGACCCATGTGCCCTGTGTGGCTCACGTCCTTAACCTGGTGGTGCAGCGGTTCTTGGGCAGGTACCCGGGCTTACAGGATGTCCTGAGGCAGGCCAGGAAAGTCTGTATGCATTTCCGCAGATCTTATAATGCCAGTGCTCGCCTGGCTGAGCTGCAAAAGGAGTTGAACCTGCCCAAGAACCGCCTTATATGTGACATGCCCACCAGGTGGAACTCAACGTTGGCCATGCTGCAGCGGCTGCACACGCAGCAGAGGGCCATTAATGAGTACCTGTGCGACTACGGCACCAGGACAGGGTCAGGGGAGCTCGGGGTTTTTTCACCACGCCAGTGGGGCATGATCAGGGATGCATGCACTGTCCTGGCACCATTTGAGGAGGCCATGAGGATGGTGAGCAGCGACAGTGCATGCATCAGTGACACTGAACCTCTTGTCCACCTGTTGGAACATACGCTGCATGGAATAATGGACAGGGCACTTGAGGCAGAACAGAGGCAGGAAGAGGAGAACTTCCTTGCCTCTCAAGGCCCCCTTTACCCAGACATTGTTCCTTCTGTCCCACCCATCGCACAGGAAGAAGAGGAGGAGGAGGAGGATTGTGTCAGCATGGAGGTGGAGCCTGGCACTCAGCATCATCAGCAGCAGTCTTTTAGGGATGATTTACAGTCCCAAGAAACCAGTGGACTTGTACGTGGCTGGGAGGAGGTGGCTGCGGATCATGTCGTCCTTAGTGACCCAGAGGACTCCAGACTGAATGCCTCAGCTAACCTACGCTGCATGGCCTCCCTGATCCTGCAAAGTCTGCGGAAGGATCCTCGTATTCTTCGGATCAAGGAGAGGGACCATTACTGGCTTGCCACTCTCCTTGATCCACGGTACAAGGGTAAGGTTGCGGACCTTATCTTACCGTCGCAGAGGGAGCAGAGGATGAGACAACTCCGGGAGGCCTTGCAGAAAGGTCTGTGCAACGCGTTCCCAGAGACTGGGAGGTTACAAACTCCTGGTCTTGGACAACGAGTTGCTGAGGCTTCGGTCAGTCAAAGAAGGAGCGGTGGGGAAGTTGGCCGTCTGACCGAAGCGTTCAGACAATTCTTTAGTCCGCAGCCCCAAGGTATGATCGGTTCCAGCAACCATCGCCAGCGTCTGATATACATGGTGCAGGAATACCTAGGGGCAAGGTCAGACTTGGACACCTTCCCCACCGAAAATCCTCTGGCTTACTGGGTCTTGAGGATGGATCACTGGCCAGAGCTTGCACAGTATGCAATTGAGCTACTGGCCTGTCCTGCATCCAGCGTTCTTTCAGAACGCACATTCAGTGCTGCTGGAGGATTTGTCACGGATCACAGGGTGCGCCTGTCCACCGACTCTGTTGATCGACTGACCTTCATAAAGATGAACCAGTCTTGGATCACCACCAGCTACCAAACACCTGAAGCTGATATAACAGACTAATTTATTTTCAAATGTCACATCCCTTCAAGACTGATGCTGATGCTGAGAGTTTGTCCTGTTATGTTGACTGACTATCCTCCTCCTCCTCAATGATCCGATTGACGATGATAGCTTGGAAGAACATTTTTGTTTCTGGGTGCCGCCACCAGTGGCTAAGGCCCAATTTTTCAGCCCCTGTTTAACAGGGGTGTGTTATTAAAAATTTTTATGCAATGCTTTGCAGCAGGGCTCATTCCTGCACTCCAAGTAGAGTATCTGGGAGTGGTTGCAGTGTCGTGGCACCAGCACCAGTGGCTAAGGCCCAATTTTTCAGCCCCTGTTTAACAGGGGCGTGTAATTACAATTTTTGATGCAATACTTTGCAACAGGGCTCATTGCTGTGCTCCAAGTACAGTATCTGTGAGGGGTTGCAGTGTTGTGGCACCAGTGCCTAAGGCTCAATTTTTCTGCCCCTGTTTAACAGGGGCATGTAATTACAATTCTTGATCTAATAATTCACAGCAGGGCCCATTCCTGCGCCCACCAAGACTAACTGTGAGGCCTTACAGTGTTGTGTCAACACCACCACCACCAAAAGCCCAATTTTCAGCCCCTGTTCAACAGGGGCATGCAATTACAATTCTTGATCTAATAATTCACAGCAGGGCCCATTCATGCGCCCACCAAGAGTAACTGTGAGGGCTCACAGTGTTGTGACAACACCAACATGTAAGGGGCAAATTTCAGCTGAGTATATACGGCAGGCCCCTACTTTCAAACATCCAACTTACAAACAACTCCTCCTTGCAAACGAAAGGATACAACAGGAAGTGAGAGGAAATCTACCCCTAGGAAGGCAAATTCTCTCCTGTAAGAGTTAATATGGGAAAAAAAGTGTCTCCTCTACACTGATTCTTTATCACCAAATCTTGTTTCAATAAAAACCCCAAATTTTCAAAAAACATTTGTCATTAGGACGGAAAGTGAGGTGAACTGTTCTGAACAGGTGCACACTGCACAGACAGCAAAACAAATGTTACAGGGGTGATAACCCTTCCCTATGTTTTCCAAAAAGCTTAAAAATAGATTTTTTGCCTGGAGCTACACTTAAACAATGTACCTGTTCAAAATTACAAACAGATTCTACATAAGAACAAACCTACAGTCCCTGTCTTGTATGCACCGCCTGTATACGGCTGTTCAGAGTATATAGGGCCTTTTTTATTTTGTGTACGGGGTTCCCCTTAATATCCATACAAGACCCAAAGGGGCTGGTAATGGGCTGGGGTAAGGGGGGGTGTGATGGGGTAGCTATGTCATTTTTCTTAAAGATTTTCATCCATATTACCGGGACCAGACATTACATTAAAGCCGCAAGCAGTTTTAAATGGCTTTTTTTCCTTTAGAAATGTAATTTTGTGCAGGGACAGTTCTAAACACGGGAAACACGTGGCACTTCACAGGCATACTTTAGACCCTCCCCCAGGTACGATATTTAAAGTAATATTTGACTTTTTTTTTTTCACTTTATGCATCATTAAAATGACTGCTCCAGAAAAACGGCCGTTTTTAAAACTTCTTTTTGCATTGATACATGTCCCCTGGTGCAGAACCCGGGTTCCCAAACCCTTTTTAGGACAATAACATGCATAATAGTCATTATAATTAGCACTTTAGATTTCGAACGTTCGCATCCATTGTATTTAATAGGGTTCTAAAGTTCGTGCGAACTTTCGGTCCGTTCGCGGGTTCTGGTGCAAACCGAACCCGGGGGTGTTCGGCTGATCACTAGTGAGGAACCCCGCTGACAGCTGATGGCTCATCGGTTGTTAAGGACGCATCAGCCCGCTCCTTAGCAACCAGATATACACAGTGTATTAAAGTGGAAAAAAAGGCAAAACACATCAAAAACGCACCAAAAATGCATCAGAAAAGCATGTTCAAAACCGCACCGCAAAATGAGCCTGAAAAAACTCATCAAGCACAGCCCGCATAGATGTGAACCTAGACTGAATAGAGTTGATAAAGATTCTCTCAGACTTATAAATGAATCAGAATTCTTTGTATAGAAGACATTATTGTTTCTTTCAACTCGCAGGTAAAGTGTCCCTGTAACTACAGGGTCAAAATTAAAGTGCAACCTGTAAAAGAAGATCCTATATACTTATTTTTCAGCTGCTTGTGTTAACACAGTCTGGCACACTACTCTTATTTGGAGGCTGTAGATATCGGATACTTCTGGGTGTGTTGAACAATTGTTTCTCTTACCATGGAAAGTGATTCCTTAGTTTGGCTTATACATCATTACGTGAAGTATGAGCCATACATCATTACGTGAAGAATGAGCCATTGGGAGAAACCACATTTTGTGGTGGAGAAGCAAGCATTCAATTGCTGGAAAGCTACGGTAAGTATACAGCATCTTCATTTACAGGCTGCACTTACTTTGATTTTGACTCTGAAGTAACAGGATCACTTAAAGCACCCTCCTAAATTTTACCTGTCACAATCAATATGCTGGAAAAGAAAACATGCACAAGTAGGAGTGCCAGACCTAAAAATTAGAGTCCAAATTCATTTATTAGTGTGTACTAAAAAACACTAGAGTTTTCCTGTGTGAACCTGTACAGGGAAGATCATTTCTGGATTAGGAGACTAATTCCTCTTTCACACTGAGGCAGTTTTCAGGCATTTTAGCACTAGAAATAGCGCCTGTAAAGTGCCCCCCCCCCATGCCACCCAAATGTGAAAGCCTGAGTGCTTTCACACTGGGGCGGTGCGCTTGCGGGACGTTAGAAAAAGTCCTGCAAGCAGCATCTTTGGGGCAGTTTGGGAGCGCTGTATACAGCGCTCCCAAAATGCCCCTGCCTATTGCAATAAATGGGCAGCTATTCTGAAGTGCCTAAAAAACGCTTTGGAAGCACCGCAACATGGGCATTTTTAACCTCTTCTTCACCTGCTAGTGGGGGTTAAAAGTGCCCTGCTAGCAGCCGAAAAGAGCCGCTTAAACAGTGCTAAAGAACCGATAAAATGAGCGGCGCTTTAGCGCTAACGCATGGGTCGCCCCAGCGTGAAAGAGGTTTTACTGGTCAGCAGTATCTGATTGCTCACCAGAGAAAAGGTAAGATGGCGCAAAATTCAATCGATCATAGTCTCTATACAATAAAAGTCCAATGTAATATGTAGGGCAGGTGATACAGTCACTATAAATAGGCACTAGCGGCAGCTACCATGAAAGCAGAAGCAAGCTCTGTAAGATATAAGGGAAAAGACAAGGAGCGCCAGACTAAGTGCAGTATTAAAGTATTTATCCCAACAGCACAAACAGCCAAATGGCTACTCACAGGATGATGGTAAGAATTGGCATGTAAAATGAGAAGGTCCGGTGTCGCTCAGCAGTCCGTCTGGCGCTCCTTGTCTTTTCCCTCTGATTGCTCACCACTCACCAGATACTGCCAGCCAGTAGGGATGAGCTTCGTGTTCGAGTCGAACCCATGTTCGACTCGAACATCGGCTGTTCGATCGTTCGACGAAGATCGAACATTATGGGCCGTTCGCGCCAAATTCGAGTGGCGCGTCACGGCCCATAATTCACTGTGGCATTGCAGTGCATTGCTGGCTGATGATTGGCCAAGCATGCACTATGACCCACATGCTTGACCAATCACAGCGCCGTCTGTACAGAGAGCAGTAATTGGCCAAAGCCAGGGTGGCTTTGGCCAATCATGGCTCAGAGGAGTAGGTACACGCCCCACACTATATAAGGCCGCCTGGAAGTTGGCCTTGTGTAGTGTGTTGGCGTTTGTGAAAGAGAGAGTTACAGAGAGAGAGAGAGACAGTGTCATTTATATTGAGTTAGATAGAGCAGGCAGGCGAGTCAGTTAGCTGCTGTTACAATGTGTAGAGGATATATATGCATCCTAGGTGTTGTATAGATATTTATACACTGTATTGAGTTTAGCTAGATCCGTTCCTGTTAGTCTCTATACTGTGACAGGCAGGCAGGTGATTGTGCTAGCTGCAGACAGTCAGTGTTTCACTTAGTGTACTACTGTGTGCTTTGCATAGCGTTCACCTAAAGCTCACCTGAATACAGTTATTCTCTATACTGTGACAGGCAGGCCGGTGATTGTGCTAGCTGCAGACAGTCAGTGTTTCACTTAGTGTACTACTGTGTGCTTTGCAAAGCATTCACCTAAAGCTCACCTGAATACAGTTATTCTCTATACTGTGACAGGCAGGCCGGTGATTGTGCAAGCTGCAGACAGTCAGTGTTTCACTTAGTGTACTACTGTCTGCTTTGCATAGCTTTCACCTAAAGCTCACCTGAATACAGTTATTCTCTATACTGTGACAGGCAGGCCGGTGATTGTGCAAGCTGCAGACAGTCAGTGTTTCACTTAGTGTACTACTGTGTGCTTTGCATAGCGTTCAACTAAAGCTCACCTGAATACAGTTATTCTCTATACTGTGACAGGCAGGCCGGTGATTGTGCAAGCTGCAGACAGTCAGTGTTTCACTTAGTGTACTACTGTCTGCTTTGCATAGCTTTCACCTAAAGCTCACCTGAATACAGTTATTCTCTATACTGTGACAGGCAGGCCGGTGATTGTGCTAGCTGCAGACAGTCAGTGTTTCACTTAGTGTACTACTGTGTGCTTTGCATAGCGTTCAACTAAAGCTCACCTGAATACAGTTATTCTCTATACTGTGACAGGCAGGCCGGTGATTGTGCAAGCTGCAGACAGTCAGTGTTTCACTTAGTGTACTACTGTGTGCTTTGCATAGCCTTCACCTAAAGCTCACCTGAATACAGTTGTTCTCTATACTGTGACAGGCAGGCCGATGATTTTGCTAGCTGCAGACAGTCAGTGTTTCACTTAGTGTACTACTGTGTGCTTTGCATAGCGTTCACCTAAAGCTCAGCTGAATACAGTTATTCTCTATACTGTGACAGGCAGGCCGGTGATTGTGCAAGCTGCAGACAGTCAGTGCATAGCATTCACCTAAAGCTCACCTGAATACAGTTAGTGACTATTATAGTGGTGTTCTCATAATAAAACCACAAGCAGAGAGCTGCAAGTATTTTCAGTGTACTGTGTCCTCTGCACAGTTTTCACCTAAAACTAACTGAAAACAATTGCTTCTTTTCCCATACTAACACCACAGCAGGCCATTAGTATGTCTGGAAGGCAAACAATGAGAGGCAGACAGTCACAAGGCAATAAAAGAGGGCAAGCAGGCTCTGTGTCTAGAGGCAACAGTGCTGCTGGTCGTGGACACAGTGCATCCTCATCAGCACGTGGCCGTGGGACACGCTTGTCCTTCTTTTTGGCATCTGGCCATGCTGAGCCGCAACATGCCTAAGACTTGGTAGAGTGGATGACCAAGCCGTCCTCCTCCTCATCCTCTCTCACCCAGGCTCAGGGTAATTTGTCTGGCAAAGCATCTGCCAAAGCGGCCTCTTCCCTCGGCTCAATGGCATCAGTCACTCCTTCCCTAGCCCCACCATGTCCTCTTGAGAAGTCCCCCGAACTGTTTGAGCACAATGTTGGGTACATGCTCCAAGAGCATGCCCAGCATTTTGAAGGCTCCGATGATGGAACCCAGCTGGAGGAAGGCAGTAACGTGAGCCCAGAGAGAGGGGGTGCCCAACAAGGTCAGCTATCTGGCAGTCATGATCCCCCAGCTGCAGCATACTGCCAGATTGGCTCCAGTGATGAGGAGGGAGGGGATGATGAGGTCACTGACTCCACGTGGGTGCCTGATAGGAGAGAGGAGGAGGAGGATAAGGTGGCACATCTCCAACGAGGCAGGATGCCCTCCAGGGGCCAGCTTAAGGGCAGCACACCGACTGTATCACATCGCAGAGCTCCGCATATGCAGGGCGCTGCTGTCTCTGCGCGTCATTTAAAAAGTTCTTTAGTGTGGGACTTTTTTCAGACATGTGCAGCAGATCGCACCATTGCCATTTGCAACATATGTCTAAAGCGTATCTTGCGTGGCCAAAACATCAGCCGCTTGGGCACCATGTGCTTGACCAGACATATGTCGACCTGCCATGCAGTCCGTTGGCAAGCAAACCTAAAAGACCCACACCAAAGAACAAGGCAGACCTCTCCTTGCTCCTCCTCTGCTGGGATCTCCAACCCCACTATACCTTCAGTCCTCTCTGAAACCTGCACTGAGAGGAATGAAGGTGTAGAATTAGGTGTGTCACAGCCAAGTACTTGCGGGCAATCTGCTATCGGTACACTGACGTTCGATTGTACCAGGCAAATTTCCCTGCCCCAGCTGCTGCACCGCCGAAAGAAGTTCGCTCCCAGCCATCCACATGCCCAGCGGTTGAATGCTAGCTTGGCTAAATTGCTAGCACTTCAACTGCTGCCTTTTCAGTTGGTAGACTCTGCCCCCTTCCGTGAGTTTGTGGAATGTGCGGTTCCTCAGTGGCAGGTTCCCAAACGCCACTTTTTCTCACCGGCTCTCTACCGGCATGTGGAAGGAAATGTCTTGGCCTCGCTGGACAGAGCGGTCAGCGGTAAGGTGCATATTACCGCTGACTCATGGTCCAGCAGGCATCGACAGGGACGTTACTTATCTTTGGGGGACACTGCTGGCAGCTGGGAAGGATGCAGAACAAGGTGCAGTAGTGTTGGAGGTTGTTCCGCCGCCATGCCTCCAAAATGTTACTACTGGTAATTCTGACACACCTCTCTTCTCCACCCCCTCCTCTTCTTCCTCCATGGCCTCTTCCTGTGCTGATTTGTCCTCGGAACCAGCGGTGCTCCGTAGGCGTTCAAGGGGCTACGCCAGTACGCAGGTAAAAAGATGCCATGCGGGGCTTGAGCTGGTGTGCTTGGGGGGCAGGAGCCACGCTGGGGCAGAGATTCTGTCAGCTCTGCAGGGGCAGGCTCAGAGGTGGTTGACGCCACGCCAGCTTAAGCCAGGAAAGGTGGTTTCCGACAATGGCACCAACCTCCTCTCCACCCTCCGACAGGGACAACTGACCCATGTGCCCTGTTTGGCTCACGTCCTTAACTTGGTGAAGCAGGCCAGGAAACTCTGTGGGCATTTCCGCCGGTCATATAACGCCAGTGCTCGGCTGGCTGAGCTGAAAAAGGATTACAACCTGCCCAAGAACCGCCTAATCTGTGACATGCCCACCAGGTGGAACTCTACGTTGGCCATGCTGCAGCGGCTGCACACGCAGCAGAGGGCCATCAACGAGTATCTGTTGCAATATGGCACCAGGACAGGGTCAGGGGAGCTTGGATTTTTTTCCCCACGCCAGTGGGCCATGATCAGGGATGCATGCAATATCCTGGCACCATTTGAGGAGGCCACGAGGATGGTGAGCAGTGACAGTGCATGCATCAGTGACACTGTCTCTGTTGTCCACCTGTTGGAGCACACGTTGTGTGGAATAATGGACAGGGCACTTGAGGCAGAACAGAGGCAGGAAGAGGAGGACTTCCTTACCTTTCAAGGCCCCCTTTATCCAGACAGTTTTCCTGCTGGCCCGGCTATCACACAGGAAGAGGACGAGGAGGAGGAGGATTGTGTCAGCATGGAGGTGGAGACTATCACTCAGCATCAGCAGCAGTCTTCAAGGGATCAATTACAGTCCCAAGACACCCATGGACTTGTACGTGGCTGGGAGGAGGTGGCTGCGGATCATGTCGTCCTCAGTGACCCAGAGGACTCGGCACCGAATGCCTCAGCAAACCTACGCTGCATGGCCTCCCTGATCCTGCAAAGCCTGCGTAAGGATCCTCGTATTTGTGCGATCAAGGAGAGGGATCATTACTGGCTGGCAACCCTCCTTAATCCACGTTACAAGGGTAAGGTTGCGGACCTTATCTTGCCGTCGCAGAGGGAGCAGAGGATGAGGCATCTTCGGGAGGCCTTGCAGAAAGGTCTGTGCAATGCGTTCCCAGAGACTGGGAGGTTACAAATTCCTGGTCCTGGACAACGTGTTGCTGAGGCTTCAGTCAGTCAAAGAAGGAGCGGTGGAGAAGGTGGCCGTCTGACCGATGCGTTCAGACAATTTTTTAGTCCACAGCCCCAAGGTATGATCAGTTTTAGCAACCATCGCCAGCGTCTGGTTTACATGGTGCAGGAATACCTAGGGGCAAGATCAGACTTGGACACCTTTCCCACCGAAAATCCTCTGGGTTACTGGGTCTTGAGGATGGATCACTGGCCAGAGCTTGCACAGTATGCAATTGAGATACTGGCCTGTCCTGCATCCAGCGTTCTTTCGGAACGCACATTCAGTGTTGCTGGAGGCTTTGTAACCGATCACAGGGTGCGCCTGTCAACCGACTTGGTCGATTGACTGACTTTCATAAAAATGAATCAGTCTTGGATCACCACCAGCTACCAAGCACCTGATGCTGATGTAACAGAATAATTTTCTTTGAAATGTCAGATCCCTTCAAGACTGCCTATGCTGATGCAGAGTGACTATCCTCTTCCTCCTCAGTAATCATGCTGATAGCTTGAAAGAACACTTTTGGTTCTGGGCACCGCCACCAGTGGCTAAGGCCCAATTTTTCTGCCCCTGTTTAACAGGGGCATGTAATTACAATTATTGATCTAATAATTCACAGCAGGGCCCATTTCTGCGCCCACCAAGAGTAACTGTGAGGGCTTACAGTGTTGTGGCACCAGCACCACCGCCACCACCAAAGGCCCAATTTTTCAGCCCCTGTTCAACAGGGGCATGCAATTACAATTCTTGATCTAATAATTCACAGCAGAGCCCATTTATGCGCCCACCAAGAGTAACTGTGAGGGCTTACAGTGTAAGCAGTTTTAAATGGCTTTTTTTCCTTCAGAAATTTCATTTTGTGCAGGGACAGTTCTAAACATGGGAAACATGTGCCACTTCACAGGCATACTTTAGACACCCCCCAGGTACGATATTTAAAGGAATATTTCACTTTTTTTTTTTCACTTTATGCATCATTAAAATCACTGCTCCCGAAAAAACTGTAGTTTTTAAAAATTATTTTTGCATTGATACATATCCCCTGGGGCAGGACCCGGGTCCCCAAACCTTTTTTAGGACAATAACATGCATATTAGCCGTTATAATTAGCACTTTAGATTTCAAACGTTCTTGTCCATTGTATTTAATAGGGTTCTAAAGTTCACACAAACTTTCGGTCCGTTCGCAGGTTCTGGTGTTCGGCTCATCCCTACCAGCCAGTAACTCTCCTAATCCAGCAATTAACTTCCCTGCACAGATTCACACAGGAAAGCTCTATTTTGAGTTCAATTACAGTTCTTATTTTAACTGAGGCCCTGATGAAGGGGGAATTTTTTTGCCCACCTGAAACACATCGGCTATTTTTTTAGTACAAACTAAAGAGTGAATTTTAACTCTTTTATCTTTTGGTCTGGGACTTTTTACATTTGTTCACATGTTTACCATGCTGGGATACCCATGGGAGGGTGGCCTTGTCTGTCATGAGCAGCCTAACCTGAGCCAGTGAGCTCTTCTAATAGTTTTGCCCTCTTACTACTTTGAACCCATATCAAAATCCCAATACCTCTCGGATGCTTTTTTTTTCATTGATGATCAATATGCAGCCTGCCTTATGCTGAATTCTTTAAAAAAAAGGCTACTTTCCTGGTTGTCTATTGCTTCAGTATTTCTGAGACAAAAATCCTCAAAGCCTAACTCCAGCTTCAGACAGAAAGGAAAAAATATCCCATAACCATTTAAACTATATCCAAAACAGATCTTACTGTAACACTCATCCTGTATTAGGAGCTGTACACCAAAGTTAGTCCCTTTTGTGACTAGATTATGCTGCTTTTTCAGGTTTACTGATGCCCAGTAGCATTCAACTTACTTCTTGTGAGTTCAGGGTGTCAAGGAGTGGTGGTTGAGGGGCAGTAAAACTGCCTACCTTCACACGCACATGAACTTTAATGGCATCCCAGTCTTAGTCCGTAGGATTCAATATTGAGTTGGCTCACCCTTTGCAGCTTTAATTCTTCTGGGAAGGCTGTCCCCAAGGTTTAGGAGTGTGTCTATAGAAATGTATGACCTTTTTTCTAGAAGCGCATTTGTGAGGTTAGGCACTGATGTTGGACGAGAGGCCTGGTTTGCAGTCTTCTGTTATTACCTCTTTCTACAGGATCATGGAAAGAACTGCACCTGCGATCAGTACCCACCCGTACCTCTGTATGGACTTTCTGTTTGAAAGCAGAATGACATGTCAGTGGACTATGAAGCCGCTCATCAGCGCAGCGGGGGATGAGGATCGGGTGGAGAGAAAGCAGGAGGGGTGTACTTTAAGACTAAGATTGCCAAACGGATATAGTGGAGAAAATTTAGTAACTGCCTGCATCACTGTTATGTAGCATTACTAATCCTGCACATTATACTCTCCTCATTATATAAATTATTTCATGCATTGATCCATGACCAACTCCTACCGTATACCAGGAGGTGGTCCATGGACCTGGGAAAGGAGCTTACTATGCTCGACTGGCAAAAGTCCTTTCACTTTACACATAAATCCTCCATATCTTGTTATACGCAAGATTTTTTTTTTAACTCCTCTCCAGATGGTACAGGGACCCCCACTGTTTACACAGAATATTCCTATCAGTTCCTGCTACCTGTTGGATGTGCAGATCAGCTGAGGGGACATATCTCCACATATGGTGGGATTGCACTAAGATTCAGCCCTTTTGGTCTCAGGTTTTCTCCATATACGGTGACCTTAATGGTCGGTCATTGACACCTACACCAGCAATGGCACTACTATCTATGCTTCCAGGCTCCATAGTATCTCAGAAACGCAGTCTACTGTGTTTTTTTTCTGTCTGCTGCCAGACAACTGATTCCTGTATTCTGGAAAATTACCACTACCTCTCCATTATCCTTGTGGGTTTCTACTGTTAATGATATAATGCGTATGGAGGAGATGCTGGCACTAGATAATGACACGTTTGAAAAGTTTAAGGTTCCTTGGCTTATCTGGATGGACTTTCCGCTTCAGATTCCTTGAAAAATATGTTATTAACCACCAACTAATATGACACCACACTTTGATCAATACTTATGGGTTAGACCTCCAAGGTTCTCTCAAATTCTCTTTATACTTCTTCCCACTACCTCATCGGGATATTTCTGCTCTCCCCTATCCTTTCTTCCTTTTTCCTACTTCCCATTTTCCCACTTCCTCCTCGACACACTCAAATGTGCCACCCTAGATTTTGGTTCTCCTTACTCTAGGTTTTATGTTTATGTTCTTATTTTACCTAGGGTACATACCTTTACCGATACACTACTGATGATTATGTTATACAATGGAACCTCGGATTGCGAGTAACGCGGTTAACGAGCGTTTCGCAATACGAGCACTGTATTTTTAAAAATCGTAACTCTGTTTGCGAGTGTTGTCTCGCAAAACGAGCATGATTCAGGCCAAAGCGGTGTGCAGTACCGCGTTTTGCCTGAGGTGGGGCAGCGCCAGAGCCGAGCAGAGCCGAACATCGCCGATCGCAGCCGTTCAGAATTGCGCGGAAAGGCCCAAGGACAGCACGGCTGACCTTGGCAAATCTCAGGAACTAAGTCTTTGCGGAGGTCAGCCAAGGTGTCCTCTGGCCTTTTCGGTCATTTCTGAGGCTCTCCGGCGCCCCCCGCCTTTGGCGGCATGCGGTATTGCATGCCATTGAAGTCAATGCGGAACAAATTATTTTCATTTCCATTGACTTCAATGGGGAAACTCACTTTGATATGCAAGTACTTTGGATTACGAGCATCCTCCTGGAATGGATTATGTTCGTAATCTGAGGTTCCACTGTACTTATTCTTGATGCATAATTTGTACTATATCACCTAAAAGATGGATATGAAGATTTACCTTTTTTGTTACCTTATTTTTTATGTACAATAAAAAATAGGATTTTTTGTACTCACCGTAAAATCCTTTTCTCTGACATCCATGGACTGACACGGTGTCTCTTTACACTTTACACGTGGGTTATGTCCCTGCTTGCAGGAGAAGACCTAGGCAGAATGTGAGATGTTATACATACATTCTAAAAGCCAGAGCTGAGCAGCCCCACCCAGGGGGCGGTCCCTCCGGACATAACCCTCCCACTACAGTCAGCAGACTTCAGTTCGTAACAAAGCAGTACAAACTTAAAAAGGAAGGGTGGGTGCCGTGTCAGGTCATGGATGTCAGAGAAAAGGATTTTACGGTGAGTACAAAAAATCCTATTTTCTCTTATCATCCATGGACTGACAAGGTGTCTCTTTACACTTTACACGTGGGATGTCCCAAAGCAGTGTCAAGAGGGATGGGAGCAGTATAAATGGAAAAACCAAAAACTTCACTCCAAGAAGGCAGAGCTCCTCAACGGAGGAGACGCAACTTTAAACAGCGGCCTGCAGCACCCTGCGGCTGAAGGAAGCATCCGAAGATGCAGCCACATTAACCTTATAAAACTTAAAAGGCATGAACAGACGACCAGGTCGCCGCCTTGCACACTCGTACAACCGACGCTTGATGTCGGAAAACCCAGGAAGCACCAATTGCCCTGGTGGAATGCGCCGTAACCGGAAAGGGAGGCGCCCGCCCTTTAAGAGCATAGGCTTGAATGACGGTTTGTCTGATTCCCCTAGAAATGATGGCAGACGAAACCGCTTGGCCCTGTTATGGACCAGAGACAGTCACAAACAGTGAGTCGGACTTCCGAATAGAAGCAGTAGCAGACAGGCACACCCGCAAGGCTCGTACCACATCCAATATGTGCAGCGCAAACTCTCTGGGATGCGATGGGTGAGGACACAAAGACGGGAGGACAATGCCCTCATGTAGGTGAAAGGTCGACACCACCTTTGGCAAAAAGGAAGGTCGCGGATGCAACCCCGCTTTATCCTTATGGATGACTAAATATGGCGACTTGCAGGACAAAGCCGCCAACTCAGACACCCGTCAAACAGAAGTGATTGCCACTAAAAGGCCACCTTCTGAGACAAGACAAGAGGGGAATATCCCGGATATTCCCAAAAGGAGGTTCCTGGAGGACCGAGAGCACCAAATTCAGATCCCACGGTGGGAGAGGAGGCTTGACAGGAGGGAGCACATGGCGAACCCCCAAATCAAGGTGCTAACCAAGAAATGACCCACTAGAGGTCGCTGAAAGAAGACGGCCAAGGCCGAAATCTGATCCTTGATGGTACTCAAAGCAAGCTTTTGGGTCACTCCACACTGCAGAGGACACAGGATTCTGGGGACGGAATACGTCCAAGGACGCCAGTCCAGCGCTTCGCATATGGCGATATAAGCTTTCCAGGCATGGTGATAGATCTGCCTGGAGGAAGACTTCCGTGTCCTTAACATGGTCAAAATGACCGAGTCCGAGAGACCTCGGTCCCTCAACACCTGGCTTTTAACAGCCCTGCCGTTAAAGCCAGAGACTGTAAGCCGGATGAAACATAGGACCTTGAGACTGAAGGTCCTCCCTCATCGGCAACCGCCAGGGAACGTCCGCGACGAGACGTACCAGATCAGCGTACCAGTGATGCTGAGGCCAATCCGGAACAATTAGGATCGCCGGAGTTTATATCAGGCGATAAGGACCCTATGGGGCCACCAAAGCATCCGAGGCATCGCCCAAGGATCCCTGGATCTGGCCACAACCTCGACCCTTGCGATTGAGTCGAGAGGCCATCAGGTCCACATCCGGTGTGCCCCACCGTCGGCAAAGGAGTTGAAATATGCAAGGACCACTCTTCTTGGTCCGGCGTCTGGCGACTCAGATAGTCCGCCTGCCCATTGTCTATGCCCAGAATGTAAAATGGCCTACAGACCCGGAACGTTTCTTCCGGCCCACTTCAGGATACGGACTAACTCGGAAGCCGCAGCTGAGCTCCGAGTCCCCCCTTGATGGTTTACATACGCCACCGCCGTGGCGGTGTCCGACTGGCTCCTGATGGAGCGACCCCGTACTCTCTCCGACCTGAGGAGAGACACAGTCCGATGGCCCGTATTTCCAGAACAGTGATTGGTAAACGGGCTCGTCCGGAGTCCAAGGCCTGAGCCGACAGGACTCCCCAGACTCCACCCCAGCCCGTCAGGCTGGTGTCCGTCGTGAGTACCGTCCATTGGATGGGAGGGGAACGACTTTCCGGACCGAAGAGCCGAGGATCTCAACCACCATGTCAGGGGCGCCCTGACCAGGTGAATCACCTGGATCTGAAGATCCAAGGACAACAGGGATTTGTCCCAGGTGGACATGATCTCCTTCTGCAATGCCCTGGTGTGTGATTGGGCATACGGAATGGCCGCGAAGGAGGCCACCACGAGTCCCGGGACTCTCATGCAAAAAACGGATTGACAACCATTTTCGGGATGTCAACACCCGCACCGCAGACTGAAGTGTCAGCAACTTCTCCAGAGGTAGGATACCTTTGCCTCCAAAGAGTCCAGAATCAGAACTAGATACTCCAGACACTGAGTCGGGACCAGGACTAACTCCTGAATGTTCAGGAACCACCCGAGTCCCTGAGGGTCTAATTGACGATAGTCACCTTTCCTCTAAGTCTGATCCACTTTCTGCTCCTAGCAGAAGATCATCCAGATAGCCCACGACAGCAATACCTCGCTGTAACAGAAGGCTAGAACCGGAGCAAGCACCTTGGTGCCGAGGCTAGGCCGAAAGGAAGAGCCACAATCGATAGTGGACTTCGCTGATCGCAAAGCGCAGAAACTTCTGGTGACTTGCGCAGATCGGAACATGCAAGTAGGCGTCCTTGAAGTCCAAGGACGCCAGAAGAAAATCCCTTTGGTGGAGTGTAGCGATCACCGTGCGAATGGATTCCATGCGGAATTTCTGCACCTTCTCGAAGGCATTCAGGGCCTTGAGGTCCAGGATAGGTCGAGCCACGTCCTATTTTTGGGACGACAAACAGATTCGAGTAGAATCCCTGAAAACTCTCCTGTGACGGAACCGGCACAATCACTCCGGACCTGATCAAATCCTGTACAGCCCCCAAGAGGGCTGCCCGACAGGTAGGAAGGAGAGGAAGATTTGGAGGGAAAGAATCTGTCTGGGGGCCAGGATCGGAATACTATCCTGTATCCTGAGGTGACCACCTCGCACACCCACCAGTCGGAGATTCGGGAGGACCACCGATTCGTGACCTGCGAAGTTGTCCCCCCACCACAGAGTCGGGCGGAGGCAAGACTTCACGCGGAGGCGGGCTTGGGAGCCGCTTGTTCGGCTTACGCACCCAGGGGCACTTGTGCCCACCAGCCGCACTGCCGTCAGTCTGAGAGGGCCTACCCGTGGACTCTGACTGACGAAAAAACCCTGTTTTGCTGGAAAGGAAGGCCCCTGTTTGCGGCGGGCCTCCTCACCCTTTCTAGTCTAAGGAAAAAGAGTGCTTTTACCTCCCATGACATCCATGACGATGTTATCCAGAGCAGCACCGAAAGGTCTATCACCTTTAAATGGTAGATCCGTCAGGAGCTTCCTAAGGCTAGGTCATCAGACCAGCATTTCAACCAGATAAGAAGACGCAATACCACCGCCGAGACAGAGGCCCTGGATATTAAAGGGGCCGCGTCCAACGTGGCGTCGCACACATAAACCAGGCCCTGAACCAGTTGGTGGGCCAGAGCAACTGTGTCTGGAGGAAGATTATGCTCCTGTACAGCTAGGTGCAACATTTTTGCCCAACCTGTAAGTGTTTAAGACACAAGGGTCGCCGCTACCACAGGCCGTAGGGCGGATCCCAACAAGGCAAACATGGCTCTGCTCACCACATCTGACCTCCTGTCAGTGGGGTCCTCAAATGCAGGAGTCCCCTCCATCGGGAGAGTGATGGCCTTATTCAACCGGGCGACTGGAGGGTCGACCACTGGGGGAGAAGCCCACTTTTTAAGTAGGGCATCTTCAAGGGGTATCTGATAGACAAACGCCGCGGGACCATAAAAAAATTATTCTGCGGCTTTTCCCAGACCTTATCAATGAGCTGGTCAAAGAAAGTACATATGGAAAAACCTCTTTAGAAGGCCTGGCCTTAAAAGAACCAAAGGAGACTGTATCCGCCTGAGGTTCTACAACCGCAGCATTTTAGCTTGAGAGTGTCCCTCACCGCAGTCATGAGTACACTAACAAGCGCCCTGTCATTTACTGACTCAGAACTGGAGTTTTCCTCATAAGGAATGTCCTGTTCAAAACCATCCAATACATTCAGAACTAGGGTCCTGAGCGGTAGTGGCTAGGCTCATATCTGAATCAGCGCACTGCCCTCATGAAGTAAAGTGGGGAGAGGGCACTTTTTTGCTCCCTTGCGCTTGCACACAGCTCCCATCCTGGTCAGAAATGATTCCAGGACTGCCCACAACTGGTCCCTAGGGACCGCAGGTGCTGAAGCACTGCCTGTTGTCCACTGACATTTAGGGGAAGCTGGTGACAGAGACTCCATATTGCCCCCCTCTGAGACTCCTCAGATAAAAAGTCCACCCACAGGCTGGGCTGACTGAGGAGGGGGCGCCCAGGGGACTCACCAAACCGGACCAGGGACCGCTCAGTTCCGCTGTCTGTACCATGCTGTGTCAGCGCTGGTGAGCTGTGAGGGGATTGTGAGGAGATTCGCGCTGTTACAGCAGTGCTAGAGGCCAAAACTAGTACTGAAGAGCGCGCGGGCTACAAGAAAATGGCCGCCGCACTTCACTGAGGCGATCCGCGGCAAGATGGCCGCCATGACGCAGCAAAAGTGAAAAAACAGCACACACACACAGCGCCACTCGGCGCTCAGGCCCCAAAACACACAAAAAAAGGCCCCAAGCATATCTGCATTAGCCCCTCCAAGAACAGTGTGACCCCCAGGCACCCCACACAGCACAGCGCCAGCAATGGTGACAGAGAGTGACAATGAAATACAGGGGGAGACAGGGAAAATCCCCCACAGAGGAACACACAGCTTTTTGTACTCACCTGCAGGCAGGAGAGACTACTTACCCGTCCCCTGAGGGACCCACTGGTGTGTTTCTGACAGGACTATCACAGTGCAGTACTGAGTAGCTGTCGGCCTGGTCCACCGCGAAAGATACAGTCAGTCAGGAACTGTTCAGTCTTGAGAGGACCGTGGGAGCATGAAAGCAAACCCGGCCACCCCTGGAGTCATGGGGCCTGTCGTGAACTGAGTCTCACGCACACAAGGCGAGGATCAGCACGCTCGATGGTCGGACAGGGAAGACTACGAGGATATCTTGTACCCAACCTGTTGCCCAGCTGACAGTTGATAGAAGATTCTCAAAAATAAAATAAAAAAGAATTCCAGAAAAGGAATAAAAATAGGTCAGGAGACTGGCTCCTGAGAGAGCCACGTCTTCTCCTTCTGCTAGGCAGAAAAAAACTGAAGTCTGCTGACTGTAGTGGGAGGGTTATGTCCGGAGGGACCGCCCCCTGGGTGGGGCTGTTCAGCTCTGGCTTTTAGAATGTATGTATATATGACATCTCACATTCTGCCTAGGTCTTCTCCTGCAAGCAGGGACATAACCCACGTGTAAAGTGTAAAGAGACACCGTGTCAGTCCATGGATGATAAGAGAAATATATTTGTCTCTAATCCTGAAATTTTTTTTCTTAATATTTACGTTATAAAGAGATGAAGGAGTGGGAGAGATGGATAATAAATATCTTCTTTGCTGTGAAGACTGGTTAAAAGTCTATATTTTGGTAACAGAAGCACTTCAGCTCAAGAATTGAGAAGACAGACTCAAAAAAACGACATTGCAATTCACTGTCTTGTGTTTTAATATCAAGTAATCTCACATTCTAAACAGCCAAGTGTGCTTGGGTTGATAATAGGGCCTTGCATTATTAATAAGTCCTGCTATATAACTGTTTATCTACACTAAGACAACTCATATACTACAAGGGTCATCAACAGAAACTGAATTTTACTCTGAGGTAAAGTAAAAATAGTAAAGTAATTTCTAACAATGCTTAAAAATTCTATTTTTTTAATATCAAAACAATAACAACTGAACAACAGAAATTCACAGCTAAAGATAAATGTGTCGTTTTAGTTTTAATTTAGCACACAACACCCCTGGGCAGAAAACCAGGGAAGAGAGAACGCTTTTTAAGTATTAGTTGCAAATAATTTTAACCTCCCCAGCTCATACCAATAGGCCATATCCCTTAGTGTTTGGCTGGGCTGATAAATATTCATAAAGCAGAATGTTAACCCTTTTGACACCAACTACTAGAACAGTGGTTCTAAACTCCTGTCCTGAGGACCAACTAACAGGCCGGATTACCTTGGGGAGATGCAGACTAAAACACTGCAATCACTGAGCAGCAAATTATATCACCTGTGATGTATTTCCGTTATCTTGCAAACCTGGCCTGTGTGGGTCCTGAGGAAAGGAGTTGAGAACATGCTCAACAGTAACTGCATTTAACACTTTGCGCTTTGGCACTCTCAGAACATCATAGCAGGGTCCCTAAAAGTGTATCTCTGTCTTCTACATAGAGATTCACACAATTTAGGTTATAGGAAATCATTAAAATTGAATTTTATTGGGCATATCCCGTTTGTAAATTCTGGAGCGTAAAAGGAAGTCCATTTGCAGGCTCTTCAATACAATGTATTCCTTACCATCACTGGTGTCAGTAAAATAAAATAAACCCTATCACTGACAAGGTAGTAAATTTTTTTCCATCATTGGTGTCAGTGTGAGTAAAATAAGTCCCATCATTTGTGTCGGTGAGAGAAAATACATCCCCTGCCATTGGTGTCAGGGGGATAAAATAAACCCTATATTGTGGGTGTCTGTGGAATAAAAAAAATTATCAGTGCCAGTGGATGCAAGAATAAGTGTTTACTTGCAGACTCTTAAATTTAAGCATTGGGACCACCAACCGGAGTGCGGCTTCCACATATATTTGCAAATGTGTGCAAGTAAAACCTCTGTTTTTAACGTAATTTGTTAGACAGTGTCAGTTTTGTTTTTTTGCAGGCTAGCTAGTAAGCGTGCTGGGAAATTTTCTGTTTTTTTGATTGTGTAATGCCCTTCCATGTTCAACTTATTAGTTATAGTTAGTTATAAATTAGGGTGGTTGTCTTTCTTGTATAGCTTGCTTGATGGAGTTGGCGTGGGAACACATTGGACGCCTTCAACTGCCATTGTGTTCTTACTGGACTTCTAATGTGTCCCTGATTCTTTAAGGAGGAATAGGTTCCCTCCAGGTATACCTGAATTTAATATATCCACTTCCTCTATATGCTCCAACTTGGAGACTCTCACATTTAAGAGTTATGATCCAACTTTACAGAGGAGCCTTGGCGAGGCAGTGTGTATATTTTCAAATATGTGCGACTAAAACCTCAGTTTTTAACGTAAATTGTTAGACAGGGTCAATTTTTTTTTGTTTTTCAGGCTAGTTGGTAAGTGTGCTGGGAAATTTTCTCTTTGTTTTTAATAAGTGTTTACCTTACTCAACACATTGCAACACTTTGCTGGAACTATACTGTGAATGTACAGTAGATTACTACTCTCAACAGGATCAAAACAGTTCCAGCACCTGACACCATGCTGCCACTCTGTCAAATGACAAGTGTCCTGGATCCTGTGAGCAGTGTTCAAAATTGCAAAACTGTCCTGCAGGATCCATAAAAATTGGTAACTAGGTTACCATGTTTAAAGTGGACCTTGCACAAAAAGCAAGGTCTGCTTGTTTACTAAGCACTCCGCCCAATGCCAATATGCTGTAGTTAAATAAATAAAAAAGTTGGGATAAAAAATAGGATTTTTATAACAGCTTACCTGTAAAATCCTTTTCTTGGAGTACATCACGGGACACAGAGCGACATAGTCATTACTAATGGGTTATATAGTTACCGTCAGGTGCTGGCACTGGCAACTTCCAAAACCGGAAGTACCCTCCCCTATATAAGCCCCTCCCATCCGGGAGCACCTCAGTTTTGTAGCAAAGCAATAAGTGTCCCCAAAGAGGGGCGGGAGCTCTGTGTCCCGTGATGTACTCCAAGAAAAGGATTTTACAGGTAAGCTGTTATAAAAATCCTATTTTCTTTCTCGTACATCACGGGACACAGAGCGACATAGTCATTACTAATGGGATGTCCTAAAGCAATGCCAAATGAGGGGGGGGATACACCATATATAAGCTGAGCGCTATCAGACATGAGGATCTTTTGCGGCCTGCAACACACTGCGCCCAAAGGCGACATCCTCCTGACTTCTAACGTCCACCTGGTAGAACCTAGTAAACGTGTGTACTGAAGACCATGTTGCGGCCTTACAGACTTGAGCCAGGGAGGCCTGGTGATGCACTGCCCATGAAGTTCCAACTGCTCTCGTGGAGTGCGCCCTAACTTTGAACGGAGGCGGTCTACTTCTCAAGCTATAGGCTTGTATTATGACCTGTCGAATCCACTTGGCTAAAGTAGATTTTGACGCTGCCTGACCCTTTCTGGGGCCTTCCGGCAGAATAAACAAAGTATCCGTTCTGCGAATCTGAGCAGTGGCTTTTAGATAAGCTTTAACTGCTCTTACTACATCCAAAGAATGCAATAACTTTTCCTCTACCGAAGTAGGCTTGGGGAAAAAAGAAGGAAGAACCACATCTTGGTTCAAATGAAAACTCGATACCACCTTAGGAAGAAAGGCTGGATGAGGACGTAACACTACTCTGTCCTTATGGATAACCAGATATGGCTCCTTACAGGACATAGCTGCTAATTCCGATACTCTTTTAGCCGAACAAATGGCTACTAGAAAAATCTATTTCCTGGTGAGAAGCACTAAGGAAATATGCTGTAATGGTTCAAATGGTTGTTTCTGTAGAACCGACAGAACCAAGTTTAGATCCCATGGACATATGGGAATATTAACCGGAGGACTAATACGCATCACTCCTTGTATAAAGGCTTTGACTAGTGAATGCGAAGCCAAGGGCCTTTGAAAAAATATTGACAAGGCCGAAATCTGACCTTTGATAGTACTCAAGGCAAGCTTCCTATCTACAGCCCATTGTAGGAAGTCCAGAATTCTACCTATTACGTATTTACGTGGATGCCATTTCCTGGCCTCACACCAGGCGATGTACGCCTTCCAGATTCTATAGTAGATCTGCCTGGATACCGGTTTCCTGGCATTGATCATGGTAGACACCACAGCATTAGAGAGCCCTCTCCTTTTTAGAATGTGGGCTTCAATAGCCAGGCCGTCAAACCTAGGGCTGGTAAGGAAGGGTGGTATATCGGTCCCTGCGAAAGCAGGTCCGGACGATGTGGGAGGGTCCAAGGACTCCCCACAGACATTTTTACAATCTCCGCGTACCATGCTCTTCGGGGCCACGCTGGAGCCACCAGAATCACTGGTTTCTTTTCTACCCTGATTCTGCGGAGTAATCGAGGTAACAATTGTGGCGGTGGGAATGCATATATCAGCTTGAACTGATCCCAAGGGAACACTAGGGCATCCGAGCCGCACGCTAGGGGATCCCTTGTCCAAGAGACAAACCTGTCCACTTTCGTGTTGAACCTGGATGCTAGCAGATCTACATCCGGTGTTCCCCACCGCTGACATATTGTCCGGAAAACCTCGGGATGAAGGGACCATTCCCCTGGGCATAATTGTTGGCGACTTAGAAAGTCCGCCTTCCAATTCTCCACCCCTGGAATGAATACCGCAGATATGGCTGGGACATATCTTTCTGCCCATCTCAGGATGTAATTTACTTCCCTTTGGGCTGCACGACTCCTGGTGCCCCCCTGACGATTGATATATGCCACTGCTGTGGCATTGTCTGACTGAACTCTGACAGGGGACCCTTGGAGTTTGGATGTCCATGCTACTAGGGCATACCGGGCTGCTCGTATCTCTAAGAGATTGATGGGCAGGGCCTTTTCCGCATCCGACCATCTGCCCTGGAGAGACCATTGCTCCAGTACTGCTCCCCAGCCTAAAAGGCTGGCATCTGTAGTGACCACCTTCCAAGAAATCGGACTGAAGGATTTCCCTCTTTCCAGATTCCGGGGAACCAACCACCAACGGAGGCTTCTGCGAATGGAAGGGGACAAGGACATTGGTACGTCCAGAGCCTGAACTTTTTTGTTCCAGGCTGACAGTATGGCCCTTTGCAACTTCCTTGAATGGAATTGACCGTAGGGTACTGCTTCGAATGATGCCACCATTTTTCCCAGCAGCCTCATGCACAGGCGTATGGATGGCTGTCTTTTTGAACCCACTAAGTGGATCAAATCTCTCAAAGACGACCCCTTTTCTCGAGGCAAGAAAATTTTTCTCTGGTCTGAATCCAGCCTTAGCCCCAAGTATTCCAGACTTTTGACTGGTTTTAGGGCTGACTTGTCTCGGTTGATAATCCAACCGTGATATTCCAGATACTTGATTGTCTCGTGAACAACCACTTCTAGTTTTTCCACTGAGTGGTCTATCAGCAACAAGTCGTCTAGATATGCCATTATCGTTACACCTCGTGTTCTTAGATTGGCCAATAATGGGGCCAGAATTTTTGTGAACACTCTTGGTGCTGTGGCCAGACCGAAGGGTAAGGCTCTGAACTGAAAATGGCGCCCTTCTACTGCAAAGCGTAGACATTTTTGGTGGACTGGAAAGATGGGAATGTGCAAATAAGCATCTTTGATGTCGATCGTGGCTAACCAATCCTCCCCTTGTAGGGCAGTGGCCACCGATCGGATCGACTCCATCGGAAAGTCCTGATATGTAGGAATTTGTATAGCCCTTTTAGAATTAATATGGGCCTCCCGTCCGCGTCTGCTTCGGGACTGTAAAGAGGTTTGAGTAAAACCCGAACCCTCATTCTTCCAGGGGAACCTCCATAATTACTCCTTGGAGCAATAGTTGTTCTAGTGCCAACAGGAGGGACTCTCTCTTCCGGGGATCCCTTGGCACGTTTGACCTCAAAATTGGGAAGGAGGAGAGTCTTTTAACTCCAAACTGTATCCCAAACCTACTGCGGAGAGCACCTATCTGTCTTGATCGTGTCCCGCCAGGTCTCTTGCGAACAACTGGAGTCCTCCCCCCACCCGACTGAGTGGGGGCTTCAATGAATTTAACTTTGGGGGAGGTTTTGTACCTCCCCTGACCCAGGGTTTCTCATTACCCTGCTACTGTCCCTGTTTTTTACCCCCGGGATTTGACCGAGGAGGCCGTCAGAACTGTTACACAGCCGATGCCCCAGGGACTGGAGAAGCAGGCCTCTTAAAGAGGGACCTCTAACTCTGCTTTTAACCGGCAAGAGCGTATTTTTACCGCTGGAAATTTTCTGGATATATTTGTCCAGGTTTTCCCTGAATAAGCGTTCACCATGAAATGGGACGCTAACCAGCCATTCTTTACAGGGAGCTTCAGCAGACCAGTTTCTGAGCCATAGGAGCCATATGTACTATAGACAGCGTAAGGCGGGAGGCCTGATGGACTGAATCCTCTATGGCGTCAACCGCAAAGCCTAAGGCTCTAGGTAGATCAGCTAGGGCAAAGCCTGCTGATCTGTCAAGTCCCTCAAGACCTGTTTCAACTGATCCTTCACTGCTTAGCAGACCCCAATAGCTGTTACTGCTGGTTGTATCACCAAGCAGATTTTCATAAGGACTCCAATCTTTTATCTATTGGGTTCTTGAACATTTGGACATTATCCACTGGACATGTCAGTGATTTATACATACAAGAGATGGCTGCGTCCACTGTAGGGACCTTCCATTTTTTTTTTTTTTGATGAACTTATCCTCCATGGGATAGACCACCGGAAATCTCTTGGGGGAATAAATATTTTCTCAGGACGTTCCCAATCCTGGTAAATGAGCCCTTTCAGTAAAGGGTGAAGTGGAAAAGAACAAACAGTCTGGGGGCTTCTAGCGACCCCAACGAGGATACAGTAGTGGTTGATGGTTCCGCAAGGTGCATTTTTAAATGCTGATCGGACCATGTTAGTCAGAGACTGAACCCATAATCTTTCAGCTTGAGATGCTGAGAAAAGGTTCCCCCACTGTTGATTCCTCTATAACAGAATCAACCTTATCCTGATCCCCTTCAGGCAGGTCGATCCCTGTATGGGACTGTTGCTCTGCTAACAGGCACTCTGAAGGAGGAGACGGAGATCGGACGTGCTTTCCCTGACAGGGAGGCAGCGATAAATTTTGACAATCTCTCTCTAATCCTCCCAGAGCTGAGGAAAAAACCTCCTCTGTTACATACACAGGAGCAGGTGACTGAGGACAGCCACAGTACCAAGTACCCCTGCGGGGTCTCTACGGTCACTTACCTCTGAACTTCAGGGGAGACTGGTGCAGCAGGAGTATGCCCAAGATCCTCAGAGCCCGATGAGACCCCCTTCGCTTCCTGGAAGATTCAGTTCCGGAGCTACTGGACGGCATATTCCTAAGCCTAAAGCTGAGGTATTCCAGCCGTAATACACCACTTTTACTGAGAATAGTCTAGCACAATTGCTGCTATATCACAGTTGGTGTCTACTAATGTGCCTTTCTAGGGGATGCCTGTATCAACCGCTTGCTGTATGCCTTTAAATGTTGCCAGCTCTGTCTCTGTACTTCATAGCCAGCTTACTGCAATAATGTGGCTTTTTAAAAACCTGCTGGGACGCCCGCACATGCGCAGAAGCGCTGCGGCGCGCACAGAGCGTCATCCCCCAGGCCCCGCCCCTTTTTCCGGCCACCTCTATATATAGAGGCGCGTGCACGCGCACGCGCGCGGCCACGTGCGCCTCGGCGCTAATTTTCAAACATGGAAACCAGGGACAGGAGCCAGGGCCCCCTTTGCCGCAGGCCGGGGGATAGACGAACACTGCAACATGGCAGAGGAAACAGTTTCCTGTAGGAGAACTCACCAGCTGCCTGGACTTTGCTCTCTGAGAAGAAACTAGTCCATATGACAAGAAAAACATTCCACAGCGGCCTCTAGTGGACAAACACAGGTACCGCAGTTTAATATACTAAACATATATATAAAAAAAAACATTCTTTTTTTTTTTTTTTTTTTTTCTTGACCACCATTAAAAATTATTACATTTTTTTTTTTAGTAGTTACAGGCATGCACAGATATTAGCGGGAATACCGTTAGGTAACAGACAGAAAGACAAATTAGGCTTGGGGGTCCCCCAATAGAACCAAGTTCCTGGGGGCCCCCACTTACCTGTTCCCCGCCGCAGGACTTTGTTTGGTCCACAAAAGCCCAAACTTCACCTATCACGGCAGGCATTGTAATCAAACCTTCAGGGACCGGGTTCCCAAGGATTCCACTCCCCTGGACCTGTATAGCACCCTGCACAGAAAACATCTTGGTCGTGGGTATGACCAGAGCTCTGGATCCCAGGGTCCAGCTCTCCTAAGAGAAGCATTACAGGCAGAACCTTGCTCTTCTCTGCAAGGCCTGGGTACCGACCGTTTAGCTATGAAGCTTTTTTGGTCGGATCCGGAATAGCTTACTGAGGCCCAAAAGAACCTGTACGCAAGCTCAGTGAAAAACACATTTCTTGTTCATACATCACGGGACACAGAGCAGCATAGTCATTACTATGTGGGTTATATAGATTACCTTCAGGTGCTGGCACTGGCAACTTCCAAAACAGGAAGTACCCTCCCCTATATAAGCCCCTCCCATCCGGGAGTACCTCAGTTTTTTGCCAGTGTCTAAGGTGTTGGCCAAGGTTAACATGTATTCATCTGGGCTTGTGTACAGGTTCTCTGGGCCTTAGCAAGCTATTCCGGATCCGACCAAAAAAGCTTCATAGCTAAACGGTCGGTACCCGGGCCTTGCAGAGAAGAGCAGGGTTTTGCCTGTAATGCCTCTCTTAGGAGGGCTGGACCCTGGGATCCAGAGCTCTGGTCATACCCAAAACCAAGAGGCTATCTGTGCAGGGTGCTATACAGGTCCAGGGGAGTGGAATCCTTGGGAACCCGGTCCCTGAAGGTCTAGTACAATGCCTGCCGTGAGAGGTGAAGTTTGGGCTTCTGTGGACCAAACAAAGTCCTGCGGCGGGGAAAAGGTAAGTGGGGGCCCCTCAGGAACTTGGTTCTATTGAGGGGACCCCCAAGCCTAATATGTCTTTCTGCCTGTTACCTAAAGGGTATTCCCGCTAATAGCTGTATATGCCTAAGAAATCCTAGAAATGTTTTTTCATAAGGGAAGTTTTAAAAAAACTGTAAACCTGGAAATGTTTTTTCATAAAGGAGGTTTTAAAAAAAAAAAAAAAAAAAGACAAAGGTGCGGTACCTGTGTTTGTCCACTAGAGGCCGCTGTGGAACGTCTTTTTTCTTGGGACTATTCCTTCCATGGTGAAAGTCCAGGCAGATGAGTGAGCTCTCTATCAGGGAAGCTGCATTCCTCTGTCATGCTGCCAAGTAGTTTCCTTCCATCCCCGAGTCCTGGTGAAACAGGGACCCTGGCTCCTCTCCCTACATGGCGCCAAGAGCGCACACGTGCACGCGCGCGCGCGCGCACACATGCTTTCCTTTTATAAGGTTTAGCTTAAAAAAAGGGGGCGGAGCCTGGCGGATGACGCGCTCTGTGCGCCCAGCGCTTCTGCGCATGTGCGGGCGTCCCAGCAAGATAAAAGGACTCAGTCCACGCTGCTTGCTATGGACACAGAGCATGAAAAGGAGCTGGTAGCATGGTATAGGGGCTTACAGCGGGCGGTTGATACAGGCATCCCCAGAAAGACGCATTAGTAGACACCCACTGATGTACATAGCAGCAAATTGCATTAGACTATTTCAGTAAGGGGTGTATTGCGGCTGGAATACCTCAGCTTTGAACTAAGGAATATGCCGCCTAAAAAACTCAGAGATATACCTCTCAGGAAGTGTAGGGGGTCTCCATCGGGCTCTGAGGATCTGGAGCAGTCATCTGCACCCTCCTCCCCTGAGAAATCAGAGGTTAATACCCATAAGGAACCCCCGGGAGTGCCAGGTACTGCGGCTGTCCTCAGTCCACCTGCTCCTGCATATATAACAGAGGAGGTTTTTTCCTCAACTCTGGAGGGATTGGAGCAGAGATTGGCAGCATTGATCGCTTCTTCTCTACAGGAAAGAAAGCGCGCCAGATCTCCATCACCTCCATTAGAGTGCCTGTTGGCAGAGCAACAGTCCCAGGAAGGGACCGACCTACCTGAAGGGGATCAGGAGGAGGTTAGCTCTGTTTTTGAGGAATCGACAGTAGATGAACCATTTTCAGCATCGCAGACTGAAAGATTGTGGGTCCAGACCCTAACTGACATGGTTCGATCTGCATTTAAAATGCCTCTTGTTGAACCATCAACTACTGCTGTCTCCTCATTGGGGTCGCTAAAAGCTCCCCAGGTTAATTGCTCCTTTCCAATACATCCATTATTGGAAGGACTTATATACCAGGACTGGGAACATCCTGATAAACTATTTGTTCCGCCTAAAAGGTTTCCGGTGATCTATCCCATGGAGGAAAAGTTCACCCAGAGATGGAATGTTCCTACGGTGGATGCAGCCATCTCTTCTGTGAACAAATCACTGACATGTCCAGTAGATAATGTTCAAATGTTCAAAGATCCAGTGGATAAAAAATTGGAATCTTTATTAAAATCTGCTTTTTCCACAGCAGGGGCTGTTACACAGCCAGCAGTGGCAGCTATTGGGGTCTGCCAAGCTTTAAAGGATCAAATGAAAATGGTCCTGAGGGATTTGCCAGACCAGCAGGCCCAGGCTCTGGCTGATCTGCCTAGAGCATTATGCTTTGCGGTTGACGCCATCAAGGATTCTATCCATCAGGCCTCCCGCCTCACGCTGTCTTTGGTACATATGCGTAGGCTTCTGTGGCTCAAAAACTGGTCTGCTGAAGCTCCCTGTAAGAAGCTCTTAGTTAGCTTCCCATTTCATGGGGAACGCCTTTTTGGCGAAGACCTGGATAAGTATATCCAGAAGATTTCCAGTGGTAAAAGTACTCTCTTACCGAGTAAAAAGAGGTCTAGGGGTCCATCTTTTAAGAGGACTACCTCTCCTATCCCTGCGACGTCTGCTACTAAGCAGTTCCGACGGCCTCCTCGGTCAAACTCAGGAGGTAAAAATCAGGGACAGCCACAGGGTAATAAAAAGCCCTGGATCCGAAGAGGTACTAAACCAGCCTCCAAGTCAAGCCTATGAAGGGCTGCCCCCACTCAAACGGGTGGGGGGAAGACTTCAGTTGTTCGCAGAGACCTGGCGGGAGACGATCAAAGACAGATGGGTGCTCTCCGCAGTAACTCTGGGATACAAGTTGGAGTTAAAAGAGTCTCTCCTATTGGCGTTAGAACAACTATTGCTCCAAGGAGTAATTATGGAGGTTCCTATGGAAGAGTGGGGGTTGGGTTTCTACTCAAACCTTTTCACAGTCCCGAAGCCAAACGGGGACATAAGACCCATATTGGACCTAAAGAGTCTAAACAAATTTCTAAACGTCCGGTCTTTCCGGATGGAGTCGATCCGATCGGTCACCGCTGCCCTACAAGGGGAGGAATGGTTAGCCTCGATCGACATCAAAGATGCTTACTTGCATGTTCCCATCTTTCCAGGTCATCAAAAATTCCTACGCTTTGCAGTAGAAGGGCGCCATTTTCAGTTCAGAGCCTTACCATTTGGTCTGGCCACAGCACCACGAGTGTTCACAAAAATTCTGGCCCCACTGTTGGCCGATCTAAGAACACGGGGTGTAACGATAATGGCATACCTAGACGACCTGTTGTTGATGGACCACTCAGTTGCCAAGCTAGAAGTGGTAATTGTCGATACAATCAAGTATCTAGAGTCTCACGGTTGGGTCATCAACCTGGACAAGTCAGCCCTACAGCCAGTGAAAAACCTGGTATATCTAGGGCTACGGCTGGATTCAGACCAGAGGAAGATTTTCTTACCTCTAGACAAGGTATCCTCTTTGAGGGCCTTGGTCCGTCTGCTTTGTGCAAAAAGACAGCCGTCCATACGCCTGTGCATGAGGCTGCTAGGAAAGATGGTAGCATCATTCGAAGCTGTACCATACGCCCAATTCCACTCAAGGAATTTACAAAGGGCCATATTGTCAGCCTGGAACGGAAAAGTTCAGGCTCTAGACTTCCCGATGGCTTTGTCCCCTTCCGTTCGGAAGAGTCTCTGCTGGTGGTTGATCCCCCAGAATCTCCAGAAGGGAAAACCCTTCAGCCCGATATCTTGGAAGGTGGTCACTACAGATGCCAGCCTTATGGGCTGGGGGGCAGTACTGGAGCAATGGTCTCTCCAGGGCAGATGGTCAAATGTAGTAAAAACCCTGCCCATCAATCTCTTAGAGACACGAGCAGCCCGGTACGCCCTAGTAGCCTGGACATCCAGACTCCAAGGGTCCCCTGTCAGAATTCAATCAGACAATGCCACAGCAGTGGCATATATCAATCATCAGGGAGGCACCAGGAGTCGTGCAGCCCAGAGGGAAGTAAGTCACATCCTGGAATGGGCAGAAAAGCATGTCCCATGTATATCAGCTGTCTTCATTCCAGGGGTGGAGAATTGGAAGGCGGACTTTCTGAGTCGCCAACAGTTATGCCCAGGGGAATGGTCCCTTCATCCCGAGGTCTTCCGAGCAATATGTCAGCGGTGGGGAACACCGGATGTAGATCTGCTAGCATCCAGATTCAACGCAAAGGTGGACAGATTTGTCTCCCGGACAAGGGATCCCCTCGCTTGCGGCTCGGATGCTCTGGTGTTCCCTTGGGATCAGTTCAGACTGATATATGCATTCCCTCCGCTACAATTGTTGCCTCGACTCCTTCGCAGAGTCAGGTTGGAGAAGAAGCCGGTGATCCTGGTGGCTCCAGCGTGGCCCCGAAGGGCCTGGTACGCGGAGATCATCAAAATGTCTGTGGGGAGTCCTTGGACCCTTCCACGTCGTCCGGACCTGCTTTCGCAAGGACCGATATACCACCCTTCCTTACTAACTCTAAGTTTAACGGCCTGGCTATTGAATCCCACATCCTAAAGAAGAGAGGTCTCTCTAACTCTGTGGTATCAACTATAATCAATGCCAGGAAGCCTGTATCCAGGCAGATCTACTATAGAGTTTGGAAGGCGTACATCACTTGGTGCGAGGCCAGAAAATGGCATCCACGTAAGTACGTTATAGGCAGAATTCTGGACTTCCTGCAGTGGGCTGTAGACAGGAAGTTTGCCTTAAGTACTATCAAGGGCCAGGTTTCGGCCTTGTCAATACTATTTCAAAGGCCCCTGGCTATGCATTCACTTGTCAAATCCTTTATGCAAGGTGTGACTCGTATTATTCCACCGATTAAGGCTCCCATATACCCATGGGATCTAAATTTGGTTCTGTCGGTTCTGCAGAAGCAGCCATTTGAACCTTTGCGGCACATTTCCTTGGTTCTACTCACCAGGAAATTGATATTTTTAGTAGCCATATGCTCGGCTAGAAGAGTGTCGGAATTAGCCGCCATGTCCTGTAAAGAGCCATATCTGGTTATCCATAAGGACAGAGTAGTATTACGTCCTCACCCAGCCTTTCTTCCTAAGGTGGTATCGAGGTTTCACTTGAACCAGGATGTGGTTCTTCCTTCTTTTTTCCCCAAACCAAGCTCGGTAGAGGAAAAGTTATTGCATTCTTTGGATGTAGTAAGAGCAGTTAAAGCTTATCTAGAAGCCACTGCTCAGATTCGTAGAACGGATTCTTTGTTTGTTCTGCCGGAAGGCCCCAGAAAGGGTCAGGCAGCATCAAAATCTACTTTAGCCAAGTGGATTCGACAGGTCATAATACAAGCCTATGGCTTGAGAAGTAGACCGCCTCCGTTCAAAGTTAGGGCGCACTCCACGAGAGCAGTTGGAACTTCATGGGCAGTGCATCACCAGGCCTCCCTGGCGCAAATTTGTAAGGCCGCAACATGGTCTTCAGTACACACGTTTACTAGGTTCTACCAGGTGGACGTTAGAAGTCAGGAGGATGTCGCCTTTGGGCGCAGTGTGTTGCAGGCCGCAAAAGATCCTCATGCCTGATGGCGCCCAGCTTATGTATGGTGTATCCCCCCTCATGTGGCATTGCTTTGGGACGTCCCACATAGTAATGACTATGCTGCTCTGTGTCCCGTGATGTATGAACAAGAAAGTAGGATTTTTAAAACAGCTTACCTGTAAAATCCTTTTCTTGGAGTACATCACGGGACACAGAGCTCCCACCCCTCTTTTGGGGACACGTATTGCTTTGCTACAAAACTGAGGTACTCCCGGATGGGAGGGGCTTATATAGGGGAGGGTACTTCCTGTTTTGGAAGTTGCCAGTGCCAGCACCTGAAGGTAATCTATATAACCCACATAGTAATGACTATGCTGCTCTGTGTCCCGTGATGTACTCCAAGAAAAGGATTTTACAGGTAAGCTGTTTTAAAAATCCTACTGTTTCTTCTTGGCCAACACCTTAGACACTGGCAAAAAACTGAGGTGCTCCCGGATGGGAGGGGCTTATATAGGGGAGGGTACTTCCGGTTTTGGAAGTTGCCAGTGCCAGCACCTGACGGTAACTATATAACCCATTAGTAATGACTATGTCGCTCTGTGTCCCGTGATGTACGAGAAAGAAAATCTAACTTTTAGGGGAAAAAAAAGGCAATTTATTGTTCTCTTTTCCAAAAGACCCATAGGGCAAAAAAAATAAATAAAAAAAGCATTTTATTTTGCTTGTGCAAAAAAAGACCCGTTTAGGGCAAAAAAATAAAATAAATTTGCACTTTAATGTACGCTTGCAAAAAACGCCGTTTAGGGGCACAAAAAAAAGTTTGCAGTGTGTTATACATATTTTGAGGTGTGTGAAATAAACAATTTCTATATAGTTTTCTCCTACGTTGCTATACTAAAAAAACAACATTTTTTTTTAATAGCATTTTCTGCAGTTCTGTAGCTGTGCGATTCAGCGGTTACGTACTGTGGGTGTGTTCTGCTCTTCCAAAAAACGCCGTTTAGTGGCACCAAAAAAAGTTTGCAGTGTGTTATACATATTTTGAGGTGTTTGAAATAAACTATTTCTTTATAGTTTTCTCCTACGTTGCTATACTAAAAAAAAAACATTTTTTTTGAATAGCATTTTCTGCAGTTCTGTAGCTGTGCGATTCAGCGGTTACGTACTGTGGGTGTGTTCTGCTATTCCAAAAAACGCAGTTTAGTGGCACCAAAAAAAGTTTGCAGTGTGTTATACATATTTTGAGGTGTGTGAAATAAACAATTTCTATATAGTTTTCTCCTACTGTGCTATACTAAAAAAAAAACATTTTTTTTGAATAGCATTTTCTGCAGTTCTGTGTTTTACTTTTTTTATGTTATTTTAAGTTATTTCCCTATCCACATTTGTTTGCAGAGCACTTGCCATGCTCTTAACAACAATTTTCTGCCATTTGCAGCCCTCTAGCCCGTTCCATTACCTTTTTAGAGCCTTTTTGACCCAGCTTCTATATAAGCTAGAGGCACACAGCACACATGACACTCTGCTTCAGAATAGATAGGGAGAGGATCTAGTCTGCTGCTGCTGCTTTTAGGGAGAGATAGAAAGATAGATGAGGTAGTCCTGATTCTACAATCTGAGGGAAAAGATAGAGAGATAGTGTAGTGTAGGGCCAGGTTCCTGTGTTGGTGCTTTCAGGGAGAGAGATTTATTATATAGGAGTCCAGATTCAGAGATTAAAATCAGCGATCTGCATAGGTCTACCTATTTGTGTTGCAGTGCAGGCTTTTTACACTGCCATGAGCCCAGTGTCAGAGAAAATCTAACTTTTAGGGGAAAAAAAAAGGCAATTTATTGTTCTCTTTTCCAAAAGACCCATAGGGCAAAAAAAAAAAAAAGCATTTTATTTTGCTTGTGCAAAAAAAGACCCGTTTAGGGCAAAAAAAAATAAAAAAATTTGCACTTTAATGTACGCTTGCAAAAAACGCCGTTTAGGGGCACAAAAAAAAGTTTGCAGTGTGTTATACATATTTTGAGGTGTGTGAAATAAACAATTTCTATATAGTTTTCTCCTACGTTGCTATACTAAAAAAACAACATTTTTTTTGAATAGCATTTTCTGCAGTTCTGTAGCTGTGCGATTCAGCGGTTACGTACTGTGGGTGTGTTCTGCTCTTCCAAAAAACGCTGTTTAGTGGCACCAAAAAAAGTTTGCAGTGTGTTATACATATTTTGAGGTGTGTGAAATAAACAATTTCTATATAGTTTTCTCCTACTGTGCTATACTAAAAAAAAAACATTTTTTTTGAATAGCATTTTCTGCAGTTCTGTGTTTTACTTTTTTTATGTTATTTTAAGTTATTTCCCTATCCACATTTGTTTGCAGAGCACTTGCCATGCTCTTAACAACAATTTGCTGCCATTTGCAGCCCTCTAGCCCGTTCCATTACCTTTTTAGAGCCTTTTTAGTCCTTAGAAGTCCGGGTCCCCATTGACTTCAATGGGGTTCGGGTTCGGGTCCGGGTTCGGGTTAAAGTTCGGTCCCGAACCCAAACTTTTTTCCGAAGTTTGGCCGAACCCGTCGAACCCGAACATCCAGGTGTCCGCTCAACTCTACTAGTAAAATAAAGAAACCACTTTACAACAAAATATATTTGTGGTTTATAGTCTATAACAGGAAAACATCCATGTGACAAAAAGATGTGTGTCCTTGTCACTTCTTGCCAAAGGGGATTTTAGGAATATGATTGCTGTGCCCGTGGCAATGGTTGGGGTTGCATCCAATGAGGTAAATATTTTATTAACATTTCATTGCTTGTGATTTTCTGTAAGAACTGCATAAACTTATGACAATTATACAGTATATTTACGGAATAAGCACTGTAGTGCAGAAATTACCTATCACTATATTAATTTCAATTGTCTGTATAAATTAAGGAAGTGAATTAGAACTATGGTGAAACTGTGCATGGTAACCAATCAGCTTCTAACATCAACTTGTTAAAAAGAAACCTGGAAACTGCACCAGATTTTGCACTCTCCAGTGAGGAGCTCAGTAAAATTTGACTAGGATTACAGAGCACTCCAAGTATGGGTAATTAAATGGACCTTCTAACCAGTGGTGGCTGGTGCTCCATTTTTTGGGGTAGCAGCAAACAAACCACCTGCCACCCCCCACCCTCCCCTCGGTCGGTCGATCAGTCAAACTCCCACCACCCCCCATCGTTTGCTTGTCCATCCAGCAGCCCCGAACTTACCCCATCTTTGGCTCCTTCCTGCATCTCCTCCTCCTCAGCGGCTTCACTTAGTGTCTCCTCCTCCTCAGTGGCTTCCTCCTCTGTGGCCAATACGGTCGCTTTGCCTCTTGGCCAATCGGGTCTTAAGACCCTCTTCCTGATTGGCCGGGATGAGAATCAGGAAGACAATATTGAACATTAATTTGCTATTGCCACACAACTGGGTGGGCTCGGGGCACAGTGCTCTGCACCCCAAGCCCACCCTTTTTTGAAGCCAATTAGAGCCTCAGGCTCTAAACATGTGCTTCAAAAAACAAACATTAAAATCCATGCATCCAGCACCCTGCTTGTAGATTAGGGGCTGGGCACATGGATTAGGGGGATGGGCCGCAGCTGCTTCTAACTAAAACACAGTTGAAGAGCTTACTGTATCACTTTAATATTTATTTATGGATTCCTTTTGGTGTAATCAAGTTAATAACCTAAATTGATATACAAATTCTACATTGTTTTTGTATTTTTGTGTTATATTTTTGTACTTTGATTAATTTAATTATGAGAAACCACCGTCTGACATAATTTCATATTACATCAGTACCACTGTGAGCTCTCAGATAGAGCAGGTCTTCTGGTAAATGCTAAAATTTCAGACTGTGATCTCCTAGTGTACACTACAGGTCTATATATTGTGAGGGGGTTAGCTCGGCAGCGGGTATGTGTGACCCCCGGGATGGGCTCCCCACCCAAAACAGGCCCAGCAGACGGAGGTTGTGGTTTTCAAAATCAAAAAGGTGCGGTTTATTTTCTATTTACAGTGACAAAAACACAGCAAGGCAAAAAAAACATAAACAAAATAAATCCTGGTCAACTTGACCTCTGACTAAACTTACAGGTTTCCTAACTAACGACTGGGATCAGCCTAGTGCTGTCCTAGTCCCTGGTTTTAAATGTCCAAGCAAAATATAGCCACACAGGCTTTCTCTCACCGCACAGGGGTTCACTCTCCCTAGACAGTCCACACAGGTCTGCTTCCAGGCATGAGCTAACACCTAATGAATCTGGGAGTTTTTTATAGAGGCCTAAATGAGCTGACAAGCTTCAGCTGGCCTCATCAACTCCCTGTCTGCACGACGCCCAGCCCTCTCCCTAGAGGTATGAGTCATCAATGAGCCCACTAGCCTTATACAACTCTCCACCTAGTTGTATAAATCGGCGTAAAGCCTGAATCTGGGCGAAATATATCTACCCCCCTGGATGCAACCAGGTGACTTTACCTTCCTGCTGTCACATACCCCCCCCTCTTGTTTTAACCTCGGGGTTGGAACACCAGCAATCAGGCATTCATGTACTCGAGACAAAGCATCCACATTCCCCATTTGAACGCCAGGGCGATGCTTTACTGTGAAGTTGAATTCCTGGAGGGCCAGGAACCACCTATTCACTCTTCTATTTGTTTCCTTGTTTTGAGCCATCCACTTTAACGGAGCGTGATCCGTAATCATGTCAAAGTGCCTACCTAGCAGGTAGTACCGAAGGGAATCTAGAGCCCACTTCACCGCTAAACACTCCTTTTCAACGGTGGCGTAATTTACCTCATGGGACTTCAACTTCCTGCTGAGGTAAATGACTGGGTGCTCTTCCCCGTTCCAGACCTGGGACAATACTGCTCCTAACCCCACATCTGACGCATCACTTTGTACGACAAAGTCTCTAGAGAAGTCGGGTGAGTACAACACTGGCTGGCTACATAAGGCTTGTTTCAAGAACTGGAATGCTGCCTCAGCCTCGGGGGTCCATTTAATCATGACCGACCCTTTCCCCTTCGTCAGGTTGGTTAGGGGCACAGCCTTAGAAGCAAAGTGGGGAATGAATCGCCGATAATACCCAGCGATTCCCAGAAAGGCTCGTACCTGCTTCTTGCTGTTGGGACGTGGCCAACTCTGGATGGCCTCGACTTTGTTGAGTTGGGGTTTTATTACTCCCCTCCCAATGGTGTACCCAAGATATTTGGCCTCCTCCTGCCCAATGGTACACTTCTTGGGGTTAGCCGTAAACCCTGCTTCCCGAACAGAGTCCAGGACTGCTTGCACTTTTGGCAGATGTGAGGCCCAATCTGTGCTATGGACAATTATGTCATCCAGGTAAGCCGCAGCATACTTCCGATGGGGCCTCAGCATCTGGTCCATTTTCCGCTGGAATGTGGCCGGCGCATTCTGTAACCCGAACGGCATTCTTTTATATTGGAACGCCCCGTCTGGGGTTACAAATGCGGTTTTCTCTTTGGCCGACTTGGCCAGGGGAATTTGCCAATACCCTTTTGTGAGGTCAAGAGTCGTCATGTATCGGGCTGTTCCCAGCCGGTCGATCAACTCATCTATACGTGGCATGGGGTAGGTGTCAAATTTTGTAACTTTGTTCAACTGACGAAAATCGTTACAAAATCGCCAGCTCCCATCCGGTTTAGGCACCAACACAATGGGACTAGACCAATCACTTTGGGACTCCTCTATCACCCCTAAGTTCAGCATTTTCTGTACTTCCTCCCGTATTGCCTCCCGTCGGGCCTCTGGGATCCGATAGGGTTTTAACTTCACCCTTTCACCGGGCGGGGTAATAATATCATGCTCTACCCCAGATGTTTGTCCCGGCAGCTCAGAGAACACCTCCTTGTTGCGAAGCACAAACTCCTTAACCTCCTGTTGTTGGGGTTGTGACAAGGTGGCTGCTATTCCAACCTCCGGTATCACGCAACCAGTTTGAGCTGGTGACCAAGTTTCTGCGACTAGGGACTCTCTATCCCTCCAGGCTTTCAACAGATTAACGTGATATATCTGTTCGGGCTTTCGCCTTCCTGGTTGTCTGACCTTGTAATTCACTTCACTCACTTTTTCCATTATCTCGTAGGGGCCTTGCCATTTGGCAAGGAATTTACTTTCAACCGTAGGGACAAGTACCAATATCCTATCCCCCAGGGAAAAGGTACGGGTCTTGGCTCCACGGTTGTACACTCTCTGCTGTGCCAACTGCGCTTGGGCCAAATGTTCCTTCACGATGGGCATTACCTGTGCAATTCGATCTTGCATCAGGGCGACATGCTCAATCACACTCCTGTGGGGAGAACTCTCACTTTCCCAAGTTTCCTTGGCAATATCCAACAGCCCTCTTGGGTGTCTCCCATACAGTAACTCAAAGGGGGAGAATCCCGTAGAGGATTGGGGCACCTCCCTAATAGCAAACATCAAATAAGGAAGTAAACAGTCCCAATCCCTTCCATCTCTATCCACCACTTTCTTCAACATTTGTTTTAGGGTTTTGTTGAATCTTTCAACCAGCCCATCGGTTTGGGGGTGATACACAGATGTACGCAATTGCGTCACTTTGAACAATTTACACAGCTCTTTCATAACCCGGGACATAAAGGGTGTACCTTGGTCCGTAAGCAGTTCTTTACAAATACCCACCCGGCTAAAAACAAGAGATAGCTCTTTGGCTATGGTTTTGGCCGAGGTATTTCTGAGAGGGATCGCTTCTGGATAACGGGTGGCATAGTCCATTATAACCAATATGTACTGGTGCCCCCTAGCGGACTTGATTATAGGACCTACCAAATCCATTGCGATTCTCTCAAACGGGACCTCAATGATGGGTAGAGGGACCAGCGGGCTATGGAAATGTGGCATCGGGGCCGACCTCTGACACACAGGGCAGGAGGAACAATAATTTTCTATGTCCTTCATCACCCCAGGCCAATAGAATCTCTGTAATACCCTCTCTCGGGTTTTCTCTGTCCCCAGATGACCTCCAAGAATGTGCCCATGGGCCAACTCCAACACCAACTTCCTGTAAGGTTTGGGCACCACAAGCTGCTCAACGGTTTCTTCTGCCCTTTTTGCCACCCGATACAGTAGGTCCTTCTCTACGCTGAAGTATGGGTAAGTGCCGGTATTATCTGGGTTCACTAACTCGCCATCTATTTTCACTACGTTTTCCCGTGCCTTTATTAGGGCGGGGTCTTTCAACTGTTCTGTGGCAAAGTTTTCCCTGTGAACCTCAAGATCAGAAAACTCCACAGACGGTAGGTTTTCGTCTGAGGAGGTGGGCTCCTCTCCAGTTTCTTGAGTCTCCCCTGCCAATACTGACAAGGGAAATTCCGGAGAGTCCTCACCACTCTCAGGGGAGTTCTGGCTATCACATTCCTGGTACATAGGGGCACCAGTGGGGGGCTCAGGATCATCCCACAGTTCCCAGAACTTCGGAAAATCCCTTCCCACAATGGCGTCATGCGGTAACTGAGATACTAAGCCCACTGGATGAGAGAGGGTACCTTTGGGGGTCTCGAAACACACTGTAGTCACTGGATACTCTCGGGTGTCCCCATGCACACAAATAACGGCTACCTTGCTATTCCCAGAGACCTCTGTTTTAACTAACTCAGCCTTTATCAGGGTCACAAGGCTACCTGAATCCAGCAATACCACAACATTTCTACCATTAATACACATTTTGCATAAATGTTTCTCAGTTCCCCGAATGGCAGTGCATGCGACTGTCGCACACAGCGACTGACGTCTGCCCGTCAGAAAGTCACACTGCATGGGTTCCTCCAAAACCGGGCAATTTGCTGCAATATGTCCCGCTTGCCGGCAGCGGTAGCAAACGATCCTTCTTGCCGCCTCTTGAGCCGCTGATTTCCCAGGCTGTTCTCGCCAAACTTGGGGTAGAGCTCCCACCCTCTCACTCTCTCCACCCTTACCCCTTGGAATCATCTTATCCGCCCCTGGGGATGGTCTGGTCTTAGGGTGGAAAGTCCGAGTGTCTCTGGAAGAGGCCGTCAGGTTCTCTGTAGCCAAGTATTTCTCCACACGATCCACAAGACCATCGGCCGTCTCTGGGTCTCCATGGCTTACCCACTTTTGGATGGCAGTAGGAAGAGCTCTCAAAAACCGATCCATTACAACACGTTCCACAATCTTTGGTGCGGACAAAGTCTCTGGCTGTAGCCACTTTCTGCTCAGGTGAATGAGATCATACATTTGAGACCTGGGGGGTTTTCCAAGCTGGAAAGTCCAGTTATGCACACGCTGAGCCCGGACAGCCAGGGTGACACCCAGCCTTGCCAATATTTCAGCTTTTAGCATCACATAGTCTTTTGCTTGGTTAGGCTCTAGGTCATAGTAAGCTTTCTGCGATTCACCAGTTAACAGAGGAGCCACTAGTCCAGCCCACTGCTCCTCAGGCCACTTTTCTCTTTCAGCGGTCCTTTCAAATGTGGTCAAAAATACCTCTGGATCATCCTCTCCAGTCATTTTTGTCAATAAACGACTCACCCCAAAGGACGCGGTATTAGTGGGACGGCTTTCCTCACTGGTCTGCGGACGTTGCTGCATTACTGCTTCCATCTGTTGTTGTAGTCTCTGCTCTTGCTTCTGCAACAGGTCTATGAAGCGGGCCTCAGATTGCTGTTGGGCTTGTTGCTGAGCCTCCAGACTCTGTTGTAAAGTTGCAAGGCTCTGTTGATGAGCTTGCTGCTGGGCTGCAAGGCTCCTTTGCAAACCTGCATTTGTCTGCTGTTGATTGGCATTTGCTAGAGCCAGCTGTTTCAGTATCTCCTCCATGCTGGCTTAAAAAAAAACTGCCACTGGTTCTCCACCAACTGTGAGGGGGTTAGCTCGGCAGCGGGTATGTGTGACCCCCGGGATGGGCTCCCCACCCAAAACAGGCCCAGCAGACGGAGGTTGTGGTTTTCAAAATCAAAAAGGTGCGGTTTATTTTCTATTTACAGTGACAAAAACACAGCAAGGCAAAAAAAACATAAACAAAATAAATCCTGGTCAACTTGACCTCTGACTAAACTTACAGGTTTCCTAACTAACGACTGGGATCAGCCTAGTGCTGTCCTAGTCCCTGGTTTTAAATGTCCAAGCAAAATATAGCCACACAGGCTTTCTCTCACCGCACAGGGGTTCACTCTCCCTAGACAGTCCACACAGGTCTGCTTCCAGGCATGAGCTAACACCTAATGAATCTGGGAGTTTTTTATAGAGGCCTAAATGAGCTGACAAGCTTCAGCTGGCCTCATCAACTCCCTGTCTGCACGACGCCCAGCCCTCTCCCTAGAGGTATGAGTCATCAATGAGCCCACTAGCCTTATACAACTCTCCACCTAGTTGTATAAATCGGCGTAAAGCCTGAATCTGGGCGAAATATATCTACCCCCCTGGATGCAACCAGGTGACTTTACCTTCCTGCTGTCACAATATACAGTATCGTAATAGAACTACGAGGGGAAATCTATACTTCTAGAAATATGTATGCTATCACACTATCATTGCTGACCTCTGATGCAGAGAATGCTAGTTGCCAAGACAATCAACCATCATCCAATACAATCAATACTTTCTAAGTCACTAGCGTCACTAACATAGTAAACAAGAACATATCAGAAATTTTGAATTCACTAGCATCTGAAGAGATTCAGAAACTGCAGATACTTATTTCTCATCATGAATCCCAACAAAGGTCTGTCCAATTATCATTCCATAAAACTGAAAGCCCCCATAAATCTTTTCTTCACGCTTCCCCTTTACTCTCCTTTTTTATTCAGAATAGACTTTTTCTGCTATGGTAAAAGTGAAATCATATGTTTGGGCTACTCTGAAAAAAAACATTTTGAAAAAAAAGAATAGAATGAGAGGAAAGCGGGTATGCAGAATTGATTTACGTTTTGTCCTTGAGCATTAAATTGATTGCTTGCAAATTTTGATACTACACCAATATTGGGATTTACTACAATTGCCCTTTAAAATGTCCTTACATTCTGTCTAGGGACCTGATGACCAGTGGTGAGAGATTGATAGAAGTTGATAACAGTGTCAATAGCACACACAAAACCCCAACACCCATACTTAAACATTGGGTGTACGGCAGTATAAACACTGCAGAACCATATCATTAAAAATAGAAGTCAACACACTGGAAGTTCAAACAAAAAACTTTGATTTATTTGATAGGCATAGCATCAGCATTTTGGGTCCAACAGGAACCTTTTCATCAAGGTGATGAGTCAGGCCAGGCTTGTCACCTTAATAAAGGGGTCCCGGGGGCGTGGCAGCATGGGACGGAGCAACAGCTTCTGAAGAGAGCTCCTGTTCTCACAGGGCTAAAAGCCACAAAAACGGGGCCAATATAATCAAAAAAACTATCTAATTTACAATACCCCCTCACATAAGAACCTGCGCATGCCAAATTCCAAGAAGGGGGACGGAGGAGCAGCCAGAATCAGAGGAATCTCACTTACTACTGCCTCAGGTCTCAGGAGTGCAGCAAGATGTCCAAAGATGGCGCTGGCACACTGCCCTCTTCTCCTTCCTCCTTCTCTGCTCTGCCACAACCTCAGCCACCGCTGGAATCGGTTTCAGCAGAAAACAGTGAGTACCCTCCACTGACTAAAGCAGATTTAGATGTCAGCCTGGAAGCCATGTGTTCTAAACTTTTAAATAAATTCCAGGCAGAGATTCAGAAGTCCACTAACACATTATCCCAGGAAATTGCTGCACTAGGGACAAGAAGTGACCTGCTGGAAAACAAGCATGACGAACTGTCCAGTGCTTTCAATGATTTATCCAGAGAACACGAATCACTCTCATCAGCCTTCACACAGTTACAGGAGCATGTGGAGGATTTGGACAATAGGAGGTCTAACCTCAGGATTAGAGGGGTCCCAGAAACCATTACTGATCTAACAGTATGTGCTAATAAACTTTTTCACTCTCTGCTGCCAGAACAGAATGCTCAATCATTTATATGTGACTGCATTCACTGTGCTTTAAGAGCTAAACCTCCCCCTGATAAACCCCCTAGAGACATAGTGCTGTGCATGAAAGATTTCCTGGTAAAGGAGGACATTATGATGGCAGCCAGGGGTCTGAGAAACATTGTTTTAGATGGAGTGCAGCTACAGATCTATCCAGATATCTCACAAGCAACACTGGACAGACACAGAAAAATGAAGGAAATCACAACAGTACTCTCCACAGCAAGGATCAGATATAGATGGGGCTTCCCTTTTAAACTGATTGTACCCCATAATGGCACCACCTACATTGCCACCACAATTCCTGAAGGTCAAGATATCCTGGTCAAGCTGGGTCTGTTGGGTGCAGGCAATCTCCCACGTACCCCATCCTCATCTCGCCCAGCTCCCATCTGGAAAACCCCAGCATCATGTGCAGACAGATGCAGAATCAGACACGAGGCTGGAGTTTTGAACTTTAACCACTTCTCTACTGTGCACGAAAACCCCCTTCCTGCCCAAGCCATTTTTCAGCTTTCAGGGCTGTCACACTTTGAATGACAATTGCGCGGTCGTGCGACATGGCTCCCAAACGAAATTTGCGTCCTTTTTTCCCACAAATAGAGCTTTCTTTTGGTGGTATTTGATCACCTCTGCGGTTTTTATTTGTTGCGCTATAAACAAAAGAATAGCGTCCAGTTTGGAAAAAAACACTATTTTTTAATTTTTGCTATAAAAAATACCCATTTTTTTTTTTTAATAAAATTTTCCTCAGTTTAGGCCGATACGTATTCTTCTACATATTTTTGGTAAAAAAAAAAAAACGCAATAAGCGCGTATTGATTGGTTTGCGCAAAAGTTATAGCGTGTACAAAATAGGGGATAGATTTATAGCATTTTTATTTTTTTATTTTTTTATTAGTAATGGCGGCGATCTGCGATTTTTTATTGTGACTGCGATATTGCGGCGGACACATCGGACACTTTTGACACATTTTTGGGACCATTCACGTTTATACAGCGATCCCTGCTATAAAAATGCATTGATTACTGTATAAATGTGATTGGCAGGGAAGGGGTTAACCACTAGGGGGCGGGAAGGGGTTAAATATGTTCCCTCAATGTGTTCTTACTGTGGGGGGAGGGGACTGACTGGGGGAGGTGACCGATGGTTGTCCCTATGTACAAGGGACACACCATCGGTCCCCTCTCCCTCACAGGACGTGGATCTCTGTGTTTACACACAGAGATCCACTTTCCTGCTCGTTTCCCGGGCAATCGCGGGTGCCCGGCGGCAATCGCGGCCGCCGGGCACGCGCACCAGGGCCTTGTGAACGCGCCGGGCGCGCGCCACTGGCGGCAAGCGCGCACCTCCTAGCTCGTTTTAAAGGGAGGACGTCATATGACGTCCTCCCAGAACGAGAGTATCCTCCGCCCGCCGTCAATTGACAGTGGGCGGGGGACAAGTGGTTAATTAAATCATAACCTCTCTGAGGTTTTCTGGAATTCATATATTCTTCGGGCTTCTCAGAACTGACTATAATTTTTTGTTTCTAACTAGCTTTTTTTTCTGGTTATATACCCATCTCACAGCAGTAAGCACAAGCTTTCTTAGTACAGAGATCCCTCTGTGCTTAGTTTTTCAGTTGAAAATTGAATTTAATCATTTATGGTGCTACACTGACATCTACTGTCATGACCTGGTACTACAACCTTTTTGACTTTTTACTTTCTCATATATATTTTTTTTCTCTCTCCTCTTCGTATTACCATCACATTATTAATAATGTCAGTAAATTTTTTCTCCTCACCAATACTTGGGTACTACCGCCCTCATTGTAAAACAGTTATTGTTTCTCTTTCACAATTTCTCTAAAAGTTGATTTGTTGATTTGATTATCTAATATTCTTACCAAGAGACTTATAATCTGAGCTAACTCACTGACGTCATATTACCATTTTGTTTATTCCAAGGCATGTAGAAATCTCTTTTATTGGTTCTATGCCCCACATGCAATATTTTTTGTGTTATCTAATGTTTTAACACCTTTCTGTTTTCAGCCTCCTACCGTTATTGGGTACCAATAAACACTTTCTAGGGCCGCAACCTCCTTTCCTTTTTTTTTTTTTGTTGTTTTATATTTATACTATTTTTATTTTTTCCTTTTATTTCTTTATAATGCTAATGCGGTCACCAGGTCGCTCATAATCATATGCTAGATCCCCGGTTTCTAAGGGTATCTAAGGGTATTTGTTTCCCTAGCATGGAGATCAGTTATATTGTTTATATCATTTATACCATTTATTTCAGGTAGAATTCTCAAATTTCTACAATGAAAACATACCCTATGGCCTATTTACTGACACCCTAGGTAAAATATAGAAATATACTTTGTTCCTCTGTATTCTGTTACACCCCTCTTTATCCAATGCTCTAAAGAGCGGTAAATTCTCTGTTTGAAAGAGATTTAATGACAACAGTTATATCTAACGCAGGTATTTTTGCGAAGGTTATCTTTTGTGGCTCTCCACCCTATGATGCCATGATTTTTCCCCACTCAGTTAGAGCGATCCCTCTCCCCAGAGGGAGGGCTCATTTACAACTGAAATGCAAATTCACATGTTTTTTCATTTACTTGGTTATATCACTTTTTCATAAAGACTTAATTCGCATTTGTAAGTTGACAAGACTGAGTCTTGGGCCGATAGGTCTCATATTATTTCATGGTCGGTTGGGAAATAATTTTCTTTCCAACCCCAAATGTTTTTTCCATTTTGGAATAGGTTTAAAGTTTCAGTTAATTCATTCGGTAAAAGATTATTCAAATATGGTACAATTTTTTTATTTACTGACAATCAAGACACGACAAAAACCGAGTCATTCTTACACAGGGTTCTGTGCATCCTATATTCTTTGAACAGGCTTATGACATATGTATTTTTATTCTCCCCCCCACCTTAAAGTATTCCAGGTAACACCCTTCCTGTTGCTCCCTCAAAAAAATGAAGCCACACCATGACGATTACAATAATATCACATCATGTACAGGGATTCAATTCCCCTAATAAAAGGAAAAAGGCCTTTTTACAATACAAAAAATTAAATGCGAAAATAGTAATGTTACAGGAGACACATTTTATGACAGACGCGCATCCCACATTTTTCCATAAAACATTTAATCAATCTTTTTACACTACTTCCACCACTAAAACTAAAGGAGTAGCAATATTTTTTCATCACTCTTTTCCAATAGAGGTTCAGCAAGTCTATAAAGACCAAGATAGTAGGTTCATTATTATTAAAGGCACATTGGCTGGGAGGGACATTACATTTGCGAACGTATATGCCCCTAATGACACACAAACCACATTTTTCATACAATTTTTCAACAAATTACAACAATATCACTCTCTTCATATAATTGTAGCGGAGACTTTAACTCAGTTCCTCAACCAAACCTAGATAGAAGCAAACAAAATCAGAACTCTAAAACGTTCTCTAAAACAACCACCTCATATGTAAATGACTTACAATTGATAGAATCATGGAGGGCGTTAAATATAGGTGCAAGAGACTATACATTTTATTCACACCCACATGACTCATACTCACGTATAGATCATAATTTTTGCACCCCTATAATTCTAGCTAATGCCCTTAACGCCACAATACACCCTTGCTCATGGTCAGACCATCATATTGTAACCCTGAGTACTAAATTTATTGGCCTTATCTCCACCCCATATTCATGGAGACTGAACAAATCTCTATTATTTGACCCCATTCAACAGCAAGAGATAGCATCAGAAATCAAAGAATACTTCACAACTAATGTTACTCCTGATATCTCCTCTTCCACATTAAGGATGGCACACAAAGCTGTCATAAGGGGCCACCTTATTAAAAGGGCGGCACAATGTAACAAGATCAAGTGGGAAAAAATCCATTCCCTCACTAAAGACCTCCATAATTTATATAAAGACCACAAACACACCAGGGATGAGCCGAACACCCCCCTGTTCGGTTCGCACCAGAACCTGCGAACAGACAAAATGTTCGTGTAAACTTTAGAACCCTATTAAATACAATGGACTCGAACGTTCGAAATCTAAAGTGTTAATTATAAAGGCTAATATGCAAGTTATTGTCCTAAAAAGTGTTTGGGGACCTGGGTCCTGCCCCAGGGGACATGTATCAATGCAAAAAGAAGTTTTAAAAACGGCCGTTTTTTCGGGAGCAGTGATTTTAATAATGCTTAAAATGAAAAAATAAAAGTGAAATATTCCTTTAAATTTCGTACCTGGGGGGTGTGTATGATATGCATGTAAAGTGGCGCATGTTTCCCGTGCTTAGAACTGTCCCTGCAAAAAATTTCATTTTTGAAAGAAAAAAAATGCATTTAAAACTGACTCGCGGCTATTAATGAATTGTCGGCTCCCGGCAATACATACAAAAGTCATTGAGAAAAAAAAAAAAAAAGCGTGGGGGTTCCCCAGAATTCAATTACCAGGCCCTTCAGATCTGGCATGGATTTTAAGGGGAACTCCACCCCAAGTTTAAAAAAAAAATGGCGTGGAGTCCCCCTAAAAATCCATACCAGACCCCTTATCCGAGCACGCAACCTGGCCGGCCGCAGGGGAAAAGGGGGGGACGAGAGAGCGGCCCCCCCTCCCTCCTGAACCGTACCAGGCCACATGCCCTCAACATGGGGAGGATGTCCCCATGTTGATGGGGACAAGGGCCTCATCCCCACAACCCTTGCCCGGTGGTTGTGGGGGTCTGCGGGCGGGGGGCTTATCGGAATCTGGAAGACCCCTTTAACAAAGGGGACCCCCAGATCCCGCCCCCCCCTATGTGAATTGGTAACGGGTACATTGTACCCCTACCATTTCACGAAGAAAGCGTAAAAAAAATGTTTAAAAAAACACACAAACACCTTGAAAAAGTCCTTTATTTAAAAAAATAAATAAATAAACATTCCAGCGGTGAAATCCAGTGTCCCGCGGCGATCCCGATGTCCAGCGCTGTCCTTCATTGGTTGTGCCTGAGCGGACCTGATGGGGAACTCCCTCTCAGTATTTTAAATGTATAGACCCGCCCCTTCTAAAGTTCCCCATCAGGTCCGCTCAGCGGACGAGATGCGGAACATGAGAAGGGGCGAGTCTATACATGTATTACCAAAGTGAGAGCAGTTCCCCATCAGGTCCGCCCCCTCGGTATGTCAGACCCGCCTACGTCATTGGCTTGAGCGGGGAACTTCCTTCACTATGTAAATTTAAATTTACATAGTGAAGGAAGTTCCCCGCTCAAGCCAATGACGTAGGCGGGTCCGACATACCGAGGAGGCGGACCTGATGGGGAACTGCTCTCACTTTGGTAATACATGTATAGACCCGCCCCTTCTCATGTTCCGCATCTGGTCCGCTGAGCGGACCTGATGGGGAACTTTAGAAGGGGCGGGTCTATACATTTAAAATACTGAGAGGGAGTTCCCCATCAGGTCCGCTCAGGCACAACCAATGACGGACAGCGCTGGACATCGGGATCGCCGCGGGACACTGGATTTCACCGCTGGAATGTTTTTTTTGTTTTTTTTTAAATAAAGGACTTTTTCAAGGTGTTTGTGTGTTTTTTTAAACATTTTTTTACGCTTTCTTCGTGAAATGGTAGGGGTACAATGTACCCCTTACCAATTCACATGGGGGGGGGCCGGGATCTGGGGGTCCTCTTTGTTAAAGGGGTCTTCCAGATTCCGATAAGCCCCCCGCCCGCAGACCCCCACAACCACCGGGCAAGGGTTGTGGGGATGAGGCCCTTGTCCCCATCAACATGGGGACATCCTCCCCATGTTGAGGGCATGTGGCTTGGTACGGCTCAGGAGGGAGGGGGGCCGCTCTCTCGTCCCCTCCTTTTCCCCTGCGGCCGGCCAGGTTGCATGCTCGGATAAGGGGTCTGGTATGGATTTTTAGGGGGACTCCACGCCATTTTTTTTTTAATTTGGGGTGGAGTTCCCCTTAAAATCCATGCCAGATCTGAAGGGCCTGGAATGGATATTTGGGGGAACCCCACGTCAATTTTTTTTTTATTTGCGGCGGGGTTCCCCTTAATATCCATTCCAGACCTGAAGGGCCTGGTAATTGAATTCTGGGGAACCCCCACGCTTTTTTTTTTTTTTTTTCTCAATGACTTTTGTATGTATTGCCGGGAGCCGACAATTCATTAATAGCCGCGAGTCAGTTTTAAATGCATTTTTTTCTTTCAAAAATGACACTTTTTGCAGGGACAGTTCTAAGCACGGGAAACATGCGCCACTTTACATGCATATCATACACACCCCCCAGGTACGAAATTTAAAGGAATATTTCACTTTTATTTTTTCATTTTAAGCATTATTAAAATCACTGCTCCCGAAAAAACGGCCGTTTTTAAAACTTCTTTTTGCATTGATACATGTCCCCTGGGGCAGGACCCGGGTCCCCAAACACTTTTTAGGACAATAACTTGCATATAAGCCTTTATAATTAGCACTTTAGATTTCTCCCATAGATTTTTCGAATTTGCCGCGAACACCCCAATTTGTTCGCTGTTCGGCGAACGGGCGAACAGGCAATGTTCGAGTCGAACATGAGTTCGACTCGAACTCGAAGCTCATCCCTAAAACACACACATGACCCAGACATATTTCAGTTGATCACACAGAAACGCAACGAATTAGACTGTCTCCTAACATTTAGAGCAGAAAAATCTCTCAGCTGGTCAAAAGCAAAATTCTTTCTATCTAGTAATTCCTACTCTACTATGTTCGCCCGTAAACTTAACCAGTCAATAAAACCTACCCACATCTATAAGCTTAAAAATAGCGCAAATAAGCTGGTCACGCACCCTCAGGAGATACTTTCAATATTCAAAAATTTCTACTCTGACCTTCTCTCAACGCCAAACACATCATTCCCTCCCTCTTCACTTTCTTGGTTAAATAACCTCCCTTTTCCAAAATTAAACCAAACACAAACAGATGTTCTAAACTCGCCAGGTTCAGATGAAGAACTAGCTCAAATAATTAAATCACTTAAAAAAAAATCAGCACCAGGCCCAGATGGTTTTTTATCTCTATACTATAAACAATATCACAATCTCCTAATTCCTCATCTGGTGAAATTATATAATAATATTCTTAAAGGAGAACAATTCCCAGAGGAAATGTTACTCGCTAACATGTCACTTATCCCAAAACCAAATAAGGATCACACATTACCCCAAAATTATAGGCCAATTTCGGTTATAAATAATGATCTCAAGACTTTCAGTAGACTCCTAGCTAATAGACTTGCCACAATTATCCCTACACTTATCTCTCCATTCCAAATCCGGATTTATCCCCGGAAGACAGATCACTGACAACATCAGATTAGTCACAAACATTATCCAAGACGCGAATATACACTCTAGACCACTTCTAATGTTGAGCCTAGATATTAATAAGGCATTTGATAGTGTCTCTTGGAAATTTTTAGATTTAATACTCCAGAGATATGTCTTCCAAGGAGAATGTGTACATGCTTTTCATGCACTCTATCATAATCCCTCCACCAGAATTAGGCTACCAGGCTGCAATTCAGATTTTTTCAGTATAGGCAGAGGTACGCGACAGGGATGCCCTCTCTCCACATTGCTATTCGCACTAGCGATCAAACCATTAGCCACAGCAATCCTACTTCACACGGACATCAAAGGTTATACAACAAACAATAATACATATAAGCTGAGCATGTACGCGGACGATATGTTACTATTCCTTTCCCAACCTAATACTACATTACCTAATCTTTTACACACCCTCAATATTTTTTCATCCCTATCGGGCTTAATGGTCAATGTATACAAATAAATGGGTATGCCAATCAATATCCCACCCTCCGATCTAGAGTCCTTACGCTCCTCTTTCCATTTCTCCTACTCATTAGAGTCCCTTCCATACTTAGGCATTCACCTTACCCCCAACATCAATGATCTTGCAGCCAAAAACGACAAATCATTGATGCATAAATTAAGAGCGACATTAAAAATTTTGAAATCCTATAGGATATCATTTTTGGGCAGGATCACAGGAATAAAAATGACGTTACTTCCTAAGATTTTATACTTATTTAGGGCTCTCCCAATTAGACTGAATAAAGCACTGATCACGAAATTCCAATCCGATGTCAATACATTTGTATGGTCGGACTCCCACCCACGCCTTTCGAGACTAATTCTATATAGATCCCAAAGACATGGAGGGCTAGGCCTCCCAGATTTTTGGTTATACTACCTATCGGCTAGATGGACCCAAATGGCACAGTGGCACATCTCCAATCCAAAAGTTCCATGGGTTGAATTTGAAAAGAACTCCATCTTGCCATTCTCCATCTCAGGTTTACTGTGGGGAAACAAAATTCCAAACCAATCTATAGACTCTTTAAATCAAATAGTCTCACAGTCGTACCAATTATGGAAAATGTATAAGCAAAAATTTAATCTCACATCCAAAATTCCTCCACACGCATCCTTTATAGGTGACCCAAAATTCCACCGAACTGCACAGGACCCCGCTGATCGCACTTGGTGGATCAATAATAATCTTACATCCCTTTTCAACTTTATAGAAGGAACAAATTTCATTTCTTTTTCCTCCTTTAACTCTAAACACCAAATCCCTGATACGGAACACGACAAATTTCTCCAGATTAAACAATTTTTTCAACACATATTTCTTTCTCGTACATCACGGGACACAGAGCGACATAGTCATTACTAATGGGTTATATAGATACCGTCAGGTGCTGGCACTGGCAACTTCCAAAACCGGAAGTACCCTCCCCTATATAAGCCCCTCCCATCCGGGAGCACCTCAGTTTTTTGCCAGTGTCTAAGGTGTTGGCCAAGAAGAAACATGTGTTTTTCACTGAGCTTGCGTACAGGTTCTTTTGGGCCTCAGTAAGCTATTCCGGATCCGACCAAAAAAGCTTCATAGCTAAACGGTCGGTACCCGGGCCTTGCAGAGAAGAGCAAGGTTTTGCCTGTAATGCTTCTCTTAGGAGAGCTGGACCCTGGGATCCAGAGCTCTGGTCATACCCACGACCAAGATGTTTTCTGTGCAGGGTGCTATACAGGTCCAGGGGAGTGGAATCCTTGGGAACCCGGTCCCTGAAGGTTTGATTACAATGCCTGCCGTGATAGGTGAAGTTTGGGCTTTTGTGGACCAAACAAAGTCCTGCGGCGGGGAACAGGTAAGTGGGGGCCCCCAGGAACTTGGTTCTATTGGGGGACCCCCAAGCCTAATTTGTCTTTCTGTCTGTTACCTAATGGTATTCCCGCAAAATTCTGTGCATGCCTGTAACTACTAAAAAAATGTAATAATTTTTAATGGTGGTCAAGAAAAAAAATAAATATTTTTTTTTTTTATATATATATTTAATATATTAGACTGCGGTACCTGTGTTTGTCCACTAGAGGCCGCTGTGGAATGTTTTCTTGTCATGTGGACTAGTTTCTTCTCAGCAGAGCAAAGTCCAGGCAGATGGTGAGTTCTCTTATAGGAAACTGCTTCCTATGCCATGTTGCAGTGCTCGTCCATCCCCCGGCCTGCGGCAAAGAGGGGCCCTGGCTCCTGTCCCTTGTTTCCATTTTTGAAATTAGCGCCGAAGGCGCACGTGGCCGCGCGCGTGCGCGTGCACGCGCCTCTATATATAGAGGTGAGCCGGGAAAGGGGGCGGAGCCTGGGGGATGACGCTCTGTGCGCGCCGCAGCGCTTCTGCGCATGTGCGGGCGTCCCAGCAGTTTAAAAAAAACACAATATTGTAGTAAGCTGGCTATGAAGTACAGAGACAGAGCTGGCAACATTTAAAGGCATACAGCAAGCGGTTGATACAGGCATCCCCTAGAAAGGCACATTAGTAGACACCAACTGTTTCTTATAGCAGCATTTATGCTAGACTATTATCAGTAACTGGTGTATTTTGGCTGGAATACCTCAGCTTTGTGGCTTAGGAATATGCCGTCTAAAAACTCCGGGACTAGAAATTCCAGGAGGAATAGGGGGTCTCCATCGGGCTCTGAGGATCTTGGGCATGCTTTGGCTGCACCAGTCTCCCCTGAAGAATCAGAGGTTAGTGACCGTAGAGCACCCTCAGGAGTACCTGGTACTGTGGCTGTCCTCAGTTCACCTGCTCCTGTGTATGTAACAGAGGAGGTTTTTTCCTCAGCTCTGGGAGGGCTGGAAGAGAGATTGTCAGCATTGATCGCTGCTTCCCTGTCACAGGAGAAAAGCGCTCGATCTCCGTCTCCCCCCTCAGAGTGCCTGTTAACAGAGCAACAGTCCCATACAGAGGTCGACCTACCTGAGGGGGATCAGGATGAGGTCGATTCGGTTGCAGAGGAATCAACAGTGGAAGAGCCGTTCTCAGCATCACATGCTGAAAGGTTATGGGTTCAGTCCCTGACTAATATGGTCCGATCAGCATTTAAAATGCCACTTGCGGAGCCATCCTCCACTTCTGTCTCCTCGTTGGGGTCGCTAAAAGCTCCCCAGACTGTTTGTTCCTTTCCGATCCATCCTTTACTGGAGGGGCTCATTTACCAGGATTGGGAGCATCCTGACAAAATATTTACTCCCCCCAAGAGATTTCCGGTGGTCTATCCCATGGAGGATAAGTTCATCAGAAAATGGAGGGTCCCTACAGTGGACGCAGCCATCTCTTGTGTGAATAAATCACTGACATGTCCGGTGGAAAATGTCCAAATGTTCAAGGACCCAATAGATAAAAAATTGGAGTCCTTATTAAAATCTGCTTTTTCTACAGCAGGATTGGTGACACAACCAGCAGTGGCAGCTATTGGGGTCTGCCAAGCAGTGAAGGATCAGTTGAAACAGGTCTTAAGGGACTTGCCGGATCAGCAGGCTCTTGCCCTAGCTGATCTACCTAGAGCCTTATGCTTTGCGGTGGACGCTATAAAGGATTCAATCCATCAGGCCTCCCGCCTTACGCTGTCTGTAGTACATATGCGCAGGCTTCTATGGCTCAAGAACTGGTCTGCTGAAGCTCCCTGTAAAAAATTGCTGGTCAGCTTCCCATTTTATGGGGAGCGCTTATTCGGGGAAGACCTGGACAAGTATATCCAGAGAATTTCCAGCGGTAAAAGTACACTTTTGCCGGTTAAAAATAGAGTTAGAGGTCCCTCTTTTAAAAGGCCGGCCTCTCCAGTCCCTAGGACATCGGCTGTGAAACAGTTCCGACGGCCTCCTCGGTCAAATCCCGGAGGTAGAAATCAGGGACAGTTGCAGGGTAACAAAAAGCCCTGGAGCAGGAGACGTACAAAACCTCCCCCAAAGTCAAATGCATGAAGGGTTGCCCCCACCCAATCGGGTGGGGGGAAGACTTCAGTTGTTCACAGAGACCTGGCGGGACACGATCCGAGACAGATGGGTGCTCTCCGCAGTAAATCTGGGATACAAATTGGAGTTAAAAAACTCCCCTTCTTCCCGCTTTATAAGGTCAAACGTGCCAAGGGATCCCCAGAAGAGAGGATCCCTCCTGTTGGCACTAGAACAATTATTGCTTCAAGCAGTAATTATAGAGGTTCCCCTGGAAGAGTGGGGGTTCGGGTTTTACTCAAACCTCTTTACAGTTCCGAAGCCAAACGGGGACGTGAGGCCCATACTAAATCTAAAAGGGCTAAACAAATTCCTGCATATCAGGACTTTCCGGATGGAGTTGATCCGATCGGTAGCCACTGCCCTACAAGGGGAGGAATGGTTAGCCTCGATCGACATCAAGGATGCTTATTTGCACATTCCCATCTTTCCAGCCCACCAAAAATTTCTACGCTTTGCGGTAGAAGGCCGCCATTTTCAGTTCAGAGCCTTACCCTTCGGTCTGGCCACAGCACCAAGAGTGTTCACAAAAATTTTGGCCCCATTATTGGCCAATCTAAGAACACGAGGTGTAACGATAATGGCATATCTAGACGACTTGTTGCTGATAGACCACTCAGTGGAAAAACTAGAAGTGGTTGTTCACGAGACAATCAAGTATCTGGAATATCACGGTTGGATTATCAACCGAGACAAGTCAGCCCTAAAACCAGTCAAAAGTCTGGAATACTTGGGGCTAAGGCTGGATTCAGACCAGAGAAAAATTTTCTTGCCTCAAGAAAAGGGGTCGTCTTTGAGAGATTTGATCCACTTAGTGGGCTCAAAAAGACAGCCATCCATACGCCTGTGCATGAGGCTGCTGGGAAAAATGGTGGCATCATTCGAAGCAGTACCCTACGGTCAATTCCATTCAAGGAAATTGCAAAGGGCCATACTGTCAGCCTGGAACAAAAAAGTTCAGGCTCTGGACTTACCAATGTCCTTGTCCCCTTCCGTTCGCAAGAGCCTCCGCTGGTGGTTGGTTCCCCAGAATCTGGAAAGAGGGAAATCCTTCAGTCCGATTTCCTGGAAGGTGGTCACTACAGATGCCAGCCTTATAGGCTGGGGAGCAGTACTGGAGCAATGGTCTCTCCAGGGCAAGTGGTCAGAAGCAGAAAAGGCCCTGCCCATCAATCTCTTAGAGATACGAGCAGCCCGGTATGCCCTAGTAGCATGGACATCCAAACTCCAAGGGTCCCCTGTCAGAGTTCAATCAGACAATGCCACAGCAGTGGCATATATCAATCGTCAGGGGGGCACCAGGAGTCATGCAGCCCAAAGGGAAGTAAATTACATCCTGAGATGGGCAGAAAGATATGTCCCAGCCATATCTGCGGTATTCATTCCAGGGGTGGAGAATTGGAAGGCGGACTTTCTAAGTCGCCAACAATTATGCCCAGGGGAATGGTCCCTTCATCCCGAGGTTTTCCGGACAATATGTCAGCGGTGGGGAACACCGGATGTAGATCTGCTAGCATCCAGATTCAACGCAAAGGTGGACAGGTTTGTCTCTTGGACAAGGGATCCCCTAGCTTGCGGCTCGGATGCCCTAGTGTTCCCTTGGGATCAGTTCAAGCTGATATATGCATTCCCACCGCCACAATTGTTACCTCGATTACTCCGCAGAATCAGGGTAGAAAAGAAACCAGTGATTCTGGTGGCTCCAGCGTGGCCCCGAAGAGCATGGTACGCGGAGATTGTAAAAATGTCTGTGGGGAGTCCTTGGACCCTCCCACATTGTCCGGACCTGCTTTCGCAGGGACCGATATACCACCCTTCCTTACCAGCCCTAGGTTTGACGGCCTGGCTATTGAAGCCCACATTCTAAAAAAGAGAGGGCTCTCTAATGCTGTGGTGTCTACCATGATCAATGCCAGGAAACCGGTATCCAGGCAGATCTACTATAGAATCTGGAAGGCGTACATCGCCTGGTGTGAGGCCAGGAAATGGCATCCACGTAAATACGTAATAGGTAGGATTCTGGACTTCCTACAATGGGCTGTAGATAGGAAGCTTGCCTTGAGTACTATCAAGGGTCAGATTTCGGCCTTGTCAATATTTTTTCAAAGGCCCTTGGCTTCGCATTCACTAGTCAAAGCCTTTATACAAGGAGTGATGCGTATTAGTCCTCCGGTTAATATTCCCATATGTCCATGGGATCTAAACTTGGTTTTGTCGGTTCTACAGAAACAACCATTTGAACCACTACAGCATATTTCCTTGGTTCTTCTCACCAGGAAATTGATTTTTCTAGTAGCCATTTGTTCGGCTAAAAGAGTGTCGGAATTAGCAGCTATGTCCTGTAAGGAGCCATATCTGGTTATCCATAAGGACAGAGTAGTGTTACGTCCTCATCCAGCCTTTCTTCCTAAGGTGGTATCGAGGTTTCATTTGAACCAAGATGTGGTTCTTCCTTCTTTTTTCCCCAAACCTACTTCGGTAGAGGAAAAGTTATTGCATTCTTTGGATGTAGTAAGAGCAGTTAAAGCTTATCTAAAAGCCACTGCTCAGATTCGCAGAACGGATACTTTGTTTATTCTGCCGGAAGGCCCCAGAAAGGGTCAGGCAGCGTCAAAATCTACTTTAGCCAAGTGGATTCGACAGGTCATAATACAAGCCTATGGCTTGAGAAGTAGACCGCCTCCGTTCAAAGTTAGGGCGCACTCCACGAGAGCAGTTGGAACTTCATGGGCAGTGCATCACCAGGCCTCCCTGGCTCAAATCTGTAAGGCCGCAACATGGTCTTCGGTACACACGTTTACTAGGTTCTACCAGGTGGACGTTAGAAGTCAGGAGGATGTCGCCTTTGGGCGCAGTGTGTTGCAGGCCGCAAAAGATCCTCATGTCTGATAGCGCTCAGCTTATATATGGTGTATCCCCCCCCTCATTTGGCATTGCTTTAGGACATCCCATTAGTAATGACTATGTCGCTCTGTGTCCCGTGATGTACGAGAAAGAAAATAGGATTTTTATAACAGCTTACCTGTAAAATCCTTTTCTTGGAGTACATCACGGGACACAGAGCTCCCGCCCCTCTTTAGGGACACTTATTGCTTTGCTACAAAACTGAGGTGCTCCCGGATGGGAGGGGCTTATATAGGGGAGGGTACTTCCGGTTTTGGAAGTTGCCAGTGCCAGCACCTGACGGTATCTATATAACCCATTAGTAATGACTATGTCGCTCTGTGTCCCGTGATGTACTCCAAGAAAAGGATTTTACAGGTAAGCTGTTATAAAAATCCTATTTTTCAAACCACTAATATACAGCCCCCATCCTTTTTTGAGAACCTTTGTCTTAAGTCACCCAGAAAACAAGGTTTTATCTCTGAAATATACTCCAATTTATTCAACAACACAGACACAAATAAACTTCTATACATGATTAAATGAGAACAGGAGGCAAACTTCACGTACTCTTCTGTTAACTGGGATAACTGCACAAACAATTTGCACGAATGCACTAAATCCATTGCCATTAAAGAGACTGCTTTGAAGCTATTTACGAGATGGTACTATACCCCAATCAAACTCCACATCATTTTCCTTACTTCCTCCCCATCATGCTTTAGAGAATGCGACTCCACTGGATCATTCTCACACATCTTTTGGTATTGCGAAAAAATCACTTATATCTGGAAACAATTAGAAAAATTTGCCTCCAAAATCTCAGATAATAATATTACTTTAACCTTACACAATTGCCTTCTCTTCTCTCCCATTATAGGTCTCTCTACCCACGTTATGAGATTAATACACACTATATGTGTAGCAATCCACTGGCTAATTGCATTTCACTGGAAAGCAACAACTGTCCCATTAGAACATCTAAAAATGAGAATTAGTAACATTAATTTAATGGAAAAAATTTACCACACTGTTCAGAACACGAGCCATCTATATAAAAAAAAATAGGATCCCTGGTTCGAACACAGCAACGAGTTCTTTAACTCAGATTAACATACCCCTCCATAACTTGTAGATCAAATATGCATATAAATCACTGTAACAATGATTATAATACCTGTCTTCATTTTTCTTATATAACAAAATGTATTACTGTTACATATGTATGTCATATTGTCCATGTTTATAACTGATTCTCTGTAACTTTCAGTTTACTTATGATATGTCGCTTTTGTACCACCTTTTGCACTTAATAAAAAAAAGTTTGTAAACAAAAATAAATAAATAAAGGGGTCCCTATGCAGCCCCAAAAATGCTGTTGGCGCTTTGCCTAACAAGTAACTCAAAACGAATTGGATAAGTGCAAATTCTGAAAGCTGCTGTGAGAAGGACATTTAAAAAACAAAATATCACATCGGAAACATAGATCTTAGTGTAATTTACTCAGTCCAATCATCCTCTTCAGTTCAACCAATACCCTACTCATATACTTGTGTAGAGTAATGTTATTTTCTGAACTTCAACTAATTTCTGTGCGATATAGACTTCAGTACAATTCTTGGTTATAACACCTCCACAACGCTTAACAAAGGGAGAAGAAGTCGATAAGATGACTGCTGAAGAATTGTGCTTTTCATTTCCTTATCTATACAATGTAGTGTGCACGTTCTGTCCAAAAAAAATGAAAAAAGCTAACCGTTGCAAAATTCTGCTTTCGGGATTAAATAGCTTATGTATTACAACCATTGTTACATGCAACATATTGTATAATGCGATATGGATATCTGTATTGATGCATAGTCCTATTGTAAAGGAATATACTTTAATACAGTTGGAAAAAAAATCTATTCCAGGCTTTTCAGCCATATGGCAATATGTTTCGCTCTGACCCGTAAATTCTATCTCTGGAAGTTATAGCCTGCTGAATTATTATTTACAGAAATGCGTGTATTGTCATGGAAACCTCCCTTTATGAAGCTTATTCAAAAGATTAAGACATTAATGAAAAAGAGGCCTTTTTTGGGGCAAAACATAGATAACTATTATTTGTCTCAACATACTGTGAAGACTTGGGCAAGCATCTTGGGCTTACAGATGTGAACTTTGCTCAAGATCAGGTTTTTTAATGATCCCATCATAAAGGATTTTTTTTTTTCAGGGGGGGGGGGTGGATATTAGAAAAAATCTAATTAAAATGTCCTTGGCTGACAACACAGAATATAAGGCACAATATGGAAAGGGAAAGTCTATACATTTGAAGGAGGTCTTGTATGGGTGCTCCTGCTCTGTTCTGGGTAGACAGGCTTAGAAAAAGCACTTATCAAGTTCTGTTTGTATTGTTATTGATGACTGCTACTGATAGGTTCCTAAATTAAGAATGTACAGAGCCATTTAAAAGCAAATATCTTTTAAATATGATGGAAAGACACTTTTACCATTAGTACAGGATATGTATTTCAAGAAAAGAGTGGTTAAACAGTGGAATGCACCACTAACTGAGGTAGTATGAGTAAAATCAATAACAGAATTTAAAGTTGAACTGTAGCCAGTCAGCTACTATAAATACACAATATATGCAGTATATAATATATACTGTATTATCTGATCAGCATGCTTCTTGTACTGCAACACATATGAATGGCTCCTTATGCTGCTCCTTTCTCTGTCTAAGCTGTGCTGAAAAGTAGGCTGTAACGGCTGATATCAAGTCAAATTCAGGTATTACACTATTTAAATTAAAAAACTACAAAGATTTATCAATATATACAGAACTGTATTAATATGTGCCTTTTATATTTGACGTTCATCTTTAATTGTTAACTAGATACTTTTCTTACAGCTAATGCTGTCCTCAGCTACAGTTACCAAAATATATTATGGCAATATGCTGATTGAATCATCAATTCATTAAGTGATACAAATTGACAACAATCACCCAGATTTCTCTTTTGTGTGAGATAAGATTGTAACTATGTAAGGTAAATTGCCATAGCTGCAAGCTGTGGGACTAGGTAGAACTTTTTGGAGTCACAAACCCCTGAAGTGAAAACATACTAGTGGTGAATAGACTATCTAAAATTTCTGGTTGTATAAGTTTCAAACCATGTATAAAAATATATTTTTTCTGTATGGCCACTTTGACATTTGAGATTACAATTGCTTGTTTCTAAGTTTTAGGACCAGCAAAGCTAAGATGATTTTATATGAAATGTATAATTATATAAAGACAGAGGTCTCTGAGAACAGTATTGATTGAAGATTATGGATAAGGTTCAGGTTTGCCATTACAATGGGCTTAAGGCAAATCCTGCACGCTTCAGATTCGGTGCCTCAAATGATTTTTGAACCATACTACACAGCCTGGTCTTTAAACTATGGCCATCAAGCTAAAAAGGGACAATAAGGCTGCTTTCACACTGAGGCAGTAGGGGCGGCGGTGGTAAACTGCCGCCCTTTTTAGCGGCGCTTTACCGTAGTTTTTGCTGCGCTTTTCGGCCGCTAACGGGGCACTTTTAACACCCGCTAGCGGACGAAAAAGGGTTAAAACCGCCGGTAAAACGCCACCGGTAAAAGCGGTTCAGTGGCGCTGCCCATTAATTTAATGGGCAGGGGCATTTTAGGAGCGGTGTATACACTGCTCAGATAAAATGTGTTTGGCACAAACATTAGTTCGCATGCAGGTGCTTTACTCAAATTCTGGTGCACAACCGCATACAGTTGCCTTTCCCCATCCATCTCAATAGGCTGCTGTATGTTCAGGCAGCAGGTCCTGGAGGAGGCATTGTGCATGAAGCCTAAAGAAATTTTTGGATAAGATATTTCATTCACTATAAAAGGGCCACCCCCTTTTATAGTGAGTGAAATGTCTTATCCAAAAACAGATCAGCCATAGGGGTTGATTTTCTATAGACAAATAGTCTGTGCAGTTGCTCCAGAGCTTAGTAAATAAGCTCTGCTGACTTCCAACATCCAATAATGTGCAAGTAAAAACACACTTTTTTTTTTTTTAAATCCTTGCCTGTGATTAGGTACTCTTTGCAAAGTGAAGCTTTACCCCATTTACTAAGCTCTGGAGCAACTACACTTGCAGTGGTCAACTGCACTTTGAAAAGTGCACAGTCAATTTGCCTTTAGCTAATCAACCCCAAAGTGTCATTATATCACTTCCATTTAACACACCCTATACTCATAGATAAAATAAAAGTTTGACATATACTGGTTTAGGATTAAAACTGTCTTGCTGCTAGCCAATGTTACTTGAGCTATTCTCTGCAGTATCCTAATTCTTGTAGTAAAGCCTATGCTTTTTGTCTCCAGTAAGTTTGGGCTTAGCCTTGCTCATTAAAATTGTCCTGCTGTTGGCCATGGCCAATTTTATACTACTATATCATGTGCATTCTCTGGTTGCTGTAGTAAAAGACCTGCCTGTACTGTTTGTGGCTGATTTACTAAAGGAAAATAAGCTGTTTACTTTGCAAGAGAAGTTGCACTATGAAAGAGATTTACCTGAGTGGTTACTGAATGTGGTGAAATTTAACATTTCAAGAAATACCCCAATCATGTGCAAATATAATTGGAAAAAAAAATGCTTTATTTGTTTACACATGATTGGATTATGGTAGTCAGCATAGTTTCACCTCCTTCACTAAGCTCTGGGGATAATTCCTTAACAAAGAACAACTCTTGCAAAGTTAACAGTGTATCTATAATAGTAAATCAACTTATTTGTCTCTAGTATATTTTGGCCTAGTTTTCCAGTCTTCCTACTATTCTGCGGTATCCTCTGCAGTATCCTAATTCTTGTAATAAAACCTCAGTCTGCACTCTGTGTTTCTAGTAAATGTATTTACAATTGCCCTACTTTGTGACAATTTTACACTGCAGTTTCATCTGCAGTCTCTTGATTCTTGTAGTAAAACACCTGCCTGTGTTGTTTTTCTTTAGTACATTTCAGCCATTTTTCCCTCATTAAAAAATGTCCTTCTTGTTAGTTTTACACTGTTGTGTTGTCTGCAGTCTCTTAATTGCTAATGAGCGCTTAATAGTTTTTGCAGGACAGTTTTGAATTAATGAGAACAGCAAACTACTGGCTAATTTCTATCTGCTGGTCAAAGTAGACTTATTATCATTTGATAAAAAAAAGATGCTAAAACTACACAAAAAAAAAAAAAAAGAGATTTTGCTGCTGCAAGCTTATTGTAAAAAAAAACAATTCCACAGCCAAATATGTACTACCAGTATATACTGTTGCTGAGACTATCTGTGAAATCTGTACTGTTCCATAACACCACATGCATCTTTAAGGCATCCCCAAAGCATGCTATTTAAGGGATTTGTGTATTTTTATTGTGGCACTTAAAGTTCCATGGAAAGATACCGTACTCTGCCTGCTGTATAGTATTTTTTAAACTTTTTTTTGAATTCATACATGTCCTCATGGCAGTGGCCAGCTTTTTTTCAGTGATTTGCCTATTAGCCTTAAAAATGACCAGAATATTTACAGCAAGATTTGCCTCCAAATTCAGATTCAGCAAATTTCATACAAGATTCACCATACCCTTGACAAAGTGAACCTGGGCAGATTCGCTTATCACTATAAAAGATAGATTTCTTATAGGGTACTAAAAATACCTTTGTCTTTTCAAACAGAAGAATTATAAATTTCCTTATTTTATCCGAAGTGCCAAAGGCAATTTACATAGAAGCACTTAATGGATCTAACAGTATTACTGTATCCAAAGAGAAGGGTCAAACTGCCCAAAACACATTATTGCTACACGAATAAATGAAAGAGAAAAGATAAAGGGATCCACTTGGCTGTCAGGCAGAAAGTTAACAGATAAAGTGTCACAGGGATTTAATTTCCTTTCCAGCAAGAAAACTATACTGAGCTAATGTTAGCATAAAGATTATTTGGCAAAGATCAGAAAATCCAATTATCTATGGTACGTTCAGGCACAATCAGCAGGCTTTTGCAGTGTTTTTAGTTGTCAAGAGAAGCCAAGGAGATATAGAGGCAAGGTCAATGTATGAGCAATAGATAGGTATCATTTCAAGTCTTGGTCTGCTGTTCTAACTCAAAAGTTTTCACATACTTAGAGACTTTTGTAATGTACTAAATGTCAGAGCAGTTTTAATTTCCAAGATACTGTATTTAATTTTTTCCAATTTCCTGAGGAAAAAAAAACAAAATGTGACAGAAATATATGAGACGAGGTCAGTGCTCAAAGACCTGTAAGCAAAAGCGGTGAAATTACTAGTAGAAAAAATGGAGGCAATATGACTCATTTTGTTATTGATTTTAATTTTAAGATTGCTTTAATAAGAAATATAGATCGACTGTGAGATATATTTAAGTTTTAAAGTTAAAGTAAAAACTCTGAATACAAACAATTATGGCGCTATTGTGCAAAAGTCTGACATCTACAATAGGTTCAGTATTTGTGTACACACATTTTTCTGCTTCTGACAAGTATCTGTGACTTGGATCTTATAAAGTAGCATTTGCATTTATTAAATAACAGAATGTCAGGAAACAAGACAGAAGCAAGTCCAATACAAATGAAAGAGACCCCATTTTCCCTGAAAGTACCTTAAGGAATACTGCCTTGGACTTGTCTGTACATATATACAAACCATTTGAACTTGTCTGGACAATGTCCATTTTTACAGAGCAACTTTAAACTTAACTACAGGTAGTTATTAAAAATCATGAATAAATGCAGTTGTGTATGTATCACAGATTTCATTACAGTATTACCGTAATTGTACAGGGAAAGCACATGGGGCCAATCAGATTTTCTGCATGCACATGTGCTGACAAAAAACAGACTGACAGGAGGAAAAAGCAGAGAGAGAGGACCTTTAGTCTCTTGCTTATCATTCATGGATCTGTCACAGACTGGGAAAAGGTTGGTGACCTAGCTGTACTGCTTACCTGCAGTAGAGAAAATTTAGGTCATCAGACTAGCTCTGCTGTCTAGTAGAGCTATGTAAATGTTAGGACTGCCTGGACAGAAATGCAAACTCTTTGGTAGGCATAACCAGTGCTGAGACAAAGTCCTTTAGCACCCAAGGTGAAAAGGCCAAAGTGAGCTCCCGCATTCCCCCATTGCTATTAACTACTTCAGCACCTTCTGTCTATCCCGCAGCCCAACCCTGGGTAACGCAATTCTTATATATACATTTAAATTGTGTGTTTAGCATTTTCCTGGAATTCCGCTTAAAATGTATAAATGGTCTCTGGACAAAGATTGCTTTAACCACTTAACAACCACCTGCCGACAAATAACGTCGACAAGGTGGTTGCTTAACTCTGGGAGGACGTTATATAACGTCCTCCCAGAATCGCGCTCCCGCGCGCCCCCTGGGGCGCGCACACGGGAAACTCCGTGACCGCCGGGTCCAGAGGACCCGGCGGATCACGAATCGCGGTAAATCGCCGCTGATAGCGGCCGTTTACCACGTGATCGCTCCGTCAAATGACGGAGCAATCACTTGTAAACAGACCGGCGTCATTTGATGACGCCGGCTCCTCCCTCCCCTCTCTGCACCGATCGGTACAGTGTGAGAGGGGAGGGGGAGGGAGCGGATGGCAGCAGCAGCACTGTGGGCTGGATCTGTGACAATTGCAGTCACAGATCCATCCATCCATCCATCCCTGCTCAGCCATCCCTGTGCTATACCCTGCCAATACTCTGCAATACACCCTGCCAATACTCTGCAAAATACCCTGCCAATACTCTGCAATACCCTGGTGCAATACTCTGCAATACCCTGGTGCAATACTCTGCAATACCCTGGTGCAATACTCTGCAATACCCTGCGAAATACTCTGCAATACCCTGCGAAATACTCTGCAATACCCTGGTGCAATACTCTGCAATACCCTGGTGCAATACTCTGCAATACCCTGGTGCAATACTCTGCAATACCCTGGTGCAATACTCTGCAATACCCTGCAAAATACTCTGCAATACCCTGCAAAATACTCTGCAATACCCTGCAAAATACTCTGCAAAATACTCTGCAATACCCTGCACAATACTCTGCAATACCCTGCACAATACTCTGCAATACCCTGCACAATACTCTGCAATACCCTGCACAATACTCTGCAATACCCTGCACAATACTCTGCAATACCCGCCACAATACTCTGCAATACCCGCCACAATACTCTGCAATACCCTCCACAATACTCTGCAATACCCTCCACAATACTCTGCAATACCCTCCACAATACCCTGTGCAATACCCTCCACAATACCCTGTGCAATACCCGTGCAATACCCTGCCATACACCGCAATACCCTGCCATACACCGCAATACCCTGCCATAGTCCGCAATACTCCGCAATGCCCTGCAATACTCCGCAATGCCCGGCAATACTCCGCAATGCCCGGCAATACTCTGCAATAACCACTTCCCGCCCTCCGGCCGTCATATGACGTCCTTGACTTTGTGCGGGGATATCTGAATGATGGGAGCAGCTACAGGCATCATTCAGATATTAGCTTTTTCAGCCGGCGATTCCCTACACCATAAGAACAATCATAGCGGCTGTTCCACCGCTTGATCATTCTTACGGGAGGCGAGAGGGGATGCCCCCCCCCTCCCGCTGCCCTCCGGTGCTTCTACCGACTCACCGCTACGATCAAAGCCAGGATTGTTGTTTTTTTTTTTTCAGGCTTCCCAGCCTAGAGGTGAGATGTGGGGTCTTGTTGACACCCCCCCCCCATATCTCACTGTAAAGAGGACCTGTCATGCCATATTCCTATTACAAGGGATGTTTACGTTCCTTGTAATAGGTATAAAAGTGATCAAAAAAATGTTTAGGGCGGAAAAACATGTCAAACTAAAATAAATAAAGTAATATGAAGAATAAAATATATATATTTTTTTAAAGCGCCCCTGTCCCCGTGAGCTCGCATACAGAAGCGAACGCATACGTAAGTCCCGCCCACATATGAAAACGGTTTTCAAACCACACATGTGAGGTATCTCTGCGAACGTTAGAGCGAGAGCAATCATTTTGGCCCTAGACCTCCTCTGTAACTCAAAACATGTAACCAGTAAAAATATTTAAAGCGTCGCCTATGGGGATTTTTTAAGTAGCGAAGTTTGGCGCCATTCCACGAGTGTGTGCAATTTTTAAGGGCGACATGTTAGGTATCTATTTACTCGGCGTAACTTCATCTTTCACATTATGCAAAAACATTGGGCTAACTTTACTGTTTTTTTTTTTTTTTAAGCACAAAACATTTTTTTTCCGTAAAAAACGCGTTAAAAAAATTGCTGCGCAAATATCGTGCGAGATAAAAAGTTGCAACAACCACCATTATATTCTCTAAGGTCTTTGCTAAAAAAACATATATAATGTTTTGGGGTTCTATGTAATTTTCTAGCAAATAAATGATGATTTTTACATGTAGGAGAGAAATGTCAGAATTGGCCTTGGTGCTCCAGAACGCCTGAAGGTGCTCCCTGCATGTTGGGCCTCTGTATGTGGCCACGCTGTGTAAAAGTCTCACAAATGTGGTATCGCCATACTCGGGAGTAATAGCAGAATGTGTTTTGGGGTGTAATTTGTGGAATGCATATGCTGTGTGTGAGAAATAACCTGCTAATATGACAATTTTGTGAAAAAAAAAAAAGAGAAAAAAAAAATCTTGATTTTGCAAAGAATTGTGGGAAAAAATGACAACTTCAAAAAACTCACAATGCCTCTTTCTGAATACCTTGGAATGTCTTCTTTTCAAAAAGGGGTCATTTGGGGGGTATTTGTACTTTTCTGGCATGTTAGGGTCTCAAGAATTGAGATAGGCCGTCAGTACTTCAGGTGTGATCAATTTTCAGATATTGGCACCATAGCTTGTGGACTCTATAACTTTCACAAAGACCAAATAATATCCACCAATTTGTACTTATTTTTACCAAAGATATGTAGCAGTATAAATTTTGGCCAAAATTTATGAAGAAAAAATAGTAATTTGCAAAATTTTATAACAGAAACGAAAAAAAATCATTTTTTTACAAAATTTTCAGTATTTTTTCTCTTATAGCGCAAAAAATAAAAAACCCAACAGTGATTAAATACCACCAAAAGAAAGCTCTATTTGTGTGAAAAAAAGGACAAAAATTTCATATGGGTACAGTGTTGTATGACTGAGTAATTGTCATTCAAAATGTGAGAGCACTGAAAGCTGAAAATTGGTCTGGTTATTAAGGGGGTTTAAGTGCCCAGTGGTCAAGTGGTTAAACTGAACCCCAGCCTTAAGCCGGGAACACATGGACCCGAATGTCAGAAAACATTTGCCCTTTAAAAAAGAAAATGGCCAACATTCGGCCCATGTTTTATGTCAGTCTGTCCGACAGAAGCTGGCTGTTTGTCAGGCTTCTGTCGGATGTGCATGTTGGAAAACCAGCAGTCAACCGACTTCCAATCATCGCTCTCAGCCAATGGCGGGGGCATGCCCCTGTCAAAACACAACAGCTCAGCGGTGGAGATCACTGTACTTACTTCACATAGTGAGTACAGCTGCTCCAACTGGGTTGAACGGAGAAAAACTAATAGTGTGTACCAGGCTTAACCTTTAGCCTTGCACAGCCAAAACTGTCCTGCTAAATTCGACAAAATTTGGGCTGGCTGGATAGAGGCACAGGGCATTACTGTTTAGGTGTTGATATCTCATGGTATATAACTGAGGGTTATTTATTGTACTTTGCATATGGTACCCTACCTACCTGCACTACTCCTTTCCCATCGTCTTCCCCCTCTCTTCCCCCCTCTTCCTTCCCCTTCCTTCTCTCCCTTTTTTCTCCCCTTTCCCCCTCTCTTTCTCCCCCTGCTTCCTTTTCCCTTACGTATTTACCATACCACTCTATTCTCATTGTCTCTCTTTATTTGGCTCTGACCCAATCTACGGTAATGTCGGACTCTTTGTTGCCACATTTCCCTAGGCTGTTTCTTACACTAATTACTGTACTGTTTTGGATTAATGTTTGTATGACTTCTATGACCATTTATCTATGGTGTTTATTTTGTTGTTTATTGACTGCTTGATTTGGTTTATGTGTACCTTTACTTGTTCATGCTGCTGAAATTTAATAAACGTAACTGTTAAAAAATTATAATAATAATAATGGGATTTTGGGTGTTGAGCATTTTGGAGTTTTACTGTACAAAACACACACAGGCCTGAGGATATAAAAAAAAAAAAAAACATACAGGATGACTTGCGGCATTTTATTGAACATAATAAGGCCTTTTCGATTTCAATGTATATATGATAATGAGGCTTTTTACTAGAAGTTGAGAATCAACAGACAACAAATCAATTGAATATTCACTTTATTTATCCAATCATGTGAAAAACAAAAATCCTAATTAGGGATGAGCAAATCTGCCTGAGTTTGATTCGCCAATGGTTCAGAAAAATCAGTTTCAAGCTTAAAGTGGTTGTAAAGTCTCAAGGTTCTATGCATTGAGGTGAAAAACCTTCTGTGCTGCAGCTCCCCCTTCAGATCTCCACCTTTTACTTACCTGAGCCGATCCGATCCAGCAATGTGCATGAGTGCAGCAGCTCCAGCCTCTGTCACTCTCCTCATTGGACAGATTGATAGCAGCAGGAGCCATTGGCTCCAGCTGCTGTCAATCAAAAGCTGTGACAGAGGTGGTCGGGTTAAGTCCTGCTGTCTGTGTCAATGGACGCAGCAGCGGGACTCGTGAATGAGCCCGCATGCGTGCCCCCATGAAAAACAGGTTTTCGTGGGGACACCTGATGAAGAGGAGGAGCCTGGAGTTCCGGGGGTGACCCCAGAAGAAGAGGATCAGGGCTGCTCTGTGCAAAACCATTGCACGGAGCAGGTAAGTATAGGCATGTTTGTTATTTTTATTTAAAAAAATCAAAGCTTTACAACCACTTTAAAGAATCCAAACTCAACGGTGAATCTTGAAAAAATTATTGGGATGAGAATCTTGTTAGTAAGTCTTAACCATTTTTAAGCCAATAGGCAAACTACTGTAAAAAAGGCATATGAAGTTGTACACTGCCATGGGGGACATATGTCAATGCAAACTTTTATTTTTTTATTTTTTTTAAACATTATACAATGGGTAGAGGGACTTTTCAATGTGTCTTAGAGATAAACTTTAAAAATACACTAATCCTTTAAATAAGATTAGTGATGAGCCGAACACCCCCGGGTTCGGTTCGCACCAGAACCCGCGAACGGACCGAAAGTTCGTACGAACATTAGAACCCTATTAAATACAATGGATGCGAACGTTCGAATTCTAAAGTGCTAATTATAACAACTATTATGCATGTTATTGTCCTAAAAAGGGTTTGGGAACCCGGGTTCTGCACCAGGGGACATGTATCAATGCAAAAAGAAGTTTTAAAAACGGTCGTTTTTCGGGAGCAGTCATTTTAATGATGCATAAAGTGAAAAAAAAAAAGTCAAATATTCCTTTAAATATCGTACCTGGGGGGTGTCTAAAGTATGCCTGTGAAGTGCCACGTGTTTCCCGTGTTTAGAACTGTCCCTGCACAAAATGACACTTCTAAAGGAAAAAAAAGCCATTTAAAACTGCTTGCGGCTTTAATGTAATGTCTGGTCCCGGTAATATGGATGAAAATCTTTAAGAAAAATGGCATAGCTACCCCATGACCCCCCCCCCCCTACCCCAGCCCATTACCAGCCCCTTTGGGTCTTGTATGGATATTAAGGGGAACCCCGCACATAAAATAAAAAAGGCCCTATATACTCTGAACAGCCGTATACAGGCGGTGCATACAAGACAGGGACTGTAGGTTTGTTCTTATGTAGAATCTGTTTGTAATTTTGAACAGGTACATTGTTTAAGTGTAGCTCCAGCCCAAAAATCTATTTTTAAACTTTTTGGAAAACATAGGTAAGGGTTATCACCCCTGTAACATTTGTTTTGCTGTCTGTGCCCCTGTTCAGAACATTTCACCTCACTTTCCGTCCCAATGACAACTGTTTTTGAAATGTGGTGTTTTTCTTGAAACAAGGATTGCTGATAAAGCATCAGTACAGAGGAGACACCTTTCTCCCATATTAATTCTTACAGGAGAGAATTTTCCTTCCTAGGGGTAGATTTCCTCTCACTTCCTGTTGTCTTCTTGCGTTTGCAAGTAGGAGTCGTTTGTAAGTTGGATGTTTGAAAGTAGGAACCTGCCGTAGATACTCTGCAGAAATAGGCCCCTTAGTTGTTGGTGTTGGCACAACACTGTAAGCACTCACAGTTACTCTTGGTTGGTGCTGGAACGCCCTGCTGTCAACTATTATATCAGGAATTGTAATTACATATAATTGTTGAACAGTGGTAGTAAAAATTGGGCCTTTGATGGTGGTGCTGGTGCCACAACACTGTAAGCCCTGACAGTTACTCTTGGTGGGTGCAGCAATGGGCCCTGCTGTGAATTATTAGATCAAGAATTGTAATTGCATGCCCCTGTTGAACAGGGGCTGAAAAATTGGGCCTTTGGTGGTGGTGGTGGTGTTGACACAACACTGTAAGCCCTCAGAGTTACTCTTGGTGGGTGCAGGAATGGGCCCTGCTGTGAATTATTAGATCAAGAATTGTAATTACATGCCCCTGTTGAACAGGGGCTGAAAAATTGGGCCTTAGGCACTGGTGGCACAACACTACAACCCCTCACAGATACTGTACTTGGAGCACAGCAATGAGCCCTGTTGCAAAGTATTGCTTCAAAAATTGTAATGACACGCCCCTGTTAAACAGGGGCTGAAAAATTGGGCCTTAGGCACTGGTGCCACAACACTCCAACCCCTCACAGATACTGTACTTGGAGCACAGCAATGAGCCCTATGGCAAATTATTGCTAAAAAAATTGTAATTACACGCCCCTGTAAAACAGGGGCTGAAAAATTGGGCCTTAGCCACTGGTGGCGGCACCCATAAACAAAAATGATCTTCCAAGCTATCATCATCAATCGTATCATTGAGGACTCGGAGGAGGAGGATAGCCAGTCAACATAACAGCACAGACACTCAGCATCAGCATCAGTCTTGAAGGGATGTGACATGTTAAAATCAATTAGTCTGTTATATCAGCATCAGGTGTGTGGTAGCTGGTGGTGATCCAAGACTGGTTCATCTTGATGAAAGTCAGTCGATCAACCGAGTCGGTGGACAGGCGCACCCTGTGATCCGTGACAAATCCTCCAGCAGCACTGAATGTGCGTTCCGAAAGAACGCTGGATGCAGGACAGGCCAGTAGCTCAATTGCATACTGTGCAAGCTCTGGCCAGTGATCCATCCTCAAGACCCAGTAAGCCAGAGGATTTTCGGTGGGGAAGGTGTCCAAGTCTGACCTTGCCCCTAGATATTCCTGCACCATGTTTATCAGACGCTGGCGATGGTTGCTGGAACCAATCATACTTTGGGGCTGCGGACTAAAGAATTGTCTGAACGCATCGGTCAGACGGCCACCTTCCCCACCGCTCCTTCTTTGACTGGCCGAAGCCTCAGCAACTCGTTGTCCTGGACCAGGAGTTTGTAACCTCCCAGTCTCTGGGAACGCGTTGCACAGACCTTTCTGCAAGGCCTCCCGGAGTTGTCTCATCCTCTGCTCCCTCTGCGACGGTAACATAAGGTCCGCAACCCTACCCTTGTACCGTGGATCAAGGAGAGTGGCCAGCCAGTAATGGTCCCTCTCCTTGATCCGAAGAATACGAGGATCCTTCCGCAGACTTTGCAGGATCAGGGAGGCCATGCAGCGTAGGTTTGCTGAGGCATTCGCTCCGGAGTCCTCTGGGTCACTAAGGACGACATGATCCGCAGTCACCTCCTCCCAGCCACGTACAAGTCCACTGGTTTCTTGGGACTGTAAATCATCCCTAAAAGACTGCTGCTGATGATGCTGAGTGCCAGCCTCCACCTCCATGCTGACACAATCCTCCTCCTCCTCCTCCTCCTCTTCCTCTTCCTGTGCGATGGGTGGGACAGAAGGAACACTGTCTGGGTAAAGGGGGCCTTGAGAGGCAAGGAAGTCCTCCTCTTCCTGCCTCTGTTCTGCCTCAAGTGCCCTGTCCATTATTCCACGCAGCGTGTGCTCCAACAGGTGGACAAGAGGTACAGTGTCACTGATGCATGCACTGTCACTGCTCACCATCCTCGTGGCCTCCTCAAATGGTGCCAGGACAGTGCATGCATCCCTGATCATGCCCCACTGGCGTGGAGAAAAAAAACCAAGCTCCCCTGACCCTGTCCTGGTGCCGTAGTCGCACAGGTACTCATTGATGGCCCTCTGCTGCGTGTGCAGCCGCTGCAGCATGGCCAACGTTGAGTTCCACCTGGTGGGCATGTCACATATAAGGCGGTTCTTGGGCAGGTTCAACTCCTTTTGCAGCTCAGCCAGGCGAGCACTGGCATTATAAGATCTGCGGAAATGCACACAGACTTTCCTGGCCTGCCTCAGGACATCCTGTAAGCCCGGGTACCTGCCCAAGAACCGCTGCACCACCAGGTTAAGGACGTGAGCCACACAGGGCACATGGGTCAGTTGTCCGTGTCGGAGGGCGGAGAGGAGGTTGGTGCCATTGTCGCAAACCACCATTCCTGGCTTAAGCTGGCGTGGCGTCAACCACCTCTCGGCCTGGCCCTGCAGAGCAGACAGGACCTCTGCCCCAGTGTGGCTTCTGTCCCCCAAACACACCAGCGCAAGCACGGCATGGCATCTTTTTGCCTGCGTACTTGCGTAGCCCCGTGAACGGCTACGGAGCACCGCTGGTTCATAGGACAAACCACAGGAAGAGGCCATGGAGGAAGAAGAAGAGGAGGGGGTGGAGGAGAGAGGTGTGTCACAACCAGTAGTAGCATTTTGGAGGCGTGGCGGTGGGACAACCTCCAACACTACTGCACCTTGTCCTGCATCCTTCCCAGCTGCCAAAAGAGTGACCCAATGGGCCGTGAAAGAAAGGTAACGTCCCTGTCCATGCCTGCTGGACCATGAGTCAGCGGTAATATGCACCTTACCGCTGACCGCCCTGTCCAGCGAGGCCAAGACATTGCCTTCCACATGCCGGTAGAGAGCCGGAATAGCCTTCCGTGAGAAAAAGTGGCGTTTGGGAACCTGCCACTGAGGAACCGCACATTGCACAAACTTACGGAAGGGGGCCGAGTCTACCAACTGAAAAGGCAGCAGTTGAAGCGCTAGCAATTTAGCCAAGCTAGCATTCAACCGCTGGGCATGTGGATGGCTGGGAGTGAACTTCTTTCGACGGTCCAGCAGCTGGGGCAGGGAAATTTGCCTGCTAGAATCGGACGTCGGTGTACTGCTAGCAGAGTGGCCGCAAGTACTTGGCTGTGACACACCTAATTCTACACCTTCATTCCTCTCAGTGCATGTTTCAGAGAGGACTGAAGTTATAGTGGGGTTGGAAATCCCAGCTGATGCGGTGCAAGGAGAGGTCCGCTTTGTTCTTTGGTGTGGGTCTTTGAGGTAGGCTTGCCAACGAGCTGCATGGCAGGTCAACATATGTCTGGTCAGGCATGTGGTACCCAAGCGGCTGATGTTTTGGCCACGCGATATACGCTTGAGACATATGTTGCAAACAGCAGCTGTGCGATCTGATGCACTAGCCTCAAAAAAGGCCCACACCAAGGAACTTTTTGAATGACGGGCAGAGGCAGCGCCCTGCACAGGCGGAGCTCTGCGGTGTGATTCCGTCGGTGTACTGCCCTTACGCTGGCCACCAAAGGGCATCCTGTCTCGTTGGAGATGTGCCTCCTCCTCATCCTCCTCCTCCTCTCTCCTATTAGGCACCCACGTGGAGTCAGTGACCTCATCATCCCCTCCCTCCTCATCACTGGAGCCAATCTGGCAGTATGCTGCAGCTGCTGGAACATGACTGCCAGATTGGTGTCCTTCTTGAGCATCCCCTCTGTCTGCTCTCACCCTACTGCCTTCCTGTAGCTGGGTTTCATCATCAGACCCTTCGAAACGCTGGGCATCCTCCTGGAGCATGTACCCAACACTGTGCTCAAACAGTTCGGGGGACTCCTCAGGAGGAGGACATGGTGGGTCTAGGGAAGGAGTGACTGATGATGAGTCTGACATTGATACCAGGGAAGAGGACGCTTTGGCAGCTGCTTTGCCAGTACCCTGAGCCTGGGTGAGAGAGGATGAGGAGGAGGAGGAGGGCTTGGTCATCCACTCTACCAAGTCTTCGGCATGATGTGGCTCAACATGTCCAGCTGCGGAAAAGAAGGACAAGCATGTCCCATGGCCATGTGCTGATGACAATGCACCGCGTCCACGACCAGCACTGTTGCCCCCAGACACAGAGCCTGCTTGCCCTCTTTTATTGCCTCCTGACTGTCTGCCTCTCCTTGTTTGCCTTCCAGACATTCTAATAGATGGCCTGCAGGGAGATGGGAAAAAAGCAATAAGGGCTACCTTCAGGTGTCCTTCTCTGTCCCTTGAAACAAGGACTTGCACAGTGAAAGAAACTGACACTCTCCCTACCTACAGTTTTCTGTCCCTAGAAAAAATGTTTTTTTTAAGCACAATATAGCACAAGGAGAATTCACTCACTGTCTTTCCCAGTCCCTAGAAACAAGGACTTGCACAGTGAAAGAAACTGACACTCTCCCTACCTACAGTTTTCTGTCCCTAGAAAAAATGTTTTTTTTTAAGCACAATATAGCACAAGGAGAATTCACTCACTGTCCTTCCAGGTCCCTGGAAACAAGGACTTGCACAGTGAAAGAAACTGACACTCTCCCTACCTACAGTTTTCTGTCCCTAGAAAAAATGTTTTTTTTAAGCACAATATAGCACAAGGAGAATTCACTCACTGTCCTTCCAGGTCCCTAGAAACAAGGACTTACACAGTGAAAGAAACTGACACTCTCCCTACCTACAGTTTTCTGTCCCTAGAAAAAATGTTTTTTTTAAGCACAATATAGCACAAGGAGAATTCACTCACTGTCCTTCCAGGTCCCTAGAAACAAGGACTTGCACAGTGAAAGAAACTGACACTCTCCCTACCTACAGTTTTCTGTCCCTAGAAAAAATGTTTTTTTTAAGCACAATATAGCACAAGGAGAATTCACTCACTGTCCTTCCAGGTCCCTGGAAACAAGGACTTGCACAGTGAAAGAAACTGACACTCTCCCTACCTACAGTTTTCTGTCCCTAGAAAAAATGTTTTTTTTAAGCACAATATAGCACAAGGAGAATTCACTCACTGTCCTTCCAGGTCCCTAGAAACAAGGACTTACACAGTGAAAGAAACTGACACTCTCCCTACCTACAGTTTTCTGTCCCTAGAAAAAATGTTTTTTTTAAGCACAATATAGCACAAGGAGAATTCACTCACTGTCCTTCCAGGTCCCTGGAAACAAGGACTTGCACAGTGAAAGAAACTGACACTCTCCCTACCTACAGTTTTCTGTCCCTAGAAAAAATGTTTTTTTAAGCACAATATAGCACAAGGAGAATTCACTCACTGTCCTTCCAGGTCCCTAGAAACAAGGACTTACACAGTGAAAGAAACTGACACTCTCCCTACCTACAGTTTTCTGTCCCTAGAAAAAATGTTTTTTTTAAGCACAATATAGCACAAGGAGAATTCACTCACTGTCCTTCCAGGTCCCTAGAAACAAGGACTTGCACAGTGAAATAAACTGACACTCTCCCTACCTACAGTTTTCTGTCCCTAGAAAAAATGTTTTTTTTAAGCACAATATAGCACAAGGAGAATTCACTCACTGTCCTTCCAGGTCCCTAGAAACAAGGACTTGCACAGTGAAAGAAACTGACACTCTCCCTACCTACAGTTTTCTGTCCCTAGAAAAAATGTTTTTTTTAAGCACAATATAGCACAAGGAGAATTCACTCACTGTCCTTCCAGGTCCCTAGAAACAAGGACTTACACAGTGAAAGAAACTGACACTCTCCCTACCTACAGTTTTCTGTCCCTAGAAAAAATGTTTTTTTTAAGCACAATATAGCACAAGGAGAATTCACTCACTGTCCTTCCAGGTCCCTAGAAACAAGGACTTGCACAGTGAAAGAAACTGACACTCTCCCTACCTACAGTTTTCTGTCCCTAGAAAAAATGTTTTTTTAAGCACAATATAGCACAAGGAGAATTCACTCACTGTCCTTCCAGGTCCCTAGAAACAAGGACTTGCACAGTGAAAGAAACTGACACTCTCCCTACCTACAGTTTTCTGTCCCTAGAAAAAATGTTTTTTTTAAGCACAATATAGCACAAGGAGAATTCACTCACTGTCCTTCCAGGTCCCTAGAAACAAGGACTTGCACAGTGAAAGAAACTGACACTCTCCCTACCTACAGTTTTCTGTCCCTAGAAAAAATGTTTTATTTTAAGCACAATATAGCACAAGGATAATTCACTCACTGTCCTTCCAGGTCCCTAGAAACAAGGACTTGCACAGTGAAAGAAACTGACACTCTCCCTACCTACAGTTTTCTGTCCCTAGAAAAAATGTTTTTTTTAAGCACACTATAGCACAAGGAGAATTCACTCACTGTCCTTCCCAGTCCCTAGAAACAAGGACTTGCACAGTGAAAGAAACTGACACTCTCCCTACCTACAGTTTTCTGTCCCTAGAAAAAATGTTTTTTTTAAGCACAATATAGCACAAGGAGAATTCACTCACTGTCCTTCCAGGTCCCTGGAAACAAGGACTTGCACAGTGAAAGAAACTGACACTCTCCCTACCTACAGTTTTCTGTCCCTAGAAAAAATGTTTTTTTTAAGCACAATATAGCACAAGGAGAATTCACTCACTGTCCTTCCAGGTCCCTAGAAACAAGGACTTACACAGTGAAAGAAACTGACACTCTCCCTACCTACAGTTTTCTGTCCCTAGAAAAAATGTTTTTTTTAAGCACAATATAGCACAAGGAGAATTCACTCACTGTCCTTCCAGGTCCCTGGAAACAAGGACTTGCACAGTGAAAGAAACTGACACTCTCCCTACCTACAGTTTTCTGTCCCTAGAAAAAATGTTTTTTTTAAGCACAATATAGCACAAGGAGAATTCACTCACTGTCCTTCCAGGTCCCTAGAAACAAGGACTTACACAGTGAAAGAAACTGACACTCTCCCTACCTACAGTTTTCTGTCCCTAGAAAAAATGTTTTTTTTAAGCACAATATAGCACAAGGAGAATTCACTCACTGTCCTTCCAGGTCCCTAGAAACAAGGACTTGCACAGTGAAATAAACTGACACTCTCCCTACCTACAGTTTTCTGTCCCTAGAAAAAATGTTTTTTTTAAGCACAATATAGCACAAGGAGAATTCACTCACTGTCCTTCCAGGTCCCTAGAAACAAGGACTTGCACAGTGAAAGAAACTGACACTCTCCCTACCTACAGTTTTCTGTCCCTAGAAAAAATGTTTTTTTTAAGCACAATATAGCACAAGGAGAATTCACTCACTGTCCTTCCAGGTCCCTAGAAACAAGGACTTGCACAGTGAAAGAAACTGACACTCTCCCTACCTACAGTTTTCTGTCCCTAGAAAAAATGTTTTTTTTAAGCACACTATAGCACAAGGAGAATTCACTCACTGTCCTTCCCAGTCCCTAGAAACAAGGACTTGCACAGTGAAAGAAACTGACACTCTCCCTACCTACAGTTTTCTGTCCCTAGAAAAAATGTTTTTTTTAAGCACAATATAGCACAAGGAGAATTCACTCACTGTCCTTCCAGGTCCCTAGAAACAAGGACTTGCACAGTGAAAGAAACTGACACTCTCCCTACCTACAGTTTTCTGTCCCTAGAAAAAATGTTTTTTTTAAGCACAATATAGCACAAGGAGAATTCACTCACTGTCCTTCCAGGTCCCTGGAAACAAGGACTTGCACAGTGAAAGAAACTGACACTCTCCCTACCTACAGTTTTCTGTCCCTAGAAAAAATGTTTTTTTTAAGCACAATATAGCACAAGGAGAATTCACTCACTGTCCTTCCAGGTCCCTAGAAACAAGGACTTACACAGTGAAAGAAACTGACACTGTCCCTACCTACAGTTTTCTGTCCCTAGAAAAAATGTTTTTTTTAAGCACACTATAGCACAAGCACAAAACACACTGACACTCTCCCTACCTATCCTTCTCTTTCCCTAAACTAAAGGAATCCAGGTTAAGCAAGAAAGAAATAAAAGTCACTGTCCCTGCCTATGCTGCTCTATCCCTGCTCCGGAACACACTACACTAGGCCGCCGTGCTGGCGGCCTTTTATAGTGTGGGGCGTGTACTAAACACCCTCAGCAATAATTGGCCACAGGCATCCTGCCTGTGGCCAATCATTGCTCTCCTCGCTGCCGGCGCTGTGATTGGCCAAGCATGCGTGGTCACAGTGCATGCTTGGCCAATCACAGCGCCTGGATGACACTGCGATGGCGTAGTGCATTGTGGGCCGTTCGCGTCACTCGAATTTGGCGCGAACGGCCCAAATCGTTCGATCTTCGTCGAACGATCGAACAGCCGATGTTCGAGTCGAACGTATGTTCGATTCGAACACGAAGCTCATCCCTAAATAAGATGCTTAGGGAATACCATAGAGTTGCACATGGTGTTACAGAATAGCAATTTTCATGGACAGACACTGCAACAGAATAAGTTAGCAGCGCATATTTAGCTCTGGAACAGATTTTATATTTTACAATTAGCTTGGCTAACACATAGTAGCTGCACATCAATCTGATTAAATTCAGCTTGAAAAAATGATTTTTTTTAGATGTTTTTAACATCAACACTTTTTCATCAAAACATGGTAATAGGCCCAAATTGACCAACAGATGGAAATTAGCCAATAGTTCTCTGTGGCTGTTCCTGTTCCTGCTAATGCAAAACTGTTCTGCGACTGGCCTTTTTCTATCAAACTCTCATTAGAAATAAACAACTTTAGGTGATATAGCTCTGTAAGATTAGTCAGCAGAATTATATTATAATGGAGAATTGGATGAAATGTAATAGAGACAGAGTGCAAGCGGATGTTTTACTAAATTAAGAGGCTGCAAATAACACCACAGTGTAACATTGGCCAGCAAGACTAGGCCCAAATTTACTAGATTTACTACAAGAATTAAGACACTGCAGAGAATACAGCAAAATTGTTCAGTAGCAGGACAGTTTTTATCAGGGAGAATAGGCCTAACCAGTGTATGCCTAACTTTTATTTTTACTTATTTTTGTACATACATGTGTAGCGGGTAGGTACTTTTCAGTATGTTGATTCGGGTGGAGACATCAGTGATGTCCAGTTACCTGTGGCCCAGCAGGTCGCGCTGTCACTTTGGGCCGGGGTTGAACCATCGCTGGAGTGCTGTACCCTTTTTGGTCTCTCGCAGCGGTTGTACGGCGGGGCGGGGAACCCGCTGTGCTAGCTGGGAGAGGCTTTAAAGGGGGCGGACATCTTCGCCACGAGGTCCGAGTCCCAGGCACCTTTAGCCTGAGGGCTGCTATCCAGCAGTCGGTGTCCAGGCAGCCTAGGCCTGGACACGTGGAGTTTGGGAGACACCCTCAGTCTGGGGTGAGGTGCATCGTTCAGGCCTGGGGCCCAGCTTCTTCAACTGGGATCCGCCCGGGAGGAACCATCCTAAGGCACCCACAGTGGGTGCATCGTGTCCGGGATGTGTTCGTGTTACTATGGAGCTGAAGTTGTGGAATTTGAATGTGTCTGCCCGGAAGAGTTCCGAGTAGGTCGGCCATGTTGGCCACTGTGTCAAGAGGCACACCCTCCCTGCTCGGTTCATGGGCGTGACCTGGGCCGAGAGAGGAAAGCCCGCGAACTGGGGCGAAGAAGGGGAGGAGTCCAGTCGTGTGAAGGACTACACGTGGGGACTTTGGCGCCAACCTTGCAGTGCGCAATGGATCAGCAGAGAGTCGCCATGTTCGGAAATACATTGTGGATTCCATTTCATCCTTCTACCACGAGTTTGACTACTACTGCTGCTAAAGCCCCGGGGACGATTCGCCCTGTACTCATGCTTGGATGTTGAGGCCCTGGGTTTGATTTGTCCTGGCTGTTTGGGACTGGTGTGTCAGCTGAAGCCGTTCGGGCGCTGCGAGGCCTGCGGGGAGTTCTTATTTGAGGTGGAGCCACCTGTCGAGAAGCCAAAAACCATCCATCTCAACCGCACTACAGGCACCACCACTCAGGAAGGAGGAATTACTGCTTTGACAGCCGTCCCTGTGCGCACTGCAGCGACCGCGGGGAGGTCATGATTAGAGAGACACGGGAGAAATCCGAGGATGCTGACTCGGTCACCACTGGTTCCCAGCATCCACCGCCGAAGAGGAAGACCGGCATGGTAGCCCAGTCCAGCGGTCGCGGTGGATCATCCTGCCCGCCTACGCCCGGCCCGGATGGATCTGGTAGGAAGAGTCCCGGACATCCCTTCTCAAGTATGGGCCGAGGTAAGCCGGGCAAAGGGACTTGGTGTTCGGGCGGAGGTGTCGGGGAGTCACGGCCCTGTGTGTTCACGGGAGGTAGCGATTCCGTCTCTACTACAGGCTACCTGCCCGTGGTGGAGTGTGACACCTCCGACCTAGAGTCGCTCTCCGATTTGGGAGACGACGTCGTCATAGACAAAGTTTTTGTTCAAAAGGGTTGGGACAAGATGCCTCTCTCCTCGTCCCGCTGAGTCAGAGATCCACCGATGTCAACGGGGGATAGTACACCCCAGGTGGAGGCACCAGCGCCTGAGGAGGGATCCTGTCCCCAATCTGCCCTTCCACCCCCGGTGCCACCTGCATCTAGTACCGGGGGATAGAGACTGTTATTGCGGCCACATATGCCCAGGATGGAGGTGATCAAGGTACCTCGGCACCCGGATGCTATTGTTCTGCCGGGAGAAGGAGATCGCCATACCATGCCTCCGTTAGCGAGACTACAACGCCTTTTCTGCCAAAAGGTTGCCAACGAGTACGGGTGGGAATACCTGTATTTATCCAAGGAACTTTTGTATGAGGTGGAGGTTTGCAGGGAGCGCTGGTACAATGACTTTGTGTGGACACACATTCAGGTCCCGCACGCCCGCAGGTACCTCGCGTGTTCCCCCAAAGCATCTCAACGCTTAAAGGACTGTAAGGCAGAATGGATGTTTGGTCGGCACATCCACGTGGATAAGGTGCTGATTCGATGGAAAGAAGGGGAGGATGTCGAATACCATTTAGAGACAATGGACCAACATTTGAAGCCTCTTGTCCTGCCGCACCCAAGGTTCTATCTATAGAAGGAAAGGATTTCTTTACGGAGAGGTTTTTTCGTTCTTACACGAACATATGTGTCAGGGTTGTGTGTGTTAATGTTTCTTTTCCCCTCTGCAGGAGAACGTCCCATCAAGACCGCTGAGAATGGGGCGGGTCTTAGTTAGGATGGGTGGAGAAAATGTTAATGTGATTTGTGAATATGTTTTGTTGTTAGGTGTTGTTTGTTTCCCTTCCCTCCCCTTTCATGTTAGGCTCAGGCACAACGGTTTAGTTAGTTTAAAAAAAAAAAACTTTTTAAATTTTTGAGATTTATAGTTGGTTTCTGGATTGGGCTATGTCAGTTTTTTTTGGCCATAGTTTGCTCCAGACACTAGGGACCAGTGTCAAACAACCGGGGGAGAGTGTAGTGGGTAGGTACTTTTTAGTATGTTGATTCGGGTGGAGACATCAGTGATGTCCAGTTCCCTGTGGCCCAGCAGGTGGCGCTGTCACTTTGGGCCGGGGTTGAACCATCGCTGGAGTGCCATACCCTTTTTGGTCTCTCGCAGCGGTTGTACGGCGGGGCGGGGAACCCGCTGTGCTAGCTGGGAGAGGCTATAAAGGGGGAGGACATCTTCGCCACAAGGTCCAAGTCCCAGGCACCTTTAGCGTGAGGGCTGCTATCCAGCGGTCAGTGTCCAGGCGGCCTAGGCCTGGACACGTGGAGTCTGGGAGTCACCCCAGACACCCTCAGTCTGGGGTGAGGTGCATCGTTCAGGCCTGGGGCCCAGCTTCTTCCACTGGGATCCGCCCGGGAGGCACCATCCTAAGGCACCCACAGGATCGGGTGTCTGAATCCAGGCGTAAGGGACCGCGCAGGTGACCTTCCCGTAGATCTGGTGCAGCAGATTGCCAGTGCCGGGACAGGGCCTCCAGAGACCGTCGGGATGGATGTCCTCGCCAAACAGGGGCCATATTCACACGGAAGGTGTTCCATGTTTTGAGGTCGGTGGCAGAGACTGTTACTCTAAGGTCGTGACAGAGACCGTTACTTAGGCCCGTGACAGGGGCTCCAAACAGTTCACCCAGGAGGTGGCAGCTACCAACTTCACGGTCGGTGGCAGAGACCGTGCGCCAGGCCTATCTGCACGAGAAAGGGATAGGAGAGTTTATTGTGCCTGGGCCTACTCGTATCCACACCCATGTCTGTCTGTTATGGAAGTTCAACGGATTATGTTCATTCTGGCATTGAAGAAATAAAGGAGTGTTGAACTTTTAATGGTGTGGGGCTCTATTACTGGCAGATACACCTCCACGGAAGAAGCGGAGGCTCCATATGCAGGATGCAGACCCGAAGGTAATTTAAAAAAGACTTTGCTCAAACCTCACATACACGGAGGGTGAGAGCTTGGCGTAGTGTCCTGCACTCTCTCCTCCAGAGTACCCCTAGACAACAGCCACAAACAACTGATACGAGAGAGAGAGAGTGAGGCCGCTACACATGTTTTATTTGTCTTTCAAATGATGCTGCTGTATGCTGTAAAAAAATGTTTTCTCCAATATAAACTAAAAATCATTCAAAATAAATGAAAACCCCAAATTACCATTCCTGAAACAAAAGTCCAAACATTTTTTAAAAGACAAAAGCACAGTTTAATTTCAAAAAGTCCTATCAGTGTACAATAAAGAAACAATTGTCTCCCAAATTGAAGGATCACAGGAGTGCAGTTTGTTCGGCACTCCTGTGACCCATTTTCAGCCGACCGTGGGCTAAATGTCGGCTGATGTCACTCTGCCAGTCCACACTAGAGAACAATTCCAACTTTACAGTTGGGATCCACCCAGATGTCTGGACCAGTAACTGGCTCAGCCTCTCAGCTATGGTGCTGGGAGACTGATCCAGCCACTCCCTCCCTTCTTCAACCCAGCGCTCCAGCGATCATCTCAGTTCTCAATGTAGCGGCAGTGTGGGACAGATGCAGCATCAGTTGAGTATGTATGTTTTTTTTGTAAATGCATAAACCCCCTTAAAAAAACAAAAAGCAAAATCTTTCACCAAAAAACAAAAAACCCAAAAAAAAGAAAAAAAAAAGAAAAATGTTTGACTATGATTAAGCACTTGTTGGTGGAAACATCTCAGAGTGGGGCTTGGTCTGGACAAACTTACCTGTAATCTAGTCCTGGAATAATAAAGTTCTTTAAAGGCTGATGTCATTGGAGTGTAGGGATGAGCTTCGTGTTCGAGTCGAACATACGTTCGACTCGAACATCGGCTGTTCGATCGTTCGACGAAGATCGAACGATTTGGGCCGTTCGCGCCAAATTCGAGTGACGCGAACGGCCCACAATGCACTACGCCATCGCAGTGTCATCCAGGCGCTGTGATTGGCCAAGCATGCACTGTGACCCCGCATGCTTGGCCAATCACAGCGCCGGCAGCGAGGAGAGCAATGATTGGCCACAGGCAGGATACCTGTGGCCAATTATTGCTGAGGGTGTTTAGTACACGCCCCACACTATAAAAGGCCGCCAGCATGGCGGCCTAGTGTAGTGTGTTCCGGAGCAGGGAAAGACAAGCATAGGCAGGGACAGTGACATTTATTTCTTTCTTGCTTAACCTGGATTCCTTTAGTTTAGGGAAAGAGAAGGATAGGTAGGGAGAGTGTCAGTGTGTTTTACTGTGCGAGTCCTTGTTTCTAGGGACAAAGAAGGAAAGTGAGGGGATTTCTCCTTGTGCTATAGTGTGCTTTAAAAAAACATTTTTTCTAGGGACAGAAAACTGTAGGTAGGGAGAGTGTCAGTTTCTTTCACTGTGCCAGTCCTTGTTTCTAGGGACAAAGAAGGAAAGTGAGGGGAATTCTCCTTGTGCTATAGTGTGCTTTAAAAAAACATTTTTTCTAGGGACAGAAAACTGTAGGTAGGGAGAGTGTCAGTTTCTTTCACTGTGCCAGTCCTTGTTTCTAGGGACAAAGAAGGAAAGTGAGGGGATTTCTCCTTGTGCTATAGTGTGCTTTAAAAAAACATTTTTTCTAGGGACAGAAAACTGTAGGTAGGGAGAGTGTCAGTTTCTTTCACTGTGCCAGTCCTTGTTTCTAGGGACAAAGAAGGAAAGTGAGGGGAATTCTCCTTGTGCTATAGTGTGCTTTAAAAAAACATTTTTTCTAGGGACAGAAAACTGTAGGTAGGGAGAGTGTCAGTTTCTTTCACTGTGCCAGTCCTTGTTTCTAGGGACAAAGAAGGAAAGTGAGGGGATTTCTCCTTGTGCTATAGTGTGCTTTAAAAAAACATTTTTTCTAGGGACAGAAAACTGTAGGTAGGGAGAGTGTCAGTTTCTTTCACTGTGCCAGTCCTTGTTTCTAGGGACAAAGAAGGAAAGTGAGGGGATTTCTCCTTGTGCTATAGTGTGCTTTAAAAAAACATTTTTTCTAGGGACAGAAAACTGTAGGTAGGGAGAGTGTCAGTTTCTTTCACTGTGCCAGTCCTTGTTTCTAGGGACAAAGAAGGAAAGTGAGGGGAATTCTCCTTGTGCTATAGTGTGCTTTAAAAAAACATTTTTTCTAGGGACAGAAAACTGTAGGTAGGGAGAGTGTCAGTTTCTTTCACTGTGCCAGTCCTTGTTTCTAGGGACAAAGAAGGAAAGTGAGGGGATTTCTCCTTGTGCTATAGTGTGCTTTAAAAAAACATTTTTTCTAGGGACAGAAAACTGTAGGTAGGGAGAGTGTCAGTTTCTTTCACTGTGCCAGTCCTTGTTTCTAGGGACAAAGAAGGAAAGTGAGGGGAATTCTCCTTGTGCTATAGTGTGCTTTAAAAAAACATTTTTTCTAGGGACAGAAAACTGTAGGTAGGGAGAGTGTCAGTTTCTTTCACTGTGCCAGTCCTTGTTTCTAGGGACAAAGAAGGAAAGTGAGGGGAATTCTCCTTGTGCTATAGTGTGCTTTAAAAAAACATTTTTTCTAGGGACAGAAAACTGTAGGTAGGGAGAGTGTCAGTTTCTTTCACTGTGCCAGTCCTTGTTTCTAGGGACAAAGAAGGAAAGTGAGGGGATTTCTCCTTGTGCTATAGTGTGCTTTAAAAAAACATTTTTTCTAGGGACAGAAAACTGTAGGTAGGGAGAGTGTCAGTTTCTTTCACTGTGCCAGTCCTTGTTTCTAGGGACAAAGAAGGAAAGTGAGGGGAATTCTCCTTGTGCTATAGTGTGCTTTAAAAAAACATTTTTTCTAGGGACAGAAAACTGTAGGTAGGGAGAGTGTCAGTTTCTTTCACTGTGCCAGTCCTTGTTTCTAGGGACAAAGAAGGAAAGTGAGGGGAATTCTCCTTGTGCTATAGTGTGCTTTAAAAAAACATTTTTTCTAGGGACAGAAAACTGTAGGTAGGGAGAGTGTCAGTTTCTTTCACTGTGCCAGTCCTTGTTTCTAGGGACAAAGAAGGAAAGTGAGGGGAATTCTCCTTGTGCTATAGTGTGCTTTAAAAAAACATTTTTTCTAGGGACAGAAAACTGTAGGTAGGGAGAGTGTCAGTTTCTTTCACTGTGCCAGTCCTTGTTTCTAGGGACAAAGAAGGAAAGTGAGGGGATTTCTCCTTGTGCTATAGTGTGCTTTAAAAAAACATTTTTTCTAGGGACAGAAAACTGTAGGTAGGGAGAGTGTCAGTTTCTTTCACTGTGCCAGTCCTTGTTTCTAGGGACAAAGAAGGAAAGTGAGGGGAATTCTCCTTGTGCTATAGTGTGCTTTAAAAAAACATTTTTTCTAGGGACAGAAAACTGTAGGTAGGGAGAGTGTCAGTTTCTTTCACTGTGCCAGTCCTTGTTTCTAGGGACAAAGAAGGAAAGTGAGGGGATTTCTCCTTGTGCTATAGTGTGCTTTAAAAAAACATTTTTTCTAGGGACAGAAAACTGTAGGTAGGGAGAGTGTCAGTTTCTTTCACTGTGCCAGTCCTTGTTTCTAGGGACAAAGAAGGAAAGTGAGGGGATTTCTCCTTGTGCTATAGTGTGCTTTAAAAAAACATTTTTTCTAGGGACAGAAAACTGTAGGTAGGGAGAGTGTCAGTTTCTTTCACTGTGCCAGTCCTTGTTTCTAGGGACAAAGAAGGAAAGTGAGGGGAATTCTCCTTGTGCTATAGTGTGCTTTAAAAAAACATTTTTTCTAGGGACAGAAAACTGTAGGTAGGGAGAGTGTCAGTTTCTTTCACTGTGCCAGTCCTTGTTTCTAGGGACAAAGAAGGAAAGTGAGGGGATTTCTCCTTGTGCTATAGTGTGCTTTAAAAAAACATTTTTTCTAGGGACAGAAAACTGTAGGTAGGGAGAGTGTCAGTTTCTTTCACTGTGCCAGTCCTTGTTTCTAGGGACAAAGAAGGAAAGTGAGGGGAATTCTCCTTGTGCTATAGTGTGCTTTAAAAAAACATTTTTTCTAGGGACAGAAAACTGTAGGTAGGGAGAGTGTCAGTTTCTTTCACTGTGCCAGTCCTTGTTTCTAGGGACAAAGAAGGAAAGTGAGGGGATTTCTCCTTGTGCTATAGTGTGCTTTAAAAAAACATTTTTTCTAGGGACAGAAAACTGTAGGTAGGGAGAGTGTCAGTTTCTTTCACTGTGCCAGTCCTTGTTTCTAGGGACAAAGAAGGAAAGTGAGGGGAATTCTCCTTGTGCTATAGTGTGCTTTAAAAAAAACATTTTTTCTAGGGACAGAAAACTGTAGGTAGGGAGAGTGTCAGTTTCTTTCACTGTGCCAGTCCTTGTTTCTAGGGACAAAGAAGGAAAGTGAGGGGATTTCTCCTTGTGCTATAGTGTGCTTTAAAAAAAACATTTTTTCTAGGGACAGAAAACTGTAGGTAGGGAGAGTGTCAGTTTCTTTCACTGTGCCAGTCCTTGTTTCTAGGGACAAAGAAGGAAAGTGAGGGGAATTCTCCTTGTGCTATAGTGTGCTTTAAAAAAACATTTTTTCTAGGGACAGAAAACTGTAGGTAGGGAGAGTGTCAGTTTCTTTCACTGTGCCAGTCCTTGTTTCTAGGGACAAAGAAGGAAAGTGAGGGGAATTCTCCTTGTGCTATAGTGTGCTTTAAAAAAACATTTTTTCTAGGGACAGAAAACTGTAGGTAGGGAGAGTGTCAGTTTCTTTCACTGTGCCAGTCCTTGTTTCTAGGGACAAAGAAGGAAAGTGAGGGGATTTCTCCTTGTGCTATAGTGTGCTTTAAAAAAACATTTTTTCTAGGGACAGAAAACTGTAGGTAGGGAGAGTGTCAGTTTCTTTCACTGTGCCAGTCCTTGTTTCTAGGGACAAAGAAGGAAAGTGAGGGGAATTCTCCTTGTGCTATAGTGTGCTTTAAAAAAACATTTTTTCTAGGGACAGAAAACTGTAGGTAGGGAGAGTGTCAGTTTCTTTCACTGTGCCAGTCCTTGTTTCTAGGGACAAAGAAGGAAAGTGAGGGGAATTCTCCTTGTGCTATAGTGTGCTTTAAAAAAACATTTTTTCTAGGGACAGAAAACTGTAGGTAGGGAGAGTGTCAGTTTCTTTCACTGTGCCAGTCCTTGTTTCTAGGGACAAAGAAGGAAAGTGAGGGGAATTCTCCTTGTGCTATAGTGTGCTTTAAAAAAACATTTTTTCTAGGGACAGAAAACTGTAGGTAGGGAGAGTGTCAGTTTCTTTCACTGTGCCAGTCCTTGTTTCTAGGGACAAAGAAGGAAAGTGAGGGGAATTCTCCTTGTGCTATAGTGTGCTTTAAAAAAACATTTTTTCTAGGGACAGAAAACTGTAGGTAGGGAGAGTGTCAGTTTCTTTCACTGTGCCAGTCCTTGTTTCTAGGGACAAAGAAGGAAAGTGAGGGGATTTCTCCTTGTGCTATAGTGTGCCAAAGCATTCCTCATCAACCATCTTTGAAATCCTTGTTTTTTGGACAGTCAGGGAAATTGTCGTTGTGCTATTCTGTGCAAAAGCAATAATCCTCAACCATATTTAGAAATCCTTAAGTAAAGGGACAGAGAAGGACACCTGAAGGTAGCCCTTATTGCTTTTTTCCCATCTCCCTGCAGGCCATCTATTAGAATGTCTGGAAGGCAAACAAGGAGAGGCAGACAGTCAGGAGGCAATAAAAGAGGGCAAGCAGGCTCTGTGTCTGGGGGCAACAGTGCTGGTCGTGGACGCGGTGCATTGTCATCAGCACATGGCCATGGGACACGCTTGTCCTTCTTTTCGGCAGCTGGACATGTTGAGCCACATCATGCCGAAGACTTGGTAGAGTGGATGACCAAGCCCTCCTCCTCCTCCTCATCCTCTCTCACCCAGGCTCAGGGTACTGGCAAAGCAGCTGCCAAAGCGTCCTCTTCCCTGGTATCAATGTCAGACTCATCATCAGTCACTCCTTCCCTAGACCCACCATGTCCTCCTCCTGAGGAGTCCCCCGAACTGTTTGAGCACAGTGTTGGGTACATGCTCCAGGAGGATGCCCAGCGTTTCGAAGGGTCTGATGATGAAACCCAGCTACAGGAAGGCAGTAGCGTGAGAGCAGACAGAGGGGATGCTCAAGAAGGACACCAATCTGGCAGTCATGTTCCAGCAGCTGCAGCATACTGCCAGATTGGCTCCAGTGATGAGGAGGGAGGGGATGATGAGGTCACTGACTCCACGTGGGTGCCTAATAGGAGAGAGGAGGAGGAGGAGGATGAGGAGGAGGCACATCTCCAACGAGGCAGGATGCCCTTTGGTGGCCAGCGTAAGGGCAGTACACCGACGGAATCACACCGCAGAGCTCCGCCTGTGCAGGGCGCTGCCTCTGCCCGTCATTCAAAAAGTTCCTTGGTGTGGGCCTTTTTTGAGGCTAGTGCATCAGATCGCACAGCTGCTGTTTGCAACATATGTCTCAAGCGTATATCGCGTGGCCAAAACATCAGCCGCTTGGGTACCACATGCCTGACCAGACATATGTTGACCTGCCATGCAGCTCGTTGGCAAGCCTACCTCAAAGACCCACACCAAAGAACAAAGCGGACCTCTCCTTGCACCGCATCAGCTGGGATCTCCAACCCCACTATAACTTCAGTCCTCTCTGAAACATGCACTGAGAGGAATGAAGGTGTAGAATTAGGTGTGTCACAGCCAAGTACTTGCGGCCACTCTGCTAGCAGTACACCGACGTCCGATTCTAGCAGGCAAATTTCCCTGCCCCAGCTGCTGGACCGTCGAAAGAAGTTCACTCCCAGCCATCCACATGCCCAGCGGTTGAATGCTAGCTTGGCTAAATTGCTAGCGCTTCAACTGCTGCCTTTTCAGTTGGTAGACTCGGCCCCCTTCCGTGAGTTTGTGCAATGTGCGGTTCCTCAGTGGCAGGTTCCCAAACGCCACTTTTTCTCACGGAAGGCTATTCCGGCTCTCTACCGGCATGTGGAAGGCAATGTCTTGGCCTCGCTGGACAGGGCGGTCAGCGGTAAGGTGCATATTACCGCTGACTCATGGTCCAGCAGGCATGGACAGGGACGTTACCTTTCTTTCACGGCCCATTGGGTCACTCTTTTGGCAGCTGGGAAGGATGCAGGACAAGGTGCAGTAGTGTTGGAGGTTGTTCCACCGCCACGCCTCCAAAATGCTACTACTGGTTGTGACACACCTCTCTCCTCCACCCCCTCCTCTTCTTCTTCCTCCATGGCCTCTTCCTGTGGTTTGTCCTATGAACCAGCGGTGCTCCGTAGCCGTTCACGGGGCTACGCAAGTACGCAGGCAAAAAGATGCCATGCTGTGCTTGAGCTGGTGTGTTTGGGGGACAGAAGCCACACTGGGGCAGAGGTCCTGTCTGCTCTGCAGGGCCAGGCCGAGAGGTGGTTGACGCCACGCCACCTTAAGCCAGGAATGGTGGTTTGCGACAATGGCACCAACCTCCTCTCCGCCCTCCGACAGGGACAACTGACCCATGTGCCCTGTGTGGCTCACGTCCTTAACCTGGTGGTGCAGCGGTTCTTGGCCAGGTACCCGGGCTTACAGGATGTCCTGAGGCAGGCCAGGAAAGTCTGTGTGCATTTCCGCAGATCTTATAATGCCAGTGCTCGCCTGGCTGAGCTGCAAAAGGAGTTGAACCTGCCCAAGAACCGCCTTATATGTGACATGCCCACCAGGTGGAACTCAACGTTGGCCATGCTGCAGCGGCTGCACACGCAGCAGAGGGCCATCAATGAGTACCTGTGCGACTACGGCACCAGGACAGGGTCAGGGGAGCTTGTTTTTTTTTCTCCACGCCAGTGGGGCATGATCAGGGATGCATGCACTGTCCTGGCACCATTTGAGGAGGCCACGAGGATGGTGAGCAGTGACAGTGCATGCATCAGTGACACTGTACCTCTTGTCCACCTGTTGGAGCACACGCTGCGTGGAATAATGGACAGGGCACTTGAGGCAGAACAGAGGCAGGAAGAGGAGGACTTCCTTGCCTCTCAAGGCCCCCTTTACCCAGACAGTGTTCCTTCTGTCCCACCCATCGCACAGGAAGAGGAAGAGGAGGAGGAGGAGGAGGAGGATTGTGTCAGCATGGAGGTGGAGGCTGGCACTCAGCATCATCAGCAGCAGTCTTTTAGGGATGATTTACAGTGGACTTGTACGTGGCTGGGAGGAGGTGGCTGCGGATCATGTCGTCCTTAGTGACCCAGAGGACTCCGGAGCGAATGCCTCAGCAAACCTACGCTGCATGGCCTCCCTGATCCTGCAAAGTCTGCGGAAGGATCCTCGTATTCTTCGGATCAAGGAGAGGGACCATTACTGGCTGGCCACTCTCCTTGATCCACGGTACAAGGGTAAGGTTGCGGACCTTATGTTACCTTCGCAGAGGGAGCAGAGGATGAGACAACTCCGGGAGGCCTTGCAGAAAGGTCTGTGCAACGCGTTCCCAGAGACTGGGAGGTTACAAACTCCTGGTCCTGGACAACGAGTTGCTGAGGCTTCGGCCAGTCAAAGAAGGAGCGGTGGGGAAGGTGGCCGTCTGACCGATGCGTTCAGACAATTCTTTAGTCCGCAGCCCCAAAGTATGATCGGTTCCAGCAACCATCGCCAGCGTCTGATAAACATGGTGCAGGAATATCTAGGGGCAAGGTCAGGCTTGGACACCTTCCCCACCGAAAATCCTCTGGCTTACTGGGTCTTGAGGATGGATCACTGGCCAGAGCTTGCACAGTATGCAATTGAGCTACTGGCCTGTCCTGCATCCAGCGTTCTTTCGGAACGCACATTCAGTGCTGCTGGAGGATTTGTCACGGATCACAGGGTGCGCCTGTCCACCGACTCGGTTGATCGACTGACTTTCATCAAGATGAACCAGTCTTGGATCACCACCAGCTACCACACACCTGATGCTGATATAACAGACTAATTGATTTTAACATGTCACATCCCTTCAAGACTGATGCTGATGCTGAGTGCCTGTGCTGTTATGTTGACTGGCTATCCTCCTCCTCCGAGTCCTCAGTGATACGATTGATGATGATAGCTTGGAAGATCATTTTTGTTTATGGGTGCCGCCACCAGTGGCTAAGGCCCAATTTTTCAGCCCCTGTTTTACAGGGGCGTGTAATTACAATTTTTTTAGCAATAATTTGCCATAGGGCTCATTGCTGTGCTCCAAGTACAGTATCTGTGAGGGGTTGGAGTGTTGTGGCACCAGTGCCTAAGGCCCAATTTTTCAGCCCCTGTTTAACAGGGGCGTGTCATTACAATTTTTGAAGCAATACTTTGCAACAGGGCTCATTGCTGTGCTCCAAGTACAGTATCTGTGAGGGGTTGTAGTGTTGTGCCACCAGTGCCTAAGGCCCAATTTTTCAGCCCCTGTTCAACAGGGGCATGCAATTACAATTCTTGATCTAATAATTCACAGCAGGGCCCATTGCTGCACCCACCAAGAGTAACTCTGAGGGCTTACAGTGTTGTGGCAACGCCACCACCACCACCACCACGAAAGGCCCAATTTTTCAGCCCCTGTTCAAAAGGGGCATGTAATTACAATTCTTGATCTAATAATTCACAGCAGGGCCCATTCCTGCACCCACCAAGAGTAACTCTGAGGGCTTACAGTGTTGTGGCAACACCACCACCACCACCACCACCACGAAAGGCCCAATTTTTCAGCCCCTGTTCAACAGGGGCATGCAATTACAATTCTTGATCTAATAATTCACAGCAGGGCCCATTGCTGCACCCACCAAGAGTAACTGTCAGGGCTTACAGTGTTGTGGCACCAGCACCACCATCAAAGGCCCAATTTTTACTACCACTGTTCAACAATTATATGTAATTAAAATTCCTGATATAATAGTTGACAGCAGGGCGTTCCAGCACCAACCAAGAGTAACTGTGAGTGCTTACAGTGTTGTGCCAACACCAACAACTAAGGGGCCTATTTCTGCAGAGTATATACGGCAGGTCCCTACTTTCAAACATCCAACTTACAAACGACTCCTACTTGCAAACGCAAGAAGACAACAGGAAGTGAGAGGAAATCTACCACTAGGAAGGAAAATTCTCTCCTGTAAGAATAAATATGGGAGAAAGGTGTCTCCTCTGTACTGATGCTTTATCAGCAATCCTTGTTTCAAGAAAAACACCACATTTCAAAAACAGTTGTCATTGGGACGGAAAGTGAGGTGAAATGTTCTGAACAGGGGCACAGACAGCAAAACAAATGTTACAGGGGTGATAACCCTTACCTATGTTTTCCAAAAAGTTTAAAAATAGATTTTCGGGCTGGAGCTACACTTCAACAATGTACCTGTTCAAAATTACAAACAGATTCTACATAAGAACAAACCTACAGTCCCTGTCTTGTATGCACCGCCTGTATACGGCTGTTCAGAGTATATAGGGCCTTTTTTATTTTATGTGCGGGGTTCCCCTTAATATCCATACAAGACCCAAAGGGGCTGGTAATGGGCTGGGGTAGGGGGGGGGGGTCATGGGGTAGCTATGCCATTTTTCTTAAAGATTTTCATCCATATTACCGGGACCAGACATTACATTAAAGCCGCAAGCAGTTTTAAATGGCTTTTTTTTCCTTTAGAAGTGTCATTTTGTGCAGGGACAGTTCTAAACACGGGAAACACGTGGCACTTCACAGGCATACTTTAGACACCCCCCAGGTACGATATTTAAAGGAATATTTGACTTTTTTTTTTTCACTTTATGCATCATTAAAATGACTGCTCCCGAAAAACGACCGTTTTTAAAACTCCTTTTTGCATTGATACATGTCCCCTGGTGCAGAACCCGGGTTCCCAAACCCTTTTTAGGACAATAACATGCATAATAGTTGTTATAATTAGCACTTTAGAATTCGAACGTTCGCATCCATTGTATTTAATAGGGTTCTAATGTTCGTATGAACTTTCGGTCCGTTCGCGGGTTCTGGTGCGAACCGAACCCGGGGGTGTTCGGCTCATCACTATTGGAGTGCAGTTGACTTGTTTGTTCAGAAACTAAAATAAAAAATGCCCCCAGTAATAAGAAAGAAAGGCAGCAACCTAACTGATCCTAATCTCTCCTTATGCAGTTTATCACCTTTCCTTTTTATTTTGCTACATCAGTTCTCATTGCAGTGGCTATGGCTGCTCTATATTCCCCCGCCTCCTTTTATAGTAAGGTACTGGCTTTTCCAAAAGCCCCTTTATTGATCCTTCTAATCCTGATGGCCATAGTTCATAGGCCATGGCATACATTTTGGTTTTTAAAAACAACTCCCTGGTGAATCTGTACACATTTGAGCCTGGGACCACAAATCTTGAATTTGCAAGATTCACCTCAAAACACACGTTAGCAACAAACCCGAATCTCATTCCTACTGTTAACTAATTTCATCTGCACATGACTGGATAATTGAGCTCAATATTCACACATTGTATTCTGGGAAGATTCCCAACTCCTTTAGTAAATTAGCCTCAATAACTAATGTGGCCTAAAGCATATTTAATATCCCTAAACTCAAGCATAAGCAGGCATAACTGATTATTATGTAACACCTCAAACTTGTTGTGTTTCTCAAACCATTCTTGAACTGATTTTGCAGTATGCTGCTGAAAAAGGCCACTGGCATCAAGCAATACCGTTTCCATGAAGGGATGTACTTGGTCGGCAACAATATTTAGGTAGGTGGTATGAGTCAAAGTAATATCCACATGAATGGCAGGAGCCAAGTATTTCCAGCAGAACAAAGCACTGCACTGCCTCCATCAGCTTGTCTCCTTTCCATACTGAATTCTGATACCATCTCTTCCCTAGGTGTGTGACACATACACACCTTGCCATCCACATGTAAAAGAAAACGTATTCAGACCAGGCCAATTTTTTCCATTGCTCTGTTGTCCAGTTCTGATGCTCAGGTGACCATTGTAAGCACATTTGGCTGTGGACATGAGTTTGCATGTTCGTCCAGACTGGAGTGGGTAACGTAGGCCCAACTGCGATGCCCATTTTTGCTGCTTTCAAAACTTCAAGGACAGCTTGTTTACTTGCTGCCTAATATATCCCACTGACTTTTAGATGCCATTGTAACAAGATTTTCAATGTTATTCACTTAACCTGTCAGTGGTCATACAGTTATGGCTGATTGGCTTAATATGTTATAGCTGTGAATGCTAACATACTCCATATGGGCCTAAAATACTCCATATGAGCCTGCAGTATTTATGAAAAGGTAAGATTCACTAAGCAGATAAAACATTTTATGGTAATGTTTTTTTCAGTTCATTGTATGTGGTGGTGTCAGCTATAGATAAAATATGATACAGCTGTGTAATAAATGTGTACAAAAGTAAATTTTCTTAATAACTGGTAAGTGCAGGATCAAAGCTTTTGAGACCCTTTCACTGGCTTTCAGGCATGTTATAAACCCTTAGGAATAGGGCAAGCTAGTAATTGTAAAACCTTTACACTATGCCTTTAGGTGATTAAATACATCTCTTTGTACATGTTACACGGATGTTGTAGAACGTAATGAAATAGCTTGTGGCTATTGTGTTACATCTGGAACTATAAACCTCCTCATGGGAAATATGTATTTGCACAATACATTTATTCTTGGTTCCAGCAGTCCAAGGCTGCAAATAGTAGGCAAGCCTGAACAATTAACCTAATCCATAAAGTGAACCACTGACAAGATAACCTCCCCAAAATTCAGCCCTTAACACTTTACCGCCCTAAGAATTACCAAGCTACAGTCATGTGAAAAAGTAGGTACACCCTATGGAAATTGTTACTATAACCCTTTCCCGCCGAGCGGACGCATATATGCGTCCTCGGCTTTCGGGGGTTATACCGGGATGATGCCTGCTACACACTCCCCCCTGTGATTTGACGCTGGTCCCCAGCGTCAGGTGCACACCCATGTCTCCCATTAACGTGGTGACATGGAGTGAACCCCAGAGGCTGTCCTCAAACTTTGAATACTGTACATGCCAAAACCTGTTCAACGGAAAAGGGAAACATAGAACGATAAACTCTCCTATAAAACTTCTGATTTTTACACATTTACAATCCCTCCCATTCCTAATCAAAAACCACCCCACTCTCAGCAGTCTTGATCGACGAATCTCCTGCAGAAGGGAAACAAAAGAAACAACATCCTAACAATCTGTGTCATTTGGCATGAATGGGTCTGTCAGCCGAGAAACCCATTCACTCCAATAAGTAAAGTGATGTATGTGTAACATTTTCAAACAATCGTTGCACAACACTGCCACCTGGTGACAGCGCCGCGGCCACAACACTTGCCGAAGTCTTCATTCTTCCTGCTTTCCTACTCTAACTCTATCCCCAAATGTCTCTGCCTTTTGGCACATGAAGAAAAGGGAGAACAAAAAAACAACAGCTCCCAAGTCTCCAGTGAGTGAAAGAAAAGCCCAAATCAAAACAAAAGTAGGGCACAGTTCTAGGCGTCTGGGAATGTCTCTTCCAGACAGTTTCAACAGCAACAAAATAGGAGTTCACTTCCCCTACAAGTAAAATCTTGGATCCGGCAGAAACAAGGGCTTCAGGTGTTTGTCAAATACTTCCACCGAATATTCGACGTCTTCTCCTTCTTTCCTGCAGATGAGCACCTTATCAGCATGGATATGGCGTCCCAGTCTCCAATCAGCTTTACAGTCTTTAAACTTTTTAGACACCGGCGGCGAACATGACAGGTATCGCCGGGCATGGGGCACTTTGAGTTTTTCCCACACAAACTCGTCATACCACCGTGGTCGCAAAACCTCGACTTCATACAATAAGTCCCGAGGCAAGTAAGGGTACTCCCACCCATGTTCACGGGCGACTCTCTGGGAGAAAAGTCTCTGCAATCGAGCTAGAGGCGGCATCTCGCTCACCTTCTCCTGGCTGTACGATGGCCTCCGGGTGCCGAGGTACCTTCACCATCTCAGGCGGCTTTGCTCTTGGTGCCCGCAATGAAGCACGCGTCCCCACTATCAGAGCGGGTGATGTGGTTGAATGTGGAAGGTTATTTGGAGGACTAGGCTTCCTCAATAACTCCGGGGCTTGCACCCGAAGCGTACTGTCATCTATGGACATGGGGGAGTCCTGTGGCTTAATCTGCACGGGTAGCGGGCGTCTGTCCCAGCCCTTCCGGTGAAACAGCTCGTCTATTTCTCCGACATCCTCACAGTCCGACAGCGACTCTAGATCGGAGGTGTCATACATCTCGGCGGGAAGGTAGTCCCTAGCGGACAGAGAACTACCCTCCCCTGCGGGCTCCACCAGATGTGAACTCCCGACACCTCCAACCACACACACAGTCCCAGCCCCTGGCTCACCTGGACCTTTTTCAGCACTGGGATGTCCAGGATTCTTCCGACCGGATCCATCCAGGTCCGGCAAGCAGTGGGGCGAAGCTCGACCACGACCACAGGAGGCCTGCACCAGGCCTATCTTCCTCTTCGGAGGTGGCAGCAGGGAGTCTGTGGTGACCGAAGCAGTGTCCTCGGATTTTTCTCTCTCAGTCTCTGGTTGGGCAGTCACTTCGCCCTGGTCAGCGCGTACGGGAACCTCCGCAGAGGCTTTGATCTCTCCCTCCGGAGTGGCGGTTCCTGTGATGCAGTTGAGGCGTAGGGCCCGGGGCCTTTCCGTGTGCGGTTCAACCTCAAAAAGGAACTCCTTGCATGCTTCGCATGGCTTTAGTTGGACCACCAGTCCCGAGCATCCGGGACAGATCACACCGAGGGCCTCCATGTCTCTGCATGAATACAGAGCCAACTGTCCTCGGGGCCTAAGTCTTATTCCCGTGTCTGTTAGGGGAGCAGCAAATGCAGTCATCTTGAAAGGATAAGGTACCGACATCCACTGGGATCCTGAGTTCACTCCGACCACTCGCTGCTCCATCACGCGCTGACCACGCGCCGGAGTCTCCACATGTATCTCCACACGTGGCCAGACTCCTCCCATGACCTGCACACTTTTGCGGGCTTCCGCCAGCCTCCGCCCACGAATTGTACAGTCACGGGGTGCCTCGTGGCGCAGTGCAGCAAAAGTCCCCACATGTAGTTCGTCACACGGCTGGACTCCTCCCTCTTCCCGCTCTTTCTGCATGGGCCTCTCCCGGTTTTTCAGAGAAATTTCCACGACTTCGAGCACAGGGACGCACTTTGGCCAATCACATGGCCGACCTGCTCGGACCTCCTCCGGGCAGCAAAGTTCAAACACAGCCGTTCCAAACCTCAGGGTCAACACACATTTAATCCCGGACTCACGAGCCCCCACGTGTAGCGGCCTCACCCCATCCTCTTTAGCTAGGGGTATGTCACGTGACAGAGTGAGGTGCGCTACGGCCCATGTCCTCCCCATGGCTGTGGGTGAGGTGAAGGCCAGTACCAATCTTTTCCTCGGGCCAAATGTGTGCTGGTTATGAGGGTCAGTCCTTCCGTGCCAGAATCTCCCTTTGCTCCCATTAACAGAGTCCATACACCCATCAAAGTCCAAACTCAGGTTTATTGCGTATCTCCACATACAGTCAAATGCAACGGCGTGATACGATGGGGGAACAGGTCGAGGCACTGTACAGGTTCCTAGTCCCTACATTCCCTGTGCTATGACCAGGGGTTGCAGGAGTCTTGCTTAGAACTCCTCCCCTGCGCTGTAGCCCCTATCAGGGGAAGATGTCCTCCAAGGGAGTTACCGAAGGCCCATCCGTCACCGGGTTGACACTGCACCGGGTCTTCGGATGGGTGACCTCCCCAGCCTCCTCACCTCAGATGCGGGTCCCCTCGCAAGGGGCGCCCTGGAGCAACTTCACCCTCGCGAGACCCAGTCTGAGTCACCGGGTCCCAGGCCTCCTCAATAGTACCTCATCCCAGGCTGAAGGTGCCTGGGATGGACTCCATCTTCATTCCGGCCAGGCCTAGGGCGCCTAGGCCGGAACCTTGAACCGCCCGCACCCAGGCCTAAGGTGCCTGGGTGCGTGAAGAGATGATCCCCGAAGAAAATGAACCTTGTGGCGAGGGCGTCTCCCCCTTTTATCCCCTCCCATCGACACCACGGCGGGTTCTCCGCCCCAGCCGTACCATCTCCGCAAAGGGACAAAAAAAGGGTAGCACTGTGGTAGTGATTCTACCCTGAGCCAGTAGGTACACTGATACCCACTGGTCAAGGAGAATATCGCACCATCCAATCCTCCACGAATAACAAAAAGGGGTCTGAACCCTAACATAATTACACACTTGGGTCACACTACCCCCAGGTGTATCCCACTAAATTGAGGACCCCGCTACACGTGTGATATAAAATATTGCAACAATCGCCATTTTATTCTCTAGATTCTCTGCTAAAAAAATATATATAATGTTTGGGGTTTCTAAGTAATTTTCTAGCAAAAAATCTGCATTTTAACTTGTAAACACCAAATGTCAGAAATGGGCTTAGTCATGAAAGGGATAATATACTGTATTTGAGCAGACAAAATTAGATCAATTAAAACTTGAACAAATGCAGATCACATTGCATTACACTCTTTTCCGCCCATGCTGGCCAAGGACACTGACAGGCGGACCCAGAAGTGGCTTCAAACACGTTGCTTTCTGGGTCAGAAACAAGGAGGGGCGTAGAGCGGACGTGAGTCCATTTAACTCCCTCCCACTGCTATGCCGGTCCCAAGCCTGCAGATGAGCAAGCAGAGCCTGGGATAAATGGTGTGGGTAAGGACACACTATCAGGGGTGCATGAAAGCAATTGTGAAGAGGCACAGCTGCCAGAATTCTTCCATCTGACAGGCAGTGGTCTGCTTGTCAAATATACAAGCAATACACATTATATGCACACGACATACATACCTGGCAGAGAAAAATTTAGTTCTGGAAAACATGGTGTTGCTACTTTTGTTAGCATTATTATTATTAATAATCAGGATTTATATAGTGCCAACAGTTTGCGCAGCTCTTTACAATGTGAGGGCAGACAGTACAGTTACAATACAATTCAATACAGGAGGAATTAGAGGGCCCCCACTCCTTACAATCTGTCTGCATACTTCATATGGAGTTGAGGTTCTGGATCCAATGCCATTATCAGGGCCCTGTGTGCTGTAAAACTTGATCTGAAGGATATTAAATTAAATTGGACTAAATTAAAATAAACTAAATTGCTAAGAAATAGTAGTGCAGAGTGTTTCAGATAAATCTGTGATATAGAGTACTGCCCTTCTAAAATTAAATGGTCAGAAAAGGAGTAACTGCAAACTGAAGTTTATTAAACAGGCGCAAAGTTAGAAGCAATAATACAAAACAGGTTTAGGATGGCAAATATAGGTACATACTGTAAATAATGAAAAACAGGTTGATGATGGAAAAGAAAATGCATACACTGCATAGATTCAAAAAGCTGCACAAATGTGAACTCTTCATAGCACTCAATCAAGTAACACGTAGCTGCATAGCATAGTCTCCTAGAACAAAAAAAGAAGATGTGGACCTGGGAGCCCGATATCAATAGAAATTATGAGGAGAGCTGCCCACAATTAAGGGGAGGGTGTCTCTGTGTACAGGAGGTCCCCTACTTACAAACATCTGACTTACAAATGACTCCTACTTACAAACGGAAGGAGACAACAGGAAGTTAAAGGAAATCTACCCCTAGGAAGGGAAATTCACTCCTGTAAGAGTTATTATGGAAAAAGGTGTCTCCACTGATGCTTTATCACCAGTCCATGTTTCCCTAACAATCCCAAATTTTCAAAATCCAATTGTCATTGGGACAGAAAGTGAGGTGAAATCTTCTTAACAGGGGCACAGACAGCAAAACAAATGTTACAGGGGTGATAACCCTTCCCTATGCTATCCAAAAAGCTTAAAAATCTATTTTTTTGCCTGGAGCTACACTTAAAAAATTTACCTGTTTTGACTTACAAACAGATTCAACTTAAGAACAAACCTACAGTCCCTATCTTGTTTGTAACCCGGGGACTGCCTGTATACATATACTACAAAAACAGGAAAAACAAAAAAGGGGAATAGGATAGACCACCCAAAGGCTACTTTCTCATAAAAATTGCTGTTTTATCTTCAATAAAATAAATATTTTATGAGGAAGTAGCCTTTGGGTGGTCTATCCTATTCACCCTTTTTTGTTTATGTAGTATAGCATAGTCTCCGTAAGAATCTATAACAACACAGTCAAGCTGAGTATCACAACTTTAGTAAGACAGTTAAGAGCACAGCTACTTGCAATTATCCCCATAAACAATGTCCCTCACAGTGAGATCCAGGCAGGGTAGGGAAAAGGGGGTGGGCGACTGGGCGAGCACAGCAGTTTTATGGAGGGAGGGGATGACTATCACTCACTGTTTTCGAATTCTGCCCCAGCACCTTGCAGAGTGGAAGTGGGGTTTCCAGTGCTGGGATTCTATCTGCGTTTCCATACCTGTAATTCTTCAAGAATTTGGTGTTGCAAGACCAATTATAAACTCTTATTGAGGTATAGAATTCCGGAGATGTTAGCTGCAGCGTATCCCTCAGTATCGGACAAATGCTGGCTAGGCTGTGGCCCACCAGGTTCCTACGCTTATATTTGGTGCAATTGTGCCAAGATCAGGCCACATTGGGCCAAGATCAGGAAATTGATATCTGAAATGATTACTGTCCCAATTCTAGATGTACAGTGTCTTTTTCACAACACTCAAAGTTCTATAGGGGGAGTATTGTTCCTCATTCGTTAGACGCTGCTAAGGGGCTAATACCAGTTTATTAGAAAAAGCCAACGATGCCCTCTATAGAACATTGGATGAAACAAACCAACAATATTATGGAGGCTGAGAAATGGGTGCACATTTGCAAAAATAGATTTGAGAAGTTCCAGGCTAAGTGCGTAACATGGATATGTTTTATAAATAGTAAGGGGAACTAGATTATGTGTTTTATTGTAGGCTAGAACAAGGCCAATATGTTTTATTGTCTCTGTAAATCTTTCCCATCTAATTTTCCTTGCACATAATTGGGTGTTCTTTGCAAAGTAAAATGTCACCTCATTCACTAAGTTTTGGAGAAAAGTCCCTGTGAACATCCGATTATCTTTAGTAAATCAACCCCTTTGAGTATGAAAACTTTTACAGAGGAATTAACATATTTAACCACTTGCCAACCAGCCGTCATATGGCGGCAGATCAGCTCATTCTTGTGAATCGCCGTAGCTGTACGGCGGTCCCTTTACCAGCTACAGCGGGCGCGCGTGGCGTGGCAGGGAAACCGATGCGTGTGGCTGACGGCCGCAATGTCTGCTGGCTACCTGTGATCGCTCCACAGAGAGCCAGAATGAGAACCTGTCAATGTAAACAAACAGATCCCTGTTCTGACATGGGAGTTCAGAGTGATCGAGTGATAGTCTGTTCCTAGGGATTAGGATTTGTCTGTACTCCCAGTCAGTTTCCTCCCACGACAGTTAGAAACTCCTCCGAGGGAACAAATTTAACCCATTGATCACCCCCTAGTGTTAACCCCTTCCCTGCCAGTGACATTTATACAGTAATCAGTGCATTTTTATAGCACTGATCGCAGTATAAATGTCTGTTCCCAAAAAAGTGTCAAAAGTGTACAATCTGTCCGCCACAATGTCGCAGTCCCACTAAAAATTGCTGATCACCGCAATTACTGGTAAAACAAATAAATAATAAAAATGCCATAAATCTATTCCCTATTTTGTAGACACGATAACTTTTGCACAAGCCAATCAATATACGCTTATTGCAATTTTTTTTTTTTTTTTACAAAAAATATTTAGAAGAATACATATTGGCCTAAACTGATGAAGAATATTTTTTTTTTTTAAATTTGGATATCTATTATAGCAAAAAGTCCAAATATATATATATATATATTTTAAATAGTCTGTCTTTTTTTGTTTATAGAGCAAAAAAATTAAAACCGCAGAGGTGACCAAATACCACCAAAAAAAAGCTCTGTTTGTAGGAATCAATTTTGTTTGGGTACAGCATTGCAATTGTCAGGTAAAGCGACACAATACCATATTGCAAAACATGGCCTGGTCATTAAGGGGGAAAATCTTCTGTGGTTAAAAAAAGTTTTGAAACATATGAATAGTTGCTCTTAATCAGTTAATTATACACGCTAATTTGTGAAAACTGGACACATATAACAATATTGGTTCTTTTGACATAGCAATCAAAAAACCAAAAAAACTAAGAAAACAAAACAAAAACAAAAACAGAAAAATTTCCGATTAGTTGAATCTTGTGTGAAAAAAAACCTTGTTTAAGAACAATGGCAGCTAAAGAGGAAATAATGGACAGAAAGACTGTGGACATGCTACAGGTTTAATTAGAGACTGGGGACATGCGCTGTAGAAGACAATAAAAAACTGGGAACATGCTATATGAAGCTAGTAAGAATTACTGCTATTACCCCACTACTGGGGTCCAAAGGCTGAACAGCAAGTACCAAATGGCTGAATGCAGCCCCTTGGGGTTAAAGATTTGGTACCACTGGACTGAATAATTAAAGACCCCAAAACTATGTTTACTATACAAAGCATAGTAATTTATTTAAACTAGAGACTTTTTTAACTACCGTATTTATCGGCGTATAACACACACAGGCGTATAACACGCACCCTAACTTTTAGAGGGAAGTTTCAGGAAAAAAACTTTCCACAGCCCCCTGCGTATAACACGCAGGCACAGTTTACCCTCTATTTTCAGGGTAAAAAAGTGAGTGTTATACGCCAATAAATACAGTACTTACCATTGTATTGTTATATGACGTCCGCAAGGTGGCTCTCTCATCCGGGCAGGCGTCATATGATGTTCTTGGCTTCCCGCCAGGCACAAACGCTCACTCGTGACAGAGCAGGAAAGTGGATCTGTGTGTAAAGACACAGATCCATGTCCTGTCAGGGGAGAGGAGACAGATCGTGTGTTCCTAGTATATAGGAACACTGTTCGGTCTCCTCCCCTAGTCAGTCCCATCCCCCCACAGTTAGAACACACAGTCAGGGAACACATTTGATTTGATTTTGATTTGATATAGGATTTGTAATGCGCCGAATGCGCTCCTCATGGGAGTGCATCTAGGCGCACATGTCTTTGGAGTGTGGGAGGAAACCGGAGTACCAGAAGGAAAACCACGCAGACACATGGAAAACATGCAAACTCCAGGCAGGTGGTGTCATGGTCAGGATTCGAACCAGTGACCCTATTGCTGCCAGGTGAAAGTGCTAACCACTACACCACTGTGCTGCCCATTTAACTCCTTGATCGCTCCCGAGTGACATTTATACAGTAATCAGTGGTTATTTATAGCACTGATCGCTGTATGAATGTCTATAGTTTAAAAAAGTGTCAACAGTGTCCAATCTGCCTGCCTGCCGCAATGTCACAGTCACGAAAAAAATCGCAGATCACCGCCATTACTAGTAAAAAAAATCATAATAAAAATGACATAAATCAATAACCTATTTTGTAGACGCTATAACTTTTGCGCAAACCAATCAATATACACTTATTGCAATTTTTTTTACCAAAAATATGTAGAAGAATATATATTGGCCTAAACTGAGGATTTTTTTTTTTTACATAAATTTGTGATATTTATTATAGCAAAAAGTAAAACACTGTCGTTTTTTTTTTGTTTATAGCATAAAAAATTAAAACTGCAGAGGTGATCAAATACCACCAAAAGAAAGCTCAATTTGTGTGGAAAAAATGCTCAAAATTTCATTTGGGTACAGTCGCAATTGTCATTCAAAATGTTACAGCGATAAAAGCTGAAAATTGGCCTGGGCAGAAAGGGGGTGAAAGTGCCCTATATTGAAATGGTTAAAATTGTGCATTTTAAAATGTTATGCAAAAAAATAAATAAACAACAGCGATAAAAAAAAGTTTGCATGCAAACGGAAAATAGCCATAAAAAAAGAGAAAAACGATAGAGAAAAAATAAATAAATAATTTTTTAAGGTAAAAACATTTATTAAAAAAATAAAAAATTCTCTACAATTGCAGGTTTGCTGAAACTGACATGTGCAAATCAGTGGATAATCCTTTGATTTAAAAATAAACGTTAACAAACGTGCATCATAAAATTTTTGTTAAAGGGGTTGCATAGGCATTAAAGTAAAAAGCCTTCTGTGTGCAGTAGCCCCCCTTAGCCCCCCTAATACTTACCTGAGGTCCCTCTCTGTCCAACAATGTCCACGAATGTCTGAGCAATCCGAGATTCTCCATCCTGATTAGCTGAGATACAGCAGCGGCACCATTGGCTCCCGCTGCTGTCAATCAAAGTCAGCTAGCCAATCAGGGGAGAGAGGGGGCAGAGCCAGGTCGGGCTCCGTGTCTGAATGGACGCAGGGAGCTTTGACTCAGCTGGGGTGCCCCCATAGCAAGCTGCTTTCTGCAGGGGCACTGAACAGGAGGGAGGGGCCAGGAGCATGGAAGAGGGTCCCGAGAAGAGGAGTATCCGGGCTGCTCTATGCAAATCCACTGCATGACTCCTGAAGTTTAGGTGTCATGCAGATTCATAGGCAGTCCGAGGAGAATAAAAACCCCTCCTAGAAGCTTTAACCAGTGCTCGGCAGGACACTGATAGAAGTCACAAGACTGCTATATACTGTACTGCTGATGAGAAAAGGTATTTAGCAGTTTATATTTACTAAAATTATTGCTTTTCCATGTTCTGTGTAACTCTGGGAGACCAGATATAGTGAATGCAGGGTCCTGGGTTTAGTAACACTTTAGCAAACAAGACAAAAGAAAAGAGCCTGTAGTTCCTGCCATAAAGAAAAATAATTATTCTTGTTATGTTTTACAGAACCTGATCCCAAGGGGAACCGCCAGTGTGTTATATGCTTTTTCAAATATCTATAGGTCCATAAGTAATAAAGCAGAGGTGTTGACAGTTGAGCTCTACACTCTATAACGATCATAAAGGTGTAACTTATGTTGTATCTCTTGATTTCTTGCAAGTTTCAAGACTTTTGTAGACTTTTTTTCTTTAATATTCCTCCCAGAAGACTGTGAACAGAAACAAGTACTTCTAAGAAAGGTAACTGTAGACAGACACATTTTTAACAAGGGTCTACCTGTATATGAGGTCAATTAGGTTCAAAGCAAGATAAATCTCTAGATGGACATTTTTTGCGAAACAGCGAAACTTTAACTAAAAATTGCACGGTTGTGCAACACTGTACCCAAATAAAATTGACATTTTTTCCCCCCACCAATAGATATTTCTTTTGGTGGTATTTGATCACTGCTGTGTTTTTTTTTTGCGCTATATACCAAAAAAGAACGACAATTTCGAAAAAAAAGGCCAATATTTTTTTTTATTTTTTTTTGCTATAAAACATATACAAAAAAAATGTTTTACTTAAATTTAGGCCAATATGTATTCTACTACCTGTTTTTGGTAAACAAAATCCCAATAAGTGTAAATTGATTGGTTTATGCAAACCTTCTAACATCTACAAACTATGGGTTATATTTATGGAATTTTTTTTTTTTCATCGGTGTAAAAAAATAGAACATGTTTTAAATTTTATCCGATGGATAAAAAAAACGATAGCAAATTACAGCGTTTGGAACGGTCGTTTTTTTGACTGATCGTGTGTAGGCAAGACTGATGGAAGTCAGCTTCATCGGATTTCCAATGGAAAAATCCATTGGTTAAAAATCCATAGGAAATCCGATCGTGTGTACAGGGCTTCACTGATACTTTTGACACTTTGTGGGAACCAGTGACACTAATAAAGTGATCAGTGCTAAAAATATGCACTGTCACTGTACTACGCACACTAGCTAGGAAGGGGTTAAACATTTAGGGTGTGTTCCCAGTGTTTTTGTGTATTGTGTTATGTGCTTTTACTAAGACAAGAGATGGATTTTGTTCCCTGCCTTGCAGGAACACAAAATTGATTCCTTGCACCCTGTCAGAACTGAGATCTACCTGGTTTACATAGCGGTGCGCACAAGCCCCCTGCAGGTGGAAGTGCAGAATCACGTATATTGTATATACATGATTCTACACAGGAGAGCCGCCCTGTAGCAGTAAAACTGCTATGGGGCGGAAGGCAAGTGGTTAATATCAGACTATCCATATGGCCTATAGATGGAAAGTTTAAAAATGTAGACAATTTTCGTTATCAGTGCATTATGCATTATAAAACAGTTTTATATCTGTTCTTTATAACCCAATAAAAATACAATTTTGAAAAAAAAATATTATTTTACAAAAGAGGTATGTTTGGAACACACTTTCAGCAGATGTATTGGGTTAATCAATAGTAAGCAAATTTAAAGATGCGTTGAGCAGAAACTTGAGCAGTTACTAAATCTAAAGGATATTTTACATTTAGATTGTAATATGTTTTGGCTAGCTTAACTCCACCAGAACGGTATAATACCTCAAAGATAGGTGGGTGGTGACTTTAAAGTCCCAGCTATCTTGGGGGTATTATCTTTCTACCAGAATAAAATACATACAACAATTTGCTCGTCCATGGAACTGTATTCTGATACATTACTCATACATTATTCCCACATGCATGTCTTTTACTAATACAATATAATGCCAGTATTCTCTCCTGAGGTAAGCAGTTTTTGTCCCATAGGGGGTGTCAAGGTTTTAGTTGTAAGATGGCTGTTATTATGCATATCACAGACCCAGCATGCTTAATTTGATAATTTAGTAATTTGATATGCAAAACTGGTACTACGGTAGCACAAGATAGTTCCCCAGGGGTGGAGATACACATATTAGGGGAGTGCAGCCTTCAAACAAAGGATGATATGACCTTCCAACATCTTTCCCAACCATGCAGGTAAGTATAGGGGCCAAAATAATCCACTATTTCAATAGTGTATAAAGCCTTCATGTGAGCTTTTCCTTATAGAAAGGGCAAAGAACCATTTAAAAAGATAGAAATATACCACCAAGGGTACGGGCAATACAATCTAGTGGATAACCAATATGGGTCTGTCATCTACAATGGTCACAGGGGTCAGTTTTGCCAATGTGCATCCTGTGAGAGCATTAAACGCCATCAGGCAAAAGAGGGAAGCATCCATATCAAGCCCCAAAATACTGTAGTAGTAATGAGCAAATCTTTGTATGTATTTTATATTGTGGTTTTTTTTTGTAAAATAATATGAATTATGAAGTTGTAAATAAAGACTCAGGATTTTTATTAGAAAAAGACTACGTTTTAAGCCCCGTACACACGATCGGATAACCTATGGATTTTCGTCCGATGGATTTGTCCATCGGAAATCCGATGAAACTGTTTTTCATCAGTCTTGGCCACACACCATCAGTCTAAAAACCGATCGGTCCAAACGCGGTGACGTAAAACACTCCGATGAGCCGAGAAAAATGAAGTTTAATGCTTCTGAGCATGCGTCGACTTGATTCTAAGCATGCGTGGGTTTTTTAACCAATGGACTTGCCCATAGACGATCGGAATTTCCCATCGGTTTTTTATCCATCGGAAAATTTTAAAACAAGTTCTATTTTTTACAACCGATGGAAAAAAGACCGATGGGTACCATACACGATCGGTTGGTCTGATGAAAACCATCCATCGGACGGCTTTCATCAGTCAAACCGATCGTGTGTACGGGGCTTTAGTATAAGCAATGAAAAATTAAATGACACCCTGAAAATCCCATGTTTCCTTTATTTTCATAAAGTATGTGACTAAGACAACTATATATACAGTAAGTATATTATGACAATGATGATGATTACTATTATTATCCTCATCATTATTATTATTATGTAAATGTGGTTTCTTTGTAATATCCCTGGTGGTGAATATAAATTAGTTACAAATTTAATAAATCTTTATTAGTTTCTCAAGGAAAGGTAGTATATTGGGAAAAAAAAACACTGATTATACCAGTTTTATAAGGGGGAAATTTTGGAATAATAAGAACAAGGATAAACTCAAATAAGAAAAGAATCAGAAGAGGCAGAAAGAGGAAAGATGTAGTGTTAAGGAAAATATCTTAACTGGGAAAGAAATAGTTATTAAAACTCAAAAGAGGATTGAAATAAAATGGAGCTGCTGCTTAAAAGTTTAACTTATCAGTGCAACAAGGAACATTATCTATGAAAATAGCAACATTTTCATGATTACTATAGTTTTTAGGAAGATTATGGCAAAACTGTGAACTTTTGATATGTTGCTAAAGATTCACAAGCCATAACCAACGGCATCTCCAGTGGGACTTTGTTGCAGCCCAAAAAAAAGCAAAAAAATATCAATAATTTATAAAAAATAAATGTTTATTATACAAACAGTAATAAAATCTCAGTTTAAAAGTACTAGTCTCTGTATATATACAATATGATAAATTTCTCTCACAATATGGACACATAATAACATCATATTATAACCAAATAACTGTTAGGCCACAAGCTCCCAACGCATTTCGGTTGTAGAAAATAATCTTTCTCAGGGGATGGTTGTGAGAGTACCTGAATATATAAATAGAATAAAACAAATAGTAGAACATCATAGTAGAAAATTATATGTATATTGCAAGTCCATATCAATATTCCAGAGTCACAAAACAAAAAATAAAGAAAATAATAGCAGTTTGTCCTGGGAGACCCACATGTCCAAGATGGCCTGGCCCTAAAATCCCACAGGAGGCTGGGATGGGTGGTCACAAGTGGCCAGGGATTGTTAGTAAGCACACTCCATATATATATAAATATATATATATATATAAATATATATATATAAAACTGAGGCCAACATATGTGTATATGTCTCACTATATTGGTGATGACGCGACAGGGATGCCCACTCTCTCCTATGCTGTTTGCTCTCTCCCTCGAACCTTTATTAAATAGAATCAGGAAAAACTCAGATATTAAAGGCCTTCAAATAGGAGACCATAATTATAAAATTTCAGCCTATGCAGACGATTTGTTGTTTTCCCTATCTAGCCCACATGTCTCCCTGCCAAATTTAATGAAAGAAATAGAGGGATATGGAGCACTTGCAAATCTAAAAATTACCTACGCTAAATCGAAAGCGATGGGGGTGGCTCTCCCTCTACCAGTGCAGAAAACTATCCAGCCCAATTTTCATTTTAAATGGGTAGGGGCAGCATTAAAATACTTGGGGATACAGATACTGTCAAAAATAGAGAAGACCTTTTTGGTCAACTTTCCCCCGCTGTATAAAGTAGCCTGCTCGTTATTGGACAAGTGGCAGCACGGACTACATTCAATACAATCAAAATGAGTATATTACCAACATTTTTGTACCTATTTCAAACTGTGCCTGTGGAAGTCCCTGCTGCCTTTTTCCGTCAAGTAAATACACTTTTTACTAAATTTATCTGGGCAAAAAAAAGACCAAGGATTAGCCGAAGTCATATGACCCTTCCCAAGAGTTATGGGGGCCTTGCAGTCCCAGATGTCTATAAATATTATCAGAAAAAAATATATAGTCGCGCTAACTTATGAATTTGAACATAAGCCCATCACTGGGTAACTGAAAAAATCCAAATATCAACAGTGATAACATATAAAAAGCTAAGTAAAAAAGCAATGTGTAATCTATGTGAACAGATAATAAACAGAAAATTAACTGTGAAAAAAATAAAAAAAATAATTGGTTATTGTCCAAAAATACTGTACAGCGGAAGAACCCCTCAAAGTTCATATTCAAAAATCCATAATGAAAAAAAACCACCCATGAGGCGATATCCAAAATTAATAAAGAAATGAAGAAGGAAAGGATTCAGATCTTCTTAGACTTAAATTCGTGACTTTCACCACCACCAGTAGAAGTTACTGCTTACCGAACAGCGATGGTCCCCTATGACGGAGGACCTCAAACAGCCTTAAGTAATACTCAGTTAAGCCTCCAGAGTGTAGCCAGTGGTAAACCTCAGTTGTTTTAATAGCCCGACAGCTCATATAGCATCATACAGGTATTCAACGTGGACCATGAAAAAAAGGGGGGGACACTAGATAGTGTAAAATCCTTGGTGAACATTTATTAAAATAATGAAAACATACTCACAAGAGTAGTTAAAAAGACAGCTTAAAAGTATCACAGCGCCGACGGGTCAATTGGCGCTGGCACACACACATCCGTGGAAGTCGAGCAATGGAGGGTGACGTCAGCACAAAGCTTGTATCCTGCCCGACGTCACCCTCCATTGCTCGACTTCCACGGACTTGCTCGACTTCCACGGACGTGTGTGTGCCAGCGCCAATTGACCGGTCGGCGCTGTGATACTTTGTCGGCTTTTTGAGGTCCTCCGTCATAGGGGACCATCGCTGTTCGGTAAGCAGTAACTTCTACTGGTGGTGGTGGTGAAAGTCACGAATTTAAGTCTAAGAAGATCTGAATCCTTTCCTTCTTCATTTCTTTATTAATTTTGGATATCGCCTCATGGGTGTTTTTTTCATTATGGATTTTTGAATATGAACTTTGAGGGGTTCTTCCGCTCTACAGTATTTTTGGACAATAACCAATTTTTTTATTTTTTTTTTCACAGTTAATTTTCTGTTTATTATCTGTTCACATAGATTATACATTGCTTTTTACTTAGCTTTTTATATGTTATCACTGTTGATATTTGGATTTTTTCAGTTATCCAGTGATGGGCTTATGTTCAAATTCATAAGTTAGCGCGACTATATATTTTTTTCTTATTTGTACCCACTGATGATTGTTTTCAGACTAGTTGCTGCTTCTCCTAAAATATTTTCTTTTTTCAGGCAATTCATTAGCTTAATTTGTACACTTTGAGCGCAGTTTCTTCTATATTTTTTTCTAAATATTATCAAGCAGCACACTTGGGCAGGGTCATAAACTGGTGTAGACACGCAAAATGGAAACAATGGATTGATTTGGAGCAAGAGATTAGCAAGGTTCCATTGGGCAGGGCACCCAGGTGTTATGCAGGATTGCCGGAGCCTCTAAAAAAAAAACCTTTATAGGGCCAACTCTCTTAATTGGTTCCAAAACGTGTCAGAACCCTAAATACTCATCATTACAATCACCATTGTATCCAGTATTGGGGAACCCAAGTTTTGGTCCGGGGATGGAGGCAGGGAAGTTTCTGAAGTTGCGGGAGAAAGGTTATATGCAAGTCTCACACTTTTTGGATTCAGACTTATGGCCGACAGTTGAGACCTTGACTCAGAGGGGAGGCAGGTTCGAAATAGAACACTGGCAGGCATTACAACTCTGGCACTTTCTGGGCTCATTAGGCTCAGCGAAAAGCTTTAGACGGGACCTGACAAAATTTGAAATATACTGTCAAGAGAAGGAACCCCTGCCCCGAATAATATCCAAAATTTATACGTTGTTAATTTCACCCTCAGATAATTATGAGGTTCCAGCAATTGGAAAATGGGCAAGGGATCTTGATAGGACCTTTACACAAGCTCAATATCAGAAGATAATATACCTCTCGTTGAACACATCAGTTTGCTCTAGAACGCAGGAATTGAATTATAAATTAATGACCAGATGGTATTACACACCCTCGAAAATATGTAAGTTTTCCCCAGAAGCCTCTGACAAGTGTTGGAGATGCAGGAACGGACATGGTACCCTGTTACACATCTTTTGGACATGTCCCAGGATCAGACAATACTGGTCAGAGGTACGAAGGATTTCTCAAAAATTTACAACCTACCTAATCCAAGATGACCCTGCCTTTTTCTTATTACACCTCTCAGAAATACCAATACAAACTTATAAATATTCAGTGTATACCAAATATACCAAAAACTGGACTATATGGAATCTTTTTACTTATTCGGAAGAAGGAAGAAGGTTGATGAGAAGGGAATGAGTCCATCCTGTCTATGAAAAGAGAAGGGGTTTGACCTACTTCACTGGGAGGGGGATGGAGAGGAGAGGGAAGAGAGACGTGGGGGGGGGTTTGATTTGGAAAAGGAAACGTTCCTTTTTTTTTTTGGGTTACAGGGTGGGGGGAGGGGGAGAATGAGTGGGGTAATAAGAAATAAAAGGGGGAGGTGGGAGTGCGTATGGACGGATCAGAGTAGAGATAATAAAAAGGTGTTGGGTATTAGAAGTAATTATAGAAATATCTGGGGGATTGAATTGGTTATACTACGAAATTTTGACAGAGATGAATCGGAAAGAGATCACAAGATAATTTGACTATGTTAATTTTGTAAGATGTGTCCCACAGAATTTGAGGACTGGAGTGACTGTTTTTTCTTGCTTAGTGTCTCCTCTTTTCCGTCTCTTTTTTGTTTTTTTTGTTTTTTTCTCTTCTTTTTTTTGTTTCTCTTTTTCTTTCTCTTTTCTTTTTTGTATAAGACTAGGTAAATGAAAATGTGGGAAAGAGGAGAAGTGAAATGTGATAAATGTGAAATATGTATAAAGTAAATAGAAGAGTTGTATTCTAGTTTCTGTACCCCCTCTGAAATAAGGATGAGCTTCGAGTTCGAGTCGAACTCATGTTCGACTCGAACATTGCCTGTTCGCCTGTTCGCCGAACAGCGAACAAATTGGGGTGTTCGCGGCAAATTCGAAAAGTCTATGGGAGAAATCTAAAGTGCTAATTATAAAGGCTTATATGCAAGTTATTGTCCTAAAAAGTGTTTGGGGACCTGGGTCCTGCCCCAGGGGACATGTATCAATGCAATTTTTTTTTTTTTTAAACGCCCGTTTTTTCGGGAGCAGTGATTTTAATAATGCTTAAAGTGAAACAATAAAAGTGAAATATTCCTTTAAATTTCGTACCTGGGGGGTGTGTATGATATGCATGTAAAGTGGCGCATGTTTCCCGTGCTTAAAACTGTCCCTGCATAAAATGTCATTTTTGATGGAAAAAAAGTCATTTAAAACTCACTCGCGGCTATTATTGAATTGTCGGCTCCCGGCAATACATACAAAAGTCATTGATAAAAAAAAAAAAAAAAAAAAGCGTGGGGGTTCCCCCAAATTAATTACCAGGCCCTTTAGGTCTGGAATGGATATTAAGGGGAACCCCGCCGCAAATTAAAAAAAAATGGCGTGGGGTTCCCCCTAAATATCCATACCAGGCCCTTATCCGAGCACGTAACCTGGCCGGCCGCAGGGGAAGAGGGGGGGGACGAGAGAGCGGCCCCCCTCCCTCCTGAACCGTACCAGGCCACATGCCCTCAACATGGGGAGGATGTCCCCATGTTGATGGGGACAAGGGCCTCATCCCCACAACCCTTGCCCGGTGGTTGTGGGGATCTGCGGGCGGGGGGCTTATCGGAATCTGGAAGACCCCTTTAACAAAGGGGACCCCCAGATCCCGCCCCCCCATGTGAATTGGTAAGGGGTACATTGTACCCCTACCATTTCACGAAGAAAGCGTAAAAAAATGTGAAAAAAAACACACAAACACCTTGAAAAAGTCCTTTATTAAAAAAAAAAAAAAAAAAACATTCCAGCGATGAAATCCAGTGTCCCGCGGCGATCCCGATGTCCAGCGCTGTCCGTCATTGGTTTTGCCTGAGCGGACCTGATGGGGAACTTCCTCCTCAGTGTTTTAAATGTATAGACCCGCCCCTTCTAAAGTTCTCCATCAGGTCAGGTCCGCTCAGCGGACCAGCGGACCAGATGCGGAACATGAGAAGGGGCGGGTCTATACATGTATTACCAAAGTGAGAGAAGTTCCCCATCAGGTTCGCCCCCTCGGTATGTCGGACCCCGCCTACGTCATTGGCTTGAGCGGGGAACTTCCTTCACTGTGTAATTTAAATTTACACAGTGAAGGAAGTTCCCCGCTCAAGCCAATGACATAGGCGGGTCCGACATACCGAGGGGGCGGACCTGATGGGGAACTTCTCTCACTTTGTTAATACATGTATAGACCCGCCCCTTCTCATGTTCCGCATCTGGTCCACTGAGCGGACCTGATGGGGAACTTTAGAAGGGGCGGGTCTATACATTTAAAACACTGAGGAGGAAGTTCCCCATCAGGTCCGCTCAGGCAAAACCAATGATGGACAGCGCTGGACATTGGATCGCCGCGAGACACTGGATTTCATCGCTGGAATGTTTTTTTTTGGTTTTTTTTTAATAAAGGACTTTTTCAAGGTGTTTGTGTGTTTTTATTTTTATTTTTTTACGCTTTCTTCGTGAAATGGTAGGGGTACAATGTACCCCTTACCAATTCACATGGGGGGGCGGGATCTGGGGGTCCCCTTTGTTAAAGGGGTCTTCCAGATTCCGATAAGCCCCCCGCCCGCAGACCCCCACAACCACCGGGCAAGGGTTGTGGGGATGAGGCCCTTGTCCCCATCAACTTCGGGACATCCTCCCCATGTTGAGGGCATGTGGCCTGGTACGGTTCAGGAGGGAGGGGGGGTTGCCCCTCTTCCCCTGCGGCCGGCCAGGTTACGTGCTCGGATAAGGGTCTGGTATGGATTTTTGGGGGGACTCCACGCCATTTTTTTTAAATTTGGGGTGGAGTTCCCCTTAAAATCCATGCCAGATCTCAAGGGCCTGGTATGGATATTTAGGGGGAACCCCACGCAGTTTTTTTTAAAATTTGCGGCGGGGTTCCCCTTAATATCCATTCCAGACCTAAAGGGCCTGGTAATTGAATTTGGGGGAACCCCCACGCTTTTTTTTTTTATCAATGACTTTTGTATGTATTGCCGGGAGCCCACAATTCATTAATAGCCGCGAGTTTTAAATGACTTTTTTTCCTTCAAAAATGACACTTTGTGCAGGGACAGTTCTAAGCACGTGAAACATGCGCCACTTTACATACATATCATACACACCCCCCAGGTACGAAATTTAAAGGAATATTTCACTTTTATTTTTTCATTTTAAGCATTATTAAAATCACTGCTCCCTTAAAAACGTCTATTTTTTAAACCTTTTTTTGCATTGATACATGTCCCCTGGGGCAGGACCCAGGTCCCCAAACACTTTTTAGGACAATAACTTGCATATTAGCCTTTATAATTAGCACTTTAGATTTCGAACGTTCGAGTCCATTGTATTTAATAGGGTTCTAAAGTTCGCGCGAACATTCTGTCTGTTCGCAGGTTCTAGTGCGAACCGAACAGGGGGGTGTTTGGCTCATCCCTGATCAGCGAAGCCTTGAGCAGAAATGGCGAGAACCAAGCAGACCGCCCGAAAGTCCACCGGAGGGAAAGCTCCCCGCAAGCAGCTGGCAACCAAAGCCGCCCGCAAGAGCGCCCCGGCCACCGGCGGAGTTAAGAAGCCTCATCGCTACAGGCCCGGCACCGTCGCTCTACGAGAGATCCGTCGCTACCAGAAATCCACCGAGCTGCTCATCCGCAAGCTGCCCTTCCAGCGCCTCGTCCGAGAGATCGCCCAGGACTTCAAGACCGACCTGCGCTTCCAGAGCTCCGCCGTCATGGCTCTGCAGGAGGCCTCCGAGGCTTACCTCGTAGGACTCTTCGAGGACACCAACCCCTGCGCCATCCACGCCAAAAGGGTCACCATCATGCCCAAAGACATACAGCTGGCACACCGCATCCGCGGAGAGAGGGCATAGACGGGGCAATCTAATCCCATCATCCCAACACAAAGGCTCTTTTCAGAGCCACCCACATCCTCCTATATAAAGAGCTCTCTATATACTCTCTCATCACACGGACTACATGACACCAATTCCACATTTATGCACATTCCCTGCGATTATCTCTTCATTTCCTTTTCTCACTCTTCGGAAGCAAAGCCGAGCTGTAAGAATAGTATCGCTTCACGTTTCTGCACCAAGAAGGAAATGGCTCATTCTATTGCCGATCTTTTCCCAACTTCATATACAATGTAACAATATATAGCCGACTAAAACAAACGTCACATTCTCACACACAAGACTAATCATTGGATTTTCCACATACTTGATCTTTGCCAAGTCTTTAGAAAATATGGGTTGAGGATCGTTCAGCAGGTTAGAACATATGATTTTGGGGGGGGGGGGGGGGGGTAATATATTTACTAAGGGGCACACACGGACACATTACAGGGAACAATAGATCTGGGGTTGGGGAGGGAAACCCACAAAGATGAATTGTGAACTCCCCGAAAACCGTTTGTGTTTCATTATCGCAGATCAACTGTTGCTGCCAATATTTTGGCCCAGAATGGCCTGTTTTTGCGCTCATATCCGATTTATAAATCATTTTATTTATAGAGATGACATGAGAATCACTGTGTACCATTATAGGTTGGAAAATCCAATCTGATTATATACAAATACTAGGAGGTATAATGGTGCCCCTGGTCGGTGTATGTAGGTAGGAGATGTAATGGTGCCCCTGGTCGGTGTATGTAGGAGGTATCATGGTGCCCCTGGTCGGTGTATGTAGGTAGGAGATGTAATGGTGCCCCTGGTCGGTGTATGTAGGAGGTATCATGGTGCCCCTGGTCGGTGTATGTAGGTAGGAGATGTAATGGTGCCCCTGGTCGGTGTATGTAGGAGGTATCATGGTGCACCTGGTCGGTGTATGTAGGTAGGAGATGTAATGGTGCCCCTGGTCGGCGTATGTAGGAGGTATCATGGTGCCCCTGGTCGGCGTATGTAGGTAGGAGATGTAATGATGCCCCTGGTTGGTGTAGGTAGGTAGGTAGGAGGTATCATGGTGCCCCTGGTCGGTGTATGTAGGTAGGTAGGAGGTATCATGGTGGCCCTGGTAGTGTAGGTAGGTAGAGCTCTGTGAGGAGGAGGTGGGTGGCTCTGAGAAGAGCCTTTGGGGTGTGTAGATAAAAGGAGGTCTCCGGTTGGGATTATTTCTTCTTCGGAGCGGCCTTCTTGGGCTTGGCTGCTGTCTTGGGTTTAGCCGCCTTCTTAGCCGGACTCTTGGCGGCTTTTTTCAGCTTGGCTGCAGCTTTGGGCTTCTTGGGGCTCTTTGTCACCTTCTTGGCTTTGGCAGCTGCGGGCTTTTTTGCGGGTTTCTTGGCGGCCGTCTTGGGGCTCTTGGCTGCGGCGGGGGCTTTGGTGGTGGTCTTCTTCTTGGGGGACTTGGCCGGCTTCTTGGCGGCCGGTTTCTTGGGGGACTTGGCCGCAGCCGATGGCTTCTTGGCAGCGATTTTCTTGGCGCTTGCCGCCTTGTCGTCGTGCTGCTGCTTCTTGTTGATCTTGAAGGATCCCGAGGCGCCATGTCCTTTGACCTGGACGAGGCTCCCCTTAGTCACCATCCCCCTGATGGCGGCCTTGAGGCGGCTGTTGTTCTTTTCCACATCGTATCCTCCGGCAGACAGGACCTTCTTAAGGGGGGCCAGGGAGACCCGGCTGCGCTCTTTGGAAGCGGCCACGGCTTGGAGGAGGAGGTCGGACACGCTGGGACCGGACGGCTTCTTGCTGCCTTTCTTGGCTCCTCCGGCTGCCGCCTTCTTAGCCGGCTTCTTCTTGGCGGCAGGCTCCGCTGGGGGAGCGGCGGCTGGGGCGCTCTCAGTCTCCATCATGATTCTTTAGAAAGGTTTACAAAACGTTCATAATACGATGATCCTCGCTCTCTGCCTTTATACAGTACGATCAACATTTCTATTGGTTGGTACACAACACGATGTCTGCACTGCTATTGGTTAAACATTAGACACGCCCACCCACTCTTACTTCAGTAATGAGGAAAATGCTCTCTCCTGGTGTGTTTCCCGGGCAGAGAGAAAACAATTTTATTCTAAAATAAAACAATCTCCGATCTTCATCGGGGACCCGATCTGCTCACTGGACTGTCACTTATTGGGGGTCACTCACAGCTGTCAGGAGCTGCTGAGGAGGCTGAATACAGAGGATGCAAACACAGCCGTCCTCCTGAGTGTGTGTCCCATCCTTCCTTCTATCTTCTTTTCTACACAAATTCTACACAGAAAACAATCTTCTCACATCTCCCACTAGAATGATCTTCACATTAGATGAGTGAAGAGTGACCATCAGGAAACATTTCCCTCTAATAGGGATGAGCTTCGAGTTCGAGTCAAACTCATGTTCGACTCGAACATTGCCTGTTCGCCGAACAGCGAACAAATTGGGGTGTTCGTGGCAAATTTGAAAAGTCTATGGGAGAAATCTAAAGTGCTAATTATAAAGCCTAATATGCAAGTTATTGTCCTAAAAAGTGTTTCGGGACCCGGGTCCTGCCCCAGGGGACATGTATCAATGCAATTTTTTTTTTTTAAACGGACGTTTTTTCGGGAGCAGTGATTTTAATAATGCTTAAAGTGAAACAATAAAAGTGAAATATTCCTTTAAATTTCGTACCTGGGGGGTGTGTATGATATGCATGTAAAGTGGCGCATGTTTCCCGTGCTTAGAACTGTCCCTGCACAAAGTGTCATTTTTGAAGGAAAAAAAGTCATTTAAAACTCACTCGCGGCTATTAATGAATTGTCGGCTCCCGGCAATACATACAAAAGTCATTGACAAAAAAAAAAAAAAGCGTGGGGGTTCCCCCAAATTCAATTACCAGGCCCTTCAGGTCTGGAATGGATATTAAGGGGAACCCCGCCGCAAATTTTAAAAAAAAATGGCGTGGGGTTCCCCCAAATATCCATACCAGACCCTTGAGATCTGGCATGGATTTTAAGGGGAACTCCACCCCAAATTTAAAAAAAATGTCGTGGAGTCCCCCCAAAAATCCATACCAGACCCTTATCCGAGCACGTAACCTGGCCGGCCGCAGTGGAAGAGGGGGGGACGAGAGCGCCCCCCCTCCCTCCTGAACCGTACCAGGCCACATGCCCTCAACATGGGGAGGATGTCCCCATGTTGATGGGGACATGGGCCTCATCCCCACAACCCTTGCCCGTTGGTTGTGGGGGTCTGCGGGTGGGGGGCTTATCGGAATCTGGAAGACCCCTTTAACAAAGGGGCCCCCCAGATCCCGGCCCCCCCTATGTGAATTGGTAAGGGGTACATTGTACCCCTACCATTTCACGAAGAAAGCGTAAAAAAATGTAAAAAAAAAAACACACAAACACCTTGAAAAAGTCCTTTATTAAAAAAAAAAAAAAAAACATTCCAGCGATGAAATCCAGTGTCCCGCGGCGATTCCGATGTCCAGCGCCGTCCGTCATTGGTTTTGCCTGAGCGGACCTGATGGGGAACTTCCTCCTCAGTGTTTTAAATGTATAGACCCGCCCCTTCTAAAGTTCCCCATCAGGTCCGCTCAGCGGACCAGATGCGGAACATGAGAAGGGGCGGGTCTATACATGTATTACCAAAGTGAGAGAAGTTCCCCATCAGGTTCGCCCCCTCGGTATGTCGGACCCGCCTACGTCATTGGCTTGAGCGGGGAACTTCCTTCACTGTGTAATTTAAATTTACACAGTGAAGGAAGTTTCCCGCTCAGGCCAATGACATAGGCGGGGTCCGACATACCAAGGGGGCGGACCTGATGGGGAACTTCCTTCACTGCGTAATACATGTATAGAGTCTATAGACCCCTTCACTGCTATAGACTCTATACATGTATTACGAAGTGAAGGAAGTTCCCCATCAGGTCCGCCCACTCGGTATGTCGGACCCCGCCTACGTCATTGGCCTGAGCGGGGAACTTCCTTCACTGTGTAAATTTAAATTACACAGTGAAGGAAGTTCCCCCTGATGGCGGCCTTGAGGCGGCTGTTGTTCTTTTCCACATCGTATCCTCCGGCAGACAGGACCTTCTTAAGGGGGGCCAGGGAGACCCGCTGCGCTCTTTGGAAGCGGCCACGGCTTGGAGGAGGAGGTCGGACACGCTGGGACCGGACGGCTTCTTGCTGCCTTTCTTGGCTCCTCCGGCTGCCGCCTTCTTAGCCGGCTTCTTCTTGGCGGCGGGCTCCGCTGGGGGAGCGGCGGCTGGGGCGCTCTCAGTCTCCATCATGATTCTTTAGAAAGGTTTACAAAACGTTCATAATACGATGATCCTCGCTCTCTGCCTTTATACAGTACGATCAACATTTCTATTGGTTGGTACACAACACGATGTCTGCACTGCTATTGGTTACACATTAGACACGCCCACCCACTCTTACTTCAGTAATGAGGAAAATGCTCTCTCCTGGTGTGTTTCCCGGGCAGAGAGAAAACAATTTTATTCTAAAATAAAACAATGTCCGATCTTCATCGGGGACCCGATCTGCTCACTGGACTGTCACTTATTGGGGGTCACTTACAGCTGTCAGGAGCTGCTGAGGAGGCTGAATACAGAGGATGCAAACACAGCCGTCCTCCTGAGTGTGTGTCCCATCCTTCCTTCTATCTTCTTTTCTACACAAATTCTACACAGAAAACAATCTTCTCACATCTCCCACTAGAATGATCTTCACATTAGATGAGTGAAGAGTGACCATCAGGAAACATTTCCCTCTAATAGGGATGAGCTTTGAGTTCGAGTCGAACTCATGTTCGACTCGAACATTGCCTGTTCGCCGAACAGCGAACAAATTGGGGTGTTCGCGGCAAATTCGAAAAGTCTATGGGAGAAATCTAAAGTGCTAATTATAAAGCCTAATATGCAAGTTATTGTCCTAAAAAGTGTTTCGGGACCCGGGTCCTGCCCCAGGGGACATGTATCAATGCAATTTTTTTTTTTAAAACGGACGTTTTTTCGGGAGCAGTGATTTTAATAATGCTTAAAGTGAAACAATAAAAGTGAAATATTCCTTTAAATTTCGTACCTGGGGGGTGTGTATGATATGCATGTAAAGTGGCGCATGTTTCCCGTGCTTAGAACTGTCCCTGCACAAAGTGTCATTTTTGAAGGAAAAAAAGACATTTAAAACTCACTCGCGGCTATTAATGAATTGTCGGCTCCCGGCAATACATACAAAAGTCATTGACAAAAAAAAAAAAGCGTGGGGGTTCCCCCAAATTCAATTACCAGGCCCTTCAGGTCTGGAATGGATATTAAGGGGAACCCCGCCGCAAATTTAAAAAAAAATGGCGTGGGGTTCCCCCAAATATCCATACCAGACCCTTGAGATCTGGCATGGATTTTAAGGGGTACTCCACCCCAAATTAAAAAAAAATGGCGTGGAGTCCCCCCAAAAATCCATACCAGACCCTTATCCGAGCACGTAACCTGGCCGGCCGCAGGGGAAGAGGGGGGGACGAGAGAGCGCCCCCCCTCCCTCCTGAACCGTACCAGGCCACATGCCCTCAACATGGGGAGGATGTCCCCATGTTGATGGGGACATGGGCCTCATCCCCACAACCCTTGCCCGGTGGTTGTGGGGGTCTGCGGGCGGGGGGCTTATCGGAATCTGGAAGACCCCTTTAACAAAGGGGACCCCCAGATCCCGGCCCCCCTATGTGAATTGGTAAGGGGTACATTGTACCCCTACCATTTCACGAAGAAAGCATAAAAAAATGTAAAAAAAAAAACACACAAACACCTTGAAAAAGTCCTTTATTAAAAAAAAAACAAAAAACATTCCAGCGATGAAATCCAGTGTCCGGCGGCGATCCCGATGTCCAGCGCCGTCCGTCATTGGTTTTGCCTGAGCGGACCTGATGGGGAACTTCCTCCTCAGTGTTTTAAATGTATAGACCCGCCCCTTCTAAAGTTCCCCATCAGGTCCGCTCAGCGGACCAGATGCGGAATATGAGAAGGGGCGGGTCTATACATGTATTACCAAAGTGAGAGAAGTTCCCCATCAGGTTCGCCCCCTCGGTATGTCGGACCCGCCTACGTCATTGGCTTGAGCGGGGAACTTCCTTCACTGTGTAATTTAAATTTACACAGTGAAGGAAGTTTCCCGCTCAGGCCAATGACATAGGCGGGGTCCGACATACCAAGGGGGCGGACCTGATGGGGAACTTCCTTCACTGCGTAATACATGTATAGAGTCTATAGACCCCTTCACTGCTATAGACTCTATACATGTATTACGAAGTGAAGGAAGTTCCCCATCAGGTCCGCCCACTCGGTATGTCGGACCCCGCCTACGTCATTGGCCTGAGCGGGGAACTTCCTTCACTGTGTAAATTTAAATTACACAGTGAAGGAAGTTCCCCCTGATGGCGGCCTTGAGGCGGCTGTTGTTCTTTTCCACATCGTATCCTCCGGCAGACAGGACCTTCTTAAGGGGGGCCAGGGAGACCCGCTGCGCTCTTTGGAAGCGGCCACGGCTTGGAGGAGGAGGTCGGACACGCTGGGACCGGACGGCTTCTTGCTGCCTTTCTTGGCTCCTCCGGCTGCCGCCTTCTTAGCCGGCTTCTTCTTGGCGGCGGGCTCCGCTGGGGGAGCGGCGGCTGGGGCGCTCTCAGTCTCCATCATGATTCTTTAGAAAGGTTTACAAAACGTTCATAATACGATGATCCTCGCTCTCTGCCTTTATACAGTACGATCAACATTTCTATTGGTTGGTACACAACACGATGTCTGCACTGCTATTGGTTACACATTAGACACGCCCACCCACTCTTACTTCAGTAATGAGGAAAATGCTCTCTCCTGGTGTGTTTCCCGGGCAGAGAGAAAACAATTTTATTCTAAAATAAAACAATGTCCGATCTTCATCGGGGACCCGATCTGCTCACTGGACTGTCACTTATTGGGGGTCACTTACAGCTGTCAGGAGCTGCTGAGGAGGCTGAATACAGAGGATGCAAACACAGCCGTCCTCCTGAGTGTGTGTCCCATCCTTCCTTCTATCTTCTTTTCTACACAAATTCTACACAGAAAACAATCTTCTCACATCTCCCACTAGAATGATCTTCACATTAGATGAGTGAAGAGTGACCATCAGGAAACATTTCCCTCTAATAGGGATGAGCTTCGAGTTCGAGTCGAACTCAGGTTCGACTCGAACATTGCCTGTTCGCCGAACAGCGAACAAATTGGGGTGTTCGCGGCAAATTCGAAAAGTCTATGGGAGAAATCTAAGGTGCTAATTATAAAGCCTAATATGCAAGTTATTGTCCTAAAAAGTGTTTCGGGACCCGGGTCCTGCCCCAGGGGACATGTATCAATGCAATTTTTTTTTTTAAAACGGACGTTTTTTCGGGAGCAGTGATTTTAATAATGCTTAAAGTGAAACAATAAAAGTGAAATATTCCTTTAAATTTCGTACATGGGGGGTGTGTATGATATGCATGTAAAGTGGCGCATGTTTCCCGTGCTTAGAACTGTCCCTGCACAAAGTGTCATTTTTGAAGGAAAAAAAGTCATTTAAAACTCACTCGCGGCTATTAATGAATTGTCGGCTCCCGGCAATACATACAAAAGTCATTGACAAAAAAAAAAAAGCGTGGGGGTTCCCCCAAATTCAATTACCAGGCCCTTCAGGTCTGGAATGGATATTAAGGGGAACCCCGCCGCAAATTTAAAAAAAAATGGCGTGGGGTTCCCCCAAATATCCATACCAGACCCTTGAGATCTGGCATGGATTTTAAGGGGAACTCCACCCCAAATTTAAAAAAAATGGCGTGGAGTCCCCCCAAAAATCCATACCAGACCCTTATCTGAGCACGTAACCTGGCCGGCCGCAGGGGAAGAGGGGGGGACGAGAGAGCGCCCCCCCTCCCTCCTGAACCGTACCAGGCCACATGCCCTCAACATGGGGAGGATGTCCCCATGTTGATGGGGACATGGGCCTCATCCCCACAACCCTTGCCCGGTGGTTGTGGGGGTCTGCGGGCGGGGGGCTTATCGGAATCTGGAAGACCCCTTTAACAAAGGGGACCCCCAGATCCCGGCCCCCCTATGTGAATTGGTAAGGGGTACATTGTACCCCTACCATTTCACGAAGAAAGCATAAAAAAATGTAAAAAAAAAAACACACAAACACCTTGAAAAAGTCCTTTATTAAAAAAAAAACAAAAAACATTCCAGCGATGAAATCCAGTGTCCGGCGGCGATCCCGATGTCCAGCGCCGTCCGTCATTGGTTTTGCCTGAGCGGACCTGATGGGGAACTTCCTCCTCAGTGTTTTAAATGTATAGACCCGCCCCTTCTAAAGTTCCCCATCAGGTCCGCTCAGCGGACCAGATGCGGAATATGAGAAGGGGCGGGTCTATACATGTATTACCAAAGTGAGAGAAGTTCCCCATCAGGTTCGCCCCCTCGGTATGTCGGACCCGCCTACGTCATTGGCTTGAGCGGGGAACTTCCTTCACTGTGTAATTTAAATTTACACAGTGAAGGAAGTTTCCCGCTCAGGCCAATGACATAGGCGGGGTCCGACATACCAAGGGGGCGGACCTGATGGGGAACTTCCTTCACTGCGTAATACATTTATAGAGTCTATAGACCCCTTCACTGCTATAGACTCTATACATGTATTACGAAGTGAAGGAAGTTCCCCATCAGGTCCGCCCCCTCGGTATGTCGGACCCCGCCTACGTCATTGGCCTGAGCGGGGAACTTCCTTCACTGTGTAAATTTAATTTACACAGTGAAGGAAGTTCCCCGCTCAAGCCAATGACGTAGGCGGGTCCGACATACCGAGGGGGCGAACCTGATGGGGAACTTCTCTCACTTTGGTAATACATGTATAGACCCGCCCCTTCTCATGTTCCGCATCTGGTCCGCTGAGCGGACCTGATGGGGAACTTTAGAAGGGGCGGGTCTATACATTTAAAACACTGAGGAGGAAGTTCCTGATCAGGTCCGCTCAGGCAAAACCAATGACGGACAGCGCTGGACATCGGATCGGACACTGGATTTCATCGCTGGAATGTTTTTTTTTTTTTTTAATAAAGGACTTTTTCAAGGTGTTTGTGTGTTTTTTTTTACATTTTTTTACACTTTCTTCGTGAAATGGTAGGGGTACAATGTACCCCTTACCAATTCACATAGGGGGGGCCGGGATTTGGGGGTCCCCTTTGTTAAAGGGGTCTTCCAGATTCCGATAAGCCCCCCGCCCGCAGACCCCCACAACCACCGGGCAAGGGTTGTGGGGATGAGGCCCTTGTCCCCATCAACATGGGGACATCCTCCCCATTTTGAGGGCATGTGGCCTGGTACGGTTCAGAAGGGAGGGGGGGCTGCTCTCTCGTCCCCCCCTCTTCCCCTGCGGCCGGCCAGGTTATGTGCTCGGATAAGGGTCTGGTATGGATTTTTGGGGGGACTCCACGCCATTTTTTTTAAAATTTGGGGTGGAGTTCCCCTTAAAATCTATGCCAGATCTCAAGGGCCTGGTATGGATATTTGGGGGAACCCCACGCCATTTTTTTAAAAAAATTTGGCGGGGTTCCCCTTAATATCCATTCCAGACCTGAAGGGCCTGGTAATTGAATTCTGGGGGACTCCCACGCTTTTTATTTTTATTTTTTATCAATGACTTTTGTATGTATTGCCGGGAGCCGACAATTCATTATAGCCGCGAGTGAGTTTTAAATGACTTTTTTTCCTTTAAAAATGACATTTTTTGCAGGGACAGTTCTAAGCACGGGAAACATGCACCACTTTACATGCATATCATACACACACTCCAGGTACTAAATTTAAAGGAATATTTCACTTTTATTTTTTCATTTTAAGCATTATTAAAATCACCGCTCCCGAAAAAACAGCCGTTTTTAAAACTGTTTTTTGCATTGATACATGTCCCCTGGGTCAGGACCCGGGTCCCCAAACCCTTTTTAGGACAATAACTTGCATATAAGCCTTTATAATTAGCACTTTAGATTTCGAACGTTCGAGTCCATTGTATTTAATAGGGTTCTAAAGTTCACACGAACATTTTGTCTGTTCGCAGGTTCTGGTGCGAACCGAACAGGGGGGTGTTCGGCTCATCCCTGCTCTGAAATATAAATAAAGAATATATAAATATTAGTGATGATCTTGGAGTAAAGTTTGGATAATAAAATATTCATCAAAGGGGATATAGCAGTGAATTTTGGACCTAGAACAAACATAAAATGTAAGAAATATATGTAGAAAAAAAAATAGGATTTTTGTACTCACCGTAAAATCCGTTTCTCTGGCATCCATGGACTGACACAGCGTGTCTTATACACCTTTACACGTGGGATGTCCCAAAGCAGTGTCAAGAGGGATGGGAGCAGTATAAATGGAAAACCAAAAACTTCACTCCAAACAAGGCAGAGCTCCTCAACGGAGGAGTTGCAACATCAAACAGCGGCCTGCAACACCTTGCGGCCGAAGGAAGCATCCGAAGATGCAGCCACATCAACCTTATAAAACTTAGAAAAGGTATGAACAGACAACCAGGTCGCCGCCTTGCACACTTGTGCAACCGATGCTTGATGTCGGAAAGCCCAGGAAGCACCAATTGCCCTGGTGGAATGTGCCGTAACCGGAAAGGGAGGCGCCCGCCCCTTGAGAGCATAAGCTTGAATGACGGTTTGTCTGATCCACCTAGAAATGGTGGCAGACGAAACCGCTTGGCCCTGTTTTGGACCAGAGACAGCCACAAATAGTGAGTCAGACTTCCGAATAGAAGCAGTAGCCGACAGGTACACCCGCAAGGCTCATACCACATCCAAAGTGTGAAGCGCAAACTCTCTGGGATGCGATGGGTGAGGACACAAGGACGGGAGGACAATGTCCTCGTTTAAGTGGAAGGCCGAGACCACCTTTGGCAGAAAAGAAGTCGCGGACGTAACACCGCCTTATCCTTATGGATGACCAAAAAGGGCGACTTGCAGGATAAGGCCGCCAATTCAGACACTCGTCTAATGGAAGTAATGGCCACCAAGAAGGCCACCTTCTGAGACAAAGTCAAGAGGGGAATATCTCTAATATTTTCAAAGGGAGGTTCCTGGAGGACCGAGAGCACCAAATTCAGATCCCACGGGGGGAGAGGAGGCTTGACAGGGGGGAGCACATGGTGAACCCCCTGCACAAAGGTGCTAACCAAGGGATGACCCGCCAGCGGTCGCTGAAAGAAGATGGCCAAGGCCGAAATCTGACCCTTAATGGTACTCAAAGCGAGCTTTTGGGTCACGCTATGCTGCAGAAAATGCAGGATTCTGGGAACGGAATACGTTCGTGGGCGCCAGTCCAGCTCTTCGCACATGGCGATGTAAGCTCTCCAAGTACGGTGATAGATCTTTCTGGAGGAAGACTTCCGTGCCCTTAACATGGTCGAAATGACCGAATCCGAGAGACCTCGGTCTCTCAGCACCTGGCTTTCAATAACCATGCCGTTAAAGCCAGAGACTGTAAAGCAGGATGAAATATAGGACCTTGAGACAGAAGGTCCCCCCGTATTGGTAACCGCCAGGGAACGTCTGCGACGAGACGTACCAGATCGGCGTACCAGTGACGCCGAGGCCAATCCGGAGCAATGAGGATCACCGGAATTCCCTCGGTCGCTACCCTGCGGAGCAGGTGAGGGAGCAACTGCAGCGGAGGATAAACGTATATCAGGTGATACTGACCCCATGGGGCCACCAACGCATCCGAGGCATCCGCCCAGGGATCCCTGGATCTGGCCACAAACCTCGACACCTTGCGATTGAGTCGAGAGGCCATCAGGTCCACATCCGGCGTGCCCCACCGTCTGCAAAGGAGTTGAAAGACCTCCGGGTGCAAGGACCACTCTCCCTGGTCCAGCGTCTGGCGACTTAGATAGTCCGCCTGCCAATTGTCTATGCCCGGAATGTAGACGGCCGACAGAGCCGGCACGCTTCTTTCGGCCCACCTCAGGATGCGGGCGACCTCGGAAGCCGCAGCTGAGCTCCGAGTCCCCCCTTGATGGTTGACATACGCCACTGCTGTGGCGTTGTCCGATTGGATCCTGATGGAGTGACCCTGTAGTTTCTCCGACCATGAGGAGAGGCACAGTCTGATTGCCCGTATCTCCAGCACATTAATCGGTAAGAGGGATTCGTCCGGAGTCCAAAGCCCCTGGGCCTACAGGACTCCCCAGACTCCCCCCCAGCCCGTCAGGCTGGCGTCCGTCTTGATCACCGTCCATTGGATGGGGAGGAACGACTTCCCGGACCGAAGAGCCGGGGACCTCAACCACCACGTCAGGGACGCCCTGACCAGGTGACTCACCTGGATCTGAAGATCCAAGGACAACGGGGATTTGTCCCAAGTGGACAAGATCTCTTTCTGTAAAGCCCTGGTGTGCGCTTGGGCATAAGGAACGGCCTTGAAGGAGGCCACCATGAGTCCCAGGACTCTCATGCAAAAGCGGATTGACGACCATTTTCGGGACGTCAGCACCCGTACTGCAGACTGAAGTGTCAGTAGTTTGTCTGGAGGTAGGAAGACTCTTGCCTCCAAGGAGTCCAGAATCAGACCTAGATACTCCAGACGCTGAGTCGGGACTAGAACTGACTTCTGAACGTTCAGGAGCCACCCAAACTCCCTGAGGGTCTGACTGACGATAGTCACACTTTCTTCCAATTCTGAGCCACTGTCTGCTCTTAGAAGAAAATCGTCCAGATAGCCCACGATAGCAATGCCTCGCTGTCTCAGCAAAGCTAGGACCGGAGCAAGCACCTTGGTGAACACCCTCGGTGCCGAGGCTAGGCCGAAGGGAAGAGCCACAAATTGATAGTGGACTTCGCCGACCGCAAAGCGCAGAAACTTCTGGTGGCTTGCGCAGATCGGAACATGCAAGTAGGCGTCCTTGATGTCCAAGGATGCCAGAAAATCCCCTTGATGGAGTGTAGCGATCACCGTGCGAATGGATTCCATGCGGAATTTTTGCACCTTCACGAAGGCATTCAGGGCCTTGAGGTCCAGGATTGGCCGAACCCCGTCCTTTTTTTGGAACAACAAACAAATTCGAGTAGAACCCCTGAAACCTCTCCTGGGACGGAACCGGCACAATTACTCCGGACCCGATCAAATCCTGTAAGCCCCCAAGAGGGCTGCCCGACGGGCAGGAAGGAGAGGGAGACTTGAGGGAAAGAATCTGTCTGGGGGCCAGGAGCGGAACTCTATTCTGTATCCTGAGGTGACCACCTCGCACACCCACCGGTCGGAGATCCGGGAGGTCCACCGATCCGTGAACCTGCGAAGTCGTCCCCCCACCCCAGAGACGGGCGGGGGCAAGACTTCACGCGGAGGCGGGCTTGGGAGCCGGCTTGTTCGGCTTACGCACCCAGGGGCGCTTGTGCCCGCCAGTCGCACTGTTGTCAGTCTGGGATGGCTTACCCGTGGACTCTGACGGACGAAAAAAACCCTTTTTTGCTGGAAAGGAAGGACCCGGTTTACGTCGGGCCTCCTTTCCCTTGATAGTTTGAGGAAGGAGAGTGCTTTTACCTCCCGTGACATCCTTGATGATGTCATCCAGAGCAGCACCAAAAAGTCTACCACCCTTAAAAGGTAGATCCGTCAGGAGCTTCTTAGAGGCTAGGTCAGCAGACCAGCATTTCAACCAGATGAGACGACGCAATACCACCGCCGAGACAGAGGCCCTGGATATTAAAGGGCCCCGTCCAACGTGGCGTCGCACACATATATCAGACCCTGCACCATCTGGTGGGCCAGAGCAATAGTGTCTGGAGGAAGGTTATACTCCTGCACAGTTTGGTGCAAAATTTTTTGCCCATTCCGTGAGTGTCTGAGACACAAGGGTCGCCGCTACTACGGGCTGTAGGACGGATCCCAACAAGGCGAACATGGCTCTACTCACCACTTCTGACCTCCTGTCAGTGGGGTCCTTAAACGCAGGAGTCCCCTCCATCGGGAGAGTGGTGGCCTTGTTTAAACGGGCGACTGGAGGGTCGACCACCGGGGGAGAAGCCCACTTTTTAAGCAGGGCGTCTTCAAAGGGGTATCTAATAGACAAACGCCGCGGGACCATGAAAGTCTTCTGCGGCTTTTCCCAGACCTGGTCAATGAGCTGGTCAAAGAAAGATACATATGGAAAAACCTTTTTAGAAGGCTTGGTCTTAAAAGAACCAAAGGAGACTGTATCCGCCTGAGGTTCTGCGGTCGCAGCATTTAGCTTGAGAGTGTCCCTCACAGCATCAATGAGTTCACTAACAAGCGCCCTGTCATTTACTGACTCAGAACTGGAGTCTTCCTCACAAGGAATGTCCTGTTCAAAACCATCCAAATATTCAGAGCTAGGGTCCTGAGCAGCAATAGCTAGGCCCATATCTGAATCAGAGCACTCCCCTTGTGGAGATAAAGTGGGGAGAGGGCGCTTTTTTTGCTCCCTTGTGCTCACACACAGCTTCCATCCTGGTCAGAAATGATTCCAGGACTGCCGACAACTGGTCCATAGGGACCGCAGGTGCTGGAGCACTGGCTGCTGCCTCTGGCATGTGAGGGGAAGCTGGTGACTCTGACTCCATAATGTCCCTCTCTGAGACCACCCACAGGCTGTGCTGACTGAAGTAGGGGAATGCCCAGGGAACCCACCAACCTGACCAGGACCGCTCGGATCCGCTGCTCTGTCTCACTGCGCCGCGCTGCTCAGCGTGAGTGAGCTGAGAGGAGAGAGTGTGAGGAGATTCGCGCCGTTCCCAGCGGCGCTAGAGGCCAAACTAGTGCTAGAAAAACGTGTGGCTACAAGAAAATGGCCGCCGCAATGTGCTCCGGCGGGCCACGGCAAGATGGCCGCCAATGTAAAATCAGCACACACACACTAAACATGGCGCCGAACGGCGCCCAGGCCCCTCACACCCAAAAACAAAACAGCCCCAGCGAATGCAGAGCAGCATGAGCCCCCCCCAGGACAGTATGGCCCCCAGGCACCCCACACAGTACAGCGCCAGCACTAGTGACCAGAGAGTGACATTAAAAAAAACACAGGGGGAGACAGGGAAATCCCCCACACAAGAAACACACAGCATGTACTCACCTGCAGCCAGGAGAGACTACTTACCCGTCCCCTGAGGGACCCACTGGTGTGTTTCTGACAGAACTATCACAGTGCGGTACTGAGTAGCTGTCGGCCCGGTCCACCGCGAAAGATACAGCCGGACTGTTCTATCTTGAGAGGACCGCGGAGCTGGAAGCCCACCGGCCACCCCTGGAGTCGTGGGGCATGTCGTGAACTGAGTCTCACGCGCATAAGGCGAGGATCAGCACGCTCGATGGTCGGACAGGGAAGACTACGAGGATATCTTGTACCCAACCTGTTGCCCAGCCGACAGTTGATAGAAGATCTCAAAAGAAAAAAATAGGAAAAAATTCCAAAAGGAATAAAAATAGGTCAGGAGACTGGCTCCTGAGAGAGCCACGTCTTCTCCTTCTGCTAGGCAGAAAAAAACTGAGGTCTGCTGACTGCAGTGGGAGGGTTATGCTGGAGGGACCGCCCCCCTGGGCCGGGCTGTTCAGCTCTGGCTGTTTAGAATGTATGTATAACATCTCACATTCTGCCTAGGTCTTCTCCTGCAAGCAGGGACATAACCCACGTGTAAAGGTGTATAAGACACGCTGTGTCAGTCCATGGATGACAAGAGAAAATAGAACATTAAACTTCCATCCTTGTAGTTATTTTACCTGAATTAAAGGCCTGCGCATCATGCTTCCTTGACCAGAAGCAAGTGGTGTTCTCACTGTAATAATAATTTGCTCCAATCACCCGCAATACTTCCAATACTTTGGATCACCTAATGTTTATAAGATTTAGTCTTTATTTGCAATCCTTTTTGTAAATTATCTGTTTGGTCTGTTCTTTCAGCTTCTCCTGGCTTCCCTCCCACCTCCCCCAGTGCGAATTTGGGGGAACACTCCGGGTTTTCCATGGGTATCCCCCTATTATACTTCCTCTAACATTTCTGTCTCAGGCACAGATTCATACCTGTGATTGGTTTTGAGGCAGGAGGCAGCTGTTCACACTGGTGAAATCCTCCCTCCCCTTTCCTTGCACCATCCAGGTGGTCCTGTGCATGATCAGTCCCCCTCCCCGCAGCAGGTGTCACATTACATTACCGATCATGGGTACCTCAGCTGATGTGCATGACGCCAGGGAAGGTGTGATCTTCCATCGGCAGGTGGCCTTTTCAGGTGAGATAATTCAACCCACCCTCTTTAATTGAAACCCTTATATAAATCATGCACCTTTTGGGTGCAACACCTATTGCTTCTGATCAGGGACCCATGATGCACATTATTGTGAGAGCAATTTATCATACTGAATATATATAGAGACCAATACTTTTAACTTGGGATTTCATTACTGTCTGTATAATAAAAGTTTATTTTTTATAAATTATGGATACATTTTTTGTTTTTTGGGCTGCAATAAAGCCCCACAAGAGATGCCTTTGGTTCTATTTTTAGGGATCGAGCAGCCTAGAACTCATGTACCATTCACTATACTTAAAGCAATACACAAACAATATTCACGCTACTAACACATGTAAGCAGCTACAATGCCTGTGAAGAAAAGCAAATACAAACAATATACAAAAAATGTAATGTTATGCGTGAAAAAATAACATAAAACATATAGCACCCAGGTGTAGTGCTCAAAGTGAATGAGTCTTAAAAGGTCTGTATGAATGAATCCAAAATTCAGTGAAATGGAAAAACGTGTTGAAAGAGTCTCTGATGACAATTCAAGGTGGATAATAATAAACCTTCCGGAATAGAATGGTGACTTTCAAAAAACAAGTGGGAGGCTTACCAAATTGAGTGGACCCAATAAACCTATGTCTATGGGGTCAACTAGGCTTGATATGTATATGTTTCCGTGGGTTCAGAATCCCAGCCGGCGTGGCACACATATGTATCCAAGATCCAGGATCAATTGGTATCACCGAATCTCCAAGCCCAATCGGATAGTTAAATGGCTCACAATGGGACCATAGTGGAGGAAAGAAGGAGAGGGCACATAGCGTAATACAGTAAATGATATTTATTAAATGTAGGTAGGTACACTTACATTCAATCAGGAGACATTCATTGGGAGACTCCACTGCTGTCACTGAGTGCATTGCAAAGCGCTTTTTCTACTGATTGAATGTAAGTGTACCTACCTACGTTTAATAAATATCATTTACTGTATTACGCTATGTGCCCTCTCCTTCTTTCCTCCACTATGGTCCCATTGTGAGCCATTTAACTATCCGATTGGGCTTGGAGATTCGGTGATACCAATTGATCCTGGATCTTGGATACATATGTGTGCCACGCCGGCTGGGATTCTGGACCCACGGAAACATATACATATCAAGCCTAGTTGACCCCATAGACGTAGGTTTATTGGGTCCACTCTATTTGGTAAGCCTCCCTTCTATGTGGTGGTGGTCATGTTACAGTCACTTGTTTTTTGAAAGTCACCATTCTATTCCGGAAGGTTTATTATTATCCACCTTGAATTGTCATCAGAGACTCTTTCAACACGTTTTTCCATTTCACAGAATTTTGGATTCATTCATACAGACCTTTTAAGACTCATTCACTTTGAGCACTACACCTGGGTGCTATATGTTTTATGTTATTTTTTCACGCATAGCGCTACATTTTTTGTATATTACCATTCACTATACTTCTCAAGATCCATGAACCAGGGAATCTAGACAGATTATAACAGGTAGGAACATATTTACTGAACAAATCTCAGGCCCTGCAGAAAATGGGCTAAACCCATTAGTCAGAACTGCTAGTTTCCTGCAAGATACAACTAATTTCTAACTAGTGTACATATGCCACATCTGTGATGCTTTGCATCTTGATGTGGCAAAATGTATCCTCATTTTTGCATTTGGTAGGCAGTACTGCCCACCAAGAGTTACCCATTCAACTAAATCAAGGAGTGCTGCAATCATCCCTCAACCATGAGCAAAGCAAGAAGTTAAAGCATGGCGGTGTTGATTTTTAGGAGTCAAAACAGGTGGGGAGGCCACTCAATGCCCATGAAACACTTCCTGAAGAGTGTTCCACTGTGGATCCACTGCAGATCACTCTTCTGAGGACAACACAAGTGTAAATTAGTCAACTCCTTAATGTGGTGTACCATATTCAATGCAGCAATTGCAACCAAGGATGTTACTTTGTTAAAACAGAACAGAAAGTTAAAAAAATATATAATTCTCTATAGACACACTATTAAAAAAGCATAAGAAAGATTAATATTGTACACCTTTGGGTCATCATCATCCCAACCAGACCACTCTATGGAAGACAACGTTTTGACTCTAAAAGTTCTCAGGAATAGAAAACCTTTGAAGAACAACTGATAATTCTGTTTGACACAAGTGATAGTGGACTGAATATGGACCACAGTCTTTTAGATCACTCTCAATCGTTTTGTGATAGTTTTATTGTCATAGCTGTGACTATGTCCACTGGACTAAAGCTGACCATACACCAGCAGAATTTTGTTTTATTTTCAGAAATTCCATTCAATCTTGCAATTGTTTTGTGGGGTCAAATTGACATTTGTTTTCAACCATAGTGACAAGAAAATTTGAAGGAACAGAATGAAAGGTCTTAGCAATATGCTGGACCACCATGGGGGAGCTAAAAGGGGGCCACAGATATTTCTTGTGCTTTATTTTGCAGGTTTCACAATGGTAGCAGTTTTCCCTGGGCAGCAACAGCCGTGGGATTGGTTACCTAGAGCTACAGCTGATTGGCTGGTCTGCGGCAGGTGAAAAGCCCACGGGGAGGGAGCCTATATAAGGATCAGAGAGCAGGGTCTCACCGACCGTTTGGACCGGACCACCACGCCCGCCCACCCTCCCTATCCTGTTAAGTCATGGTGTTGTCCAGTGAGGGTGTAGTCGTCCAGCATGTCTGGATGGACACCGTTTAATCTTGTTTTTAGTTATTAGCCAGGATGGTTTTACATATTTAAATTAAATTAATTATCAGGTTACCCCTTGGATACACTGTGGCCATTTAAAATGACAAAAAATATTAATAAATTATATTTGTATTTTCATTGATGTGTATGTCTCTTTATTAAGTCCCTTTGTGCTAGCCCATGGAAATAATATCTCGAACCAACAAAATCCTCACCGTGGATGTGGTTTTTGTTTAGGAAATATTATAAATAATGTAATGAAACCTGTTTAAACCTTTTACTGCCAGAGCTATTTTTGCACACATGTTTAAAAAAATCATTATAGGCCTGAAGATTACCTAAAACCACCAAAACATGATATATTTTTTGAAAGAAGAGACCCCGTAGAATAAAGTAGTGTAGTTGTTGTTCCAATGTTTTTATGTCATTTTAATATTAGCACAACAGTTTATCAAAATCATTTTTTTGTAATATATATATATATATATATATATATATATATATATATATATAGTAAAGTTAATTTTAAGGCACACAAATGCAATATATTATCCAAGTTTTGCTAAAATACAAAATATGAGGTTACAGAAAGTAAATAGCTACCCTACATATCAAAACTTAAAGCGTAACTCTACTTTTGTTGAGAAAAAACATTCCCCTCTGGGTGATCTATGTAATATATTATCCAAGTTTTGCTAAAATACAAAATATGAGGTTACAGAAAGTAAATAGCTACCCTACATGTCAAAACTTAAAGCGTAACTCTACTTTTGTTGAGAAAAAAACATTCCCCTCTGGGTGATCTATGTACATTGCAAGGATTATAACAACCTTTGTTGCAGTTTTTTACCTTTTGTTATTCTGAAGTAATCCATGTGTGTTTGTCTGTGCAAAGTGGGTCTAATGGGAGTGGTTTCATAATCAGCTGCAGGGCACTAATGAGGAAATCTGCTGGGCCTGCATTGCTTTAGACATGCTCCTATTGAAAGTATCTCTCCAAAAATGAAATTTTTGTTTTGGGGGGATGCCTGAAATATGACTTGTATCTCAGGCAGACTTCTGGGGAAAATGGTGAGCCAATCACACAAGTAGTTGTGTTTCTGGGGAGTGGTCAGTACACACTCTGTGTACAGAACAACTCTATGTTAAATTACAGTGGCTGCAGATTGAAAAGGAAAGATCATTGTTAATAGCATTCAATCACAATATGATTAGTGTCGCAATTATATGTGCTATATTATTTTTTATTTTTTTGCTATTTTTTCCACCACAAAAGTGGTTACCCTTTAAATTGAGTGCATTTGTCTTCTTTTTAACTACTTATTTGTAAATTTAATTTTGGACACTTTTTTAACCAGAAATGTATATATATATATATATATATATATATATATATATATATATATATATATCTTTATATATATATATATATCTAAAACAAGGGTGTATAAAGGCCTACAATACACCACTCAGTGCCTATGGAACAAGAAGTAATGCTGGACCTAAAATTGGGACAAACACAGGGGTCATTCACAGATAAGCATTAAATATTGACAGAAAATATTTCTTAAAACTCCATCAAGCTAAGATAATATCAGAGCAGCTGTTTAAAACCTGGCAAAATATATATAAAATAGTATAAAAAACTAAAAACAGTAATCTGTGTCAGTCATACACTACAAACAGCGCTGATGTTGAGTGAGAATAAGTGGCCAACACCACATTAAAAGTCTTTAGACAGATGATAGATAAATACAGTGCTTCAAAATAGTGTCCATAGGTGATCCTAAAGAAATTGCAGTGTGCACCTTCCACCAAACTCTCCAGATCCACCACGTGAAAACACACTCCCCTTAGGGGTTAACACTCACCAGAGCGATATTAAAAAAAGGCCTTGCACAGAAGATTTTTCATCAAAACCAAACACTGTGATCTGCATCAGTCAGGAGGATAATAGAATGTAGTGGGCTCCCAAAAAAACTAACAAGAGAAAGCGTAATCCTGCTTTATTCTATAAGACACCCCTCACAGACAATATCCCCTCAAACATTAAACGTACGTCATAGTATCATTAAATAGGCAAAAAGGAAAGTGGTGGCACTTCTCCGTAACCGCCGTCCGGCGTGTATCGTTAGAACCGCAAGCTGTGTACAGCTTACTTCCTTCTTCCTGGTTCTCACTCGGTGGAGCACAACAAACACTTCCGGTGTGTCGTGTAGGTAACGCCCTGACACGTTTCGTCATTGGCTGACTTCAACATAGGGCGTGCCCACACGACTCACACACTGGCTTATATTGTACCCCTCCTCCGCCCTAGCCAATCAGCGCATGCCAAGCATAGAGATAGGCGCACATCGCGATGCATGAAACGACACACTGAAGGCTTCCTACAGGCAGGGGAGTGGGACAAAAATAGCCATACTGCATTTAAGATAAACAACACCCGGATAAAGCTTCACAGTGGTTTATCAAAGCAAAGGGTATAGCAATACGGTATTGACTGCATTAGCGCAATATTGAACATTCATCCTAAAAACATCAGGTCATAATAAAAAATTATACACACACATATAATAATAATATTTTTAGAACACTTAATACATAGATCAAAATACCCAATTAACATCAATGTAAATGGTAAACATTCTACATTGTGGAACCTTGGTATATACAAGACACCTAAAAGCAAAAAAATATATAATAAAAATGCTAAAAAAATATATATATTATGCCAAGTGACTCAGATAATCATATTAAATGGTTAAAATACAGATAACAAAGGTAATTAAAAATCGCTAATGAAGCATTTAATGTCAAGATCCACGTTTAACCCCCTCGATGATAGAGTGGCTACAGAGAAAATCCATTGGGTTTCTCTCTTGGAAAGGTCTCTAACCAAGTTATATATGTACATATATATATATATATATATATATATATATATATATATATATATATATATCTACTGTATATATCACACGTAGACCAAACTAATCGTATGTGTATTATAGTACCTAGATAAAGGGGTAGGCCCCTGAAAGCTTGTCCTGAAAATGTAACTGTTTGTACAAATAGAAAGAGTATAATGGACAGTACTCAGCTGTGTTGTTGAAAGTGTACTAATATGGCTAAAATTACTTTAAGCATAAAGCAGAGTAAAATTATTTGACCCTGGCCATAGAAATTATAACCACCAAAAATCCTTATTTTATCTTGCACACATATCAAAATCCGTGGTACCATGAGTACCATTGCTCTCACAATAAGGTACTCTAAAGACCTTGTAGGAAATTAATAATTGACCATTTCTAGCCCTAGAAACACTTTCTGCACAAAATTGATGTCACAAATTAATCCCATGGACACCATCCCAACAAATTTAACTGGTTTATTAAAAATGAACATAAAACCCAACTCCAGTTAAAATGTTTTTTGGTATAAAGTGGAGAAAGGTTAGAACTTTTGACAACTTTTTTATTGCTATCTGTGATCTTGTGAGGATCATATCATTGAGAACCCTCAGAAATTTCGAATCTTCAAACAATAAATTATGTAAATATTTGCTTTAATTGTCTTGTCATGTAAAACAAATTTCTGTTTAAATATTTAATTTGCATGATTGGACAATTAAAGTGAATGTGTGAAATTAGTTGTGTGAAGATTATCAACTCCTTTAATTAGTCAGCCCAGTCTTCTTACAAGGTGTTTTTAGAAAATAGAAAGAAAAAAAGCCCTAGGGCTAACGTTGCGCTGGAGAAGCAATTAAAATTAATAAAGTGATCAGTGATCCAAAGACAGCAGCTAGCATAAATAGCTAAATACTAAAACTATACAAAACATAAAAAACAAAGGTATGCAGCGCTGAAATAAGATCTCCAAAATGAAATTAGGAGAACATAAAATAGGTTGATAATCAACTAAATAGTTAAACACAAAATATAAAATAAATTATAAATAAGTGCAGTAGTGAACCACAAAAAATTATTAAATAAATAAATGTTGACAATATAAATAATGTTAATAACTAATCCGTGAAGAAATTCATAAACAAAGTCCATCAAAAATAAACAACAATCCAATGTGAAGTGAAGTGTTCCAAAGAAAAGAAGAAAGCTTGCTCCCAAACGTGAAGTAATGGATACAATGGTGACACCCGGGTGAGAAAGATATATATCCTGCTTACCAGATGCTCATGACTGCATCCAACAGTCTCACCCAGCATAGGGAAATTAGGCTTCCCCCACAGCCTTAAAATTCAATGGTGTAGATTCCTCGTCCAACCTTAAACTCAGGCATAAAAGAAGAATTCCATAGGGTAGTATGTCAAACCAGCTTAGTTTATTAAAAAGTATTGCACTTACAATGTCGAAGATCGTTGAAAGCAGTAATCACAAAACAACGATATGGCAGTAACAGCTCCGGCGTTCGTCTGTGTCTCTCGTTCCTGTATGTTCCGCGGCACTTCCTCGTATTCAAAAAATGCGTGATGACGTCACTGGCCCCCTACGCGTTTCGCCACGATAGGACTTCAACTGGGGATTGGCCGAAGTGAACGTCAGCACGCTGAAGATATATATACATAACAGCGCCATTTTGAAAATTGGCAAGCCGTTAAAATACAGCGGAGAAAAAGGGCAAACCATTGAATGGCTAATAATACACAGGAAACAAAAGATTATAGACAGGAATTAATAGCGCCATCTTGTGGCTAATTAGAAAAGTGCAGCAGTGCATAACAGAAATAGGAGATGAACACAGACCCACGCTCACAGCTAACATGACATATAAAATAAATAAACTAAATAGTTAAAACGCTGGTAATCAAATATAGGATAAATATAAATCAAAATACATAAATCCTACAGACATCCAATATTGAAATAAAAAATGTATGTTTAATAGTTAAAAGAGAATAAAAATATATATATAAAAATATATATAAAAAAATTGTTAAGAATTATTAATAAAACAATTAATATCCCAATCCACATTGAGGCCAAAGGGTCTAAAAGATTTCATGAGAAATATCCATCTCGTCTCAGATCTAGAAATAGCTCTCACCATATTGGTCCCTCTCCAATGTGGACTGAGAGACTGGATAGCTAAAAATTTGGTTCCCTTAATCTGACGATTGTGATGTTTATCATAATGTTTAGATAGATTATGTTTAGGAAAACCTCTCAAGATATTGCCTACATGTTCATTTAAGCGTATGTGCAACTCTCTTTTCGTACGTCCTATATATTGTTTGGAGCAAGGGCATTGAATCAAGTACACTACATACTTGGTAGAACAGGTAATGAATGAATCAATCTCATAGGTTTTATTGGTCACAGTAGATGAAAAACTTTCCTGTTTACGGCCTATAGATGAATTGATCTTACATATGCTACATTTACGGCAGGGAAAGTAACCCTTCATATTTTGAAAAAAGGACAATCTCTTGGGTGGATCAATAACATTAGGAGCCAGAGTCAATCTAAGAGGTGGTGCACCTCTATAGATCATCACTGGTTGTTCCGGAATGACAGGACCCATAATCCCGTCACTCCGCAACACGTCCCAATGTTTTTTAAAGATTTTTTTAATAGAAAAATGTTGATCAGAAAATCTCGTAATCATTGACCACCCAAATCTTTCCACAGAAGAATCTTCTTTAATTTTCCTTAATAACAAAGAATCTCTATCCATCCCAGCAACATTACTGATAGTTTCGTCAATTACAGAAGCCTGATAACCCTTACTTATAAATCTTTGCTTCAGTACATCAGCCTGTACATGAAACTCAGAAATATCTGTACAGTTACGTCTAATTCTTTAGAATTGACCTTTGGGAACAGCCGCAAGCCAGGATTTATGATGGCAACTGTGGGTGGGAATGAAAGCATTCCGATCTGTATCTTTAAAAAACGTGCTAGTAGTGAGACGCCCCTCTTTAACAACAATGTTAAGGTCTAAAAAGTGTATCTGAGTATCACTCACTGTATGTTCCAAAAAAATGCCTCTATTGTTTTCATTCAATTGCAAAAATAAATTATCTAGAGATGGAATGTCACCCTCCCAGATAAGGATCACATCATCGATGTATCTTTTCCAGAACAACAGTTCTTTAGGGGGATTGGCATAAATGGCTTCTAGTTCCCAATGGGCCATAAAAAGGTTTGCCAAACTGGGGGCAAACTTTGCCCCCATCGCAACACCCCTGGTTTGTAAAAAGAAATTTCCACCGAACCAGAAACAATTGTGGCTCGTGGCAAACCATATTAACTCCATAATGAAATCTCTCTGTAAGCAGGGAAGAGAGGGATCACGTTGAAGATAAAATTCCACAGCTTCAAAACCATGTTGGTGAGAGATGATAGTAGAAAGGGAGGCTACGTCTGCCGTGGCCAGGACGCAACCTTCCTTCCATTGAAAATCGCCCAATAAATTGAGAACTTGTGTGGTGTCTCGCAAATATGCTGGAGTAGTAACCACCAAAGGCTGTAAAAAATGGTCCACATACCTACTAATCCTAGACGTGACAGAGTCTATGCCGCTTATAATAGGGCGGCCAGGTGTATTAATGGAGTTTTTATGCAACTTGGGTAAGTAATAAATTACCGGCACTCTGGGAGTGATAGGAATCAGATGCATACGTTCCTTTTTGTTAAGGATCTCCCTTTCAAATCCATATTCGATAAGGGTGGATAACTCTTTTCTATATTTGACAGTGGGATTGGAGGGCAGGGGAGTGTATGTGGATTCATCTGACAATAATCTACGCATCTCTACAGCATAATGGGATTTATCTAAAACCACTATACCCCCTCCTTTATCTGCTGGACGTATCAGAATATCTTTACGTTCACAAATTTGTTTAATATACTGTTGATGTACATCCCTACCTCTCTTCTTGGGAACCTTTAATGCTAAAAGGTCATGAAGAACTAATTCTTTAAAAACTTGTACTGAGGGCGCTATAAAACCAGGTGGATTAAAAAGTGAGGCATTCCTCAGGTCAGTATGCTGAATGGAGGGGTTATCTGATATGCTGATCGTCTGATTATTATTAGAACAAGTGAGAGCTCTCTGGGCAATCTGACTCCGATTATCAATGGGGTTCAGCATAAAATGCCTCTTGATGTTCATTTTTCTAATAAATTTGTAAACATCAATGAATGTCTCGAATTTATTCAGCTTCCGTGGAGGAGCGAATTTCAAACCATGACTTAAAACTCGTTGTTCACCCTCAGAAAGTGTCGCCGTGCTCAAATTAAAAATACCACCAATATCTAATTTTTCCTTTTTTTTGGCCCTGATTCTCCTCCCCCCTCTGGTACCTCTCTGTCTTCGTATCCACGTTTGCCCCTGTGATTGGCCATGGGAAAAAAACGTTGAGAATTGTCCCCAGAGTCATGGGGGGACTCCTGATAATATTCTCTATGGGGTATGGGAAAATCATTCATTTGATTTCCCAAGAAGAGAGGTAGGGATGTACATCAACAGTATATTAAACAAATTTGTGAACGTAAAGATATTCTGATACGTCCAGCAGATAAAGGAGGGGGTATAGTGGTTTTAGATAAATCCCATTATGCTGTAGAGATGCGTAGATTATTGTCAGATGAATCCACATACACTCCCCTGCCCTCTTATGGAGTTAATACGGTTTGCTACGAGCCACAATTATTTCTGGTTCGGTGGAAATTTCTTTTTACAAACCAGGGGTGTTGCGATGGGGGCAAAGTTTGCCCCCAGTTTGGCAAACCTTTTTATGGCCCATTGGGAACTAGAAGCCATTTATGCCAATCCCCCTAAAGAACTGTTGTTCTGGAAAAGATACATCGATGATGTGATCCTTATCTGGGAGGGTGACATTCCATCTCTAGATAATTTCTTTTTGCAATTGAATGAAAACAATAGAGGCATTTTTTTGGAACATACAGTGAGTGATACTCAGATACACTTTTTAGACCTTAACATTGTTGTTAAAGAGGGGCGTCTCACTACTAGCACGTTTTTTAAAGATACAGATCGGAATGCTTTCATTCCCACCCACAGTTGCCATCATAAATCCTGGCTTGCGGCTGTTCCCAAAGGTCAATTCCAAAGAATTAGACGTAACTGTACAGATATTTCTGAGTTTCATGTACAGGCTGATGTACTGAAGCAAAGATTTATAAGTAAGGGTTATCAGGCTTCTGTAATTGACGAAACTATCAGTAATGTTGCTGGGATGGATAGAGATTCTTTGTTATTAAGGAAAATTAAAGAAGATTCTTCTGTGGAAAGATTTGGGTGGTCAATGATTACGAGATTTTCTGATCAACATTTTTCTATTTAAAAAATCTTTAAAAAACATTGGGACGTGTTGCGGAGTGACGGGATTCTGGGTCCTGTCATTCCGGAACAACCAGTGATGATCTATAGAGGTGCACCACCTCTTAGATTGACTCTGGCTCCTAATGTTATTGATCCACCCAAGAGATTGTCCTTTTTTCAAAATATGAAGGGTTACTTTCCCTGCCGTAAATGTAGCATATGTAAGATCAATTCATCTATAGGCCGTAAACAGGAAAGTTTTTCATCTACTGTGACCAATAAAACCTATGAGATTGATTCATTCATTACCTGTTCTACCAAGTATGTAGTGTACTTGATTCAATGCCCTTGCTCCAAACAATATATAGGACGTACGAAAAGAGAGTTGCACATACGCTTAAATGAACATGTAGGCAATATCTTGAGAGGTTTTCCTAAACATAATCTATCTAAACATTATGATAAACATCACAATCGTCAGATTAAGGGAACCAAATTTTTAGCTATCCAGTCTCTCAGTCCACATTGGAGAGGGACCAATATGGTGAGAGCTATTTCTAGATCTGAGACGAGATGGATATTTCTCATGAAATCTTTTAGACCCTTTGGCCTCAATGTGGATTGGGATATTAATTGTTTTATTAATAATTCTTAACAATTTTTTTATATATATTTTTATATATATATTTTATTCGCTTTTAACTATTAAACATACATTTTTTATTTCAATATTGGATGTCTGTAGGATTTATGTATTTTGATTTATATTTATCCTATATTTGATTACCAGCGTTTTAACTATTTAGTTTATTTATTTTATATGTCATGTTAGCTGTGAGCGTGGGTCTGTGTTCATCTCCTATTTCTGTTATGCACTGCTGCACTTTTCTAATTAGCCACAAGATGGCGCTATTAATTCCTGTCTATAATCTTTTGTTTCCTGTGTATTATTAGCCATTCAATGGTTTGCCCTTTTTCTCCGCTGTATTTTAACGGCTTGCCAATTTTCAAAATGGCGCTGTTATGTATATATATCTTCAGCGTGCTGACGTTCACTTCGGCCAATCCCCAGTTGAAGTCCTATCGTGGCGAAACGCGTAGGGGGCCAGTGACGTCATCACGCATTTTTTGAATACGAGGAAGTGCCGCGGAACATACAGGAACGAGAGACACAGACGAACGCCGGAGCTGTTACTGCCATATCGTTGTATTGTGATTACTGCTTTCAACGATCTTCGACATTGTAAGTGCAATACTTTTTAATAAACTAAGCTGGTTTGACATACTACCCTATGGAATTCTTCTTTTATGCCTGAGTTTAAGGTTGGACGAGGAATCTACACCATTGAATTTTAAGGCTGTGGGGGAAGCCTAATTTCCCTATGCTGGGTGAGACTGTTGGATGCAGTCATGAGCATCTGGTAAGCAGGATATATATCTTTCTCACCCGGGTGTCACCATTGTATCCATTACTTCACGTTTGGGAGCAAGCTTTCTTCTTTTCTTTGGAACACTTCACTTCACATTGGATTGTTGTTTATTTTTGATGGACTTTGTTTATGAATTTCTTCACGGATTAGTTATTAACATTATTTATATTGTCAACATTTATTTATTTAATAATTTTTTGTGGTTCACTACTGCACTTATTTATAATTTATTTTATATTTTGTGTTTAACTATTTAGTTGATTATCAACCTATTTTATGTTCTCCTAATTTTGTTTTTAGAAAATAAACTGGGGAACTACACTCCAAAGGGGTAACAGACAATGAAAAACTTGGCAGAGGTACTAGGTACTAAGAATATGTGATTTTCTTGTAGTCTATGTCTACATTGCAGTGATTTTTCCTCACTGTCTGTCCAGATGACAAAGTGATAGAAAGTTAAGACATACTGCTATATACAGTATACCTGGGAAATGTTCTATCTCTTCGTTATGTAATGTAATACTAAATAAAATGTTTGGCTGGGGTTGTGCATTATTCATTACGCTCAGACAAACTGTTCTGCATATTTTAGTAGGTTACAATTACATGTACAGTATTAGCAACATTACAACATAACAGATTACAGACTTCTAAAAAACAAAAAACATTATTCTGCTTTCAAATCCCCCTGAGTGTCAGTGACGATAAGAGTAAATGAGAACAATAGCTACTTTACTGCAAAAACAAAATGAGTCATGTAAACATTAGGTAAAGTATTTGATTGACAGATAATTTGCAGCAAACAAGTACATTGACTGACACATAATACACTCTTGTATCTGTAAAAATTTTGCAAAGTTACTTTCACAGTCAGTGGCATAAAAAATCGTTACAGTTCAACAGATAAAGAAACAAGTGTTAACTGAGAATTAAGATACAGCACTAAATGCAGTAATGATGTGCTAAAAGTATTAACTTAGGGCAACCAATAACATTTTAGTTTACTGTACTAACTTTTAAGTACTAACTTTTAAGCAAGAGTCTGTATATTTCCATTTGAACATTATAGGTCACTTTTAAAGCTGAACCACAAGCAGATATAAACAATACAAATTAATGCAGCTTTGTATTTATTATTGTATATACAAGTATTAAATAGGGATGAGCTCGGTGTTCGAGTCGAACATACGTTCGACTCGAACATCGGCTGTTCGATCGTTCGACGAAGATCGAACTATTTGGGCCGTTCGCGCCAAATTCGAGTGACGCGAACGGCCCACAATACACTGCGCCATCGCAGTGCAATCCCGGCGCTGTGATTGACCAAGCATGCACTGTGACCCGCATGCTTGGCCAATCACAGCGCCGGCAGCTAGGAGAGCCATAATTGGCCACAGGCAGGGGGTTTAGCACACGCCCCACACTATAAAAGGCCGCCAGCGCGGCGGCCTTGTGTAGTGTGTTCCGGCGCAGGGAAAGAGAAGGATAGGCAGGGACAGTGTCATTGTGCTATTCTTTGTGCTATTCTTGTGTGTGGGGAGAGAGAAGGATAGGCAGGGAGAGTGTCAGTGTCATATTCTTTGCTAAACCTTGCATGCAGGCAGAGAGAAGGATAGGCAGGGAGAGTGTCAGTGTCATATTCTTTGCTAAACCTTGTGTGCAGGGAGAGAGAAGGATAGGCAGGGAGAGTGTCAGTGTCATATTCTTTGCTAAACCTTGTGTGCAGGGAGAGAGGAGGATAGGCAGGGGACAGTGTCAGTGTCATATTCTTTGATAAACCTTGTGTGCAGGGAGAGAGATGGATAGGCAGGGGACAGTGTCAGTGTCATTGTTGCTAAGCCTTCTGCACAGTATACACCTGAAGCAAGCCCGTATTGCTGTTTTCCTGGTGTGTTACACTAACAGGCATTTGCAGCACTTACAGCGGGCGGAGTGTGCTTCCTGCTAAATATATCCCTGAAGCTAGCCCGTATTGCTGTGTTTTCCTGGTGTGTTACACTAACAGGCATTTGCAGCACTTACAGCGGGCGGAGTGTGCTTCCTGCTAAATATACACCTGAAGCTAGCCCGTATTGCTGTGTTTTCCTGGTGTGTTACACTAACAGGCATTTGCAGCACTTACAGTGGGCGGAGTGTGCCTCCTGCACATTATACACCTGAAGCTAGCCCGTATTGCTGTGTTTTCCTGGTGTGTTACACTAACAGGCATTTGCAGCACTTACAGCGGGCGGAGTGTGCTTCCTGCTAAATATACACCTGAAGCTAGCCCGTATTGCTGTGTTTTCCTGGTGTGTTACACTAACAGGCATTTGCAGCACTTACAGCGGGTGGAGTGTGCCTCCTGCACATTATACACCTGAAGCTAGCCCGTATTGCTGTGTTTTCCTGGTGTGTTACACTAACAGGCATTTGCAGCACTTACAGCGGGCGGAGTGTGCTTCCTGCTAAATATACACCTGAAGCTAGCCCGTATTGCTGTGTTTTCCTGGTGTGTTACACTAACAGGCATTTGCAGCACTTACAGCGGGCGGAGTGCGCTTCCTGCTAAATATACACCTGAAGCTAACCCGTATTGCTGTGTTTTCCTGGTGTGTTACACTAACAGGCATTTGCAGCACTTACAGCGGGCGGAGTGTGCTTCCTGCTAAATATACACCTGAAGCTAGCCTGTATTGCTGTGTTTTCCTGGTGTGTTACACTAAAAGGCATTTGCAGCACTTACAGCGGGCGGAGTGTGCCTCCTGCACATTATACACCTGAAGCTAGCCCTTATTGCTGGAGCTTTTTTTCTTTTGTGTTACACTAACAGGCATTTGCAGCACTTACAGCGGGCGGAGTGTGCTTCCTGCAAAATAAACACCTGAAGCTAGCCCTTATTGCTGTTTTTTCCTGTTGTGTAACACAGGCAGTCATCTGCAGCACTTACAGCGGGCGTTGTGTGCTTCCTGCAAAATATACACCTGAAGCTGCCCCTTATTGCTGGTTTTCCCATCTCCCTGCAGGCCATTGCTATGTCTGGAAGGCCAACAAAGTGAGGCAGACAGTCACGAGCCAATAAAAGAGGGCAAGCAGGCTCTGTGTCTGGGGGCAACAGTGCTGGTCGTGGACGCGGTGCATTGTCATCAGCACATGGCCATGGGACACGCTTGTCCTTCTTTTTGGCAGCTGGACGTGTTGAGCCGCATCATGCCGAAGACTTGGTAGAGTGGATGACCAAGCCCTCCTCATCCTCCTCATCCTCTCTCACCCAGGCTCAGGGTACTGCCAAAGCAGTTGCCAAAGCGTCCTCTTCCCTGGTATCAATGTCATCATCAGTCACTCCTTCCCTAGACCCACCATGTCCTCCTGAGGAGTCCCCCGAACTGTTTGAGCACAGTGTTGGGTACATGCTCCAGGAGGATGCCCAGCGTTTCGAAGGGTCTGATGATGATACCCAGCTAGAGAAAGGCAGTAGCGTGAGAGCAGAGAGAGGGGATGCTCAAGAAGGACACCAATCTGGCAGTCATGTTCCAGCAGCTGCAGCATACTGCCAGATTGGCTCCAGTGATGAGGAGGTAGGGGATGATGAGGTCACTGACTCCACGTGGGTGCCTAATAGGAGAGAGGAGGAGGAGGAGGATGAGGAGGAGGCACATCTCCAACGAGGCAGGATTCCCTCGGGGGGCCAGCGTAAGGGCAGCACACCGACTAAATCACACCGCAGAGTTTCGCCTGTGCAGGGCGCTGCCTCTGCCCGTTATTCAAAAAGTTCTTTGGTGTGGGCCTTTTTTGAGTCGAGTGCATCAGATCGCACAGCTGCTGTTTGCAACATATGTCTCAAGCGTATATCGCGTGGTCAAAACATCAGCCGCTTGGGCACCACATGCTTGACCAGACATATGTTGACCTGCCATGCAGCTCGTTGGCAAGCCTACCTTAAAGACCCACACCAAAGAACAAAGCGGACCTCTCCTTGCACCGCATCAGCTGGGATCTCCAACCCCACTATACCTTCAGTCCTCTCTGAAACCTGCACTGAGAGGAATGAAGGTGTAGAATTAGGTGTGTCACAGCCAAGTACTTGCGGGCACTCTGCTAGCAGTACACCGACGTCCGATTCTAGCAGGCAAATTTCCCTGCCCCAGCTGCTGGACCGTCGAAAGAAGTTCACTCCCAGCCATCCACATGCCCAGCGGTTGAATGCTAGCTTGGCTAAATTGCTAGCACTTCAACTGCTGCCTTTTCAGTTGGTAGACTTAGCCCCCTTCCGTGAGTTTGTGCAATGTGCGGTTCCTCAGTGGCAGGTTCCCAAACGCCACTTTTTCTCACGGAAGGCGATTCCGGCTCTCTACCGGCATGTGGAAGGCAATGTCTTGGCCTCGCTGGACAGGGCGGTCAGCGGTAAGGTGCATATTACCGCTGACTCATGGTCCAGCAGGTATGGACAGGGACATTACCTTTCTTTCACGGCCCATTGGGTCACTCTTTTGGCAGCTGGGAAGGATGCAGGACAAGGTGCAGTAGTGTTGGAGGTTGTTCCGCCGCCACGCCTCCAAAATGCTACTACTGGTTGTGACACACCTCTCTCCTCCACCACCCCCTCCTCTTCTTCTTCCTCCATGGCCTCTTCCTGTGCTTTGTCCTCGGAACCAGCGGTGCTCCGTAGGCGTTCAAGGGGCTACGTAAGCACGCAGGCAAAAAGATGCCATGCCGAGCTTGCGCTAGTGTGTTTGGGGGACAGGAGCCACACTGGGGCAGAGGTTCTGTCTGCTCTGCAGGGGCAGGCCGAGAGGTGGTTGACGCCACGCCAGCTTAAGCCAGGAATAGTGGTTTGCGACAATGGCACCAACCTCCTCTCCGCCCTCCGACAGGGACAACTGACCCATGTGCCCTGTGTGGCTCACGTCCTTAACCTGGTGGTGCAGCGGTTCTTGGGCAGGTACCCGGGCTTACAAGATGTCCTGAGGCAGGCCAGGAAAGTCTGTGTGCATTTCCGCAGATCTTATAATGCCAGTGCTCGCCTGGCTGAGCTGCAAAAGGAGTTGAACCTGCCCAAGAACCGCCTTATATGTGACATGCCCACCAGGTGGAACTCAACGTTGGCCACGCTGCAGCGGCTGCACACGCAGCAGAGGGCCATCAATGAGTACCCGTGCGACTACGGCACCAGGACAGGGTCAGGGGAGCTCGTTTTTTTTCACCACGCCAGTGGGGCATGATCAGGGATGCATGCACTGTCCTGGCACCATTTGAGGAGGCCACGAGGATGGTGAGCAGTGACAGTGCATGCATCAGTGACACTGTACCTCTTGTCCACCTGTTGGAACATACGCTGCGTGGAATAATGGACAGGGCACTTGAGGCAGAACAGAGGCAGGAAGAGGAGGACTTCCTTGCCTCTCAAGGCCCCCTTTACCCAGACAGTGTTCCTTCTGTCCCACCCATCACACAGGAAGAGGAGGAGGAGGAGGAGGAGGAGGATTGTGTCAGCATGGAGGTGGAGCCTGGCACTCAGCATCATCAGCAGCAGTCTTTTAGGGATGATTTACAGTACCAAGAAACCCGTGGACTTGTACGTGGCTGGGAGGAGGTGGCTGCGGATCATGTTGTCCTTAGTTACCCAGAGGACTCCGGACCGAATGCTTCAGCTAACCTACGCTGCATGGCCTCCCTGATCCTGCAAAGTCTGCGGAATGATCCTCGTATTCTTCGGATCAAGGAGAGGGACCATTACTGGCTGGCCACTCTCTTTGATCCACGGTACAAGGGTAAGGTTGCGGACCTTATCTTACCGTCGCAGAGGGAGCAGAGGATGAGACAACTCCGAAAGGCCTTGCAGAAAGGTCTGTGCAACGCGTTCCCAGAGACTGGGAGCTTACAAACTTCTGGTCCTGGACAACGAGTTGCTGAGGCTTCGGTCAGTCAAAGAAGGAGCGGTGGGGAAGGTGGCCGTCTGACCGATGCGTTCAGACAATTCTTTAGTCCGCAGCCCCAAGGTATGATCGGTTCCAGCAACCATCGCCAGCGTCCGATATACATGGTGCAGGAATACCTAGGGGCAAGGTCAAACTTGGACACCTTCCCCACCGAAAATCATCTGGCTTACTGGGTCTTGAGGATGGATCACTGGCCAGAGCTTGCACAGTATGCAATTGAGCTACTGGCCTGTCCTGCATCCAGCGTTCTTTCAGAACGCACATTCAGTGCTGCTGGAGGATTTGTCACGGATCACAGGGTGCACCTGTCCACCGACTCGGTTGATCGACTGACCTTCATAAAGATGAACCAGTCTTGGATCACCACCAGCTACCAAACACCTGAAGCTGACATAACAGACTAATTTATTTTCAAATGTCACATCCCTTCAAGACTGATGCTGATGCTGAGTGACTGTCCTGTTATGTTGATTGACTATCCTCCTCCTCCACAATGATCCGATTGATGATGATAGCTTGGAAGAACATTTTTGTTTCTGGGTGCCGCCACCAGTGGCTAAGGCCCAATTTTTCAGCCCCTGTTTAACAGGGGCATGTAATTACAATTTTTGATGCAATGCTTTGCAGCAGGGCTCATTCCTGCACTCCAACTACAGTATCTGGGAGAGGTTGCAGTGTCGTGGCACCAGCACCAGTGCCTAAGGCCCAATTTTTCAGCCCCTGTTTAACAGGGGCATGTAATTACAATTTTTTATGCAATACTTTGCAGCAGGGCTCATTCCTGCACTCCAACTAGAGTATCTGGGAGAGGTTGCAGTGTCGTGGGACCAGCACCAGTGCCTAAGGCCCAATTTTTCAGCCCCTGTTTAACAGGGGCGTGTAATTACAATTTTTGATGCAATACTTTGCAACAGGGCTCATTGCTGTGCTCCAAGTACAGTATCTGTGAGGGGTTGCAGTGTTGTGGCACCAGTGCCTAAGGCCCAATTTTTCTGCCCCTGTTTAACAGGGGCATGTAATTACAATTCTTGATCTAATAATTCACAGCAGGGCCCATTCCTGCGCCCACCAAAAGTAACTGTGAGGCCTTACAGTGTTGTGTCAACACCACCACCACCACCACCAAAGGCCCAATTTTTCAGCCCCTGTTCAACAGGGGCATGCAATTACAATTCTTGATCTAATAATTCACAGCGGGGCCCATTCATGCGCCCACCAAGAGTAACTGTGAGGGCTTACAGTGTTGTGGCAACACCAACATGTAAGGGGCAAATTTCAGCAGAGTATATACGGCAGGCCCCTACTTTCAAACATCCAACTTACAAACGACTCCTACTTGCAAACGAAAGGAGACAACAGGCAGTGAGAGGAAATCTACCCCTAGGAAGGGAAATTCTCTCCTGTAAGAGTTAATATGGGAAAAAGATGTCTCCTCTCTACTGATGCTTTATCACCAATCCCTGTTTCAATAAAAACCCCACTTTTCAAAAACATTTGTCATTGGGACGGAAAGTGAGGTGAAATGTTCTGAACAGGGGCACAGACAGCAAAACAAATGTTACAGGGGTGATAACCCTTCCATATGTTTTCCAAAAAGCTTAAAAATAGATTTTTTGGCTGGAGCTACACTTAAACAATGTACCTGTTCAAAATTACAAACAGATTCTACATAAGAACAACCCTACAGTCCCTGTCTTGTATGCACCGCCTGTATACGGCTGTTCAGAGTATATAGGGCCTTTTTTATTTTGTGTGCGGGGTTCCCCTTAATATGCATACAAGACCCAAAGGGGCTGGTAATGGGCTGGGGTGGGGGGGGGGGCAGATGGGGTAGCTATGCCATTTTTCTCAAAGATTTTCATCCATATTACCAGGACCAGACGTTACATTAAAGCCGCAAGCAGTTTTAAATGGCTTTTTTTTCCTTTAGAAATGTCATTTTGTGCAGGGACAGTTCTAAACACGGGAAACACGTGGCACTTCACAGGCATACTTTAGACACCCCCCAGGTACGATATTTAAAGGAATATTTTACTTTTTTTTTTCACTTTATTCAGCATTAAAATGACTGCTCCCGAAAAACGGCCATTTTTAAAACTTCTTTTTGCATTGATACATGTCCCCTCGTGCAGAACCCGGGTTCTCAAACCCTTTTTAGGACAATAACATGCATATTAGTCATTATAATTAGCACTTTAGATTTTGAACGTTCGCATCCATTGTATTTAATAGGGTTCTAACGTTCGTGCGAACTTTCGGTCCGTTCGCGGGTTCTGGTGCGAACCGAACCCGGGGGTGTTCGGCTCATCCCTAGTATTAAACATTAAATATATTAATTTTGAAATATGTGAAAAAATAACTCTATGCAGCAGTTTAAAATCTCAAGCTGCAAGCTTCTGCCCCTGGTGACGTCAAAGTGATGAAATGCATAGAGGGTGGCTCACGGCAATCCTGGAGAGAGAGTTACCTGAAGGCTGGCTGGGCTGAATGAACATTGGGACGGACACAGTTGTCCATACAAGGATGAGCACCACTAGGATTTATAGTGATACATATGATTTGCTTCTTTTTATCATGTGAGTGCATTCTATCTATGTCTTAATAAAATACCACGGTGAACGCTTTTCAGTTTGTGCCTCTTTTGAGCATTGATCAACCCTGCAGCACCTGAGCCATTGATGACTGCTGGATTGATCAAGTGGTGGATTTGTGAAGGGTGGCGATAGTTCTGATCTTGGTGATTTATACTAAAGCGTAATATGACCTTTGTTATGGGGGTCATCCTTATAAGATGAAAGTGTGCCAAAAGGGTACAATAGTGTAGGTTTCTATTACTGCACATATTTTCTCTGGATACAGCATTTTTGGTGAACTTTACTTAAAGCGGAGCTCCACCCTAAAGTGGAACTTCCGCTCATCGGAACCCACCCTCCGGTGACACATTTGGCACCTTTCAGGGGGAGGGGGGTGCAGATACCTGTCTAAGACAGGTATTTGCACCCACTTCCTGGAGTCCTCTCTGCGGGAAATCTGCGGGAAGCACGTCACTTCCCGCAGAATACCCGTAGTGTTCTGGGAGACACGGCTCCCAGAACACAGGAGGACCAGTCAGAACGGTGCAGCGTGACTCGCGCATGCGCTGTAGGGAACCGGGCAGTGAAGCCGCAAGGCTTCACTGCCTGGCTCCCTCCCCGAGGATGGCGGTGGGGGCAGCAGAGTGACGAGCGATTGCTCGTCCTCTGCTGTGGACGTCGCTGGACTCCAGGACAGGTAAGTGTCCTAATATTAAAAGTCAGCAGCTGCAGTATTTGTAGCTGCTTGCTTTTAATATTTTTTTTTTCGGCAGAGCTCTGCTTTAATCATCTTTTTTAATGATTCCTTGATCGTGATCTATGCATAGTAGTACACAGTACACAGTTTTTGTATGTCATTGATTACTTTTATTATTTATTTATCTACATTCATGTAATTTAGTAGCACAACAAACACATGTATACTGATTTCTTTTTTTAATGCAAGCAGGTTAGGTACCTACAGTACATTTGAGCCGGTAACAGCATTTTGCAGTCCCCACACTGGTTAGCTCAGACAGGCAGCTCAAGGTTGTGCTGCAGTCAGTTGTGCTATGAGGAGAGAGCAGAATGACAGAGAAATTTTCTTTCTGCTGCTTCTACTTTCACTATCCAGTCACAGGCTGGGCATGGGAAGGAGACTTTTAAGTGTTACTATATGCAGCAGATAAAAATCAGGTACTTTCCTCCTGCCAGACAGAGCTGCATTTTGTGACCGAGCTGTGCAGATCTAAGAACTGGATAGATAGGCATACAAAGCCTTTGGCTCCTATAGATATATTTTATCTATTTAGTTAGCTGTTTGCTTAGAATTCAGATTTGAAGAACTATAATTATATAGTTTCTGGCATAAGAGCTGTTTGGATCATTAATTATAACAATGTTTTCTCACTTTGAAAAGCCGAAATTGTACCTAATTTGCTGACTTCCCCAATGACACAACACGAATAATGTGCTGCCTGTTCCCTTACTGCTTTAAAGGAAAAGTCTTCTTCTGCTTTAGGATTATTTTAAATAACAAGAACCTTTAAATGTATGCCTACAATCATTTGTAGAGCATCCATGGACTCCAACACCCAGCGTGGTCTGTATTGGATAATACCAACTAACCTTCCTGTTTGCCTCATGCTTTACTATTGGTTAGCTGCCATCTGGAGGTGAGTACAAAGAAGTATAAGTTGAACTTCACAATTTATTTTCCCAAGAGTTTTTTTTCCTTTTTAGGACATGTAGATGTAAGATGCATGCGTGCGGGCTCCTAACATTAACAACTATAATATACTGAGAAAGAGGGACTTCTAATAATTTATTTTCCTTCAGGAAACATCTTGCCAAAATGTCACGATGGATGTGTTTTGTCAGGACACATTGTTGTTTTTCTGAAACTTTACTGGGGTTATGTTATGTGATCAGTTTAAATGGTTTAAATATGGCTTAGAAGGTCTCATCTCATGGGCAGTAGTAAAGTATTAGTTTAGACAAAGTTGTCATAATGGTTTTGGGTACAGCATATCACAAATGAAAATTAAATACTTACTTACTCTATCCTTTGTTACCTTCTCTTATGATGTTGCTCCCTTTTTAGCAATTGTTATTGTGCATCATTTTAACTATAAACTTCCTATTAACCCCTAAATAATCCATAAAGTGACCCTTTCAGTAAAAAAAAAAAAAATACAGAAACAGGGCTACATGCAAAAGAAGAGGGTAAATACACACATAGAACACCACTTTATTGAAAAAATATCTACAACACTAGTATACATTCCTCTTAATTGAACCCTGGTGCTTACCCCTAAAGTCTAGCCATTACACCTAGGCCTTATCGAGTAGTAATCTAAAGAGGTTCTGTCACCAACCTAAAAAACTGCAACTAAAAGCACAGAAAAAAAAATCTAATATTTTACAAGCTAAGTTGCAGTGTCTTTCCTTTCCATAAACTGGATATGTACAGTATCTCAAAAAAGTGAGTACACTCCTCACATTTTTGAAAATATTTTATTATATATTTTCATGTGACAACACTGAAGAAATAACACTTTGCTACAATGTAAAGTAGTGAGTGTACAGCTTGTATAACAGTGTAAATTTGCTGTCCCCTCAAAATAACTCAACACACAGCCATTAATGTCTAAACCGCTGGCAACAAAAGTGAGTACACCTCTAAGTGAAAATGTCCAAATTGGGCCCAAAGTGTCAATATTTTGTGTTGCCACCATTATTTTCCAGCACTTCCTTAACCCTCTTGGGAATGGAGTTCACCAGAACTTCACAGGTTGACACTGGAGTCCTCTTTCACTCCTCCATGACGACATCATGGAGCTGGTGGATGTTGGAGGCCTTGCTCTCCTCCACCTTCCATTTGAGGATTCCCCACAGATGCTCAATAGATCTTAGGTCTGGAGACATGCTTAGCCAGTCCATCACCTTTACCCTCAGCTTCCTAGCAAGGCAGTGGTTGTCTTGGAGGTGTGTTTGGGGTAGTTATCATGTTGGAATACTGCCCTGCAGCCCAGTCTCTGAAGGGAGGGGATCATGCTCTGCTTCAGTAAGTCACAGTACATGTTGGCATTCATGGTTCTCTCAATCAACTGTAGCTCCCCAGTGCCAGAACTACTCATGCAGCCCCAGACCATAACACTCCCACCACCATGCTTGACTGTAGGCAAGACACTCTTTTCTTTGTACTTCTCACCTGGTTGCCGCCACACACGCTTTACACCATCTGTACCAAATACGTTTATCTTGGTCTCATCAGACCACAGGACATGGTTCCAGTAATCCATGTCCTTAGTCTGCTTGTCTTCAGCAAACTGTTTGCAGGCTTTCTTGTGCATCATCTTTAAATGAGGCTTACTTCTGGGACAATAGCCATGCAGACCAATTTGATGCAGTGTGCGGCATATGGTCTGAGTACTGACAGGCTGACCCCCTACCCCTTCAACCTCTGCAGCAATGCTGGCAGTACTCATACGTCTATTTCCCAAACACAAGCTCTGGATATGATGCTGAGAACGTGCACGCAACTTCTTTGGACAACCATGGCAGGGCCTGTTCTGAGTGGAACCTGTCCTGTTAAACCGTTGTATGGTCTTGGCCACTGTGCTGCAGCTCAGTTTCAGGGTCTTGGCAAACTTCTTATAGCTTAGGCCATCTTCATATAGAGCAACAATTCTTTTTTTTCAGATCCTCAGAGAGTTCTTTGCCATGAGGTGTCATGTTGAACTTCCAGTGACCAGTATGAGCGAGTGAAAGCGATAGCACTAAATTTAACACACCTGTTCCCCATTCACACCTGAGACCTTGTAACACTAACAAGTCACATGACACTAGGGAGGGAAAATGGCTAATTGGGCCCAATTTGGACATTTTCACTAAGGGGTGCACTCACTTTTGTTGCCAGCGGTGTAGACCTTAATAGTTGTGTGTTGAGTTATTTTGAACAGACAGCAAATTTACACTGTTATACTGTACAAGCTGTACACTCACCACTTTACATTGTAGCAAAGGGTAATTTCTTCAGTGTAATCACATGAAAAGGTATAATAAAGTATTTACAAAAATGTGAGGGGTGTACTTACTTTTGTAAAATACTGTAACTGTCTCGGGGGGGGGGGGGGCGGCAGGGAGATTGAAGCTGAATACTATGGGGTGCAACTTGACAGCTCTGAATCTGTTAGGTCTGCTAAAATCCACAATGGTGGCCTCCAGCAGCAGTCTCAGGCCTTTTGGGTGCCTATACAAGTGGAAATGAATGTTCTTTAAAGGTAATTAAGCATACAAGTAACCAAACTCGCAGCCATAGCACCAAATAGACAAAAAAGAACCCCCCCACAAAGGATAGTGTTGCATTAAACTTTCCTTGCTCCAAAATCTACTGTGTTCAAGGATTTAAAATACTATTATCATTTGCTTGTTTTCAAGTATGACCTGTACCTCTGCCTCCCTAATGCTATATCCTATGTGACAGCAGGAAGGTAAAGTCACCTGGTTGCATCCAGGGGGGTAGATATATTTCGCCCAGATTCAGGCTTTACGCCGATTTATACAGCTAGGTGGAGAGTTGTATAAGCCCAGCTGAGACTAGTGGGCTCATTGATGACTCATACCTCTAGGGAGAGGGCTGGGCGTCGTGCAAACAGGGAGTTGATGAGATCAGCTGAACCTTGTCAGCTCATGTAGGCCTCTATAAAAAACTCCCAGATTCATTAGATGTTAGCTCATGCCTGGAAGCAGACCTGTGTGGACTGTCTAGGGAGAGTGAACCCCTGTGCGGTGAGAGAAAGCCTGTGTGGCTATATTTTGCTTGGACATTTAAAACCAGGGACTAGGACAGCACTAGGCTGATCCCAGTTGTTAGTTAGGAAACCTGTATGTTTAGTCAGAGGTCAAGTTGACCAGGATTTATTTTGTTTGTTTCTTTTGCTTTGCTGTGTTTTTGTCACTGTAAATAGAAAATAAACGGCACCTTTTTGATTTTGAAAACCACAACCTCCGTCTGCTGGGCCTGTTTTTGTGTGGGGAGCCCATCCCGGGGGTCACACACACCCGCTGCCGAGCTAACCCCCTCACAGTTGGTGGAGAATGCGGGCAGTTTTTTTTTAAGCCAGCATGGAGGAGATACTGAAACAGCTGGCTCTAGCAAATGCCAATCAACAGCAGACAAATGCAGGTTTGCAAAAGAGCCTTGCAGCTCAACAACAGAACTTCGCAGCCCAGCAGCAAGCTCATCAACAGAGCCTTGCAGCCCAGCAGCAAGCTCACCAACAGAGTCTGGAAGCTCAGCAACAAGCCCAGCAACGATCTGAGGCCCGCTTCATAGACCTATTACAGAAGCAAGAGCAGAGACTACAACAAATGGAAGCAGTAATGCAGCAACGTCCGCAGACCAGTGAGGAAAGCCGTCCCACTAATACCGCGTCCTTTGGGGTGAGTCGTTTATTGACAAAAATGACTGGAGAGGATGATCCAGAGGTATTTTTGACCACGTTTGAAAGGACTGCTGAAAGAGAAAAGTGGCCTGAGGAGCAGTGGGCTGGACTGGTGGCTCCTCTGTTAACGGGTGAATCGCAGAAAGCTTACTATGACCTAGAGCCTGACCAAGCAAAAGACTATGTGATGCTAAAAGCTGAAATATTGGCAAGGCTGGGTGTCACCCTGGCTGTCCGGGCTCAGCGTGTGCATAACTGGACTTTCCAGCTTGGAAAACCCCCCAGGTCTCAAATGTATGATCTCATTCACCTGAGCAGAAAGTGGCTACAGCCAGAGACTTTGTCCGCACCAAAGATTGTGGAACGTGTTGTAATGGATCGGTTTTTGAGAGCTCTTCCTACTGCCATCCAAAAGTGGGTAAGCCATGGAGACCCAGAGACGGCCGGTGGTCTTGTGGATCGTGTAGAGAAATACTTGGCTACAGAGAACCTGACGGCCTCTTCCAGAGACACTCGGACTTTCCACCCTAAGACCAGACCATCCCCAGGGGCGGATAAGAGGATTCCAAGGGGTGAGGGTGGAGAGAGTGAGAGGGTGGGAGCTCTACCCCAAGTTTGGCGAGAACAGCCTGGGAAATCAGCGGCTCAAGAGGCGGCAAGAAGGATCATTTGCTACCGCTGCCGGCAAGCGGGACATATTGCAGCAAATTGCCCGGTTTTGGAGGAACCCATGCAGTGTGACTTTCTGACGGGCAGACGTCAGTCGCTGTGTGCGACAGTCGCATGCACTGCCATTCGGGGAACTGAGAAACATTTATGCAAAATGTGTATTAATGGTAGAAATGTTGTGGTATTGCTGGATTCAGGTAGCCTTGTGACCCTGATAAAGGCTGAATTAGTTAAAACAGAGGTCTCTGGGAATAGCAAGGTAGCTGTTATTTGTGTGCATGGGGACACCCGAGAGTATCCAGTGACTACAGTGTGTTTCGAGACCCCCAAAGGTACCCTTTCTCATCCAGTGGGCTTAGTGTCTCAGTTACCGCATGACGCCATTGTGGGAAGGGATTTTCCGAAGTTCTGGGAACTGTGGGATGATCCTGAGCCCCCCACTGGTGCCCCTATGTACCAGGAATATGATAGCCAGAACTCCTCTGAGAGTGGTGAGGACTCTCCCGAATTTCCCTTGTCAGTATTGGCAGGGGAGACTCAAGAAACTGGAGAGGAGCCCACCTCCTCAGACGAAAACCTACCGTCTGTGGAGTTTTCTGATCTTGAGGTTCACAGGGAAAACTTTGCCACAGAACAGTTGAAAGACCCCGCCCTAATAAAGGCACGGGAAAACGTAGTGAAAATAGATGGCGAGTTAGTGAACCCAGATAATACCTGCACTTACCCATACTTCAGCGTAGAGAAGGACCTACTGTATCGGGTGGCAAAAAGGGCAGAAGAAACCGTTGAGCAGCTTGTGGTGCCCAAACCTTACAGGAAGTTGGTGTTGGAGTTGGCCCATGGGCACATTCTTGGAGGTCATCTGGGGACAGAGAAAACCCGAGAGAGGGTATTACAGAGATTCTATTGGCCTGGGGTGATGAAGGACATAGAAAATTATTGTTCCTCCTGCCCTGTGTGTCAGAGGTCGGCCCCGATGCCACACTTCCGTAGCCCGCTGGTCCCTCTACCCATCATTGAGGTCCCGTTTGAGAGAATCGCAATGGATTTGGTAGGTCCTATAATCAAGTCCGCTAGGGGGCACCAGTACATATTGGTTATAATGGACTATGCCACCCGTTATCCAGAAGCGATCCCTCTCAGAAATACCTCGGCCAAAACCATAGCCAAAGAGCTATCTCTTGTTTTTAGCCGGGTGGGTATTTGTAAAGAACTGCTTACGGACCAAGGTACACCCTTTATGTCCCGGGTTATGAAGGAGCTGTGTAAATTGTTCAAAGTGACGCAATTACGTACATCTGTGTATCACCCCCAAACCGATGGGCTGGTTGAAAGATTCAACAAAACCCTAAAACAAATGTTGAAGAAAGTGGTGGATAGGGATGGAAAGGATTGGGACTGTCTACTTCCTTATTTGATGTTTGCTATTAGGGAGGTGCCCCAATCCTCTACGGGATTCTCCCCCTTTGAGTTACTGTATGGGAGACACCCAAGAGGGCTGTTGGATATTGCCAAGGAAACTTGGGAAAGTGAGAGTTCTCCCCACAGGAGTGTGATTGAGCATGTCGCCCTGATGCAAGATCGAATTGCACAGGTAATGCCCATCGTGAAGGAACATTTGGCCCAAGCGCAGTTGGCACAGCAGAGAGTGTACAACCGTGGAGCCAAGACCCGTACCTTTTCCCCGGGGGATAGGATATTGGTACTTGTCCCTACGGTTGAAAGTAAATTCCTTGCCAAATGGCAAGGCCCCTACGAGATAATGGAAAAAGTGAGCGAAGTGAATTACAAGGTCAGACAACCAGGAAGGCGAAAGCCCGAACAGATCTATCACGTTAATCTGTTGAAAGCCTGGAGGGATAGAGAGTCCCTAGTCGCAGACACTTGGTCACCAGCTCAAACTGGTTGCGTGATTCCTGAGGTTGGAATCGCAGCCACCTTGTCACAACCCCAACAACAGGAGGTTAAGGAGTTTGTGCTTCGCAACAAGGAGGTATTCTCTGAGCTGCCGGGACAAACATCTGGGGTAGAGCATGACATTATTACCCCGCCCGGTGAAAGGGTGAAGTTAAAACCCTATCGGATCCCAGAGGCCCGACGGGAGGCAATACGGGAGGAAGTACAGAAAATGCTGAACTTAGGGGTGATAGAGGAGTCCCAAAGTGATTGGTCTAGTCCCATTGTGTTGGTGCCTAAACCGGATGGGAGCTGGCGATTTTGTAACGATTTTCGTCAGTTGAACAAAGTTACAAAATTTGACACCTACCCCATGCCACGTATAGATGAGTTGATCGACCGGCTGGGAACAGCCCGATACATGACGACTCTTGACCTCACAAAAGGGTATTGGCAAATCCCCCTGGCCAAGTCAGCCAAAGAGAAAACCGCATTTGTAACCCCAGACGGGGCGTTCCAATATAAAAGAATGCCGTTCGGGTTACAGAATGCGCCGGCCACATTCCAGCGGAAAATGGACCAGATGCTGAGGCCCCATCGGAAGTATGCTGCGGCTTACCTGGATGACGTAATTGTCCATAGCACAGATTGGGCCTCACATCTGCCAAAAGTGCAAGCAGTCCTGGACTCTGTTCGGGAAGCAGGGTTTACGGCTAACCCCAAGAAGTGTACCATTGGGCAGGAGGAGGCCAAATATCTTGGGTACACCATTGGGAGGGGAGTAATAAAACCCCAACTCAACAAAGTCGAGGCCATCCAGAGTTGGCCACGTCCCAACAGCAAGAAGCAGGTACGAGCCTTTCTGGGAATCGCTGGGTATTATCGGCGATTCATTCCCCACTTTGCTTCTAAGGCTGTGCCCCTAACCAACCTGACGAAGGGGAAAGGGTCGGTCATGATTAAATGGACCCCCGAGGCTGAGGCAGCATTCCAATTCTTGAAACAAGCCTTATGTAGCCAGCCAGTGTTGTACTCACCCGACTTCTCTAAAGACTTTGTCGTACAAAGTGATGCGTCAGATGTGGGGTTAGGAGCAGTATTGTCCCAGGTCTGGAACGGGGAAGAGCACCCAGTCATTTACCTCAGCAGGAAGTTGAAGTCCCATGAGGTAAATTACGCCACCGTTGAAAAGGAGTGTTTAGCGGTGAAGTGGGCTCTAGATTCCCTTCGGTACTACCTGCTAGGTAGGCACTTTGACATGGTTACGGATCACGCTCCGTTAAAGTGGATGGCTCAAAACAAGGAAACAAATAGAAGAGTGAATAGGTGGTTCCTGGCCCTCCAGGAATTCAACTTCACAGTAAAGCATCGCCCTGGCGTTCAAATGGGGAATGTGGATGCTTTGTCTCGAGTACATGAATGCCTGATTGCTGGTGTTCCAACCCCAAGGTTAAAACAAGAGGGGGGGGTATGTGACAGCAGGAAGGTAAAGTCACCTGGTTGCATCCAGGGGGGTAGATATATTTCGCCCAGATTCAGGCTTTACGCCGATTTATACAGCTAGGTGGAGAGTTGTATAAGCCCAGCTGAGACTAGTGGGCTCATTGATGACTCATACCTCTAGGGAGAGGGCTGGGCGTCGTGCAAACAGGGAGTTGATGAGATCAGCTGAACCTTGTCAGCTCATGTAGGCCTCTATAAAAAACTCCCAGATTCATTAGATGTTAGCTCATGCCTGGAAGCAGACCTGTGTGGACTGTCTAGGGAGAGTGAACCCCTGTGCGGTGAGAGAAAGCCTGTGTGGCTATATTTTGCTTGGACATTTAAAACCAGGGACTAGGACAGCACTAGGCTGATCCCAGTTGTTAGTTAGGAAACCTGTATGTTTAGTCAGAGGTCAAGTTGACCAGGATTTATTTTGTTTGTTTCTTTTGCTTTGCTGTGTTTTTGTCACTGTAAATAGAAAATAAACGGCACCTTTTTGATTTTGAAAACCACAACCTCCGTCTGCTGGGCCTGTTTTTGTGTGGGGAGCCCATCCCGGGGGTCACACACACCCGCTGCCGAGCTAACCCCCTCACACCTATTTAATGCCAAACACCCTAAGATAAGGTCACTTTATTGCTGGTAAAATGGTCATTAGCACTGTAATGACCTATTAGCAAAATGGATGAATACCATTCCCTATAGCTAAAATACCACCTGCTTCAGTTAACAATGTTTGCCCTTTTCAAAACTTTCCTTCAGTATACCATGATGCAAAATGTACTTGCATGAAGAACAAATAAAAGTACATACCGTATATACTTGAGTATAAGCCGAGGCACCTAATTTTACCACAAAAAAATGGGAAAACGTATTGACTCGAGTATAAGCCTAGGGTGTCCATCTGCATGCCTCACTGTGCCTCACTTTGCCTCACTGTGCCCATGTGCATGCCTCACTGTGCCTCACTGTGTCCATGCCTCACTGTGCCTTACTGTGCCCATGCCTCACTGTGTCCATGCCTCACTGTGCCCATGCCTCACTGTGCCCATGCCTCACTGTGTCCATGCCTCACTGTGCCCAATCTCCCTACCTAATCTTCGTCGCTGTGTGACTAGACTGACGTTTAACATGGGAGTCTATGGAAGGGGTGCCCGGCTTTGAAAAATCAGTGCTCCCCGGTCGTAGGTCCCCTGGACACCAAACTTTGCACACTTGTAGATGAAGAGTGGGGCTACATGTGTTGGCCAGGATCAGGCGCACAAATGTGAAGATGGACACAGTCTCGAGAATAAGCCGAGGGGGGCATTTTCAGCACAAAAAAATGTGCTGAAAAACTCGGCTTATACTCGAGTATATACGGTACTTCTTTATTCTGTTAAAAAAATGTACATACCTCTTAATTAAAGGCAGAACAGATTGTTAAAATCTTACAGATTATAAAGGAAAGAAATTAGTGAATGGATAGTGGTAGTTTGTGAAGTTTATCCAGATAACTTGGAAAATAGGGCGCAAAATTCCTAAAAATGAATTGCCCATCTCTAGAGAGTAACATGGTTAAATCCTTAAAAATGAAAGCATTTGTGCTCTTTTTTCAGTCAGTCAAGACTCTACTGTGACCAGGGATGAGCCGAACACCCCCCTGTTCGGTTCGCACTAGAACCTGCGAACAGACAGAATGTTCGCGTGAACTTTAGAACCCTATTAAATACAATGGAATCGAACGTTCGAAATCTAAAGTGCTAATTATAAAGGCTAATATGCAATTTATTGTCCTAAAAAGTGTTTGGGGACCCGGGTTCTGCCCCAGGGGACATGTATCAATGGAAAAAAAAGGTTTAAAAATTGACGTTTTTACGGGAGCAGTGATTTTAATAATGCTTAAAATGAAAAAATAAAAGTGAGTTTTAAATGACTTTTTTTCCTTCAGAAATTACATTTTGTGCAGGGACAGTTCTAAGCACGAGAAACAAGCGCAACTTTACATGCATATCATACACACCCCCCAGGTACGAAATTTTAAGGAATATTTCACTTTTATTGTTTCACTTTAAGCATTATTAAAATCACTGCTCCCGAAAAAACGGCCGTTTTTAAAACTTTTTTTTGCATTAATACATGTCCCCTGGGGCAGGACCCAGGTCCCCAAACACTTTTTAGGACAATAACTTGTATATAAGCCTTTATAATTAGCACTTTAGATTTCTCCCATAGACTTTTCGAATTTGCCGTGAACACCCCAATTTGTTCGCTGTTCGGCGAACGGGCGAACAGGCAATGTTCGAGTCGAACATGAGTTCGACTCGAACTCGAAGCTCATCCCTAACTGTGACCCTGAAAAAGTAAAGAGCACCCACTCCAAGTGCAGTCATACAAGACAGGCCTTTATGACTAGGCCCGTAGGAGGGGTTTGGCTTAGAAGGAGACATGCTGAAGGTGATTTCTCATACATGACGACACAACGACTGGGTTGATAGCTGGTGTGTGGCTTCTCACCTTCGTTGACAGTCAGTTAAGACTCCAACTGAATGAAACATTGTTTAAGCTAGGCAGTGATGAGGTTCATGATCTCCTCAACCATGGGTTTGAGGCAAAACCTGTATGTTCAAGGTTTGTTATACCAGTGAATTAATGCATGAATTGGTTAGTCCAAATTCTATGTAACCATAATGCACTTCCTGGTCTACATAGGTCAGCTGGCTTAGAAGGAATAATGCAGGGGAATTTGGATATGCCAGCCCTCTCACTATAAAAGGGTGAGGGCACAGCAGCAATATTTACAATGTGCTTTATCAATGATAGGGAAAGTATAGGGAGTGCTGCTGACAAACAGCACTACTGAATTACTGAATGCCATGTACAGTAGGTTGCAAAATGCTGCATATCTTAGAAAATCGAGGGGATTTTCTTCCTTTGTTATATCTTAATGCTGCTGGGGTCCTGCAGCATCTTTACAACCTGTCTCTGTTCACGTGCACTATAGTGATAACAGGCTGCTTGTGTTTTTTTTACAGGACATATTTCCTAATTATAGCTGGCTGCTTTAAAAAAAAAAAAAAAACACTGTGCTCCCAAAACACTGCTCACCCTTACCCCAGGTGCACCACAGCCCTCTGCTGTATCCACATACATGCATTTTTCTAAATATCAGAGCTTTAGCCCTTTAGCATAGTTTGGTAAAAATGGGCCAGCACCGGGAAATGTGGAAACACACAGGCAGGTGTTTTGTTTCTCTAAAAATACTGTACTGTTCCAGGGACACTGTACTGTTCCAGGGTGCATCAGCGTCACGCCCCGCCCGCATGACTTCACCTCTCGGTGACGCCGGCTGCGTTGAATCCATCCTCAGCGTGCATTGGGCACCCCCCAGGAGCTGGTCACTTCTGCGTCAGCTGTCCTGGTGAGAATGCCCTGCCCCAACATGCCCAGCGAAACATTGGGGGCGTCATGCGTGGTGGCCGGGGCGGATAAGCGTTGCAGTCTTGTGGGAGGCAGTGCTTTCCCATTTCCTGCTGCACACCCTCTGGAACACATGCTAGCATTAGCACCACCACCAGGTTTGCCAGGTACCCTACCTTTCACTTCCCTTTGGGTTATTTCTGTCCCTTGTCCTTTTCTTTCTCCCTTGGTCACTGTAGGCATTTCCTGATTCTCTGGACAGGATTGGTCTGTCGCGATCACAGGACATTTGCACCTTTCTCTTTTTTCGGTATGAAGCTTTCTGGTGGTTTTTAACTACTTCAATACCATGCACTTATACAGCTTCCTGCCCAAGCCAATTTTGAGCTTTCAGCACTGTCGCAATTTGAATGACAATTGCGCGGTCATGCTACACTGTACCCAAACAAATTTTTGATCATTTTGTTCCCACAAATAGAGCTTTCTTTCGGTGGTATTTGATCGCCTCTGCGATTTTTTTTTTTTGCACAACAAATAAAAAAAGAGCGAAAATTTAAAAAAAAACTAAGTTTTTCTTTGTTTCTGTTAATTTTTTTTTAAAATAAGTACCTTTTTTACTTCAATGACGGGCACTGATAAGGCGGCACTGAAGGGCACTGATAAGGCGACACTGATGGGCACCGATGAGGTGGCACCAATGAGGTGGCACTGATGAGGTGGCACTGATGGGCACTGATGATGGGCACTGATAGGCGGCACTGATGGGCACTGATATGTGGCACTGGTATGCGGCACTGATGGGCACTCATAGGTGGCACTGATGGGCACTCATAGGCGGCACTGATTGGCACTCATAGGCGGCACTGATTGGCACTCATAGGCGGCACTGATGGGCACTTATAGGCGGCACTGATGGGCACTTATGGGTGGCATGGACGGGCACTGATAGGTGGGCACAGATTGGCACGGATGGGCACTGATAGGTGGCACTGATAGACACTAGTAGTGGCATTGGTGGCACTGGTGCCCAGCAATGCCAGCCACCACACATTGTGAAAGTGCCAGTCAGTGCCCATTTGTGGGCACTGCTTGGCATATTTTTTTAATGTTTTTTTTTTTTTACTACATGTGGATGGCCATGGGGGCCATCCACATGATTGGGGCTTCCCTGGTGGTCCTGGGGGGCTTCCCTGGTGGTCTAGTGTGGGTATCCGAGGGGCGGCTGCGCTGATAAACAATCAGCGCAAACCCCCCCTGTCAGGAGAGCCGCCGATCGGCTCTCCTCTACTCGCATCTGTCAGACGCGAGTGAGGAAGAGCCAATCAACGGCTCTTCCTGTTTACATTGTGATCAGCCATGATTCGACACGGCTGATCACGTGGTAAAAAGCCTCCGACGGAGGCTTTTTACTGAGATCAGTGTAGCGGTGGGTCAGACTGACCCACCGCTCCACCGATCGCCGCGATGCGCGCCCCCCCCGGGCGCGCGGCGGCTGTTATCCCGCAGGACGTCATATGACGTCCAGTGTGGATAACTGAACCACTTCCCGGACGTCAATCTGCTATTGACGGGGCGGGAAGTGGTTAAACACAATTTCCTCTGTCCTTCCCCCAGTGCTGGGACAAGATCACCCAGTGCCCAGGGCGAACATGCCAAACTGCGCCCCCCTCCATGTGTTGCGCATGATCAAGCATCTTACTCACGTCTGATAAACACACCTGATAATTATACCTACATAAAGAGTGCAGAAGTCAAGATTAGATAAAATACAAAGTGCAAGGGTCAGAAGCAAAAATAGTGTACAGCGTGCAGGAATCAGGAACAGGGCCATTTTATGAAAGCAGTTGGCCTATGTGCAGGCTCATAAGTTGGGCCCCGCTTCTAGAGGGCAAGAAAGGGCGGTGTGCAGCATAAATTGAGTGTGGCTTTTGTTTTTACTTTTATGATTGTGGAAGTGGTGGGTTTAGAAGATCCAAAGTTTTTTAGAGCAGGGAGGGTCCATTGAACTGCTTGTTCAGAATATCTACAATACTTTAGTGTGCATTAACTGGGGACTGGTTCACCGAAAGAATTATTAAACCCAAAACCAAAAATGATGATCTGGCCACCTCCTTTATTGGAGTGCTTCACTCTTGATGAAAAAGCACAGGGGGCAACTTTAAACAGCAGCATTGTCAGTCTTGGAGGAGGGGACTGTTAGATGTACTAGCAGATGTAAATGTACTAACAAATTAAAGCCAAACTGAAATCAGTTACAGTGAACAGTTTTTATTCTGTGGGACAGCTTGTTGGATCACCAAATGAAAATGAAAGAAAGCCTAAAAAGAAAACAAATGCAGCTTTCACATCTAAGAATTAGTTAGCTGCAATATAATAATTGTTTGCTTTTGGGTTTAATACCTACCGCTTTAATGTCTATTTCACACTTGTGATCCTGTTCCTGGTGAGAGCAGAGAAACCATCACCTTAGATTGTTACCATGCTGACACAAACTGTGGAATGTCCTGTGCCAGTCTGCCTGGTGGGGGATTGGTGCTGTAGAGGCAGGTGAGTAGTTTACCTGTCCTTTTTGGCCAACAACAGGACCATAATTGTGAAATAATGTTCGGTTTGCTAGGAGTTTGCTGACAGTTTAAACGGTTACTACATTCCTGGTACAGTAGTTTCTTGGTTAGTTCAGAACATACTTTACAAGCCTATAGAAAACAGGATCCACCATTCCACACTTTAGCACACTGGACTCCTGAATCAAACTGGGAAAGAAATCACTGACACAGGGAGCTCTGATTCCCAATCATTTGCAGCTTGCTGAAATACAGTGATTCTACAGCTTCTAGAAACTCCCAGCTTTTTTGCCCCAGCACTTCCCCAGCCTGCACATGTTCAGAGCTCTTACTCCTCAGGACAGCTCCTCCATCTCTGCACCTTTCCTGTGCTTGCACTGAGCTGTAATGGCGAGGCAGGGGATGAATGAAGCAGGTCACACAGGAAGGAGATCATGAGAACTGACGCTGCCATGTTCACACATGCAGAGTACAGAGCAAAGAAAGAAACTTACACATTCAGATATGTTCCTTCCAGCGGCAAGGGGCGGGGCAAATTGACACTGTGCTTCATCACCACTATATCATATTTTACTGGAGTGGTAGAGGGGCAGGCGATGACTGGTGGTTGGCTATGAGGACAGAGCTAAATAGACTGCCAGAAGGCTGGGCTAATAAGGACAGGTCATTCTTTGCTTTCTTTGTACCCAGCAAAGAGTAAGTTCAGAATGGGGGACAGCTAGGGGGAAGTTAGATGAGCACTTTATCTCCTCTACAATTGCTGGATGAATCAGCAAAGGCTCACAATGGAACAGTGTTTCTCCACACTCCACAGAATACATCTATGTACCAAATTAAAAGTCCCACTATACTCCTGAAATATAAGGAATGTTACCTTTTTTTTCTCTGCAAAGTACAGGACAGGTTTATGGTACAGCAAGGTAGTTTGGAAAGCAGTGTAGTCAGGCCTCACAGGTGAAGAAGACATGTCTGACATGCATCTTCATGCTGGGGTGAGCTGTGATGTCTGCAGGGCAGGAAGCAAAGATCAGGGCTGCTGTGTTCTGTTGTCTTCCTGCTCCGTCCACCTGTAGAGGAGCTCTGTAACAGGCAGCCCTGATCTAGCTGGCCAGACTGATAGAAGATAAAGCCCGGGAGAGAGAATTCTTCTCCTGTTTGTGAAGAGACATAGCTGCCGCTGTAGAGAGGAAGCAGGCAATAGTGGGCGCTTCCTCAGCCCCGTTTTTGGACAGGCTCTTGCAACAACAGATTGGATCATAGAGTGGTGTGATAGCCTGAGAATTCTGTGCACAGATTCTTCTGCATGCTGTTGCTGGCAACATGACGCCCCCTCCCACACCCCGCCCAGGGCAACTGCCCCTCCCGCCCACCCCTAGTACCGGCCCTGCCTTCCCCCACCTCTTTCCTTCAAATTGACCTCACTAGTACATAGGCTGTATGCCCCTTACAAGTCACACCTCTTTGACCACACTTAATTTTTATTAATTTAGATATTGGAGCCACTTCCAGGCACCACCATGTTATTCCCCATGGACATCCTTCATTGTTCCTCTCCTCCCTTTGAGTGTGGTGTTGTCCGCCTTGGCTGCCCGCAGATTCACGTCCCCTTAGCTCCCAACAGGGACATTCACCAGCCTTCCTCAACTTTCAGTTCTCAGCATTTTATGACCTATTACAGGGCTGATATGTAAGTAATTTTTGGGGTGTCTGGCTTTTTTCCTCCCCCTTATCCTTATTTTATTGGTTTAAGTAATTTGGAATATCTTTCATATTTTTTGTAGATATGCATTCTGCATTTGCTTCTGAAGAAGTGGAACTATATCCACGAAACACATTTAGCTTTTAAAGTGGTTGTAAACCCACTTTTTCAACTTGCACCTACAGGTAAGCCTAGATTAAGGCTTACCTGTAGGTGCAAGAAATATCTCCTAAACCTACACGGTTTAGGAGATATTTACTAAAAATGACAGGCGCCGCTGTCTACGGCGCATGCGCGCTGTAGACAACGGCGCATTCATGGGGTTAATCCCATTCACAAAATCGGCTACTTCCCAGCAATCGCTGGGCATAGCCGAATGTGCCGGCTCTCGCGCGCATGCGCAGAGTGACGTCTCCGCCACTCCGGCCAATCACAGCGCCGGAGCGGCGCTGTGATTGGCTGGTGCGGCGATACCCGGAAGTAACCTTCCGGCCATCGCCGCAGCGATGGATGCGGATGAAGAGGGAGACCAGGACGGCTTCGGGGGCCCCGATCTAAGGTAAGTGATGCATAATGAGCTATTATGCTAGTCATATTAGCTCATTATGCCTTTCTCTTACAGGTGGTTATGAAAAAAAATAAATAAATTTGGGTTTACAACCACTTTAAATGCATTTTTTTCTGCGTTTACAGCCCATCCTATATAGGAAGTTTACTTATCATGTGTAACAATGGAATTGTAATGGTTATTTATTATGTACATCAGCTCGTCATTTTTGCAATGTACCATGTCTCATGTGCAATTTATGAATAAACTTTTATAATATTGTGGAATCATTTTCAATTGTACAAACACACATCTCACTCAAAGTCCCAACCCCCCTCCTTTTATCTGTTCCAGGGACACTTTAGAAAAAATGACCAGCAACAAGTTGGTAGTTTAACATGTTAGAAGGCTGGCCACAGGCTAGCCTGAATTTGTAGGAGGAGTCTGGGGGCTATTTATCCCCCCTCCTCTCTCCTCTCCTGCGTCGGCGGGGTTTCTGGGTCTCAGCCGTCACGCGTCATTTCCGGGTTACCGCGCGTCCACGTCACTTCCGGTTCATGTGCAGCAGCAGGGCAGCATGGTCGGCTACAGGGGCTCATGTCTCATCACGTCTTCACGGTTCCTGGGCTGATGGGACACGCCTGCGGGGGCCGCCGCATTGAGGGCCAGCATGCCACCTTATTTTTTCCGGTGTTCGTTCGGGTCAGGTAACGGGGACAGTCTGTCGGACTGGATTCACGGGCGGAGGATCGGAAGGGGGGTTTTACGCCAGGCTGGGTTCTGTGGCACTTCCGGTTTGGCAGAGCAGCGGCCGGCTGCAGCAGTCTCCTGACGGTCCCTCTCCTGGGCTATCACCGAGCTTTGGAGGGGGGGAGCCGTCTGTCCACCCACCCTGCTTCTTCCTGGTCTTCATGAAGGCATCCTGAAGTGGGGAGGGCCGCCCGCCCATCCATCCGTGCGCTCATCCGTCCATCCTCACTTTCCTGTACCCATGCAGGCAGCTGGGGGGGCCCCCCATCCACGTTTCCCCGGTGCTCAGGGAGGGGGAGGCTGCTGCTGCTGCTCTCGGTAAATGCACCAGGCTTCATGGGGGGGGGCACATCCCACATACCATATCCCATATCCCTCAGCCCGGCCAGTCTCCCGCTTCTCCTCCCGTGCTCTCGCCCTCTCATCCATTGTTCACTTCTGCTCCTGTACACATGCAGGCAGCAGGGAGGGGTTGCCTGGCGTCCACGTCTCTCCGGTGTCTGTCCGGCAGCTTGGGGGGGGGCGCGCTTCTCCCAGTGCTCGCCGGATGTCATGCCCGCCATTCGTTCACCTCCACTTCCGGGCTCACGTCGGCTTCATCTGTAGCGCCGCCTGCTCCTCCTCCCGGGCTCACATTGAGGGGGGGCCCCCATCTGTCCACCCTCCGGGCGCACTCCTTTAGAGGGGGGCCGTCCGCCCCCCCCACTCCTCTGGGCATACGCTGGCTTCAAGGGGGGCTGTCCAGGTAACCGGGCTGTCCGGGGGCTGTCCAGGTCATCAGGTAGCCGGGCAGCTTGGAGAGGGGGGGCATCCACCTGCCCCGCTTGCTCCTCCCGATGTCCACGCCGGGCGTCAGTTGGGGGGTGTAGCTGTGGGCTTCTGGAGGCCGCCCGCCTGTTCTCCCGGCGCTCTCGCCGGGGATGGGGGGGTGGGGGTGGGGGCGTTCCGTCCATCCGTCCACCCTCGTTGCCAGGGCTCCATCTCGCGTTTAGGAGGCCACCTGCTTCTCCCGGTACTCGCGCTGGGGAGGTGGGTTCCATGCATCCATCCTGCTCCTTGAGGGGCCAGCCCCCTTTCTCCCCGAGCTCAGAGATGCTGCACGGCTGGCCAGGTCCCCATGGCGCTGGTTGGGGGGGCGTCCATCCATCCTATCCTCCCCGGCTGCTGACAGCTTGAGGGGGGGCGTCCGTCCATTCTATCCTCCCGGGCTGCTGGCAGCTTGAGGGGGGGCGTCCATCCATCCTATCCTCCCGGGCTGCTGGCAGCTTGAGGGGGGGCGTCCGTCCATCCTATCCTCCTGGGCTGCTGGCAGCTTGAGGGGGAGCGTCCGTCCATCCTATCCTCCCGGGCTGCTGGCAGCTTGAGGGGGGGCGTCCGTCCATCCTATCCTCCCGGGCTGCTGGCAGCTTGAGGGGGGGCATCCGTCCATCCTATCCTCCCAGGCTGTGGGCAGCTTGAGGGGGGGGGCATCCGTCCATCCTATCCTCCCAGGCTGCGGGCAGCTTGAGGGGGGGCGTCCGTCCATTCCATCCTCCCAGGCTATTGCTGGCAGCTTGGGGGGGCGTCCGTCCATCCACTCCTCCATAGCTCTCACCGCCATCATGAGGGGGGGCATCTTTCCATTTGTCCCAGGCGCACGCTGGCGGTATATGGGGGCATCATCCACTCGTCCCGGGGTCACTCCAGCAGCATGGGGGGGCCTGTCCACCTACATCTCCAGGGGTCATGCTGGCAGCATGGGGGGGGGCGGCTGTCCACCATTCTCCCAGGGTCACGCTGGCAGCATGGGAGGGGTTGTCCACCCACGTCTCCACAGGTCTCGCTGGCAGTTTTCTGTACGATATACTAGGGGTGTCCTGACTTGGCTCTGCAAGCCGGGGGTGCAAGCCAGCCGCATCTTGCTCATCGGATTCAGTCTACCTTGGGGTCTCAGAGCCAAGGGTGGGGGGATGCTGTTAAAAGGGGGGCTGTTTGGTGGGGTAGCTTCACTTCCACGGTCGTTCGGGTATCCATGCGTCACGTGGTTTCTGTCTTAGCGGTTCTGGCGGCAGCATGTTGTGTTTAGCTGCCTTTTAGCGTTTTTTACTGTCATGGCGTTTTCCTGTCATGGCATGTTCCTGTCGTAGCGTTTTCCTGTCATAACGTTTTTTCCTGTCAGCTTGTGCAGGTTCAGCTTACACCGGTAGCTGTTTTTCTTCTTCATTTAGTTCCGTATCATCATACTTTTGTAGGTTCTTGCATTTCTGGTTCAGTTGGCTAGGTTTCACATCTCGGTTTCTGTCACGTCTACAGATCCTTACAGGCTCAGGTTTTTTCGTTGGTCTTGTTCTTTGTCCACAATCTTCTCGCCCGTTACGTTACGTCATACATTTGCATTCGTTTCATTTCATCGGCAGGACTACCCACCACGGTCTGTGGGTACTCAGGTCCTGAGGGTTCAGCTTACACCGGTAGCTGTTTTTCTTCTTCGTTCAGTTCCGTATCATCTTACTTCCGTAGGTTTCATCGTACTTTGGTAGGTTCTTGCATTCCTGGTTCAGTTGGCTAGGTTTCACATCTCGGTTTCTATCACGTCTACAGATCCTACGGGCTCAGGTTTTTTCGTTGGTCTTGTTCTTTGACCACAATCTTCTCGCCCGTTACGTCATACGTTTGCATTTGTTTAATTTCATCTGCAGGACTACCCACCACGGTCTGTGGGTACTCAGGTCCTGAGGGTTCAGTTTCTACGATCTGTCAATGCGAAATAGTTTCCTTGCGCTCACTCACGTCACACGCCGGGGGGGGTCGTTTTTCAGGTTCATTTATACTATAGTCCCACCTTCACTGCTTATGTCTTCGCTCGGGGGTTGGTACAGAGGGGGTTGTGTTCTGTCTTAGCATTTACCCCAGCGTGTTTCAGTATAGCAGGTCAGCCAGTCCTAGCATGTTCTGTCATAACTTGGCGGTGCCGTGCAGTCACCGCTCGCACCCACAGCCGTTGCAGTGTTGTTTGTTTTCCTTGTCTCGTCACACTTTTCGTTCAGGTTCTTGCATACCGGGGGTAGTTAGCCAGGGTGCGCATCTCAGGATCTGTCACGTCTACAGATCCATACGGGCTGAGGTTTCGTTTTTAATTGGTTGTTGACCACAATCTTCTCGCCTGTATACCATACGTCATACGTGCACGTTCATTCTTACGCCTATACAACCACTACCCACCACGGTCCGTGGGTACATCGGCCCTGAGTGTTTCATTTTTAATTACCTGTCTCTGCGCGGCAGGTTACTCGGGCTCATTTACTACACACACTTACTACATACTCTAGGGTGGGTTCTGTCGTCAGGTTCATTCACGCGCTGAGGTCTGGTCATTTCTGCTCACATCTTTGTCCCAGGCAGGTACAGAGGGGTGGTGTCTTGTGTCTGGTTGTCTGTCTTTTCCTTTGTATGTTAGGGTTGGGGCAGGCTGCACGTTTCGGCGGCATCACAGGCAGGTTCATCCCTTCCACTCCATGTGGGGGTTTCTGACCAGGGTGGTACTCCGCCGGTGGGGAGTTGGTCGTTCTTGGTTCTGCATGGCGGTGAGTCATCTCAGAGGTTTCCTTTTCCAGCCACTACTGGGTAGGCGGTACATTTCAGTTTGTTTTCTGTTCTGTCCTAGATACCAGCACGATGCATGCTCTGGGCCGTATTCTTAGCGCAGTTGGATGCGGGCCAATCAGGCTCCCCACGGCCTCTCATGTTCACTGGACAGGTTGCATGTGTTCTAACTCTCTTGGGCAGGGTGTCAGCACACCCCAGCTCCTGCATTTTGGCAGGCAGTTCAGCATCTCCTTGGTTCCGGGTTTGGCAAGCCTTCGGTTCTACAGGCCCAGCCGGTACCGAGGGGAGCTCTCTGTCACTCGGGTAGGTTGGGTCATGCCATGTCTGGTTCTGGGCGGTCATCGGGGCATATAGTTTCAGCGTGTTGACATCGTCCATCCACTCCTGCAACACTTCTTTCAGGTATTCAGCTCTTAGACCCCCCTTCACTCCTGTCAGTTTGTCCTTTTTGGCATCTCTCCCTCTCACGTCCCCTTACCATGTATGGACGGTTAGGCCAGGGGTTGTAGGTATTCACGGAGATACTCATCTTTCATCCTGGTGGCTGGGCACAACCCTTGCATCATTCCCCTGGGCTCCTCGGGACAGCCCTTGTTCCGTTTCTCCCAAGTGTCCGCTCGCCACTAGCGGTTCGTTCCCATGTCCGTGTTTTCTAGTGTAGGCTTATCCAGTCAGGTACGGGAGAGTCATTTGGTTTTTGGGCAGATTTTCAAGTTCTGTCGGATAGGACCCTTCTAGTCTTCGTTCTTAGGTCGCTGGTTTCTGCTATCGTAACGGATACTTACCAGTCCCAATCATTGACGTCATCCAGGCGGTTTGTTACCTGCCCTTCTTCTTTTCCAAACTCACCTAGTCCGGGTCTTTTTGCCCACTTTTAGGCATACTGACCAGCAGGCTATGGCACAACTTAAGCCTTGGGTAGTTAGGGTATCACATTATCAAGTGAAGACTCTGACTATTCACTAGTGAAGACTCTGACTACAAGTTAGAAGGCTGGCCACAGGCTAGCCTGAATTTGTAGGAGGAGTCTGGGGGCTATTTATCCCCCCTCCTCTCTCCTCTCCTGCGTCGGCGGGGTTTCTGGGTCCCCACCCACCCGTTCCCCCTTTTGCACAATCATTTACTTATTTCATTTCTTCAGTCATACTCAGGGTATGCCCACTTTTAGTGAAGACTCTGACTACAAATACAGGTACAATAGTCCAAACTGTGAAAAAACAAACAAGACAAATGCATCTTCAATAAAAATGACAGTATATTATATCTAATAATAAGGAAGGACTGTGTGCAAAATGCAGAAAGCGAGGCATGAGCAGGAGCATTTTGGGCCTCTTGCTTCCAACTTGTCTCATTGAGGTGCTGCTTCCATCAAGATTTGTGTCATGTGTTTCTTCAAGCATGTGGTACCTAAATGCCTGATACTTTTACCATGGCTGATACACTGCAAGCAGTTGCTGCAGACCACAACTAAGCTGTTGGCACCACATATGTTAAAAAAGGCCCACACTGCAGTGACCTGTAGTTGTGGAGCAGCGCCACCAGATGAATTAGGACAGCTGCCCCTCCAGTGCTCTGTAAACTGCTCCTGGCCTTGGACAAAATCCCCTTATACTGCAGGTTCCCTTAAGAACTTTCCTCTTCTCCAATCAGTGGCACATTTGGTCTCCTATCTCATCATCAAACTCCTCCTCATTGCTGGAACCCACTTCAGAGTTGGCTGCTTCCTGCCTGATGTCCCTTCTTTCTTAAACCATGGTGCTATGTTCCTCATACTCAATATCCGAGGTGGCATGTTTTTGCATCACCAAGATCATCTTCCTGCAGCAAGTTATTGATCTTGTGCTCAAATAATTCCACTGACTCGTTATTGACAGTTTTCAGGGTTATGGTATGATTAGCAGTAGGGGAGTAGGACAAAGAAGAGGGTGCACTAGCAGCAGTTGCAGACAACTGTCTCTTCTGCACCTGGGAGAAGGAAGAATAGGAATGCTTTGTCAGTCACCCAACTTACTACCTTCTTGTGGTGCTGTGGCTGTATACCATGGCTGCTCTGAATTAGAACAGGTAGACATGCCCTGCCTCTAGAAGGTGTGGCCTGACTACAGCTTTGTCCTGCAAAACCTGCTATTCCCCTATTCCCTCCACATGCAGAACATAGAAACTGTCAATATTTAACAGCAGCTATAGCATTAGGGGGGAATAGTTGTTTGTTGCTTTGGTGCACACTAATTTACTGTATTAGTATTCAGTGATATGCTACCAACGGAGGGATGCTTTGCCTGTGCCAGCAAAAGGTATATGAGGGCAACCCAAAATAAAAAAATGCACTGGCAAAACAAAACAAAATATACCCCCCCCCCCCAAAAAAAAAAAAAAAAACGCACAGTTTTTAACCTAGCTAAAAATAAATAAATAAAGTTTGTACAGGACTGGCATAATTTGAGAAATTCAGAGGGGTAATTAGTATGATCACTCCAGATGCTGGGTAATGTTTTTATTGCTGTCTGTGAAACCATAGATGAGTGTCACCATCTCTATTTGTTCTGATGATCATTGTCCTTGGGAAATGGGAATGAAAGGGAGAGAAAATCCAAAGCTTTGAGTTATCACTAAGACAGTAGTAGAGGGAAAATCTTCCAATTGGAACATTTCTCACAGTGACAGCTGTCTAAGATAGGACTTGCCTTCCTTTGAAGTCCTTTGAGACAGGAGGTGAAGGAAAATCTCCCTAAAGAGACACAGAAATCAAACAAAAAGTCACAGGGTTTTCCCCTACTCTATACAAAATGAAAAAAAAGGAGTTTTAGTTTAACATACTCTTTTAAAGCAGCAAACTATAGCAGCCAGTGATAAACATTCTTATACTGGTTCCTAAGGGTTAATGCATGCAACAATCTGTACATACAGTAAGAAAAAGTACTCTTTATTGAATAACGTTCAACACAATCAAACCAGAAATTGTCATTGATTAGACTGAACTTTCTCATTTAAAAGCTGAATCCCAACTACTTACACAGTATTTTTACTACCGTGTTTTGTATGTACCAAAGAATTTCCAGCCTTTTTTGACACCCTAAAAGAGTAAATAGCTGTGGTGTGTGTTATATTGTCAATTTTAAATATCTATTTCCGTGTTATGGTTATTTTTTAAAGGTGATGAAAGTTGTAGTTCAGCTATAGTTCAGCAATAGCTTTGAGGCTAAAGGTTCTCGCTCACTACTCTTGAAGAGATGTATGATCTGAAAAACACACATTTCTACTCTACCTCCTGCCATACTGATCAAAACTGCTGAAAAGCTGCTAGCTAAAGCCTGATTTGGAAGAAATGTTAAAAAAAAAAATCAGCTTAACTAGTTGGAGTCCGGGCCATGTACAAATGACGGCCACAAGGTGGCTCTAGAAATCCGGGAGGCCATCAATAGACGGCCTCGGCTCCTCCGGCCACTAGGGGGCGCGTGAGCGATGCCGGCGGCGCGCGCGCGTGCCCGGCGCATCACTGAGATGCCGATGCGCGTGCCTGGCGGCCGCGATGTCCGCCAGGTACCCGCGATCGGCCAGTACACAGACAAGGACGTGGATCTCTGTGTGTAAATACAGAGATCCACGTCCTGTCAGGGAGAGGAGACCGATGCTGTGTCCCTTGTACATAGGGACACAGATCGGTCACCTCCCCCAGTCAGTCCCCTCCCCCCACAGTAACAATCACACCTAGGGAACACACTTAACCCCTTCCTCGCCCCCTAGTGTTAACCCCTTCCCTGCCAGTCACATTTATACAGTAATCAGTGCATATTTATAGCACTAATCGCTGTATAAATGTGAATGGTCCCAAAAATGTGTCAAAAATGTCCGATGTGTCCACCATAATGTCGCAGTCCCAATAAAAATCGCAGATTGCCGACATTACTAGTAAAAGAAATTTTATTTAATCACAAAAATATATGTACAGTGTATACTAAATAAAAAAAATTAGCTGTGCATTGCTTTGTACAGAGGTAATGAATTTAATGTACTACAAAAAAATATATATATTGGCGTGCGCTGCTAATGTGTTCGGGTTTGGCTTGACGAAAAGGTGGCAACCCTACGCTGCACTGTGAGGCAAATTGTCGCCAACCCGTTCCGCCTGCTCCGCGCTCCACTGTGAGGCAAATTGGATGCCGGCCAGCCCGCTCCGCTCCCCGCGCGCTCCATTCACCTGGGCTTTGGGCCCAGGTGAATGGAGCGTGCGGGCAGAACAGGGGAACAGTCAGCGGGCGGGACAGTCAGCAGGTGAGCGGGCTTGCTGGCCAAACAGCGGGCGGGGGAGCAGAGAGATGACATCATCTCTCACTGCCCGCCCTGCATCACTGCAGTTCCGCCCCCACTGTGCGGGCAGCAGAGAGATTACATTATCTCTCTGCTGCCTGCCTTTACTCTGGGACACAGCAAGTGGCAAGTGACAATCTGCAACGTGTGGCAGGTGACGTTGTGGCAAGTGACAATCCGCAATGTGTGGCAGGTGGCGTTGTGGCAAGTGACAATCTGCAACGTGTGGCAGGTGACGTCGTGGCAAGTGACAATCCGCAATGTGTGACAGGTGGCGTCATGGCAAGTGACAATCCACTACATGTGGCCGGTGACATCGCGGCCGCCGGCCACGCACAGGTCCTTTTATACTCCTATATACATGTATAGAGCCATGACAGGTCCTCTTTATACTCCTACATACATGTATAGAGCCATGACAGGTCCTCTTTATACTCCTACATACATGTATAGAGCCATGACAGGTCCTCTTTATACTCCTACATACATGTATAGAGCCATGACAGGTCCTCTTTATACTCCTACATACATGTATAGAGCCATGACAGGTCCTCTTTATATTTCTATATACCGTATTTTTCCGTGGATAAGACGCTATTTTTTCCTAAAATAATAGCCTGTAAATCGAACAGCGTCTTATACACGGTCAGTCAGCCTGGGAGACATCCGCGCAGGTGCGTCGCGGCCCATAGCTTGTCAAGTGGCTTTCTCCAATCACGAGCCGTATGTTACTGACGTCAGCTAGAGCTGGGGGTGGAGGTGGAGAGTGATCAGATGCGATCCTGTTGGAAGTGGAGATGCACAGATGCAACAGGGACCGGAGTGTTCTGGGACCAAGATGTCAGAAACTAATAAAAGTAAGTGATTGTCTTACTCTGCCAAATCAAACCAAATGTAGCCAGCTATGCAAAAAAGAGCGTGGGAATAGAGCTGCAGAGAAACAGTTTGGACTTGCCTCCGCAGAGTGTATGATAGACAGTGGAGAAAACAGGAAGAACAACCCCTGCATAATATACTAGTATTTAAACGTTACCTGCGGTAATTACTAAATAAAAATGTGTTCTGTTTTACCTATGTGTAAAATATTGATTTCTTAATTTTGGGTTGGAAAAATCTTGTACATGGGGGCGTCTTATAGACAGGAAAAATACGGTACATGTATAGAGCCATGACAGGTCCTCATTATACTTCTATATACACGTATAATGCCATGACCTCTTTATACTCCTGTATACATGAATAGAGCCATAACAGGTCCTTTTTATAGAGCCATGACAGGTCCACTTTAGTTATCATGATATAAAATGATGGATGTGGGGGCATTTTGGTGGGCGTGATTTTTTTTGGGGGGGGGGGGGGGCAGCATTTCATTCTTGGTACCAGGCAGCACAATGTCTTGGGCCGGCACTGCCTATACACGATCGGTTTGTTCGATGAAAAAAGTCCATCAGACTGTTTTCATCGGTAAAACCGATCGTGAATACAGGGCTTAACAGTTTGCCAAAAATTGTTACATGTAAAGTAATCAAAAATTCTTCTGTTACTTTTTGACAGTTTGTCACAATATTGTAAAAAAACGCAAATGGGTATTTTTTTTTTCTTATCCTCAAAAGAAAAATAGTTTTGTGTCAGATTTATAATTTTAGGGCTCATAAGCTTTGAAAATGATTGTTTTATTATCCATATAAAGTGTTTGCATTACAAATAACTCATGACATTGTTGTCACAAAGAATGGTAGTGCTAAAGAAAGAGGGAAGCAGTAGCTGGTTCCTCTCTCGAATTGAAAGTCCATAGGCTTCTATAGAGTAGATATGTGCATGACGAAAAAAATGTGTTTTGTTTTGTTTTGTTTAGATTCGTTAATCTAGTTATTTCGTTTAGTTAAATTTTGTTGATTAGTTTGATTTGTATTCAGGATTCATATATTCGGAATTCGTATTCAATTTTTTTTCCGATTAGAATGCTGCAAAGTGAACAAACAAAAGAAAAATCTTCATCAAATGATAACAATGACTCTTTAAATCACCTTTGGCTTAACAAAAACAGCATTATTTTTAAATGGTACTCTAATAACACGCAGTCTTTGATTTCAGAAATATGCTTACATGGTTGATGGTTGGACCAAGGTGCTACCTATATCCAAGCTACTTTAAAAATAAAATAAAAGTGTGTCTTTTTTTTTCTTCTAAACAATGCTTTAAATAAATTGTTAAAACATATTGGGGTTGAGTTACTAAAACTGGAAAGTGCCAAATCTGGTGCAGCTGTGCGTGGTAGCCAATCAGCTTGTTCAATTAAACTTTGACAAAAAAAAAATCCTGGAGGTTGATTAGTTTCTATGCAGACCTGAACCAGATTTAGCACTTTTCAGTTTAAGTAAATCAACCCCATTGTATTTATGCATCAAAATGCTATGTTTGAAGGCAAAAGCAGGCAAATCACAGAAGAGGAAAAAGACTAAGGCTAATAAGAGGAGAAAGTGCAGAAATATGGTCGCAAAGATGGTGATTAACCATGAGAAAAAGAAAATCTCAGCACCTCCTTTAAGGGTAGAGGAATTTGGCCTGGTAGAGTATTAATATGTATAACCTGTGCAGTCATCCTGGACTAGTCTCATGTTAAATTCTATTCACGAAAGGACAGAATGTCTCTCTCTCTCTTATCCTTTTATGAAACAATAATGACATCTATGAATGCAATTGAGCACTTGGCTCCTCTTGGAAAGAAAAGGTAGCACTATCTGCTCAGACACAGATGCCTTCATTACACTCTATTGTCTGAGTGTATTGTTAGCAAAGTACTTATCCTGAAAAGTTTCTCCTATAGTAAACAAAATGAATTATAAAACAATAAGAGGAGAGATGAATGCATAGGAAAGGTGTTGAACCAAATATTTTGGTATATAATCTGCTACCAAGTGATACAGCTACAGCTAATATAAGATAAGAAAAAGAGATCAGTCACATGTCTTTTGTAGGTATGAAGCAATCAAGCACTATTTATATGCTATGAGTTCATTAGACCATTTACTTCTAATGAATAATCAAAGAAATATCATTAGTGCACGAACATAGAGTTTCGATTTGCACCTGCGTACGAGGCCTTTTAACCAAACTGTTAAAAGCATGTTTTACTTGTCCCGAAAATTTAACTGGGAGTGTTAATCTCCTGGTTCCTAAAAGCAGTCAGTGGTTCCATCCACCAACCACTATGTAACTACAGGACAATGCAGTGAATTAGGGGTGGGCAGGAAGAACCTTTGAGCAGAGTGGGGGACACGGGAGATCAACATACTTAGATGTGTTGGTTTCTCCATAGACTTTATAAAATAAATGATTGTACAATGCCATAAAATCATTAGTACACCTGAAATAAAACGTTAGCAGCAGCTGAGCTACACAACCTGCTGCTGACTAGGTGTCAGTGTGTGGCGGATGTTGTTGAGGTGGGGGTTGGAGGGATGCAGTTGTGCAAGCATTGCATATATTGTATAGTTAGGATCTTAGAATCAGTGAGGAAGATGTATAAATCTTGAAGTTTGTTCATAATGAAAAATCTTTTTTTTTTTAATCAAAAGCATAAAGAATGGAAAAAAGAAAGCACTTTTTGCTTGCATTCATTATACTTATATTCCAGAAAGCTAAGCAAACAAACCAAGTCTTCTTTTTCCCTGAACAGAAACTGAAAGCAGCACTCCAGGCAGATTTAAAAACAAAACAAAAAGGGGGGTGTCCCTTACCAAAATAGGGGACCAGAGGACCAAATGAGTGATACCGAAGTCGAAGTGTAAGAGTAAAAAATATACAAATTTATTTCATGGATGGAAAAAGGTATATCATAAAACACCTCTCTTAGTAAGAGAGTGAAAATACTGTAATACTGACATAAGACACATGAAAAATGACAGCATGAAACAATCTCCATGTGTGGCCACAAACACAACAAGTGGTGTTTTTATATGCGACTGTATGCGACTCTTGCCATATTGGTGTCGCTCACAAGAAAAGAACAATCTCTCTGGCTTAAAGTTCATGAGCCACATATATGCAGCCTCTAAAGCATACTTGACTAATGGTGTTTTTATATGCGACTGTATGCGACTCTTGCCATATTGGTGTCGCTCACAAGAAAAAAACAATCTCTCTGGCTTAAAGTTCATGAGCCACATATATGCAGCCTCTAAAGCATACTTCACTAATGGTGTTTTTATATGCGACTCTTGCCATATTGGTGTCACTCGCAAGAAAATAACAATCTCTCTGGCTTAAAGTTCATGAGCCACATATATGCAGCCTCTAAAACATACTTCACTAATGGTGTTTTTATTTGCGACTGTATGCGTCTCTTGCCATATTGGTGTCACTCACAAGAAAAGAACAATCTCTCTGGCTTAAAGTTCATGAGCCACATATACAGTGGGTACGGAAAGTATTCAGACCCCCTTAAATTTTTCACTCTTTGTTACATTGCAGCCATTTCCTAAAATCATTTAAGTTACTTTTTTTTCCTCATTAATGTACACACAGCACCCCATATTGACAGAAAAACACAGAATTGTTGACATTTTTGCAGATTTATCAAAAAAGAAAAACTGAAATATCACATGGTCCTAAGTATTCAGACCCTTTGCTGTGACACTCATATACAGGTCCTTCTCAAAAAATTAGCATATTGTGATAAAGTTCATTATTTTCTGTAATGTACTGATAAACATTAGACTTTCATATATTTTAGATTCATTACACACAACTGAAGTAGTTCAAGCCTTTTCTTGTTTTAATATTGATGATTTTGGCATACAGCTCATGAAAACCCAAAATTCCTATCTCAAAAAATTAGCATATCATGAAAAGGTTCTCTAAACGAGCTATTAACCTAATCATCTGAATCAACTAATTAACTCTAAACACCTGCAAAAGATTCCTGAGGCTTTTAAAAACTCCCAGCCTGGTTCATTACTCAAAACCGCAATCATGGGTAAGACTGCCGACCTGACTGCTGTCCAGAAGGCCATCATTGACACCCTCAAGCAAGAGGGTAAGACACAGAAAGAAATTTCTGAACGAATAGGCTGTTCCCAGAGTGCTGTATCAAGGCACCTCAGTGGGAAGTCTGTGGGAAGGAAAAAGTGTGGCAGAAAACGCTGCACAACGAGAAGAGGTGACCGGACCCTGAAGAAGATTGTGGAGAAGGACCGATTCCAGACCTTGGAGGACCTGCGGAAGCAGTGGACTGAGTCTGGAGTAGAAACATCCAGAGCCACCGTGAACAGGCATGTGCAGGAAATGGGCTACAGGTGCCGCATTCCCCAGGTCAAGCCACTTTTGAACCAGAAACAGTGGCAGAAGCGCCTGACCTGGGCTACAGAGAAGCAGCACTGGACTGTTGCTCAGTGGTCCAAAGTACATTCGGAAATCAAGGTGCCAGAGTCTGGAGGAAGACTGGGGAGAGGGAAATGCCAAAATGCCTGAAGTCCAGTGTCAAGTACCCACAGTCAGTGATGGTCTGGGGTGCCATGTCAGCTGCTGGTGTTGGTCCACTGTGTTTTATCAAGGGCAGGGTCAATGCAGCTAGCTATCAGGAGATTTTGGAGCACTTCATGCTTCCATCTGCTGAAAAGCTTTATGGAGATGAAGATTTCATTTTTCAGCACGACCTGGCACCTGCTCACAGTGCCAAAACCACTGGTAAATGGTTTACTGACCATGGTATTACTGTGCTCAATTGGCCTGCCAACTCTCCTGACCTGAACCCCATAGAGAATCTGTGGGATATTGGGAAGAGAAAGTTGAGAGACGCAAGACCCAACACTCTGGATGAGCTTAAGGCCGCTATCGAAGCATCCTGGGCCTCCATAACACCTCAGCAGTGCCACAGGCTGGTTGCCTCCATGCCACGCCGCATTGAAGCAGTCATTTCTGCAAAAGGATTCCCGACCAAGTATTGAGTGCATAACTGAACATAATTATTTGAAGGTTGACTTTTTTTGTATTAAAAACACTTTTCTTTTATTGGTCGGATGAAATATGCTAATTTTTTGAGATAGGATTTTTGGGTTTTCATGAGCTGTATGCCAAAATCATCAATATTAAAACAAGAAAAGGCTTGAACTACTTCAGTTGTGTGTAATGAATCTAAAATATATGAAAGTCTAATGTTTATCAGTACATTACAGAAAATAATGAACTTTATCACAATATGCTAATTTTTTGAGAAGGACCTGTATTTAACTCCGGTGCTGTCTATTTCTTCTGATCATCCTTGAGATGGTTCTACACCTTCATTTGAGTCTAGCTGTGTTTGAATATACTGATTGGACTTGATTAGGAAAGCCACACACCTGTCTATATAAGACCTTACAGCTCACAGTGCATGTCAAAGCAAATGAGAATCATGAGGTAAAAGGAACTGCCTGAAGAGCTCAGAGACAGAATTGTGGCAAGGCACAGATCTGGCCAAGGTTACAAAAAAAATTCTGCTGCACTTAAGGTTCCTAAGAGCACAGTGGCCTCCATAATCCTTAAATGGAAGACATTTGGGACGACCAGAACCCTTCCTAGAGCTGGCCGTCCGGCCAAACTGAGCTATCGGGGGAGAAGAGCCTTGGTGAGAGAGGTAAAGAAGAACCCAAAGATCCCTGTGGCTAAGCGGAAGAAGACGCCTGAAGTCGGAAGAAGACCCCGAAGTCGGAAGAAGACCCCCGAAGTCGGAAGAAGAACCCCGGAGCTGCCTAATAAATGACTTTAAAAAGCTGTCTAGTGTGTTTTTTTTATTGACACTTCTCCCCCAGGTGAATGGGTAGGGGTATGATGTATCCTATACTCATTCACATAGGGTGGGGGGCCGGGATCTGGGGGTCCCCTTATTAAAGGGGGCTCCTGGATTCCGATAAGCCCTCCGCCCGCAGACCCCGACAACCAACGGCCAGGGTTGTCGAGAAGAGGCCCTGTCCTCATCAACATGGGGACAGGGTGCTTTGGGGTGGGGGGGGGGCCACAGGGCGCCCCCCTGCCCCCACTCCCCCCATGTTGAGGGCATGCGGCCTGGTACGGTTCAGGAGGGGGGGCACCCCTTTCCTGACCGCAGGGCTGCGTGCTCGGATAAGGGTCTGGTATGGATTTTGGGGGGACCCCCACGCCGTTTTTTTCGGCGTAGGGGGTTCCCCTTAAAATCCATACCAGACCTAAGGGCCTGGTATGCCCATGCCATTTTTTTATTTAAAATTTGGCGTGGAGTTCCCCCTCATGATTCATACCAAATACCAGCTCCGTGGGAGAGATTTTCCTTAGAGCCGGTTCACAGAGGGGCGACTTCCTGTAAAGTTGCCTCTCTATGAACGGGGATCTGACTTGGAGGCGACTTCTATTGAAATCAATGGGTACAAGTTGCCTAGAAGTCGGATTGAAGTCGTACAGGAACCTTTTTTGAAGTCGGAGCGACTGCAGTCGTTTACATTAAGACGACTCCATTCACTTCCATTCGTTTTAAAAACAGCGCGACTTGGGGCAACTTGAAGTCGGATCCCAAGTCTCCCCTGTGTGAACCGGCTCTAAAGGAACATACTTAAATAGGGAGGATTTTCATAGATGCTTAGGTACTAGTACATATGCACAAACTGAACATACCTAAGCATCTATGAAAATCTTCCCTATAGTGTACTGATGTGAGCATACACATGTACATACTGTATACTTGCTATGATTTGGCTGTTACTAACAGCCATGACCATAATAAAGGTTCATTGTGCCAGATACACTGACCTCCACCTGTAGACAACTGGCATCTGACCGTAAACACTTGAAAAGTTGCAAAATCTTGCTTTGTCCCTTACTGTGCGGTTACATTGTCTGATACAAATGTACAATATCCATAAGTAGGATAGCACAAATAGTATCTAGTAATAAACATTTAAAAGGACACGTTCCAGTTAAAAAAAGTACCTGAGCTGCAGACCCCTTTTTTAGATCTGCGCCATCCACTCTCCACTGCCAAGATCTGATGGAGGGGCCTCAGTTTTGGTGGGCTAATGGCAAATTACAATTTTGCCTCTTTGATAAAACAACACTGACTGTCAATCATCAGAGAATTACAAGACCAAAGCACAAGAGCAATGGCCCAAAATGCTAGAATAAATTCTAACAGATAATAATAATAATAACATTAAAGCTCAGATTCCTCTAAATACTCAGCATATTACAAATCTCAAACCAAAACAGTTTAATTCTCCAGCAGAATAGTCAAATGCCTATTACATTAGGTAACCTATTAACCTATATCTGGCAGATTGCCCAGTTACTCTTTAGCCAGACTTAAAATAGCATTTAACATTTAATGCAGGTCACTGACCTGATAAGGTTCAATCCAGCTTTGTGTATATTTTAGTACTGAGAGCTTGATTTGTAAAGAAATGCCTTTCAGCAAAAGGCTATAAACATATTTTACATTTAATAATAATAATCATCTATTTACTCCATAGAAATCCAGATATATTCAAGGACCACAATCTACTAGCTCAATATTTCACTTTTCCATTTAAGCATTTTTGCTATGATTAAACCCACTTTGACAACTTGCACCTACAGGTAAGCCTAGATTAAGGCTTACCTGTAGGTGCAAGAAATATCTCCTTAACCTACACGGTTAAGGAGATATTTGCAGAAAACACTGCACCGTTGTCTACGGCACATACGCGCCGTAGACAACGGCGCTGGCGCACTGAGCTTCGCAGCATAATGAATGGGACATGCCGGGATTATGCCGGTCCCGCGCTCATGCGCAGGATCGTGCCGGTCCCGCGCGCATGCGCAGGAGTGACGTCATCGCCGCTCCGGCCAATCACAGCGCCGGAGCGGCCATATCAGGAAGAAGCACAGAGGGGACATGGTGGCGGCAGCAGCGGAGGGGAACGAGGAGGATTTCGGGGGCTTTGATTTCAGGTAAGTGCCACATAATGAGCTAGTATGCTATGTATGTAAGTATGCTGTAAACTGGTGATCCTACTGGGGAAGCAAACTTAAGGATGTATGCACTCAGTGAATCTGGCTCTCTGGATAATGGACTAGGAGGCATGGAGGTATTTGCTCCCTGGCACAGTACAAACTTAAGCTGCTCCCACATACTCCTCAATTAGAACCTTGGCCACAGTTTTGTCTGGCTGTGTCCTCTTGCCTCCTACAGACTTGATGACACCTCTCTACCCCTTCCACTATCCAGCTCCTCTCTACCCTCTTTCACGTTCCACTATAGTCCTGTGTTGAGGGAGAGGTAGCAAATCAGAGCTTCTGCCTTACACAGGTTCACTACAAACATAGAAAAGTAAAAAAAAAATCTCTAGCAATACACACCAAACTGAGCACATGCAGCTTTTCCCCCCTAGTCTCTGTACTATCTGGAGATGGTTTGGGGACCCTGGAAGAAGGAGAGGATCAGAGGAGACAGGATCAAACAGCCTTTTTACACAATGCAGAGGAATAACCCCCTTAGGTTCCACAGTGAATATAACAAGCATGCTTTACTGCATATGCCGGCTGATTTTACTGGTGTGGGTTTAGTACCACTTTCATTTTTGTTCTAATTCAATGCAATAATTGCATACCTCCCAAAGTTTTGATATGGGAATGAGGGACACCTATAAGCAGGAGTATGTAGGCATAGGACACACCCCTGCCACACCCCCTTAAAGGAGAATTACACACAAAAAAATTGGTTAAACCCACAAGTGCTTTTTTTTACCACTATTAGTCCTTTATATTGGCTTTTAATATTGCAACCATTTAGAAATTGGATGAAATGTTTAGCAATGAGAAATGCTTTTTGAAAGATAAATAGTGAATTTTATATACAACTATATAGATCAGACCAAAATGAGGGACAAATGAGGAGAAAAGAGGGATAGAGGGACTTTGTTCCAAATCAGGGACAGTCCGTCGAAATCAGGGACAGTTGAGAGTTATGTAATTGTGGAAACTGAAACCAAAAACCCATTTACTTATCTTAGCTCTTTTCTTGCTTTCAAAATATTTTATTTTCATAAGATAAATAATACAGAACATTATATCATGTTATATAAAAATAAAGAAAAATAAAGAAAAAAGATTATGTTTAAGAATAAACAAACATTAGTCAATAAATGGATAAAATAATAAAAACATCCTAGAAAAAAGGATAGATTCATGTAAGCAATCAAAAGTTTGTCAGGGGGAGATCTCTTCATCCTTATAATATAATGGAAGGGAGAAGGGAAACCCTCTCTCCTTGGTAACCTGGAGCCCCTTATCGGGAACTAACGGCTCCAGGCATAGAGACCTCCTTCTGACTCTTAGGCCCCGAGAAGATTATCAGGGCCAACAAATCGGGATGGATTAAACAAGGCCGAACAAAACATTTGATAGTATCCCATTAAATCTAAATAAAAGAGACATAACATGTAATGGGAAACTAGAATTCCCAGAAAAAGAGTTTCCATAAATCCTTTTTAGAAGGAAGAAAAGAAGAGGAAAATAAAGACAGCGGGTAAAAAAGAGGACGGAGGGAAAGGGATGGGTATGTGTCCAACTTAATGTTGAATAGAAGGTAAAACAGCATCTTCACCAATCAAAATCCCCATATATTTTGCCCAAGGTTCCCATATTTTTTCGAATTTGGGAATGATATTAGATAAGATGCTAGCTAATTTTTCCTGAGTTAGTATCCAAGATATTTTGGTTTTGGCATCTGACAGGAAAGGTTTTGTTTTTTTCCATGATTTGGCAATTGTGATTTTGGCGCCTGTAAAGATAAAGTGTATCAATTTTTGTGACACCTTTGGTATGTGAGGAATATGAGCGTTCAAAATGGCTACTGGTAGGGACCTAGGGACCTGAAAACCTGTTACATTAAAAATTAATAAAAATATTTTTCTCCAGAAGGGGCGAACTCTGGGGCACTCCCACCAAATATGAGGCATAGAGCCGTAAAGTTGGCAACCTCTGAAACATGTTGGATCTGATGCTGGATAAATAGATGCCAGTCTGGAAGGAGTTAGATACCATCTGGTTATAACTTTAATATTTGCCTCCATTAAAGAGACATTAAGAATCCCTTTGAAAGATTTAGAGAAGGCTAAGTGCCAGGTATCCAAATTCCAACAAAACTGGGCGTCTTTTTCCCAAGCCTCCATTTAGGAAGATTTTGATGTAGGGTGAGTGAGGCATGAATATACCATAGATATGCTTCCCCTTTGTGAACCGGCCTGGCTGCACCATAACTCGTACTTCGTAAATTGGGGAGGAAGGAGTTTTTCCTTCCAGATTTGGTTTAAAAATGTGAAAATTTGATTAAACTGCGGTTTTTCAGAATCTGGAAGTTTCAGATGTTTGATGCAGTAACTAAGGGATATAGGCCCTCCAGGATTAAAAAATTGTCCTATACGATACAATCCTTTATCAATCCACCATTTAAATGCCTCTACATTTAGACCAGGGGGGAAGTCAGGGTTATTGAATAAATGAGAAAGAGGTCTTTCAGGGGATATAAGGTTTGGGAGGTTTCTTAGGGAATCCCATAGTGCAAACTATTGAGATAGAGTCGGGGACATTATGGGTGGTCTTTTTTTGGGGGGGCATCATAAAAGGTATTCTGAGGCCTCGTACACACGACCGATTTTCTCGGCAAGAACCAGCAAGAAACTTGCTGGCAGAGAGGTCTTGCCGAGTAAATCGGTCGTGTGTACGCTGCTAGCGTGTTTCTCGTCGAGAAAACCGACAAGAAACCTCGACGAGAAAATAGAGAACCTGCTCTCTATTTTCTCGTCGAGATTCTCCTCGGCGTGTTTCTCGACGAGAAAAGTGAGTGTGTGTACACTTACCTGTCCGCCCGGAAGCCCGCGCATGTTCGAAATGAATTTGACGCATGCGCGGTAGCTTCCTAGGCATACGTAGGGTGTACCAAGATGGCGGCGACGGCATCGAATGTGACGAGTGCATGCTCGACGTAGTCGATGACGTCACCGCGTACACTCCTTTCAAAGAACCGCGGGTTCTTTGAAACGAGCGTGTGTACACTCGGCCGGGACAAGTTTCTTGTCCAAGAATCTCGTCGAAAAAAACGACATGTTTTTCTCAACGAGAATCTCGGCCGTGTGTACGAGGCCAAAGGATAGTGTTGGTGTAGCCTCTTTTTCAATATTGATCCAGTCTGGTTTTTCTGTTGCAGAATAAATCAAAGAAGTCTGGGCTAGTCTAGCTGCTAAGTAGTATTTATGTAGGTCAGGTAGACCTAAACCTCCCTGTTTTCTGTGACAAAGTAATGTGTTTTGGGGGATGCGGTAACCTGAAGCACCCCAGATAAATTTGATGATTTTACTTTGGAGCTTTTTCAAGTGATTCTTAGTAATAGGAATAGGAAGAGATCTAAAGAAATAAAGGATTCTAGGGAGCAGAGTAATTTTTATAGAATTAATTCTACCTAACCAAGATAATTCGTTTTTGGACCAAGATGCTAGATCATTCTCAAATTTTTTGAATAAAGGTGGATAATTATGTAAAAAAAGGGTCTCACTGCGGGCTGTTAAGGTAATGCCCAGATATTTGATTGAGATGTCTGTCCATTTAAATCCAAAGGATTGTTTAAGCAACAAGACACTAGACAAGGGAAGCGAAACATTTAGAGCTTGTGATTTTGAGTAATTTACCCTAAGGCCTGAGACCTCAGAGAAGGCCTTCATAACCTGGCAGACGTTAGAAAGAGATATCAGCGGAGACGTCACGAACAATAAGATGTCACCTGCAAATAGGCCACATTTGTGAATTTGATTACCACAGGATACTCCTTTAATATTGGGATTTTGTCTGATGGCTATGGCTAATGTTTCAATGGCAATAGAAAATATGAGAGGAGAAAGCGGGCATCCCTGTCTAGTGCCTCGTGCTATATTGATTGGGTTGGAATAATGACCCTGTAAACGGATAAGAGCCTGAGGGTGAGAATAAAGGCTTAGCTCTTTTCTTATTCTAGTAGTTCTTGTTAGAGAAAGACTGTCCAACTGCTCTAATAAATGTCTCACAGGTTTTGGCATTTTGCAAATAACAACAGTATGACTTGTAATGTGCTCATGAGTTAAAGGACACTGAACTATAAGAACTGCTTGCCATGATGGCATAGTATTTTATTTTGCATTTTATTTATACATTTTAACAAATCAGCAAATATCTTCTTTAGACCCTAAAGAATTTCACATAATTCATCCAATACAACCCATTTTTTAAAATAGGCATCATGTGTATGCAAGTAACTAACTACACATAACCTTTACCTTTAAAACAGAGAAGAAGCTCAGCAAGTAAGAATATGTAATGACATTCAGCGGTAACAATTGTATTATCACAAAATAAAGCCACATCCTAGCTAAGTCACAAATAAACAGTATCAGCTAAAGTGTATTGACATGGTTAAACACGTGACCTCTGGAAAATATACCCCCTTCATGAACATACCATTTTTTGCTTTACTTTAACTGACAATTAAGCGGTATAATAAAAAAGTAAAAAAGTTGAAAAAATCGAATTTCTTCATAAATTTGGGCCAATATTTATTCTGTTACATATTTTTTGTGCAACAAGTCCCAATAAGCGTATATTAATTGGTTTGCACAAAAGTAATAGTTTAAATCTATGGGATTTTTTTTTTAACTAGAAAAGCGACTTATAGAGGGACTGAGATATTGCGGCCCACAGTCGGACACTAAGTGATACTTTTTGGGGACCAGGGACACTAATACAGTGATCAGTGATTAAAATATGCACTGCCACTGTACTAATAACACTGGCTGGGAAGGGGTCATTATACTGTGGCAGGTTGGCACGGCTGCAAGAATCGCCGTTGGTATACGTTGGATGTTTTTAGAACTCTAGGGACCAATGCGTTTGGCTTGCGGCTGCGATGTCTGCTAGCGACCCATGATTGCTCCACAGAAAGCCTGAACGGGGATCTGTCAATGTAAACAGACAGATCCCCGTTCTGTCAGGAAAGTAGAGAGAGATCTGCTGTTCCTAGTGATCAGGAACAACGATCTTTCTCTACTCCCTGTCAGTCCACTCCCCCACAGTTAGAAACACCTCCCTGGGACACACTTAACCTCTTGATCGCCGCCTAGTGTTAAATCCTTTCCTATAAAACCAAAAATGCAGCGCTTCAATAAGAAAAATCAGTCCATGTGTTTCATAACAAAGGAAATACTGTAGATGCAGGAAATTGAAGAACTCCACCACCAAGAACTTCAGTGTGAACAGATAACACACCACCACATAAAATGTGCTCACTAACTGCTTACCAGAAAGTGAGCGTTCATAAGCATATAATAGAATGCTGATGGATGATGAACAATGTAACGATCATCGCAACCTCGTTCATCATAATCATCATAAGTGTCCTGACGTTCTCTTAAAGGTGCATAATAATTATATGTGGGAACATTATCATAACGATCTGGCTGTGTATAGCCATCATAACCCTGATTCCTAACATAACCTCCCTTACTATGTGGACGCTTGTAAGGTAAGGGCTTCTGACTGTTGTTAACACCCCTTCTCCCACCCCCTTTGGGCGTATTGGCATACGTGTTAATACCATGGGACTGAACATGGGAATTGGGGGGGGGGGGCAGATGGTTTGGGGTGTGTGACAGGCCCCGAGGTGCTCCTTGCTCCTCCCTCAGCAGGGACCAGTCTCTTAACCTGCCATTTAAACACCTGACTGCTAGTATAATCTTCTAGGTCTCTTGTGAACTTCTTTTCTTTTTAATTTTCTGGTCAAGATCCTCTTTCTCAAGAATCTTCCTGAGATTCTCAGATTTGTTTTTGTACTCCTCTGATTCTTTGTATGATGATAACTTATCTTTAACCTCGGAAATATCCTTATCAAGTTGATTAAGTTTATGTCTTTTTCTGGCGATGAGAAATCGCAACAAATCCAGACCAACATCATTAAAATATTTAAACCAGCCTAGGAGGTCTATTTCATCCTCTTGCGGGGTGATCTCGAATCTCAGACTCCTGGGCACCATCTTATCCTCTAAATATTTTTCTAAAAAGGCAATGTCCCAGTAGCCATGTACCTCCTTTGTTATGAAACACATGGACTGATTTTTTTAAGCTGTGTATTTAGTTTTGCTGACCTATCACAGGGAAGTGTGACTGTTATTCCCTGTATATAATGAGCGTGCTCACAGTATAGGCCACGCCTCTGATGATATCCTATGGGATGAAACATGTTAGGTTGTCCAACGTGAGCACGCTAAGAACCGCGGATTGTATCTTTTTGCCTTGATGATCTTTTACCCTGTAAGTAGAATTTTAAATAAACCTATATTTTACCGTACGGGCTTCACTATGCTGCCTTTCTTTTTTGTATGGGTTTAACATCTACTGCCGAGGTCTGCTTTAGTGCTATCTAAAGTCCTGGAAGTTCCTTGGATGTTGATGATATCAGATACCTCGGGTGTTGTCCTATCAAGATTGGAGAGCCTTATCCACCTGTGATTCCCTGCATTCTATTATATGCTTATGAACGCTCACTTTCTGGTAAGCAGTTAGTGAGCACATTTTATGTGGTGGTGTGTTATCTGTTCACACTGAAGTTCTTGGTGGTGGAGTTCTTCAATTTCCTGCATCTACAGTATTTCCTTTGTTATGAAACACATGGACTGATTTTTCTTATTGAAGCGCTGCATTTTTGGTTTTATATGTTTTCAAGTTTGCCTTTCACAGACTGTGCACGCTGCTTCTTACATTTATTATTTATTGTTTATTTTTGTTAGCGCAAGTATTGGTTCACCCTTAAATCCTTTCCTGCCAGTGACATTTATACAGTAATCAGTGGCTATTTTTAGCTCTGATCGCTGTATAAATGTCATGGTCCCAAAAGTGTCAAAAGTGTCCGATCCGTCCGTCTCAAAATCGCAGTCCCGCTAAAAAACGCTGATCACCGCCATTACTAGTAAAAGAAATGCTATAAATATATCCCCTATTTTGTAGATGCTATAACTTTTGCGCAAACCAATCAATATAAGCTTATTGTGATTTTTTTTACCAAAAATATGTAGAAAAATACATATCGGCCTAAACTGATGAAGAAATTTTTTTTTTTTGCATATTTATTATAGCAAAAAGTAAAAAATATTGTGTTTTTTTCACAATTGTCGCTCTTTTTTTGTTTATAGCGCAAAGTATAAAAACCGCAGAGGTGATCAAATACCACCTATTTTTGGAAAAAAAGGACATTAATTTTGTACAACGTCGCAAGACTGCGCAATTGTCAGTTAAAGTGACGCAGTGCCGTATCGCAAAAAATGGCCTGGTCATTAAGGGGGCAAATCCTTCCGGTCCTAAGTATGTTTACATTGGCAGATTGCTATTATGCCGTTGTGCTGGATGATATGTGGGTGACGGCAGACATTGAGTCCACGGTACCCTCAGATCAGCTCCCGCTGTATATAATCCCAGACCCGGAAGTGTTGGATCACATACTAGGTACGAGATCAAGCACAGCAGTGCCCCCTTGCCGCTGTATAAGTAAGTTATACGGGCAGCAAATGGTTAAACCCAACAAAGAGCAAAACCATTTGAACTGTATGCACAACTGTCGCTGTTGTCTTGGACACAAAAATCATAAAACAATAAAGAAACATGCTGAAGATCTGCATGCCAGTGGCAAAAAAACTGACCCATGTTGTCAAATAATGAAGGGTACCATTTGCATAAGAAAAAATGACCATGAAATCTTTTTCCCACAAAGGAGCAACATCAGAACCCGACCCCTAGAATTAATTCACTCAGATCTACGTGGTCCTGTGAAAGCTCTGACTCAGGAAATACAATTTTCACATTTATTGATGACTAATCAAGGTATACTGTTCCCTACATGTTACACAGCAAAGTTGAAATTTCATATAAACTCAAACAATTTCCCGCCCAAGTAAACAACATATCTGGCAAAGTGCCTAAAAAGTATGCACAAGTAATGCCACAGAGTACACAAGTGGTAAAACAAAAGTTATTCTGAGGAATCATGGAATTATGTTCCAGACTGCTGTACCACACAATTCAGATGAAGTAGTGTTGCCATGAAATAAACTGCGCTTTATTTAAAAGTGGCAGAAGATGCAGCTGTGCCAGCAACATATTGGTGAGAGGCAATTATGACAGCCTGCTGTGTCCAAAATCACTTACCTGGAAAGCAACAGAGAAAACTCCATATAATCTATGGAACAGAACAAAGCCTGACCTGAAACACTTCAAAATATTTGGAAGCAATGCATATGCAAATGTATCTAGAAAAAAGCATACACAATAGGGGCCTTGTGCTAAAGCGGGTATATTTGTCTGCTACAGTGAGTCTCAAAAGGTTACAAAACACTGAATCCAAACACCAATAAGGCAAGGATCAGCAGAAATGTAATTATTAATAAAATGCCTATCTGTCAAAACATCATGCAGTGACAAAGTCAGCATTGTCTGAATAACAATTTGAATAAGAAGAAAAGGAACAGGAATCCACTGAAATTGAAATTGGTATCAGTGATTTATTCCCTGAAATGAAAGCAGCTGTACCACTTGCAAGTCAGAAAATCTGCAAGATCCAATAGGGGCATCACAGCTGGATGCCTGTCATATGGTTTCTACAGTGCCAAAGCCTAAGCAAATGTCATGGGAAGAAATGCAAATGCTACCTGTTCATGAGAAACAAATGTGAATTGAAAGTGATATTAAAGTGATACTTGGTAAATAATAGACAGCGCCTGCTCCACCTAAAAATACTAGATCCCAATGTGATACTTCGTATCTGTGACTGGTGCTTTAGCTATATCATATGGATATCTATATCCTATTAGATGTGACAAATAAATGATACAACAGTGAATGTAAACATATAAACATATAAAGTGCATATATAGAGGACTGTATAAACCAAAGTCCAATGGGAAAAATCAGATGATACAGTTAATTAAAAATATAGACAATTTAAAGTGCATATAGTGATGGCTGTGCAAAAGTCTTTTGCTTATAAAACAGTGCTGTGGTGCTCCGTGTCCCATCAATGTCAATGCATCCACCTCATGGGGGCTCTAAAGATCCACACTCACCAGATATGCTGGACTCCCTTGCTTTAGAGCTAAAGGAGTCTACTGTGCTTGTAGGTCATTAATGGGGACAAATCCCAGTACGATAGCCTCCGGATCCTCCCTCTATAGGAGGTTACCTCCGATGGTAATTCCGGGCTCCAAGGGCATATGGAAAAGAAACTCCTCATGGAATAAAATCCAATTTCGCCCTTGGAGCCCCGGAATTACCATTGGAGGTAACCTCCTATAGAGGGAGCAACCGGAGGATATCGTACTGGGATTGGTCCCCATTAATGACCTACAAGCACAGTAGACTCCTTTATCTATAAGGCAAGGGAGTCCATCCCATCTGGTGAGTGCAGATCTTTACAGCCCCCATGAGGTGGATGCATTGACACTGATGGGACACGAAGCACCACAGCACTGTTTTGTAAGGAAACGTCTTTTGCACATCCATCACTATATGCACTTTAAATTGTCACTATTTTTAATGAACTGTATCTGACTTTATCTTCATATATTCTTGAGATTACACTGGGGTTCTCAGTCACCCTGTGACCCTAATAGACACAGGGTGACTTAAGCCCTGTACACACGGCCGAGAATCCTGTCAGGAAAAAAACGTATTTTTTCCTGACGAGATTCCTGGCAAGCTTTTCTTGCCAAGCTGTGCATACAGACAGCCATTCAAAGGAACCGCCGTTCTTTTGAATGGCAAGAACACAGTGACGTCATCGACTATGATGAGCATGCGCTCGTCACATTCGATGCCGTCGCCGCCATCTTGCTTCACCCTACACTACCCTTGTAAGCTACCGCGCATGCGTCAAAGTCTCATCGAGCATGCGCAGGCTTACCGGAGGACAGGTAAGTTTGTAGCCGCATACACACACACAGTTTACTCGTCAGGAAACAGGCCGACGAGAATCCCGATGAGAAAATAGAGAGCAGGTTCACTATTTTTCTCATTGCGATTCCCGGCAGTTTTCTAGACGAGAAAACATACACACGACCGGTTTTCTCTGCAAAAAGAGAAAACCGGCCATGTGAACAAGGCTTAACACATAAGAGGGGTCGGGGGAGCTGGACAATGAGTTTCCAGAGCTCTCCAAGAGAAGCTGGGTTCCACAAGCCCCCCGCTCAAAGTGACTCCCATCACAGGTTCGACTTGCCTGAGCTCATCACTATTGTTAAGGTGGCTCAGCTTATACATAAGTACCGTAAGTGTTCCAGCTGAGAAAGTGCCAGTCACTCTTCTGACCCCAACCATGGGGGCATAAATACTTTGAAAGGAGCAAAAGGGGCAAGCTATGTCACAGTTGTATGAAGCCTGTGCCAGAGATGTAATTTCTAAACTGCAATAGTATAGTGAGGTGTAAAATAACCCTCAGCCTATGTAAGTAATGAGTTTTTGTAGTCCAAATTGTTTTATAAAAGTACTCTTCCTTGCTTCCTGAAATGATCCTCCACCAAACAGTCTATTCAGTTGTACACTATTCCATGGTCACTCTACTGGTTTAAAGAATCGGTGGTCTGTGTTGGGGGCTGAGAAGAAGTCATCCAAGGACCATCAGCACTGTGGGGGAGATTTACTAAAACTGGAGCACTCAGAATCTGGTGCAGCTGTGCATGGTAGCCAATCAGCTTCTAGCTTTAGCTTGTTCAATTAAGCTTTGACAATACCACCTGGAAGCTGATTGGTTTCTACTCACAGCTGCACCAGTTTGTATGCTCTCCAGTTTTAGTAAATAACCCCCTGTAAGTTATTTATTTTGGCTGCAATAAGTTAAGGAATGGCACCCACAATATAACATTAACTGATAAAGCAAGGCACTCATTCACAACAAAAAATTATGGGAATTCTCTCAGGGGCAAAGACAAAAACAAGAGATGGGAAGGGTAAGAAATTCTGACAATGCTTTCCTGCTGTCTGTTCCATCTAGTTCACAGTGACCACCACTCTAATCATTTTTTGTCCTGGTGTCACAGGTTCTGAAAATTTTGAGAAACCTACCCAATGGCGTCACAGACAAAAATAAATCCCTTATAGTATTTTAACTGTGACCCCACTGGAGTTAGACTTCAACTATCAATGATAAAGGTTATAATGCAGGCATTAAGGGGAAACCTATAGCAAAACATTTAAAATGTTAATACTGAGGTATTAGCCTTGAGCAGGGTTGGCAATGATGGCTTTTTATTTCTGTCAGTTAGTAAAAAATAAAGCAAAAATACTCCTGAATGTTTGTTTTAATTATCCATTAGTAGAAAGGGCCTACATTTTTAGGTTCAGCCTTTGCTGGCAGACAAATGTGCAGCTGCTGGATAAACTTCCTCACCCGTCATGCGCAGTGCAGAGCAGGTCTGCCTCCCGTTGGTTTCTGCCATTCAAAAGAATAGAGTAAATGCTGCGGTTCTGCCGTTCATGACTGAAATATTTCTCAGGTCAGGGGTTACCTGCTCATTAACATCAAACCAACCATTGTTTTAGCCTGCGAAGTCTTTCTCAAAGTTCAGCCTCGTACACACGACCGAGAATCCCGTCGTAAAAAAAACGTCGGTTTTCGCGACGGGATTCTTGCCAAGCTTTCCTTGCATACACACTGTCAATCCAAAATCTCGTCGTTGTAAAGCGCAGTGACGTACAACACGTACGACGGCAGTATAAAGGGGAAGTTCGATTCCAATGGCGCCACCCTTTGGGCTACTTTTGCTGATCTCGTGTTATCGCGTGTTAGTAAAAAGTTTGGTGAGAGACGATTCGCGCTTTTCAGCCTCGTGCTTTTCAGTCTGTTATGGCATGACGAATGTGCTATCTCCATTACGAACGCTCATTTTACCAGTAGGAGCGCTCCCGCCTCATACTTGATTCTGAGCATGCGCGTTTTTTTAATACTCGGAAAAGCATACACACGACCGGTTTTCTCGTTGGGAAACAGGCCGACAAGAATCCCGACGAGAAAAACGAGAATCCTGATGAGAAAATAGAGAGCAGGTTCTCTATTGTTCTCGTCGAGATTCCCGGCAGTTTTCTCGATGAGAAACCATACACACGAACGTTTTTCTCTGCAAAAAAATCTGCCAGCAGTTTTCTTGTCGTTTCTTGCCGAGAAAACCGGTCGTGTGTACGAGGCTTTCGGCTGGCAATATGCTGTCAGATTTTCACACGAACATTCGCACAAAGACCAATGTCAGTGAAAATTAGCCATGTCTGAAAATTTTTCCACGTTTTTCCACATCATGGGGATTGGCAATCCTAATACTGTCTGAGAAGGAAGAAATAAATAAATATAATATGCGTGTTTCCCTCAATACTTCTATATTTATCCTGGAAGTTTTCCTTATAGTGTTTACCATGCAGTGTACTATGCCCTCCTTATTCTGTCCATTTCCATCTCTGCGCACAATTAATAGGGATGGCATTGTGTTTTCAAATTTCTATGGCTTTCTGTGCTGTTATGACTATGAATAAGGCAAGTTCAGCTACACAGAGAGAGGGCCACAAGTGAGCAAAAGTCTCCTGCAATGTAATCAGATAACTGCAATGATATTGGATTGTGGTCAGAATTTCAATTAAGGTTCCAGCGTTTCCTAGAGTTTTACAAGTGCAAAGGTGACAATAATTCCTGCAATGAAAGACGGAGGCTGAGATATTTAACACTTTGATAAATCTTTTCCCCATCCTCCTGTATGCCTTGTATACATTATAATGCGCTGATAGTGCCAAAAGGAAAGGTACAAAGTGCTATTAGTAAAGAAAGACTGCCAGAAAGGGTCTACAATCTCAAACATCCTCATGTCAGGAATATTCTGCATTTTTAATGAGAAATAGAGATGATTCCACTGAGTTTAGCCTTTTTAGTGTGGATGTTGTGTGAATTCACATCTTCTAAGTCTTTCAGTGATGAAAGAAGGAAATCACCACCTTAGTAGCATCTGAAATATCATTGCATAATATGTTAAAACTCTGATCATAGCACAAAGGCTGCATCCTTAAAGGGAATGTTTAGTGCAATGGGTTTGTACACATTTTCTTTATTTATTAGGCTAAGATTTTTTTCCCTCAAAATAAACTTTTTAAGCAGGCAAATATGAGATGTTGGATGGACGACGTGCTGAAGCACGGGTGCTCGCTTGTGTTTTATGCCGGCCGGCGCTATTATGCTATTTTCTCGAATGTGAGGTGATTTTTTCACAATAAACGGTTGGATTTTTCCTGTTTGAATATTTTATTATGTTTTCATAAGGCATAACAAAGGTCATAATAATTGTACCATTCATATTAGTACAACACAATGAAAATAATAAAATACAAAAAAGCAGTTATATCTATGCTTCTCTCATGCAGTACCGTATATACTCGAGTATAAGCCGACACGAATATAAGCCGAGGCACCTAATTTTACCACAAAAAACTGGGAAAACGTATTGACTCGAGTATAAGCCCAGGGTGTCCATCTGCATGCCTCAATGTGCCTCACTTTGCCTCACTGTGTCCATGTGCATGCCTCACTGTGCCCATGCCTTACTGTGTGTGCCCATGCCTCACTGTGCCCATACCTCACTGTGCCCATACCTCACTGTGCCTCACTGTATCCATGTCTCACGGTGCCTCACTGTGTTCATGCCTCACTGTGTCCATTCCTCACTGTGCCCATGCCTCACTGTGTCCATGACTAGACTGACGTTTAACATGGGAGTCTATGGAAGGGGTGCCCGGCTTTGAAAATTCTGTGCTCCCTGGCCGTAGGTCCCCCGGACAACAAACTTTTCTGATTGTAGGGGAAGAGTGGGGCTACATGTGTGTCAAGTTTGGGGTCCAGGGGACCTACGGTCGGCCGGTACTGGGTCCCCAAAATCAGGGAGATCAGGCGCAAAAAGGTGACTCGACTTATACTCGAGTATATACGGTATATATAACCAAATGTAAGGAGTATTCCTTAGTGTGACATTTCAGTTATCATAACAATTTAGTGATGTTATTCTAGCTATCGATAATAACAATCCTATATGATCAAGATAGGAGAATATAAAAGGTAATATTTAGTTATAGAGAACATGGAAGAAGATAGCGTTTGCTCGATATAGCGGGTAAAAATAACCTAAAATAGTTAGGAGAAATTAATGAACTATTCCAAGTTCCTGCTAATTGGTTTGGCGTTATCTGGAGATTAAGTTATATTCCTAACTATCTCAGACGACCCTTGTTTTGATTGGTAAAACTTGTTTGTAAGAAAAATAAAGAAAAACTAAACCAGTTTGAGGTAAGGGAACAATAGAGTGGAGAATGAAGAATATTTCCAGAGAGGATATTTATAGGGCAAACTCCCTCAAAGACACAACAATGTTTTACCAAAACCCGGAGGTAGGAAATGCTCAAACCACGGTCTCCACAAGGCTTCATATTTGGATATATTGTCAAGAAAGATTGCTTCTGTTTTACCGTTGGATTTTTATACTATTTAAAGTCGCTTTTATTTTTGAATGGATATGCCGGATACACTGGAGAGAGGATTCGTCTACAGGACCATCGAGCATTGGCATTGGTCGGAGTACCACTCAAAGGCCCTAGCGGGGTAATCAGCCACAAGTGTTACTGGCCTCTTATCAAAGAAGTCCAGTACTTCTGGTAAGCAGGCATTTCTTCTTTCCTATCGGTGGTGGTATATTGTGGTCTTTAGTCACACAGGGGATTGGTGTTGACTGTGTGCCACCGTGACTGTGACCTACGAGTGAAACCCTATCTGCAAGAATATTGATTTTTATAGACCATCATTCTTTCTCACTTTAAGGGACTCTTGTTCTTTTGTTTGTAGTTTTTGTTTCTTTTATATTGTGAGATATTTATCATTTTCAAAGCGCGACTCTGTTTCATACAAACATTGCTCTATGTGTTTATATCACACCGTAAAGTTGCTGCTTATTTACTTTGTTTTATTCATTCAAGTTTAAGCGCATTTTTTTTCTTTTATATAAAATATGATACGTTGCATGTTAATATATTGTGATGTCCCTTTACTACATGGTTGTGCTTTGCTGCTCTTTCTGTTACTTCTCGCAATAAAAGGCTATTAGATGGCTAATTCATATGGGTTTGTTTTACTAAATGAATGTTTGAAAGCTTTGTTCATAAGGTGAAGCTGTTTTCATTCTGCATATACAATTATGTGCAAGTGAAAAAATCTGTTTGCACATAATTGGTCATTAACTGAAATATAGTTTTATATTTATTAAAAGCCAATGCCAGCTTAGGCAATTAACCAAAAAAGCAACTTCCAGTAGCGAAAAAAAAAAAAAAAGTTGTTATGGTTGCTATACTCACCCAATCTCTGGTAGATTCACTGATCCAGCAAAACAGCACTGCTCCTCTTCGGGGTTGATTGACATACAACATCGTTTGACCAAATTCCTGTGAGCCCAGGGCATTAATGCTCAGCCAAATCCAGGAGGAATGCAGCAGAGATTGTCTTTACATGGCACCACCTTCTACAACAGTTATGATATGCCAGAGGAAGAAGATGGCAAAGAGGACATATAATAGACATGTGCATTATTTTTCGTCCGAATGCATTTTCGTCCGAAATTCAGGGATTTTCCTATTCGTTTTAACAAACGATAACGAACGTGCAGAATCCGAAATCCAAAAGATCTGACATAAAAAATGCTTTATTTTCGTTTCATTGAGACAACAGTTGGATATAGATAGAAGATTCGACATGACGGTGACAATAGCGATCTGTGTCTATCGAACCTGCGGTTGAATGTGCCTAACCTAACTTTATTAGTCTAAGAATATTCGACACAGAGAGAAAAGATTTGACATAGAGAGAAAAGATTTGACATAGAGAGAAAAGATTTGACATTCTAGAGACTAGGGATGGGCCCGGTGCTCGATTCGAACCCATGTTCGAATCGAGCATCGGGCGTTCGCTCGCTCGTCGAGCCCAGAACTATTTGGGCCGTTCGCATCACATTCGTGTGATGCGAGCGGCCCCGCAATGCATTGCGGCCGGCGCGGCCGGCGCAGTGCATTGCTGGCTGATGATTGGCCAAGCATGCACTGTGACCCCGCATGCTTGGCCAATCACAGCGCCCGAAACTCGGAGAGCAATAATTGGCTACAGGCAGGACGCCTGTAGCCAATTACAGCTCAGGGGCTTTAGTACACGCCCCACCATTTAAAAGGCCGCCACGCCATCGGCCCCGGTCACATGAGTTCCGGCTTTAGGAGAGATTAGTCTGCTGATTCTGTCTTTGCTTGATACTGAAAGATTTGCTCTTCTTTGCTAAACCATTGGCTATTTCTTTGCTAAACCATTGCTACCTAAGTCATTGATCGTTCATTGCTGCTGATTGCACAGTTAGTGTGTTATTAGCTGCTGCTGGGGATTAGTCTGGTGCGTGCTTACTGTTAGTACAGTATTGCAGTAGTACCAACCGCAGTGCTGTTAGCACAGCATTGCACCCCAACAGCACCCATAGGACTTCTAGTGTGTTAGTGGCAGCAAACAGAGCTCCTATATTTTCTTCTCAGCAGCACCCATAGGACTTCTAGTGTGTTAGTGGCAGCAAACAGAGCTCCTATATTTTCTTCTCAGCAGCACCCATAGGACTTCTAGTGTGTTAGTGGCATCACACAGAGCTCCTATATTTTCTTCTCAGCAGCACCCATAGGACTTCTAGTGTGTTAGTGGCAGCAAACAGAGCTCCTATATTTTCTTCTCAGCAGCACCCATAGGACTTCTAGTGTGTTAGTGGCATCACACAGAGCTCCTATATTTTCTTCTCAGCAGCACCCATAGGACTTCTAGTGTGTTAGTGGCAGCAAACAGAGCTCCTATATTTTCTTCTCAGCAGCACCCATAGGACTTCTAGTGTGTTAGTGGCAGCAAACAGAGCTCCTATATTTTCTTCTCAGCAGCACCCATAGGACTTCTAGTGTGTTAGTGGCATCACACAGAGCTCCTATATTTTCTTCTCAGCAGCACCCATAGGACTTCTAGTGTGTTAGTGGCAGCAAACAGAGCTCCTATATTTTCTTCTCAGCAGCACCCATAGGACTTCTAATGTGTTAGTGGCATCACACAGAGTTCCTATATTTTCATCTCAGCAGCACCCATAGGACTTCTAGTGTGTTAGTGGCATCACACAGAGCTCCTATATTTTCTTCTCAGCAGCACCCATAGGACTTCTAGTGTGTTAGTGGCAGCAAACAGAGCTCCTATATTTTCTTCTCAGCAGCACCCATAGGACTTCTAGTGTGTTAGTGGCAGCAAACAGAGCTCCTATATTTTCTTCTCAGCAGCACCCATAGGACTTCTAGTGTGTTAGTGGCATCACACAGAGCTCCTATATTTTCTTCTCAGCAGCACCCATAGGACTTCTAGTGTGTTAGTGGCAGCAAACAGAGCTCCTATATTTTCTTCTCAGCAGCACCCATAGGACTTCTAGTGTGTTAGTGGCAGCAAACAGAGCTCCTATATTTTCTTCTCAGCAGCACCCATAGGACTTCTAGTGTGTTAGTGGCAGCAAACAGAGCTCCTATATTTTCTTCTCAGCAGCACCCATAGGACTTCTAGTGTGTTAGTGGCAGCAAACAGAGCTCCTATATTTTCTTCTCAGCAGCACCCATAGGACTTCTAGTGTGTTAGTGGCATCACACAGAGCTCCTATATTTTCTTCTCAGCAGCACCCATAGGACTTCTAGTGTGTTAGTGGCAGCAAACAGAGCTCCTATATTTTCTTCTCAGCAGCACCCATAGGACTTCTAATGTGTTAGTGGCATCACACAGAGTTCCTATATTTTCATCTCAGCAGCACCCATAGGACTTCTAGTGTGTTAGTGGCATCACACAGAGCTCCTATATTTTCTTCTCAGCAGCACCCATAGGACTTCTAGTGTGTTAGTGGCAGCAAACAGAGCTCCTATATTTTCTTCTCAGCAGCACCCATAGGACTTCTAGTGTGTTAGTGGCAGCAAACAGAGCTCCTATATTTTCTTCTCAGCAGCACCCATAGGACTTCTAGTGTGTTAGTGGCAGCAAACAGAGCTCCTATATTTTCTTCTCAGCAGCACCCATAGGACTTCTAGTGTGTTAGTGGCAGCAAACAGAGCTCCTATATTTTCTTCTCAGCAGCACCCATAGGACTTCTAGTGTGTTAGTGGCAGCAAACAGAGCTCCTATATTTTCTTCTCAGCAGCACCCATAGGACTTCTAGTGTGTTAGTGGCATCACACAGAGCTCCTATATTTTCTTCTCAGCAGCACCCATAGGACTTCTAGTGTGTTAGTGGCAGCAAACAGAGCTCCTATATTTTCTTCTCAGCAGCACCCATAGGACTTCTAGTGTGTTAGTGGCAGCAAACAGAGCTCCTATATTTTCTTCTCAGCAGCACCCATAGGACTTCTAGTGTGTTAGTAGCAGCAAACAGAGCTCCTATATTTTCTTCTCAGCAGCACCCATAGGACTTCTAGTGTGTTAGTGGCATCACACAGAGCTCCTATATTTTCTTCTCAGCAGCACCCATAGGACTTCTAGTGTGTTAGTGGCAGCAAACAGAGCTCCTATATTTTCTTCTCAGCAGCACCCATAGGACTTCTAGTGTGTTAGTGGCATCACACAGAGTTCCTATATTTTCATCTCAGCAGCACCCATAGGACTTCTAGTGTGTTAGTGGCATCACACAGAGCTCCTATATTTTCTTCTCAGCAGCACCCATAGGACTTCTAGTGTGTTAGTGGCAGCAAACAGAGCTCCTATATTTTCTTCTCAGCAGCACCCATAGGACTTCTAGTGTGTTAGTGGCAGCAAACAGAGCTCCTATATTTTCTTCTCAGCAGCACCCATAGGACTTCTAGTGTGTTAGTGGCATCACACAGAGCTCCTATATTTTCTTCTCAGCAGCACCCATAGGACTTCTAGTGTGTTAGTGGCAGCAAACAGAGCTCCTATATTTTCTTCTCAGCAGCACCCATAGGACTTCTAGTGTGTTAGTGGCAGCAAACAGAGCTCCTATATTTTCTTCTCAGCAGCACCCATAGGACTTCTAGTGTGTTAGTGGCAGCAAACAGAGCTCCTATATTTTCTTCTCAGCAGCACCCATAGGACTTCTAGTGTGTTAGTGGCAGCAAACAGAGCTCCTATATTTTCTTCTCAGCAGCACCCATAGGACTTCTAGTGTGTTAGTGGCAGCAAACAGAGCTCCTATATTTTCTTCTCAGCAGCACCCATAGGACTTCTAGTGTGTTAGTGGCAGCAAACAGAGCTCCTATATTTTCTTCTCAGCAGCACCCATAGGACTTCTAGTGTGTTAGTGGCAGCAAACAGAGCTCCTATATTTTCTTCTCAGCAGCACCCATAGGACTTCTAGTGTGTTAGTGGCATCACACAGAGCTCCTATATTTTCTTCTCAGCAGCACCCATAGGACTTCTAGTGTGTTAGTGGCAGCAAACAGAGCTCCTATATTTTCTTCTCAGCAGCACCCATAGGACTTCTAGTGTGTTAGTGGCAGCAAACAGAGCTCCTATATTTTCTTCTCAGCAGCACCCATAGGACTTCTAGTGTGTTAGTGGCAGCAAACAGAGCTCCTATATTTTCTTCTCAGCAGCACCCATAGGACTTCTAGTGTGTTAGTGGCATCACACAGAGCTCCTATATTTTCTTCTCAGCAGCACCCATAGGACTTCTAGTGTGTTAGTGGCAGCAAACAGAGCTCCTATATTTTCTTCTCAGCAGCACCCATAGGACTTCTAGTGTGTTAGTGGCATCACACAGAGCTCCTATATTTTCTTCTCAGCAGCACCCATAGGACTTCTAGTGTGTTAGTGGCAGCAAACAGAGCTCCTATATTTTCTTCTCAGCAGCACCCATAGGACTTCTAGTGTGTTAGTGGCAGCAAACAGAGCTCCTATATTTTCTTCTCAGCAGCACCCATAGGACTTCTAGTGTGTTAGTGGCATCACACAGAGCTCCTATATTTTCTTCTCAGCAGCACCCATAGGACTTCTAGTGTGTTAGTGGCAGCAAACAGAGCTCCTATATTTTCTTCTCAGCAGCACCCATAGGACTTCTAGTGTGTTAGTGGCAGCAAACAGAGCTCCTATATTTTCTTCTCAGCAGCACCCATAGGACTTCTAGTGTGTTAGTGGCAGCAAACAGAGCTCCTATATTTTCTTCTCAGCAGCACCCATAGGACTTCTAGTGTGTTAGTGGCATCACACAGAGCTCCTATATTTTCTTCTCAGCAGCACCCATAGGACTTCTAGTGTGTTAGTGGCAGCAAACAGAGCTCCTATATTTTCTTCTCAGCAGCACCCATAGGACTTCTAGTGTGTTAGTGGCATCACACAGAGCTCCTATATTTTCTTCTCAGCAGCACCCATAGGACTTCTAGTGTGTTAGTGGCAGCAAACAGAGCTCCTATATTTTCTTCTCAGCAGCACCCATAGGACTTCTAGTGTGTTAGTGGCAGCAAACAGAGCTCCTATATTTTCTTCTCAGCAGCACCCATAGGACTTCTAGTGTGTTAGTGGCAGCAAACAGAGCTCCTATATTTTCTTCTCAGCAGCACCCATAGGACTTCTAGTGTGTTAGTGGCATCACACAGAGCTCCTATATTTTCTTCTCAGCAGCACCCATAGGACTTCTAGTGTGTTAGTGGCATCACACAGAGCTCCTATATTTTCTTCTCAGCAGCACCCATAGGACTTCTAGTGTGTTAGTGGCAGCAAACAGAGCTCCTATATTTTCTTCTCAGCAGCACCCATAGGACTTCTAGTGTGTTAGTGGCAGCAAACAGAGCTCCTATATTTTCTTCTCAGCAGCACCCATAGGACTTCTAGTGTGTTAGTGGCAGCAAACAGAGCTCCTATATTTTCTTCTCAGCAGCACCCATAGGACTTCTAATGTGTTAGTGGCATCACACAGAGTTCCTATATTTTCATCTCAGCAGCACCCATAGGACTTCTAGTGTGTTAGTGGCATCACACAGAGCTCCTATATTTTCTTCTCAGCAGCACCCATAGGACTTCTAGTGTGTTAGTGGCAGCAAACAGAGCTCCTATATTTTCTTCTCAGCAGCACCCATAGGACTTCTAGTGTGTTAGTGGCAGCAAACAGAGCTCCTATATTTTCTTGTCAGCAGCACACATAGTACCTATAGTGTGTTAGTGTCAGCACCCATAGGACCTACAGTGTGTTGTGAGCACACATAGGAGTTCTATTTTTTATACTATATACACTACCGACTACAATGGCTGGAAGACCGCCAAGGAGAGGCAGAGCGTGCCGAGGCAAGAACACAGGGCAGGCAGGCTCTGTTTCTAGAGACAACAGTGCTGGCCGTGGACGTGGTCGTGCATCGTCATCAGCACGTGGCCATGGGACACGCTTGTCTTTGTTTTCGGCAGCTGGACATGTGGAGCCGCATCATGCCGAAGGCTTGGTAGAATGGATGACCAAGCCCTCCTCATCCTCCTCATCCTCTCTCACCCAGGCTCAGGGTACTGGCAGAGCAGCTGCCAACGCGTACTCAATGGCATCATCAGCCACCCCTTCCCTAGACCCACCATGTCCTCCTGAGGAGTCCCCCGAACTGTTTGAGCACAGTGTTGGGTACATGCTCCAGGAGGATGCCCAACGATTCGAAGGCTCGGATGATGATACCCAGCTTGAGGAAGTCAGTAGTGTGCGTGCAGAGAGAGGGGATGCTGAAGGACAGCAATCTGGCAGTAGTGTTCCACCAGCTGCAGCTTACTGCCAGGTTTGCTCTAGTGGTGAAGAGGGAGGGGATGATGAGGTCACTGACTCCACGTGGGTGCCTGAAGGGAGAGAGGAGGAGGAGGAGGAGGATGCAGCGTCACATGTCCAACGAGGCAGGATGCCCCCTGGAGGCCAGCTAGAGGCCAGCACAGCAACTGTACCACACCGCAGAGCTCCGCCTGTGCAGGGCGCTGCCTCTGCACGTTATCACAAAATTTCTTTGGTGTGGGCCTTTTTTGAGACGAGTGCATCAGATCGCACCACTGCTATTTGCAATATTTGTCTCAAGCGTATCTCGCGTGGCCAAAACATCAGCCGCTTGGGCACCACAAGCATGAGCAGACATATGTCGACCTGCCATGCAGCTCGTTGGCAAGCACACATAAAAGACCCACACCAAAGAACAAAGCGGACCTCTCCTTGCTCCTCATCAGCTGGGATCTCCATCCCCACTATATCTTCAGTCCTCTCTGAAAGCTGCTCTGAGAGGACTGAAGGTGTAGAATTAGGTGTGTCACAACCAAGTACTTGCAGTACACCGACGTCCGATTGTAGCAGGCAAATTTCCCTGCCCCAGCTGCTGGACCGTCGAAAGAAGTATACTCCCAGCCATCCACATGCCCAGCGGTTGAATGCTAGCTTGGCTAAATTGCTAGCACTTCAACTGCTGCCTTTTCAGTTGATAGACTCGGCCCCCTTCCGTGAGTTTGTTCAATGTGCGGTTCCTCAGTGGCAGGTTCCCAAACGCCACTTTTTCTCACGGAAGGCGATTCCGTCTCTCTACTGGCATGTGGAAGGCAATGTCCATGCCTCGCTGGACAGGGCGGTCAGCGGTAAGGTGCATATTACCGCTGACTCATGGTCCAGCAGGCATGGACAGGGACGTTATCTTTCTTTCACGGCCCATTGGGTCACTCTATTGGTAGCTGGGAGGGATGCAGGACAAGGTGCAGTAGTGTTGGAGGTTGTTCCGCCACCACGCCTCCAAAATGCTACTACTGGTTGTGACACACCTCTCTCCTCCACCCCCTCCTCTTCTTCTTCCTCCATGTCCTCTTCGAGTGCTCTGTCCTCGGAACCAGCGGTGCTCCGTAGGCGTACAAGGGGCTACGCGAGTACGCAGGCAAAAAGATGCCATGCCGTGCTTGCGCTGGTGTGTTTGGGGGACAGGAGCCACACTGGGCCAGAGGTTCTGGCAGCTCTGCAGGGGCAGGCCGAGAGGTGGTTGACGCCACGCCAGCTTAAGCCAGGAATGGTCGTTTCTGATAATGGCACCAACCTCCTCTCCGCCCTGCGACAGGGGCAGCTCACCCATGTGCCCTGTATGGCTCACGTCCTCAACCTGGTGGTGCAGCGGTTCTTGGGCAGGTTCCCAGGCTTACAGGATGTCCTGAGGCAGGCCAGGAAATTCTGTGTGCATTTCCGCCGATCTTATAATGCCAGTGCTCGGCTGACTGAGCTGCAAAAGGAGCTGAACCTGCCCAAGAACCGCCTAATATGTGACATGCCCACCAGGTGGAACTCAACGTTGGCCATGCTGCAGCGACTGCACACGCAGCAGAGGGCCATCAATGAGTACCTTTGCGACTACGGCACCAGGACAGGGTCAGGGGAGCTTGGCTTTTTTTCCCCACGCCAGTGGAGCATGATCAGGGATGCATGCACTGTCCTCTCACCATTTGAGGAGGCCACGAGGATGGTGAGCAGTGACAGTGCATGCATCAGTGACACTGTACCTCTTGTCCACCTGTTGGAGCATACGCTGCGTGGGATAATGGACAGGGCACTTGAGGCAGAACAGAGGCAGGAAGAGGAGGACTTCCTTGTCTCTCAAGGCCCCCTTTATCCAGACAATGTTCCTTCTGTCCCACCCATCACACAGGAAGAGGAGGAGGAGGAGGAGGAGGATTGTGTGAGCATGGAGGTGGAGCCTGGCACTCAGCATCAGCAGCAGCAGTCTTTTAGGGATGATGTACAGTCCCAACAAACCAGTGGACTTGTACGTGGCTGGGAGGAGGTGGCTGGCGATCATGTCATCCTCAGTGACCCAGAAGACTCCGGACCGAATGCCTCAGCTAACCTACGCTGCATGGCCTCCCTGATCCTGCAAAGCCTGCGGAAGGATCCTCGTGTTCTTCGGATCAAGGAGAGTGACCATTACTGGCTGGCCACTCTCCTTGATCCACGGTACAAGGGTAAGGTTGCGGACCTTATCTTGCCGTCGCAGAGGGAGCAGAGGATGAGACATCTCAGGGAGGCCTTGCAGAAAGGTCTGTGCAACGCGTTCCCAGAAACTGGGAGGTTACAAACTCCTGGTCCTGGACGACGAGTTGCTGAGGCTTCGGTCAGTAGCAGAAGGAGCGGTGGGGAAGGTGGACGTCTGACCGATGCGTTCAGACAATTTTTTAGTCTGCAGCCCCAAGGTATGATCGGTTCCAGCAACCATCGCCAGCGTCTGATATACATGGTGCAGGAATACCTAGGGGCAAGGTCAGACTTGGACACCTTTCCCACCGAAAATCCTCTGGCTTACTGGGTCCTGAGGATGGATCACTGGCCAGAGCTTGCACAGTATGCAATTGAGCTACTGGCCTGTCCTGCATCCAGCGTTCTTTCCGAACGCACATTCAGTGCTGCTGGAGGATTTGTCACCGATCATAGGGTGCGCCTGTCCACCGACTCGGTTGATCGACTGACCTTCATAAAAATGAATCAGTCTTGGATCACCACCAGCTACCAGACACCTGAAGCGGATATAACGGAATAATTTATAATGTCACATCCCTTCAAGACTGCCTATGCTGATGCTGAGTGACTGTCCTGTTATGTTCACTGACTATCCTCTTCCTCCTCCTCAATGATCCATGCCACCACACCAGTGCCTAAGGCACAATTTTTCAGCCCCTGTATAACAGGGGCGTGTAATTACAATTTTTTAAAAAGATGCTTCGCAACAGGTGTGACTGCTGTGCTCAGAGTACAGTATCTGTGAGGGGTTGCAGTGTTGTGGCACCAGCACCAGTGCCTAAGGCACAATTTTTCAGCCCCTGTTGGGGCGTGTAATTACAATTTTTAGGCAATGCTTTGCAACAGGTCTCATTGCTGTGCTCAGAGTACAGTATCTGTGAGGGGTTGCAGTGTTGTGGCACCAGCACCAGTGCCTAAGGCACAATTTTTCAGCCCCTGTATAACAGGGGCGTGTAATTACAATTTTTTAAAAAGATGCTTCGCAACAGGTGTGACTGCTGTGCTCAGAGTACAGTATCTGTGAGGGGTTGCAGTGTTGTGGCACCAGCACCAGTGCCTAAGGCACAATTTTTCAGCCCCTGTTGGGGCGTGTAATTACAATTTTTAGGCAATGCTTTGCAACAGGTCTCATTGCTGTGCTCAGAGTACAGTATCTGTGAGGGGTTGCAGTGTCAGGGGCGTGTAATTACAATTTTTTAAAAAGATGCTTCGCAACAGGTGTGACTGCTGTGCTCCAAGTACAGTATCTGTGAGGGGTTGCAGTGTTGTGGCACCAGCACCAATGCCTAAGGCACAATTTTTCAGCCCCTGTTTAACAGGGGCGTGTAATTACAAATCTTGATCTAATAGTTCACAGCAGGGCCCATTCCTGCGCCCACCAAGAGTAACTATGAGGGCCTACAGTCTTGTGGCAACACCGTCCACCACCACCACCACCACCAAAGGCCCAATTTTTCTGCCCTGTTCAACAGGTGCATGCAATTACAAATCTTGATCTAATAACTCACAGCAGGGCCCATTCCTGCACCCACCAAGAGTAACTGTGAGGGCTTACAGTCTTGTGGCAACACCGTCCACCACCACCACCACCACCACCAAAGGCCCAATTTTTCTGCCCGGTTCAACAGGTGCATGCAAGTACAAATCTTGATCTATTAACTCACAGCAGGGCCCATTCCTGTGCCCACCAGTCTTGTGGCTACACCAACATCTAATAGGGCAAATTTCTGCAGAGTATATACGGCAGGCCCCTACTTTCAAACATCCAACTTACAAACGACTCCTACTTGCAAACGGCAAGAGAAAACAGGAAGTGAGAGGAAATCTACCCCTAGGAAGGAAAATTCTATCCTGTTAGATTTAATTTGGGAAAAAGGTATCTCCTCTCTACTGATGCTTTATCACCAATCCTTGTTTCAATTAAAACCCCACTTTTCCAAAAACATTTGTCATTGGGACGGAAAGTGAGGTGACATGTTCTGAACAGATGTGCAAAGACAGCAAATGTTACAGGGGTGATAACCCCTCCCTATGTTCTCCAAAAAGCTTAAAAATTGATTTTTTTGGGATGTAGCTACACTTCATAATGTACCTGTTCAGATTCTACTTAAGAACAAACCTACAGTCCATGTCTTGTTTGCACCACCTATATACTGCTGTTCAGAGTATATAGGGTTGTAGGTATAGGGTTTTATTTTGGGTGCGGGGTCCCCCTTAGTATCCATACAAGACCCAAAGGGGCTGGGGGGGGGGGGTGATGGGGTAGCCATGCCATTTTTCTCAAGGATTTTCAGCCATATGGCGGCCAGGACAAGACATGACATTAAAGCCGCAAGTGGTTTTAAATGGCTTCTTTTTTTCCTTTACAAATGTCATTTTGTGCAAGGACAGTTCTAAACACGGGAAACACATGCCACTTCACAGGCATACTTTAGACACCCCCCAGGTACCATATTTAAAGGAAAATTTCACTTTTTTTTTTTTCACTTTATGCATCATTAAAATGACTGCTCCCGAAAAAACTTTAGTTTTTAAAATTTATTTTTGCATTGATATATGTCCCCTGGGGCAGGACCCGGGTCCCCAAACCTGTTTTATAACATTAACATGCATATTGGCCGTTGTAATTAGCAATTTTGATTTTGAACGTTCGCGTCCATTATAACGAATAGGGTTCGAAAATTCGCGCGAACTTTCGGTCCGTTCGAAGGTTCTGGTGCGAACCGAACCCGGGGGTGTTCGGCTCATCCCTACTAGAGACATGGAGATTCGACGAAGCAGCTAAAAACATACGATCGCCGCAAACAGACATCTATGGTCAAATGATCCGCCCATAGGCTATAGAAGAAGTCTAATGTTGGTTGACTAGTAATGATAATTAATAAATATAATTATTATTAGTCATACAACATTAGAATTATACTATAGCTTGTGGGCGGAGCATTCGACTGGAAATGTACGATCTCGGCATCGTACAGTTTAGCTGCTCCGTCGAATCTTCTTAGAACATTCGACGAACACCATAAGCCTTCAATTGACAGATTCGACCTTAATTCATTCGGATTTTCGGACGAATGCATTTTTTAACGAAACAAAATGAATAAAAACAAATTTCGAGAGTAACTAAATTAATACATGTTTCAGACGAAAACTAAATTCCGAAACAAAATATTTCAGTGTGCACATGTGTAACATGTAATGTCATTGTCCAAAGAAACCTGTAAAATGGTAAATATACTTTTTTTTTTTTTAAAGGCACCTGGAGGTGCTCCAAGGGGGGCTGAATTTGGATTTTAAGCTTAATAAACATGCACTTTTTAAAGGAAATATTCCAATAAAATACAATAGTAAACAGTACCTTCTTTTTTCCATGACAACGTGGGCCTTCATTTGGTGATAAATGCTAATGGGTATTGACAGATTTCGTTTCCTTATCAAAAGTAAACTTAGCTAAAATAGTAAAAAAAAAAAAAGTACATGTAGCTGTTTTTGTTGCCATTATCATAACCTACCACCAAAAAACAACCTAAAATAACCCAAAGGAGATTCTCCTAACTCCCGATGTGTATGGGGATACCACGTGTAGCGCCCTCCTCACTCCCCTCTTTGCATCAGCTCATCTTTCTCTTGTCTAGGGGTACCTTAGAGGGGAGAGAGCGGGGTCACCACGCCAAGCCTTCACCACATGTGTCCGTGCGGTGTAAGCAAAGTTCCTTCTCTACCTTCGGGTCTGTGTTGTGCACCTGGAGTTACCTTGAACAATGTCCACCAGAAAAGAGCCCCACACCATTAAAGTCCAACACTCCTTTATTCTTCTCGAGTGAACAGCACAATCAGTTAGACTCCCTTAAAGAACAGAACAAACAAGGAGGTGTGGATGCGAGTAGGCCCAGACACAATGAACTCTCCACTTTCCTCCCTGAAAGTGGGCTGAGGTCTCCTAGCGAGGGGGGATTTTCCTTCCAGGTGGTCTCCGATGGGAGGCTCACCTGTCACTGGCAATCTGCTGCACCCGGTCTTCAAGTGAGTAGCTCCCACCGGTCCATTACGCCTTCCGGATTCGGGTACCCAATCCCTGGGTTCCCTAGGACCTCCTTCCCTTGCGGAACTCAGTGTTGGGCACTGAGCTCCAGACCTCCATCTGAGTACCTCACCCCAGGCTAAGGGTGCCTGGGATGGAACACGACCTCCGGACGTCCTCTAGGCCTAGGCCGCCTAGAGGACCAACACGAACCACCGCCCTCAGGCTGAAGGTGCCTGGGGCTCAACCCCGTGACAAAGATGGCCGGCCCCTTTATACCCTCTCCCAGCAAACACGGCGAGTTCCCCGCCCCACCATACCGCTGCTGAGGGAGGACAAAAAGGAGGCACAGCACACAGCAATGGTTCAACCCCAGCCCAAGGCGACAGCGCCACCCACTGGACCGCAAGGAACTGCACATCGCTGGTGTCTCTGCCAGTTTGAATTACACCCTGGAAAGTACATACCCGCTACACTCTCCCCCTGGTAATTTGACACTGGTCCCCAGTGTCTGGAACAAATCATACCCTCAAGGGCTGGCATAATCCAATCCAGAGACCAACTAACAGTTGTACAAAAATATAAAACTTTTTTTTGAAAAACTGATCAACAAAAGCGATTGTGTCTGAGCCCTATATATAAAAAAAAGAAACAACAACATTTAACCATAACTTTTTGAATCACATATTCACATTATGCTTTTCCCACCCATCCTGACTAAGACCCACCCCATACTCAGTGGTCTTGATGGGATGCTCTCCTGCAGAGGGAAATGAAAGAAAATTACCACACATAAACCCTGACACATATATTCGTGTGAGAGAAAAGAAACTTCTTCGTAAAGAAATCCCTTTTCTCCAAGGAATGAGTGTGTGAAAAGTGTTTAACGTTGCGCAACACTGCCACCTGGTGACAGCATTGCAGTAACTGCACTCGTGGAACCTTTCCTCTTCTCTTGAGCCCTATCTACCCCAGAGTCTGTGATCTCTTGCTGGAAAGTGAAGAACAAAACAGGAACAGTCCTTCATTCCTCTGGGTACAAGGACAACGGGCCCCAGAAAGTTCAGCAGCATACAACAAGAACGGAGTCTTTCTCTCCTACAGGTAGAAGCGGGGATGCGGCAGAACAAGTGACTTCAGGTGCTGGTCCATGGTCTCCAGATGATATTCTACATCTTCTCCTTCCTTGCGTCGGATCAGCACTTTGTCTGCATGGATGTGCCGTCCCAACATTCACTCTGCCTTGCAGTCCTTAAAACGCTGAGAGGCCTTGGGAGAGCATGCCAGGTACCTGCGGGCATGTGGAATCTGAAGGTGAGTCCACACAAAGTCATTATACCAGCGCTCCCAGCACACTTCCACCTCATAGAGCAGCTCCTTGGACAAGTATGGATACTCCCATCCGTACTCTGCAGCAACCTTCTGGCCAAATAGGCGTTGTAGTCTGGCCAAACGAGGCATAGTAGCTCTGTCCCCTTCGCCAGGCAAAACTATCGAGTCCGGGTGGCGAGGGACCTTGATTACATCTGATCTGGGCATTGGTGCCCGCAACAGCAGTCTCTTTTCCCCGGTCTTCGGTACAGATGGTACCGGGGATGTAGAGGCAGGCCGGGGACGGGACCCCTCTTCAGGCGCTGGTGCCTCCACCCTGGGGTGTACTTTCCCCTGTAGACATGGGTGGATCCCTGGTTCTGCGGGATGAAGCGAGAGGTACTTTGTCCCAGCCCTTTTCTGCAAACAGTTCGTCTATAGCAACGTTGTCTCCCATGTCCGAGAGCGACTCCAGGTCAGAGGTGTCACACTCCTCCGCGGGTAGGTACCCTGTAGTGGAGACTGAGTTTTCACCTCTTCCCACACACCAAATCTCTCCGCCTGGCTTACCTCGGCCTTTGGTTGAAACGGGACGTCCGGAACTCTTGCCAACAGATCCATTCTGGCCAGGCGTAAGCGGGCGAGATTGTCCACCACAACCGCTGGTCGGGGCTACCATACCGGTCTTTCTCTTCGGTGGTGGACGCTGCGAGATCATGGTGACCGAGTCAGCATCCTCGGATTTCTCCTGTTGAGTTTTCACGACCTCCTCCGCGGTCGCTGCAGTGTGCGCAGGGATGGCTGTCAAAGCAGTGATTCCTCCTCCTTGAGTGGTGTTGCCTGCAGCCCGGCCGGGGTAAATGGTTCTCGGCTTCTCAACCGCTGGATCCACTTCAAAAAGAAACTCCCCACAGGCCTCACATCACCCGAATGGCTTCAGTTGGCACACCAGTCCCTAACAGCCGGGACAAATCACACCCAGGGCCTCAACGTCCATGCATGAGTACAGGGCGAATCAACCCCTTGGCTTTAGTCGGATCCCCGTATCTGTTACCGGAGCAGCAGCAGTCAATGTCGTGGTGGAAGGGTGAACCGGAATCCACGATGTATGTCTGAACATGGTGACCTGTTGCTGAACCATCGCACACTGCCAAGTTTTTGCGCCAACGTCCCACGTGTAGTCCTTCACACGTATTGGACTCCTCCCCTTTGCTCCAGTTCGCTGGCTTTTCTTCTTTTTTTCTTCTGAGTCACGCCCACGAACTAAGTGGTGGGGGTGTGCCTGGTGGCGCAGTGCAAATAGAAGCCCCCACGTGTAGTCCTTCACACGGCTGAGCTTACCCCTTTCCTCGCTCTCTTCTGCGCGGGCCTTTCCCCTCATTGGGTCATGTCCACGACTTCAAGCAGGGATGCACTTCGGCCAATGAAGGCCTGCTTACTCGTAACTCCTCCGGGCAGACACGTTCAATTCCGTAGTACACGAACACTATACCGGACCCGAGCCCCCACGTGTAGCGCCCTCCTCACTCCCCTCTTTGCATCAGCTCGTCTTTCTCTTGTCTAGGGGTACCTTAGAGGGGAGAGAGCGGGGTCACCACGCCAAGCCTTCACCACATGTGTCCGTGCGGTGTAAGCAAAGTTCCTTCTCTACCTTCGGGTCAGTGTTGTGCACCTGGAGTTACCTTGAACAATGTCCACCAGAAAAGAGCCCCACACCATTAAAGTCCAACACTCCTTTATTCTTCTCGAGTGAACAGCACAATCAGTTAGACTCCCTTAAAGAACAGAACAAACAAGGAGGTGTGGATGCGAGTAGGCCCAGACACAATGAACTCTCCACTTTCCTCCCTGAAAGTGGGCTGAGGTCTCCTAGTGAGGGGGGATTTTCCTTCCAGGCGGTCTCAGATGGGAGGCTCACCTGTCACTGGCAATCTGCTGCACCCGGTCTTCAAGTGAGTAGCTCCCCCCGGTCCATTACGCCTTCCGGATTCGGGTACCCAATCCCTGGGTTCCCTAGGACCTCCTTCCCTTGCGGAACTCAGTGTTGGGCACTGAGTTTCAGACCTCCATCCGAGTACCTCACCCCAGGCTAAGGGTGCCTGGGATGGAACACGACCTCTGGACGTCCTCTAGGCCTAGGCCGCCTAGAGGACCAACACGAACCACCGCCCTCAGGCTGAAGGTGCCTGGGGCTCGACCCCGTGACAAAGTTGGCCGGCCCCTTTATACCCTCTCCCAGCAAGCACGGCAAGTTCCCCACCCCACCATACCGCTGCCGAGGGAGGACAAAAAGGAGGCACAGCACACAGCAATGGTTCAACCCCAGCCCAAGGCGACAGCGCCACCCGCTGGACCGCAAGGAACTGCACATCGCTGGTGTCTCTGTCAGTTTGAATTACACCCGGGAAAGTACATACCCGCTACACACATATATGTGCAGTATGTGTTATTTGTACCTGTAGTAGGGTTTTAGAAACAATAATGCATATTTTGCATATCAAAACTTTATTTTGGGGTATCACACACACTACACACTAACACTGATGCAGACACTAACACTGGAATGGACATTGGCACTAACATTAATACATATCTAATGGTTAACTGTAAACTCATGTGCTAATTTCCATGTTATGTTTCAATTATTCCTAGTCTACTTCTATTGATCTGAATGATCTTGAACATTGTAATCATATTTTTTGAAGATCCCCAAAGATTTACTTCCTTGAATGTGACATGTATTCACTGTGCACTGTAAATAGGCACTGCTGTGTCACACATTTCACAGAGCCTGCCTTCTGAGCTACAGAGGTGCTGAGAGGAGGAGTTTCAGGAGGTAGAGTCAGTAGAGGAATCACAGCTTGCAGGCAGCAAGGTATTATGGGATATATTGTTCTTAGAAATTGAAAGGAAAACAACAAATTAGAAGTTTCAAATCATGCAAGGAATCCAGGAAGTTGTAGAAAAAGATGGTCAACAGACAGGTACAGTAGCACTCACAACACGAAAGGAAACTTTTCAAGTAAGCTTATGTTGGATTATCACATAAAACCATTGTTTTAGATTGGCAATGCTGATGTTATTAAATGAAAGTGTCTGCTGTGACCATAGAACTCCTTTAACCCTGCACCAGCCATGATGTACAATGTAACATGTGTGATCACCTTCACTGCATCTTGATAAATGAAAATATGTAACATTCCATGGATGGTGATCAGGCACATTTCTGGGAGACAACATTCTTAGAACCGACACTGTGGAAATCAGGATCAGTCCTTTCAACTGAAACATCTAGATGTGCTCTCATGTATCTGCAGCAATATTGCAATGGGCTCACTGCACTTGATATGTTGTGATTTGAGGAACTGGGGGTCCTGGGCACTTGGTTGGGACAGGAAGAGTGTCATTTAAGTGAGCGTCCAGAATATGATTGTGACTGATGTGTGATGATGTGAAGAAGTTCGTACCAGGTAGTGAAGGACAGGCAAGTGTCCCCAGTGTCATCTAGCAGGGATGTTGGGCATCAGATAGCACGTGGGGAGTGACGAAGCCAGGTCAGTTTTCCCCTTGGTGACAGGGTTACTTAGCAAGCCCATGATCACATGGGTATGTGAAATACTTGTGAACAGTATTGTAAGAGCAATGTTTTGCATTGTCTGCATTACCTGCTGTTATAAAGCTCTCAGCAGCAAAAGACCAGGAGCTTGTAAGCAGGTGCTTACAAACGATTGCTGTGTGGTTGTGCTTAACATTTTTTTGGTTAAATGTGTTTTCTGCTGTGTAAACTGCAATGTTTAGTTAATGTTGCCCAGCAGAAAGGGTGCCGTGTCTTAGGCAAGTTAATTCTGCTAGCCAGGTTTTCCCAGGCTTTTCTGAAGAGTAATGTTTGTCTGCTGGACAAAGCATATAAAAAGGGAAACTGTATCTAGGTCAGTGGCTTGCTGGTTGCTCTCACATGAGAAGAGAAGGAGAGTGCTCCTGGGGATGCAGTCACCACTTTTCTGTTTTACCACCCCAGCCAGGGTTCCAAGGTATATGGACTTTGCTGCTTAAATGGATTAATGGACTTGCTCACCCACTTACCTCATTGGGCAGAGCACAGGGGAGCACCAGGCACCTGTAAAGCGCCTGAAAAATGCTTCATCTGCAGTCCCAGTGTGGAAGCCAGAGTGCTTTCACACTGGGGCTGTGCACTTGCAGGACGTAAGAAAAAGTCCTGCAAGCAGCATCTTTGGGGCAGTTTGCGAGCGGTATACACACTGCTCCTCCACTGCCCCTGCCCATTGAAATTCAGGCGCTTTGGCACTACACGGGTACTTTTAACCCCTTTTACCCCTTCTAGGGGGTTAAAAGCACCCCGCTCCTGCCCGAATAGTAGTGCCAAAGCGCTGCTATAACAGCGATAAAGCGCCACTAAAACTAGCGATGCTTTACCGCTACCGCCCCAGTGTGAAAGGGCTCTAAAAGAGCACTTAGTCTACTTTGTACAGGAATGTATATGGAAGATGTTGCTGAGAACTGTTATTTGTTAAATTAACTACTTACAGTAAAATAACTTAGTTCTTAGGTCAATCTGCCTGGTCTGAAGTCACTAAAGGGGTGCATGCATGGCATATCAAAGAACATGGCTTAGAAGGGGAGAAAGTGAAGTCAGTGTGAACTGATTACAAAGCTTTAACCTGCAGAGTAAGGAGAAGGGGCTATGTTGCTGTTGCTAGGGACAACCAAAGTAGTGTCGGGTGCTTAATCAGCCAGCCAGCGGGAATTGTAATGACATAGCATGGATGATGGAGGGCCCTGGTAGTGAGGGGATTTGTGAACTTGGCCCCCTCCCTAGCAACTGTGCTGCCTTATCGCAGATTTCACATGAAATCAGCGCAGCATCAGGCTGAAGTGTAGGCATTCGGGAGCATTGTACTGTGACTGTACCAGGACCTGAGGAGTTAACTAAACATGTGGAGCAGAGTGTGCTTGTCAAGGTTTGCCTAAACAATGATTTCACGTGTCAGCAGCCTCCGCCTGTTGGTGCTGGCATTAGCGAGCGCTACTCGTGGGTCCCCCCATTAGAAGTGTTAATCCCCACCCATAAGCTGTCACTGAAAACTAGTGGTTACAGCTCTAAAGCCTACTGGAGCTGCTGAAAAAAGGTACACATTTATGTAGCCACACAGAATAAGGCATATTCTATGCTGCAACATATAAATGTATGGCCAGTGGCAAGGAGGTTAAACAAACTTAATTTAAGAGTTTTTAATTATTTGTTTAGAAATGAACAGAACCTTCAAATAAACTTTTTTTGCAGTGAACGTGTAAGCTCTGTGGTTGGTGCATGCCACGAATAATATCTGTTGTCTATTCTCTGAACCATGTCCGTGCTAGGGCCAACCTTCTGAGTTCAACATGCAGCAGCACAGCTACTAGGCCTATGCTGGACCAACGTAACTATGTATAAAATATCCATACCTGGAATTTGACTTTAAGGCAGCAACAATGGGTCAGAAATTAGACCTGCACTATTTTTGGTTACACAGAGCACCACAATATATGGTTGTTTGCTACCCATGGTTAACTGCAGTGCAAGTGCATTTTCTTAGTATGGTGAGCTGCCATTGGCAATGTACCAATGTGTGTATGGTGCATTACCATGCATTGTGGTCACCCTCGCTGTCACATCGGTGGCCCCTGAAGGAATACAACTCAAATACACCTGATTTGCTGCACACTGCAATGCATAATAACTCACTAACAGGCTTTGTTGTGTACTACATTGGGAAAAATAGTGCGGGTGTGTTTTTGGGTCTGTTGTGCTGCCTTAACGCAAAGCATCTCTTAACATGTAATAATGTACTGTATATGCCTTAAAATATTGCGCTAAACTGCACGGATGTGGATGGGGCCTTAGTCTGCTCTGACTCTAGCTCTTCGACTCATATACTGTATATTCTTGTGTTTGGGCTTAGCCCTTCTGCTTATTCATATTTATCTACTCTAAATTTCCCTCACTTTTGATTTTGTCTATTTGCATGCGTATCCTGTTGCTCCTGGTTAGAACTTTGTCTGTTCCATCTGTTTTTGTTATACTGGCACTCTGTTCCTGTCTGTCCATTGGCAGTTGCCTAGTTAGGTAATCTTGTGTTTTGAGGACCAACATTTTTCCTGCTGCACCTGTCTATCTTTAACTTTAACACCTTTGAAAAAGGAAAGGTTCTCCATGTCCTTGCATCCTGGGGAGAGCCTATAACAACAGTTGGCAATGGGGTTTACTACCACCTGTTTTTACTACCGCCTGTCTCCCCAGATCATGTCCTTGCTCATCTATGTATCTGCACTGAGCTTATGATTCTGGTCTTGCTGTGCCCTTTATTTCCACTGTTTTCCTGTCATTAAACATTTCAAACTCTTTGATTGGCCAGCTTTCCTCTGCTTCCCATTATTGGAAATTAAGTGAATAAAGAATGCTGAATATTGCAAAACCAGATTTAGGAGGAAAAGACTCCAATAATTCTTCAATTACTTTATAACCTAAACAGAATTTTGAACAGATTTAATCTATTCATATGTATATCACAGTACTTTGATATTAGTATTGTATACATAATACTAATAACCTATCAGACCTAGAATACAATACTAACCTGGAACTTAAAATCAGTGATAAACCATATAATCCATGACTCTGTTCTAGATGGTATGCTGAAAAAATGCATAATTGGATTTTGATATTTATTACCATACACGTTGACATATAGGGTTTGTGTTTCTATTTTTTTCTCATTAACATATGCATTAATATATCACTGGTAAATCACTTTAGATCTGGAATTTGTTATAAAGTAACATCTTTATGTATATGTATAATGTAATAAAATATACTCTCAATGCTTCTCAGAGGCCCTGAGAAACTGATCTTCAGCTGATGAATATTTTAAAAGTAAAGGTTATTTGCAACTCAGCGGTGAGCAGTATTAGCTCTCATCAGTACTGAGGCAATGAACTGCTATGTTGAAGTCATTAAAATGACACAACTGAACTCCGTATTGCCACACAATTACTCACACTGCTAATGCAACCACACTGCCTTCTGGTCACAAATGAATATAAACGAACGCGACCCCTGTCTTCAGATATGACAATTTAAAATAAAAGTCATGCACATAATAACTACCTAACACATATTCAGACCCCAGTACATTACACATGCAAACACAAAGCCTAGGGTTTAATCTGAAATAAAAAAGCTAAAGGTAAGAAGATCAGTGCAGACTGAAAACTAACCAAGACTGGGCCAACATGCCTACGACATTCCCTATAAGAAGCTTGGCACACCAAAAAAGTAGGATAAGAATCTTCCCATAAAGTGATATATCCATTTATTTATAATAGGAAAAAAATCAGCTGCACTTCAGTTAGCTCTTCTTGCAGTAAATTTAATAATCAGTGGGTGACTGCATGCAGTAATATGTCCAACCCAAAACCATCCTTCCTTGATGTGTTTCACCACTCCTGGCATGCTCACAAGCATAGGGGAAATACATTACTGTATGCAGTCAACACACTAATTATTAAAAACACTTCAAGAATAGTTAATTGGAGTGTGGCTGATTGTTTCCTATTTTTAGTAAAGAGTAGAGGCAGACTGTGATGGCCATTACCTGGGTTGTCCATGCACAGGAGAGCCCATTTTTGAAAGGAGCTATGAATTTGTGCGTGTTTCTGATCAATTTATTTATATTATGTTACTACTTTTAACCACTTGACCTCTGGAAGATTTTACCCCCTTCATGAACAGGGCTTTTTTTTTTCTCTTCAGCACTGTGCTATTTAACTGAGATATTCATTCGCTGTTGTAACACCTGGGTGGGCTCGTAGCACAATGCTCTGCGCCACTAGTCCACCTTTTTTGAAGCCAATAAGAGCCTATGGCTCGAATCAGGTGCTTCAAAAATACACCCCCGCCACTGTATCAGGTGCTCGAATTAGGGGGTTAGGGGGGTCAGGTGCCCGGGGTCAGGTGCCCGGCGTCCAGAAAGGGGGCATGCACCTGAATAGGGGGGGGGGTTTGGTGGCCGTGGATAGTATCATTCTATGCATGAATCTATCTATTAGTCATATCAGGTGGCTGGAGAGAGGGGGCGGGGCCAGGGCACCCCTAATGGATGGACCGCCACTGCTGGTCACGTTCACATGCTTGTACCTGCCGCCCGCTCTATTTACTGTGAGTAGTCGGCAGGTGGTTAATTATTTGTTTTCTACTTTTCTGGTGCCTGGACACATTGTGATTTGGGGGGGATTATTTATATTTTTCTGTATATATTGATATTTTGGTTACTAACTATTATCCATTGCAGGGGTCAATGTTTAATGTGTTATTTATTTATTTATTTATTTTTTTTTTATATATTTTATCACATTTTGGAATCCTTATAATCCTTGCTATATTGGGCGACTTGCTTTATATAATTTATTTTGTATATTTTTTTCTGTAATCCTGGGAGTTAACCTGTTACAGTTCTGGTTTCATGCTGTTTCTGAGCTGAGGCTTTGAGTCTACCTAAAGTATCCCTGTCAAGCAAGAACTATGAAGACACCCATATGAAGCAAGGAAAGTACTGATGGCTGCACATCAACAATCTACTTCATTAAACGTAAAGCATTAAGACCAAAATACAGGTGGATCAGGTACAGTGAAGGACTAACAGGTATACGTGTTTTGCGCTAAAGATAGCGCTATCTTTAGCGTGAAACGCTTCTACCTGCAAGTCTTCACTGTATCTGAACCACCTGTATTTTGGTCTTAACGCTTAGTTGATTAAAATAAAATAAGCTGCGCTGAATTAATGATGTGGTCAAAATAAAGTGACATATGAATAATAACAGTGTGTCAAAAACAAGAAAAGTTATGAACCCTCCGTGTAACCTGATACTACACCAATACTGAAACACTGAAACTCATACAATTGCATAAATCAATATATAAATCAAAATAAAGAGGCTCTATGAACCCTCTGAGTGTCCAATTCACTCTATTGGATTGCTGAGAGAATGTTCCACAAAATGCAAAGTTCAAAGTGACAATTCAAATGATGATTCCTCAACCCAATGTTCCGCAGTGACATGAAACCACGACACCCAAGAAGATGTGTGAGGGTATGATAGAAAAGGTCCTCCACCAATAAAAACACTGCCGCTTACAGGCTTGCTAGATCTCTTGTTAAGGAGATCGCATGTGCCTGTGGCTTATTCCCCAGCCCCAGGTCTCTGTGCTTTGGTAGCAAAATATCTCCAGAAATTCCACTCAGGATGTCTTCAGTATTAATGGTATCCAGTTATTCCCCATGTAAGGATAGAAAGGCTTCCATAGTGTAATTCTTAAAAACCATTTATTGTTAAAAACAACAATTTTGTCATGGGTAAAATATTGTATCAAATAGTATTTGAGCCGGCCGGCTCTCGATCACTGCCCGTTTAGTTGATTGCTGGTGTGCAGCCATCCGGACTTTCCCTACTTCATATGGTTCAGTTGCGAGCTGGACTGGCACCCGACTGGAGGTGACTTGCAAAGATCACCAGAGCAGCGATACACAGTATAAAGACTCCCGGGGCTGACCCTCTCCTTCTGATAATAATAGTCTCCTGGCTGTTACAAAATATTTTACATTTTCTACTACTTTCTTTGCTGCATGCTCATTTTCGGTCTGTGATTTAGAATTGTAAAAGCGGAGCTCCGCAGTTAAAAAAATATTAAAAGCCAGCAGCTACAAATACTGCAGCTGCTGACTTTTAATATATGGACACTTACCTGTCCTGGAGTCCAGTGACGTCTGCAGCAAAATACAAGCAATCTCTCGTCTCTCGGCTGCCCCCGCCTCCATCATCGGTGAGGGAATCAGGAAGTGAAGCGTTCCGGTTTCACTGCCCTTTTCCCTACGACGCGTATGAGAATCGCGCAGCACCGTCCTCACTGGTCACCGTTGTGTTCTGGGAGCTGTGTGTTTCCCAGAACACAACGGGCGTTCTGCGGGAAGTGACGCACTATCCACAGAATACCTGCAGAGAGGACTCCCGGAAGTGGGCGCAAATACCTATCTTAGACAGATATCTGCACCCCCCTCCCCCCTGAAAGGTGCCAAATGTGACACCGGAGGGGGGGAGGGTTCCGATGAGCGGAAGTTCCACTTTAGGGTGGAGCTCCGCTTTAAGAGAAGCCAACCAGTGTTAGCTTTCATATTTCTCTCATGACAAGTGTATTGTGAAGAGTGGTTTGTGTAACAATGTTTTATCTGAAATAATTTTATGGAAATATTATACTGGACTGCTAATCATAATAATTACCTTATTTCTGGTGTAGAACACCTGACTGTGCACCAGAGGTAGAAGACTCCTTATAATAAACTGTCATTCTTTTAGATGCTGCCACTCCTAAATAGCAGCCAGACACACCAGACCTCCACTACAATATATGGGCAAAAGTATGTGAACACAGTTTCAAATTGCTACAGCATACAAACACATTTTAAACAACGGTGTGCTTCCAACCTTGGAGCAACAGTTTGTGGAAGGTCATTTTCTGTTCCAACATAAATGTACTCCTATGTACAAAGCCAAGCCCATAAGCACATAGTTTGAGCCGTTTAGAGAAAATTGAGTGGCCTATAAGAAGCCCCGACCTCAATGCCATTGAAAACATTTGAGATGAATTGGAACACAAGGAATGTCTTCTTATCCAACTTCACTACCTGACCTCAGAAATGGTGGGTTTGCTGAAAATACATATTTTCACAGACACACTTTAAAGTTTTTTGGAAAGCCTTCCCAGATGAGTGAGGGCTTTTATTTACGCATTGGGATGGGACAACTCCATATTAATTTCCATAATTTTAAAAGACACCTTTTTGGCTATATATTGTACAGTACCTGCTTGTTTTTGACAAAAGCACTGAACATATTGGATGTTGTTGGAGTCTAGTGAAATGTTCTACTACTTTTAGCTAAACTGAAGAACAAATGATAGTATTGTAGCTAAAGAGTTTTTATAGAAATGTGTTTAGGTATTTATTTACTTATTTTATTATTTATTTATCGAATCGGGTCATAGTGAAAAGGATTGTTATAAGTAGCATCAAACTTTTAGTGATGCCAGCCACTGTTTAAAACTCCTTATGTGCGCTAGTTCTGGGGCTTGCAGTGAGATGGAAAGGTTGAACTTAACTGTACCTGAACTAGAAGGTTGCCTAGGAGCTGAACAATGGCCACTGCTGTCAGAGGCCTGGAGCTTTTTACAACACCGATATTGGAACGTATGACAGATGCTCTTCATTTAAATTTATGTTATGCACTAATTATACATAAATTATAGATCTGTTTTTTGGGGTGAAAGGTTGTTCAAAAATATTTGTGCACATTTAGCACATGTCATCATTTCTATAGTTACAGGGTTATTGTGGAGTGCAAGTCTGAACCTTAGTCCATGTGCTAATTTTCACCCATTTCTGATCCCTTGCCTCCCAATGTGTTTAATAGACATAATGAGCTATTGTGCTCTGTTTTTCATTTATTTTTTGTGTGTAGTGTGAATGTTAGGTGTTATTTATTATGCAAATCATGTTACAGTACATTTATCCACATATTTTATTCAGGGCTCAGGTTTAGGTGTATGGTATATTAGGCTGTCATCTTAAAATTATGTCTGGCATATTCAATAGTTTAGACTTGACAGTTGATGTTAATGCTAAGCACTCCTGTAATATGTACTTTTATTAACCAGTCGCTGTTTAATATGCTCATTAAAAAAAAAATTCTAGCATAGCCTGATTACAGTGTCATAGAATAGCATATTTTCTGCCAGCATGATAGTGGCCAACATAATTTTATAATATATAAATGTCTATCTATAAGACAACACCACCTGTACCATAACATACAGTAATCACAAAGACAATCCAATTTATTTGGAATAAATATGTACCGTATATGACAGCCATAATGTCTCAGGACAAGCATAATATGTTTTTAATAGTGTACACTTGACCAGCTTATACAGTATATGCTGAGCAATCTATTTAAAAGCAAAAAAAAAAAAAAAGCAAGAATCATCATATTACAGTGACCTGGGGGAATCAATTAAATCACAAGCAATATAAAACACAAAAGGTGTTAAAAAGGCAGGTATAGCCAAATTCTTCATTCAGACCTAGCTGATGTTTTGTTACCAGCCTCCAGAATGTATCATGTTTTATTTAATTCTCTCTAGGGATAAATGCCTGAATGAACCATCAGTTTTTCAAGTGTGTCATTTAAGGTCACAAACCTAATTTAAAAAAAAAGTATGTTTGCCTTAAAGTGTCATATCCTTATGTAGATGTTTCACATAGACAGGATCTCAATACCTAAGTAAAAACGTAGCACATCTATGTTTTTAAGCAGTTTTTAACTACCCTTTATATTTGTCTCATGTAGGCAAGACTGAAGGAGCATTGTTCACATTTGACAAAAGTTCTAACGCTTAACATATAACACGCTCCTATAGCGTTAGTATGGGTATTAGACCAGTGGCGGTGCGTCCATAGAGGGTGCCGGAGCGTCGCCCCCTCTCGCTCCTGCACCGCCACTGAAAGACAATACACAGATTCATGCATTGCATGAATCTGTGTATTGTTGCCGCTGCCGCCCACTATTCAGATGGCCTCCTGGTGAGCGCCGGCCATCTGAATTAGAGCGGTGGCCAGCGGTGGGTGTGTTTTGGAAATGTCTATCAGAGCCAGCTGCTTTCCGATTACAGGCCTCAGGCAATAATCGGCTTCCAAATAGTTCACCAAGGGACGCACGGGGGGTGCGTTCCTTGGTGAATACTGACACGCATCTCAGCCAATCAGGTTCACCGGATCTGGTTACCTGATTGGCTGAAGCGACATGGAGGGCGGGACTTGGGAGAAAACATCGAGGGAGGATGGCTGACCTGAGAAAGGTAAGTGATGGGGGACTGGGGGAAGCAATCTGGCGGTTTTTGAGGGGGCAAACTGGCGGCAATTGATGGGCACAGTGGTGACAATTGCTGGCACAGTGGTGACAATTGATGGGCACAGTGGTGACAATTGATTGCACAGTGGCTGCGTTTGATGGCATGGCACAGTGGCGACAATTGATGGCACAGTGGCGACAATTGATGGCACAGTGGTTGCGTTTGATTGCATGGCACAGTGGCTGCGTTTGATGGCATGGCACAGTGGCTGCATTTGATGGCATGGCACAGTGGCTGCGTTTGATGGCACAGTGGCGACAATTGATGGCACAGTGGTGACCATTGATGGCACAGTGGCGACAATTGATGACATGGCACAGTGGCGACAATTGCTGGGCACAGTGGCTGCGTTTGATGGCACAGTGGTGACAATTGCTGGGCACAGTGGCGACAATTGCTGGGCACAATGGCGACAATTGATGGGCACAGTGGGTGCGTTTTGGACACAGTGAGGCTGCAATTGATGTTTGTTTTTTTTGTATGTTTGTTTGCGCTCCCCCAAAAATTTTGAGCACCAGCCGCCACTGCATTAGACTCACATTAATGAGCTTTAGTGTGGGCGTTAGACTCACATTAATGAGTATTTTACAAGCATTAATGTAAGACACCACCATCACAAGGTGGTGTCTTACATAGTAAAGTCAAGATGTTATGATAGATGCAAGAGGCAAGAAGTACCAAAGTAAAGAGCCGAACTGACTGCAGACACAGATTTAAAATTGTGTACACCAATTAAAGTGTAAGTGTAAGTCCTACTAAATCAATTCAGGCTGGGCCGCTTGCAGGTATAGCTATGAGAAACATTCAAAATAAGTACCTAATACTGTTTAAAATCCAACATAACGCAGTCTCACTCCACTCTGCACATGCTAAGTTGCTCTTTTTTAAGGTAATGTGCCAAATTTGTAGAAGCCAATCTGCTGTCAGCCGGCACCCGCCGATCATCAGGCAGAGACACAAAACAGGGATCTGCCTATGTAAACAAGGCAGAGCTCCATTCTGACAGGGGGGAAGGGATAGATTTTGTGTCCCTGCAAAGCAGGGAATAAACTCCATCACTTTTCTGAGTAAAACCAGCACACACATCACACAAAAACACTGACAAGGCACACAGTTAACCCTTTCATCACTCTAGATGTTTAACCCCTTCCTATCCAGTGTCATTAGTACAGTGACAGTGCATATTTTTAGCACTGATCACTGTTTAATGTGTCACTGGTTCCCACAAAGTGTCAGTTAGTGTCCGATTGTCTGTTGCAATATCGCAGTCCCGCTATAAGTCGCTGATTGCCGCCATTACTAGTATATAAAAAAATGACAGTATATATACCATAGTTTGCAGATGCTATAACTTTTGCGCAAACCAATCAATACACCCCTTTTGGGATTTTTTCTCATAAATATGTAAATGTTGGCCTAAATTTATAAAGATTTTTTTTTTATTGTATATGTTTTATAGCAGAAAGTAAAATATATATGTAGCGGGGTCCTCAATTTAGTGGGGTACACTTGGGGAGTAGTGTGACCCAAGTGTGTAATTATGTTAGGGTTCAGACCCCTTTTTCTTATTCGTGGAGGATTGGGTGGTGTAATATTCTCTTCGACCAGTAGGTGTCAGTGTACCTACTGGCTCGGGGTAGAATCACTACCACAGTGCTACCCTTCTTTGTCGCTTCCTGGAGATGGTACGGCCGGGGCGGGGAACCCGCCGTGGTGTCGACGGGAGGAGATAAAAGGGGGAGACGCCCTCGCCACGAGGTCTTCTTCGGGGATCATCTCTTAACGCACCCAGGCACCTTCAGCCTGGGTGCGGGCGGTTCAAGGTTCCGGCCTAGGCGCCCTAGGCCTGGCCGGGACGAAGATGGAGTCCATCCCAGGCACCTTCAGCCTGGGGTGAGGTACTATTGAGGAGGCCTGGGACCCGGTGACTCCGACTGGGTCCCGCGAGGGTGGAGTTGCTCCAGGGCGCCCCTTGCGAGGGGACCCGCATCTGAGGTGAGGAGGCTGGGGAGGTCACTCGTTCGAAGACCCGGTGTAGTGTCAACCCGGTGACGGATGGGCCTACAGTAACTCCCTTGGAGGACATCTTCCCCTGATAGAGGCCCGCAGCGCAACGGAGGTATTCATGTCGAGACTCCTACAACCCTTGGTCATAGCATAGGGGGTGTAGGGACCCAGATCAGTATAGTGCCTTGACCTGCTCATTCCACCGTATCATGCCATCACATTGCTCTGTAACTGAAGATACAAAATAAATCTAACCGTTGGACTGTGATCGGTGTATGGACTCTGTTAATGGGAGCAAAGGGTGGTTTGGTGGTTTCTGCACGACAGACTCGGTACATGTTCAGGACACCGGCCCGAGGAAACATTAGGTATTGGCCTTCACCTCGCCCGCAAGTAGTGGGGAGGACATGGGCCGTAGCGCACCTCACCCCCGTCGCGTGACATACCCCTAGGCTAAAGAAGACGGGGTGTGGGGGTGGCCGCTACATATAGTTTATGTTTTTTTTTTTTTTTATTGACGGTCTTTTTTTTGTTTATAGTGCAAAAAATTAAAAACACAGTGGCGATCAAATATTAGCAAAAGAAAGATCTATTTGAGGGGGGGGGGGGGGGGGGAATGACACAAATTTTATTTGGGTACAAAGTTGCATGACCTCGCAATTGTCAGTTAAAGTATTGTCGTACCGCAAAAAATGGCCTGGCCATAAAGGTAAATCTTCCGGAGGTGAAGTGGTTAAAAAAATAAACTAGTGCGCTCCAAAGCACCCAACATTTATGACGGAAGGGTGCATCTTACAATGCAAAGTTTCAGACCTATTCTAGATTACAAGTGTCCATTTCAACACACATTATGCAGGAACGGCGCACTGTTGTCATAAGGAAATCCACCCTGAGAAATCCCATGCATCACTGGAGTTCATGTGTTTATACAGGAAGGTGCTGCAAAAAGAGATTGCCAGCATTAGGATGCAACTAACAGTAAAAAAATATTTATGATAGACAGTGCTTTAGCAAACTAAATGTCATCTACTTAAGGATTACATATACTTTAACATGTTAAAGCTTAAAAGAGATTTTAGTGAAAGGGGTTTTAGACTTAATTGAATTGTGTAAAAGGAATAACTAGAATGCTGTATATACACAGATTTGTTTATGAATCATAAACTATGCTATAGTACAAGACCTTACTTGGTAATTTGCTTGTTTTCCTATTAAGCATCATCTATTTAACAGCTTGCTTTACTATCTGTCTTATCTATGTGAAACCATATGTATGTTAAATTACCTTTCTATAATAATTTTTTTCCTGGGAAATCCTGTGCCCCAAGCTACCTATAAACTTTGGATGCTCGTTGTCCATTATTTGCTATTATGTTGTTAGATGCCATTTATACCATATACAGGGTACCTCAGACTCCTGAGTCCTGCAGATTAAAAAATGCGGTCAGGGGAAATTCACTTAGGCAGATTATATATATATATATATATATATATATATATAAGAATATAATATCCTTGGGACGATTGTTCGCCTTAATTAAAGGCAAGATATGTATGGCCTCACAAGTCTCAGCTCATCTCTTTTGTAGGGTGACTGCAAAATATTAAAAACAGGAGAATTTGGTGTGTGTGTTTTTTTTTTTCTTTAAGATTTGATTTTGGAAGATTTTCTTCTCTGTGTAGCAGTATCTGGGGAGGGTCAGATGTGCCAGCACACAAGAGTCATTTTCTGCTTGCCTGAAATAATTGAAATTAATTTAAAAGGACAGAATATAAAATACCTTCATGAGCTGCTCTTAGGCCTCAATCATTAAATGACTGGAGGCTTCCATGCTCTGCCTATCAATGAAAAAGAAAGGCATCGCAGATTTCCCTTGCCATCTTGCTGGCATATACTTCTGGTAAAAAGGTTTTATATAACCATCACTTCAACAAAAACATATTACTTGGTATAACTTTAAATTAAATTCACAAATTCTTCACTTAGCATGTTTCAACTAAGAATACTGGATAGCTCTTGAACCTTCAACTACATGCAGTAGTAAGATATGATGTAAGCATCACATATTTTTCACTAATAGCTGGAGATTCTCATTGTCCTGTGTTTTTTTTTTTTTTTTTATTTCGAATAAAAAAAATAAACACATAAATAAACAAAAAGCAAGCAATGATCAGCTTTCCAGTGTCAGGGGCTGTACAATATGTACAATACACTTATACTTATGTAGTGGGGTGCTATATTTAAGGGAAGTATCTGAGTGGTAATCAGGCTCAGATACACAAATTGTTAGGGTTCATGGACCATTTCTGTCCCTGGGAGATAGTACTGATGTGCAGTTCCCTGGGGCCTATAGGTGGCGTTGTTGCCATAGGCCCGGATTGAACCACAGTACAGGGTTGTGTCTTTTCTTGTCCCCTCTTGACAGCAGTGCGGCGGGGCGGGGAACCGGATGTGCCTGTTGGGAGAGGGTATAAAAAGGGGCGGCCATCTTCCAGAGGGGTCGTCGTAGTTCCGCACCCAGGCACCTTAGGCCTGGGTGTGTGTGTCGCCTCCAGGTGCCCTAGGCCCGGAGGCCTGGGCGTGTGTGTTGCCTCCGGGTGCCCTAGGCCCGGAGGCAGAGTTGCTGATCCATCCCAGACACTTTTAATCTGGGGTGAGGTACTAAATAGGAGGCCCAGGGCCCAGCAACCTTCAGCTGGGGTCCGCTAAGGATCGAGAGCTCCCAGGGTACCGCCTTGCGAGGGGACCCGTATCTTGGATCGAGGAGGCCAGGGAGGTGACCCTTTCTGAAGACCCAGCGCAGAGTCGTGGTGACATTGAGGGCCTCTGGTAACACTCCGGAGGGATGTTTTTCTCTTTGACATGGGCCAAGTTCTCAGAGAAGGCAGTGCATGTTCTGTAGGTCATAGTGGCAGTGACTCTATGCACACCAGGTCAGTGGCAGTGACCAAATAGGGCAAGGCCCTATTCACCTGGTCAGTGGCAGTGACCATCTTCAACAAGTCAGTGGCAGTGACTTTCATATTCATTAGGTCTGTGATAAAGATTGCACGCCAAACCTGTTTGTGCATATCAGAACAGTAAGAGAACAAAGATCTGAGTTTGTGCCTGGACCTCTCTCCCACCTTATCTGACCTGTGTCTCGTCTCAACCTGTCTGCTCTTAAAGGGACTAAGCCAGAAGTGAGATCAGCTCGGGAGGATTCAAACACCAGCCGCAGGCAGGCCCGAGAAAACTAACACCACTCAACCTCCCCATCCAGGAGGGTACGGGCATGTAATGCGGTGTGCCTCAGTCTTTCTTTGGGTGCGCTATACTTACAAGGGGTGATACGTATGCTTTAGAGACCCCCCCAACCTCATGTTGATTATTCCACCCCCATCTATATGCCTCCCCCCCTTCCCTCATTCTATCACAAATCTTCCTCCTTTTTTTTTATCCCTATACAGACCAGAATTCCCCCAGTGTAACTCCAGTTCTTCTCTACCCACCCCCCATCTCCTACCCACCTCCACCCCCCTCCTCCTTCTCCCTTACCCCATGGTTCCTATCTCCATCCCCTCCCCCATTTTTTCAGGGTTAAGGAAGAACCCCGAAGTGGAGCATCCTATTACTGCTGCTGCTTGTGTGGGTGGGATGTGTATTGCGCCAATCCCTGCTGACCCTCCTCTCCTATTCATCCCATGTGATTGGCGCAGTACACATCCCACCCACACAAGTGGCAGCAGTAATAAGATGTTCCGCCTTGGGGTTCTTCTTTAACCCCTGCAAAGCACCAGAAAAAAAAACGAAACTCTGGAGGGGAAGGTAGAGGGAGAGTTGTTCTTCCATTTGTAGATTTAGCCCAGTGGCAGCCTGCCAGAATCTGTGATGTCAGCTTCCCTGCACAGCTGTTTTTAAGGAGACCATATCTGTATAATACATTACTGCCCCTATACTGTACCCTCCTGCCCCCTGTACTGTGTCCACTTACCCTCCCCTTGTACTGTACCCTCTTAACCACTGTACTGTGCCCTCCTCTCCACCCATACTGTGCCCTCCTGCCCCCCCTTACTGTACCTTCCTGTCCCCCTTCTTCTGTGGCCCCCTGTACTGTACCCTCCTAACTGCTGTACCGTGCCATCCTGCCCCCCTGTACTGTGCCCTCCTGCCCCCCCCTGTACTGTGCCATCCTGCCCCGCTGTACTGTGCCCTCCTGCCCCCCCCGTACTGTGCCATCCTGCCCCGCTGTACTGTACCCTCCTGTTCCCCCCATAAGTTTGTAATTTATGTTATGTTTGTGTCCACTAATGATGATTTTTGTGTATTTTTAGCAAAAATATTTTCTTTGATATTTTTTAGGGGGGCCATGTCAGGTAGGTTGTACGGGGCCCCGTGATTTCTAAAAGTAGCCATGCCTGTGTAAGAAGTACATGACAGTTCTGGTCTCTTCTATATCAATCCGCCAGGCAGACCGGGACTGTCATGTACTTTACTTGTTGCATAGGAGACCACTGCGCAGCGGCACCCGAAAGTGGAGAAAGAGTCCGCTTGACTGGGGAAAGTTTTTCCTTTAATTGTTACAGCCTGCCGATCACGGCGCCCAGTCTTCTCTCTGCCTCTGCCCACCCCCCTCCTGCTGGGGAATTATCTGACTGGGATGGCTCCCCAGGACCAGCAGCCAAACTCCAGGACCAGCAGCCCAGCCCCAGCCCCAGTTGCCAGACCCCAGGACCAACAGCCCAGCTCCAGCAGCCAGGCCCCAGCAGCCAGACTCAAGGACCAGCAGCCCAGCTACAGCAGCCAGACCCTTGGCCCTAGCAGCCAGACCCCAGGCTCCAGCAGCCAGACTCCATAACCAACCGCTGTGTGATCAGGCTGCATTTCATGGGCACTGGTAAGGCTGCAATTCATGGGCACTGGTATAGCTGCATTTAATTGGCACTGGTAAGGCTGCCTTTTATTGGGGGGGGGGGGGGGCGGCGCGGCACAAAGCGCCACCTCCCTGAAATGAGTTTGAAACCTCCCTGCAATGAGTTTTTGCAGGTTGGGATGTCAGGGCATATAGGCGTGTATCAACAGAGCACAGGGCCCACAAACATGGCATGACATCTAGCTATGGGCATACCAGTATGTATGTTTATAATACCAGGCTAGTGTTTTCTGGAGATCAGTGAGAAGTAACACACTTGTTCTTTGTTTTTATTAGCCATGTGAAGTAAAAAACGACCCATTCCTGGCAGGTATTCGCAACAATGGGAGTCACACTCAGGCTGGGTTCACACTGATGCTACACGACAGTCATACAACTTTCATCCTACTTTGCTCTGCGACATCAGTCCTACATCAGTCCTACATCCATCTGCCTTGAATGAACAGGATACTACTTTGATCCAACTTTGCGATAGTCTGACTTGTCTTTTGACCAATCAAAACAAATCCATTGTGACATAAATTATTTTTACTGCTGCTGTAATCACCATGTCTGATGTCAAAAGTTGGATGATTAGGACAAGGATCTTACTTTGATCCGACTTTAATGATATTCAATGGACTGAAGTAGGACCAAAGTCAGACCAAAGTAGTGCAGGGAGCATTTTCAAAGTCGGACCGACTTGTGTCAGACCAGTTAAGACAGCTCTCATAGGACATGAGCTCCCAATGTCGGAACATTTGTCGTACCAGTGTGAACCCAGCCTAATTGGCAACTTCACATTTTCTTTAATCAAGGCAGTCCGGTGATACTTTAAATTGTACCCACACACAAACGTGTTTTTTTGTTGTTGTAGTTTAAAATAAACGGTTGGAACATTTTTTTAGCAAGAGAAGGATTTACTTTTCCTGAAGGTGGGGGGAAATCAAAAAATGTAGGTTGTCCACAGAACAGAATTAAGGGGAAAATTTTTCAATAGGAACGTTGTTTCAGTGACAAAATGTCTGAGAGGGGGTTTTTATAACTTTGGAGAATTTTCCTTTCACTTCTTGTTGGTCCAAACAAGGCACACAGGGCTATGCCTGACTTCAGTCTTCAATATCCTTAAAAAATGTAAAATGACCCAATCTGTAAACATATAAAGATTCTAATAACTATACACATGGAGCTGGAGCTCAGCACCTAGATTTCAGAGCCATGGGTGTTTAAGTGCTAAAAATAATGTAAAGGGTCATTCTATCCTAGATGAAGCCTAGAACATTGAGCTCCCATTTTCTAATACATCTTGGATTTTTCAACAGGTAGTTTAACCAACATCAGCCAAAACTGTAATATTGATTTTTAAGGAACAGGTCCTTTAACCACTTCAATACAGGGCATTTTCAGCCCCTTCCTGCCCAGACCAATTTTTAGTTTTCAGCGCTCTCACATTTTGAATGACAATTGCGTGGTCATGCAACACTGTACCCAAATGAATGTTTTTTTCCCTACAAATAGAGCTTTCTTTTGGTGGTATTTGATCACCTTTGCGTTTTTTATTTTTTTGCGCTATAAAAAAAAAGAAGAGCGACAATTTTGAAAAAAACACAATATTTTTTAATTTTTGCTATAATAAATATCACAATTTAAAAAAAAAAAAAATTCCTCAGTTTAGGCCGATATGTATTCTTCTGCATATTTTTGGTAAACAAAATGCAATAAGCGTATATTGATTGGTTTGCGCAAAAGTTATAACGTCTGCAAAATAGGGGATAGATTTATGGCCTTTTTTTTTTCACTAGTAATGGCGGGGATATGCGATTTTTATTGTGACTGTGACATTGTGACGGACATATCAGACACTTTTGACACTATTTTGGGACCATTCACATTTATACAGCGTTCAGTGCTATATGCGCTGATTACTGTGTAAATGTGACTGGCAGGGAAGGGGTTATCACTAGGGGGCGATCAAGGGGTTAAATGTGTCTCCTAGGGAGTGATTATAACTGTAATGGGGCGGGGACTCACAAGGGGAGGAGACCGATCAGTGTTCCTCTGTACTGGGAACACACCATCGGTTTCCTCTCACCTGACAGGACGTGGATCTGTGTGTTTACACACACAGATCCACGGTCCTGCTGTGTTAATGGGCAATCGTGGGTGCCCGGCAGACATCGCGGCCGGGCATCTAGAACAGGAAATCTGAGAATGGCAGAAAATAGCTTGCATTTGAGAGATGACACAAAGGACGAGAGAAATATAAGGTACGTTCTACTTATATTTAAACATATTCGATTTATTCCATTCTATAAAAATGTTTATTTTAGTGCCACTTTATGGTGACCTTGGTGCAAAATCCTCCCCTCACTCTAACAAAAATGTAAACCTATCACCTAAGAGTGGCTTTTAACACTCAAACACCTTCCAACACCTAAAGTGTATGTAAAGCTAAAACCTTTTTTATTTTAGCTTTGGATAGGGAAAGGATGTGTTAAAAGTCCCATTGGGCTTTTATTGCTGTTTCTTCCCTTCTGGGGGGGGGGGGGGGATTCACCCTGTCTATTTGTTATTGCGACCAAAGTCTCGGATTCAAGAAGTGATGAGAAATCCCCAATTTTAGAGTTGCTCCAACAATATAAGGTGGGGGAATTTTTTCAAAGGGAACATTGACAACTATAGAAGAGGAGATTTGTCTTGTTTTGAAGAGAATTTCTCCTAATTCCTGGGTCTTAACTATCCCTTCTTAAGGTTCTTAACTATCCCTTACCCTTTTATTAAAGAAGAAAAAAATTTTTGGAGGTGCTTTACGGTCATTTTAGCAGCCCTATTCGGCCGCTAGTGGGGTGCTTTTAACCCCCGCTAGCGGCCGCATAAAGAATTAAATATGTCAGTGTAGTGCTGCTGTCAAGGCGCTTTGCAGGCGCTTCGGCAGCAGTGCCCATTCATTTCAAGGGGCAGGAGTGGTGGAGGAGCAGTGTATACAGCGCTCCTTCACCACTCCAAAGATGCTGCTTGCAGGACTTTTTTTTAACGTCCTGCCAGTGCAGCGCCCCAGTGTGAAAGCCTTCTGACTTTCACACTGGGACTGCAGGGGACGTGTTTTTCAGGCGCTTTGAAAAACACCCCAGTGTAAAAGGGGTCTAAAGCTGAATTCCATCCAAAAACGTGTCTGTTTGCACTGTAAAAATAAATGAACGTTAATGAAGTGTGTGCAGTGTGGGGCCAATACTGTGTTATGTAACACTCTTACTTTCATTCTCTCTGTACAGTACAGTCAATGTCAAATGTCCAGCACTGAAACATAAGCTGGCCATAGATGGATCAAAATTCAAAAAAAGTTTAGCAGGAACCGTGCAAATTTCAATCCATCTATGGGCAGGCTAGATGTACTGAAGACGATTCTCGATTGACTTCAGTACAACCAGCCTGTCGGGTTTTTTGGTACAATCACTGTCAATGTCTAAAGTTGGCAGCAGTGATCATTGCATTCTGAGGACTGGGAACCCTCCCGCTGTCAGAATACAATAAGGCAGAGGGAAGGATTCCCTCATAAACACTGGCTATGTTGACAGGGAAAAAAAGTGTTTTTCTTTCCTTCAACCTATAGTTTGAGAGGGGCAGCAAATTGACGCCCACATTTTTTTCCCAGCATTTCTGTGTGCAGGGACGCCATGCAGCTCATTGGCCGGCTGTATGGGTTGGGGAGAGCAGAAGGAAAGGGGACTTCCTGACGTAAGAAACTCCATGTCTCCCCCCGTTCAGATGGGCAGATGGTGCATTCCAGTGAGCGGGGCCTCCAGGCTGCTTGTAGGGCACAAAGCAGCTGCAGCTGCTGGACTGTCCCTGGAGCCCATGGCCGCTCACTCAGCCTCTTCACGGCCGCCCATTAAGTTCATGGAATGGCAGGGGCCGGAGCCTAGAGGTCAGCTGACTCGTGAGGACTGAAGTTGGAGGGGCTGGAGGAGACCCCATCTCCTCATCTCGGCATATGTGTCACTGCTGCCAGACACCACAGAGCCGAAGACATAGTTGCTCCAAAGCTTAGTAAATGAGGTAAAGCTTCACTTTGCAAAGAATACCCAATCACGTGCAATTAACATAAAAACAAAACAGTATTTTTGCTTGCACATGATTGGATGATGGAAGTCAGCAGGGCTTCTGCTTATTTACTAAGCTCTGGAGCAACTGTACTTTGCAAAGTGCATTGTCTATTTTCCTTAAGTAAATCAATCCCTATAAGAAGTGAAAGAAAATCTCCCCGAACTGAAGAAAATCCACTCTCAGACAGTTCTCTCTCCGCAACAAATGTCCCCATTTCGAAGTTTTCACCTCTATTTCTTCTAGTGATGACATATCAAAATTTTAGATTTTCCTTCACTTTCTGTCCAAGTGAGAATGGTCACCAGGACAACTAGAGAGTACATTTCCCTAATGGATACAGAGAGCAATAAAGACCTTGCAGGAATTTCAGCTCCTCATCACTCTACTACAAAATGGCTATGATTTTAGATACACTTTAAGATACGCTAAAGTTGTAAAGGTTATTTTATGTCATCATTTTAACAAAAAGCCCAAAATGTAGCCCTAAATGATGGAATGTTGATTTTTTGTTGAACGTTTTTTTTTTTTTTTGAGAAATATTTTAAATAGACAAAAATTTTTTTAGAAATAAAGGAGATAATTGCTTTTGGTCAATGCAAGTCCTTTGTGCCAGTTTAGACTGTTTTTCTTTTATATTAATGTACCCCAAAAAGTGCCTTGATATGTGAATTGTTGCACAGGGCAGTTTCTATACAAGAAAGTAAATGAACTGGAAGTAATTTTGGCACGCATTAAACACTAGTGCTCTTTAAGCGATATTACAGCTTGATGATTCGGGGACTTTTTCTTGTTAGTAAATTCCTTACTGAATGATAAAGGATCACTTAGCTACATATCATCAGATAAATCGCCTAAATATCATTGTACTCCTTAATGACTTATCTGTATAACACATCATTGAAATACCTATTGAAATTCTTTCCTAATAGAACCTAAATCTCCCAATTTGCTTTTTGAACATGAATCTTCTTACGGAAGGAATGCAATCTCCTCTTCAAATTTGATAATACATCTCAATGATGTAATATCATGTTCTACAAGTACAAATATTTCAGTGCGGGATGTAAATGTGATTTCTGCTGGATTTGTAAAAAGCTTATTTCTTGTTAAGCTCTCAGAGAGAAATACTACTATGGACAGCAAGATCTGAAATGCAGCCAGGTAAATCTTAAAAATCTTGTCTGCTGGAAAACAGGGAATCAATTGCTATTAGGAAATATTTAAATGCACAACTGATGTGCATGATTAACTGAGAGTGTAACATTGGATGCAAACAAGTCTCTTATGTTTCCGTTCTTGGTGTTGCAAACCAATTTGGAAATAGAATATGATTAGAGAAAGGACTTTCTTTTTTTTTTGCAGTCAGGTGATAGCCGATGTCTTACTAGTGCAGCATATAAGAAGATAGCTAGATCCTAATTTTATATTATAGGCATATTTTAGTTCTGTCACTTTTCATTACTGAGCTAAATGTGATCTTCTGCTTTTCTGTAGCTCCAGTATTGAGACAGAAAAGGGCTGCATACTAGGACATTAAAAATAATACATTGCTAAGTATTTTTTAGCTTTCAAAATACTAAAATATAATGTCCATTAAGACATGAATAAGTGAGTTTGGGGTGGAGGAACTTGACTGGTCTGCACAGAGTTAGAGCACAGACTGCGAACCAGGCCTTCTAGTCTACATAAGTGTCTGAACTCACAAATGTTCTTCTGGAAGAATGGTCAAACATTCCCATAGACACACTCCTAAACCTTGTGGACAGCCTTCCCTGTTATAGCTGCAAAGGGTGGGCTAACTTAATATTGAACCCTACGGGCTAAGACTGGGATGGCATTCAAGTTCACGTGCGTGTAAAGGCAGGTGTCCCAATACTTTTGGAAATATAGTGCATATATACTTAGGGCTGCTATTAGAAATCATTGTACAACCTACCTGACAGGCCCCCCCCCCCCCTGCCCCCCTGGAAATATCAAATTGCTAAAATGCTGTGGTCGCAATGGTATGCTTTGCAGTCATGGCAGAACCTAGAGCCGTGCTACTGACACCTCATGTCACCTGTTTTTATTTTTTTTTACTTTTTTAAATTGCTGAATGGCAATTTTACATTGAGAGGCTGCATTGCAACTGTGAGCGTCAAGGTGCAGAGCGGCCCCATTAAACTCAATGAGAAGTTTGACAGGTGGTGCTGCCTGTCAAACCCTGCAACCTGTCTTAAAAATTTCACAGCTCTGAAGTAAAGCATTGCAGCCATGGCATGTATACAGCCCTGTCTGATTATATGACAGCCTACTTCTGTCGAAGGGGCATGACTAAAAAAGGTCTGCGAACCATCTCCTGATTAATGCTCTCAGCCAATACTGATCGGAGTGTTCTGACGGGACGGGACGGGGGGGGGGGGCTAGCATCCCCTTGTCAGAACACAATAGAACAGCAGGGGGGATTGCTGTACTAATATTGGATTGTTAGTACAGCAGCTCCGACCTGTTTTTTTTCATTCAGCATGTGGGGTTGAATGAAAAAAACTAGCAGTGTATACTAGGCATTAGGCCGCATTCACATTTGATGTTTCCTGAATGTGTGACAAAGTGCACAGGTAACGGGCGTCTTGCAGTGCATTTTTGAAATACACTGCAAATGCACATAGCGCTTGTGGTGCCATGAATTGGTAATGGCACCCTAAATGCTATAGCAGACCTGCGTTTTGTCATGTGGCATAGCTGCATGCCTTAAAAGGTTCTAGAGCCTCTATGATGTGTTTGTCACACATATGGCAGCCCAAGTGTTCGCAACACACATGCGAGGTATCGCCACGAATGTCTGAGCAAAAGCAATAATTCTAGCACTAGACCTCCTCTGTAACTCTAAACTGGTAACCTGTGTATTTTCTCCGAAAAAATTGCTGCGCAAAAAACGTGCGACATGAAAAATTGCATTCTATTCTCAATGGTCTCTGCTAAAAAAAAAAAAAGGTGTGGTTACTCTCTGAGTTTTGCTAAAACCTTCTAAACTCTTTACATTTATGATCTTATGTCTCAGTGGCTTTCACATAATACAGCTGCGTGCTGTATAACTATACCTGTCAAATGAACATTCAAACAGTCTGGTATGCCAGTTGGTATACTTTTATTTTGGCTTGTCATACACAATAAAAATACAAGCAATTTATCACACAGAACTGTCAGTTAGTGTGTGAGTCAGCGCTCACTGGCAGCTATAAGGTGGACCATAAGGGATCAATAACAGGGAGGGGGGGGAACAACAAGATATACCCAAAATGAATTAATAAGAATTAGTCCATACAGTCCATAGTAGTAAGGAATAACAAGGAGAAGTCCAAAGGACGGATGGATTCACAGGTGGATGGGGATTGCACACACAGTCACCGGCAGCTCCTCAGCAGGAAATGGGAGTTCCCTCAGACAAAAAAAAGTCTGTCCCTCAGACAAACAAAGGCCTGAAGAAGTAGACGCCACCTCGGAAACGCATTGCAGCACGCCCCCATCCTGATTTGGTCTCTTGCTAGCTCTGTGAGAGCAGGTGTGAGAGCTGGAGTTGCTGCTGGTTATACACCTCCATATGGCAGGTCTGAGCTTATCCCCACAGTGGTCTTCTCATCACGGCTGACTGCTTAATTGTTGATCCACATCCACCCTCTGTGCAGCTTGCAAGATACTTTTATGTAAGTGTATATGAATAAAGTGTTACTTGCTTTTACTATCACACTGACCCCGGCGCCCTCTTTCTGCTGTTTTTCCACAATAAAAATGATACCTAACTCTGGTTTTAAAAATATATGCTATTGTAGTATGTATTTTTAACTAAAAAAGTCCATTCTAATGCTTGAAGCCTCCTCCAAATTCCCTGTTTTTCTTCTTATATGTGCTGACTTCCTGTTAGAGGGTGGAAACTTTTGTTCTCCGTGGCACGGCTGTATGTAGTAATGTAGCCACCCTCTCTTGCCCACTTTCTTTGTGAAATGGTAGGGGTACAATGTACCCCGTTACCAATTCACATAGGGGGGACTGGAATCTGGGGGTCCCCTTTGTTAAAGGGGGCTTCCAGATTCCAATAAGCCCCCCACCCGCAGATCCCCACAACCACCGGGCAAGGGTTGTGGGGATGAGGCCCTTGTCCCCATCAACATGGGGACACCCCCCTTGTTGAGGGCATGTGGCCTGGTACGCGGTTCAGGAGGGGGGGGCGTTCTGTCACCCCCCTCTTTTCCTGCAGCCTGCCAGGTTGCGTGCTCGGATAAGGGTCTGGTATGGATTTTTGGGCGGACCCCACGCCATTTTTTTTATTTTGGTACGGGGTTCCCCTTAAAATCCATACCAGACCTGAAGGGCCTTATATGCAATTTGGGGGGACCCCCATGCTTTTTTTTTGGTTCACGGTTGCCCTTAATATTCATACCAGACCCAAAGGGCCTGGTAATGGACCCGACAATTCATTAATAGCCGCGAGTGGTTTTAAATTACTTTTTTTCCTTCAGAAATGACATTTTGTGCAGGGACAATTCTAAACACGGGAAACATGCGCGACTTTACAGGCATACTATACACCACCCCCCCCAGGTACGAAATTTAAAGGAATATTTCACTTTTATTGTTTCACTTTAAGCATTATTAAAATCACTGCTCCCGAAAAAACTGCAGTTTTTAAAACTTTTTTTTGCATTGATCCATGTCCCCTGGGGCAGGACCCAGGTACCCAAAAAAAATTTATGACAATAACTTGCATATTAACCTTTAAAATTAGCACTTTTGATTTTTCATGTTCGTGTCCCATTGACTTTAACGGTGTTCGCGTGTTCGAACAATTTTTTTGCCTTTTCGCATATTTTGGTGCGAAGTGAACCGGGGGGGGTTTCGGCTCATCCCTAGATGTCATTCACAGCTGCTCCAGATTCTGTCTGCTCCAATTTTAATAAATTTCTCCCATTAAGATCAGTGTTTCTTTCCTGACTGTTTAGTGGTGGACAATGCCAGAGGTTTAATTTGTGTGGCATTCCTTTTAATTATTTTAAAACATGTTGGTTCTCCTAGGGCTATATTTTCCTTACTTTTTCCTAATAAAGTGAACCTATCCTTCCAAGTTGTTATGCTACACTAAGCTTTTTATGACATATCCCTTGTAATGTATTATTGTGCATCTTTTATGTCTGCCTGTAGTTCGGGTTTAAATAATGAGTCAAATAACTTAAAAAAAAAAAGTAATTTCAACCAGAAGTGATATTTTAGTAGCAGGTGAAGTATGTGGACTGATAATCCAACAACAAGATCTCCGTGTCATAATTTAGAGCAGGGGTCTCAAACTGGCGGCTCCTCCAGCTGTTGCAAAACGACAAGTCCCATGAGGCCTTGCAAGGCTGACAGTTACATGCATGTCTCCCATTAGGCAAAGGCATGATGGGACTTGTAGTTGTAGTTGGAGGGCCACCAGTTTGAGACCCCTGATTTAGACACTGCCCATGGGGAGTTTTGGTTGTCCCCACCTACTTTTGCATAGTCCAGCACTTCCTGTTTAATTTTCAGTGCTAAAAAATAATTAAACATCTAGCAGTGGGGTCTCTTCATAAGGCCCAGAGCAGAGGTACAGGCCTGTAAGTCAGGCCATTTTTATTCAATCATCTAGGGCAGTGGTCATCAACCCTGTCCTCAGGGCCCACTAACAGGCCAGGTTTTATGTATTACCTTGGGGATATGCAGACTAGAATACTGCAATCTCTGAGCAGCAAATGATATCACCTGTGATGTATTTCAGTTATCTTGCAAACCTGGCCTGTTAGTGGACCCTGAGGACAGGGTTGATGACCACTGATCTAGCGGCCTGTTTGAAAAAATGAGTGGATGTCCCTATCCACACAAGCGAGGTGAATTGAGGAGACCTTCCCACAGTTCTTTTGCATTCTGACAGCAGGGATTCCTCCGCTATCAGAATACAATTGTCTACAGCTACTGATCGATTTAAAATTCTCCAACATTTCTGTTCAACAGAAGTTAACCGTTAGATTGACTTCTATTGAGCGGGAATAGCCATAGATGAATTGAAATGTGCCCAGTTCCTGCTGAACCGGTTGAATTTTGATCCATCTCTGACCAACTTAACTCAAGCAAATTGATATTATCAACAAACTATATAAGGCAGCCCATAGGTCATTCGATTTTCTTTCCTTCCACCACGGATGAAAGGAAAGAAAGTCACTTGATTCCTCCATCAATGCATTCAGTGTTGATGTGGGAATGCCTCCCGCAGCGCTATTGTGTTCTTCCAGCGGTGGTGGTGTTGGGGGGGCAGGGAGCCTTTCCAGCTGGCAGAACATGATATTACAGCTAAACAGACGGCAGTCCTGTGCAGGCGCACGGGAGTCTTGGTCACGATACCAAACTCTGCAGTAATCATATGCTAAAAGTCTGACAGGCTGGCTGTAGCCAAGGTTTATCAATGGTTACAATCAGCCTGCCCATACATAGATCGCTTGTCTCTGCTTAACTAGTCCAATTTTGATCACTGTATGGCCAGCTTAATACACAAAATTGTCAGGTTAACCATCCAATAGCTACAAAAATGTAAATGAGTTTCAGGTGGAATGACCCTTTAAATGATGGCATGCTTTGTGTTCATTGAAGCAGCATTATTTCATGCATTGGAACAAAAATTTTACATCTGTGCACTTTGTTAAGCACACTGTATATGTGCATTGGGTTGCACTTAAAGGGTGAATGGCAACAAAAGCATTACTGTGCTTTGCAGTAATGTAAGTTAAAACATGTTCTAATGCATGTCATCATATATGTTGTTGTGTGAACAAGCCCTTAAAACCCAAATCAGCACCAGAAGAAAACAACAATACACATTCTCTTAAACTCCATTTATCTTCCTTTTTGCATGTTTCTAAGTCTAATATAAGTTTTTTGGGATAGCAGTATACACATCCATCATTTCGTGCCATAATGCTGTCTTCACATAAACCATTATTCTCGTTTACAAACCACAAGCTAACCTAACTTTTTTTTTTTTTCTCAATCAATAAAGCTGATAAAACTGAAAAAGCCATAGTCCTAATGATGTGCAGTTGCAGACAAAATACAAGCCGTAAGTAGGATTTGATGGGGGCTGTGCATATTTGGCGATTACACAAATGTAAGCAAACACACTGACTCATTATTTATAAATGATATGCTGCTCTGTTGCATAACATTCACAATTAGTAGATCATATTGCAAAAAACAAAAAAACAAACAACTATCCCGGTCGCCGTTAATTGCATGTTATTTTTTATTTCTTTTTTTCATTCTAATTATTATATATAGTACTGTTGCTTTTTTTTTTTTATGCCTTTTACGTTACATAAAAAAATAGCAGTTTTTATTTTGGTAAAAAGTGGTTGCTTTTTTATTTCCGTATGATACAAAGTTTAATCTAAGAGTATCAGCTTCATTACCTTAAAAACACCATACCTAGTAAAAAAAATAAAAAAATAAAAACACATGCAATGACTACTGACATTTAAATTATATGTGTAGACACTTACCCTCCATATGGAATCCAAGTCATATTTCCATCTCCAGCACAAGAAAAGAAAGCTTTGCTATAGCCAGTAACAAAAAGCTTCTGAGGGAGTTAAATCTGCTACAGTAAGCTTAAATAAAGCAGAACACGTGGCCACAGAGTTTACTGCCTGCATTCAAAGGCAGATGTTTCTGTTAAAGCATTGGGCTACTTCACTCTAAACATGAATGTATTTGGCCACTGTTACTGACTCCACGTTTAGCCTTAAAGCGACACGGCTCTCAATTTACAAGGGATTATGAAATGCAACGACAAGCTGCTCTTTTTGCTTGTTCTAGTTTAGCATATTGATTCTTTACATTCTGCATGCGGAGGTGCTGGGTTGCTGTCCCCATGTTGTGGTGCTGAAGAATATCTAACAATTGGAAAAATAACAGTAATGTATAAACCAACTTCCTTCAATCAAAAAAGTCAATTTAATGTGACCACAATTTTTAAAAATAGCTGGGATGCATTTTTTTAAGTGAAAAGTGATAGAATTAAAAAAAAAAATACTTTTATATATTATGTTATAATTTTAATGCTAGCTACATAATAAATGTTCGAATCAAATTTGACTTTTTCAGAGATAGGTTACAACAGTGTTTCTCAACTCCAGTCCTCAAGGCGCCCCAACAGGTCATGTTTTCAGGTTTTCCATTATTTTGCACAGGTGATTTGATCAGTTTCGCTGCCTTAGTAATTACCACAGCCGTTTCATCAGAGGGAAATCCTGAAAACATGACCTGTTGGGGCGCCTTGAGGACTGGAGTTGAGAAAGCCTTGAGGACTGGAGTTGAGAAACACTGGGTTACAATACTGCAAGTGACCTGTATTTTACTGCAATGGAAGAATGTAGGTCCCTGCAAGGACAATTTGTTTTCTATGTGTCCTGTTCACACTGGTGTCATGTGCAGTGTGGTGCATTGCATTAACTGCTTCAGGCCTGGACCATTTTGATGGTCAAAGGGGCCACTTTTTTGTGATTCGGCACTGCGTCGCTTTAACTGACAGTTGCGTGGTCGTGCGACGTGGCTCCCAAACAAAATTGACGTCCTTTTTTTCCCACAAATAGAGCTTTCTTTTGGTGGTATTTGATCACCTCTGCGGAATTTTTTTTCCGCTATAAACAAAAAAAGAGCGTCAATTTTGAAAAAAAATGCATATTTTTTACTTTTTGCTATAATAAATATCCCCAAAAAATATATAAAAAAACATTTTTTTTCACAGTTTAGTCCGATACGTATTCTTCTACATATTTTTGGTAAAAAAAAACGCAATAAGTGTTTATTGATTGGTTTGCGCAAAAGTTATAGCTGCTACAAAATAGGGGATAGTTTTATGGCATTTTAATTAATAATTTTATTTTTTTACTAGTAATGGTGGCAATCAGGGATTTTTATTATGACTGCAACATTATGGCAGACACATCAGACACTTTTGACATCATTTTGGGACATTTGTCATTTTTACAGCAATCAGTGCTATAAAAATGCACTGATTACTGTAAAAATGACACTGACAGTGAAGGGGTTAACCACTAGGTGGCACTGCAGGGGTTAAGTGTTTCCTAGGGAGTGATTCTTACTGTTAGGGGCGTGGCAACACGTGACACGTCACTGATGACCGGTCCCGATCACGGGGAACGGTCATCAGTGACAGTTTCACTAGGCAGAATAGGGGAATGCCTTGTTTACAAAGGCATTCCCCTGTTCTGCTCTTGACGACCACAATCGCGGGCCACCCGGGAACATCGAGGCACGCGGCAGGCGTGCGCCCGCTGGGCAGCAAATTTAAAGGGACGTACCTGTACGCCAATGTGCCTGCCCGTGCCATTCTGTCGGCGTACATCGTCGTGCGGCGGTTGGCAAGTGGTTAAAATACTGCATGTATGCATGTGAATGCACATCAACACAATGCAAATCTATTGAGAAAAAAAAGCTTATATATATATATATATATATATATATATATATATATACACACACACACTGTCTTTATATAAGACACTTTGTAGAAAAAGGACATACGATCTCACAACTTAAATTTATGGTCATCAATGGAATAAATAAAAATAGGAGAGGGGGTAATCGGAAATTCATGTTAAGAAAACTTTTGGGTACATTGGATCCATTCTTTGGACACGCTGTACCCCAAGGGACTAGATTCAGATTTTGATCTGTATTTTTTTGTATAATCTTTCTTTTATTTATTATAGGGTTTTGTATAGTGGTCTCTGTAAATATATTTAACTCTGATCACATGGTGGTTCCTTTTACATATTTTTGGATTGTTTTTTATTTAATAATAGATTAACATTTGGATGCTCTTGGAGGAATGTTCGGGAGTGCACCAATCTCAATAACCACTTCCCTGCTTTGTGAATAATGAATATACTATGTTGACGTTATTTTGATTGATACCAGGCATTTTGACATGTATTAAAATGTTCATATGTGAGCCTTTACTTGGATGAGTTCCTATCTGAGGAAGGGTGTGATCATGTTAGCCCAAAACTGTCATGCTCTGGAAAACTTCTGATATTTTTGTATACTTTTACTTTGTGTTCAATAAATTTCATATGCAACAATCCCACGTTTTCTATATGTAGCCTGTGGGACGGCCTGATTGAATTGCACTGTGAGATTGGCGAGGTGCTGTTTACCACACATGATTTGGATATATACTGTATATATATATATATATATATATATATATATATATATATATATATATACACATTAGCATAGATTACCCTGATGTTAATAAAATGTATGTATATTATTGTACAGGGTATATTTTCTAGGGTAAGCATATTTGCTTATTAAATATTTAGGCTTTGCATCCTGCTTCATAGTGAAGAACTGTGTTTTCCCTTCTCACACCTCAAGCCAAGTAGACATTAGCAACACTAGCGTAAGTCTAGCAACAGTGGTAGATCTTTGTACGAAAACTCAGTACATTCGATAATGCCATTAGAGACTTGACGAATGTCCATTGAAGAGCACGTTAAAATTGTGTTTGCTGTTAACATTTGATTTTGGAATGAAGGTAATTTTTGAACAAAGATCGCGTTCACTGTTAGAATTTTTTATGCTTAACCCCTTGGCGCCGGCTGTATGCAAATATGCGGCCTCTCGGTACCTGGTTCTTAGTGCCGGGGGGCGCATATTTGTGTGAATTGCTGCTAATACACCTGTGCGGAGAGTGTGCGCGCTGTGCGCTCCCGGCACAGATACTGTCGCCCAACCGAAAGCTCTCGATCACTCCTTGCGATCGGGAGTTTTTGGATCACGTGAGCACTGTGGCAGCCAATCACAGCGTTCATGTGATCTTAAGCCCCACCTCCCAGCATCATTAACCTCTTATAGGGCCAGGAGGTGTCCGCACTAAGTTGTAAAAAAGATATTCAATCCTACTCTTTTTTTAGGCAAAAATGATAGCTGATTTGACCCCACTATAAGAAAATCAAACAAAGGCGCAGAGATAAAAAAAAATCGAATTAAACGGTACCTGTGTATAGCCAGCTTTATGGTAAATTGACCAACTAGTATTGCCTACTATCAAGTTTACGCTCCAGTGTCAGTACATATACTGGCTAAGCAGTTGAGTGCCTAAAATAAAAATGTGATTTTCTTTAATATTTTTGGGTCTATCTAACCACTATTAGAGATTATGAATGTGAATCTTATGTAGTAAATGGCATGATGTGTGTACTGATGTTATTAAACACATCTGTAAAAAATAAAAAAAAATAGAAAGACCATAGTGTAAGCTATTCTGGGGGTATCACAGATTTGCCCACAGTGGTTATGGCCAGCATACACACACTATTTTATACATATAAAAAACCATACATGCGCTGCTTTCTTTGATCAGGTAACATAGCTGAGGGTTGTTGACCTGGCACAGCACTTAGTGAGCTGGTCACGTTTGTTACAAAGTTACAAAAGCTGAATTTCAAGCTAGGAATGATCGGTACACCTTGAATATCAGTGTAAGATTACTAGATAATTTTGGCTATGGTCATCAAGTAAAAATGTCGAAGAATCACCGGGACAGTTGGAGGAAAACATGCCTAGTGTTGGTGGTTAGGGAAATAAAAATGCCCAGTGTTGGTGGTCAGTAGGTAGAAAAATGCCCAGTGTTGGTGGTCAGGGAAAGCAAAAAATGCCCAGTGTTGGTGGTCAGTAGGTAGAAAAATGCCCAGTGTTGGTGGTCAGTAGTTAGAAAAATGCCCAGTGTTGGTGGCCAGGGAAGAAAAAAATGCCCATTGTTGGATGTCAGTGGGTTGAAAAAATGGCCAGTGCTGGTGTCACGCAAAGAAAAAAATGTCAGTTTTATTGGTGGTCAGGGAAAGAAAGAATGCCCAGTGTTGGTGGTCAGTGGGTGTAAAAATGCCCAGGGTGTGATCAGTGGGAGACAAAAATGTCTGCAGTCAGTAGTCAGTGAAGAGAATAAAATACCTGAAGTTGGTAATCAGTCTCTGTGGGAGAAATATTGCCCTTAAGTTAGTAGTCAGTAAGGATGGGGGGGGGGTCCATTTTGTGCTGCGGGGTATGGTGTGGAGCACGTCAGTGATCAGTGGTGGGTGAGGGGGCAATATTGAGGGGGGTTACAATAGTGCCCAGTGGAGAGTGAGGAGAGAACAGTAGTGCTCAGCATGGGGAGAAACATAGTACTTAGCAAAGAATGGGGAGGAGAAATAGCACCCTGTGGGAGGTGGGTAGGAAAAGTAGTGCCCAGTGGATGGCGGCAACACACAATAGTGTTGAGTGGGGGATGGGGGTATACACCAGTGTTAATAGAAAAGTACAACGCTTACCTTGCACAGATGTGTTCTATGTGCTGCTTTCTCCCTCCTCCTCATGTGCTGAAACAAGCGCTCCAGCACTGGGCTCTGGGACACAATGGGAGCTACATGGAATCTGGTATGGTTGGGGGGCATGACTGACATGCAGCCTAAGGTAAATGCACCACAGAACAGGCCCTAATGTACAAATCTCTGCATCTAATACATAACATATGATGGAACAGCAAGCATATAAAAATGTGACACCAAATGGGCACATACAGTATGTTTTCTATGGAACTTTCTTGTAACCTGGTAGATCAATCTTATTCAAGTTTACATGAACTTAATAAATAGCATATGTGCATTTAGGCTGATGCTTTATTTAGTAGGAATACAATTCAAAAATAGCTTTAATTTGGATTAGCCCATATAATCAATATATAAATTCAGCTTTTGATCACCATAGGCTACTAAGTGACCAGTCACAGACTGGTAACTATGGATAAATACATTGGTAACTAGGGATCATTGTTCTTTGAACTACAATGTTAAATAAACCTGCATCAATGCAAATCGCCATTTGAGGAGCTAAAACTTTGCATTCCACAATCTTTTTTTCTTTCTACTAGTCATTTCTTATTTCTGTGGTGGTTAGGAAAAAATTCTTCAGATTACGACGTATGATCGTTGTGGGTGCAGATTCTTTACTCATGGCATTGCATTAACATTTGGTATGTTTCTAGCTGCACATTCCTTTCAAATAATGCAGTCAGTACTGTTGTTATTAAACAATATTTAAGCTTCCCCTGAATAATTCTGTCTTAGGAAAATCCATAGTTTGCCTGAAAGGCAAAATCAGCTTTGGCTGGCATGTTTCTATGAAACATTCAAGAGAAAAATTACACTGCCACTAGGACTAAGCCAGGAGAAAAACTCAGGGAAGTTTCTATGAACTACTGAAGGCAACCAACACCAGTGCAGATACCTGAGTAAAAATGAAGAAAAAACATATTCAATACATTTCTGTTATACACACACATTCCTTAGTATTTTATTAAAAAAATCGAAAATAAACTGCGCTTATGATAAACAAAAATAAAAAATTGCAGCTGCAACAATCAAGTGAGTTATTATCACAAAAATAAAATAGGTGGACAAGTATGTTGCGCTTAAATAAAATAAACAGTAAATAAATTATATAAACAAGTGAGTCCAAGAGTAACAAACGTGACACAATACTGAAAATTAAAAAAAAAGTTCGGATAGCGGCTCCTATGTTTTCTTCTTCTCCCTCCTCCTCGCTTCCGCCGTGCATCTTCTCCCCTCCTCCTAGGCGTCCAATAGGATTGCCTGTCCTTTCAGCCAATCGGGTGATGGGTTTCAGACCCGCTTTCTGATTGGCCGGGAGGAGGATTAGTGTTGCAACAGAGAATATTCATTCCTTGTAGTAACACCTGGGTGGTCTCGTAGCCCAATGCTCTGCGCCACGAGCCCACAATATTTTGAAGCCTATTAGAGCCTCTGGCTCTTATCAGGTGCTTCAAAAAAACACCCCCGCTGCTGTAATTCAGGCGTCCGCCATCCTGAAAGGGGCCGGACCCATGAATAGGGAGTGGTAGCGGCGATGGATAGAGCATGAATACGGGGTGGCAGCCATGGATAGAGGGGGCGGCACTCGAACGTTCCTAATGGACAGGCTGCCATTGCTGTGCAGCCACTGTGATCCCCAATAGACATAATTGGACGGGGATGCATATAAAACCTGTGCATTCCTTTGCAGGTAAACACAGCCCTTACACAGAGTACACCATTTATAAGGCCTAATAGCACACCCACAATGCTCCTGATTGCCGCCATACCAGTGACAATGTCACCAGACCAGTGTAGCCAGGTACAGTGTCCATGATCTCTGCTACATCAGTACCTTGAGGGAGCTGTGGTTGAGCAATATTTTACTGCCCCCACATGCTTCCCATTAAGCCGCAGAGGCAACAAACAAGGGTGTACACATGCCATGGCCAAAGTGCTTTGCACAACAAAAAATATCCCCCCATTCAACTGAATGGGGACCAAGTCTGACCCACTCAACTGAACATGGTTGTTAGTGTGGTGGTACAGGATTTTAGGCTTTTAAAACAGGCTGTGAGGAGGCAACATAATGCCTCCTCAAAGCCTGTCAAACACCCTCTGAAAAACCGAACCACCATGGATTGCTCTTCAGCTCTTAACCCTCCAAAACACTGCTTGCATACATTATGTATCTTTAAATTAAGCCTAATTTTTGCCAAAAACAATTTTCAGGCTTTCAAATAAGTAACATTTTGTTAAAACCCAAACTGCTTTCCGTTCAGACATAAAATGCTTTCTGTAATTAACATATATTTAATATTAAAACAATGGATGCATTTAATTAAATTAACAGCTTGCTGTATTGCAATTCATTACTAACATCTCTGTGGAAGTCCCTGTGATTTATTTAATTTTAATTAGATAAAAAACAAACTGACTATATTGCCATGAATTAAAAATACCTCATTATTAGATTGTTCTTAGTCATTCACTAATACAAGCTGTGTAATTTCACCAGTGTGTGAAATGTAACTTTGAAATCCCTATAATGAGGATTATTGAGGCCCCAGGCTAAACAAGGGCCAAAGTTTGATAGTGGGTTACAAAAGAATACTTTTCTGACAATAGTTGAAGTTTCTGTGCAAGAAAAATGGTGATATAAAAGGCAATTTGTTTAAAAAAATAAAAAAAAAGATGTTATACCTGCCTGCTCTGTGGAATGATATTGCAGAGAGCAGTCCCTTACCTTCTCTTTGGTGGTCCCCTGCCAATGCTGTACACTCCTTCTTCTTCCGAGTGCCACCATAGCAATCCGTGTGCAATGGAGGTGCCACCCTACTTTCTCCTCCCATGATTTGACTGACAGCAGAACAGCAGCAGGAACCTAATGGCTCCCACTGCTCTCAGGAAGAGAGAAGAGAGAGCAGTGCTGCCGCAATCAGGGACAACACTGGAGTGTAAGAGGAGACAGGTTAGGCTACTTTCACACTGGGGCTGGGGTGCGTCAGCGGTAAAGTACCGCTAGTTTTAGCGGTGCTTTACCATTGTTTAAGGCCCCGTTCACACCTATGCGAATTGGTTGCGGCTTACACCGCATCCAATTCGCATAACATTATAAAATACATTGATTGTAATGAGGCTGGTTCACATATGTGCCATGTATTCGCACTGCGCATTGCCCAAAAAACTTGAGCGTTTTCTAGGCATTGCGGTGTGGCTCAGGTGCAAATTCAGGCCCATTGTCTTCTATGGGCACACATCTGATTCGCAGATGTGTTCAGTCATCAGGATTTCTCTCCCAGCTCACTACACTCCCCCCCCCTCAGTGTTTAGGGATGGGGAGGCTGTTTTTATATTAATGCAGACAATGCATTAAGGTAAAAAAAAAATCACTTTATAACAACTTTAAAGAGACCCTCCCCCCCCCAACATAAAAAAATTGCAGATAAAATATTTTCAAAATCAAGTATTTTGCTGTATTTTTTCTTTACATAAATAATTTGTTTATTCATTTGCAATGTGCCTTTGAACTTGCTAGAAAAATTGATTAGTCAGCTCCTTAGTATAGTCTGCTTCCTCCTTCATAGCCATGTCCTCTTTTGGGAGCATCCAACTACTCTCTGTGCTGGACAAAGTCCCCCACCCCTCCAATCCCCTTAACAGCATTATAGCTGCCAGGGAAGGAGCGTAACAGAAAATTATAGTCTCACTAAAGTTGACCACACCCACGTAGGTTTTTTGAATGAGCGTTCAAACGAACATTCAGATGAAAATTTTATCGGTACTTTCAATGACTTGCTGAATGTTGTTTGAAAGTACTTCAAAAAAAGTCTTCTTTTAACATTCACTTTTGGATGGAACAGACTTTCCTGAGCAAAAGCCACATTCACTGTTCCCTTTTTCCATCTTGCTACGTCAACTTTTCTCACTGCAGTTGAAAGCATGTTGATTTGACCAAACTAACCATTAGAAAATCAAACAATCAAAAGAACGTAATTTTTACTACTATATAATGTCAACTTTAGTCTGCTGGGTCTGCTGACATCACATTGAAGATGGCAGCACTCAGCAGTAGTTTCGGGGCTTTTGGTTGTCTACAAAGAGATGCTTTTAAAAGTAAAATGCACATGATATTGTATGGAAATGTTTTGTTAAAATGGTCTGACACAGGGTCCCTTTCGGCTGACCGTAGTCATTTATTTCTAAACCTTTGTGTATCCATACTGCTTGGACCTAGAAGAAGGTTAGCTCTGAAAGTTTGTCCTGAAAAAATTACTTGCGCAATTAAAAAAAAAAATGTAACTGTGTTGCTGGAGTTAACCACTTAAGCCCCGGACCATTTGGCTGGCCAAAGACCAGAGCACTTTTTGCGATTCGGCACTGCGTCACTTTAAAAATTGCACGGTCGTGCGACGTGGTTTCCAAACAAAAGTGACGTCCTTTTTTTTTCCACAAATAAAGCTTTCTTTTGGTGGTATTTGATCACCCCTGTGGTTTTTATTTTTTGCGCTATAAAGAAAAATAGAGCGACAATTTTGAAAAAATTCAATATTTTTTACTTTTTGCTATAATAAATATCCCCAAAAAATGTATATAAAAAAAAAAATTTCAACAGTTTAGGCCGATACGTATTCTTCTACATATTTTTGGTAAAAAAAATCTCAATAAGCGTATATTGATTGGTTTGCGCAAAAAGTTATAGTGTCTACAAAATAGGGGTAGTTTTATGGCATTTTTATTATAATTTTTTTTTCTACTTGTTATGGCGGCGATCTGTGATTTTTATCGTGATTGCGACATTATGGCGGACACATCAGACACTTTTGGTGCTATTTTGGGACCATTCACATCTATACAGCGATCAGTGCTATAAATATGCACTGATTACTGTATAAATGTGACTGGCAGTGAAGGGGTTAACCACTAGGGGTCTAGGAAGGAGTTAAGGGTGTCCTAGGGAGTGATTCTAACTGTTAGGGGGCGTGGATACGAGTGACACGTCACTTATCGCTGCTCCCGGTGAGAGGGAGCAGATGATCAGTGACAGTGTCACTAGGCAGAACGGGGAGAGGCTTGTTTACACTTGCCTCTCTCCCCGTTCTGCAGCTCTGTGACCCGATTGCAGGGAAACCGGCGGACATCAAGTCGGGTCCCGCGGGCACGGTCACGGATCTTGCGGCAGGGGCGCGGGCGCCCGCATGGCGGGAATTTCAAAGTGACGGAAATATACATTACTCTGCCCAGCCATGCCATTCTGCCGACGTATATGTACAGGAGTCGGTCGGGAACCGGTTTAGCTGGCTATACACTAGAAAAAATTTATTTTATTTTCTAATTGTTGGTGGGGTCAAATCAATGTTCATTTTCAAACAAACTCATAACAGCAAATGTAGTTTTTGTTCAGGAGAGTCCATTTGCTCCAAAATTGAATGTTATAATCAAATGTTTCTTAAGTACTTTCTGTATTAATGACAATTTTTGTGTGTATATATACTAGTGTATTCTGGCTTTCCTGGGACAGCTGGAATCCCAGGGAGCCAGAAATTCCTTGATTCAGCAACATGCCCCCCCCCCCCCCCATTAAACGCTTCTTCCCTCCTGCTATGCCAATGTCTCTTTCGGTTCCCAACAACAATGAAGAATGTAGCTTGATGTCTCCTCTGGTCTTACAAACAAAAGTCATTTTGTTTTTCTGCTAGAGCTGCTTTCAACTAACTGCAGATGATTCTTGGTAGGAAGAGGATTATCTCTTTACTCTTTAGGTTTATTGTTACTGTAATCCAGTGGCGGCTGGTGCTCAAAATATTTGGGGGGACGCAAACAAACTGAAAAAAAAAACAGCAATTGCAGCCACTGTGCCTATCAAACACAGCCACTGTGCCCATCAAACGCAGCCCCTGTGCCATCAAACGCAGCCACTGTGCCATCAAACACAGCCACTGTGCCATCAAATGCAGCCACTGTGTCCATCAAACGCAGCCACTGTGCCATCAAACGCAGCCACTGTACCCATAAATTGCCACCACTGTGCCCATTAAACGCTGCCACTGTGCCATCAAGCGCAGCCACTGTGCCCATCAAGCGCAGCTACTGTGAAGCCCTGTGCACACGATCGGATATCCTATGGATTCTAATCCGATGGTTTTGTCCATCGGAAATCCGATGAAGCTGACTTCCATCAGTCTTGCCTACACACCATCAGTCAAAAAACCGACCGTCCCAAACGCGGTGACGTAAAACACTCCGATGAGCCGAGAAAAAGGAAGTTCAATGCTTCTGAGCATGCGTTGACTTGATTCTGAGCATGCGTGGGTTTTTTATCTGATGGACTTGCCCACAGACGATCGGAATTTGCTATCCATCGATAATTTTAAAACATGTTCTATTTTTTAAAACCGATGGAAAAAAGACCGATGGGTCCCATACACGATCGGTTTGTCTGATGAAAACAATCCATCAGATGGTTTTCATCAGTTAAACCGATCGTGTGTACGGGGCTTAACCATCAATTGCTGCCAGTGTGCCCCATCAATTACTGCCAGTGTGCCCCATCAATTACCGCCAGTGTGCCCCATCAATTGCCGCCAGTTTGCCCCATCAATTGCCGCCAGTTTGCCTCATCAATTGCCGCCAGTTTTGCCCTATCATTTGCTGCCAGTGTGCCCCATGAATTGATGCCAGTGTGCCCATCAATTGCCGCCAGTTTGCCCCATCAATTGCCACCAATGTGCCCCATCAATTGCCGCCAGTTTGCCCCATCAATTGCCGCTAGTTTGCCCCATCAATTGCCGCCAGTGTGCCCCATCAAATGCTGCCAGTGTGCCCTCCCATCCGGCACTTATCTGTCTCGGGTCACGGCGCTGTCCTCCACGCTCCCTCCGAGTCCTCGATGTCTTCTCCCATCCTCTTCTGCTATGATTGGACGCCTGATAGGCTTCCAATCACAGCACCTGATAGGCGTCTAATCACAGCGCCTGTCGCTTCAGCCAATCAGGTGACAGGTAACCAGACCCGGTGCACCTGATTGACTGAGAGGCGGGTCAGTGTTAGGGAAGCTATTTATTTTGCTTCCCTAACACAACACTGTGTAAACAGCGAACGCAGAGCGTTGCGCCTGCTGTTTACCAATTTGGAAGCATATTAGAGCCCACGGCTCTAATCAGGATGCCTATTAGAGCCCACAGCTCTAATCAGGCACTTCCAAAAACACCCCCGCCGCTGTTATTCAGATGCCCGGCGCCTGACAAGGGGCCGGACACCTGAATAGGGGCGGCAGCAGCGACAATAGATGCAATGCATGAATCTATCTATTGGTGATTGATTGGTGCAGGAGAGAGGGGGCGGCGCTCCTGCACCCTCTATGGACGCACCGCCACTGCTGTAATCGCTATATCAGGGGTGCCCAACCACTGGCCCGCGGGCCACCTCCTACTCTGGGATGGTGGGTCGGCAAGCCCAGATCGTAGGTTCCTGACCCACCATCCACGAGCATCAGTGTGAAGAACGGAGCTACAGGTAGCAGAGCGGATGCTTCCTGTATAGCAGCAGCTCCTGTCACAGGCAGAGTGTTACCAAATTGACTCTGCTTGGGACAGGAGCTGGCGCTATACAGGAAACATCGGCTCTGCTCTCTACTGTAGCCGCATGCTTCCTCCAGCGCCAGCTCCTGTGACATTGATGCTCGGGGATGGCGGGTCGGGAACCAGCCAGCAATAGCCAACAGCAGTACATACCAGCAGTACTCACCAATAGTGCCCACCAGCAGTACCCACCAGCAGTACCAACCAGCAGTACCCGCCAGCAGTACCCACCAACAGTACGTACCAGCAGTACCCACCAGCAGTACCCACCAGCAGCACACGCTAGCAGTACCAGCCAGTAGTTCCCACCAGCAGTACCAGCCAGCAGTACCTGCCAGCAGTACCCACCAGCAGTACTAGCCAGCAGTACCCATCAGCAGTACCAGCCCTGGAGGATAGCCAGCAGCAGCCACCAGCCATACCCGCCTGGGGGACAGCAGCAGCCGCCAGCCATACCCACCTGGGGAACAGCAGCAGCCAGTGATACCTGCAGGAATCCTGAGGAATATATGACGATTGAGCTCAGTTGAGGTGCAGGTACTACAGTGCATCAGTGTGAAAGCAGCCTTAGGCCCCTTTCAAACAATCGGTCCAATCAGGTCCGCCTGTCTGTTTTTCAGGCGGACACCATCGGACCCTCCATTCACCTCTATAGACTGGCAGATGTAAATGGACATGTGTCCTTTTACACCCGCCTATCTCCAATCCGATCCACTTCAAAACACAGAAGGGAATTCATCCCCTTCTGTCTGGGTGTACCGGATAAGAGGGCCCATACAGTAGAGAGTGTTGTGTCTGCTCTGCATATGTGGAGTGGACTTGGACCTGTCATCTGCCCGCTCCGCTCATTGTGGCCCGCGACCGGTTACTACTGTAAGTCGCTAAAGTGGCCCTCGCTCTTCAAAAGGTTGGGCATCCCTGCACTATAGTAACCCCAGGCCTGAGTAGAGAGGTAATCTTCCAATTCCAAAAATTCCAAATCAGCCAAGTTTGGTAAAATGTTATTTGAGCCTTTAAAACCAGACGTTATGTACACAACCACTAAGAGAGCCAGCAGCTTCCAAAGATATTTGTGCAGGTACTGGGGAAGAATCCCAGACTTCCTAAGCTCCAGGCTTTTTCTAGAGAACAACAGTGGTATAAACAAAAATCATATACTAACTCCAAAACTGTTTAAGCAGAACCCGTCATCAACCAAAAACATGTAAAGATATGTTTTATGCTACAGGTCATACCATGATTATTGTGCCACATAAACCCTGCTCATTAGGCTTGTGCACAACGGAAAAATTTGGTTAGTTTCGGTTCGTTTCTTTTCGGTCCTGTTGATTCGTAATCATTCGTAATTTTGCTAGACGGGATTTTTCGTGTTCGGACTAATTCGTATTTTCGCAAGCGACATTTTTCGTTGAATTTTTAGTTGATTTATAATTCGTACTTTCGGTAGAGTACATTGTTTTTCGTTGATTCTGGACACAACTCCTACTTTCGTAACTTTTTTTGGGTTCGTTGATTCGTAATTTTCTGTGTCTCTCTCACGACGACACTGCCTATTATGCCTAATGTGCTTCGAATGGATTTGTACTTTTCTAAATACATAGCGGTTATTTGTAACGATTTGAAATCTCGTATTTTACTTTCGTTTTTTACATGCGGCTATAGCCTCCGCCCCTGTACACCATTTTGAGAGGGTTCAGCACGGTGAGGGAGAAGCAGAGAGCAGAGCAGAGTGTTATTGTGCTTCGAATGGATTCGAAATCTCGTATTTTACTTTCGTTTTTTACATGCGGCTATAGCCTCCGCCCCTGTACACCATTTTGAGAGGGAGTTCAGCACGGTGTGGGAGAAGCAGAGAGCAGAGCAGAGTGAGTGTTATTGTGCTTCGTATGGATTCGTACATTCGTAACTTTTTCATAACGAATTATGCCGAAGACATTCGGGCATTCGCTATTTGCGGTATAATTTATTTCGGATTCGGTCTTATTCGTAATTGCTTTGTTCGGAAATTCGAATGCTTCCGAATGTCCGAAAGTTGCTAAATTCGGATGAATTTCGATTCGTTACGAAACGAATTGCACAAGCCTACTGCTCATCAGGTTACTGGCTAGATGTAACATAACTCAGGGAATTGGTACTTCCTTCAGAGCTTTCCAACACAAGTATTTTTTTTTTTACAGACTAACTTGTCTTGTTTCTTTAATTAAAAGCTATGCTACACAGAATGCACATTATTATTAGAGGGAGTGAGAGAAGCAGTAGGAGCCAGTCATTTGCGCTCTAGTGTTCTGCTGTCTTCCATGTCACTGCAGAGTCATATAATAAAATGTAGGTCAGCAGAAGTGTAAGCTGCAGGGGACCCAGGAGATCAATACTTGTGTGTCTGTACAATCCAATCCCAAAAAAATGGAAAAGGACTGTGACTATTTTTGTTTTTCTCAGCCCTAAAAGTGGTGGATCAGAGATAGCCTGATGTAAATGGACACAAGTCTGTTTTTATCTGGTCTGCAAAGATCCACTGTCAAAATGCAGCAAAAAACTGAATGGGCATGGACGTCAGAAAAGTGACATCCATCCCATTCTGCTCTCATTCAGCAGGGGATGCCCTGCTGAATGGACCCAATACAGCTCACGTAAATGTACCCTTACAATGATAAGCCACTCTGGGTCACAAACAACTGCTTTCGCAAATAAAATTATTTTATTTCACTTTTTTTTTTTTTTTACAAGAAGCACCTGATCAAAGATATGCATGGCAGAATAACCAGGTTTTATTTTACTTGAAGCTAAAGATTTGAAAAATATTGAAAATTGATTATAAAATTTCATTGGATGAAGGGTCGCAAACGGGTAGGTCACCTGTGATAATGATACCAGCTTGACACTAATGTCATTTAGTACATGGAAGGTCTTTCAACTGGCGGTAAATAACTGGCCACCACTCTCAAAACACCAGTCTAGTCTTAACAGGTCTAGGATGTTCTGAACCACAGATACCCCAGGAGTTGAAGCAAGGACTATAAGGATGCTCAATGGAACACAGGCTGCTTTCACTATGGTAGGGACTCATAGGATCACAACCTTCTAATCAGGGATACCAGCCATGTGCCTGGTGTGTCATGCTGGAATCTCTGGGGTGGAGAGAATGAATGCTGTTTATATACAGTACCAAGCAGAATTTAAGTCCAGTAAACAAAAATTCACCAGCAGGTAGAATATTTTTGGCAGAAGACTTGCAAATACTTTTTGCCAAATATATTGAAATTGAATAATCTAGTAAATTAATCAATATTTTCATCTTCTTGAAAGTCAGATTATCTGTTGGCAGAATTTAATAAGTGTCTATCACTCACCACTATACAATCTGCCTGCTGATACAGTCTTAATAGACACTCAGTACCCTCTCCTTCTGCTGCATGTGCTAGTCAAACTCTGTAAAATCCTTAATATATATGTATTTATTGGCATATAACACTCACTTTTTTTACCCTGAAAATAGAGGGTAAACTGTGCCTGCGTGTTATACACAAGGGCTGTGGAAAGTTTTTTTCCTGAAACCTCCCTCTTAAAGTTAGGGTTAGGGATGAGCTCGGTGTTCGAGTCGAACGTACGTTCGACTCGAACATCGGCTGTTCGATCGTTCGGCGAACAACGAACGATTTGGGCCGTTCGCGCCAAATTCGAGTGACGCGAACGGCCCACAATGCACTACGCCATCGCAGTGTCATCCAGGCGCTGTGATTGGCCAAGCATGCAGTGTCACCCCGCATGCTTGGCCAATCACAGCGCCGGCAGTGAGGAGAGCAATGATTGGCCACAGGCAGGATGCCTGTGGCCAATTATTGATGAGGGGGTTTAGTACACGCCCCACACTATAAAAGGCCGCCAGCGCGGCGGCCTTGTGTAGTGTGTTCCGGAGCAGGGAAAGAGAAGCATAGGCAGGGACAGTGTCATTTTTTTCTTTACTAATCCTGGATTCCTTGTGTTTAGGGACAGAGAAGGATAGTTAGGGAGAGTGTCAGTGTGTTATTCTGTGCTAAACCTTGTTTGTAGGGACAGAGAAGGACAGTGAGGGAAAGTGTCAGTGTACTATTCTGTGCTAAACCAATCTTGCTGAAGCATATTGCAAATCCTTGTGTTTAGGGACAGAGAAGGACACTCAGTGAGGGAAAGTGTCAGTGTACTATTCTGTGCTAAACCAATCTTGCTGAAGCATCTTGCAAATCCTTGTGTTTAGGGACAGAGAAGGACACTCAGTGAGGGAAAGTGTCAGTGTACTATTCTGTGCTAAACCAATCTTGCTGAAGCATATTGAAAATCCTTGTGTTTAGGGACACAGAAGGACACTCAGTGAGGGAAAGTGTCAGTGTACTATTCTGTGCTAAACCAATCTTGCTGAAGCATATTGCAAATCCTTGTGTTTAGGGACAGAGAAGGACACTCAGTGAGGGAAAGTGTCAGTGTACTATTCTGTGCTAAACCAATCTTGCTGAAGCATATTGCAAATCCTTGTGTTTAGGGACAGAGAAGGACACTCAGTGAGGGAAAGTGTCAGTGTACTATTCTGTGCTAAACCAATCTTGCTGAAGCATATTTCAAATCCTTGTGTTTAGGGACAGAGAAGGACACTCAGTGAGGGAAAGTGTCAGTGTACTATTCTGTGCTAAACCAATCTTGCTGAAGCATATTGCAAATCCTTGTGTTTAGGGACAGAGAAGGACACTCAGTGAGGGAAAGTGTCAGTGTACTATTCTGTGCTAAACCAATCTTGCTGAAGCATATTGCAAATCCTTGTGTTTAGGGACAGAGAAGGACACTCAGTGAGGGAAATTGTCAGTGTACTATTCTGTGCTAAACCAATCTTGCTGAAGCATATTGCAAATCCTTGTGTTTAGGGAGAGAGAAGGACACTCAGTGAGGGAAAGTGTCAGTGTACTATTCTGTGCTAAACCAATCTTGCTGAAGCATATTGCAAATCCTTGTGTTTAGGGACAGAGAAGGACACTCAGTGAGGGAAAGTGTCAGTGTACTATTCTGTGCTAAACCAATCTTGCTGAAGCATATTGCAAATCCTTGTGTTTAGGGACAGAGAAGGACACTCAGTGAGGGAAAGTGTCAGTGTACTATTCTGTGCTAAACCAATCTTGCTGAAGCATATTGCAAATCCTTGTGTTTAGGGACAGAGAAGGACACTCAGTGAGGGAAAGTGTCAGTGTACTATTCTGTGCTAAACCAATCTTGCTGAAGCATATTGCAAATCCTTGTGTTTAGGGACAGATAAGGACACTCAGTGAGGGAAAGTGTCAGTGTACTATTCTGTGCTAAACCAATCTTGCTGAAGCATATTGCAAATCCTTGTGTTTAGGGACAGAGAAGGACACTCAGTGAGGGAAAGTGTCAGTGTACTATTCTGTGCTAAACCAATCTTGCTGAAGCATATTGCAAATCCTTGTGTTTAGGGACAGAGAAGGACGCTCAGTGAGGGAAAGTGTCAGTGTATTATTCTGTGCTAAACCAATCTTGCTGAAGCATATTGCAAATCCTTGTGTTTAGGGACAGAGAAGGACACTCAGTGAGGGAAAGTGTCAGTGTACTATTCTGTGCTAAACCAATCTTGCTGAAGCATATTGCAAATCCTTGTGTTTAGGGACACAGAAGGACACTCAGTGAGGGAAAGTGTCAGTGTACTATTCTGTGCTAAACCAATCTTGCTGAAGCATATTGCAAATCCTTGTGTTTAGGGACACAGAAGGACACTCAGTGAGGGAAAGTGTCAGTGTACTATTCTGTGCTAAACCAATCTTGCTGAAGCATATTGCAAATCCTTGTGTTTAGGGACACAGAAGGACACTCAGTGAGGGAAAGTGTCAGTGTACTATTCTGTGCTAAACCAATCTTGCTGAAGCATATTGCAAATCCTTGTGTTTAGGGACACAGAAGGACACTCAGTGAGGGAAAGTGTCAGTGTACTATTCTGTGCTAAACCAATCTTGCTGAAGCATATTGCAAATCCTTGTGTTTAGGGACACAGAAGGATAGGCAGGGGACAGTGTCAGTGTCATTGTTGCTAAGCCTCCTGCACAGTATACACCTGAAGGTAGCCCTTATTGCTGTTTTTCCCATCTCCCTGCAGGCCATCCAATAGAATGTCTGGAAGGCAAACAAGGAGAGGCAGACAGTCAGGAGCCAATAAAAGAGGGCAAGCAGGCTCTGTGTCTGGGGGCAACAGTGCTGGTCATGGACGCGGTGCATTGTCATCAGCACATGGCCATGGGACACGCTTGTCCTTCTTTTCGGCAGCTGGACATGTTGAGCCACATCATGCCGAAGACTTGGTAGAGTGGATGACCAAGCCCTCCTCATCCTCCTCATCCTCTCTCACCCAGGCTCAGGGTACTGGCAAAGCAGCTGCCAAAGCGTCCTCTTCCCTGGTATCAATGTCATCATCAGTCACTCCTTCCCTAGACCCACCATGTCCTCCTCCTGAGGAGTCCCCCGAACTGTTTGAGCACAGTGTTGGGTACATGCTCCAGGAGGATGCCCAGCGTTTCGAAGGATCTGATGATGATACCCAGCTAGAGGAAGGCAGTAGCGTGAGAGCAGAGAGAGGGGATGCTCAAGAAGGACACCAATCTGGCAGTCATGTTCCAGCAGCTGCAGCATACTGCCAGATTGGCTCCAGTGATGAGGAGGGAGGGGATGATGAGGTCACTGACTCCACGTGGGTGCCTAATAGGAGAGAGGAGGAGGAGGAGGAGGATGAGGAGGAGGCACATCTCCAACGAGGCAGGATGCCCTTGGGTGGCCAGCGTAAGGGCAGCACACCGACGGAATCACACCGCAGAGCTCCGCCTGTGCAGGGCGCTGCCTCTGCCCGTCATTCAAAAAGTTCTTTGGTGTGGGCCTTTTTTGAGGCGAGTGCATCAGATCGCACAGCTGCTGTTTGCAACATATGTCTCAAGCGTATATCGCGTGGCCAAAACATCAGCCGCTTGGGCACCACATGCTTGACCAGACATATGTTGACCTGCCATGCAGCTCGTTGGCAAGCCTACCTTAAAGACCCACACCAAAGAACAAAGCGGACCTCTCCTTGCACCGCATCAGCTGGGATCTCCAACCCCACTATACCTTCAGTCCTCTCTGAAACCTGCACTGAGAGGAATGAAGGTGTAGAATTAGGTGTGTCACAGCCAAGTACTTGCGGGCACTCTGCTAGCAGTACACCGATGTCCGATTCTAGCAGGCAAATTTCCCTGCCCCAGCTGCTGGACCGTCGAAAGAAGTTCACTCCCAGCCATCCACATGCCCAGCGGTTGAATGCTAGCTTGGCTAAATTGCTAGCGCTTCAACTGCTGCCTTTTCAGTTGGTAGACTCGGCCCCCTTCCGTGAGTTTGTGCAATGTGCGGTTCCTCAGTGGCAGGTTCCCAAACGCCACTTTTTCTCACGGAAGGCGATTCCGGCTCTCTACCGGCATGTGGAAGGCAATGTCTTGGCCTCGCTGGACAGGGCGGTCAGCGGTAAGGTGCATATTACTGCTGACTCATGGTCCAGCAGGAATGGACAGGGACGTTACCTTTCTTTCACGGCCCATTGGGTCACTCTTTTGGCAGCTGGGAAGGATGCAGGACAAGGTGCAGTAGTGTTGGAGGTTGTTCCACCGCCACGCCTCCAAAATGCTACTACTGGTTGTGACACACCTCTCTCCTCCACCCCCTCCTCTTCTTCTTCCTCCATGGCCTCTTCCTGTGCTTTGTCCTCGGAACCAGCGGTGCTCCGTAGGCGTTCAAGGGGCTACGCAAGTACGCAGGCAAAAAGATGCCATGCCGTGCTTGCGCTGGTGTGTTTGGGGGACAGGAGCCACACTGGGGCAGAGGTCCTGTCTGCTCTGCAGGGGCAGGCCGAGAGGTGGTTGACGCCACGCCAGCTTAAGCCAGGAATGGTGGTTTGCGACAATGGCACCAACCTCCTCTCCGCCCTCCGACAGGGACAACTGACCCATGTGCCCTGTGTGGCTCACATCCTTAACCTGGTGGTGCAGCGGTTCTTGGGCAGGTACCCGGGCTTACAGGATGTCCTGAGGCAGGCCAGGAAAGTCTGTGTGCATTTCCGCAGATCTTATAATGCCAGTGCTCGCCTGGCTGAGCTGCAAAAGGAGTTGAACCTGCCCAAGAACCGCCTTATATGTGACATGCCCACCAGGTGGAACTCAACGTTGGCCATGCTGCAGCGGCTGCACATGCAGCAGAGGGCCATCAATGAGTACCTGTGCGACTACGGCACCAGGACAGGGTCAGGGGAGCTTGTTTTTTTTTCACCACGCCAGTGGGGCATGATCAGGGATGCATGCACTGTCCTGGCACCATTTGAGGAGGCCACGAGGATGGTGAGCAGTGACAGTGCATGCATCAGTGACACTGTACCTCTTGTCCACCTGTTGGAGCACACGCTGCGTGGAATAATGGACAGGACACTTGAGGCAGAACAGAGGCAGGAAGAGGAGGACTTCCTTGCCTCTCAAGGCCCCCTTTACCCAGACAGTGTTCCTTCTGTATCACCCATCGCACAGGAAGAGGTGGAGGAGGAGGAGGAGGATTGTGTCAGCATGGAGGTGGAGCCTGGCACTCAGCATCATCAGCAGCAGTCTTTTAGGGATGATTTACAGTCCCAAGAAACCAGTGGACTTGTACGTGGCTGGGAGGAGGTGGCTGCGGATCATGTCGTCCTTAGTGACCCAGAGGACTCCGGACTGAATGCCTCAGCTAACCTACGCTGCATGGCCTCCCTGATCCTGCAAAGTCTGCGGAAGGATCCTCGTATTGATCGACTGACTTTTATCAAGATGAACCAGTCTTGGATCACCACCAGCTACCACACACCTGATGCTGATATAACAGACTAATTTATTTTAAAATGTCACATCCCTTCAAGACTGATGCTGATGCTGATGCTGAGTGCCTGTGCTGTTATGTTGACTGGCTATCCTCCTCCTCCTCAATGATCCGATTGATGATGATAGCTTGGAAGAACATTTTTGTTTCTGGGTGCTGCCACCAGTGCCTAAGGCCCAAATTTTCAGCCCCTGTTTAACAGGGTCGTGTAATTACAATTTTTGATGCAATACTTTGCAACAGGGCTCATTGCTGTGCTCCAAGTACAGTATCTGTGAGGGGTTGCAGTGTTGTGCCACCAGTGCCTAAGGCCCAATTTTTCAGCCCCTGTTTAACAGGGTCGTGTAATTACAATTTTTGATGCAATACTTTGCAACAGGGCTCATTGCTGTGCTCCAAGTACAGTATCTGTGAGGGGTTGCAGTGTTGTGCCACCAGTGCCTAAGGCCCAATTTTTCAGCCCCTGTTTAACAGGGGCGTGTAATTACAATTTTTGATGCAATACTTTGCAACAGGGCTCATTGCTGTGCTCCAAGTACAGTATCTGTGAGGGGTTGCAGTGTTGTGCCACCAGTGCCTAAGGCCCAATTTTTCAGCCCCTGTTCAACAGGGGCATGCAATTATAATTATTGATCTAATAATTCACAGCAGGGCCCATTGCTGCGCCCACCAAGAGTAACTGTGAGGCCTTACAGTGTTGTGGCACCAGCACCACCATCAAAGGCCCAATTTTTCCTACCACTGTTCAACAATTATATGTAATTACAATTCCTGATATAATAGTTGACAGCAGGGCGTTCCAGCACCCACCAAGAGTAACTGTGAGTGCTTACAGTGTTGTGCCAACACCAACACCTAAGGGGCCAATTTCTGCAGAGTATATACGGCAGGTCCCTACTTTCAAGCATCCAACTTTCAAACGACTCCTACTTGCAAACGGAAGAAGACAACAGGAAGTGAGAGGAAATCTACCCCTAGGAAGGAAAATTCTCTCCTGTAAGAATTAATATGGGAGAAAGGTGTCTCCTCTCTACTGATGCTTTATCACCAATCCTTGTTTCAATAAAAACACCACATTTAAAAAACAGTTGTCATTGGGGCGGAAAGTGAGGTGAAATGTTCTGAACAGGGGCACAGACAGCAAAACAAATGTTACAGGGGTGATAACCCTTCCCTATGTTTTCCAAAAAGCTTATAAATATATTTTTTGGCTGGAGCTACACTTAAACAATGTACCAGTTCAAAATTACAGATTCTACATAAGAACAAACCTACAGTCCCTGTCTTGTATGCACCGCCTGTATACGGCTGTTCAGAGTATATAGGGCCTTTTTTATTTTGTGTGCGGGGTTCCCCTTAATATCCATACAAGACCCAAAGGGGCTGGTAATGGGCTGGGGTAGGGGGGGGGGGGGTGATGGGGTAGCTATGCCATTTTTCTTAAAGATTTTCATCCATATTACCGGGACCAGACATTACATTAAAGCCGCAAGCAGTTTTAAATGGCTTTTTTTTCCTTTAGAAGTGTCATTTTGTGCAGGGACAGTTCTAAACACGGGAACACATGGCACTTCACAGGCATACTTTAGACACCCCCCAGGTACGATATTTAAAGGAATATTTGATTTTTTTTTTTTCACTTTATGCATCATTAAAATGACTGCTCCCGAAAAACGGCCGTTTTTAAAACTTCTTTTTGCATTGATACATGTCCCCTGGTGCAGAACCCGGGTTCCCAAACCCTTTTTAGGACAATAACATGCATAATAGTCGTTATAATTAGCACTTTAGAATTCGAACGTTCGCATCCATTGTATTTAATAGGGTTCTAATGTTCGTGCGAACTTTCGGTCCGTTCGCGGGTTCTGGTGCGAACCGAACCCGGGGGTGTTCGGCTCATCACTAGTTAGGGTGCATGTTATACGCCTGTGCGTGTTATACGCCGATAAATACGGTAGTTCTAGAATTTATTATCAGCGATCCTGGGGTGATTTGGAAGCTAGAAGGGGAACCTTAATATTAGACATTTTCTGTGAATGTCCCTAAGTACGATGGGAACAGATGTATCAAAGTTATCCAAAATCCTGTCATTCATCACTGCCTTATATATTGTTTTAGATGTTTAGTTTCAGTACATTTTTAGGCATGTTACATGTATTGATACATTGATGCATTCTGGTGCACAGAGGTAGCGGCACTGCTAAATGCATCGCAGCCAAAATTTTGTGACATTTATCATTTTTTAAAGGTTTAAGTGCATCTAAAGCCCATTGTTTTCAATGAAGTGCCTTAATACATTGCATGTTAATATATGACTTAATGTGTTACTAAACCCAGGACCCTGCATTTATTATATCTGATCTCCCACAGTACACAGAACATGGAAATGAAATAATTTTAGTAAATATAAACTGCTAAATACCTTTTCTCATCAGTAGTATTGTGACTTCTATCAGTGCCTGGTTAAAGCTTGTAGGATTTTTACTGGAGGTAGAGAGTGATACTCATGCCCCCTCATAAATCAATGAAAACACAGATGGCACGAATGCAAATTTAAGGGGGAAGAAAGGGAGGGGAAGGGAAGAAAAGGAAAGGGGAAAGAGAAGCAATTTAAAGTTAAATGCAAAGGGAGTGGTTTTGTGGGGGTTTTTTTTCCTGTAGCTGAGGGACACAGGGTTATTAGGGGGGAAATGGGGGTAGAGAAAGACACTCTTGCCCCCTCATAAATTTAGAAGAAGGGAAAGAAGAGAGAAAAATAACATAGAGGCCATGTAAGTTAATTAAAGGGGAAGGAAGAGAGGGAGGAAGAGTAAAGGAAAATCAGGATGTTGCAGGATAGACCCATATTGTTGTAAATGTATGTTTTGTCTTATTTTAATGTAAAATTAATTGGTAATGACATGAAAGCTATATGCATGTATAAAAATTTAATAAAATAAATTTAAAAACAAAGCTTGTAGGAGGAGTTTTGATACTGCACTGACTGTCCTATCAGGATGCAGGACCCCTGACCCTCTGTCTGGACAGTGCTGATTGGCCCTGTGCTGATCACATGCACTCTCCCAAGAAAAAAACTAAATTCTCTATCAATACACACCAAACTGAGCATGTGCAGACTGACTCCACTAACGCTGTCTTATCTGGACATTTTTTGGGGGCAATGCAAGAACGGGAGGATCTGTACATAAAGAATCAACTAGCCTTTTTATACAATGCAGAGGACAAACCCCTTAGGTTTCACAGTGAGTATAACAAGCCTGCTTGTTTTATTGCATATACAGACTGATTTTACTGTTGTGGGTTTAGTAACACTTTAAAGAGGAACTTCACCCAAAAGAAGAAGTTCTGCTCTACCTCCTCCCCCCACCTTCTCCTTCATATTTGGCACACATTTTTTTGGGGGTGGGGGGGTGGGTGCCTGGTTTTGACAGGTACCTACTCCCTCACTTGCAGTTGGATTGCTGCGGCTATCCGAGCAGAAGTTCCCCCCCCCTCCTTCCTTTGCATCCATATAATACATATTTGCAATGGCAAAGAGTGTAGGTTTTAACATCCATATGCGCACATATGCGTCAATGGGAAAAAGAGGCTAACTGCGCACTTCCAGCACAGAGACCGAGCTGTCTAAGACAGCTCTCAGTCTGTAATAATGATTGGGGAACTGACGGGACTGACTCCTGATCATGTGAACACTGTGACAGCCAGTCATGACTAGGAAGACCTTCCCACCATCATAGCATATGAGCCCAGTGAAAGGAATGTTAGGGTGGGCAGGAACGGGTTAAATGTGCTGAACCTCTCATTCGCAACAACTATCAAATGCTTATCAGATGTAATAACATAAGAAAACAAAGTAGTTAGTTGAACTGGTTGACATTTGGGCTTTATTTAAAATGATGACATCTTAGGGCTCATTCACAATGTACAATGTGAGCATTGCAACAAGCTATAACGCATGTGCACAGAGTCCTAATGTTATAAATAAGTGATCCTCACATCTCTGAGCTGTTTTGCAGCATGATTATTACCTGTCAGATTTTTTTCCATTTTACAGGATCGTGAGGTCCAAAGAAGTCTGTGGCAATGCATGAAAATGCATCATTTGTGCATTTTGATGTGTTTTCATGTGTTGTCAGTCCTACAATGCACTTTATATCGGGAACAACATGCTTTAACACATGCACGGAATAACTTAGTAACTCATTACAAAGCACGTTTAAAATTGCAAATAAAATTTACATTTGCATAGGTGTACATAGCCCCCTAAAAATAAACAATACTAACGCGCATGAAATGAATCACACAAATACTTTTTTAAATATTAACTGCAAGTATTGTTTTTCAATTATGACAATTATATATTTTTTTAAACTTTCCTTACAGCATGCTATATATAAATACTATACTGTAGCTTTTTATTAAACCATTTTCTGTATGCAAAGGTGCAAGTATTTTCAAAAATAACCTTTTTTTGATCATCTTTAGTAAAGCAGTGCTGTTGAACATTCTCTGTTGTTTTTTATTTTCTGACACTGTAAATATCATAATGGCAAACCTGCCCCGTGTGGCCTTTTCTCTTTACAAACAGAAACAGAACTGACAGCAGAAACAGCTGGTACAGTGTGATCTGGTACAGCTGGTGTACTGTGTGCGATCTGCTGTTTCCCTCTAGTGTTTGCTTTATAGTTCACTCAATCTTTTACTTTACTATGTGACTGGAGTACCGAACTATACAGTTACTATAAAAATAAAAGACAAGTGACTACTGAAAAATCCACTCTTCTGGCAGTCTTCTAAATACATCCAGCGGATGCATTTTGGTTTGAACTTTAAATGATTTCTTAATTATTATTTTTTTTGTAAGTGTAACTTAAGACCTCGTTCTCACAGGCATTGAACATAAATGGTTGGGTCATGTTTTTAAAAAAAAAATGCATTTTTGGCTACCTTAAAGAATATGTAAAGGTTAGTTTAAAAAACAAAACAAACAAAAAAATGTAATTCTTACCTCCTCTGTGCAGTTGGTTTTGCACAGAGTGGCCCCCGAGCCTCCTGTTCTGGGCTCCCTCAGCGGCGCTCCTGGCTCCTCCTCTTCTCAAGTGCCCCGTGAGTGCTCCCGCGTCCTGCTGCTGCGTCTATTGACACAGACAGTAGGACTCTGCCCCGGCCCCCACGTCACTGGATTTGATTGACAGCAGCGGGAACCAATGGCTGTGCTGCTATAAATCTATCCAATCAGGACCCAAGACACCGGCTGGAGCTGCTGTGCTCCTCCCCGTCACTGGAAAGACCAGGTTCAGGTAAGTAAAAGGGGGGCTCTGGGGGGATGCTGCATCACAGGAGGTTTTTCACTTTATTTTTTTTAAAGATTTTTATTTTCCAAATGCACATACAAAGAATAGAACATTGTATACAAAGTACATTCGTAGTTGCAAACGTCAAAATATAATTACCATTCAAGATTCTTCCGGGTCAAACAACCAACGATAAGATATGTGTTAGTACAGATAGCTTCTTTTTTTTTTTTCCTGTGAAATACCAATTGCCTTCTATAAATGGTAAAAGTAAAATACTAAAGAACAAAACCGTGGAGGCGGATACCTCCTTAACCAATTGTGCTGTCATCTCCCCAGAACGAGCTCTCCTATCGTCATCTTACAATATATATAACTCAACCGTGGTATATAAAAATTCTATTTTAGATATCACATGGTGTAGTTTCCTTGGAGTTTAGCCATCTTCCCCATACTTTATTGAATTTTTTTTACTACCACTTGTCATTTATACAGCATGATATTTGCATTAACGAGTCCTTTCCAAGCAGATAAGGTAAGATAATCCCTCTTTATCCAGTTTAGGACAATTAGCTTTCTGACATAATAAAACAGTAGTCTCAGAAACGTTCTCATATTATTGCTCATGACTTCATCTTCTATAACACCTAGGAGACCCAAGAGTGGGCTACATATGTTCGGGAGATCAGAGGTTTTTCACTTTAATGCATATTATGCATTAAGGTGAAAAAACCTCAAGGGTTTACAACTCCTTTAAACCCCCAGAACATTATATATTTTCTGAACGCAAAAGACTTGTAGAATAAAAACATAGTTTTTATGTCGCACAATATTTGCACAACTGTTTCTTAAAGCGGAGTTCCACCCAAAAGTCCCCTTATATGCCACATTTGGCATGTCATTTCTTTTGGGGGGGGAGTGGGGGCTTCAGTAGGAGTAGGAATTCCTGTCCCACTTCCTCCTTCTGCCCAGGGACCGATTAGGCGACTCATCATAACGCCTTTTGGCGGCCCCTCCCTGTAGGCGATCACCTGGGACACATGACAGGTCCCAGGCGATCGCCTGTCCACTCAGATTGCGCAGCGCCGCTCACACATGCGCAGTGAGTGCCCGGCCGTGAAGCCAAAAGCTGTCACGGCCGGGTGCCCACAGTTAGAATGGAGGCGCCGGCGGAGAGGGGGGAGAGGGGGGGGGAGAGGAGCGAAGCTCCGTTCGGCCACGTCGCTGGATAGTGGAACAGGTAAGTGTCTGTTTATTAAAAGCCAGCAGCTACACTTTTTGTAGCTGCTGACTTTTAATAAACATAAAAAAGGCTGGAACTCTGCTTTATATACATATTTTCAGAAACACACACAATATAATACCCACTTTTTTTGGTAAAATAACAAAAAGCTACGGTTATGTCAAGTAAATAGATACTAAACATGCCAAGTCTTACATTTTTTGCACGCCTGTGATATCTCAAAAAAAACTATAAAACTACAGTATGCAAAACTCTCCATAGGCGGCGCTATAAGCATTTACAGCTTATCGGTTTAGAGTTAAAGGGTGACTCCACTTTCATGGGAAAAAAATATTAAATATTGATTACTTGTGGCTCCTCGTTTAACGACCAATTGGTTTACCAACCTGGTCGTTGGAACGGAACCTGAAGGAGTACCTGTATTAATATATATTGGACTATGGACCACTTCTTAGTACCAATGAGGGGAATAAGCCTTTTATACACCACCATCTATATATAGTTTTAAAAGGAAAATAAGTGAATGCACTACATTTTCTGCTTGTGAAAAGCATAGTGTCTGCTAAAACAATCATGAAACACAGCAAATACTGCTGTGTGTAACACAAGGAACCCAATTCATGCAGCAAGCACTTTGTATTGGAATTCGAAGACTAGTGCAAAACTTTTTTTTACAAATTTGTATGTCGTAGATTGATTATGTGGACTTTTAGGTTCAAGAAAGATACAGTTTATGAAATCTGTGTAGGAAAATTGCAATGCTGAAAAGCCATCCATTTATTAGATCTTGACAGATAAGGTATTATGTCTGGCTGTTTAGAGAATAACAGTTTTGACTGTGACTGGAAGCTCTAATGCATTACCTACCTTTTTATTGATTTATAGGAAAAGGTCTCAGTTCTTACAAAAAAAGCAGCAGTTATAGTATAGTTTTTAAATATATGATACTAGCTAAAGCATGCCTGTTCGTAGAATGAGCTGAATATGGAAAGGCACATGGCTGCAGTGGAGACAAGCACTGAAGTGAGCATTAATACAATGGCATAAATGCACATGTAGTGGGTATATACTTTTCTATCATGTTTAAAACTGGCAGAGACACCAGTGATGTATGGTTCCCTGCGGCCCAGCAGGTGGCGCTGTCCCTGTGGGCTGGGGTTGAACCATCGCTGAGTGCCGTACCCTTTTTTGGCCTCTCTCAGCGGTTGTATGGTGGGGCGGGGATACCCGCCGTGCTTGCTGGGAGATGGTATAAAGGGGTCGGCCATCTTTGTCACGGGGGTCGAGTCCCGGGCACCTTCAGCCTGAGGGCTGTGGTTTGTGGTTGGTGTCCAGGTGGCCTAGACCTGGATGCCCGGAGCTCGTGTTCTATCCCCGGCACCTTCAGCCTGGGGTGAGGTACTCGGTTGGAGGCCTGGGGCCCAGTTTCCTTTGCTGGGTCCCACGAGGGAAGGATTTCCTAGGGGGCCCCGGGAGTGGGGTGCCCGAATCCAGAGGCGTAAGGGACCGGTGGAGCTACTCACCCGAAGACCTTGTGCAGCAGATTGCTAGTGCCGGGTGAGCCTCAGGAGACCGCCCGGAGGGGTATCTTTCCGAACAGGGGCCAAGTTCAGTCAGGAGGAAGGTTCACAGTTCACCCGGTCGGTGGCAGCGACCAAAATATTCACGGTTGGTGGCGGAGACCATGCGCCAAGCCTATTCGCTGATAGAGGAATAGGAGAGTTCATTGTGCCTGGGCCTACTCGTATCCACACCCCCTGTCTGTTCATTGAGGGAGTCTAACTGATTGTGTTTCATCCTGACATTGGAAAATAAAGGAGTGTTGGACTTTTATTGGTGTGGGGCTCATTTACTGGCAGACACTGTTCCACAGAAGAAGCGGAGGCTCTAAACACCGAACACCGACCCGAAGGTAAAGAAACTTTGCTCATACCACACAAACATCTGCGGTGAAAGCTCGGCATGGTGACCCCGCACTCTCTCCTCCAAGGTACCCCTAGACAAAAGCCAGAGAGAAAGAAACCAGAGCAAGAGAGAGAGAGTGGAGGGCGCTACACACGGACCTTTGATCAGTGGACAATGTGATCCAGAAGCCTAGACTATATTGGGTGAAGCTCAATCAGAGAAGCCTCCCTGAAGGCCTTTTTAAGTAGACAGCTTTTGTGTTTAGGCCTATGAAAAACCCAGTACCCCTGGCACTCTGCACCCTGACATTGCACCTGACTGGTAGCCAGTGCCCCTACCACTGTACTCCTGATTCAGAAAATCCCTGTCTATCAGCGCCCCTTTTACTGCACTCCAACAGTCCAGATACTATGCCTTTCTGCGAGTCAGCACCCCTACCTCCAGCTACCCAGCATCTTTGCCACGGCATGCTCCACCAATGCTCCCTGCTCCCCTTTTTGTCACCTTTGAATGGACACGCAGAGAGCGGAGGAGGCTGAGCTGAGTTTCTGGGCTATTTTCTTACACTGCTTTTGACTCTGCCCCTCTTCCTTCTCCCTCTGGTGACACCACTTCTTCCCTACTGCAGGCAGTAGATGCAAACCATCTCCCAGAGACTTCAAAGATTTACATCAACCGTAAGGAGATTGAAAGCTCTTTTCTCCAGCTGCCATCATTTACAAGCCAAAACAAGCTGACAATTTCAACTTTCTCTATTTCCCTGAAAAGCATGCTGCAGCTTCTGACTTTGTGTAAACTAAAGAGGAAAGATGAGGACACTGCACAGTGATGTCCTGTCTGACAGCTGTAGGAAGAGAGGGGGCAGGGTCTGTATGGGCTCTGTGTGCATTGCCTGTTACACTCCCACTCCTCCTGAGCTGTCATTTTGAACTCCATCTCCATTCCTCAGTATTGTAGGATAGCTAGGTAGGTAGGTGGGGCTAGCTACCCCATAGCTCTCTACTGTCCCTGATTTGGGGGATTGTCCCTGTTTTGGAACAAAGTCTGTCTGTCCCTCTTTCCTCCTCATTCGTCCCTCATTTTGGTCTGGTCTATATAGTTGTATATAAAATGCACAACACAAAATGCATAAAACACAAAATGCATAAAATGTCAAAAGCCAATATAAAGGAAAAGTAGTGGTAATAAAAGGTCCTTGGGGGTATAACCTTTTTTTTTTTTAATTCCCCTTTAAGGGGCCATGGCAGGGGCATGTCCTATGCCTACATACATTTGCAAATAGGTGTCCCTCATTCCATTCTCAAAAAGTTGGGAGGTATGGCTACCCAACACAACAGCTCAGCAACCCCTGCACAGATTTAGATGGAGGAAATGTGCACTGGATCTGGGAGAACTAGGATTTTTTTTTTTAAGACAAAACAGTCTAATAAAAAAAAGGGCTAAAGTAACAAAGAGCTCTTGGGGTTATAACTAATATATATACATATTTAATTCCCCTTTAAGGGGCCTTGGCAGGGGTGTGTCCTATGCCTACATACATTTGCTAATAGGTGTCCCTCATTCCCATCTCAAAAAAGTTGGAAGGTATGGCTAGCCAACACAACAGCTCAGCAACCCCTGCACAGATTTAGAAATGTGCACTGGATCTGGGAGAACTAGGGAAAGAGAAAATGAAAGACAAAACAGTCTAATAGAAATAAGGGTTGAAAGGAAATCCTGGACTGCTGCACTCTGTTCAATGACGTCTTTATTGAATAAAATCAAACAAAAATAATCCAAACTGGCACAGTCACAATGAAAGGTGAACAACAAGATGAAGGTGGCTAACACGTTTCACATTGTGAGATGCTTATTCGTAGCATCTCACAATGTGAAACGCGTTAGTCACCTTCATCTTGTTGTTCACCTTTCATTGTGACTGTACCATTTTGGATTATTTTTGATTGATTTTATTCAATAAAGACATCATTGAACAGAGTGTGGAAGTCCAGCATTTCCTTTCATATCATGCACCTGTGCAGAGCCAGCACCTGTCGGTTTCAGTAGGGCGGGAGCAATCCAAGGGATCAGCAGCTTTCAGAGCGGTATTATTTCGATAATAGAAATAAGGGATAAAGCTCTGTGGTGTAAAATGAGAGGGGATCACCGAGGTTAAAATGGTTATAAAAGTGGTTTAGACAGCTAGAATCAACATTGAGTCCATTACTGTTAGTATCTAATAAAGTTCTAAGTCTAAGTTGAAAGTTTTTATTTAATTTTTTGAATGAGATTGAGACTCCATTTTAAAATCAAAACATTTATGTCCTCTTAGGAGTGATTTGGTTGTGAGAAATAATGTCCCACATGTGTGTATCCCACATGAGTTTATCTTATTTGTCCTGTTTTGTTTTCTCTCGTGTACTGTATGCCTGGTTTTACCCGCTTTGTGAATGAGGTGAAGCTCTGCTGACTTCCATTATCCAATCACGTGCAAGCAATTTGTTTTTAATTTTCCTTGCACATGATTGAGTGTTCAATCACACATTGAGCATTCAGTCCACATTCACAAAGCTCTAGGGTAAATTCCTTTCCACTGCAATTTCCCTTGCAACATGAATGGCCTATTTTCCTTTAGTAAACCAACCCCTAAATGTGTAAGGGAAGAAAAGGCATCTTGGGGGGTAACCATTACCAGACTCTACGTATCCTATCCCAGCCAGCTAGTGATAAATTTGCATCTGCAGAAGGACTTGGGTAGGTTTTGTCAAATTAAACATATTTTTTTTTTCAAGTTCTTTATGCAAGAGTTTTTCAACAGCACCAAGGATACAAAGACCAATCACAGCTCAGGTAAGTAGGGTTACAAAGCAACAGAGAATAGTTGATAAACAAGACATTGCCAGAGCATTTGCTATAAGCAATATTCATGATAATACAATGCAACATGCAAACAAAGCTTATTCTTTAATGCTTTAAATGGTTGTAGGGTACTCTTTTGGTGCAACATTATACTTTAACAGAGCCTGCTGACCAACTTGATTTGCTTCTGGAGCCCCTTGAAAATCTTATGCAAAAAAAAAAAAAAAAAAAACAGTTTGACTGTGCTCAGACCTGGCAAGAGGTTGACTAATGAGTAGGCACTGTGTGGACAATGAAAGAATTGTGAATATTTCCCTATACCTAAAAGGTCTTTTTTTTTTTCACAGGACTCCAAGAGGCTGGTGCACTTTGTAAATATACTCTGTGATATCAGAAGCTGCTAGCAATTTGTACCATTACTTTTACAACACCATGGTACAGTTTTACCTTAAATAACCAGAGTAAATAAAAGCTTTGGCTAATGCCCCGTACACACGATGGGAAATTCCAACAAGAAAACCGTGGATTTTTTTCTGACGGAATGTTGGCTCAAACTTGTGTTGCATACACACGGTCACACAAATGTTGTCGGAAATTCCAACCGTCAAGAACGCGGTGACGTACAACACGTACGACGAGCCGAGAAAAATTAAGTTCAATAGCTAGTGCGGCTCTCCTGCTTTATTCAGAGCATGCATGTTTTTTTTGTCCATCGGAATTGCATGCAGGCGATCAGAATTTCCGACAAGAACTTTTGCCATCGGAAAAATTAAGAACCAGCTCTCAAATTTTTGCTGGTGGAAATTCCAACAGAAAAAGTCTGATGGAGCCTCAGCCTACACACGGTCGGAATTTCCGACCAAAAGCTTACATCAAACTTTTCTTTTCGGAAATTCCGACCGTGTGGCATAAGTGTGGATGGTCTTGTATTTTTCTGACTTTCTATTGCAATGTATTCAGAAAGCATGCTTAATTTAAATACAAACTATGTTACTAAAATTATGTTATTTATGGAGTTCCTAACTTTTGAGAGATGGAATCTTACAATAGTTTCTACACATCCTGTCATGTATTTCATACCTAAACAGTTTGCACCTGCTGGAAATGAAGGTGGAATACCCCAAAACATGTTAATGGTTCAGTGACCCAGGACTAAAATATTTAATAAATGTTGAAATGTTGTTCAGTTGACAATACGAGCAAATCTTTTGGTAATACAGTATAGCCTTGACATACCACAGAAAAGTACAAAGCCACTGACACGAAGCAAGTATCTACTATCAACAGGTTCTCCATGTAGTGGAAATCCAGACCCCATTTTCTGAGGGCAAAATGTATGTATTCCTTGTAAGCACTTACATTTTTGCCTCTTCCACCTTCACACTACACGCATGGATGTGTAGCACCGAGGACTCTTTCCTTCCTCTCTCAACTGCTAAGTATTCATAACTCAGATATCCTAGATGTGAACTATGACCTTTGTACTTTATGTTTTATTGTGATCTTACCTGATTCTGTTACAGCTGTAACCTTTTGTTTTGGTAATTCTAAACATTCTTAATAAAAATGAATAGTTAAACGTAAAATCATGTAAGCTGCATCTGTGATGATAATATAAATGACCAAAAAGAGTTTTATTTTTTATTCCAAGATGAAATATGGCCTTTAGTAGACAATAAGCAGGGTTATTTACTAAAACTGAAGAGTACAAAATCTGGTGCATATTAACCAATTAGCTTCCAGATTTTATTGCCAAAGCTTAATTGAACAAGCTGATGTTAGAAGTTGATTGGCTACCATCCACAACTGCGCCAGATTATGAGTGCACCTGTTTTAGTAAATCTCTCTCTATGTGACCCTCTATGTGTCTCCCTGTTCTGCCTAGTGACAGGACACTGATCGTCTGCTCCCTCTCATCGGGAGCAGTGATCAGTGTCATGTCCCAGTAAGCCCAGCCCCCACACAGTTAAAATCACTTCCTAGGACAGACTTAACCCCTTCCTAGGCCCCTAGTGGTTAACCCCTTCCGTGCCAGTCACATTTATACAGTAATCAGTGCATTTTTATAGCACTGATCACTGTATAAATGTGAATGGTCCCAAAATAAAGTCAAAAGTGTTCGATGTTATCTGCCATAATGTGACAGTCACGATAAAAATCGCTGATCGCCGCCATTACTAGCAAAAAATTTTTTTTTTATAAAAGTGCCATAAAACTATCCCCTATTTTGTAGACGCTATAACTTTTGCGCAAACCAATCAATCAACGCTTATTGCAGTTTGTTTTACCAAAAATATGTAGAAAAATACATATTGACCTAAACTGAGGAAAAAAATAGTTTTTTTATATTTTTGGGGGGGATATTTATTATAGCAAAAAGTATAAAATATTGCTTTTTTTTTCAAAATTGTCGCTTTATTTTTGTTTATAGCACAAAAAATAATAACCGCAGAGGTGATAAAATACTACCAAAAGAAAGCTCTATGTGTGGGAAAAAAACAACGTCAATTTTGTTTGGAAGCTACGTCGCACGATCGCGCAATTGTCAGTTAAAGCGACGCAGTGCCAAATGGCATAAAGTGACCCGGTCATTTGGCAGCCAAATCCTCCGGGGCTGAAGTGGTTAATCAGGAGAACATTTAAAAAAAGGTACAGTTCACAATTCTCAAATAGAGAATGTGAGTACATTCCACCCCAAATGTGCAGAGAGACTCTAGAAACTAGCTTATAATCAATTAATGTTATTAATGATGGAAAAAAATGCAATTAAAGTTCTATAACCACTGATAACATATTAAAACTGAAGTGAATCATACAGGTTAGGGGAATGGGGCTTTCTATTTTAAATATTGTATTTGTTAATATAATTTCATATAACAAAGCATACGTTCAAAACACATCTAAGCTATGTATGGATCACTGAAGGAAAGCTTTGATTCACAATCTACCTCGTATGTTCTGCTTAAACAATTTAAACTTTATTTTTTCATTTTACATGTCTCAAGAAAGGACGACAACAAGTAAGACAATCTTTGCAGTAAAGGGCTTCATTGTCCTTTTAAATTTATTTAGCTACTGTAATATCCTCCGATTCAAAAGCAGAAAAAGGGAACAAATGAGGAAAAGCACACCAAGTAGATACAATTGACATAGGTTAAAGAGAAAGGATATTGGAATAAGACTCCTCACATTTAATGAAAGTTGACTTTTGTGATGCTGTCATGTGGAATAACAGCATAGTAAAGTGAAAAGGGCATTCTGCAATACCCACACTATACTAGAGTATACATGGGTATAGGTATAATAGTCACGCCTGTAAAGCTGTAAATTGAATCTACAGAACAGGTTCAGATTCAGCCTAGCTATATGAACCTGTTAGAGGCATCAGTTTGTCCAAAATAGGGATAGGCCGAACACCCCCCCGGTTCGGTTCCCACCAGAACATGAAAACAGGAAAAAAAATTGTTCGAACACGCGAACAACGTTAAAGTCTATGGGACACGAACATGAAAAATCAAAAGTGCTCATTTTAAAGGTTAATATGCAAGTTATTGTCATAAAAAGTGTTTGGGGACCCGGGTCCTGCCCCAGGGGACATGTATCAATGCAAAAAAAAGTTTTAAATACTCAAGTTTTTTCGGGAGCAGTGATTTTATTAATGCTTAAAGTAAAACAATAAAACTGAAATATTCCTTTTAATTCCGTACCTGGGGGGTTTCTATAGTATGCCTGTAAAGTAGCGCATGTTTCCCGTGTTTAGACCAGTCCCTGCACAAAATGAAATTTCTAAAGGAAAAAAAGACATTTAAAACTAATCGCGGCTATTAATGAATTGTCGGGTCTGGGCAATACAGATAAAAGTCATTGAAAAAAACGGCAGGGGTTCCCCCCAGTCCATTACCAGGCCCTTTGGGTCTGGTATGAATATTAAGGGGAACCCTGAACCTAAATGAAAAAATTAAATGCATGGGGGTTCCCCCCAAATTCCATATCAGACCCTTCAGGTCTGGTATGGATATTAAGGGGAACCCTGCGCCACTTCTTTTTTTTTTCAATGGCGTGGTGTTCCCCCCAAAAATCCATACCAAACCCTTCAGGTCTGGTATGGATTTTAAGGGGAACCCTGCACCAAAATAAAAAAAATGGTGTGGGGTTCCCCCAAAAATCCATACCAGACCCCTACCCGAGCATGCAAACCTGGCAGGCCGCAGGAAAAGAGGGGGGGGTGAGAGAGCTTTTATCTGTAATGACAATTCACCCAACAATTCATTAATAGCCGCAAGTAGTTTTAAATGACTTTTTTTCCTTTAGAAATGACATTTTGTGCAGGGACAGTTCTAAACACGGGAAACATGTGCTACTTTACAGGCATACTATAGACACCCCCCAGGTACGAAACTTAAAGGAATATTTCACTTTTATTCTTTAAGCATTATTAAAATCACTGCTCCCGGAAAAACGGCCTTTGCATTGATACATGTCCCCTGGGGCAGGACCCAGGTCCCCAAACACTTGTTATGACAATAACTTGCATATTAACCTTTAAAATTAGCACTTTAGATTTCTCCCATAGACTTTTAAAGGGTGTTCCGCGGCTTTTCGAATTTGCTGCAAACACCCCAAATTTTTCGCTGATCGGCGAACAGGCAATGTTCGAGTCAAACTCATGTTCCACTCGAACAGATAGCCCATCCCTAGTCCAAAATAACAATATCAGCAAACTGTAAAATTATAGCAGTACACACAGGTAAAATCATCTGTTCCAATTCTGTAATCTAGAAAGTCTTTGGATTCCAGATGCACAATAAACACGTGGTTTTGTCCTCTGCCTGACTTGGAGGTAAGCATACCCCCTTTGAATTTAACTTCCACCTCTAGTCTACTGATCACTTTGGCATTGGATTGTTAAATTATGGGAGCCAGAGCTTAGCTCTAGGGTAGAGTTAGTTTCAGGTTGGGCTGAGGTAAATGTATTTTCTATATCATGCACTTGACATCCTGGTGCATCCTCGATACACAGGAGTTGATTAGAGGTTTATCAGACATTCAAGGTAAAAAACATATTATGCCCTCTTAGGGCTACCCAATATGTCACTGGTGTCATAGAACATAAAACATATACTCTAAATATCCAAAATACCTGCAATGTGCAAACTTATACTGAACAAAAATTGATATGTCTCGAAGATATGCCCAATCTATATAGACAAGTAGCCTCTATATTAACTATTTAGGATCAAGATCCTCTTTCGCTGTTCTTTTCTTTTTTTTCTCAGACATCCAAGGTGCCTACACTTTTGCAGCATTAGCAGAATTAAATACCTGGCTGGTTCATTTTACATTTTCTATTTAAAAACCACAGAAATTACAATTGACTAAAAACTCACAACCCTTTTAGTTAATCACATTATAACGCACTTAGTGGATTGTTCTGTTATGTTTATTTTATTTTATTTGAGGTACTTATATAGTGTTGACAATGTATGCAGCACTTTACAAAAATATATACTATACATTTACATTACACACTGCCGTCAAAGAGCTTACAGTCTAAGGCCCTTAACTCACATTCATACCTACATTTATTACGGCCAATTTAGACAGGAGCCAAATAGCCTACTAACAAGTCTTTCAAGTGTGGGAGAAACCCAGGAGGAAACCCCTGTAGGCACAGGGAGAAAATGCAAACTCAATGCAGGTAGTTCCCACAGATAGTTATCATTCACTCAGTACATGCCTATATTAATGTGTATGTAAACCCAACATCTATTTTTCAGTATATTTGACATCATGGGGTTGATTTAATAAAGGTACAAAGACTGTTTCATTTCCCCCAGAGCTTAGCTTAGTGAATAAAGTGAAGCTTTGCTCACTTCCATCATCCAATCATCAAAAAAAATCTGCTTTTTATTTTCCCTGCACGTGATTGAGTATTCTTTGCAAAGTGAAATTTCACCACATTCATCAAGTTTTGGGGAAAATTCCCTTGCAAAGTGCAACTTCCCTTGCAAAGCACGCAGTTAATTTGCCTTTAGTAAATCAATTCTGTGTCTCACTATATGCAGTTTTTTAGGCATATTGTTTTGTGAATCTGTTGCAATGTTTCTTACATGGATATAATGCCAGAATCAGCACTGCTTTGTGCACTCATTAGTTTTCTAATTATAAGGTCTATCAAACAGGTTGACCTACAGCCTTGGCCAAAAGTTTTGAGAATGACACAAATACTAACTTTCACAAAGTCTGCTGCCTCAGTTTTTATGATGGCAATTTGCTTATACTCCAGAATGTTATGAAGAATGATCAGATGAATTGCAATTAATTGCAAAGTCCCTCTTTGCCATGAAAATTAACTTAATCTCATAAAAAACATTTCCACTGTATTTGTGAAGAAGGCTTCAGAGCTCCCAAGAAAGTCCAGCAAGCGCCAGGACCGTCTCCTACAGTTGATTCAGATACAGGATCAGGGCACCACCAGTGCAGAGCTTGCTCAGGAATGGCAGCAGGCAGGTGTGAGTGCATCTGCATGCACAATGAGGTGAAGACTTTTGGAGGATAGCCTGGTGTCAAGAAGGGCAGCAAAGAAGCCACTTTTCTCCAAGAAAAATATCAGGGACAGACAGATATTCTGCAAAAGCTACAGGGATTGGACTGCTGAGGACTGGGGTACAGTCATTTTCTCTGATAAATCCCCTTTCTGATTGTCTGGGGCATCCGGAAAAAACTTTTCCGGAGAAGAAAAGGTGAGCACTACTATCAGTCCTGTGTCATGCCAACAGTAAAGCATCCTGAGACCATTCATGTGTGGGGTTGCTTCTCAGCCAAGGGAGTGGGTTCACTCACAATTTTGCAGAAGAACGAATAAATAAAGAATGGTACAAAAACATCCTCCGAGAGCAACTTCTTCCAACCATCCAAGAACAGTTTAGTGATGAACAATGCCTTTTCCAGCATGATGGGGCACCTTGCCATAAAGAAAAAGTGATAACTAAGTGGATTGGGAAACAAAACATTGATATTTTGAGTCCATGGGCAGGAAACTCCCCAGACCTTAATACCATTGAGAACTTGTGGTCAATCCTGGGTGAACTAAAAAGGCCCACAAATTCTGACAAACTTCAAGCATTGGAGTTGCCCCCACTTCCCATGGGGGCGCTTGTGAGTGCTCGCTCCTGAGCCCCTCTGCTGCATCCATTGACACAGTCAGCGGGACTCTGGCACCCCACTCTCTCATCACTAGCTTTGATTGATAGCAGCTTGATCCAATGGCTCCTGGTGCCCCAGCAAAGCCAGTGAAACACGGAAGTGAGGGGAGAGAAGAGCTAAATACATGCACAGTGCTGGATTGAATGAGGGCTCAGGTAAGTAAAGGGGGTGAGTGGCCAAAACCAATGCCTAAACATATTTTACCTGCAAGGAACGCATTAAGGTAAAAAATGTTTAGCCTTTAGAACCACTTTAAAGTGGTTGTAAAAACAGAAGGATTTTATTCTTAATGCATTCTATGTGTGTGTAGCAGCCCCCGAATACTTACCTGAGCCCCATCTCTATCCAGCGATGTGCACAAGTGCCTTGACCGTCCAGGACTCTCCCTCCTGTTTGGCTTACACACAGCAGTGGCGCCATTGGCTCCCACTGCTGTCAATCAAAGTCGGTTAGCCAATCAGGAGAGAAGGGGCGGGACAGAACCACAGCTCCATGTCTGAATAGACACACAGAGCTGTGGCTCGGCTCGGGTGCCCCCGTAGCAAGCTGCTTGCTGTGGGGGAAGGTGACAGGAGGGAGGGGTCAGAAGTGCCAGTGAGGGACCTGAGAAGAGGAGGATCTGAGCTGCTCTGTGCAAAACCATTTCACAGAGCATGTAAGTATAACATGTTTGTTGTTTTAAAAAACAACAAAAAAAAAAACAAGACTTTAGTATCACTTTAGGCTCAAAAAATGCTTGTTTTACAGGCGTTTGGTTTTTTTGTTATTCTGCCTCTAAATAATCCTCCATGTTAGCCAATGTGTTCATGCACACATAGGTTTTACAGGAGTTAAGAGGCAGAAAAAAAAATCACTTGTGCGTTCCAGAGAGGAGCATTTTGGCAGAAAAACACCTAAAGGCATGTAAATGCGTCTAAATGCGCCTAAGCATGCCTAAGCGCTTGAGCGCTTTTTCATTTCAATGAACTAATAATAAATAATAAATGATTTTTCTGGCCAATAAAATAGACCACCAAGAGCTTGACGCACCTAAATGCGCCTAAACACGTTTGCATTTCTCCTGCTAGGAGAAAAGAGTTTACAAAAGTGTGCCCCAGTGTGCATGAAGCCTAAAAGTCCATACACTGAAGTAAAAAAATGCAAAAAAACAAAGGTAAGAATATACTAACTTTGTTTGAAACTTTTTGCATATTTCTAGAGGTAGAGGAAAACTACTTGTGTGTGGATGAAGTCTTGTGTTGTTGTCCAATAAACTAGACCAGTAGTTACATTTTAATAAATACCGTATATACTCGAGTATAAGCCGAGATTTTCAGCACATTTTTTTTGTGCTGAAAATGCCCCCCTCGGCTTATACTCAAGTCTGTGTCCATCTTCAAATTTGTGCACCTGATCCCGGCCAGCCGTAGGTCCCTTGGACCCCAAACTTAGTACACATATAGCCACACTCTTCATCTATAACTGTGCAAAGTTTGTTATCCAGGGGACTTATGGCTGGGGAGCACCGATTTTTCAAAGCCGGGCACCCCTTCCATAGACTCCTATGTTAAACGCCAGTCTAGTCACACAGCACCAGAGATCAGGTAGGGAGATTGGGCACAGTGAGGCATAGGCCCAGTGAGGCATGGGCACAGTGAGGCATGGGCACAGTGAGGCATGGACACAGTGAGCCATGGGCACAGTAAGGCACAGTGAGGCATGGGCACAGTGAGGCACAGTGAGGCATGCACATGGACACAGTGAGGCAAAGTGAGGCACAGTGAGGCATACAGATGGACACCCTAGGCTTATACTCAAGTCAATACGTTTTCCCATTTTTTTTTTTTGGTACAATTAGGTACCTCGGCTTATATTCGGGTCGGCTTATACTCGAGTATATACGGTACCCAGCATGCACAAGAGTCGGCATCAGAGAATTACTTACACTGGTTGATTTACTAAAGCTGGAGAGTGCAAAATCTGGTGCAGCTCTGCATAGAAACCAATCAGCTTCCAGGTTTTTTTCCAAGTTTAATTGAAAAACTGAAGTTATAAGCTACCATTGGCTACCATGCGCAGCTGCACCAGATTTTGTACTCTCTGTTTTTAATAAATCAACCCCACTGTCAATGGTCAGATCACTGATAAGCAGTTTATATAAGATATGTGAAATAATCTGTTCTATGTTATTTGTAAATATAACCTCTAACCTATAGTTAAAATAAAACTTACTGCATGTGATTAAGCCATTTCATTGAGAATTAATGTCTGTATGATATTTTGTGCAGGCTCAGTGAAAAAGACAATTGAATTTTTATGAAAAATCTACTAACAATGCTTTTTTTTTTGTTCCTAGGAGCAGCAAAATTAGAATCTGCATAGTTATAGTTACATAGTATCATAGTTACATAGTTAATCTGGCTCAACCAACATAGAAAAAAATACACACACACAAATAGTAAACCTCCATATACACTGTTCTAGCCCACAGTTGATCCGGAGGAAGGCAAAAAAAAAAACAAAAAAAAAAAAAACAATAAGTATGATCCAACTTGTTCCAGCAGTGGGAAAAACAAAATCCTTCCTGATCCCCCAACAGGCAATTGGATATTCCCCGGATCAACTTTACCTATAAATGTTAGTGCCCAGTTATATTATGTACATTTAAGAAAGAATCCAGGCCTTTTTAAAAGCAATCTACTGAGCTGGCCAGAACCAGCTTTTGAGGGAGTCTATTCCAAATTTTCACAGCTCTTACTGTGGAGAAGCCTTTCCATATTTGGAGATTATGGGGACGATCCACTAAAGGCAAAAAAAACGCACACTCCATAAATCTCAATCGCACCCTGCTTTGAGTTCTCCAGTTGAATGCTAATTGTTTGCTGTGGGCAACAAATATTTTCTTGTTAGCACATTGTTCATTTATTAGCTCCAAGGAGGCTGATTGGAATGGTTTGACAAATTTTCCCAGTCAACAGATGATTTTGAGGATTCTTAGGCTCCTGCCACACCAGTGGACAGGGAGCAGTAAAAATAGGCGGTTGAATCGCACCTCCCAATTATGTTTCATATAGATACTTTGATTCACTGCAGCTCTCTTAAAGGAGAAGTGTGGGAATATAAAAAATAAGCATACTTACTTAGCTGCTGCAGCTGTAACAAGCTGCCCCCCCTGGTTCTAAGCCAGATAACTGAACAATCACATGACCACTGGTCGCATGGTTCTTGGGTCTGCCCTGAGCAGAAAGCAGTGACTGTTAGTCACATCTCTGTGCTCTGCCCCTCCAGCACTCACTGGATCACCGATCTAGAGAGGAGGCAGGAGCAACTGGCTCAGGCTCTCAGTGGTGCACTGAGAGGCTGAACCAGCTTCCCGTAAGGCATCTAGGTGGATCCAGACATTATTGTCAGGATATACAAACAGGTGACACCCACAAAAATGGGACTTTAGTGGCAACACGAGCTGATGCAGTAAATAGACACTCTAATAATATCATATAGTATAAGAATACAAAGTTTTTTTGTGACAATATAAAAACATAGTATATAGGAAGAGGTACAGGCTATATATACAGTATATATATATATATATATATATATATATATATATATATATATATATATACAGTCATGCTCGAAATTGTTGGCACCCCAGAAATGTTTCCAGAAAATCAAGTATTTCTCACAGAAAAGTATTGCAGTAACACATGTTTTGCTATACACATGTTTATTCCCTTTGTGTGTATTGGAACAAATCAAAAAAAGGGAGGAAAAAAAGCAAATTGGACATAATGACACACAAAACTCAAAAAATGGGCTGCTCAAAATTCTTGGCACCCTTTAAAAATTGTGGATAAATAAGATTGTTTCAAGTGAAAAGAGAAAATGGGCTGTGGGACTTTAAATGAGGCATGGATGGGCGTAGGAAAAAGTCTAGGATATCAAGAATGAGTAGACATCACTGTCCCGTTGGGGAATAGTCTGTAGCCATATATACATGCTGCATAGTCAGTCTAAAGAATGGAGATCAAGGCATGGATATAAATATAAAAATGTATTGTATCATGGTAAAAGTACACATGGATCATGCAAACAAAGGCATAGTATAAATAGGGGTTATCACAAAAACATGATCAAAATTCACTGTTGAGACATGGCTGAAGCAAGTAATGACAGTTAAATGGACATACAGAACCAGTGAAAATGATTATCCAGTTAAAAAGTCAAGAATACACTTAATAGATTCATAGTTGGGCAAGCTTTACTTGATATTCCAGAGCATGGACTCATGGATGGGCATGGGGAGAAGGGTCTAAGATATCAAAAATTGGTAAACATCACTGTCCCGTTGGGGAGTGGTCTGTAGCCAGGTATACATGCTGCATAGTCAGTCTAAAGAATGGAGATCTGTATCATGGTAAAAGTACACATAGATCATGCAAACAAAGGCATAATGTAAATAGAAGTTATCACATAGACATAATCGCAATTCATTGTTGAGACATGGCTGGAGCAAGTAGTGACAGTTAAATGGACATACAGAAACAGTGAAATTAATTATCCAATTGAAATGTCAAGAATACACTTAGTAGATTCGTAGTTGGGCAGGCTTTACTTGGCATCCCTGAGCATGGACTCGACGCGTTTCTTGGCGTTTAAAGCCAGTCATCAGGAGTGGGGTGCATGTCATTTGACTACAAGGGGAGATGGATAGACAGATCAAATAAAGTCTTGAAAAAATTATGTCATATTTGAAACAGAATAAGGTAGTCTGATACGTTACCAATGGCAAAACCCGGAATGGGGTTGTCCCAAGCATTTGAAATATGGCGTAGAGTGGTGGTCCTGGATACAGTGTCTCACCCGGGGCTGAGGCGGGGAAGGCCCCCCAATAAACACTTCAACGGCCACTCGATCAAGAGGGGAGTCAAAGAGAAGTTGGCATGGGACATCCATCAAGGAGAAACCCGGACAGCCACGGCACAGCACCAAACTGACGGAGAGGCACAGACAGGGTGCAAGGGCAGAATGCTGGTGAAGGGATGGAGAAATGAAAATGAGCAATGAGTGAAAAAGAAGGTTGAATGGTTTGAGAACCAAAATTAGAATGTGATTGGGGGAAGGGAGGGGAAGGAAAAACAAAAAATAAAAAACAAAAAGGGAGCAAAGGAAGAGGGGAGTGAATATGTAAATGATGTGCTGGTGGATGCCTAATGGGAATAATGTGTAATGGGTGCTGGGAGAAATTAAACAAAAAAAGGGGGTTAATGATATAACATGACTGAAAGGGTTAACAGCCAAAGTTGGCAAATCAACTGAGTGTTGGTGTAAATAAATCTGGTTTGAAAAAAAGCCAAACCAGATCCCCAAAAATGCTAAATAGCGATGAAATTAAATGTGTGTTTGAAGCAGTGTGAGCAAAGTGCAAGGCAAAATGTAGAAAAGCAGGTAAAAAGAGTATATATGTAAAGAATACTATGTGAATCCTGCAATAAGGATTGGAAATTACCTTGAAGTGTAGAGAAAGAGAGAAACTGGAACCTCTCATCAGATGGATGTCTGTGAAGTGAAGCTCCCCAGGTGGCTACCGGATAAATGTCCACAGTGAGGGGCGTATCTCCGCCAGCATCATGTGACGCATGAGCCAGGTGTGGGGATGGAAAGAGCCACGCCCGAGATGCAAATGATCTCGGAGGGGTCCCTCCCATCCCCCTGGGTCATGCGAGATGGAAAAAACTATGATGAAAACGCAGGCGTCCCAATGGGTGCCGTGCGTGCAACATACTGACATGATGCCGATGCGCCAAGGATAATGCCCCGCCCCCCCGCCAAGGAAGGCAGGTGGGGAGGGGGAACTGGGCGCATCGCAACCCCGGGCGGAAGAGACCAAAGAACAGGGACCCACCAATGCTTGGGTTGGGTGAGCCATGGGAATGGATACATCATTGAAAATCACGATTAGGACTGTTGTAATCAAAACAGGGGGATAAACAATAATGGCCTGTTGTCAAATGAAGTCTGGGGAAGGATATCAATGGTCAAAGTTGGGTAAAAAGGATGCCAACATATAAGTAGTCTCAGAGAATTAATCACTGAGCAAATAAGAAAAGGAAATAGGGCTCAATAGGTCACCAAAGGGGAATGGGTGTCTTCCACCCGGTAATTTGTCAAGAAAAGGCAGGTGATCCATTGAGACCCATAAATGCCATACCCATGCCTCCATCCCTGGTACATTGGAAATGAAAAGAGAAAATGGGCTGTGGGACTTTAAATGAGGCATGGATGGGCGTAGGAAAAAGTCTAGGATATCAAGAATGAGTAGACATCACTGTCCCGTTGGGGAATAGTCTGTAGCCATATATACATGCTGCATAGTCAGTCTAAAGAATGGAGATCAAGGCATGGATATAAATATAAAAATGTATTGTATCATGGTAAAAGTACACATGGATCATGCAAACAAAGGCATAGTATAAATAGGGGTTATCACAAAAACATGATCAAAATTCACTGTTGAGACATGGCTGAAGCAAGTAATGACAGTTAAATGGACATACAGAACCAGTGAAAATGATTATCCAGTTAAAAAGTCAAGAATACACTTAATAGATTCATAGTTGGGCAAGCTTTACTTGATATTCCAGAGCATGGACTCATGGATGGGCATGGGGAAAAGGGTCTAAGATATCAAAAATTGGTAAACATCACTGTCCCGTTGGGGAGTGGTCTGTAGCCAGGTATACATGCTGCATAGTCAGTCTAAAGAATGGAGATCTGTATCATGGTAAAAGTACACATAGATCATGCAAACAAAGGCATAATGTAAATAGAAGTTATCACATAGACATAATCGCAATTCATTGTTGAGACATGGCTGGAGCAAGTAGTGACAGTTAAATGGACATACAGAAACAGTGAAATTAATTATCCAATTGAAATGTCAAGAATACACTTAGTAGATTCGTAGTTGGGCAGGCTTTACTTGGCATCCCTGAGCATGGACTCGACGCGTTTCTTGGCGTTTAAAGCCAGTCATCAGGAGTGGGGTGCATGTCATTTGACTACAAGGGGAGATGGATAGACAGATCAAATAAAGTCTTGAAAAAATTATGTCATATTTGAAACAGAATAAGGTAGTCTGATACGTTACCAATGGCAAAACCCGGAATGGGGTTGTCCCAAGCATTTGAAATATGGCGTAGAGTGGTGGTCCTGGATACAGTGTCTCACCCGGGGCTGAGGCGGGGAAGGCCCCCCAATAAACACTTCAACGGCCACTCGATCAAGAGGGGAGTCAAAGAGAAGATGGCATGGGACATCCATCAAGGAGAAACCCGGACAGCCACGGCACAGCACCAAACTGACGGAGAGGCACAGACAGGGTGCAAGGGCAGAATGCTGGTGAAGGGATGGAGAAATGAAAATGAGCAATGAGTGAAAAAGAAGGTTGAATGGTTTGAGAACCAAAATTAGAATGTGATTGGGGGAAGGGAGGGGAAGGAAAAACAAAAAATAAAAAACAAAAAGGGAGCAAAGGAAGAGGGGAGTGAATATGTAAATGATGTGCTGGTGGATGCCTAATGGGAATAATGTGTAATGGGTGCTGGGAGAAATTAAACAAAAAAAGGGGGTTAATGATATAACATGACTGAAAGGGTTAACAGCCAAAGTTGGCAAATCAACTGAGTGTTGGTGTAAATAAATCTGGTTTGAAAAAAAGCCAAACCAGATCCCCAAAAATGCTAAATAGCGATGAAATTAAATGTGTGTTTGAAGCAGTGTGAGCAAAGTGCAAGGCAAAATGTAGAAAAGCAGGTAAAAAGAGTATATATGTAAAGAATACTATGTGAATCCTGCAATAAGGATTGGAAATTACCTTGAAGTGTAGAGAAAGAGAGAAACTGGAACCTCTCATCAGATGGATGTCTGTGAAGTGAAGCTCCCCAGGTGGCTACCGGATAAATGTCCACAGTGAGGGGCGTATCTCCGCCAGCATCATGTGACGCATGAGCCAGGTGTGGGGATGGAAAGAGCCACGCCCGAGATGCAAATGATCTCGGAGGGGTCCCTCCCATCCCCCTGGGTCATGCGAGATGGAAAAAACTATGATGAAAACGCAGGCGTCCCAATGGGTGCCGTGCGTGCAACATACTGACATGATGCCGATGCGCCAAGGATAATGCCCCGCCCCCCCGCCAAGGAAGGCAGGTGGGGAGGGGGAACTGGGCGCATCGCAACCCCGGGCGGAAGAGACCAAAGAACAGGGACCCACCAATGCTTGGGTTGGGTGAGCCATGGGAATGGATACATCATTGAAAATCACGATTAGGACTGTTGTAATCAAAACAGGGGGATAAACAATAATGGCCTGTTGTCAAATGAAGTCTGGGGAAGGATATCAATGGTCAAAGTTGGGTAAAAAGGATGCCAACATATAAGTAGTCTCAGAGAATTAATCACTGAGCAAATAAGAAAAGGAAATAGGGCTCAATAGGTCACCAAAGGGGAATGGGTGTCTTCCACCCGGTAATTTGGTGCTGTGCCGTGGCTGTCCGGGTTTCTCCTTGATGGATGTCCCATGCCATCTTCTCTTTGACTCCCCTCTTGATCGAGTGGCCGTTGAAGTGTTTATTGGGGGGCCTTCCCCGCCTCAGCCCCGGGTGAGACACTGTATCCAGGACCACCACTCTACGCCATATTTCAAATGCTTGGGACAACCCCATTCCGGGTTTTGCCATTGGTAACGTATCAGACTATCCTTGGCGCATCGGCATCATGTCAGTATGTTGCACGCACGGCACCCATTGGGACGCCTGCGTTTTCATCATAGTTTTTTCCATCTCGCATGACCCAGGGGGATGGGAGGGACCCCTCCGAGATCATTTGCATCTCGGGCGTGGCTCTTTCCATCCCCACACCTGGCTCATGCGTCACATGATGCTGGCGGAGATACGCCCCTCACTGTGGACATTTATCCGGTAGCCACCTGGGGAGCTTCACTTCACAGACATCCATCTGATGAGAGGTTCCAGTTTCTCTCTTTCTCTACACTTCAAGGTAATTTCCAATCCTTATTGCAGGATTCACATAGTATTCTTTACATATATACTCTTTTTACCTGCTTTTCTACATTTTGCCTTGCACTTTGCTCACACTGCTTCAAACACACATTTAATTTCATCGCTATTTAGCATTTTTGGGGATCTGGTTTGGCTTTTTTTCAAACCAGATTTATTTACACCAACACTCAGTTGATTTGCCAACTTTGGCTGTTAACCCTTTCAGTCATGTTATATCATTAACCCCCTTTTTTTGTTTAATTTCTCCCAGCACCCATTACACATTATTCCCATTAGGCATCCACCAGCACATCATTTACATATTCACTCCCCTCTTCCTTTGCTCCCTTTTTGTTTTTTATTTTTTGTTTTTCCTTCCCCTCCCTTCCCCCAATCACATTCTAATTTTGGTTCTCAAACCATTCAACCTTCTTTTTCACTCATTGCTCATTTTCATTTCTCCATCCCTTCACCAGCATTCTGCCCTTGCACCCTGTCTGTGCCTCTCCGTCAGTTTGGTGCTGTGCCGTGGCTGTCCGGGTTTCTCCTTGATGGATGTCCCATGCCATCTTCTCTTTGACTCCCCTCTTGATCGAGTGGCCGTTGAAGTGTTTATTGGGGGGCCTTCCCCGCCTCAGCCCCGGGTGAGACACTGTATCCAGGACCACCACTCTACGCCATATTTCAAATGCTTGGGACAACCCCATTCCGGGTTTTGCCATTGGTAACGTATCAGACTACCTTATTCTGTTTCAAATATGACATAATTTTTTCAAGACTTTATTTGATCTGTCTATCCATCTCCCCTTGTAGTCAAATGACATGCACCCCACTCCTGATGACTGGCTTTAAACGCCAAGAAACGCGTCGAGTCCATGCTCAGGGATGCCAAGTAAAGCCTGCCCAACTACGAATCTACTAAGTGTATCCTTGACATTTCAATTGGATAATTAATTTCACTGTTTCTGTATGTCCATTTAACTGTCACTACTTGCTCCAGCCATGTCTCAACAATGAATTGCGATTATGTCTATGTGATAACTTCTATTTACATTATGCCTTTGTTTGCATGATCTATGTGTACTTTTACCATGATACAGATCTCCATTCTTTAGACTGACTATGCAGCATGTATACCTGGCTACAGACCACTCCCCAACGGGACAGTGATGTTTACCAATTTTTGATATCTTAGACCCTTTTCCCCATGCCCATCCATGAGTCCATGCTCTGGAATATCAAGTAAAGCTTGCCCAACTATGAATCTATTAAGTGTATTCTTGACTTTTTAACTGGATAATCATTTTCACTGGTTCTGTATGTCCATTTAACTGTCATTACTTGCTTCAGCCATGTCTCAACAGTGAATTTTGATCATGTTTTTGTGATAACCCCTATTTATACTATGCCTTTGTTTGCATGATCCATGTGTACTTTTACCATGATACAATACATTTTTATATTTATATCCATGCCTTGATCTCCATTCTTTAGACTGACTATGCAGCATGTATATATGGCTACAGACTATTCCCCAACGGGACAGTGATGTCTACTCATTCTTGATATCCTAGACTTTTTCCTACGCCCATCCATGCCTCATTTAAAGTCCCACAGCCCATTTTCTCTTTTCATTTCCAATGTACCAGGGATGGAGGCATGGGTATGGCATTTATGGGTCTCAACGGATCACCTGCCTTTTCTTGACAAATTACCGGGTGGAAGACACCCATTCCCCTTTGGTGACCTATTGAGCCCTATTTCCTTTTCTTATTTGCTCAGTGATTAATTCTCTGAGACTACTTATATGTTGGCATCCTTTTTACCCAACTTTGACCATTGATATCCTTCCCCAGACTTCATTTGACAACAGGCCATTATTGTTTATCCCCCTGTTTTGATTACAACAGTCCTAATCGTGATTTTCAATGATGTATCCATTCCCATGGCTCACCCAACCCAAGCATTGGTGGGTCCCTGTTCTTTGGTCTCTTCCGCCCGGGGTTGCGATGCGCCCAGTTCCCCCTCCCCACCTGCCTTCCTTGGCGGGGGGGCGGGGCATTATCCTTGGCGCATCGGCATCATGTCAGTATGTTGCACGCACGGCACCCATTGGGACGCCTGCGTTTTCATCATAGTTTTTTCCATCTCGCATGACCCAGGGGGATGGGAGGGACCCCTCCGAGATCATTTGCATCTCGGGCGTGGCTCTTTCCATCCCCACACCTGGCTCATGCGTCACATGATGCTGGCGGAGATACGCCCCTCACTGTGGACATTTATCCGGTAGCCACCTGGGGAGCTTCACTTCACAGACATCCATCTGATGAGAGGTTCCAGTTTCTCTCTTTCTCTACACTTCAAGGTAATTTCCAATCCTTATTGCAGGATTCACATAGTATTCTTTACATATATACTCTTTTTACCTGCTTTTCTACATTTTGCCTTGCACTTTGCTCACACTGCTTCAAACACACATTTAATTTCATCGCTATTTAGCATTTTTGGGGATCTGGTTTGGCTTTTTTTCAAACCAGATTTATTTACACCAACACTCAGTTGATTTGCCAACTTTGGCTGTTAACCCTTTCAGTCATGTTATATCATTAACCCCCTTTTTTTGTTTAATTTCTCCCAGCACCCATTACACATTATTCCCATTAGGCATCCACCAGCACATCATTTACATATTCACTCCCCTCTTCCTTTGCTCCCTTTTTGTTTTTTATTTTTTGTTTTTCCTTCCCCTCCCTTCCCCCAATCACATTCTAATTTTGGTTCTCAAACCATTCAACCTTCTTTTTCACTCATTGCTCATTTTCATTTCTCCATCCCTTCACCAGCATTCTGCCCTTGCACCCTGTCTGTGCCTCTCCGTCAGTTTGGTGCTGTGCCGTGGCTGTCCGGGTTTCTCCTTGATGGATGTCCCATGCCATCTTCTCTTTGACTCCCCTCTTGATCGAGTGGCCGTTGAAGTGTTTATTGGGGGGCCTTCCCCGCCTCAGCCCCGGGTGAGACACTGTATCCAGGACCACCACTCTACGCCATATTTCAAATGCTTGGGACAACCCCATTCCGGGTTTTGCCATTGGTAACGTATCAGACTACCTTATTCTGTTTCAAATATGACATAATTTTTTCAAGACTTTATTTGATCTGTCTATCCATCTCCCCTTGTAGTCAAATGACATGCACCCCACTCCTGATGACTGGCTTTAAACGCCAAGAAACGCGTCGAGTCCATGCTCAGGGATGCCAAGTAAAGCCTGCCCAACTACGAATCTACTAAGTGTATTCTTGACATTTCAATTGGATAATTAATTTCACTGTTTCTGTATGTCCATTTAACTGTCACTACTTGCTCCAGCCATGTCTCAACAATGAATTGCGATTATGTCTATGTGATAACTTCTATTTACATTATGCCTTTGTTTGCATGATCTATGTGTACTTTTACCATGATACAGATCTCCATTCTTTAGACTGACTATGCAGCATGTATACCTGGCTACAGACCACTCCCCAACGGGACAGTGATGTTTACCAATTTTTGATATCTTAGACCCTTTTCCCCATGCCCATCCATGAGTCCATGCTCTGGAATATCAAGTAAAGCTTGCCCAACTATGAATCTATTAAGTGTATTCTTGACTTTTTAACTGGATAATCATTTTCACTGGTTCTGTATGTCCATTTAACTGTCATTACTTGCTTCAGCCATGTCTCAACAGTGAATTTTGATCATGTTTTTGTGATAACCCCTATTTATACTATGCCTTTGTTTGCATGATCCATGTGTACTTTTACCATGATACAATACATTTTTATATTTATATCCATGCCTTGATCTCCATTCTTTAGACTGACTATGCAGCATGTATATATGGCTACAGACTATTCCCCAACGGGACAGTGATGTCTACTCATTCTTGATATCCTAGACTTTTTCCTACGCCCATCCATGCCTCATTTAAAGTCCCACAGCCCATTTTCTCTTTTCATTTCCAATGTACCAGGGATGGAGGCATGGGTATGGCATTTATGGGTCTCAATGGATCACCTGCCTTTTCTTGACAAATTACCGGGTGGAAGACACCCATTCCCCTTTGGTGACCTATTGAGCCCTATTTCCTTTTCTTATTTGCTCAGTGATTAATTCTCTGAGACTACTTATATGTTGGCATCCTTTTTACCCAACTTTGACCATTGATATCCTTCCCCAGACTTCATTTGACAACAGGCCATTATTGTTTATCCCCCTGTTTTGATTACAACAGTCCTAATCGTGATTTTCAATGATGTATCCATTCCCATGGCTCACCCAACCCAAGCATTGGTGGGTCCCTGTTCTTTGGTCTCTTCCGCCCGGGGTTGCGATGCGCCCAGTTCCCCCTCCCCACCTGCCTTCCTTGGCGGGGGGGCGGGGCATTATCCTTGGCGCATCGGCATCATGTCAGTATGTTGCACGCACGGCACCCATTGGGACGCCTGCGTTTTCATCATAGTTTTTTCCATCTCGCATGACCCAGGGGGATGGGAGGGACCCCTCCGAGATCATTTGCATCTCGGGCGTGGCTCTTTCCATCCCCACACCTGGCTCATGCGTCACATGATGCTGGCGGAGATACGCCCCTCACTGTGGACATTTATCCGGTAGCCACCTGGGGAGCTTCACTTCACAGACATCCATCTGATGAGAGGTTCCAGTTTCTCTCTTTCTCTACACTTCAAGGTAATTTCCAATCCTTATTGCAGGATTCACATAGTATTCTTTACATATATACTCTTTTTACCTGCTTTTCTACATTTTGCCTTGCACTTTGCTCACACTGCTTCAAACACACATTTAATTTCATCGCTATTTAGCATTTTTGGGGATCTGGTTTGGCTTTTTTTCAAACCAGATTTATTTACACCAACACTCAGTTGATTTGCCAACTTTGGCTGTTAACCCTTTCAGTCATGTTATATCATTAACCCCCTTTTTTTGTTTAATTTCTCCCAGCACCCATTACACATTATTCCCATTAGGCATCCACCAGCACATCATTTACATATTCACTCCCCTCTTCCTTTGCTCCCTTTTTGTTTTTTATTTTTTGTTTTTCCTTCCCCTCCCTTCCCCCAATCACATTCTAATTTTGGTTCTCAAACCATTCAACCTTCTTTTTCACTCATTGCTCATTTTCATTTCTCCATCCCTTCACCAGCATTCTGCCCTTGCACCCTGTCTGTGCCTCTCCGTCAGTTTGGTGCTGTGCCGTGGCTGTCCGGGTTTCTCCTTGATGGATGTCCCATGCCATCTTCTCTTTGACTCCCCTCTTGATCGAGTGGCCGTTGAAGTGTTTATTGGGGGGCCTTCCCCGCCTCAGCCCCGGGTGAGACACTGTATCCAGGACCACCACTCTACGCCATATTTCAAATGCTTGGGACAACCCCATTCCGGGTTTTGCCATTGGTAACGTATCAGACTACCTTATTCTGTTTCAAATATGACATAATTTTTTCAAGACTTTATTTGATCTGTCTATCCATCTCCCCTTGTAGTCAAATGACATGCACCCCACTCCTGATGACTGGCTTTAAACGCCAAGAAACGCGTCGAGTCCATGCTCAGGGATGCCAAGTAAAGCCTGCCCAACTACGAATCTACTAAGTGTATTCTTGACATTTCAATTGGATAATTAATTTCACTGTTTCTGTATGTCCATTTAACTGTCACTACTTGCTCCAGCCATGTCTCAACAATGAATTGCGATTATGTCTATGTGATAACTTCTATTTACATTATGCCTTTGTTTGCATGATCTATGTGTACTTTTACCATGATACAGATCTCCATTCTTTAGACTGACTATGCAGCATGTATACCTGGCTACAGACCACTCCCCAACGGGACAGTGATGTTTACCAATTTTTGATATCTTAGACCCTTTTCCCCATGCCCATCCATGAGTCCATGCTCTGGAATATCAAGTAAAGCTTGCCCAACTATGAATCTATTAAGTGTATTCTTGACTTTTTAACTGGATAATCATTTTCACTGGTTCTGTATGTCCATTTAACTGTCATTACTTGCTTCAGCCATGTCTCAACAGTGAATTTTGATCATGTTTTTGTGATAACCCCTATTTATACTATGCCTTTGTTTGCATGATCCATGTGTACTTTTACCATGATACAATACATTTTTATATTTATATCCATGCCTTGATCTCCATTCTTTAGACTGACTATGCAGCATGTATATATGGCTACAGACTATTCCCCAACGGGACAGTGATGTCTACTCATTCTTGATATCCTAGACTTTTTCCTACGCCCATCCATGCCTCATTTAAAGTCCCACAGCCCATTTTCTCTTTTCATTTCCAATGTACCAGGGATGGAGGCATGGGTATGGCATTTATGGGTCTCAATGGATCACCTGCCTTTTCTTGAAAGATTGTTTCAAGCATGTGATGCTCCTTTAAACTCCCCTGGGGCAAGTAACAGGTGTGGGCAATATAAAAATCACACCTGAAAGCAGATAAAAAGGAGAGAAGTTCACTTAGTCTTTGCATTGTGTGTCTGTGTGTGCCACACTAAGCATGGACAACAGAAAGAGGAGAAGAGAACTGTCTGAGGACTTGAGAACCAAAATTGTGGAAAAATATCAACAATCTCAAGGTTACAAGTCCATCTCCAGAGATCTAGATTTGCCTTTGTCCACAGTGTGCAACATTATCAAGAAGTTTGCAACCCATGGCACTGCAGCTAATCTCTCTGGGCGTGGACGGAAGAGAAAAATTGAGGAAAAGTTGCAACGCAGGATAGTCCGGATGGTGGATAAGCAGCCCCAAACAAGTTCCAAAGAAATTCAAGCTGTCCTGCAGGCTCAGGGAGCATCAGTGTCAGCGCAAACTATCCGCCGACATTTAAATGAAATTAAAGGCTATGGCAGGAGACCCAGGAGGACCCCACTACTGACACAGGGACATAAAAAAGCAAGACTACAGTTTGCCAAAATGTACTTGAGTAAGCCAAAATCCTTCTGGGAAAACGTCTTGTGGACAGATGAGACCAAGATAGAGCTTTTTGGTAAAGCACATCATTCTACTGTTTACCAAAAACGGAATGAGGCCTACAAAGAAAAGAACACAGTACCTACTGAGAAATATGGTGGAGGTTCATTGAAGTTTTGGGGTTGTTTTGCTGACTCTGGCTCTGGGTGCCTTGAATGTGTGCAAGGCATCATGAAATCTGAGGATTAATAAAGGATTTTGGGTCGCACTGTAGAGCCCAGTGTCAGAAAGCTGGGTTTGCGTCCGAGATCTTGGGTCTTCCAGCAGGAAAATGACCCGAAACATATGTCAAAAAGCACCCAGAAATGGATGGCAACAAAGCGATGGAGAGCTCTAAAGTGGCCAGCAATGAGTCCAGATCTAAATCCCATTGAACACCTGTGGAGAGATCTTAAAATTGCTGTTGGGAAAAGGCGCTCTTCCAATAAGAGAGACCTGGAGCAGTTTGCAAAGGAAGAGTGGTCCAAAATTCCGGATGAGAGGTGTAAGAAGCTTATTGATGGTTATGGGAAGCGACTGATTTCAGTTATTTTTTCCAAAGGGTGTGCAACCAAATATTAAGTTAAGGGTGCCAAGAATTTTGAGCAGCCCATTTTTGAAGTTTTGTGTGACATTATGTCCAATTTGCTTTTTTTCCTCCCTTTTTTTGATTTGTTCCAATACACACAAAGGGAATAAACATGTGTATAGCAAAACATGTGTTACTGCAATACATTTCTGTGAGAAATACTTGATTTTCTGGAAAAAATTATGGGGTGCCAACAATTTCGAGCATGACTGTATATATATATATATATATATATATATATATATATATATATATATATATATATATATATATATATGTAGCGATACCTCCAACTAAAGAGGCCGCAGAATTAGATTTTGGGCCCTGAGTGCAGCTCCGCCAACCCCCGGCAATAGGCTCTATCCCCTTCTGGCACAGCTAGTACTAGCAATCAATGATAGGCCCTATGCAATAGAATAACTAAGCAAGGACACAGTAATGAATTGTAATAGGTAAAGTGTTTTACTCATCAATTCTCAATATGAATAAAAGGGGTAACAATAATCACAGTTCTAAACAATCACTCCTAAGGGCAGCGTCCTGCCACTCTAACACACTATATAGTAACACACGCTACAAGTGCGCCATACGGGCGACCGTTAACTAAGTGCCCTATGGCGCAGCAATCAAACACGCTAGAATCCCCACCAGGCCTGGTTCTAATATTTAGCTTAGTCCTTCTTTCTTCACCGGCAGGTCTGTAATGGTGGTGCACTTAAACAGAGTATAACTTTGTAATCCAAGGGGTATGAAAATAACTTATAGGCCACGGCAGTCTATAGGCCTATACACAGCAACAGTATCTAAGCTGGGCTTATGCCCTCTCACCCGCCGGACTACGGATCCAGTCCGGGAAAACCTCCACCGGCCGTGTCACACACTCTCAATCTCTCCAACGATCGGGTCCCCGATCCGACAAGGCGGTAGCTCACAAAGTCAGATGCCACCCAGGCTCGCAGAGGGAAGGATGGAAGGCTCTTCGGTGCAGAGCAAGGCCTCAGGCTTCAGGCCTTGCCCCTCCGACACATCCGCACAGGAGGATCCGTCCGTGAAGTCTCGTGTCGCCAAAGAGACCGAGCCCGGCCCCGCCTCTTCCTTTTATAACCCCTCCCATGAGTCTCTGCGGTGGAACGTCACAACAAGAATGGGGTTATGGGTAATGTAGTTTCTTCCCAATATAGGGGAACACCCCGCTACACACTCCCCCCACTTAAACTCTTTGGTCCCCAAAGATAAATTTTAGCAACAACTATATACAACATTGGACAATTCTGAAAACGATGTTGGGATAGGGGATTCCCACCATAACTGAGGGGTTGAATTCCCTTGCCCACAGGTCACATTATCTTGGGTGGCCTGACTAACTGTGCCAGAGAGTGAGCTGGGGTTGCCCTCCACCAAATGGACAGTGGAGGGATCCGGAATCTCAGCATTTCTCCTAGCAGTGACCACAGAGTCTTCCGAACTGTTCCCCATCTGGGGGTAGGTCAGCTTCTTAGGAGGTTGAATGACTCTTCGAGCTCTTTGCTCTCTTGGAATCTCTGGCTCTGGAGCCTCAGACTCCTCTTCCTCGGAGTAACTATCATGGGCATCTTCCCAGTAATCTGTTGAAGGACTGAAAGGGATGAATTCTGTAGCCTCTGGGTTCAGCGTTTCATCTGTGGTATCTTGGGTGACTGGAAGATCTATGATAGAAGTTCCTGGAGTTGGGGAAGACCACAGCCAATCAAGCTCTCCTTCTTCATCTCCACTAAGTTGGGAGGCTTCTCCATTTCCAGCTCGGGAGGTCTGTGACCGAGTGTGCGGTCTAGGAGTATCCAAGATAGAGGCCGGTGCAGGGGAGTCTCCCACGGAAGGTATTCTAACTGCCTCCGTCAGTGGGAGCAGGTGGTTTCGATGCCATGTCTTCAGTGGGCCTACCTTTCCCTCTGGCTTCACCTTGTAGACAGGTAGGCCCGGCAACTTCCTGCAGATGACATAAGGTTCAGATCTCCATCTGTCTGCAAGCTTGTGTTTTCCGGGGACTCCCAGATTGCGCAACAGTACTCGATCCCCGGGCTGTAGGTCTTGTACCCGGACCTTCAGGTCGTAATTTTTTTTATTCCGAGCTCCCCTTTGATCTGAGGCCGCTTGAGCTTGTTCATAGGCTACTTTCAGGCTGTGTCTGAGCCTATCCACATATCCTCTGTGAGAGGTGACGGAGGAATGGTCCAGTGAGGTGCCAAAAGCCAGGTCCACCGGTAGCCTCGCTTCTCTCCCAAACATGAGTCGATATGGGGAATAGCCTGTAGCATCACTGATGGTGCAGTTGTAAGCATGTACCATGGCTGCTATGTGTTTGCTCCAATGTTGCTTTTTCTCGCTTTCCAGAGTCCCCAACATGTTGAGCAGGGTTCGGTTGAACCTTTCCGGCTGAGCATCTCCCTGAGGATGGTAAGGTGTAGTTCGAGTCTTCCTGATTCCCAACGAATCCAAGAGCTTCCGGATCAGCTTACTCTCGAAGTCCCTCCCTTGATCTGAATGGAGTCTCTGTGGCAGCCCATAATGGACAAAATACTTCTCCATAAGTACCTTGGCCACGGTGGAGGCCTTCTGATCTTTGGTGGGGAAGGCCTGGGCATACCGGGTGAAATGGTCGGTTATCACCAGAACATTTCCTAGTCCACTCAGGTCGGGTTCGAGGCAGAGAAAGTCAATGCACACCAGGTCCATAGGCCCTTGGCTCTGTAGATGGCCCATTGGGGCAGCTTGATGGGGCAAAGTCTTCCTCTGGATGCATCGCGCACATGAGTGGCAGTACTCCTCCACCTCTGCCCTCATGCAGGGCCAATAGAACCGACTTCTGACAAGTTGAAAAGTCCTTTCAGCCCCTAGGTGGCAATGATTGTCATGCAAGGCCATCAAAACAGTCTCCCGATGTTTCTCTGGGAGGAACATCTGCCACTTATCTTCTGAATCATCAGAGGGGCCCCTTCGGTAGACCACTCCCTGATGCAACTGCAACCTATCCCACTCCTTCCTCAGTAGGCGAGCTTCTTTGGAGGGTTGACGCATGAGTATGTTTGGATCCTGATTTTTCAAGGCCTCCAGGACCAATCTCCCCATGGGGTCTTCCAATTGGTCACACCTTAATTCCTTTTTGGACAATCTTGGTAGGTTGCCCTCTTCCAATTGAGCTACTCCACAGTAGTGTTTGGGGACTCCCACCGTGGTAACTCCTATTTCCTCTGCTCTGGAGCATCCTCGGGCTTGGAATGCAGCTCCTTGACAAAGGGCCTGCACCCCGTCCGGTGCCACTTGGGTCCAATCTTCTATTTCAATGGTCGGGGAATGAGATCTTCTGGACAAGGCGTCTGCGTCTCGATTCCCCACTCCTGGTCTATACTTAAGGCTGAAGTTGAATCCAGACAGTGCGGCTAGCCACCTGTGTCCAGTGGCATCCAGCTTGGCCGTGGTGAACAGGTAGGTAAGGGGGTTGTTGTCGGTCTTCACAGTGAACTCTGCTCCGTACAGGTAGTCTTTGAGCTTGTCTACTACCGCCCACTTGAGGGCCAGGAACTCCAGCTTGTGAGTGGGGTAGTTCTTCTCAGAGGGGGTCAGGCTTCTACTCACATAGGCAACAGGCCGCAATTGCCCCTCCTGTTCTTGGTAAAGTACTCCTCCCAGACCGTCGTGACTAGCATCCACGTGCAGTTCATAGGGTTTGGTTGGGTCTGCATAGGCCAAGACTGGTGCAGTGGTCAGGCTCCTCTTCAATTCCTGGAAAGCCTCTTCACACCTCTGATTCCACTGATCTCTGATGGACTCTCCTGGCCTCCTGGGTCCCGATCCATCCTCCTCTCCTTCAGTCTTGAGCAACTCATTCAATGGTCTAGCAATTCGAGCAAATCCCTCCACAAACCTTCTATAGTAGGAGCAGAAGCCCAAGAAGGATCTGAGTTCTGTTACTGTGGTGGGCTGTGGCCAGGAGGTAACTGCCTCCAATTTCTCAGGGTCTGTGGCCACCCCTTCTTCAGATACTATGTGCCCCAGATAGGTCACAGAAGACTGGTAGAACCGACACTTCTCAGGCGAAAGCTTAAGTCCTTCCTCACTGAGTCTTCTCAACACTTTCTCCAGCCTCTCTTCATGTTCCTCCAAGGTTCTCCCAAAGACAATGACATCGTCTAGGTATACAAGGACTTCGATCAAGTTCATGTCCCCTACTGTCTTCTCCATGAGACGTTGGAAAGTAGCTGGGGCTCCAGACAGACCTTGGGGCATCCGGTCGAATTCGAAGAACCCCACCGGGGTTATGAAAGCTGTCTTCTCCTTGTCTGCTGGGTGCATCGGAATCTGATAGTACCCACTCTTGAGATCCATAACGCTGAACCATTTGGCTCCAGACAAGCTCTGTAGGGCATCCTCTATCCTCGGAGTGGTGTATTGGTCAGGTATGGTTCTCCTGTTGAGAGTCCTGTAGTCTATACAGAGCCTCAATGATCCATTCTTCTTTCGGACCACTACTATGGGAGAGGCATAGGGGCTTCTGGACTCCCGTATCACACCAGTCCTCTTGAGTTCTGCAAGTTGTTCCCTCAGATCCTCCAGATCTGCTAGCGGGACCCGCCTGACTCTCTCTCGGAAGGGCTTATCTTCTTGGAGGCGGATCCGATGGGTGGCACTTCTTGCACACCCCACATCAAATTCATCCCTAGAGAAGATCTTCTCCCATCTATTCAACTGGGTCTTGGCTCTCTCTTTCCAAGCCCTGGACAGATTCGGGTTTTCCATGGTCAGCTTCTCCCAAACATCCGCTTCTTTACCTGTCCTCTTCACTTCTGACAGGGTAACAGGGGCCGCCGGGCTCACCTGGCCTAGCAACATTCTGGCTGGGATGTCCATGGGGTCTTTGGTAGTATTCCTAACACTCACTGGAACTCTATAATGGGCCTTCTTCAGGACCTTCAGCGGAATCACTTCCGGTATCACCTCCAGGCCTGAGGATTCACCCCTTGGGTCTGACTCCAGCATGACAAAGGGACCAGGCTGTTCCCAAGTAAGCTTCACAGTGGCCCTGAGACAGGTTACTTCACCGGGCTGCAACACTACCCCTTCTCTTCCAAGTCTCCACAACTTCCCTATCTCCTCTCCAGGGGTCTCCCGCTCTTGGACCAGCCGTTGGTAGGCTGTCTTCAGCATGGGATGGATCTTGGTAGCTGCTTGTCTTTCTTCCGTCACTAGAGGGGTCAGGAGTCTTCGGACCAGGTCCGTGTTCGTCCCTATTATAAGGGAATTCTTGTTGGCTCCAGGCGGCCTAGGACACACAACTGCCAGGGTGTCAAACGCTTCGGCCTTCCCAGCCACGGATGGGTCAAAGGTTATTTGGACGGGAAGGTAGCCGTCGTAAGGGAAACTCTGGGTTCCAATTCCCCATATTTCCAGCTCCTCTATCTTCTGGATAGGCAGATGACTCAGGTGCCTGTCGTAGAAGTCCCGGTATAGTAGGGTCACTTGTGCCCCGGTGTCCAGGAGGCCCCTGGTGTAGACTCCCTCCACTTGAATGGGCACTATAGGGGATGGGCCTACCAGCTTCTCTGGATATGGTCCGGCAGGAGCTGCCTTCTCCAGACCTTTTCCCTTTGGACTCTCTCTTGTCCTATTCCCTTTGGACTTGAACCTTTCTTGAGCCTGGTATGCACTGACTTCCCTCCTTTTAATGGGTGTGGGAACCCGCTGAGGTGTACTATTATTTTTCTTGGGTGGGCACCTCCTTTGGGGGGTGCCGTGCCTCTCCTGAGGGGTCTCCCCCCTTCTTCTTGGGGTATAGCTTTGTTGAGGGGTATTACGTTTCCCCTTTGGTGTTCTATCTCTCTTTTTGTTTTTCTTTGCATTCAGCTTGGAGTTTACTGAAGATGGTGGGCACCCGGTTGACTCCTTCACCGGGGCCCTCTGAAGTTTCCCGCCGGCTTGCGGTTGTCTGGTCTCTTCTTCTTCGGACTAGAACATGTGGCTGCAATGTGGCCAACTCCCCCACAGTTGAAGCAGACTATATCTCCCCATTCTTGTAAAGGTTCGGGTGCTGAGGCAATCGGGAACAATTCCTTCCTTGGACTTTCCTTCTTCTTGGGACACTCTGTGTCTTTTGCTATCAGAGAGGTCAATATCTCTAATACCTTGGACATCTGAGTTTTTAGGGTGTCTATCTCCGCCTCTCTTTCAGGGGTCATCACTGGATTGACCAGCACCTGTGCGGGTACAACACTTGTCTTATCCTTCTGCTGGTCCTGTTGCAGCGCCTCCTCATCTCTGATAATTTTTATTAAATCAGCATAAGTCAGCAACATTCCTCCTCCCAAGGTTTTCAGGTGCAGCCAGACTGGATCGGAGCGTAGCGCTCCCTTTAAGACTTGCTTCATTCTTGCCGCATCGGCATCTTGGGGCTTCATCCCTTTCTTTAACACAATCTTGCACAGCAGCCTGTTTAGCCTTCTGACATACTCAGAAAGTTTCTCCTCCGGTTTTTGGAAAGTGTGTTCAAACTGGTAGACCGTCTCTGTCACCTTGTCTAATTGACCAAACTCTTCCTGCAGCATAGCTAGACAATCCTGCGCCGTGCACCCTGCATTCCCAAACCGGAAACTTTTCACTGCTTCTGCTGCTGCACCTTTAAGGCTTTCTAACACTCGCTGCCTCTTCTGTGCCTCCGGCACCTCCCATGCCTCCACTGCCTGTAATGCCTGTTCCACCCAAGTATCAAAATCTTCTTCCCCTGCCGGGACAGGGAGCTTCCCTGAGAATATTTTTAGTCTCCGGTAGCTAGTTTCCACATGCACCGTACTTGTCTTCTGACATTTGGCTAGCAAATCCCCTATTGCATTTATCAGTTCTGGTGATATAGCAGTGGCCGATGCAGGTGCCACCGGAGGTGGCGCCCTGTCTTCTCTTTCAGGTGTAGTTCGGGCCGCAGCCTGTGGCGATCCCGTAGGGGATGGTTCCCTTTCTACAGTTATTGCGTGCGCCAGCCTAAATGTTCTGTTGTCTGGCGTCCGCAGACACTTGTGCTTACAGGCCTCTGGCATCCCGTCCCAATATTCCACTAATGCGTATTGATATGAGATGTTTGGGTCTGTCTTCATGTCTATCACCCACGGTGTGTGATCTGGGGACACTGAACTCATCAGTTCCTCTACCGTCTCACTTGACCATTTCTCGCCAGGAAGGCTAATGGCTATCGACTGTTTTGGCTCTGTATTAGCGGCTTTGCACCACTCTTCTACCGCTCTTGGATCCATGGGGTCCATGCCGGCACTTCTGGCGTTCGCTTGCTGCATCAGGATCCCGGACGAGAACCCCCACGTGTAGCGATACCTCCAACTAAAGAGGCCGCAGAATTAGATTTTGGGCCCTGAGTGCAGCTCCGCCAACCCCCGGCAATAGGCTCTATCCCCTTCTGGCACAGCTAGTACTAACAATCAATGATAGGCCCTATGCAATAGAATAACTAAGCAAGGACACAGTAATGAATTGTAATAGGTAAAGTGTTTTACTCATCAATTCTCAATATTAATAAAAGGGGTAACAATAATCACAGTTCTAAACAATCACTCCTAAGGGCAGCGTCCTGCCACTCTAACACACTATATAGTAACACACGCTACAAGTGCGCCATACGGGCGACCGTTAACTAAGTGCCCTATGGCGCAGCAATCAAACACGCTAGAATCCCCACCAGGCCTGGTTCTAATATTTAGCTTAGTCCTTCTTTCTTCACCGGCAGGTCTGTAATGGTGGTGCACTTAAACAGAGTATAACTTTGTAATCCAAGGGGTATGAAAATAACTTATAGGCCACGGCAGTCTATAGGCCTATACACAGCAACAGTATCTAAGCTGGGCTTATGCCCTCTCACCCGCCGGACTACGGATCCAGTCCGGGAAAACCTCCACCGGCCGTGTCACACACTCTCAATCTCTCCAACGATCGGGTCCCCGATCCGACAAGGCGGTAGCTCACAAAGTCAGATGCCACCCAGGCTCGCAGAGGGAAGGATGGAAGGCTCTTCGGTGCAGAGCAAGGCCTCAGGCTTCAGGCCTTGCCCCTCCGACACATCCGCACAGGAGGATCCGTCCGTGAAGTCTCGTGTCACCAAAGAGACCGAGCCCGGCCCCGCCTCTTCCTTTTATAACCCCTCCCATGAGTCTCTGCGGTGGAACGTCACAACAAGAATGGGGTTATGGGTAATGTAGTTTCTTCCCAATATAGGGGAACACCCCGCTACATATATATATATCTTCACATTCTTGCAACCATGATTATTTTGGTGTGTCCAATACTGGATCGCCAGTGGTGTGGTCCCCAGATGGTGGACACCCTACGCGTTTCGAGAGCGATTTTTCTTAGTCAGAAAGGGGAAATATATTCTATAATAGAAACATACCATTAGATATATATAAGTAAGTATATCAACAGAGTGTATCATTTATATCTACCCAATTGGCATCTGGTGCAATGTAGTATAGTGTTATTACAGAATAGCCACAATTAGGAGTCAGGTAAAAATATTTTCTCAAATAGTCAACTGGGGGCAGCAGAGTCTAGCCAACAACCTGTGGACCACTGAGGTCACTGAGAAGCCACACAATATTCAGCAAGTCTAAAAGCAACAAAACAAAAAAATCTAAAACTTTTACTCTTGTTGTTTGGGGGATAGATAGTTGAATTGGTCTAAAGGTAATCATGAATATATATATATATATTTATAAAGACTTCTTACTTGTATTGTGCTAGTGTATAGTACTAGTGTTGTCCAAACTGGTCCTATATACAACAGGTAAGTAGTTACCATTCTGTAATACCGCTATGCAACAGGTACAAATTAGGTAGATATAATAAATGATACACTCTGTTGATATATGTACTTACAATATATCTAATGGTATGTTTCTATTATAGAATATATTTCCCCTTTCTGGTTTTTGTATACCCCTGAAGAAGACTAAGGCTTCCCCTTGCACACGACAATCCCGCTCGGATTGTCAGGTGGATCCGAGCGGATCCGAGCGGGCCATCCATTGACTCCTATGGGCAGGCGGATGTCAGCGGAGATGTGTTCGCTGTGTTCGCTGTGTTCGCTGACACCCATCTGCCATCGGATCCGCTCAAGACAGAAATATGGCGATACATCTGCCATCCGTCTTGGCGGATCAGATCGGATGAGATCTGATGAAAACAGATCTCATTGTGACGTTAACAGCCATACATGTGAATGAGAATTAAAGATGCATTCGATATTGTGAGTGTGTTCACAATTCCTCAACATGTCATAGCTTTCAATTATGGGGGTCAAGCACAGATACAACATGGCTTCTAATGGCTCCCTAAAATCTGAAGACAGGGCAAACAAACACAAAGTAATTCTGGGTGCGTGGTTCAGATGTTCAGCTAATTTGCATATTAGACCCAGAAAGTGAGATATAAATAGGTTTTAATTAGGATCTAACAGCTCTGCTATTAGAAGCTATATAAAGTTTTTGTTTAGATCTTTTTTTCATGAAAGGACAAGAACATGGCAGTGGCCCTTTTGTACGAATGTTTGTTTTTTCTTGCTGGGGAGTTTACGGGTTCCCCCTTTTTACATTAGTCTCCATCAATGAGCAATTTGATCAAAACGACTGAATCAAAAATGGATCAAATAGCCATAACCTTCCTTCTGATCATTATAGGTCCGATTTAGATTGGATTTGATTAGTCAATTGGCCAGGGTAGACCAATAGTTTTGCAACACTGAAATTATTCAGACGTAAATTCGATCTGAATCTGGTGGAAACAGAAATACAGTCGTTAACTTATGATCATATCTTCCAGTTATTAAATTCCATTTCTCCATGTGTGGCATATTGATCAAATGTGCTGCTGACTATAGACTGATCATTCCTATCCCATTCAGGAGAGATTAATCGGAAATTAAATTGATAATTTATGGAAGCGTGTATGGCCATCATTAGACTTATGCTACATACACACTATCAGATTTTTTTTTTTGTTCAACCCAGGGGACTGAACGAAAAAAACAAAGGAGCTCGAGAGGAGCTTGCTGTACTAACTATCCAATGTTAGTACAGTGGTTTCCTCGCTGAACTATTGTGTTCTGACAGGGGGGACTGCCCACACACACACAAACACACATCAGTCAGCGCCCGCAGCCATTGGCTGAGAGCACTGATCGGATGGTAATCGGCAGATGTTTTTTAAGCATGCACCTTCGACAGAGTGAGTGAGTGAGAACTTGTATAGCGCTACAATTGCGAACTAAATCGCCTCAAGGCGCTTGGCATCCAGTGTCGTTGAGATCCTTAGAAGAGATGGGTCTTTAGTTTTTTCCGGAAGGCTCGATGGTTTTCTTCCATGCGGATGTTCATGGGTAGCGCATTCCATAGTCTTGGTCCTTGGACAGCAAACCTTCGTTCTCCCTTGGCTTTGTAGCGAGTCTTGGGGATATGGAGGAGGTTTTGGTTGGTTGATCGAAGGTCACGAGTAGTGGTGTAGTGTTTTATTTTTTCACATAGATATTGTGGTGCCTTTCCTTGTGCACATTTGTGGGTGAGGCAGAGGGTCTTGAATGTGACCCGATCCTTTACGGATAGCCAGTGGAGGCTTCTCAGGGATGGTGTGATTGATTCCCAGGGTTTTTTCCCTGTTACCAGTCTGGCCACTGTGTTTTGGATGACTTGTAGACGTGCAATCTGGTATTTGGGAAGTCCTAGATAAAGGGAATTAGCGTAGTCAAGCCGGGAATTGATGATGGTTCCGACTACTACTGCTCTGTCTTTTTCTGGGATGAAAGGGATAAGTCTTCGTAGCAGGCGGAGAAGGTGGTGAGATCCGCTGACTACTGATCCTATTTGTGCGTCCATAGTCATGTCTGAGTTAAAGATGACTCCCAGGCTTTTTACTTTGGTGCTTGGGGTTATGTTTTGTCCAAGGATGGTGGGTGGTGTCCATGTGGTCCTGGCGTTTTTCTTTCGGTTAGCGTGGAAAATGAACAGTTCTGTTTTGGATGCATTAAGCTTGAGGGAGCTCTCTGTCATCCAATTGTTGATTAATGTAAGGCATTTTTCCAGTCCGTAATATTGTTCTTTTTTGTTGTTGATGCGAAAGTAAAGTTGGGTGTCGTCTGCATAGGAGTGATAACGTAGATCCTGTTCACTGATGATTTTGAGGAGTGGTCGGAGGTAGATGTTGAAGAGTACCGGTGACAGGGGTGATCCTTGAGGGACTCCGCATGTATTTATACGTGGTGCCGAGGTGAAGGCTCCCAGTTTCACTGTCTGGGATCTGTTTTCCAAAAAGGATGTGAACCATGGTAGGTCCTCGTCCGTGACTCTTGCCACTTCTGTGAGGCGCGTAAGTAGAATTTTGTGATCTACTGTATCAAAGGCTGCACTAAGGTCCAGCAGCACCAAGAGGCACGATTCTCCGTCATCTGCTGCTTCTAGTGCGTCATCCCATATTTTAAGAAGTGCCGTTTCCGTCCCATGGCCTGGGCGGAACCCCGATTGAAGTGGATCCAGGAGTTTGTGGGTATCCAAATGAAGTTGTAGCTGTTGTGTTACAAGTTTCTCGATGATCTTGGAGATGGTGGTCAGGCTTGTTACCGGTCTTCTAAAATTTGGGTCATTCGGGTCAAGGTTAGGTTTCTTTAGGAGGGGTTTGATTATTCCTTGTTTAAGGGAAGTTGGCACAATACCTTCTTTGAACGATTGGTTGATGAAGTGTGTTATGAGCGGTGCTAAGATGTCGGTACATTCTTTCAGTAGTTTTGCCGGAATGATGTCGTTCGGTGAAGTACTATCTCGGAGGCTTCTGATGATGTTTTTAGTAGTGTCTATTGTAATTGGGACCAGAGTAAATTTCTTTGATTGCAGATTATTTATCTGGTTCTTTTCATCCTTTGGCCGTGTGGGGTTGTTTGATTTTTCCTGCTGAATTATTTTCCTAATGTTATCGATTTTGTTGATAAAAAAATTTGACAGTTCATTGCAGAATTCCTGTGTTTCGTTTGCTGAAGACTCCAAGCAGATGGGATTCATGGTCTGGGCCACTAGTTTAAAGAGTTCACGGGGGCGGTTTAGGGCTTTTGCGATGGTATTAGCGAAATGGTCTTTTTTTGCTTTGAAGATTGCTTTATGATATTTCCTAGTGAGTGCTTTGTAGATTGTGTAGTTCTCCTTTGTTGAATTTCTTCTCCATGCTCCTTCTGCTCTTCTGCGTTCTTGTTTCAGTAAAGTCAGAGCGTCATTGAACCAGCCCGCGTTGTTTTTGCGGATGCGCGCTCTGCGTCTTGGAGCAACCGTGTCTGCTGTCTGTAGCAAAGCTTTGTTCAGGGAGTTGAGTGTTTCTTCTGTTGAGTGGTTTTGGTTTAGCATTTCCATATTGTTCTGTAGTGTGGTTTTGAAAAGTTCAGAGTATAGTTTCTTCTGTGATCTTGTCCAGTATGTTATTGCTGATTGTATTGATTTTTGGCGGGTGGTGTTGGTCGTTATGGTAAATTTGATGGCATGGTGGTCTGTCCATGGTAGAGGCTGGTTGTCCAGTGTGTTGATGTCCATATTTTGTTTGAAGATTAGGTCAAGAGTGTGACCTGATACATGTGTAGGAGTATTTATCAGTTGTTTCAAGCCTAGTTTTTCTAGTTGGTCGATTCAGGCGGTGCCGATAGGGTCTTCGGGGGCATTGGCCCAGAGGTTGAAGTCTCCGAGTAGCAGGAGGTTTTTGGTTTTCATGGTGTATGTCGAGAAAAATTCATCGAAATGTGTGAGGAGTTGTGTCTTTGGTCCCGGTGGTCTGTAGCAGAGCAGTATGTGGACGGTATCCTGGGGTGTAGTTTGAAGTTGCAAAGTGAGCGTTTCCATAAAAGGTAATGAGTTCTGTAGAGTTGGTTTGATGAACGTGAGGTGGTCCTTGTAAATTACTGCTAGGCCTCCTCCTCTTTGTCCTGTTCTATGCTCCGTTAGGATGCGGTAGTTCTCCGGCACTAGTTCTGCTACGATGGTATTGCAGCCGGGTGTTAGCCAGCTTTCGGTGATGAAGAGGCAGTCTATGTTGTGTTGAGTGATGAAATCATGGATTTCCTGTCTGTGTTTGACTGCCGATCTGGTGTTGATTAGGGCACTTGATAGATGTTGTAGTATCCATGGGGCTCTAATGTTTTTTCCTGTTGATAGTTGACTAATTCTTAGGATTCGTTCTTTTTGTAGTTTTTTTTGGATGGGTGTTGGTAGTATAGTGGTAAAGTTCTTTAGGCTTCGGATGGTGTCAGCTGAGTATTTAATATTGCCCATGTTGAGAATGATCCAGCTGACGATAATGATGATGATCCCAATGATGATGATTCCTTGCTGCTCCCTGGAGGCTGTTGAAGCTACCCTGAGCCTTCCCGCTAATGGCAGGAACCTGATATACTTACCTGGGTAAAGATGAGTGATGATGGTGATGCCGCTGGTGGTCCTGGTGAAGACGGTGATGATCTACCCTATCTAACCCCCCCCCCAGTTGATCCAGAGGAAGGCGAAAAACCCCAGCCAAGCACGAGCCAATAGTGCTACAGCGGGGGAAAAAATTCCTTCCTGATCCCTCTAGAGGCGATCGGGTTGCCCTGGATCAGCTAGCTAATGGAGGAACCCGGTATACTTACCTAGTTGAAGATGCAGATGAGGAGGGTGATGATGGTGCTGAGAATGAGGGCAAGATGATAGTAATTGTATTAGCAGTTCTTGCTGCTTGTATTTCTGTAGTACTGTTAAAGTCCTGTAGATATAGGTCCAGGTGTACCAAGATGGCGCCTGGTGCCTAGGCTCGGTAAGGAGAGTGCTGAGGCCGGGCGGGTGTACCAAGATGGCCACCGCGGCTGACAAGTTATGCTGGGCCGTGCGCTGTCCTGACAAGGACAGGCGGTGGTAGTTGCGGCTACGAGTCTACTGCCGACTAGAGGATTTCCGATGCGGGGGAGACAGGCGTGCCCGCAAAGGAAGGAAGTGAGGGGGGGCCGATGCTGAGGTGGAGGAGCCCGGAACTAGGCCTCAGCCACGGACTGTCCTGCCGGCCGTTACCGGTCACTGGTGAGTGAGTGGCGGCCTGGATGGCGGTGGTGATGGTACCTGATGGCGGCTGTGCTCCGCTTTAGGTACGGCTGTAAGGGATAGGGCCTGGTCCCGGGGGCTGTAGCCTGTTAGGCAGCCCCTGTATGGGGATAGGAACGCTAGATGTGCCTTGGAAGGCAGAAGGCAGGAGCTCCTGTGACAGACGTCTGCTCACATCTGCTCACAACTGACAACTGAAGCCGGACATTCGAAGGTTGGCTGGTTTCTGTTGAACTGGCCGATACCGGCCATTATTACCGATACCGTACCAGGCTTTAGTTGCATCACAAAATTGTTGCCGCCATGTCTGCGACAATATTCTTCCTGTTATCGCCGCTCCGGCACTGTGATTGGCCCGGGGCGGCGATGACGTCACGCGCATGCGCGCTCGGGCCGGCAAGATCCATTCAGAAAACCGGCACGGATGCTGGCCCGCTAGTGCACATGCGCGTGACTTCATTGGTGCTGTGCTTTACAGCAAATATCTCCTTAACCGTGTAGGTTAAGGAGATATTTCTTGCACCTACAGGTAAGCCTTAATCTAGGCTTACCTGTAGGTGCAAGTTGTGTGGTTGGGTTTACAACCACTTTACGGATGACTCCAGCCAGAATTTAGTTTATTTAAACTACTGATTATATCAGATTTTGGACATCATCAGCACGCTCCCTTTACACAGACATTTACCATGTATAAGTCTGCTTTTACACTGCTCCTTTGCAAAAATGCAGGAAAATCCTATATGCTGCGTTTTTGCTCTAGTGCGGTGCGTTTATGCCACATTTGCATTGCATTTTTTTCCCTGGACATGTAACTGGACAAAGCACTTCCCACAGGTACATTGCATTTTTGATGCATTTTTGCCATGGTTTCTATTTATTTCAACAAACAGGTGCATTTGTGGTGTTTTTTTGTTTTTTTTACATGCCATGTTACAATGTAAAGACTTTAGGGGTCACGCTGTCCAAATGTAATATTTACCTAGCCTGTATATACCTCTTCAAAACAGCCATTTTTTAGCACTGTACCAAAATGAATTTTATATATTTTTTTTTAGGTAGATAGAACTTTCATTTGGTGGTATTTATTAACCACAGTTTTTTTTTCGTTTTTACTATAAAAAGAAAAGAATACAAAAACACAATTTCCCTTACATTCTGTTATAAAACATAGAAAATAAAAATGCCAGGACAGTACAAAAAACCCCCCAAAGGACCCCTTTTGGAAATGTATTACATTTTTTGCCATCGTTTTTGAAAATGATGAAACATGCTGGTATTAAGGTGGTGAAAACCTGGAGTTTAATAATTGCGCACTAGATACAGGACATTATTAATATACAGATCATAGATAGAGGGAGAAGAAGGTAAAGGGATTAATGTACAGGTCCCATACAGTGGGAGGATAAAGATGAGGGGGTTATTGTATAGGAGAAGGAAGTGCAGGTTTTAACAAACAGGTCCCTACAGCTACAAGATGGAGATGAGATGTACAGGAGATGAAGGCGTCAGTATAGGTTTAAAAGAATCCCACAATCAATTTGATCCAATTTATTCAATCTGCTGCTGCCTAATCTTCATTCAATAATCCATCATACATGATGCCCTCCTTCTCCCCTTCCTAGATTGTAAGAGGAAGGGGGTACTTTTAAATGTAAACACGTGAGTGTTTTAATTTGCGACTGCTGGCATTGGTCATGACAATGATTACAAGGCACAGAGCCACTCTGATGATCTCCATACAGTGATCTGTACTGCCTAATGCACAAGTAAAAAACAGAGCACTGTTTTTGAATGGAATGCAACCTTTCTACTGTTTCTCTTCTTTAAATAAGGAAATATTGAGATAGTAAAACTATAGGTGGAGTCTAATGGGTTAAAGCAGCCTGTGACTTCATAGAGTGGACAGTAGGCCTTGCATACTTCAACAGTGAATTCTCACTTTGTAATTTTTAACTCTGTTACTGTACACCCATTTTAAAGTGGTACAGTATTAAACCTTATATTTTTTATTTTATTTAAATTACAAACATGTCATACTTACCTGCTCTCTGCAATGCTTTTGCATAGAGCAGCCCCAATCCTATTCTTATGGGATCTCCTGCTGGCACTACAGTCCCCTCCTCTTTGGGGGTTGCCCCCATGGAAAGCTGCTTTTCATGGGGGCACCCTGCTCACTCCCCAGCCCCGCTGTTGCGTTCATTGACACAGACAGTGGGACTCGGATCCGCCCCCCCTCCTGTGTCGCAGCATTTTATTGACAGCAGCAAGAGCCAATGGCTCCCACTGCTATCAATCTGCCCAATGAGGAGCAAGACAGTGACGGGAGACGCTGCACTCATGCACATCGCTGGATTGGATCCGGGTCAGGAAACAAAAAAGGGAGGGGATGCAGGGGGGAAGCTGCAGCACAGAAGGTTTTTCACCTTAATGCATAGAATGCATTAGGCTGAAAAACCTTAAGGCTTTAGAACCACTATACTAATAAACAAAAACTATTAAGTGGTTGCACTCTTCAACATCTGCCAAAAACTACCAATGTTTTGTAGACTGACCCTTTAAGTTACCTACTTTTTTGGGTTCATGTTCAAATCATGTTGGCCACTTCTTCAAAGTAAAAACCAGTGATTAGTAGTGTGATTAGAGTTAAGACTCAGGCATCTTATTTATTTATTTTACATACATGATTTGAAGAGAACTATGCAATTTACGAACCCCAAACACCTGTTTCCGATTTTTTTTCCAAAATTAAACTTCATATTCTCTGGGTATAAAAATACATGATGGCTGATTAATGACTTAATAACATCTGAAATCTAATTGGTTAACATTGTGTTACTTTTTATCAATTATCTTGAGTTTTCCACACTGTCTTAGCAAATACCTTAAAGTTCTTCCTGAGATTTCCTCTTGAGAAAACATCTATGAGTGAATTATATGAATTCTCATTGGCATCTTCACTGTGCATATTTAGTCTGGATGCAATGAACTACACTGATTCATCCAATACTCATAGTATTCAATGCATTCACTGAAAGTCATTCGAAATATATAGAATCTTTTAAAAAAAAGTATTGTATAAAGTTTGGACCATGACATAATAGCCTCAATTGTGCTGCGATGGACATTACACAATACCATTGAATAGGCAACTTCTCCTTACTACACAGTCAATATTGTAAGACAGTAGTGTTAGATAAAAAAAAAAAACTGCAAATAAATGAGATTCACTGCCAATCATGTGCCAGTTTTTGTATCTACAGTTCATAGAAGAAAAATGTTGAAAGTTATGCTGTATGTCTACAGTTGTCTACAGTTAATACAATGTCTACAGAGCCCTGTACTTAGCATATTCAGTAGAGCAGTGATAATAAGGTAGTGCAATTCACAGTTACCTATAGCAACCAATCAGAATGCAAATAGCACTGTCACATCAGTAATAATGGAAGTCTAATTGGTTGCTATGGTTACTACAGTTTATTCATTTTCCCATGCCTTATCGAATAAGCCCTCTAGTATCTATAGCTCCCACATGGCAATAAGCACATTTTCAAAATTTTCCCTGGGCACAACTTCAAAACTTGTACAAGCATAACAGACCATGGTCAGACAGAGATACCGTTACAATTTTGATGATCTTGTTCGTCCTGCCACACAATCTACATTTTCCAGAAAGCAGATGTTAAAATGCAATCCATGTGTTTGGTGGAATCTGTGGATGCACATAAAACGATGTGCATTCCCAGTTCTCGATCAGGGAAGGCATGATCATAGCTACTCAAACTAGTGACTACTATGGTAAATCTTTTAAAGATGCATTGATTATTTGCTGGCGTCTAATACTACTGAGAAGAGCATGTCCATCTTATGAATAATAACACTTTGGTTAAATAAGGGGGCTTGATTTTGCACACAGCACACTTGCTTGGCAATAACTGAATAACCTGTACGTAACAAAATTAGGCAATCAGCTGGAAAAGGAGAGTCGGAGGAATAAGGGGTTTGGAAATGTGAGCAATGCGTTTAATCCTTCCAGCTTCATTAAAGAGAGATAAGCTTCTTCCTCCAGCTACAGGACCATCATTTACTCACATCATAATTACAACACATTGTGCTCTGTAGGGTGTGATATTTCCTGCACTATGTGATAGGTTATAATAATCAGCTTATCAGCAAACACATTGGCGATGGTACTGAAATAAAGGGTAATACAAAATAAAACGTGATCAAAATAAACAAGACATGATGGCACTTGAAAAATGAGATAAAATGTCAGAGTAATCCTAGATGTGACTATTAAATTCTGCAGCCTGACTGAATTGAACTAATGACGGTGATAAGTAGAGCTTAGATATTATAAATAGGTTGCATAAATATGGTCTAGCAGTTTTCATTCCTTTCTCCAGTGCTTATCACTTGCTGATGGTTGAAAATGCAAGAGGTACAAGAATTTTACTGTCATGTATAAAACAGTGTTACAACTTCATGAGAGAATGTAATTATGTTAAATACAGGTAATATCCTGAAATTCATATTACCATGTGAGTGGGTCTAAGAGATGATGTTTGGGGTAAATGGGTATTTTTTATTTTTTTTTTGCAAGATTACTAAATGAAAAGTTTGCATAGCACATTTTGGTTACTTAGTGAAAGAAAATTTAAAATATACACACTTATTCAATAGCGTAGTGCGAATAGAGATCATGATGTTCAAAATTAAAAAAAAAAATGGATAATAAACAGTAAGTGAAATGCACGTTGGCCAGAATCAACCAATCAGAATCGGTCATTTATGGAAAATTAACAGATTGTTGCAGGATACTGCACAATTCTCTTTGCTTTAGTGAATAAGCCTGTTGACACTGCATAGAACAGTCAGCATGGGAGTGACTTGTACTGTTAGCTATTCAATTGAAAAAAATGTATATGTATATATATATATATATATATATATATATATATATATATATATATACACATATATATACACGTATATATATATATATATATATACATATATATATTTTATATATATATATATATATATATATATACATTATATATATATATATATATATATATATATATAATTTCTTCTCATGATTATTTTTTTTCTATAGCAATACATACAAAATCTGAAAGTTTTCTTTCATTATTATAACGAGACAACTCATTTTGAAAATTAGTATTGGTGCAGAAAATGCAAATGCGTAAAACTGGATTTTAATGAGTGTTGTTAAAAGCATGAAAAATGGCACTGGAATCTAACTCCATCAAAGGATTTGTTTATAACTTGCAGAATTTAGTGCTGTACCTCCAGTCCTAGAATAGTCACACATTATACTGTGTACTCCTAGCAGGTAAATAAGCCTTTGCTGCTATCCATGGTCCTGAAATCCTTCTAGCCTGTAAGAATTCAGCAATGCATCATGGATGGATGTTTCCTTATCCGGAGCACATTAACCCAGTGCCCTCCTAGCACCTCCTAACACTTCAAATTACATTTTAATAAACTAGAGAAATCTAAAGTAGCTAAATGACTTCTTTATATTCAGTCACTCTATACTAATAATTCTCCTTGTATTAAGTTATAGGATAGCTGCTTGTTGGCTGAAATACATCACTATCTTAGCAACCCTAGGTTAGACTGCATTATTAAACACACAAGCAATATACATAGGCAATTGTATTTATTTTACCTGGCTCAGTTATGTGCAGCTTTTGGTCCGATGGCAAGAGCAAAAGAAACTCAGTGCAAGTTCTCAGTTCCAAGTCAGCCACTTGCTTCTGGCAAAGATCTTTGACAATGTGGATCGCCTTGTGACACAAGTTTGCATCTTCTCCTGTTGCCGTACTCATTTCCCACACAGCATCCTTTCCTGCTCTGGATTTTCTGTCTTTACACACCAACCAGAAGAGAGTGGAAAAATTCAGCTAGTCATATCAATGATAATTAAAAAAAAAAAAAAAAAAAGTGCATCTGAGAGGATTAATATATACTGCCTTGTGTGGTTGCAATATCCACAGGTAATTCAGTTATTGAAGCATTCATTGGAGTTCACAGAGAGTCTGATTGTCTTATTCCCTGAGATCAGATATCTCATTTACTGGTGAGGCGGTTCTCCAACTGAGATCCTCCTACTACATTAAACTGTTTCATTCTGTAATGCTACATCTTTTTTTTTTTCTGAGGCAGAAAGCAAAGGGATGTTAACCTCTTAATATCTCGGATGTGTTTTCATTGGCTTCAAGTAGACCCTTTGCAGCTGCATACAAACAATAGCTATAAATCTTTCACCAGGGTATGTTTTCAATTGCTGCTCTCTGCTGTGAAGCCAGATAACAAGGCTGCACAGTGTGAGGGAACAGTAATATCATGCAATTACTGATGCACTGTCTCATTTATTAGGGCAAGGCTACACTAAAATGTAATTACATAAGGAAAAACACATTTCTATTAGATGTCTTAAAATTCATGTGACACCTTAGTTAAATATATGCTTTGCAACTCCCTTTTTTTCTTTTTTTGTTTAAACATTAAGACCTATACTATGTCAAAAGGGATTATTCGAAGACATGTGAGAGTCGGCTTTTCATACATGAAAAGTTAATTGAGACAAATGTCAGAATATACACTAGTGCTCAGGGAAGCATTTGCTTTGCTTGGCACTGCATCAAACAGACCTGCAGCATCTGCACTGATGCAGCAGCTCATGTTTTCCTGAATGAGTTCCACTAGCAGGGCCCCTACTGATATGATTGCGGAGGAGCTGAACGATGTGAAGAACACTGGTTATGTGTTTGCTTATGTTTGCATAGCCTTAAAAGGACCCCTGAGGTTCAAAGTTCAGGTGTAAGGGGTAGGTAAGTTCAGGTGCAAGGGAAGTTGTTGTTTTAGTATAACAGAGCAATGAGAGTAATAGAGACTTATAGTAATAAAACTTGGAACAGGTCCTATTCCGGGATCACACTGTGCACCCGATCACACATGCTAATCACCCAGGGACCAAGCCCACCAAGGGGACAATCTGACACCTTACTCTAAATGGCTTGCCTAAAAAATGCAGCTGCATCCAAGAACCTTCATTTACTCAGGGATATCATAGGGGTATTTTTTATTCTTCACAGGAAACAAATATATTTCACTTGGCTCTGTTGTTCAATCTTCCAGTCTTCACTCCTCCAAGCTTCACAACTTGATAACTCAGCTACAAACATATTTTTTATGAATTTAGGTGAATCATGAAAGTGTTACTAAACCCACAACAGTAAAATCAGTCTGTATATGCAGTAAAGCATGCTTGTTATACTCACTGTGGAACCTAAGGGGTTAATCCTTTGCATTGTGTAAAAAGGCTGTTTGATAATTTCTTCTCCGATCCTCCCCTCTTTCCACTGTGCCCTGATAATTTCCTGATAACACACAGCCTATGGAGTCAGGCTGCACATGCTCAGTTTGGTGTGTATTGCTAGAGAGGTTTTTTTTCTTTCTTGGGAGAGTGCATGTGATCAGCACAGGGCCAATCAGCACTGTCCAGACAGAGAGTCAGATGTCTTGCAGTCTCATAGGGCAGTCAGAAAACTCCTCCTACAAGCTTTAACCAGTGCTTGGCTGGACACTGCTAGAAGTCACAAGACTGCTATATACTGCTGATGAGAAAACTTAGTTTGCAGTTTACATTTACTAAAACAATTGCATTTCCATGTTCTGTGTACTGTAAGAGACAGATATAGTGAATGCAGGGTCCTGTGTTTAGTACCACTTCAACCCAGCTTTTACAGCACAGGTGCACTGTCCTTCTCTCTCCCTCATTTTACAGCTGCAATTAACTTTTAGTTGCTCACTTTCTTTCTTTCTGAAAGTGCTTGCTTGCCTGGGCAAATATGACTAATGCCGCGTACACACGATCGTGATTCACGGCGGTGAAAACATCGCCGTGAATCACGACGGGAAAAACGAGGGAACGGCTTGGTTCCCTACACACGTCCGTTTTTCCCGACATTTTTCTCTTTGTCGAGAAAAACGACCGTGTGTGGGCTCCGCGGTAGTGTTTCCCTATGGGAAAACTGCCGCGGAAAAAAACGACGGGAATCACGACGAGAAAAATTAGAGCATTTTTCTCGTCGTGATTAATGCCGTTTTTCCCATCGGGAAAAATGACAAAAAGCCCACAGACGATCGTTTTTCTCGTCCAAAGGAAAAAATTTCATTTTTCTCGACGGGAAAAATGATCGTGTGTACGCGGCATCACAATTACTAAATAATGCTTTACATGGCTGGGGTTAGGTGGAAAAATGGAGAAACACCTTCAATTCCAACCAGTCCTAACTGCCCTCTCCAATTGCTAACCAATGGCTGTTGTGACACCTGCCCCCACAGGTGCTCTCTGGAGTATATTCTCCAATAGGGAAAGAGTACATTACTATGTTTGTGTGCTTCCTTAAAGGGCTGTGAGAAAAATGCGCTGTATAAAATACCTAACAGACCATTTCCAAAATAATTAGGAGACAAAACGTTGTGTATTAAGTTTGAATTTAACAGAGCAATATAAAATATTTAAGAAAAACCTTGTCCCTACTTTATCTATAAAGTAATTAAAAGAGAACTAATGCATAACTATCCTTTACTCTTTTCCTATCACAAAGTCCATACTAGTGATGGTCTCAATGTTCAAGTCGAACGTAAGTTTGACTTGAACATTGGGCGTTCGTTTGTTTGTAGAACATATGGAGTTTTCATGGGACGTTCGCCTGCCGCGATGCACCCCATAATGCACTGTGAGATCGCAGTGCATTGAAGGCTTCTGATTGGCCAAAGCATGCACCTGACCTGTATGCTTTGGCCAATCACAGCATGATGTGCTGTGAGAGCCATGATTGGCCAAATGCAGGGTGACTTTGGCCAATCATGGCTCAGGGGCTAAGTCCATGCCCCACACTATAAAAGGCTGCTTACACGGTGGGCGTATGTAGTGTGTTGTAGAGGAGAGAGATTAGGCAGGTTAGTTAGTAGATAGAGCGTGTAGGCAGTGTAGTGTATATAATACAGTGCAGTCAGTGAAGAATATATAATACAGTGCAGGCAGTGTAGTATATATAACGCAGTGCAGAGTATATACTATAGTGCAGTGCAGAGTATATAGTGTAGTGCAGAGTATATACTACAGTGCAGTGCAGAGAATATACACTATCGTGTAGTGCAGTGCATAGTATATACTACAGTGCAGTGTTGAGTATATAGTGCAGAGTATATCGTGCAGAGTATATACTACAGTACAGTGCTGAGTATATAGTACAGTGCAGTGCAGAGTATATACACTACAGTGCAGTGCAGAGTATATAGTGCAGTGCAGAGTATATAGTGCAGTGCAGAGTATATTGTGCAGAGTATATAATGCAGTGCAGAGTATATACTACAGTGCAGAGTGTATATTGCAGTGCAGAGTATATAATACAGTGCAGTGCAGAGTATATAGTACAGTGCAGTGCAGAGTATATAGTACAGTGCAGTGCAGAGTATATACACTACAGTACAGTGCTGAGTATATAGTGCAGTGCAGAGTATATACACTACAGTGCAGTGCAGAGTATATAGTGCAGTGCAGAGTATATAGTGCAGTGCAGAGTATATTGTGCAGAGTATATAGTGCAGTGCAGAGTATATACTACAGTGCAGAGTGTATATTGCAGTGCAGAGTATATAATACAGTGCAGTGCAGAGTATATAGTGCAGTGTAGAGTATACAGTATATCAAAGTGCAGTGCAGAGTATATAGTAGACGTGTGCATTTGTTTTCGTCCTAATGCATTTTCGTCCGAATTTCAAGGATTTTCGCATTCGTTTTAACTAACGATAACGAATGCGCAGAATCCGAAATCCGAAAGATCCGACATAAAAAAATGCTTTATTTTTGTTTCGTTGCGACAACAGTTCGATATAGATAGAAGATTCGACATGACGGTGACAATAGCGATCTGTGTCTATTGAATCTGCCGTTGAATGTGCCTAACCTAACTCTATTAGTCTGAGATTATTCGACATAGAGAGAAAAGATTAGACATTATAGAGACATGAAGATTCGACAAAGCAGCTAAAAACATACGATCGCCGTGAGCAGACATTTATGGTCAAATGCTCTGCCCATAGGCTATAGAAGAATTCTAATGTTGGTTGACTAGCAGTAATAATTAATAAATATAATTATTACTAGTCATACAACATTAGAATTCTACTATAGCTTGTGGGCGGAGCATTAGACCGGAAATGTATGATTGCGGCATCGTACAGTTTAGCTGCTTCGTCAAATCTTCTTAGAACATTGGACAGACACCATAAGCCTTCAGTGGATAGATTCAACCTTAATTCATTTGGATTTTCGGACGAATGCAAAAACGAATTTCGGAAGTAACAAAATTAATGAATTTTTCAGACGAAAACAACATTTTGAAACAAAATATTTCAGTGTGCACATGTCTAGTATTTAGTGCAGTGCAGAGTATATAATACAGTGCAGTGCAGAGTATATAGTACAGTGCAGTGCAGAGTATATACACTACAGTACAGTGCTGAGTATATAGTGCAGTGCAGAGTATATACACTACAGTGCAGTGCAGAGTATATAGTGCAGTGCAGAGTATATACACTACAGTGCAGTGCAGAGTATATAGTGCAGTGCAGAGTATATTGTGCAGAGTATATAATGCAGTGCAGAGTATATACTACAGTGCAGAGTGTATATTGCAGTGCAGAGTATATAATACAGTGCAGTGCAGAGTATATAGTGCAGTGTAGAGTATACAGTATATCAAAGTGCAGTGCAGAGTATATAGTAGACGTGTGCATTTGTTTTCGTCCTAATGCATTTTCGTCCGAATTTCAAGGATTTTCGCATTCGTTTTAACTAACGATAACGAATGCGCAGAATCCGAAATCCGAAAGATCCGACATAAAAAAATGCTTTATTTTTGTTTCGTTGCGACAACAGTTCGATAAAGATAGAAGATTCGACATGATGGTGACAATAGCGATCTGTGTCTATTGAATCTGCCGTTGAATGTGCCTAACCTAACTCTATTAGTCTGAGATTATTCGACATAGAGAGAAAAGATTAGACATTATAGAGACATGAAGATTCGACAAAGCAGCTAAAAACATACGATCGCCGTGAGCAGACATTTATGGTCAAATGCTCTGCCCATAGGCTATAGAAGAATTCTAATGTTGGTTGACTAGCAGTAATAATTAATAAATATAATTATTACTAGTCATACAACATTAGAATTCTACTATAGCTTGTGGGCGGAGCATTAGACCGGAAATGTATGATTGCGGCATCGTACAGTTTAGCTGCTTCGTCAAATCTTCTTAGAACATTGGACAGACACCATAAGCCTTCAGTTGATAGATTCGACCTTAATTCATTTGGATTTTCGGACGAATGCAAAAACGAATTTCGGAAGTAACAAAATTAATGAATTTTTCAGACGAAAACAACATTTTGAAACAAAATATTTCAGTGTGCACATGTCTAGTATTTAGTGCAGTGCAGAGTATATAATACAGTGTAGTGCAGTGTGAATAACACAGTATAGTGCAGTGTATATAATACAGTGCAGTGCAGTGTGAATAACACAGTGTTGTGGTGCTACTGAAGTGTCGATGTGTCACCACTGATCCCATTTTGTTTTCATTCATCTTTTTTTTTTCTTCTTTTTTTCTTTTTTTTGTAGTATCAGGTTCTGTTATTGCAATATTAGTACTCCCTCTTCTGTGTCACAGGTGTTATTCCTTCTGCATCAGCACAGCAGTGGTATACTGTTTATTTTTTCTGTGGTGCAGCAGCACTAAGAATATTTAGGACATAATTGCTGACCCCCCCTTCTGCGTCACAGGTGTGTTTCTCTTTCTGCGTCAGCAGTGGTTACCTTTTTATTTTTTTGCCCTTTTTTTATTTATTTTTCCAGCAGCAGAAAAAAAAATTCTCTATAATTGCTGCTCCATCTTCTGAGTCACAGGTGGTCTTCCTTCTGTGTCGCCACCATTTATTTATTTTTGTCGGCCTTTCTTATTTTTTTTCACATTTATTACATTTTCATTTTTTTTTGCAGCGGCAGTGAAAAAAAAAATCTCCATAATTGCTGCATCCCGTTTTTCCTTATTAAAAAAAAATTATAATAAAATGGTTTATAGTGCACCAAGCACAAAGGTATTGCTCCCAAGCACCATATTCTCTTCCCACACTCTATAATAAAGAATTATAAAAATTCCCTTGCCAAAAAATAAAAAATAAATAATAAAACGGTTTATAGTGCACCAAGATCGGAAAAAAAATCCCCATCATTTCCGGAAGGCCAACAAGGGAGGCAGATGCTCACAGACCACTAAAATAGGTCAAGCAGCCTCTGTGCCTACAGTGAAAAGTGGTGGTCATGGACATGGTGCATCCTCTGCAGGCGGGGCACGCTTGTCTTTTTTTTCCGCTGCTGGCCATGTTATTGAGCCACAACAGGCAGAAGAGTTGGTGGAGTGGATAACTAAGCCGTCCTCATCCTCCTCATCCTTTGTCACCCAGGCTCATACTAGTTTGCCTTCCATCACAGCTGCCAAAGCAGCCTATTCCACCGGCTCCTTGTCCACAGCTACTCCTTCCATAGCACCACCATCATGCACAGAGGAGTATTATTCAATCATAGTGTCAGTTCCATGCTACTGGAGGATGAGCAGCAATTTGAATGCTCTGATGTTGGTTCCCAGGTTGAAGAGGGAGTAACAAGAGCCTAGAGAGGAGCCATGTGTGCCACAGAAGGAAAAGATGTTCCCCCAGATGTTCCCCCAGCTGCAGCATACTGCCTAGTTTGCTCCAGTGATGAGGAGGGAGGGGATGATGAGGTCGCTGACTGTACTTGGGAGCCTGAGAGAACAGAGGAGGAAAGTGAGGAGGAATATTTTCAATGAGGCAGGATGTCCTTCAGGGGCTGGCTTGAGGGCAGCTACCCTATTGCATCACACCACAGAGCTCCACAGGTGCAGGACGCTGCTGACTCCCCGCTGACTTCCAAAAGTTCATTGGTGTGGGCTATTTTCAACACATGTGCAGCAGACCGCAGCGTTGCTGTTTGGAAATCTCTCTCTGAAACGGATCAAGCGTGGCAAGAAAACCAGCCGCTTGGGCACCACATGCTGGACAAGACATACGATGACCTGCCATGCAGTCTGTTGGCAACAGCCCCTGAAAGACCCACATCAAAAAAAATGGAGACTTCTCCTTGCTACTCATCTGGGATCTCTACCCCTACTGTACCTCAGGACTTCTCAAAAACCTTCACTGTGAGGAATGATGGTATAACAATGGGTGCCACAAATACTTGCACCCAATCTGCTAGCAGTACACCACCTGTTGATTTCACCAGGCAAATTTTGCTACCCCAGTTGCTGAACCAAAAAAAAACATACTGTCCCAGCCATTGACATGTGTCTAAATGCTAGCTTGGCCAAATTGCTAGAAATACAACTGCTGCCTTTTTATCTGGTAGACTCTGCCCCCTTTTGTGAATTTGCAGAATGTGCTATACCACAGTGGCAGGTTCCAAAAATAAATGTATTTTCTAGACATGTGCACACTGAAATATTTCGTTTCGGAATTTCGTTTTTGTCCGAAAAATAAATTTATTTAGTTACTCCCGAAATTCGTTTTTATTTATTTCGTTTTTCGTTAGAAATTGCATTCGTCCGAAAATCTGAATTAATTAAGGTCGAATCTGTCATTGAAGGCTTATGGTGTCTGTCGAATGTTCAAAGAAGATTCGACGGAGCAGTGAAACTGTACGACGCTGCAATCATACATTTCCGGTCGAATGTTCCGCCCACAAGCTATAGAAGAATTCTAATGTTGTATGACTAGTAATAATTATATTTATTCATTACTATTACTAGTCAACCAACATTAGAATTCTTCTATAGCCTATGGGAGGATGCATTTGACCGGAAATGCACGATTGCAGCGTCGTACAGTTTTGCTGCACCGTCGAATCTTCTAACTTTCGATGCTTTGTCGAATCTTCGTCATTCTAGCTATTTTACTGCTCCTCCTCTTTGGTTACAATCAGCCAATAACATTCATCATCAACTTTATTTTTATTTTACTTCCCCCACCCAATTCCAGCAGTGATCTTTTCTCTCTATGTCGAATCTTTTCTCTCTATAATAACAAATCTTTTCTCTCCTATGTCGAATCTTTTCTCTCCTATGTCGAATCTTTTCTCTCCTATGTCAAATCTTTTCTCTCCTATGTCGAATCTTTCTCTCCTATGTCGAATCTTTTCTCTCTATAATGTCGAATATGTTCTCTCCTATGTAGAATAATCTTGGACTAATAGAGTTAAGGTTAGGCACATTCGACCACAGGTTCGATAGACACAGATTGTTGTCAGCGTCACGTCGAATCTCCTATCTATATCAAACTGTTGTAGCAACGAAAATGAAAATAAAGCATTTGTTTATGTCGGATCTTTCGGTTTTCGGATTCTGTGCTTTCGTTTTCGTTTGTTAAAACGATAACGAAAATAGCTGAAATTCGGACAAAAATGCATTCGGACGAAAACGAATGCACATGTCTAGTATTTTCACGTAAGGCCGTTCCAGCACTGTACCGTCATGTGGAAGCAATGTTTTGGCCTCGTTGGACAGGGCGGTCAGCAGCAAGGTTCACATTACTGCTGACTCATGGTTCAGCAGACATGGTCAGGGATGATACATTTCCTTCATGGCACACTGGGTAACTCTGCTGGTAGCTGGGAAGGATGCAGGATGAGGTTCAGTGCTTGAGCTTGTTCCGCCACCACAGCTCCAAAAAGCTGGTGGTGATTCTGCCACATCTGTCTGCTTCATCCCCTCCTCATCTTTTTCCTCTATTGCCTCTTCTACTGAATTGGCCTCTGAACCAGTAGTGCTCCCTAAGCATTCAAGGGGCTATGCAAGCAGTCAGACTAAAATATACCATGCTGTGCTTCAGTTTGTCTGTCTAGGTGACAAGAGCCACACCAGGTCAGCTCTGCAGGGGCAGGCTCAGAGGTGGTTGACGCTATAGCAGCTTGAGCCAGGAATGGTTGCATGCGACCATGGGACCAACCTTCTCTCCGCCTTCCGACAGGGACACTTGACACATGTTCCATGCTTGGCACATGTCCTGAACTTGGTGGTGCTGCGTTTCTTCAGGTACTCAGGCTTACAAGATCTTCTGAGGCAGGCCAGAAAAGTCTGTGGCTATTTCTGGCAGTCATACAATGCCAGTGCTCGGCTGGCTGACATTCAACGGGAATTCAACCTGCCCACCAACCACCTAATTTGTGACATGCCCATCAGGTGGAACTCAACATTGGCAATGCTGCAGTGGCTGCACAGGCAGCGGAGAGCCATCAATGAGTACCTGTGTGAGTATGGCACAAGGACATGCTCAGGGGAGCTTGACTTCTTTTCGCCACGCCAGTGCCTACTGATAAAGGATGCATGCACTGTCCTGTCACCATTTGACACTGTCCCTCTAGTCTTCCTGCTGAAACAAACGCTTCATAAAATCACGGACAGGGCAGAACAGTGGGAGGAAGAGGAGGACTTCCTTTCATCTCAAGGCCCCCTTTATGCAGATACCATTCCTGCGGGGCCGCCAAACACACAGGAGGAAGAGGAGGAGGAGGAGGATTGTGTCAGCATGGATGTAGAGGATAACATACAGCAGTCTTCAAGGGATAGTTTTCAGCCCCCAGAAACCCAAGGAGTTGTACGTGGCTGGGAGGTGGTAGTTCCTGACAATGTCATCCTCAGTGACCCAGAGGACTCAGAATTACATGCCTCCTCAAACTTACGCTGCATGGGCTCCCTGATTCAGCAAAGCCTGCAAAAGGACCCGTTGATTTGTGGTATCAATGAGAGGGATCATTACTGGCTGGCAACCCTTCTTGATCCACGTTACAAGGATAAAGTTGTAGAGCTCATCCTGCCTTCACAGAGGGAGCAGAGGATTAAACATCTTCAGGACGCCTTGTAGAAAATTTTGTATAATGCCATTTCCAGACACTGGGTGGTTATCATTTCCTGGACAATGTGTTTCTGAGTCTTCGTTCGGTCAGAGGAAGAGCGGTGGAGAAGGCAATTACGGGGCGTGGCCATCACGAGGACAAGATGGACATGTGATAAGTGAGCTCCACACACAGGACCACATACACCGCGTTTGCCTGCTTTCCAGTGGCGAATCCCGCATACTGGAGCCGCAATAGTACATCCGGCTTCCACGAAAGCTCACTAAGGTCTCCTATCAACCAGTCGTGAGGCGTGAACAAAATGGCGCCACGGGCGGAATCTCTACAGCAGCACTAACGTCTCTCTCTCCTCCACAGCCCAGGCAGTCGGCAAGCTCCCAGCTCAACCCCGAAGCGCCCACACACTGCAGGATGGGATCACTGATATCCCCACCATGATCTCCTGCTTCCAGCAGCCCGAGCCAAGGCTAGAATGAGACTGGATCCTTCTGCAGGACTCAGTGAGGTAAGCCATACTCCTGACAACCCTGTCACACTGCTGCAATAGAATCTGCAAAAGGACTCCATTGCTGCTTTCTAGGGATGAGCCAAACACCCCCTGTTCGGTTCGCACCAGAACCTGCGAACAGACCTAAAGTTTGCGTGAACCCTATTAAATACAATGGACTCGAACGTTCAAAATCAAAAGTGCTAATTATAAAGGCTTATATGCAAGTTATTGTCCTAAAAAGGGTTTGGGGACCCGGGTCCTGCCCCAGGGGACATGTATCAATGCAAAAAAGGTTTTAAAACCTAACGTTTTTTCGGGAGCAGTGATTTTAATAATGCTTAAAGTGAAGAAACAATAAAAGTGAAATATTCCCTTAAATTTCGTACCTGGGGGGGAGGGGGGTGTATAGTATGCCTGTAAAGCGGCACTTGTTTCCCTTGCTTAGAACTGTCCCTGCACAAAATGTAATTTCTGAAGGAAAAAAAGTCATTTAAAAGCACTCGCGGCTATAATGAATTGTTGGCTCCCGGCAATACAGAGAAAAGTCATAAAAAAAAAATGCGTGGGGGTCCCCCAAATTCAATTACCAGGCAATCGAAGCTCATCTCTACTGCTTTCCCCACTATGGGGCAACCAGTGATATACACTACCTTAAAGGACATGTTAGTGTACCTAAGGAGCTCCCTTCAAACTGATATGCTATCTATCAAAATCTATCAAAATCTAGGCTACAGATTAAATCTCATGGAGGATAGAATCACTCATGTTGAAACCAATATCGGTGGCATTACTTTCACAGTCAATGACATCATTGACACACAAGAGAACCAAATACAGGATAGCAGGTGGATAAAAGACAAATTGGCGGATATTGAGGATAGGTCCCGTCGAACATTAAAATTTGCGGGATATCAGAACTCGGAACTACCCTTGTATGCACGTGGTCTGATTAAATCTCTCTTGCCTGAATTGAAAAATATAGAATTGGTCGTTGACTGCATACACAGGCTCCCTAAACCATCCTTCTTACCCGCAGCAGTACCTAGAGATGTAATCCTCCACATCCACTTTTATCATGTGAAGGAACAATTCATGCAAAAAATGAGAGTCTTGGGAAATCTACCAGACCCATACGGTCAGTTACAAAATTTTGCGGATCTCTCCCAACACACACTAAGCCACCACAGGCACCAGCATGTTTTATATATGTATCACCACTGAAGACCTCACGAATGGCTCATTATTGATATATGGACTGGAATTTAGCGCTGCACTGTCTGTTTACATTTTTGCCTTAGGGATTTGAATATTGACCCTTAGTGTTCAGCTGCTTTTATTTAATAGGGTCTTTTTATTGAGCTGATTTGTCATCTCATTATTTTTTGCCATCGCACACTTGGTCTCCATTACACATACTGTTTTACCTGCCACTGGTTGAGTGCCATGCTTGTAAGTTTTATTCACATTTTATCATTAAATAATTTCTATTTTGCGGAGAGCACTATGTACTGTTTTTATGCTTTCATGATCCATGTGACATTGGAGTAATTAGCGTACACCAGTCGCTATCCTTTACTGATCCCGGATTGGTTGGCTGTCCATCTGAATCATCTTTACTATATCCAGTTTGGGAAGGTGCATATGACCCTCTATAACCAAAGGGTCCACTTCGTAAGGTGAGCGGCCATTCATATCATTGGTGGAGGTTCCTTATTACCCACAAATAGGGATGAGCTTCGAGTTCGAGTCGAACTCATGTTCGACTCGAACATTGCCTGTTCGTTCGTTCGCCGAACAGCGAACAAATTGGGTTGTTCGCGGCTAATTCGAAAAGTCTATGGGAGAAATCTAAAGTGCTAATTATAAAGGCTTATATGCAAGTTATTGTCATAAAAAGTGTTTGGGGACCCGGGTCCTGCCCCAGGGGACATGTATCAATGCAAAAAAAAATGTTTTTTGCATGTGAAGTGGCGCATGTTTCCCGTGCTTAGAACTGTCCCTGCACAAAGTGTCATTTTTGAAGGGAAAAAAAGTCATTTAAACTCACTCGCGGCTATTAATGAATTGTCGGCTTTTATCAATACATAGAAAAGTCATTGATAAAAAAAAAAAAACGTGGGGGTCCCCCAGAATTCAATTACCAGGCCCTTCAGGTCTGGAATGGATATTAAGGGGAACCCCGCCGCAAATGTAAAAAAAAAATGACGTGGGGTTCCCCCAAATATCCATACCAGGCCCTTCAGATCTGGCATGGATTTTAAGGGGAACTCCACCCCAAATAAAAAAAAAATGGCGTGAAGTCCCCCTAAAAATCCATACCAGACCCTTATCCGAGCACGCAACCTGGCCGGCCGCAGGGGAAGAGGGGGGGACGAGAGAGCGGCCCCCCCTCCCTCATGAACCATACCAGGCCACATGCCCTCAACATGGGGAGGATGTCCCCATGTTGATGGGGACAAGGGCCTCATCCCCACAACCCTTGCCCGGTGGTTGTGGGGGTCTGCGGGCGGGGGGCTTATCGGAATCTGGAAGACCCCTTTAACAAAGGGGACCCCCAGATCCCAGCCCCCCTATGTGAATTGGTAAGGGGTACATTGTACCCCTACCATTTCACGAAGAAAGCGTAAAAATATGTAAAAAAAAACACACAAACACCTTGAAAAAGTCCTTTATTAAAAAAAACCAAAAAAACATTCCAGCGGAGAAATCCAGTGTCCCGCGGCGATCCCGATGTCCAGCGCTGTCCGTCATTGGTTGTGCCTGAGCGGACATGATGGGGAACTTCCTCCTCAGTGTTTTAAATGTATAGACCCGCCCCTTCTAAAGTTCCCCATCAGATCCGCTCAGCGGACCAGATGCGGAACATGAAAAGGGGCGGGTCTATACATGTATTACCAAAGTGAGAGAAGTTCCCCATCAGGTCCGCCCCCTCGGTATGTCGGACCCGCCTACGTCATTGGCCTGAGCGGGGAACTTCCTTCACTGTGTAATTTAAATTTACACAGTGAAGGAAGTTTCCCCGCTCAGGCCAATGACGTAGGCGGGGTCTGACATACCGAGGGGGCGGACCTGATGGGGAACTTCCTTCACTGCGTAATACATGTATAGAGTCTATACATGTATTACGCAGTGAAGGAAGTTCCCCCTCAGGTCCGCCCCCTCGGTATGTCGGACCCCGCCTACGTCATTGGCCTGAGCGAGGAACTTCCTTCACTGTGTAAATTTAAATTACACAGTGAAGGAAGTTCCCCGCTCAGGCCAATGACGTAGGCGGGTCCGACATACCGAGGGGGCGGACCTGATGGGGAACTTCTCTCACTTTGGTAATACATGTATAGACCCGCCCCTTGTCATGTTCCGCATCTGGTCCGCTGAGCGGACCTGATGGGGAACTTTAGAAGAGGCGGGTCTATACATTTAAAACACTGAGGAGGAAGTCCCCCATCAGGTCCGCTCAGGCACAACCAATGACGGACAGCGCTGGACATCGGGATCGCCGCGGGACACTGGATTTCTCCGCTGGAATGTTTTTTTTTTTTTTTTTTTTTTTTAATAAAGGACTTTTTCAAGGTGTTTGTGTCGTTTTTTTTACATTTTTTTTATGCTTTCTTCGTGAAATGGTAGGGGTACAATGTACCCCTTACCAATTCACATGGGGGGCAGGATCTGGGGGTCCCCTTTGTTAAAGGGGTCTTCCAGATTCCGATAAGCCCCCCGCCCGCAGACCCCCACAACCACCGGGCAAGGGTTGTGGGGATGAGGTCCTTGTCCCCATCAACATGGGGACATCCTCCCCATGTTGAGGGCATGTGGCCTGGTACGGTTCAGGAGGGAGGGGGGGCCGCTCTCTCGTCCCCCCCTTTTCCCCTGCGGCCGGCCAGGTTGCGTGCTCGGATAAGGGTCTGGTATGAATTTTTGGGGGGACTCCATGCCATTTTTTTTTGCATTTGGGGTGGAGTTCCCCTTAAAATCCATGCCAGATCTGAAGGGCCTGGTATGAATATTTGGGGGAACCCCACGCCATTTTTTTTTTAAATTTGCGGCAGGGTTCCCCTTAATATCCATTTCAGACCTGAAGGGCCTGGTAATTTAATTCTGGGGGACCCCCACGCTTTTTTTTTTTTTTATCAATGACTTTTGTATGTATTGATAAAAGCCGCCAATTCATTAATAGCCGCGAGTGAGTTTTAAATGACTTTTTTCCTTCAAAAATGACACTTTGTGCAGGGACAGTTCTAAGCACGGGAAACATGCGCCACTTTACATGCATATCATACACACCCCCCAGGTACGAAATTTAAAGGAATATTTCACTTTTATTTTTTCATTTTAAGCATTATTAAAATCGCTGCTCCCGAAAAAACGGCCGTTTTTAAAACTTCTTTTTGCATTGATACATGTCCCCTGGGGCAGGACCCAGGTCCCCAAACACTTTTTAGGACAATAACTTGCATATAAGCCTTTATAATTAGCACTTTAGATTTCAAACGTTCAAGTCCATTGTATTTAATAGGGTTCTAAAGTTCACACGAACATTTTGTCTGTTCGCAGGTTCTGGTGCGAACCGAACAGGGGGGTGTTCGGCTCATCCCTGCCCACAAAGTCATCTGCATGTTTTATCTATGTATCACCACTGAAGACCTCACTGTATATCATTATTAATATATGGACTGGAATTTAGCGCTGCACTGTCTATTTACAACTCAGCACCATCACCAAGGCACTGCGCAATCACAGCATCCTATACCAATGGAGGGCACCAGCAAAAATGCCTGTAACCCACAATGGATCTAAACATATCGTGACCACACTCCAAGAAGGTCTACACCTCCTACAGAGATGGCATATCATTCCGGATCCACCTGCTATAACACCCATGGATCAAAGCAATGAAGAGAATCAACAAAACCAGCCATTGCCTCAGAGAACCAACAATCACCACCCACACCAAACAGCGACCGCAGGAACACCCACCTCTACAAGGTCCTATGTCATGCGAGTCCACACTCATCCTCAGGAACTTTTCACCCCAATTTTTTTTTACTTCCCTGGCACCGGTTGTGCCCAAGTTCAGGACGTCTTTTCTAGGCCATTGACCCAGATTTTTTGTTATAACTTTTCCTTTTTCTTTTCCATTCTGTTCTCTTTCTTTTACACATTTCATAGTACCTGCATCTGGTTACCAACCACAACTGCTAAAATAGCTTATAGAAGCAATAGAATTCAGCAGAACATACTGCTTTTTCCAACAAGACATCTCCTCACGAAACATTGTAAATCTCTCAAATTCACTGAACCACAGTCTTACCATATAATCTACTACCACTATGATCATTAAGATCCTAACTATAAATGCCAAAGGTCTCAACCATCCTGCAAAAAGATCTTCTCTATGGAAACTAGCAAAAGAATCAAAATGTGACATTCTCTGTGTACAAGAGACCCACTTCCAGGCTTCCAATCCGCCACTCTGCAAACACAAAATTTTCATTACTACTGTACCTTCTCTGCTTGCGCCTCAACCAAAGAGAAAGGCATCCTTGTTGCCATTAAAAATACACTTACCTTTCAGCTCCACATCTGCTTAACGGATGACGATGGCAAATACATCATCCTCATTTGCTCCATTAATGACGCTGTATACACCATCGTTACGGTATATACGCCTAACACACATCAGCTACGCTTCTTACGTAAGCTCCACAAGAATGTCTGTACTGTGCAACAGGGAGCAACCATATGGTGCAGCGATTTTAATATGACCCCGGATCCCATCCTTGATTCCTCCTCCTCCTCCATACGATGCAAACCCTCCCTGGGACCACTGCTGCCCATATTCCAACTATACACTATATGGCGATGCCAACACGCAGAAGAGAGGGACTATACCTTCTTCTCACCCTGCCATAACTCCTACTCCTGCATCGATTTCTTCCTCCTCGATCAATGGACTTTACAGAAAGTATCAGACTCCACCATCTTACCCACCACATGGTCTGACCATTCACGGGTAAGCATTACCATAGTGGACATTGCCAGCCCTTCCCCAGCATATCTATGGCGACTAAACACAAGGATCCTCCAATCTCCCGAATACTCACCGCTCCTCAACCAAGAACTTGAATCCTTTTTTCTAACAAACAACGACTCCGTATCTGACACCTCGGTATTGTGGGCCTCCCACAAATCTTTTATGAGAGGCATGTTTGTTCAACTTGGTGCAAGGGACAGGAGGCGAAGGAAGCAGCGGGTTAACAAATTACTGAAAGATTTCCAAAGCACTGACTCCCTAAATAAACAACAACCACACCCTGATCTTAAATCCAAACTAATTCAACTACGTCTAGATCTAAGATTGCTAATGCTAGAACAATTTGACAAAGTCCAAAAACGCTGCAAAATGCACTTTTACAGCTTTGGCAACAAAGCTGGAAAACTCCTAGCCCAAAGGGCAACACACTAAAGCCCACATACCCTTCATATACCACCCTACCACAAAAGAAAAATTAAGAAACCCACAAAATTTAGCTGATGCATTCAGCGCCTATTACAGTGCCCTGTATAACCTAAAAAATTAACCTTCCCTAACACAACCAAATTCCACCTCCATCCAAGCGTTTTTGGATTCAGTACAACTCCCACACTTAACTGACAAACAAATAGAAACACTAAGCCCACGTTCACACTGGGGCTGCGGGAGTGAAGCCTGCGAGTTCAGCTGAACTCGCACGATTTCACTCCCGCTGGCAGTCCCGATTTCAGCCACGATTTCAAAGACATCTAAAAAAGATGTCAATGTAAATCGCGGCTGAAATCGCAAAAAGTAGTACAGAAACTACTTTTTGTAATCGGTGCAGCGCCGCAGATGCGGCGTCGCACCGATTAGGACGGTGCCATTGCCCGCAATTTGCGGCAAATTTCGCCGATTTGACATGTCAAATCGCATGTCAAATCGCACCAGTGTGAACCAGGGCTAAACGTACCCTTCACAATCTCAGAAATCAACAGAGCCATAGACAGCCTACAAAACAACAAATCCCTGGGCCCAGGCGGCTTCGTAGGGGAATATTACAAACAATTCAAATCTATCCTGAATAAGTATCTAGTTCAGCTGTTCAGCGATGCTGCTTCCTCTGCCTCCTTTCCTTTCAAGAAATGCTAAAAGCAATGATTGTGACGTTACCGAAACCAGGGAAGGAACCCAATACCCCAAATTATTTCCGTCCCATATCCTTATTAAACCATGACATAAAACTATATGTTAAAATCAAAGCGAACAGATTGATTGACCTTCTTCCAACCCTTATCCATCCCGATCAATCAGGCTTCACAAAGGGTCATCAAACCTCAGACGCTACCCGAAGGATGATTAACATCCTACATTTCGCTGAGACACATAAAATGCCTTCTCTGCTCCTATCTGTGGATTCAGAGAAGGCATTTGATCGAGTACACTGGCAATATCTAGCCATGGCTTTACAGAAATTCGTTTTTCAGGGCCACATACTTTCAGCGATAATGGCACTATATTCCCACCCCTCAGCCCAAGTCTATTGTTCTTCCATGCTATCCAAAACATTTAACAGCACCAGACAAAGATGCCCTCTTTCTCCACTCCTCTTTAATATAGTTATGGAGCCACTAGCAGAGAAAATAAGAACCCAAAGTACCATCCCAGGTTTTCAAATCGAAACAACTGAACACAAAATCAATCTGTTCGCAGATGACATCATCCTCTCACTGACTAACCGCGCAACCTACCTGGCATCCGTACAAAAAACTCTCTCTGAATTCAGCAAGGTCTCATATTATAAAGTGAATGACTCTAATGCCTTGTACACACGATGGAATAAAATCCGATGGAATTTTCCATCGGAATTTCGATGAAGCTGACTTCCATCAGTCTTGCATACACACTGTCAGACTAAATTCTGACCGCCCAAAACCCGGTGACGTAAAACGCTACGATGAGCCGAGAAAAATTAAGTTCAATGCTTCCGAGCATGCGTCGACTTGATTCTGAGCATGCGTGGAATATTCTCCGATGGAATTCCACACAGACAATCGGAATTTCCCATCGGATTTTTTTCCAATGGAAAAATTTAAAACATGTTCTATTTTTTTAATCCGATGGAAAAAAGTCCAATGGGGCCCACACATGATCTGAATTTGCGATGAAACAAGTCCATCGGCCTTTTTTCATTGGAAAATCCGATCCTATGTACAAGGCATAAATCGTTTATTTTGCCCCTAGGAATTCCTGCCACACACCAGCTAGAATTAGAAAACAAATATTCGTACACATGGGTTGAGGAATCTATTTCCTATTTAGGATTAAAATTACCAGCAAAACATCCTGCCTCTACCAAGCTAATTTTACTTCCTTCCTGAACAACCTCCCAAAAGAATTGGAGCAATTCTCCAAATCTGCCTTTTCATGGTCAGGTAGATTAGCAGCATTTAAAATGCTTATACTACCGCAACTACTCTACCTATTCTGATCACTACCAATTCCAATTCCCAGCTCATTCTTTACCTCGTTGCAAAATATACTTGGACACTACATATGGCAAAAAAAAAGAGCAATATGCTCCCATGCGACTCTCATAAAACATAAATTGGTAGGAGGAGCAGGACTTATCAACTTCAGAGATTACTATAATGCTGCACTGCTTGCCCAAATTAAAACATGGTTCACACCCGAATGCACAAGCCCCTGGTTAGACATCGAAACATACCAAGTCCCTGGTCAGGCCCTCAGCATATGGCTACTCAGTTCACTCCAAAGGAACACACAAAATATAAATTTTTCACCCACCATTGTTGCCTCAAGATTAGCATTTAAATACCTACTAACTAATGCTTCCAAAGGACCTTCCCCCTATAGAATACCACTATCGATATCTGTGTTCTCCATACTCATACCCTATCTCTCAACAAAAACATGGCTAGACAAGGGCATTCGCTTTGTCTCAGACCTCTATTCTAATAATCTCCTTCGACCCTTCACTTCACTACAAAACTCCTTCCACCTCACTCCGATGGACTACTATAAATACACACAAATAAAACAATGTCTACTTTGCAATCCGCACCTACATACTGCTGTACACCCCCTTGTATGGACATATCTATCATCATCACCTGCAGCAAACAAAAAAGGTATATCCCTGTTCCTTCAGTATACTAGGGGACATGACAACTTTTAGTAAATCCCTACCATTATTAAAATGGGAAAGAGATGTTGGGTGCTCATTCTCCAAATCCCAATGGCAAACGGCACTTAAAACTAATTACAAAGCCTCTAGATCCTCGAACCTCTGGGAACTAGTTCACAAAATTACCCTTAGATGGTACATCACTCCCTCTATGATTCACAAATACGACCCCACCACATCACCACTGTGCTGGAGAAACTGTGGAGAAATAGGAAGTCTGTTCCACCTTTTCTGGCAATGTTCACAAATAACTAAACTTTGGCAAGAGGTATTCCAAATCCTCACAGAAGTGACAGGGTTATTGCTTTCTCCTTCACCAGAGCTAGCCCTCCTGAACATCGGTATGGAAAACATACCTCACTGCTTCCACACTATAATAGCCCGCATTCTTTTGGCCACCAGACTTACCATTGTCCATCACTGGAGAATCTCACCCTCTGATATAACTAACTCAGAACTAACGGAACTCTGTAACTCTGGAATAATTTTGCAAATACTCCACACACTCCTCTATATTCTTAATCAATATACACATGTACTTATAAGTCTACATACCAGGTAACCTTACATTGATATAAGTTATTAAAGTTTCTCCAAATTGTTAAATTGTATTCTTACAAAGCTCAATGGATCTACAGGGGAGATGTGTTCCAGGCCCCCCCATGACACAGTTTGCGCCCAAGTGGGGTGTCTGGGGGCATTGGACTACACAGCTCACCTTACATTCAGCACTTATTATAGATACAATGTTTGACCATGATTGGTAATTATATTCTGCCATATGTACTATTTACTTTACTATGTACCTAATTTTAAGTTTTGATATATAACAAAGATTGTTAACTTTCATTACTTATAAACCTCAATAAAAATTATTGAAACAGAGAAGGCAATTCTTTAGTCCTCAGCGCCCAGGGCTGTTAGGCTTAAGCAACCATCGTCAGTATCTAAATTATATGGTGCAGGATTATCTAGAGGACAAGAGCAGACTTGGAGACCTTTCCAACTGAGCATCCACTGGGTTACTGGGTCTTAAGGATGGACCAGTGGCCAGAACTTGCTCAAGATGCAATCAAGCTACTGGCCTGTCCTGCATCTGGTGTGCTTTCTGAAAGGACATTCAGTGCTGCTGGAGGGTTTGTAATGGATCAAACAGTTTACCTGTCCACAGACTCCATTGATATGCTGATGTTTATCAAAATGAATCAGTCCTAGATCAGCAGCTAACAAGCCCCTGATGCTGATGTAACTGACTGAATTTGCTAGGGATCTGGGATCCCTTGAAGACTGCCTATGCTGCCTATCCAATTATTTCTGTACCTATTTGACAGATGCATGTAATTTCAATTATTTTTCACATTTTTAACAGCGGGGCCTGCTCCTGTGCCCAACAAGAGTAACTGTGAGGGGTTACAGTGTTCAGGCACCACCAACACTCAAGGCTCAATATTTTCTGCACCTGTTTGACAGATGCATGTCATTTAAAACAAAAAACAAAAAACGATTTTTTAACAGTGGGGCCCGTTCCTGCACCCAACAAGAGTAACTGTGAGGGGTTACAGTGTTCAGGCACCACTTGGGATGGGCGAACAGTTTGGGCCGAGCATAAGTTTGGCCTGAACATCGCCCATTCAGGTACTCGCCTGACACCCAAACTTTCTGGGCACTTAGTGGAACGTTCATCCGCGGAGCGCACAGTCAATAGGTTGTTAAGGCTTCCCTGCTGAGAGCTAAATTGAAAAAAATATATTGTACAAAGAAGAATGTACATTTTAAAAAATTGGGAAAAAAACACTTCCCCACGGGGAATTGTAAAAAGAGGCAAGCAGCAACACTTCATCCCTCCTCCAGCCCATCAGAGTACCTGAGTACCTATCTGCAACCCATGCCTCATAGAATATATGTTGAGGTGTTTTCTTTCCAAAATGGGGTAATTTTGTGGGTAATTCCATTGTCCTGGTGTTCCAGGACCTTCAAAAGTGTGATAGGTAGGAATGAAATTAGATGTGTAATTTTTGCTCCTAGAACACCTGATGGTGCTCCCTGCATTATGTGCCTCTCTATGTGGCCAGGCTGTGAATAAGTCTCACACATGTGGTATCGCCATACTCAGGAGGTGTAGTAGAATGTATTTTGGGGTTTAATTGGAAGTATGCATATGCTGTGTGTGAGAAATAACTTGTTGTGACAATTTTGTGTAAAAAAAAAAAATCCCAAGAATTGGGAAAAATAACAAAAGTTATAGTATCTACAAAATAGGGGGTAGTTTTATGGCATTTATTTAATTATTTTTAATTTTAATGGCGGCGGTCTGCGATTTTTATCGTGACTGCGACATTATGGCGGACACATCGGACACTTTTGAAGCTATTTTGGAACCATTCACATTTATACAGCGATCAGTGCTATAAAAATGCACTGATTGCTGTATAAATGGGGTTAACCAGTAGGGGACGGGGAAGGGGTTAAGTGTGTCCTAGGGAGTGATTCTAACTGTTAGGGGGCGTGGCTTACTGTGACACGTCACTGATCGCTGCTCCCGATGAGAGGGAGCAGATGATCAGTGCTGTGTCACTAGGCAGAACATGGAGATGCCTTGTTTACAAAGGCATTCCCCCGTTCTGCTGTTCCGTGACCCGATCGCGGGACACCAATGGATATCGAGTCCGCGTGTCCCGCGGGCATGGTCACAGAGGCCGCCGCGGGTGCGCGCGCCCGCTGGGGGACAGGTTCGAAGCAACGTATATATACGTTGCTTTGCATGCCCGTGCCATTCTGCCAACGTAAATGTGCGTGAGGCGGTCGGCAAGCGGTTAAATTATATTTTTTCCTTTAGAAATTTAATTATTGCTGTAATGTTCTTTATAGACATGTGCACACTGAAATATTTTGTTTCTGAAATTCGTTTTCGTCCGAAAAATATCATTATTTAGTTACTTCCGAAATTCGTTTTTAATTATTTAGTTCCGTTAAAAAATGCATTCGTCCGAAAATCCGAATTAAAGGGGTTGTAAAGCTTCGTGTTTTTTCACCTTAATGCATCCTATGTATTAAGGTGAAAAAACACCTTGCAATCTCAGGCCCCCCAGCCCCCCCGTTTTACTTACCTAATCCACAAAACTCTGTGGGCTAGTTCCCGCGATGGTTTCCCCCAGCTTGAGGCGGCTCGTCATTGGAGATTGATAGCAGCACAGCCATTGGCTCCCGCTGCTGTCAATCAAATCAATGATGTGGCGCACCGGGGGGGCAGGGCTAAGTGATACAGTCGGCGGCTATAGCCGCCCGCTGTATCATGGGACCGTGCCTGCAAGCTAACCCCCTTGGGAGAGAGCTTCCCAAGAAGGGGGTTAGCTCTTGCGGGGAGGAGCCCAGACAGCCGACGAGGTACCCCAGAAGACCAGGATCGGGGCCACTCTGTGCAAAACGAACTGCACAGTGGAGGTAAGTATGACATGTTTGTTATTTAAAATATATATATATATATATATATATGCCTTTAAACCCCTTTAATTAAGGTCGAATCTGTCATTGAAGGCTTATGGTGTCTGTCGAATGTTCTAAGTAGATTCGACGAAGCAGCTAAACTGTACGACGCCGCAATCATACATTTCCTGTCCAATGCTACGCCCACAAGCTATAGTAGAATTCTAATGTTGTATGACTAGTAATAATTATATTTATCAATTATTATTACTAGTCAGCCAACATTAGAATTCTTCTTTAGCCTATGGGCGGAGCATTTGACCATAAATGTCCGCTCAATGCAATCGTATGTTTTTAGCTGCTTCGTCGAATCTTCATGTCTCTATAATTTTGAATCTTTTCTCTCTATGTCGAATCTTTTCTCTCTATGTCAAATCTTTTCTCTCGATGTTGACTCTTTTCTCTCTATGTCGAATCTTCATGTCTCTATAATGTCAAATCTTTTCTCTCTATGTCGAAAAATCTCGAACCAATAGAGTTAGGTTACTCACATTCAACCGCAGATTCGATAGACACAGATTGCTATTGTCATCGTCATGTCGAATCTTCTATCTATTTTGAACTGTTGTCGCAACAAAACAAAAATAAAGCATTTTTTATGTCGGATCTTTCAGATTTCGGACTCTGCACATTTGTTATCGTTTGTTAAAACGAACGCGAAAATCCACGAAATTCAGACGAAAATGCATTCAGACGAAAACGAATGCACATGTCTAGTTCTTTACATTGCACAGATGCACCACTTTACAGGCAGACTAAGGGGACCCCCCAGACTCGATATTTAAAGGAATATTTCATTTTTATTGTTTCACTTTAAGCATCATTAAAATCACTGCTCCTCAATTGTTTTAAAAACGTATTTTTGAATTGATACATGTCCCCTAGGGGTAGAACCCGGGTCCCCATACACTTTTTTATGGCAATAACTTGCATATAAGCCTTTAAAATTAGGACTTTTGATATTTTTATGTTTCTGTCCCATAGACTTTAATAGGGTTTGCAAGCTCGCTAGAACTTTTTGCCTGCTCAAGGTTTTCTGGTGTGAACGTGTCAGACGCGGGGGGGGGGGGTTTGCCCATTCCTAGTCCATACATTGTTTTCAGGGATCTGAACAATAGTCACCTTTATCATAATGTTTCACATCTAGAATGTAGAATGTAGACCAACTGTTCACACTGCCTTTAAGGATGAATCCATTGGGACAATCCCAGGTACACATGACAAGCCAGCATTACCAACTCTATATTTCCAAGCACAGGACTATAGCAGAAACAGTGTTGAAATTTAAGTCCTGTGTCAAGCAGCATCCAGAAAGCTTAGGCCAGCTCTTTAAAAAGTTAAGGCCCATATAGCTGATTTTATAGTCTTTATACCTGATAAGCAGGCATCAGCTGAAAAACATGGAAGTTTCTTCAGTGACCTGATTCCCCTCCAAAAACGTTTTTCTGGTCTAACTATATACAGTAAAACCTTGGTTTGCGAGCATAATTCGTTACAGAAACATGCTTGTAATCCAAAGCACTTGTATATCAAAGCATTTTTTTTACAGGGCATAAAAGAGAAGAGAGGCACCTCTAAGTGTAGCAATAAGTTGCTAAATGTTGTACCTTCATTAAATGTAACCATATTGCTACACTTAGAGGCCACTCTCTTCTTTTTTATAGTCAGTTGTGACATGACGCTACTCTTATATCAAGACATCGCTTGTATATCAAGGCAAAATGTATTAAAACATTTTGCTTGTCTTGCAAAACGCTCTCAAACCAAGTTCAAATTATCCATAATTTTCCTTCTTCCTAAGGCACCATCCAATTGTTGTTAAAATGTCATGGGGAAAAGATGACACAAAGGTAATACAAATGCAAATACTCTGTTTCAATCAAAAGTCTTTAATGTACAAAAAATTGTGTTTCATAAATGTGCGCTGACGGTTCATTGCCAGATCAGACTCTCTCAACTGACTGAGACCACATTATGTGACAGAATGTCTAAATATTAGGCTCCTCTCTTCACTACTTTTGTTCCTCACAAAACCATCTCATGTCTTAGATCTTCTGACATTGCCTGATAGAGGTTCAGAAATACTGCTTCCTGTTTATTTCATTGCAACTACATTAACTGTTGAAATACAGGGGGTCCCCGACTTACGAACCACTCCTACTTACGAACGGGAACCTGCGGGGACCCTCTGCTATTCTGCGCGGACCATCTGCCGTGCTGCCAGACGGAGCCTCGGAAAATTTCGTAAATGTCCGTAATTGGCCGCACATGCACAGAACGGCATTCGACGGAGCATCGGAAAACATCGGAAATGTCTGTAATTGTCGTTCTGCGCATGCGCGGCCAGACTTACGAACATTTACGGATTACAAACAGGAGGAAAGTCTCTAGCGGGTTCGTAACCCGGGGACCCCCTGTATGACTGTTACCAAAAGCTTTGTCCCAACAGCTGCTCAGAGCAAACAAAAGTGTACTGGGCATATTAAAATATATCATGGTGGTATAACTCACCATACACATATTTGTGTGGAAGGTTGTGGGAACTTCTGAGCTCTGACTTTTTGAGCTGTTATCACATACCGGGTTGGAGGCCAAAGAGAAAAGAGGGATTCCATTTCACCCCTGGATGGTGACAGCCTCAGGGCACTTAAGGCATGCAAGGGCATTGCTAGGCACAAAGTAGCATGGGATCCGGTTGGCTGATAGCTGCTCATGGAGTTGGTCAGCAAGGATGGTGTCTAGGCAGCAGACAGTAGTCTTAAAAATACTCCAGTGAGAATCTGCAGCTGGCAGACTGTACACCCATGGAAAGATGATGCAAGGCAGATCTGAATGGCAGCAGGCCAGGTAAATGGAATAAAGATGCTGTCTTGGAGCTGAGCCAGGGTCATACACAGGTAAAAGGAAGAGAGATTTAGTGTTTCAGCTGAGCCTGGGTCATACACAGATACGTAGTACAGTTGTAGATAGCACAGAGGTCAGGAGCCTGGTCATACATGGGAGCTCAGATGGAACAATGTTTTTCAAAAAGCCGAGGTCATAATAAGGAGTCAGGCAGAGAGAAGCGGAGTCTGGGATGGGTAATCAATGTAGCACGGGATCAGGATACATAAAACAGGAATCACGGATAGCTGAAGATCATCTATCAATTACCAGTCATCACTTCTTTCCTTAAATATGGTGTTTGGTGCCAGTTCTGGCACTGGAAGTGTAAAACAGTGTGCTGGCACATGCAGACATCTGCACAGCATGCATATGCATGTTGACACACAAATGAGCAAGTCCAAGCAGGTTACAGGCAGGAGTTCCCAATCTGTTTATTGGCAAATGCACATCTCTTTTCCGGTTAGCTTCCTGACAGTTGTGCTTTTTGTTAATAGAGCACCCCATCTATTTCCAATTACTGGTTTCTGAACTCTCATAGTGGGAACTTGGTTGTTTTATCAAATGTCCTGCAAAGCATCTAAATAGTCCTATTAAGATGCTTTCAGTTACACTCATCTAAATATTAATTTTGACATAACTTAGGCATGACTTGGATGGTTTCTTAAAGGGAGACCTCGGGCTTTCTAATAAAAAAAAAAACACCACTGCCACTTTTTAACTGCCTCTAACTAACTGAATATTCACATGGTGTTGAATCAGCTTGGAGAGAGGGGCTATCCTTCTTCTGACTCAGCAAAGACCAAATTACATGCAAGCTTTTTTCATCATAGTAGTATAAGATTCAACAGAGAGGGTGGAGAACTGCCCGGTTGGAGTGTATGCTAACTGACTTGGCAAGTCATAGAGAGGGAAAATTATGTAAGAAAATCTATATTTTCTTAACCATGAGCTGTGATAAAAAGATCCCATGCTGCTTCAGTTCCAGGTTGCATGCACTGGGGAACTGACTGCAGAAACGTCTTCAAGGCGAAAAAAGATTCTTTTAACTATGACTCTAAAACATGCTGCTTTTTTTGACAAGAAATGAACCAGAACTGGAGAATAGACCATACCAAGAAAAATGTGGTAAGATAAGTTTTATACCTCTTCGCCTCTCAATAATGTCTTCCTATTTGATTACAACAGATTACATTTTTGAATTCAAAGCAGGGTCAGCAAAGATGGAGTGGAGCAAAGATACCAAAAACTTTGGTGTAAAAGCCATGAACTTTTGTGCAGGGCCACTACATATATATATATATATATATATATATATATATATATATATATATATATATATATATATATATCTGTCTTAAGGCAATCCCTGAAAACATTTCTCTTCAGAAAAGCCTATCCTGCCTTCACCTAATAACCATACCTTCACTTTCTTAATAAGGTAGTCCCCCACAGTTATTACTTTTCGTATCACTTGACCCTCTCTTTTAGACTGTAAGCTCTAACGAGCAGGGCCCTCTGATTCCTCCTGTATTGAATTGTATTGTAACTGTACTGCTTGCCCCCATGCTGTAAAGCACTGCACAAACGTTTTGCACTATATAAATTCTGTATACTAATATTAATAGTAATGTACATTGGGAACCATGTCTGTGCAAAATCTAAAATAGGTAGATAGATAATTGTGAACAAACCCGTGTAGCAGGGCTGGCACTAAACACCAATGGGAGAGCACATTATAATTCATCTCCAGGGAGGTAACATGCAGGGGACAGGGGATATCTCTTAAACCGTACAGGTTTAGGAGATATCCTTGGTAGCTACAGGTAAGCCTTACTAAAGACTTACCTGTAGCATAAAGTTGTAAAAAAGGGTTTACAACCACTTTAATGACCAGGCAATTTTTTTCAATACGGCACTGCGTCGATTTAACTGACATTTGCGTGGTCATGCAATGTTGTACCCAAACAAAATGTATGTCCTTTTTTCCCCACAAATAGAGATTTCTTTTGGTGGTATTTGATCCCCTCTGTGGTTTTTATTTTTTGCGCTATAAATAAACAAACAAAGAGTGACAATTCTGAAAAAAAAAATTTTTTTTTTTTACTTTTTGCTATAATACATATCCCCAAAAAATATATAAAAAAATACATTTATTCATCAGTTTAGGCCGATATATATTCTTCTACATATTTTTGGTAAAAAAAATAGCAATAGGTATATATTGATTGGTTTGCGCAAAAGTTATAGTGTCTACAAACTATGGGATAGATTTAGGGACTTTTATTTTATTTTTTATTGTTTTTACTAGTAATGGCGGCGATCTGCGATTTTTAGCGGGACTGAGACATTGCGGTAGACAAATCTCATCCCAAATGACACTTTTTGGGGACCAGTGACATTATTACATTGATCAGTGCTATAAAAATACACTGATCAATGTAAAAATGACACTGGCAGGCAAGGGGTTAACATTAGGGGGCGATTAAGAGGTTAACTGTGTTCCCTAGGTGTGTTCTAACTGTAGGGGGATGGGCTCAATGGGACATGACAGAGATCAATGTTCCCGATCACTGGGAACAGTAGATCTCTGTCATGTCTCCTGTCAGCATAGGGATCCGCTTGTTTACAAAGGCAGATCCCTGTTCTGCCTCTGTACTAGGCGATCGCACCCGCCCGCAACTGCGCCTGCGCGAGCCGCCGTACAGGTACGGCGTTTTGGCAGTGCTGCCGACCTGCCGGAGTATATCTGCGTGAGCTGATCGGCAAGTGGTTAACTAGTTAAAAATACAACTACATTTAAAAGTGTTCAGTGCCGTTAAGTGTAAACACTTCCTACCTTTCTTATCTTTACAGTGTGAACATTTTTTAGGCTCATTTAATAACTAGGGCTTCACCAGGGAGTATCTTAGAATGGAACATTTCCAGGGTCTGATAGGTTAATTACTTAATTTTTTAAGAACTCATTCACACTTATTATGTTGCAGCATTAGGTAAAATGCATAGACAATTAAATTACAAGAAACAATTGTAGATATTTTTAATGTAAAAAAATAAAAAAACTTTTTTGACATTTTTGTGACATTTAAAGGTAGGCTTACCACTAAGCTAATTCATTAAATGTAAATCATTTTTAAAATAACATGTAGTTGAGCTACTCTGTTCCAATTTTGTTTCCTGGAATATTTCCAGTTCTCTTTCTAATATGTCAGCGTAAATGTCATAAATAAAGTTAATCAAAGTTCTTAGAAGACTTTTGGTGCAGCTTTCATAGGAGGACTCATAACAGCACTAAAAACAACGTGAGGTTTGTTAAGTGGTAAGAAATAATATTGGAAGCATTTTTCATGTGACATGCGTTCCACATCTATTGTATGTTCTTCAACTTCTTGAAATGAATAGAAAGACTTAACTCATTTTAATGTATCCTGTTTTTTCTTCTTCACCCCCCTTTCTCCCACGGGACGGCCTCCCTCAGGTGTTTGGTCTCCTCTTCCCTGCCATGGGCGTCAGTCAGCATCCCATGGGCATGGGTGAGGGATGCTTCCCATGTCCCTCACTTCATCGCTGTCAGTTGGTGCTCGCACCATTAGATGGCGCTCTCACAGTGCCGTGACATCCTATGTCTGTTGCCCGGCGCACGCTCCCGGCGTGGTGCGTGTGGGCGGGGACGTCGCGGGCATGCAGCCTTCGCGCTCATGCGCGTGCGCGCTGGGTCTGGGTGGACGCCGTGTATTGCATGCGGCGATGGCGGTAGATCCGGGAATATTCCACTGGGATGGCGAGATGCGGTTGGCAGTGGGAGGAATTTGACACCTGTGAGACATTAGGGGGGGGCAGGTAAAATATTTAAACACCCCAAACAGCATGGCAAACTGTCTGATTCCTATGGAAGCTCAGTACATGTTTCCACATCACATGTGAGGTAAGGAGGTCTTGGTGGGCTGCTACAATTAGAATCTTCAAGTATAACTATTTAGACAAAATTTAAACATGAGAAGTCATTACTAACTATATGTATCTTCTCTTCCCTTCAAAGGATTTCACTTTCACTGTTCCTTTCAGTGTTTTTGCATACATTTACACCATTGCTATGTAAGTATATTGGTATAGCTAATGTGCTCTATGTCTTTGGAAATTACAAGCACACTTTAATTCACATTCTCGGTTTTTTCTTTCACATTCACAACCTTGATCAATTTTTTGTTTGCTTACACACACACCCAATATTAAGTGTTATATCTCTTCAGTTCCAACTGTTCTTAACATAGCTCTCATTTAAGTAATAAATTAACAAAACACTTCCCACTTCTTTCACTATTTCTTTGCAATACACATCCTTCACTTATCATTACATTTGGCTCACACCCTCATCACCCAAGGTATTTTCTATATTTTCCCCTCCCCCTAAACCCCCCCCATCCCTTCTTCCCCCCTTCTTCCCCCCTCCTTTTCCCCTCCCCCCCTCTTTTTTCCTCTCCCCTCTCTCCTGTCCCCTTTTTCTTTTCATTGCTTTCTTTTCTTTCCTTCCTTTTGATTCATTCCTTTCCTCTCTCCTTTTTCTTTTACTCTCACCTTTAACCACTTGACAACTGGGCACTAAATCCCCTTCGTGCCCGGACCAATTTTCAGCTTTCAGTGCTCTCACACTTTGAATGACAATTACTCAGTCATGTAATACTGTAACCTAATGATTTTTTTGTCCTTTTTTTCATACAAATAGAGCTTTCTTTTGGTGGTATTTGATCACCTCTGGGTTTTTTATTTTTTGCGCTATAAATGAAAAAACACGGAAAATTTTGAAAAAAAAAACGTTTTTTTTTTAGTTTATGTGATAAAATTTTGCAAATTATTAATTTTTCTTTATAAAATTTAGCCACAATTTATACTGCTACATATCTTTGGTAAAAATAACCCAAATTAGTGGATATTATTTGGTCTTTGTGAAAGTTATAGAGTCTACAAGCTGTGGTGCGGATCATAAACAATTGATCTCATTCTTACGACCCGAACAAGCCAGCAAAGCACAAATACCCCCCAAATGACCCCTTTTTTTAAATTAGACATTCCAACGTATTTAGTAAGATGCATCGTGAGGTTTTTGATGTTGTAATTTTTTCCCACAATTCTTTGCAAAATGAAGATTTTTTTTAATTTTTTAATTTTTTCCACAAAATTGTCATTATAATAGGTTATTTCTCTCACATGGCATGTGTATACCACAAATGACGCCCCAAATGCGGCAAAAAAATGAAAACGCAATTTTTTTACGCAAAGTTGTCCATTTATAAGATATTGCCAACACATAGCATGTACATAGCAAAAATGATACCCCAAAATACATTCTGCTACTCCTCCTGAGTATGGCGATACCAAATGTGTGAGACTTTTATACAGCCTGCCCACATAGAGAGGCCCAATATTGAAATGGCACCTTCAGGCATTCTAGGAGCATAAATTACACATCTCATTTCTCAACCACCTATTACACTTTTGAAGGCCCTGGAGCACCAGGACAATGGAAACGCCCACAAAGTGACCCCATTTTGGAAAGCTAACACCCCAACGTATAATCTATGAGGCATAATGAGTCTGTTGAACGGTTCATTTTTTTCCTGAAGTTTTTGGAAATTGCGGGAAAAAAATGAAAACGCAATTGTTTTACGCAAAGTTGTCCATTTATAAGATATTGCCAACACATAGCATGTACATAGCAAAAATGACACCTCAAAATACATTCTGCTACTCCTCCTGAGTATGGCGATACCAAATGTGTGAGACTTTTATACCACATACAGAGGCCCAATATTGAAATGGCACCTTCAGGCATTCTAGGAGCATAAATTACACATCTCATTTCTCAACCACCTATTACACTTTTGAAGGCCCTGGAGCACCAGGACAATGGAAACGCCCACAAAGTGACCCCATTTTGGAAAGCTAACACCCCAACGTATAATCTATGAGGCATAATGAGTCTTTTGAACGGTTCATTTTTTTCCTGAAGTTTTTGGAAATTGCGGGAAAAAAATGAAAACGCAATTTTTTTACGCAAAGTTGTCCATTTATAAGATATTGCCAACACATAGCATGTACATAGCAAAAATGACACCCCAAAATACATTCTGCTACTCCTCCTGAGTATGGCGATACCAAATGTGTGAGACTTTTATACAACCTGGCCACATACAGAGGCCCAACATGCAAGGTACACCATCAGGTGTTCTAGGGACACATAGCAAGAACATACCAAGAATTACACCCCAAAATACATTCTGCTGAGCAAATGGTAAACAAAAGATTACCTGTGGTTTTAGTAGTGCAGTTTTCCACAGGAGGACAGCACTGGTCCAGGCAAGAGGCAGGGACTTGGTCAGCAAAAGCGGTGTGGTCAGTTCATCCGACAGGCAGAGGCATGATGGCATAGGTCCTACAGGCAGTTGGCAGAAGTAGGGCCTCGTTCAGGACTGAATGGGGACAGGGGTAGAGGCTTCTCCCACCCAAATCTCTTTGAAGCCTCCGAGTCTCCAGACCCTAATCTGGGAATGAGAAAAACAAAAACAATTGTTTTCTTCATCCAGAAAAACAATTCTGGAGCCCCTCACATATGTGAGACCCCTGTGTTATGAATCCCACTAGTCCACTGGCAGGGTACAAGATCAGTCCAAGAGGCAGGCAAAAAGCATGGTCAAACAGTCCAGGGTCAGTTCCAGATCAGGCAGAGGTATGTACAGAATCGTTAGGCAGAAGCGTGGTCAAATAACAGCCCAGGGTCAGTTCCAGATCAGGCAGAGATATAAACAGAATCGTTAGGCAGAAGCGTGGTCAAATAACAGTCCAGGGTCAGTTCCAGATCAGGCAGAGGTATAAACAGAATCGTTAGGCAGAAGCGTGGTCAAATAACAGTCCAGGGTCAGTTACAGAGAAAGCAGAGGCATAAGGGGTGTGAACATAAATGGCAGGAAGTGAACTAATAATTTATTTTGGTATGGTAATGGCGGAAGCAGTTGCCTATGCAGAGGCCTGGTTCTGAAGGACATTGGGCACAATGATAAATGGTGTCTCTTCTCTCTCCTCTTTTGGAGCACACCCGGCATTTTTTCTGGCGTTTTTGGCCTGTTGGTCTGGGAGGGATTTTATCTGGGAAGTGGCGCTCAGAGAGACGGCTAACGACATCGGATCTTATGTTTACTGGTGGGCTGTTCGGGTATAAAAGGGCAGTGGTGATTTCCTCCTGGAAGAAAAGGAAGGATTTGGGTCTTCTAGTGGATTTTCGATATATTACATATGAGTTGTACATGGCCAAATTGAACAAATAAATTGAAACTTTCTTATACCACTGGTATGATCTTCTTGTGGAAAGGTAGGGTTCGAGCATCTGGTCGTTGAAGTCGACACCCCCCATGAACTTATTGTAATCGTAGATGCATTTAGGTTTTTGGATCCGGCCATTCCTCCTGGTGACTTCAACAAATTCATTGTTGTGGATGGAAGAAAGCAAGTACACGTCTCTTCTGTCCCTCCACTTCACAGCCAAAATCTCCTCATTACGCAAACTCGCCGTCTCCCCTCTTCTCAATTTTTTGGTGACCAGGCTTTGAGGAAAGCCCTTCCGGTTCGTCCGTACGGTGCCGCATGCTGGAGTCTTCATTCTGTGCAAATTTCGGAACAGGGGCAAACTGGTATAAAAATTGTCCACATACAAGTGGTATCCTTTCTCTAGGAGTGGGTTTATGAGTTCCCAAACTACTTTCCCACTGGTTCCAATGTAGATTGGGCAATTAGGGGGGTTCAGTTCGGAGTCCTTCCCTTCATATATGATGAAGCCATACACATACCCAGTTTCTCTGTCGCACAATTTATACAGCTTCACCCCATAGCGGACCCTTTTGCTGGGTATAAATTGTTTTATGCCCAGCCTGCCAGAAAATTTGATAAGGGACTCATCTATGCATATGTGTTTGTCTGGGGTAAACAACTGGGGGAAGGTTTCAGAAAAATAATTTAGTAGCGGCCGAATTTTATAAAGTTTATCAAAATTTGGGTCATTTCGGGGAGGGCACTGGGTATTATCATTGAAGTGTAGGAAACTCATAATCATTAGATATCTGGACCTGGGCATTACTGAGGAAAAGATGGGCATATGATATATGGGGCGGGATGACCAATATGAACGTAATTGATTTTTTCCATTTAGTCCTATGCAGAATGTGAGGCCCAAAAAAATCCTAAACTCCTCCACTGTAAGGGCTTTCCACACATAGGGACGGGCATAAGAGGACGTTGGGTTGCTGGTTATAAACTGTTGGGCATATAAGTTGCACTGGGCCACAATTGTTGCCAGCATGTCGTTAGTAAAAATTAAATTAAAAAAATCTATTGGGGAAAAGTTTTCTGTATCCACCTGGACTCCTGGCTGGGCAGTGAAAGGGGGAATGTTGGCTTCTCCTGAATTTGGAGGAAACCACAAAGGGTACTGAAGGGAATAGGGAAGGCTGGCATGGGACCTAACCCTTTGGGGCTGAGGTGACACCCCACTGGTACGTGGCCTTGCTTCTCGAGGTACTGCGGTGCTGGTGGATGGCACTGCGGTGCTGGTGGATGGCACTGCCTCCTCAGCAGAATGCCTTCGTCTGGCGGGCGGGCCCTCCTCCTCTTCTTCTTCTTCTTCCTCCTCCTCCTCTGCCATCTCCGTCTCCTCCGTCACTGATCCACTGCTTATGACAGGCTCGTAGTCCACGTCAGACTCATCTAAATATGCGGAGGACTCCGAATCGGAGCGCTCCCCGTTGCTCCCGTCGGCCGCAAGAATTTCATATGCCTCCTCGGCTGAGAATACTCTTTTAGCCATTTGATGAGATGGCACTGACAGGTGGCACTGATGGCAGATGGCACTGGCAGGTGGCACTGGCAGTTGGGACTGGTGGCAGATGGGACTGGTGGCAGATGGGACTGGTGGCACAGATGGCACTGGCAGGTGGCACAGATGGCACTGGCAGGTGGCACTGGCAGGTGGCACAGATGGCACTGACTGGTGGCAGATGGGACTGGTGGCACAGATGGCACTGGCAGGTGGCACAGATGGCACTGGCAGGTGGCACTGGCAGGTGGCACTGGCAGGTGGCACAGATGGCAGATGGGACTGGTGGCAGATGGGACTGGTGGCAGATGGGACTGGTGGCAGATGGCGGTGGCAGATGGTGGTGGCAGATGGCACTGGCAGCAGATGGCACTGGCAGGTGGCACTGGCAGCAGATGGCACTGGCAGATGGCACTGGCAGATGGCCCTGGCAGATGGCACTGGCAGATGGCCCTGGCAGGTGGAAGATGGCCCTGGCAGGTGGCACTGGTAGCAGATGGCACTGGCAGGGACTGTGGGCACTGTTTTTTACTTGTGTGTGTGTGTATTTTATCACTCACTATTACAAGCTGCAGCACAGATCTCTCTCTCTCCTCACACGCTGTCTCTGTGTGAGGAGAGAAAGCCGGCAATGAGAGATGATCTCATATGTTTACATTTGAGATCATCTCTCATTGGATAGTGAGATCGAGTGCTGAATGGCCTCTGTGATTGGCCATTCAGCACGATCTGTGATTGGCTGTGTCCAAGGGACACGGCCAACACAGATTTTCCCTGATGCGCGCTCGCGGGGGCGCGCGGGGGGGGGAAGAGGAGGACGTCCATGGACGTCCAGTCAGCACTTCGGCGCCGCAATGCAGACGTCTTTTGAGCATTGCCCGGGCGCGAAGTGGTTAAAGGGGTTGCAAAGGTTCGTTTTTTATTTTCTAAATAGGTTCCTTTAAGCTAGTGCATTGTTGGTTCACTTACCTTTTCCTTTGATTTACCTTCTAAATGTTTTTTTCTTTGTCTGAATTTCTCACTTCCTGTTCTCCTCACTAAACTTAACACCATCATCCGAGTGGTGTGGAGTCAGCCAGAACAGCTTACTGAACAGCTTACTGAGGAGGAACAGGAAGTTAGAAATTTAGACAAAGAAAACAAAGAAAAAAAATATTTAGAAGGGAAATCTAAGGAAAAGGTAAGTGAACCAACAATGCACTAGCTTAAAGGAACCTATTTAGAAAATAAAAAACGAACCTTTACAACCCCTTTAACCCTTCTCTCCAATGTCACCATTTCTTAACACCTAACCTTCCTTTTTTCTCCCCTTTAGCAAACACATTTTTTCCACATTACACTCATAACCCTTCTTTCCACACACTGATTCACTGTTCTCTCAGTTACCCACCTTTTCACCCTATCTTCCAACACACATATATCACATTTTCTCGTAAATTTTCAACTGAATAGACCCTTTTTGCTTTAACTTTGTTGGTACCTTATTGACACACCAACCCCATAGGAAACAACTAGGATGTATTGCCCTAAGGCGCCTCAAAAACATCCCAGTATCCAATCATGTCTTGTCATTATCATAAACCCACAGTTGTTATCCTCCATCCGACACAAACCTTTCCTCATTAGCTATTCAGAAAGACACACACCTGCCCTTACTTTTTATTCATATATACAGATACTCAGAAAAATTATAATCTTTCAAATAGATTTTTTACTAAAACTTCTCTATCCCCACTGCCTCTAGGTGCTTGTTATAGGCACCCAGGTGCCTTTCACCCAATTTCCCCTCAGTCCGCAATCAACTGCCTCCACACTTAGAGTGTGACCCTCTGAAAGCAGTCTCTGCCTGTGGGGAGGACCCGCTTGAGGGCGGGGGGGGAGGACGCCAACCCAGCACTGCTTTGGGGACCTTGCCCGTGGGGGCCTTTGGAGAGATCAAGAGGAATCAGGATTTCCAAATCTCCGGTTCTTGGCCTATTCATGTAACCAAGAGGGTAAATATAAAATAAATATACAATAAATTTGCCTTTCTCCCAGTTCCCTTTTTTCATATTTTAAGACAATATTACTGCTATGAAAGAGCTGTTTCAAATTATTGCATCTATTGATTTAATGAGAACTGATGGGAGATAATCTTCAACATGTTATATAACTAATGTCTTTATCCATTTATATCCTTCAGAATATAAGACCCCCCCTGAGGAAGACCTGCAATCAGGTCGAAATGCATCGGGGCTTCCCCTCTGTTTGTTACATGTATATACACGTATGATTTGATTTCCTTTGTACCTTATTTGTATCACATTGTTTACCCTTGTATACATGTATTTGGCTTGTATCTATACCGGAGTTTATAAAACAATTGAATAATTGCTTTTTGATGAGCCCAAACTATTGAATAAAACAATCTTTTTTTATCAAAATATCTTGCTTCATGCCACTCGTTGCTGCTAAAAAATCCCACGGGAAAAACCTGTTCTTTTTTACTATCTATATCGGGATGTGCAGCCCTCTCACATATGCATCAGTGTCTACTCCAAGCTAAATATTTTTTCGGGTGGTTAAACACCCATTTCCCATTCCCTTGACACTTGAGAGGTTGTTTTATGAGCTTTGGTATGCCGTTAGAGGGCAAACGTATGAATTAGGGCACTAATACCATCATGTACACAACTGTTTAACCAATGTAATGATTTGTTGCCCTGCATGCAACTTTTTTGCTCGTTTTTAGCAATTTTTTGTTTCTCTCTCTTTTTTCCATCAAACTTACCTTATTTTATTTCAAAGACAGACCTCTGTCCTTCACCACGATGAGTGACTTTCAGGGGGAAGAATGGAAAAACTTGATGTCGGGGTACGAGAATGCCTTCAAGAAGGGGAATCAGGTAGAAACCCAAATCCACGCTCTTATCCAAAAATTTGGAAGAATACTTGAGAAAAAATCAGCCATTTTTTGGCATATGAAAACATTTCACCGGTATATACAAGATAACATCAACCCATATGGGTTGCGCATCCAGATTTTTCCTAATTTGGAAACAATCAGTGATGAGTGTAAAAATGACTGGGAAAAGAATTTACAAAATTGCACACGGGAAATGATGATTATCCTGTCCAAAGAATACACCAAACAACTCACCAAACTTGATACTCAAATTAACACTTTGGAGAATCAGCTAATGCCCTTTAAGGGCCACAGCTTATACTCCAAATTGCAAGAAAAATTAAAAGAACATTTAGCACTATATAACAAAAACATTTTGAAAAACAAGAAGGTGAAATTCTGGCGTGACAAATCATCATTTTCCGAAGGCAAAGCATACAAGTGGGCAAATATCAAATCTTTCCCTAGAGGGCGATCTCGTGATTCTTCACGAGTCAATAAGACCCAGGGACACCGTCAGTCAAATTCTCCACCACCACCACGCGATGAAAGTGGTAACAATAGGGAGAGGGAACATTCTAAAAGGAGTAGAAACAATAGAAGCTCTATGGAGCAGGACACAAAAAAATGCACAGTCGATGCAGACTCTGAGTACGCTTACTATGATAACACTGATGAACATCTACAAGGAGCCTCAGGTGGAGCTTCCAAGCTGTAGGGCAAATCCGACTCTTCTCTATCTGATGCCACCACAATTCCAAATCGAGCCAAAAACTCTTTTGAACGATCAGTTTCTAATCAAAATTTAAACTTCATACGGGGTGTGGGCTCTCCACGGTCACAGAAACTAGGAAGAAGGATGGAACCACACATAATTCGATTACAACAAAACCCCTAAATGTTATCAATTTATCTACACATCAGATCACTATGGCCGAAATCGGCCTTCTTTCCAAAGGACTGAGTTTCTGTCCTCAAGAAAACTTTGATCTGTTTGAAACAGTCACTGATCTACATCTTTTCGCCCGCAAACTATTACTTAAATCTTTGTATGAGTCCAAACCTAAGGAAACCCATGATGAAGATTGGTCCAAATACACCATGCGTGAGTTCAAGGCCCTCAGAGACCTCACACTCCTTTATCAGGAAAGTAATTCTGACAATCTGATTGACCAATTGGATCTAGAGAAGATCCTCGAGGAGGTGAATGGAACCATTGAGTGTCCAATTCCTCTTTTCAAAAAACCATCTAGCAAATTTCCACCGTTACAAACTAATCCCAGTGTGGCTACTTTTCTTAAACAAACACTCAAAGATATTTCTAAAATTCCATGCAAAAAGATTTGTCGTTCCATCCTTACCGCGGAAGAAGAATCAGCTTTTGATTCACTCCGCAATAACGGATCATTGATAATAAAACCTTCAGACAAATGAGGCAATGTTGCCCTGATGGACAACACTATGTATAAAAATATGTGTAAACAAATATTAAATAATAGGGAGTGGTACAAAATCATAGACATCAGGCACATTGACAAATCCAATCATCTTTTCTATTGTCTAATAGATCGCATTTAAAAAGATGGTACCATTACCAAAGATGTTTATGATTTTATACGCACCAAACATCCCCGCACGCCAACTTTTTACAGTTTGACAAAAATTCATAAGAGCTCTACAAACCCCGCGGGTCGTCCTATAGTTTCTGGTAACGGTGGAATATCCGAGAACCTCAGTAGGGTGATTGATGCATATCTCCAACCTTTTGTAATCACACTACCTACATTTTTAAAAGACACTATTCACTTTCTAAAAATAATTGAAGAACTTCAATTACCTGCCCAGTCTATCTGGGTTACAATCGATGTGGAGGCTTTGTATTCCTCAATTCCACATCACAAGGGATTACAAATGATCAACAACATACTACAGAGGGGTTCACGCTATGATAGGGCCACCAATGACTTCATCCTTGAAGGTTTGAATCACATTTTGAATAATAACTACTTCTCCTTTGGCGGCTCCCACTACCTCCAGGTGCAGGGGGTGGCGATGGGGACATGTTGTGCCCCATCGTATGCCAACCTGTACCTAGGGGAATGGGAGCGGTCACTCTCCAGTGATGAGGGTCTCGTCGAGTACCTGAGCCATGTCCATACGTGGCTCAGGTACATCGACGACATTTTCGTCATTTGGAGTGGCACGGAGTCTGAACTGTTGCAGTTCTTTGATCTTTTGAACTTTAACAGTTACAACTTGAAATTTACAATGACGCATCACATTGGGTCAGCGACCTTTCTGGACGTCAAACTAAATTGTGACAGCTAAGGAAATATTACAAGTACTTTATATCGAAAAAGCACTGCAGGTAATACAGTCCTGCATGCGGCGAGCTTTCATCCCATTCCCCTAAAGAATTCCATTCCTTATGGACAGTACCTCCGGCTATGGAGAAACTGCTCAACCAATACACTTTTCAAAATGGAAGCAGGTGAACTTCAAATTCGCCTCCTAGAACGTGGCTGCAGTCGTTGCTGCCTACGGAAGGCTTATAATCGAGTTGTTCGCCAAAATTGTACGAGCTTGATTCTAGGATTACACAAAACAAATACCAATACAAGTGATTATCCACGCATCATTGTGCATTACTCAGTCCAGCACCAACAAATTAGGAACATTCTCTCACGACATTGGTCAATTCTAACTGACAATGACGTGGTCAAAACTTTTGTTCCACCCACCCCCCCTATCACTTTCAGAAGAGCAGGATCTCTCAAGGACAAATTAGTTAAGAGCGAATACTCTAGAATCAACAAAAAACATTGTTCAACACTTGGGACATTTCCATATGGACACTGTGCCCACTGTCCTTTCATTCGCAAAGATAAGGTTTTTACTGTGCCCGATGGTAAGACCTTTAAACCGAAACACTTCGTGAACTGCCAAACACAGGGGGTGGTTTATTTGATGACCTGTGAGTGTGGGACATTTTACGTAGGCAAAACTCGACAACGGTTCTGGTGCAGAACCTCTAAACATGTCTACAATAGGAGTATTGGTAACATATACCTACCCCTAGGACAACATGTAGTTGCACAACACAACTACAAAATGCCACAAGTGAGCTTCGCCGCACTGGACCGGATGCACATACCGAGCCGTGGCGGCGACTGGAACAAAAGATTGCTCAAGATCGAGCAAAGATGGATATACAGATTGCAGGCCACCGTAAACCCAGGCTTCAATGAGGCAATATCATTTGTTCCCTTTCTTAAGGGTTTTTCATCAGGAAAGACCAGCTAGAGAGGTGAGAGATTGCCCCCTTCCACCCAAGGGTGGTCCATTAGTCGGGGCACATTTAACATAGAGACCATGATGTACAAAGTCAACCACTTTTGGTTGACTTACCAATAGACTAGATATATAATAAATTTAAATTATATTACAGAAATTGTAAAATGTCTCATCTTTCGTCTTTCTCTGGCTGTCTCTTTTCCTGAGAAATGATTTTATTTTATTATGATTGAAGTACTTTTTCAATTACATTGTACTAAGTCTTAAATCCTTTTTCAATTTATGGTATTTTTTGTTCCTATATTGCTATGCTTTCCCTCCGGATACCACTCTAGAAGACTTTTTGATCATTGTATATGTCACTACATTATATAAAGCTAGAACTAACATTGTTGTACTTTAAAAACATTCTGTAGCTATGACAAGTTGCAAATTGTAATATCATCATTTTAATGTATCCTGTCTTTTCTTCTTCTCCCCCCTTTCTCCCGTGGGACGGTCTCCCTCCAGTGTTTGGTCTCATCTTCCCTGCCATGGGCGTCAGTCAGCATCCCATGGGCATGCTGCTCTCCGGCACTGGGTGAGGGACGCTTCCCATGTCCCTCACTTCAACGCCGTCAGTTGGTGCTCGCACCATTAGATGGCGCTCTCACAGTGGCGTGACATCCTATGTCTGTTGCCGGGCGCGCGCTCCTGGCGTTGTGCGCGTGTGCGGGGACGTCGCGGGCACGCAGCCGTCGCACTCCCGCACGTGCGCGCTGGGTCTGGGCGGACGCCGTGTATTGCATGCGGCGATGGCGGTAGATCCGGGAATATTCCACTGGGATGGCGAGGGGGGCCACCCTTTGGGGGCGTGATGCGGTCGGCAGTGGGAGGAACTCGACACCTGTGAGACATTAGGGGAGGGCAGGTAAAGTATTTGAAACACCCCAAACAGCATGGCAAACTGTCTGATTCCTATGGAAGCTCAGTACATGTTTCCAGATCACATGTGAGGTAAGGAGGTCTTGGTGGGCTGCTACAATTAGAATCTTCAAGTATAACTACCTGTATTTAGACACAATTTTAACATGAGAAGTCATTACTCACTATATGTATCTTCTCTTCCCTTCAAAGGATTTCACTTTCACTGTTCCTTTCAGTGTTTGTCCATACATTTACACCATTGCTAAGTAAGTATATTGGTACAGCTAATGTGCTCTATATCTTTGGAAATTACAAGCACACTTTAATTCACACTCTCTGTTTTTCTTTCACATTCAAAACCTTGGTCAAATTTTTGTTTGCTTACACACACACCCAATATTAAGTATTATATCTCTTCAGTTCCAACTGTTCTTAACATAGCTCTCATTTAAGTAATAAATTAACAAAACACTTCCCACTTCTTTCACTATTTCTTTGCAATACACATCCTTCACTTATCATTACATTTGGCTCACACCCTCATCACCCACGGTCTTTTCTATATTTTCCCCTCCCCCTAAACCCCCCCATCCCTTCTTCCCTCCTCCTTTTCCCCTCCCCCCCTCTTTTTTCCCCTCCCCCTCCCCTCTCTCCTGTCCCCTTTTTCTTTTCATTGCTTTCTTTTCTTCCCTTCCTTTTGATTCATTCCTTTCCTCTCTCCTTTTTCTTTTACTCTCACCTTTAACCCTTCTCTCCAATGTCACCATTTCTTAACACCTAACCTTCCTTTTTTCTCCCCTTTAGCAAACACATTTTTTCCACATTACACTCATAACCCTTCTTTCCACACACTGATTCACTGTTCTCTCAGTTACCCCCCTTTTCACCTTATCTTCCAACACACATATATCACATTTTCTCGTTAATTTTCAACTGAATAGACCCTTTTTGCTTTACCTTAGTTGGTACCTTATTGACACACCAACCCCATAGGAAACAACTAGGATGTACTGCCCTAAGGCGCCTCAAAAACATCCCAGTATCCAATCATGTCTTGTCATTATCATATACCCACAGTTGTTAAACTCCATCCGACACCAACCTTTCCTCATTAGCAGGGATGAGCTGAACACCCCCCTGTTCGGTTCGCACACCCACCTGTTCTGTGTTTTTTATTTTATTTTTATTTTTTTAATAAAGGACTTTTCCAAGGTCTTTGTGTGTTTTTTTTTACATTTTTTGACACTTTCTTTGTGAAATGGTAGGGGTACAATGTACCCCTAACCAATTCACATAGGGGGGCGGGATCTGGGGTCCCCTTGTCTTCCAGATTCCGATAAGCCCCCCGGCTGCAGACCCCCACAACCACCGGGCAAGGGTTGTGGGGATGAGGCCCTTGTCCCCATCAACATGGGGACATCCTCCCCATGTTGAGGGCATGTGGCCTGGTACGGTTCAGGAGGGGGGGCGCTCTCTCGTCCCCCCTCTTTTCCTGCGGCCTGCCAGGTTGCGTGCTCGGATAAGGGTCTGGTATGGATTTTTGGGGGGACTCCATGGCATTTTTTTTTAAATTTGGGGTGGAGTTCCCCTTAAAATCCATGTCAGATCTGAAGGGCCTGGTATGGATATTTGGGGGAACCGCACGCATTTTTCTTTTAATTTGCGGCGGGGTTCCCCTTAATATCTATACCAGACCTGAAGGGCCTGGTAGTTGAATTCTGGGGGACCCCCACGCTTTTTATTTTATTTTTATCAATGACTTTTGTATGTATTGCCGGGAGCCGACAATTCATTAATAGCCGCGAGTGAGTTTTAAATGACTTTTTTTCCTTCAAAAATGACACTTTGTGCAGGGACAGTTCTAAGCACGGGAAACATGCGCCACTTTACATGCATATCATACACTTTTATTGTTTCACTTTAAGCATTATTAAAATCACTGCTCCCGAAAAAACTGCAGTTTTTAAAACTTTTTTTTGCATTGATACATGTCCCCTGGGGCAGGACCCGGGTCCCCAAACACTTTTTATGACAATAACTTGCATATAAGCCTTTATAATTAGCACTTTAGATTTCTCCCATAGCCTTTTTGAATTTGCCGCGAACACCCCAATTTGTTCGCTGTTCGGCGAACGGGCGAACAGGCAATGTCGAGTCGAACATGAGTTCGACTCGAACTCGAAGCTCATCCCTACTCATTAGCTATTCAGAAAGACACACACCTGCCCTTACTTTTTATTCATATATACAGATACTCAGAAAAATTATAATCTTTCAAATAGATTTTTTACTAAAACTTCTCTATCCCCACTGCCTCTAGGTGCTTGTTATAGGCACCCAGGTGCCTTTCACCCAATTGCCCCTCAGTCCGCAATCAACTGCCTCCACACTTAGAGTGTGACCCTCTGAAAGCAGTCTCTGCCTGTGGGGAGGACCCGCTTGAGGGCGGGGGGAGGACGCCAACCCAGCACTGCTTTGGGGACCTTGCCTGTGGGGGCCTTTGGAGAGATCAAGAGGAATCAGGATTTCCAAATCTCCGGTTCTTGGCCTATTCATGTAACCAAGAGGGTAAATATAAATTAAATATACAATGAATTTGCCTTTCTCCCAGTTCCCTTTTTTCATATATTAAGACAATATTACTGCTATGAAAGAGCTGTTTCAGATTATTGCATCTATTGATTTAATGAGAACTGATGGGAGATAATCTGCAACATGTTATATAACTAATGTCTTTATCCATTTATATCCTTCAGAATATAAGACCCCCCCTGAGGAAGACCTGCAATCAGGTCGAAATTCATCAGGGCTTCCCCTCTGTTTGTTACATGTATATACACGTATGATTTTATTTCCTTTTTACCTTATTTGTATCACATTGTTTACCCTTGTATACATGTATTTGGCTTGTATCTATACCGGAGTTTATAAAACAATTGAATAATTGCTTTTTAATGAGCCCAAACTATTGAATAAAACAATCTTTTTTTATCAAAATATCTTGCTTCATGCCACTCGTTGCTGCTAAAAAATCCCAGGGGAATAACCTGTTCTTTTTTAGAAAGACTTAACTCAAGCAAGTTATACTCAGAAAATGTCTGCACAGGTCAAATGCAGAATGTCAGAGTCTGAGTGCATCAGAGGGTTACACAAAGAAAGGTCGAATTTAGCCAGTGGTAAACCCGTCTGGTCATATGCATGTAGCGCTAACCCCATAGGAGCCGCTGGTATGTTTGCCCAGATCTTCCCCACTTTTGCTTCACAACCAGGCACAAGGTAGATTCACACAGCCAGGTGCACACACACTTCTGCGCGTTGTCTTCAATAAGCAGTCTAGAGGGTTTTATTTTTGTTGTTTTATTTTTGGAGAACTTGGATAGGGAAGAGAATTTAGTGGAATACTACAAGAAATAGAACTATTCTCAGCTGAGGACATCTAACTGATCTCTCGGTTAAAGCGATTGTAAGTCTCGTTTTTTTTTTCTATTAAAAAAACATACATGTTATACTTACCTGCTCTGTCTAGTGGTTTTGCACAGAGCAGCCCAGATCATCCTCTTCTCGGGTCCCTGGCTGGAGTTCCTGGCCCTTCCCCCCTGTTGAGTGCCCCCACAGCAAGCAGCTTGCTAGGGGACACCCAAGACGAACTGCAGCTCCGTGTATCCATTTGGACACAGAGCTGCAGTTTGGCCCCACCCAAGTAGTAGAAGCAGTAGAACTGAGCAAAATCCTATACAGTAGCAAACAGTTCGATAAGCTCTTCAGAACTGTAGCCAGTGTTCCTTTGTTCAGACCCTCAGCTAACTATATAGCATCATTTAGGTTGTCTGTAGTCACAAAATGTCCAGTGACATCTGGTAGCCTCCTTCCAACTTCCAAGTGACTCTCTATACCAGACCAGATCTTGAATAGACAGCCCCCTTAGCCAGCTCTCTGCAGAACCAGGGTCACTCTCTCCAACTTTAGGCCCTCAGGACTGCCCCCTAAGGCCACATGACATCACACTCTCTTGATTCAGGTCTTTGGGTCTCCACATGGCAGCAAGTGCTAGGGGTGGCAGTGCCTCTCCCCAAGCCTGATGCAATCCTCTGCTAGGAAAGACCAAGAGTCTATAAGCTCCTAGAATATAAAGTGCTATGAGATCCACTAGCCAGAAACCAGGAAAAGAACAAAGATCATAGGAAATTTGGAGCAGGCAAAATATAGTCTGGGTAAATTCAGTTAGGGCCAGCAACAGGAGATCAGCAAACAAGACCTAGAAGCCTAGCTGTATCCTATAACTGTTAAGACTCAAAAGGCTGAGTCCTTGTTAAAGACACACTTGCTAGGCACAGCAGGGTGTGGAAGAGTGGCAATAACACTCCTAGTAGCATACATGCATGAGTACCAGCACAGCTGAGGAGAGGGAAGTTACTGAAAGTATAGCATATCTATTGCAAAGATGTATAACTCAAAAGTATACTATAAATGCTGTATATAATTTGTCAAAATTAGTTAATATAAATAGAGCACAAAGTTAACATACATTTTTGTTAATGAATGTACCGGTAAATAGTTTGTAATAGCCTATAGTCCTAGAAGGTGAAGAACCAAAGAGGGGTTCTTTGGTTCTTCACCTTCTAGGACTATAGGCCCCATGCCTCTCCTTCTCTTCGTTTTTGTCAATTTCAATATTAATTATTAGGGAAATCAATACTAACAGACCAAACAAAGGCGTGTAACTCTATGAAGCCTTTATATACCTGTGAGGAGATTTTGCTTGTATTACAAGGTGGATTTTACTGAATCCCTCTAAACCTCATCCGTCAAATGTGCAAGTGAATTTGAATATTAAATGGGAAAGTGAATATTAAATGGAATGCCAAAAAGGTCTATTTGATAAAGCAGACAAAGGCCCTGATTTATTAAAGGAGCAGAACATGTTCACTTTCAGAGTGATATGCAAGCAAAAATAAAAACACAATTTTTGCACTTACATTATTGGATCATTGAGGTCAGCACTACTGTCAATCTACTGCAATATATCACTAAGCTAAATGAAAACTTTGCACACTGAAATTTATTTTAAAAAGAGAAAATGCATCTAGATTAGTAGCAGTGGCGTAGCGTGGGGGGTGCGAGGGGGGCCTAGGCCCCGGGCGCAACATTTGGGGGGGCGCCCTGTGATTGGGCGAAAGGGGTCATGTGGCCTGTCCTTAATCGTGGGGGAGCGGGGCTGTCTTCTCCTCCTCCTCCTCCTCCTCTCCGGCCCAGGTCACCAGGTCCGCGGCGCGGTGGCAGGCAGGCAAGGCAGTCTGTGGCCAGCCGCCGCCGCCATCATCATCATCATCTCCTCCTCCTCTCCGGCCGGGTCTCCCGATCGTGTCCCCGTCAGGACAGGCAGTCCAGCGAGCAGTGTGACAGGCGGCAGAGCAGATGGAAGAAAAAAAAGGTAAGAGACTCACTCGGCCTGGGGGGAGTAGATATGGTCTGGGGAGAGGGAGCAGCCAGAAAGTTTGTGTATAATGTATAGTGCATTGTGTATAATGTATAGTGTATTGTGTATAATGTATTGTGTATAATGTATAGTGTATTGTGTATTGTGTATTGTGTATAATGTATTGTGTATTGTGTATAATGTATTGTGTATAGTTATAATGTATTGTGTATAATGTATTGTGTATTGTGTATAATGTATTGTGTATAGTTATAATGTATTGTGTAGCGGTCAGTGTGTAGAGTATTGTGTAGCGGTCAGTGTATTGTATTGTGTAGCGGTCAGTATGTAGAGTATTGTGTAGCGGTCAGTGTATTGTATTGTGTAGCGGTCAGTATGTAGAGTATTGTGTAGCGGTCAGTGTATTGTATTGTGTAGCGGTCAGTATGTAGAGTATTGTGTAGCGGTCAGTGTATTGTATTGTGTAGCGGTCAGTATGTAGAGTATTGTGTAGCGGTCAGTGTATTGTATTGTGTAGTGTAGTGTAGTGTATTGAATAGTGTATTGTGTAGCGGTCAGTATGTAGTGTATTTAATAGTCTATTGTGTAGCGGTCAGTATGTAGTATATTGTATTGTGTAGCGGTCAGTATGTAGTGTATTGAATAGTGTATTGTGTAGCGGTCAGTATGTAGTGTATTGAATAGTGTATTGTGTAGCGGTCAGTATGTAGTGTATTGTTTTGGTCTGTGGGTAGAGTATTGTGTAGCGGTCAGTGTATTGTATTGTGTAGTGTATTGAATAGTGTATTGTGTAGCGGTCAGTATGTAGTATAGTGTATTGTGTAGCGGTCAGTATGTAGTGTATTGAATAGTGTATTGTGTAGCGGTCAGTATGTAGTGTATTGAATAGTGTATTGTGTAGCGGTCAGTATGTAGTGTATTGTTTTGGTCTGTGGGTAGAGTATTGTGTAGCGGTCAGTGTATTGTATTGTGTAGTGTATTGAATAGTGTATTGTGTAGCGGTCAGTATGTAGTGTATTGAATAGTGTATTGTGTAGCGGTCAGTATGTAGTGTATTGTTTTGGTCTGTGGGTAGAGTATTGTGTAGCGGTCAGTATGTAGTGTATTGAATAGTGTATTGTGTAGCGGTCAGTATGTAGTGTATTGTTTTGGTCTGTGGGTAGAGTATTGTGTAGCGGTCAGTGTATTGTATTGTGTAGCGGTCAGTATGTAGTGTATTGTGTAGCGGTCAGTATGTAGTGTATGTAGTGTAGGGATGGGCCCGGTGCTCGATTCGAACCCATGTTCGAATCGAGCACCGGGCGTTCGCTCGCTCGTCGAGCCCAGAACTATTTGGGCCGTTCGCATCATATTCGTGTGATGCGAGCGGCCCCGCAATGCATTGCGGCCGGCGCGGCCGGCGCAGTGCATTGCTGGCTGATGATTGGCCAAGCATGCACTGTGACCCCGCATGCTTGGCCAATCACAGCGCCCGAAACTCGGAGAGCAATAATTGGCTACAGGCAGGACGCCTGTAGCCAATTACAGCTCAGGGGCTTTAGTACACGCCCCACCATTTAAAAGGCCGCCACGCCATCGGCCCCGGTCACATGAGTTCTGGCTTTAGGAGAGATCAGTCTGCTGTTTCTGTACTGAAAGATTTGCTCTTCTTTGCTAAACCATTGGCTATTTCTTTGCTAAACCATTGCTACCTAAGTCATTGATCGTTCATTGTTGCTGATTGCACAGTTAGTGTGTTATTAGCTGCTGCTGGGGATTAGTCTGGTGCGTGCTTACTGTTAGTACAGTATTGCAGTAGTACCAACCGCAGTGCTGTTAGCACAGCATTGCACCCCAACAGCACCCATAGGACTTCTAGTGTGTTAGTGGCAGCAAACAGAGCTCCTATATTTTCTTCTCAGCAGCACCCATAGGACTTCTAGTGTGTTAGTGGCAGCAAACAGAGCTCCTATATTTTCTTCTCAGCAGCACCCATAGGACTTCTAGTGTGTTAGTGGCATCACACAGAGCTCCTATATTTTATTCTCAGCAGCACCCATAGGACTTCTAGTGTGTTAGTGGCAGCAAACAGAGCTCCTATATTTTCTTCTCAGAAGCACCCATAGGACTTCTAGTGTGTTAGTGGCAGCAAACAGAGCTCCTATATTTTCTTCTCAGCAGCACCCATAGGACTTCTAGTGTGTTAGTGGCAGCAAACAGAGCTCCTATATTTTCTTCTCAGCAGCACCCATAGGACTTCTAGTGTGTTAGTGGCAGCAAACAGAGCTCCTATATTTTCTTCTCAGCAGCACCCATAGGACTTCTAGTGTGTTAGTGGCAGCAAACAGAGCTCCTATATTTTCTTCTCAGCAGCACCCATAGGCAGTGGCGTCACTAGGGTTGGTGTCACCTGGTGCGGTAAAATATGGTGTCACCCCCCCCCCCCCCCCCAATAACTTTTTCCAAATATTTTTTACCCTACTGTTTTCTCGCTATTCTCCTTTCTTCTCCTTTTCTATCTCTATATCCATCAGGGCGGAATTCACATCTCAGGAGCCTATAGGCACTGGACTCTGAAGTGCCCCCTCCCCCAAACAGCATTGCCAACCCCCCACAACTTTTTTTATACACTGAGAAAACATAGAAAAACTACTAACAGAATGCATTTCTTTTTTTTTGAGAACCTGAAATGACAGCGTGCTGCCGGACATTTTGGAGAATAAAATGTACATTATATACACTTCAAACAAAGTTTGTACAAAAAAAATAACAGGGGGGAAGTATGATGCACTGAACTGTTAATCATACTGCCCATAGCAGCCTGCAATGCGGAGTGGCTGGAGTGCCAAATTGCTCCGGCTGATCTTTGATTTCATGCTGATTTAGTGTGAATTTGCCCTAAAAGGGAAAGAGGGGGTGGAAGGTTAGAGACAGAAGGGGGAGAGAGAGAGAAGGGTGGGGGTGATAGAGAGGGGGGTGAGAGAGATAAAGGGGTGGGGGTGAGAGAAAGGGAGAGGGGTGGGACAGAGATGGTGGGGGTGAGACAGAGATGGAGGGGGTGGGGTGAGACAGAGAGGGGGTGAGACAGAGAGGGAGGGGTGGGGGTAAGACAGAGATGGAGGGGGTGAGACAGAGAGGGAGGGAGGGGGTGACAGAGAGGAGGGGTGACAGAGAGGGAGGGGATGGGGATGAGACAGAGAGGGAGGGGGTGGGGGTGAGACAGAGAGGGAGGGGGTGGGGGTGAGACAGAGAGGGAGGGGGTGGAGCTGAGACAGAGAGGGAGGGGGTGGGGGTGAGACAGAGAGGGAGGGGGTGGGGGTGAGACAGAGAGGAAGGGGGTGGGGGGGACAGAGAGGGTGGGGGTGAGGGTGAGACAGGGAGGGAGGGGTGAGACAGAGGGAGGGGGTGGGGTGAGACAGAGGGAAGGGGTGGGGTGAGACAGAGGGAGGGGGTGGGGGTGAGACAGAGAGGGGTGCGGGTGTGACAGAGGGGGGTGACAGAGAGGGAGGGGGTGGGGGGGAAAAGAGGGAGGGGGTGGGGGTGTGACAGAGAGGGCGGTGGGGGGGGGGAAAGAGAGGGAGGGGGAGGGGGTGACAGAGAGGGGGTGGGGGGTGACAGAGAGGGAGTGGGGGGTGAGACAGAAGGGGGGTGGGGGGTGACAGAGAGGGAGGGGGTGGGGGTGTGACAGAGGGGGGTGCCAAAGAGGGAGGGGGTGGGGGGTGACAGAGAGGGGGGTGGGGGGTGACAGAGAGGGAGTGGGGGGGTGAGACAGAAGGGGGGTGGGGGGGTGACAGAGAGGGAGGGGGTGGGGGGTGTGACAGAGGGGGGTGACAGAGAGGGAGGGGGTGGGGGGTGACAGAGAGGGGGGTGGGGGGGTGACAGAGCCGGCACTGCCATTCTCACTGGTGGCACAGACAGCACAGCTTGAGGCTTTATCTGAGGGAATGGCATGTGCTGTGTGTGTGTGCACAGACCGAGTGTTTAGTGCTGCTGCCGCTTACTGTAAGATGGGCTCCTCCTCTCCGGTCTCTTCCCTTATCCCAGGCTCCCGGGCGGTCAGCCTCCTCCTGGTTCCTCGAGTCCTTTCTTCCTACCGCGGCGCTGACTGTTGTTCATTCCCGCGCCGCGCTTCTCTGCCTATAGATCATGATGTCATGTCAGCCGGAACTGCCTGACAGGGAAGTGACTGAAAAACTTGTGCCGGCTCGATGCAGGAGCGCGGCAGGCACACTAGCAACGCTCTGCTGCAGCTCTGCAAGTAACAACTGTGTGTAGCGGCGGCCCCGGTGTCACCCCTCTGGCGGGTGTCACCCGGGTGCGGCCCGCACCCCCCGCACCCCCATAGCAACGCCTCTGCCCATAGGACTTCTAGTGTGTTAGTGGCATCACACAGAGCTCCTATATTTTCATCTCAGAAGCACCCATAGGACTTCTAGTGTGTTAGTGGCATCACACAGAGCTCCTATATTTTCTTCTCAGCAGCACCCATAGGACTTCTAGTGTGTTAGTGGCAGCAAACAGAGCTCCTATATTTTCTTCTCAGCAGCACCCATAGGACTTCTAGTGTGTTAGTGGCATCACACAGAGCTCCCATATTTTCATCTCAGAAGCACCCATAGGACTTCTAGTGTGTTAGTGGCATCACACAGAGCTCCTATATTTTCTTCACAGCAGCACCCATAGGACTTCTAGTTTGTTAGTGGCAGCAAACAGAGCTCCTATATTTTCTTCTCAGCAGCACCCATAGGACTTCTAGTGTGTTAGTGGCATCACACAGAGCTCCTATATTTTCATCTCAGAAGCACCCATAGGACTTCTAGTGTGTTAGTGGCAGCAAACAGAGCTCCTATATTTTCTTCTCAGCAGCACCCATAGGACTTCTAGTGTGTTAGTGGCATCACACAGAGCTCCTATATTTTCATCTCAGAAGCACCCATAGGACTTCTAGTGTGTTAGTGGCAGCAAACAGAGCTCCTATATTTTCTTCTCAGAAGCACCCATAGGACTTCTAGTGTGTTAGTGGCAGCAAACAGAGCTCCTATATTTTCTTCTCAGCAGCACCCATAGGACTTCTAGTGTGTTAGTGGCATCACACAGAGCTCCTATATTTTCATCTCAGAAGCACCCATAGGACTTCTAGTGTGTTAGTGGCAGCAAACAGAGCTCCTATATTTTCTTCTCAGCAGCACCCATAGGACTTCTAGTGTGTTAGTGGCATCACACAGAGCTCCTATATTTTCATCTCAGAAGCACCCATAGGACTTCTAGTGTGTTAGTGGCAGCAAACAGAGCTCCTATATTTTCTTCTCAGCAGCACCCATAGGACTTCTAGTGTGTTAGTGGCAGCAAACAGAGCTCCTATATTTTCTTCTCAGAAGCACCCATAGGACTTCTAGTGTGTTAGTGGCATCACACAGAGCTCCTATATTTTCATCTCAGAAGCACCCATAGGACTTCTAGTGTGTTAGTGGCATCACACAGAGCTCCTATATTTTCTTCTCAGCAGCACCCATAGGACTTCTAGTGTGTTAGTGGCAGCAAACAGAGCTCCTATATTTTCTTCTCAGCAGCACCCATAGGACTTCTAGTGTGTTAGTGGCAGCAAACAGAGCTCCTATATTTTCTTCTCAGAAGCACCCATAGGACTTCTAGTGTGTTAGTGGCATCACACAGAGTTCCTATATTTTCATCTCAGAAGCACCCATAGGACTTCTAGTGTGTTAGTGGCATCACACAGAGCTCCTATATTTTCTTCTCAGCAGCACCCATAGGACTTCTAGTGTGTTAGTGGCAGCAAACAGAGCTCCTATATTTTCTTCTCAGCAGCACCCATAGGACTTCTAGTGTGTTAGTGGCATCACACAGAGCTCCTATATTTTCATCTCAGAAGCACCCATAGGACTTCTAGTGTGTTAGTGGCATCACACAGAGCTCCTATATTTTCTTCTCAGCAGCACCCCATAGGACTTCTAGTGTGTTAGTGGCAGCAAACAGAGCTCCTATATTTTCTTCTCAGCAGCACCCCATAGGACTTCTAGTGTGTTAGTGGCAGAAAACAGAGCTCCTATATTTTCTTCTCAGCAGCACCCATAGGACTTCTAGTGTGTTAGTGGCAGCAAACAGAGCTCCTATATTTTCTTCTCAGCAGCACCCATAGGCAGTGGCGTCACTAGGGTTGGTGTCACCTGGTGCGGTAAAATATGGTGTCACCCCGCCGCCCCCCCCCCCCAATAACTTTTTCCAAATATTTTTTACCCTACTGTTTTCTCGCTATTCTCCTTTCTTCTCCTTTTCTCTCTCTCTATCCATCAGGGCGGAAATTCACATCTCAGGAGCCTATAGGCACTGGACTCTGAAGTGCCCCCTCCCCCAAACAGCATTGCCAACCCCCCACAACTTTTTTTATACACTGAGAAAAACATAGAAAAAACTACTAACAGAATGCATTTCTTTTTTTTTGAGAACCTGAAATGACAGCGTGCTGCCCGACATTTTGGAGAATAAAATGTACATTATATACACTTCAAACAAAGTTTGTACAAAAAAAATAACAGGGGGGAATATGATGCACTGAACTGTTAATCATACTGCCCATAGCAGCCTGCAATGCAGAGTGGCTGGAGTGCCAAATTGCTCCGGCTGATCTTTGATTTCATGCTGATTTAGTGTGAATTTGCCCTAAAAGGGAAAGAGGGGGTGGAAGGTTAGAGACAGAAGGGGGGAGAGAGAGAGAAGGGTGGGGGTGATAGAGAGGGGGGTGAGAGAGATAAAGGGGTGGGGGTGAGAGAAAGGGAGAGGGGTGGGACAGAGATGGTGGGGGTGAGACAGAGATGGAGGGGGTGGGGTGAGACAGAGAGGGGGTGAGACAGAGAGGGAGGGGTGGGGGTAAGACAGAGATGGAGGGATTGAGACAGAGAGGGAGGGAGGGGGTGACAGAGAGGAGGGGTGACAGAGAGGGAGGGGATGGGGATGAGACAGAGAGGGAGGGGGTGGGGGTGAGACAGAGAGGGAGGGGGTGGGGGTGAGACAGAGAGGGAGGGGGTGGAGCTGAGACAGAGAGGGAGGGGGTGGGGTGAGACAGAGAGGGAGGGGGTGGGGGTGAGACCAGAGAGGAAGGGGGGTGGGGAGGACAGAGAGGGTGGGGGTGAGGGTGAGACAGGGAGGGAGGGTGAGACAGAGGGAGGGGGGTGGGGTGAGACAGAGGGAAGGGGTGGGGTGAGACAGAGGGAGGGGGTGGGGGTGAGACAGAGGGGGTGCGGGTGTGACAGAGGGGGGTGACAGAGAGGGAGGGGGTGGGGGGGAAAAGAGCGGAGGGGGTGGGGGGGTGTGACAGAGAGGGCGGTGGGGGGGAAAGAGAGGGAGGGGGGAGGGGGTGACAGAGAGAGGGGGGTGGGGGGTGACAGAGAGGGAGTGGGGGGTGAGACAGAAGGGGGGGTGGGGGGTGACAGAGAGGGAGGGGGTGGGGGGTGTGACAGAGGGGGGTGCCAAAGAGGGAGGGGGGGTGGGGGGTGACAGAGAGGGGGGTGGGGGGTGACAGAGAGGGAGTGGGGGGGTGAGACAGAAGGGGGGTGGGGGGTGACAGAGAGGGAGGGGGTGGGGGGTGTGACAGAGGGGGGTGACAGAGAGGGAGGGGGTGGGGGGTGACAGAGAGGGGGGTGGGGGGTGACAGAGCCGGCACTGCCATTCTCACTGGTGGCACAGACAGCACAGCTTGAGGCTTTATCTGAGGGAATGGCATGTGCTGTGTGTGTGTGCACAGACCGAGTGTTTAGTGCTGCTGCCAGCTTACTGTAAGATGGGCTCCTCCTCTCCGGTCTCTTCCCTTATCCCAGGCTCCCGGGCGGTCAGCCTCCTCCTGGTTCCTCGAGTCCTTTCTTCCTACCGCGGCGCTGACTGTTGTTCATTCCCGCGCCGCGCTTCTCTGCCTATAGATCATGATGTCATGTCAGCCGGAACTGCCTGACAGGGAAGTGACTGAAAAACTTGTGCCGGCTCGATTGCAGGAGCGCGGCAGGCACACTAGCAACGCTCTGCTGCAGCTCTGCAAGTAACAACTGTGTGTAGCGGCGGCCCCGGTGTCACCCCTCTGGCGGGTGTCACCCGGGTGCGGCCCGCACACCCCCGCACTCCCCATAGCAACGCCTCTGCCCATAGGACTTCTAGTGTGTTAGTGGCATCACACAGAGCTCCTATATTTTCATCTCAGAAGCACCCATAGGACTTCTAGTGTGTTAGTGGCATCACACAGAGCTCCTATATTTTCTTCTCAGCAGCACCCATAGGACTTCTAGTGTGTTAGTGGCAGCAAACAGAGCTCCTATATTTTCTTCTCAGCAGCACCCATAGGACTTCTAGTGTGTTAGTGGCATCACACAGAGCTCCTATATTTTCATCTCAGAAGCACCCATAGGACTTCTAGTGTGTTAGTGGCATCACACAGAGCTCCTATATTTTCTTCACAGCAGCACCCATAGGACTTCTAGTTTGTTAGTGGCAGCAAACAGAGCTCCTATATTTTCTTCTCAGCAGCACCCATAGGACTTCTAGTGTGTTAGTGGCATCACACAGAGCTCCTATATTTTCATCTCAGAAGCACCCATAGGACTTCTAGTGTGTTAGTGGCAGCAAACAGAGCTCCTATATTTTCTTCTCAGCAGCACCCATAGGACTTCTAGTGTGTTAGTGGCATCACACAGAGCTCCTATATTTTCATCTCAGAAGCACCCATAGGACTTCTAGTGTGTTAGTGGCAGCAAACAGAGCTCCTATATTTTCTTCTCAGAAGCACCCATAGGACTTCTAGTGTGTTAGTGGCAGCAAACAGAGCTCCTATATTTTCTTCTCAGCAGCACCCATAGGACTTCTAGTGTGTTAGTGGCAGCAAACAGAGCTCCTATATTTTCTTCTCAGAAGCACCCATAGGACTTCTAGTGTGTTAGTGGCATCACACAGAGCTCCTATATTTTATTCTCAGCAGCACCCATAGGACTTCTAGTGTGTTAGTGGCAGCAAACAGAGCTCCTATATTTTCTTCTCAGAAGCACCCATAGGACTTCTAGTGTGTTAGTGGCATCACACAGAGCGCCTATATTTTCATCTCAGAAGCACCCATAGGACTTCTAGTGTGTTAGTGGCATCACACAGAGCTCCTATATTTTCTTCTCAGCAGCACCCATAGGACTTCTAGTGTGTTAGTGGCAGCAAACAGAGCTCCTATATTTTCTTCTCAGCAGCACCCATAGGACTTCTAGTGTGTTAGTGGCATCACACAGAGCTCCTATATTTTCATCTCAGAAGCACCCATAGGACTTCTAGTGTGTTAGTGGCAGCAAACAGAGCTCCTATATTTTCTTCTCAGCAGCACCCATATTACTTCTAGTGTGTTAGTGGCATCACCCAGAGCTCCTATATTTTCATCTCAGAAGCACCCATAGGACTTCTAGTGTGTTAGTGGCAGCAAACAGAGCTCCTATATTTTCTTCTCAGAAGCACCCATAGGACTTCTAGTGTGTTAGTGGCAGCAAACAGAGCTCCTATATTTTCTTCTCAGCAGCACCCATAGGACTTCTAGTGTGTTAGTGGCAGCAAACAGAGCTCCTATATTTTCTTCTCAGAAGCACCCATAGGACTTCTAGTGTGTTAGTGGAATCACACAGAGCTCCTATATTTTATTCTCAGCAGCACCCATAGGACTTCTAGTGTGTTAGTGGCAGCAAACAGAGCTCCTATATTTTCTTCTCAGAAGCACCCATAGGACTTCTAGTGTGTTAGTGGCATCACACAGAGCTCCTATATTTTCATCTCAGAAGCACCCATAGGACTTCTAGTGTGTTAGTGGCATCACACAGAGCTCCTATATTTTCTTCTCAGCAGCACCCATAGGACTTCTAGTGTGTTAGTGGCAGCAAACAGAGCTCCTATATTTTCTTCTCAGCAGCACCCATAGGACTTCTAGTGTGTTAGTGGCATCACACAGAGCTCCTATATTTTCATCTCAGAAGCACCCATAGGACTTCTAGTGTGTTAGTGGCAGCAAACAGAGCTCCTATATTTTCTTCTCAGCAGCACCCATAGGACTTCTAGTGTGTTAGTGGCAGCAAACAGAGCTCCTATATTTTCTTCTCAGAAGCACCCATAGGACTTCTAGTGTGTTAGTGGCATCACACAGAGCTCCTATATTTTATTCTCAGCAGCACCCATAGGACTTCTAGTGTGTTAGTGGCAGCAAACAGAGCTCCTATATTTTCTTCTCAGAAGCACCCATAGGACTTCTAGTGTGTTAGTGGCATCACACAGAGCTCCTATATTTTCATCTCAGAAGCACCCATAGGACTTCTAGTGTGTTAGTGGCATCACACAGAGCTCCTATATTTTCTTCTCAGCAGCACCCATAGGACTTCTAGTGTGTTAGTGGCAGCAAACAGAGCTCCTATATTTTCTTCTCAGCAGCACCCATAGGACTTCTAGTGTGTTAGTGGCAGCAAACAGAGCTCCTATATTTTCTTCTCAGAAGCACCCATAGGACTTCTAGTGTGTTAGTGGCATCACACAGAGTTCCTATATTTTCATCTCAGAAGCACCCATAGGACTTCTAGTGTGTTAGTGGCATCACACAGAGCTCCTATATTTTCTTCTCAGCAGCACCCATAGGACTTCTAGTGTGTTAGTGGCAGCAAACAGAGCTCCTATATTTTCTTCTCAGCAGCACCCATAGGACTTCTAGTGTGTTAGTGGCATCACACAGAGCTCCTATATTTTCATCTCAGAAGCACCCATAGGACTTCTAGTGTGTTAGTGGCATCACACAGAGCTCCTATATTTTCTTCTCAGCAGCACCCATAGGACTTCTAGTGTGTTAGTGGCAGCAAACAGAGCTCCTATATTTTCTTCTCAGCAGCACCCATAGGACTTCTAGTGTGTTAGTGGCATCACACAGAGCTCCTATATTTTCATCTCAGAAGCACCCATAGGACTTCTAGTGTGTTAGTGGCAGCAAACAGAGCTCCTATATTTTCTTCTCAGCAGCACCCATAGGACTTCTAGTGTGTTAGTGGCAGCAAACAGAGCTCCTATATTTTCTTCTCAGAAGCACCCATAGGACTTCTAGTGTGTTAGTGGAATCACACAGAGCTCCTATATTTTATTCTCAGCAGCACCCATAGGACTTCTAGTGTGTTAGTGGCAGCAAACAGAGCTCCTATATTTTCTTCTCAGAAGCACCCATAGGACTTCTAGTGTGTTAGTGGCATCACACAGAGCTCCTATATTTTCATCTCAGAAGCACCCATAGGACTTCTAGTGTGTTAGTGGCATCACACAGAGCTCCTATATTTTCTTCTCAGCAGCACCCATAGGACTTCTAGTGTGTTAGTGGCAGCAAACAGAGCTCCTATATTTTCTTCTCAGCAGCACCCATAGGACTTCTAGTGTGTTAGTGGCATCACACAGAGCTCCTATATTTTCATCTCAGAAGCACCCATAGGACTTCTAGTGTGTTAGTGGCAGCAAACAGAGCTCCTATATTTTCTTCTCAGCAGCACCCATAGGACTTCTAGTGTGTTAGTGGCAGCAAACAGAGCTCCTATATTTTCTTCTCAGAAGCACCCATAGGACTTCTAGTGTGTTAGTGGCATCACACAGAGCTCCTATATTTTATTCTCAGCAGCACCCATAGGACTTCTAGTGTGTTAGTGGCAGCAAACAGAGCTCCTATATTTTCTTCTCAGAAGCACCCATAGGACTTCTAGTGTGTTAGTGGCATCACACAGAGCTCCTATATTTTCATCTCAGAAGCACCCATAGGACTTCTAGTGTGTTAGTGGCATCACACAGAGCTCCTATATTTTCTTCTCAGCAGCACCCATAGGACTTCTAGTGTGTTAGTGGCAGCAAACAGAGCTCCTATATTTTCTTCTCAGCAGCACCCATAGGACTTCTAGTGTGTTAGTGGCAGCAAACAGAGCTCCTATATTTTCTTCTCAGAAGCACCCATAGGACTTCTAGTGTGTTAGTGGCATCACACAGAGTTCCTATATTTTCATCTCAGAAGCACCCATAGGACTTCTAGTGTGTTAGTGGCATCACACAGAGCTCCTATATTTTCTTCTCAGCAGCACCCATAGGACTTCTAGTGTGTTAGTGGCAGCAAACAGAGCTCCTATATTTTCTTCTCAGCAGCACCCATAGGACTTCTAGTGTGTTAGTGGCATCACACAGAGCTCCTATATTTTCATCTCAGAAGCACCCATAGGACTTCTAGTGTGTTAGTGGCATCACACAGAGCTCCTATATTTTCTTCTCAGCAGCACCCATAGGACTTCTAGTGTGTTAGTGGCAGCAAACAGAGCTCCTATATTTTCTTCTCAGCAGCACCCATAGGACTTCTAGTGTGTTAGTGGCATCACACAGAGCTCCTATATTTTCATCTCAGAAGCACCCATAGGACTTCTAGTGTGTTAGTGGCAGCAAACAGAGCTCCTATATTTTCTTCTCAGCAGCACCCATAGGACTTCTAGTGTGTTAGTGGCAGCAAACAGAGCTCCTATATTTTCTTCTCAGAAGCACCCATAGTACTTCTAGTGTGTTAGTGGCATCACACAGAGCTCCTATATTTTCATCTCAGAAGCACCCATAGGACTTCTAGTGTGTTAGTGGCATCACACAGAGCTCCTATATTTTCTTCTCAGCAGCACCCATAGGACTTCTAGTGTGTTAGTGGCAGCAAACAGAGCTCCTATATTTTCTTCTCAGCAGCACCCATAGGACTTCTAGTGTGTTAGTGGCATCACACAGAGCTCCTATATTTTCATCTCAGAAGCACCCATAGGACTTCTAGTGTGTTAGTGGCAGCAAACAGAGCTCCTATATTTTCTTCTCAGCAGCACCCATAGGACTTCTAGTGTGTTAGTGGCAGCAAACAGAGCTCCTATATTTTCTTCTCAGAAGCACCCATAGGACTTCTAGTGTGTTAGTGGCATCACACAGAGCTCCTATATTTTATTCTCAGCAGCACCCATAGGACTTCTAGTGTGTTAGTGGCAGCAAACAGAGCTCCTATATTTTCTTCTCAGAAGCACCCATAGGACTTCTAGTGTGTTAGTGGCATCACACAGAGCTCCTATATTTTCATCTCAGAAGCACCCATAGGACTTCTAGTGTGTTAGTGGCATCACACAGAGCTCCTATATTTTCTTCTCAGCAGCACCTATAGGACTTCTAGTGTGTTAGTGGCAGCAAACAGAGCTCCTATATTTTCTTCTCAGCAGCACCCATAGGACTTCTAGTGTGTTAGTGGCAGCAAACAGAGCTCCTATATTTTCTTCTCAGAAGCACCCATAGGACTTCTAGTGTGTTAGTGGCATCACACAGAGTTCCTATATTTTCATCTCAGAAGCACCCATAGGACTTCTAGTGTGTTAGTGGCATCACACAGAGCTCCTATATTTTCTTCTCAGCAGCACCCATAGGACTTCTAGTGTGTTAGTGGCAGCAAACAGAGCTCCTATATTTTCTTCTCAGAAGCACCCATAGGACTTCTAGTGTGTTAGTGGCATCACACAGAGTTCCTATATTTTCATCTCAGAAGCACCCATAGGACTTCTAGTGTGTTAGTGGCATCACACAGAGCTCCTATATTTTCTTCTCAGCAGCACCCATAGGACTTCTAGTGTGTTAGTGGCAGCAAACAGAGCTCCTATATTTTCTTCTCAGAAGCACCCATAGGACTTCTAGTGTGTTAGTGGCATCACACAGAGCTCCTATATTTTCATCTCAGAAGCACCCATAGGACTTCTAGTGTGTTAGTGGCATCACACAGAGCTCCTATATTTTCTTCTCAGCAGCACCCATAGGACTTCTAGTGTGTTAGTGGCAGCAAACAGAGCTCCTATATTTTCTTCTCAGCAGCACCCATAGGACTTCTAGTGTGTTAGTGGCAGCAAACAGAGCTCCTATATTTTCTTCTCAGAAGCACCCATAGGACTTCTAGTGTGTTAGTGGCATCACACAGAGTTCCTATATTTTCATCTCAGAAGCACCCATAGGACTTCTAGTGTGTTAGTGGCATCACACAGAGCTCCTATATTTTCTTCTCAGCAGCACCCATAGGACTTCTAGAGTGTTAGTGGCAGCAAACAGAGCTCCTATATTTTCTTCACAGCAGCACCCATAGGACTTCTAGTGTGTTAGTGGCATCACACAGAGCTCCTATATTTTCATCTCAGAAGCACCCATAGGATTTCTAGTGTGTTAGTGGCATCACACAGAGCTCCTATATTTTCTTCTCAGCAGCACCCATAGGACTTCTAGTGTGTTAGTGGCAGCAAACAGAGCTCCTATATTTTCTTCTCAGCAGCACCCATAGGACTTCTAGTGTGTTAGTGGCATCACACAGAGCTCCTATATTTTCATCTCAGAAGCACCCATAGGACTTCTAGTGTGTTAGTGGCAGCAAACAGAGCTCCTATATTTTCTTCTCAGCAGCACCCATAGGACTTCTAGTGTGTTAGTGGCAGCAAACAGAGCTCCTATATTTTCTTCTCAGAAGCACCCATAGGACTTCTAGTGTGTTAGTGGCATCACACAGAGTTCCTATATTTTCATCTCAGAAGCACCCATAGGACTTCTAGTGTGTTAGTGGCATCACACAGAGCTCCTATATTTTCTTCTCAGCAGCACCCATAGGACTTCTAGTGTGTTAGTGGCAGCAAACAGAGCTCCTATATTTTCTTCTCAGCAGCACCCATAGGACTTCTAGTGTGTTAGTTGCAGCAAACAGAGCTCCTATATTTTCTTCTCAGAAGCACCCATAGGACTTCTAGTGTGTTAGTGGCATCACACAGAGCTCCTATATTTTCTTCTCAGCAGCACCCATAGGACTTCTAGTGTGTTAGTGGCATCACACAGAGCTCCTATATTTTCATCTCAGAAGCACCCATAGGACTTCTAGTGTGTTAGTGGCATCACACAGAGCTCCTATATTTTCTTCTCAGCAGCACCCATAGGACTTCTAGTGTGTTAGTGTCAGCAAACAGAGCTCCTATATTTTCTTCTCAGCAGCACCCATAGGACTTCTAGTGTGTTAGTGGCATCACACAGAGCTCCTATATTTTCATCTCAGAAGCACCCATAGGACTTCTAGTGTGTTAGTGGCAGCAAACAGAGCTCCTATATTTTCTTCTCAGCAGCACCCATAGGACTTCTAGTGTGTTAGTGGCAGCAAACAGAGCTCCTATATTTTCTTCTCAGAAGCACCCATAGGACTTCTAGTGTGTTAGTGGCATCACACAGAGCTCCTATATTTTATTCTCAGCAGCACCCATAGGACTTCTAGTGTGTTAGTGGCAGCAAACAGAGCTCCTATATTTTCTTCTCAGAAGCACCCATAGGACTTCTAGTGTGTTAGTGGCATCACACAGAGCTCCTATATTTTCATCTCAGAAGCACCCATAGGACTTCTAGTGTGTTAGTGGCATCACACAGAGCTCCTATATTTTCTTCTCAGCAGCACCCATAGGACTTCTAGTGTGTTAGTGGCAGCAAACAGAGCTCCTATATTTTCTTCTCAGCAGCACCCATAGGACTTCTAGTGTGTTAGTGGCAGCAAACAGAGCTCCTATATTTTGTTCTCAGAAGCACCCATAGGACTTCTAGTGTGTTAGTGGCATCACACAGAGTTCCTATATTTTCATCTCAGAAGCACCCATAGGACTTCTAGTGTGTTAGTGGCATCACACAGAGCTCCTATATTTTCTTCTCAGCAGCACCCATAGGACTTCTAGTGTGTTAGTGGCAGCAAACAGAGCTCCTATATTTTCTTCTCAGCAGCACCCATAGGACTTCTAGTGTGTTAGTGGCATCACACAGAGCTCCTATATTTTCATCTCAGAAGCACCCATAGGACTTCTAGTGTGTTAGTGGCATCACACAGAGCTCCTATATTTTCTTCTCAGCAGCACCCATAGGACTTCTAGTGTGTTAGTGGCAGCAAACAGAGCTCCTATATTTTCTTCTCAGCAGCACCCATAGGACTTCTAGTGTGTTAGTGGCATCACACAGAGCTCCTATATTTTCATCTCAGAAGCACCCATAGGACTTCTAGTGTGTTAGTGGCAGCAAACAGAGCTCCTATATTTTCTTCTCAGCAGCACCCATAGGACTTCTAGTGTGTTATTGGCAGCAAACAGAGCTCCTATATTTTCTTCTCAGAAGCACCCATAGGACTTCTAGTGTGTTAGTGGCATCACACAGAGCTCCTATATTTTATTCTCAGCAGCACCCATAGGACTTCTAGTGTGTTAGTGGCAGCAAACAGAGCTCCTATATTTTCTTCTCAGAAGCACCCATAGGACTTCTAGTGTGTTAGTGGCATCACACAGAGCTCCTATATTTTCATCTCAGAAGCACCCATAGGACTTCTAGTGTGTTAGTGGCATCACACAGAGCTCCTATATTTTCTTCTCAGCAGCACCTATAGGACTTCTAGTGTGTTAGTGGCAGCAAACAGAGCTCCTATATTTTCTTCTCAGCAGCACCCATAGGACTTCTAGTGTGTTAGTGGCAGCAAACAGAGCTCCTATATTTTCTTCTCAGAAGCACCCATAGGACTTCTAGTGTGTTAGTGGCATCACACAGAGTTCCTATATTTTCATCTCAGAAGCACCCATAGGACTTCTAGTGTGTTAGTGGCAGCAAACAGAGCTCCTATATTTTCTTCTCAGCAGCACCCATAGGACTTCTAGTGTGTTAGTGGCAGCAAACAGAGCTCCTATATTTTCTTCTCAGAAGCACCCATAGGACTTCTAGTGTGTTAGTGGCATCACACAGAGTTCCTATATTTTCATCTCAGAAGCACCCATAGGACTTCTAGTGTGTTAGTGGCATCACACAGAGCTCCTATATTTTCTTCTCAGCAGCACCCATAGGACTTCTAGTGTGTTAGTGGCAGCAAACAGAGCTCCTATATTTTCTTCTCAGAAGCACCCATAGGACTTCTAGTGTGTTAGTGGCATCACACAGAGCTCCTATATTTTCATCTCAGAAGCACCCATAGGACTTCTAGTGTGTTAGTGGCATCACACAGAGCTCCTATATTTTCTTCTCAGCAGCACCCATAGGACTTCTAGTGTGTTAGTGGCAGCAAACAGAGCTCCTATATTTTCTTCTCAGCAGCACCCATAGGACTTCTAGTGTGTTAATGGCAGCAAACAGAGCTCCTATATTTTCTTCTCAGAAGCACCCATAGGACTTCTAGTGTGTTAGTGGCATCACACAGAGTTCCTATATTTTCATCTCAGAAGCACCCATAGGACTTCTAGTGTGTTAGTGGCAGCAAACAGAGCTCCTATATTTTCTTCTCAGCAGCACCCATAGGACTTCTAGTGTGTTAGTGGCATCACACAGAGCTCCTATATTTTCATCTCAGAAGCACCCATAGGACTTCTAGTGTGTTAGTGGCAGCAAACAGAGCTCCTATATTTTCTTCTCAGCAGCACCCATAGGACTTCTAGTGTGTTAGTGGCAGCAAACAGAGCTCCTATATTTTCTTCTCAGAAGCACCCATAGGACTTCTAGTGTGTTAGTGGCATCACACAGAGCTCCTATATTTTCATCTCAGAAGCACCCATAGGACTTCTAGTGTGTTAGTGGCAGCAAACAGAGCTCCTATATTTTCTTCTCAGCAGCACCCATAGGACTTCTAGTGTGTTAGTGGCAGCAAACAGAGCTCCTATATTTTCTTCTCAGCAGCACCCATAGGACTTCTAGTGTGTTAGTGGCAGCAAACAGAGCTCCTATATTTTCTTCTCAGCAGCACCCATAGGACTTCTAGTGTGTTAGTGGCATCACACAGAGCTCCTATATTTTCATCTCAGAAGCACCCATAGGACTTCTAGTGTGTTAGTGGCAGCAAACAGAGCTCCTATATTTTCTTCTCAGCAGCACCCATAGGACTTCTAGTGTGTTAGTGGCAGCAAACAGAGCTCCTATATTTTCTTCTCAGAAGCACCCATAGGACTTCTAGTGTGTTAGTGGCATCACACAGAGTTCCTATATTTTCATCTCAGAAGCACCCATAGGACTTCTAGTGTGTTAGTGGCATCACACAGAGCTCCTATATTTTCTTCTCAGCAGCACCCATAGGACTTCTAGTGTGTTAGTGGCAGCAAACAGAGCTCCTATATTTTCTTCTCAGCAGCACCCATAGGACTTCTAGTGTGTTAGTTGCAGCAAACAGAGCTCCTATATTTTCTTCTCAGAAGCACCCATAGGACTTCTAGTGTGTTAGTGGCATCACACAGAGCTCCTATATTTTCTTCTCAGCAGCACCCATAGGACTTCTAGTGTGTTAGTGGCATCACACAGAGCTCCTATATTTTCATCTCAGAAGCACCCATAGGACTTCTAGTGTGTTAGTGGCATCACACAGAGCTCCTATATTTTCTTCTCAGCAGCACCCATAGGACTTCTAGTGTGTTAGTGTCAGCAAACAGAGCTCCTATATTTTCTTCTCAGCAGCACCCATAGGACTTCTAGTGTGTTAGTGGCATCACACAGAGCTCCTATATTTTCATCTCAGAAGCACCCATAGGACTTCTAGTGTGTTAGTGGCAGCAAACAGAGCTCCTATATTTTCTTCTCAGCAGCACCCATAGGACTTCTAGTGTGTTAGTGGCAGCAAACAGAGCTCCTATATTTTCTTCTCAGAAGCACCCATAGGACTTCTAGTGTGTTAGTGGCATCACACAGAGCTCCTATATTTTATTCTCAGCAGCACCCATAGGACTTCTAGTGTGTTAGTGGCAGCAAACAGAGCTCCTATATTTTCTTCTCAGAAGCACCCATAGGACTTCTAGTGTGTTAGTGGCATCACACAGAGCTCCTATATTTTCATCTCAGAAGCACCCATAGGACTTCTAGTGTGTTAGTGGCATCACACAGAGCTCCTATATTTTCTTCTCAGCAGCACCCATAGGACTTCTAGTGTGTTAGTGGCAGCAAACAGAGCTCCTATATTTTCTTCTCAGCAGCACCCATAGGACTTCTAGTGTGTTAGTGGCAGCAAACAGAGCTCCTATATTTTGTTCTCAGAAGCACCCATAGGACTTCTAGTGTGTTAGTGGCATCACACAGAGTTCCTATATTTTCATCTCAGAAGCACCCATAGGACTTCTAGTGTGTTAGTGGCATCACACAGAGCTCCTATATTTTCTTCTCAGCAGCACCCATAGGACTTCTAGTGTGTTAGTGGCAGCAAACAGAGCTCCTATATTTTCTTCTCAGCAGCACCCATAGGACTTCTAGTGTGTTAGTGGCATCACACAGAGCTCCTATATTTTCATCTCAGAAGCACCCATAGGACTTCTAGTGTGTTAGTGGCATCACACAGAGCTCCTATATTTTCTTCTCAGCAGCACCCATAGGACTTCTAGTGTGTTAGTGGCAGCAAACAGAGCTCCTATATTTTCTTCTCAGCAGCACCCATAGGACTTCTAGTGTGTTAGTGGCATCACACAGAGCTCCTATATTTTCATCTCAGAAGCACCCATAGGACTTCTAGTGTGTTAGTGGCAGCAAACAGAGCTCCTATATTTTCTTCTCAGCAGCACCCATAGGACTTCTAGTGTGTTATTGGCAGCAAACAGAGCTCCTATATTTTCTTCTCAGAAGCACCCATAGGACTTCTAGTGTGTTAGTGGCATCACACAGAGCTCCTATATTTTATTCTCAGCAGCACCCATAGGACTTCTAGTGTGTTAGTGGCAGCAAACAGAGCTCCTATATTTTCTTCTCAGAAGCACCCATAGGACTTCTAGTGTGTTAGTGGCATCACACAGAGCTCCTATATTTTCATCTCAGAAGCACCCATAGGACTTCTAGTGTGTTAGTGGCATCACACAGAGCTCCTATATTTTCTTCTCAGCAGCACCTATAGGACTTCTAGTGTGTTAGTGGCAGCAAACAGAGCTCCTATATTTTCTTCTCAGCAGCACCCATAGGACTTCTAGTGTGTTAGTGGCAGCAAACAGAGCTCCTATATTTTCTTCTCAGAAGCACCCATAGGACTTCTAGTGTGTTAGTGGCATCACACAGAGTTCCTATATTTTCATCTCAGAAGCACCCATAGGACTTCTAGTGTGTTAGTGGCAGCAAACAGAGCTCCTATATTTTCTTCTCAGCAGCACCCATAGGACTTCTAGTGTGTTAGTGGCAGCAAACAGAGCTCCTATATTTTCTTCTCAGAAGCACCCATAGGACTTCTAGTGTGTTAGTGGCATCACACAGAGTTCCTATATTTTCATCTCAGAAGCACCCATAGGACTTCTAGTGTGTTAGTGGCATCACACAGAGCTCCTATATTTTCTTCTCAGCAGCACCCATAGGACTTCTAGTGTGTTAGTGGCAGCAAACAGAGCTCCTATATTTTCTTCTCAGAAGCACCCATAGGACTTCTAGTGTGTTAGTGGCATCACACAGAGCTCCTATATTTTCATCTCAGAAGCACCCATAGGACTTCTAGTGTGTTAGTGGCATCACACAGAGCTCCTATATTTTCTTCTCAGCAGCACCCATAGGACTTCTAGTGTGTTAGTGGCAGCAAACAGAGCTCCTATATTTTCTTCTCAGCAGCACCCATAGGACTTCTAGTGTGTTAATGGCAGCAAACAGAGCTCCTATATTTTCTTCTCAGAAGCACCCATAGGACTTCTAGTGTGTTAGTGGCATCACACAGAGTTCCTATATTTTCATCTCAGAAGCACCCATAGGACTTCTAGTGTGTTAGTGGCAGCAAACAGAGCTCCTATATTTTCTTCTCAGCAGCACCCATAGGACTTCTAGTGTGTTAGTGGCATCACACAGAGCTCCTATATTTTCATCTCAGAAGCACCCATAGGACTTCTAGTGTGTTAGTGGCAGCAAACAGAGCTCCTATATTTTCTTCTCAGCAGCACCCATAGGACTTCTAGTGTGTTAGTGGCAGCAAACAGAGCTCCTATATTTTCTTCTCAGAAGCACCCATAGGACTTCTAGTGTGTTAGTGGCATCACACAGAGCTCCTATATTTTCATCTCAGAAGCACCCATAGGATTTCTAGTGTGTTAGTGGCATCACACAGAGCTCCTATATTTTCTTCTCAGCAGCACCCATAGGACTTCTAGTGTGTTAGTGGCAGCAAACAGAGCTCCTATATTTTCTTCTCAGCAGCACCCATAGGACTTCTAGTGTGTTAGTGGCATCACACAGAGCTCCTATATTTTCATCTCAGAAGCACCCATAGGACTTCTAGTGTGTTAGTGGCAGCAAACAGAGCTCCTATATTTTCTTCTCAGCAGCACCCATAGGACTTCTAGTGTGTTAGTGGCAGCAAACAGAGCTCCTATATTTTCTTCTCAGAAGCACCCATAGGACTTCTAGTGTGTTAGTGGCATCACACAGAGCTCCTATATTTTATTCTCAGCAGCACCCATAGGACTTCTAGTGTGTTAGTGGCAGCAAACAGAGCTCCTATATTTTCTTCTCAGAAGCACCCATAGGACTTCTAGTGTGTTAGTGGCATCACACAGAGCTCCTATATTTTCATCTCAGAAGCACCCATAGGACTTCTAGTGTGTTAGTGGCATCACACAGAGCTCCTATATTTTCTTCTCAGCAGCACCTATAGGACTTCTAGTGTGTTAGTGGCAGCAAACAGAGCTCCTATATTTTCTTCTCAGCAGCACCCATAGGACTTCTAGTGTGTTAGTGGCAGCAAACAGAGCTCCTATATTTTCTTCTCAGAAGCACCCATAGGACTTCTAGTGTGTTAGTGGCATCACACAGAGTTCCTATATTTTCATCTCAGAAGCACCCATAGGACTTCTAGTGTGTTAGTGGCATCACACAGAGCTCCTATATTTTCTTCTCAGCAGCACCCATAGGACTTCTAGTGTGTTAGTGGCAGCAAACAGAGCTCCTATATTTTCTTCTCAGCAGCACCCATAGGACTTCTAGTGTGTTAGTGGCATCACACAGAGCTCCTATATTTTCATCTCAGAAGCACCCATAGGACTTCTAGTGTGTTAGTGGCATCACACAGAGCTCCTATATTTTCTTCTCAGCAGCACCCATAGGACTTCTAGTGTGTTAGTGGCAGCAAACAGAGCTCCTATATTTTCTTCTCAGCAGCACCCATAGGACTTCTAGTGTGTTAGTGGCATCACACAGAGCTCCTATATTTTCATCTCAGAAGCACCCATAGGACTTCTAGTGTGTTAGTGGCAGCAAACAGAGCTCCTATATTTTCTTCTCAGCAGCACCCATAGGACTTCTAGTGTGTTAGTGGCAGCAAACAGAGCTCCTATATTTTCTTCTCAGAAGCACCCATAGGACTTCTAGTGTGTTAGTGGCATCACACAGAGTTCCTATATTTTCTTCTCAGCAGCACCCATAGGACTTCTAGTGTGTTAGTGGCATCACACAGAGCTCCTATATTTTCTTCTCAGCAGCACCCATAGGACTTCTAGTGTGTTAGTGGCAGCAAACAGAGCTCCTATATTTTCTTCTCAGCAGCACCCATAGGACTTCTAGTGTGTTAGTGGCATCACACAGAGTTCCTATATTTTCATCTCAGAAGCACCCATAGGACTTCTAGTGTGTTAGTGGCATCACACAGAGCTCCTATATTTTCATCTCAGAAGCAGGGATGAGCCGAACACCCCCCTGTTCGGTTCGCACCAGAACCTGCGAACAGACAAAATGTTCGTGTAAACTTTAGAACCCTATTAAATACAATGGACTCGAACGTTCGAAATCTAAAGTGTTAATTATAAAGGCTAATATGCAAGTTATTGTCCTAAAAAGTGTTTGGGGACCCGGGTCCTGCCCCAGGGGACATGTATCAATGCAAAAAGAAGTTTTAAAAACGGCCGTTTTTTCGGGAGCAGTGATTTTAATAATGCTTAAAATGAAAAAATAAAAGTGAAATATTCCTTTAAATTTCGTACCTGGGGGGTGTGTATGATATGCATGTGAAGTGGCGCATGTTTCCCGTGCTTAGAACTGTCCCTGCAAAAAATGTCATTTTTGAAAGAAAAAAAATGCATTTAAAACTGACTCGCGGCTATTAATGAATTGTCGGCTCCCGGCAATACATACAAAAGTCATTGATAAAAAAAAAAAAAAAAGCGTGGGGGTTCCCCAGAATTCAATTACCAGGCCCTTCAGATCTGGCATGGATTTTAAGGGGAACTCCACCCCAAGTTTAAAAAAAAATGGCGTGGAGTCCCCCTAAAAATCCATACCAGACCCCTTATCCGAGCACGCAACCTGGCCGGCCGCAGGGGAAAAGGGGGGGACGAGAGAGCGGCCCCCCCTCCCTCCTGAACCGTACCAAGCCACATGCCCTCAACATGGGGAGGATGTCCCCATGTTGATGGGGACAAGGGCCTCATCCCCACAACCCTTGCCCGGTGGTTGTGGGGGTCTGCGGGCGGGGGGCTTATCGGAATCTGGAAGACCCCTTTAACAAAGGGGACCCCCAGATCCCGGCCCCCCCCCCTATGTGAATTGGTAACGGGTACATTGTACCCCTACCATTTCACAAAGAAAGCGTAAAAAAATGTTTAAAAAAACACACAAACACCTTGAAAAAGTCCTTTATTTAAAAAAATAAATAAATAAACATTCCAGCGGTGAAATCCAGTGTCCCGCGGCGATCCCGATGTCCAGCGCTGTCCTTCATTGGTTGTGCCTGAGCGGACCTGATGGGGAACTCCCTCTCAGTATTTTAAATGTATAGACCCGCCCCTTCTAATGTTCCCCATCAGGTCCGCTCAGCGGGCGAGATGCAGAACATGAGAAGGGGCGGGTTTATACATGTATTACCAAAGTGAGAGCAGTTCCCCATCAGGTCCGCCCCCTCGGTATGTCGGACCCGCCTACGTCATTGGCCTGAGCGGGGAACTTCCTTCACTATGTAAATTTAAATTACACAGTGAAGGAAGTTCCCCGCTCAAGCCAATGACGTAGGCGGGTCCGACATACCGAGGAGGCGGACCTGATGGGGAACTGCTCTCACTTTGGTAATACATGTATAGACCCGCCCCTTCTCATGTTCCGCATCTGGTCCGCTGAGCGGACCTGATGGGGAACTTTAGAAGGGGCGGGTCTATACATTTAAAATACTGAGAGGGAGTTCCCCATCAGGTCCGCTCAGGCACAACCAATGACGGACAGCGCTGGACATCGGGATCGCCGCGGGACACTGGATTTCACCGCTGGAATGGGTTTTTTTTTTTTTTAATAAAGGACTTTTTCAACGTGTTTGTGTGTTTTTTAAAAAAAAAATTACGCTTTCTTCGTGAAATGGTAGGGGTACAATGTACCCCTTACCAATTCACATAGGGGGGGGGCCGGGATCTGGGGGTCCTCTTTGTTAAAGGGGTCTTCCAGATTCCGATAAGCCCCCGCCCGCAGACCCCCACAACCACCGGGCAAGGGTTGTGGGGATGAGGCCCTTGTCCCCATCAACATGGGGACATCCTCCCCATGTTGAGGGCATGTGGCCTGGTACGGTTCAGGAGGGAGGGGGGGCCGCTCTCTCATCCCCCCCTTTCCCCCTGCGGCCGGCCAGGTTGCGTGCTCGGATAAGGGGTCTGGTATGGATTTTTAGGGGGACTCCACGCCATTTTTTTTTTAAACTTGGGGTGGAGTTCCCCTTAAAATCCATGCCAGATCTGAAGGGCCTGGAATGGATATTTGGGGGAACCCCACGTCAATTTTATTTTTATTTGCGGCGGGGTTCCCCTTAATATCCATTCCAGACCTGAAGGGCCAGGTAATTGAATTCTGGGGAACCCCCACGCTTTTTTTTTTTTTTTATCAATGACTTTTGTATGTATTGCCGGGAGCCGACAATTCATTAATAGCCGCGAGTCAGTTTTAAATGCATTTTTTTCTTTCAAAAATGACACTTTTTGCAGGGACAGTTCTAAGCACGGGAAACATGCGCCACTTCACATGCATATCATACACACCCCCCAGGTACGAAATTTAAAGGAATATTTCACTTTTATTTTTTCATTTTAAGCATTATTAAAATCACTGCTCCCGAAAAAACGGCCGTTTTTAAAACTTCTTTTTGCATTGATACATGTCCCCTGGGGCAGGACCTGGGTCCCCAAACACTTTTTAGGACAATAACTTGCATATTAGCCTTTATAATTAGCACTTTAGATTTCTCCCATAGATTTTTCGAATTTGCCGCGAACACCCCAATTTGTTCGCTGTTCGGCGAACGGGCGAACAGGCAATGTTCGAGTCGAACATGAGTTCGACTCGAACTCGAAGCTCATCCCTACTCAGAAGCACCAATAGGACTTCTAGTGTGTTAGTGGCAGCAAACAGAGCTCCTATATTTTCTTGTCAGCAGCACACATAGTACCTATAGTGTGTTAGTGTCAGCACCCATAGGACCTACAGTGTGTTGTGAGCACACATAGGAGTTCTATTTTTTATACTATATACACTACCGACTACAATGGCTGGAAGACCGCCAAGGAGAGGCAGAGCGTGCCGAAGCAAGAACACAGGGCAGGCAGGCTCTGTTTCTAGAGACAACAGTGCTGGCCGTGGACGTGGTCGTGCATCGTCATCAGCACGTGGCCATGGGACACGCTTGTCTTTGTTTTCGGCAGCTGGACATGTGGAGCCGCATCATGCCGAAGGCTTGGTAGAATGGATGACCAAGCCCTCCTCATCCTCCTCATCCTCTCTCACCCTGGCTCAGGGTACTGGCAGAGCAGCTGCCAACGCGTACTCAATGGCATCATCAGCCACCCCTTCCCTAGACCCACCATGTCCTCCTGAGGAGTCCCCCGAACTGTTTGAGCACAGTGTTGGGTACATGCTCCAGGAGGATGCCCAACGATTCGAAGGCTCGGATGATGATACCCAGCTTGAGGAAGTCAGTAGTGTGCGCGCAGAGAGAGGGGATGCTGAAGGACAGCAATCTGGCAGTAGTGTTCCACCAGCTGCAGCTTACTGCCAGGTTTGCTCTAGTGGTGAAGAGGGAGGGGATGATGAGGTCACTGACTCCACGTGGGTGCCTGAAGGGAGAGAGGAGGAGGAGGAGGAGGAGGAGGATGCAGCGTCACATGTCCAACGAGGCAGGATGCCCCCTGGAGGCCATCTAGAGGCCAGCACAGCAACTGTACCACACCGCAGAGCTCCGCCTGTGCAGGGCGCTGCCTCTGCACGTTATCAAAAAAGTTCTTTGGTGTGGGCCTTTTTTGAGACGAGTGCATCAGATCGCACCACTGCTATTTGCAATATTTGTCTCAAGCGTATCTCGCGTGGCCAAAACATCAGCCGCTTGGGCACCACAAGCATGAGCAGACATATGTCGACCTGCCATGCAGCTCGTTGGCAAGCACACATAAAAGACCCACACCAAAGAACAAAGCGGACCTCTCCTTGCTCCTCATCAGCTGGGATCTCCATCCCCACTATATCTTCAGTCCTCTCTGAAAGCTGCTCTGAGAGGACTGAAGGTGTAGAATTAGGTGTGTCACAACCAAGTGCTTGCAGTACACCGACGTCCGATTGTAGCAGGCAAATTTCCCTGCCCCAGCTGCTGGACCGTCGAAAGAAGTATACTCCCAGCCATCCACATGCCCAGCGGTTGAATGCTAGCTTGGCTAAATTGCTAGCACTTCAACTGCTGCCTTTTCAGTTGATAGACTCGGCCCCCTTCCGTGAGTTTGTTCAATGTGCGGTTCCTCAGTGGCAGGCTCCCAAACGCCACTTTTTCTCACGGAAGGCGATTCCGTCTCTCTACCGGCATGTGGAAGGCAATATCCATGCCTCGCTGGACAGGGCGGTCAGCGGTAAGGTGCATATTACCGCTGACTCATGGTCCAGCAGGCATGGACAGGGACGTTATCTTTCTTTCACGGCCCATTGGGTCACTCTATTGGCAGCTGTGAGGGATGCAGGACAAGGTGCAGTAGTGTTGGAGGTTGTTCCGCCACCACGCCTCCAAAATGCTACTACTGGTTGTGACACACCTCTCTCCTCCACCCCCTCCTCTTCTTCTTCCTCCATGTCCTCTTTGAGTGCTCTGTCCTCGGAACCAGCGGTGCTCCGTAGGCGTACAAGGGGCTACGCGAGTACGCAGGCAAAAAGATGCCATGCCGTGCTTGCGCTGGTGTGTTTGGGGGACAGGAGCCACACTGGGGCAGAGGTCCTGTCTGCTCTGCAGGGGCAGGCCGAGAGGTGGTTGACGCCACGCCAGCTTAAGCCAGGAATGGTCGTTTCTGACAATGGCACCAACCTCCTCTCCGCCCTGCGACAGGGGCAGCTCACCCATGTGCCCTGTATGGCTCACGTCCTCAACCTCGTGGTGCAGCGGTTCTTGGGCAGGTTCCCAGGCTTACAGGATGTCCTGAGGCAGGCCAGGAAAGTCTGTGTGCATTTCCGCCGATCTTATAATGCCAGTGCTCGGCTGACTGAGCTGCAAAAGGAGCTGAACCTGCCCAAGAACCGCCTAATATGTGACATGCCCACCAGGTGGAACTCAACGTTGGCCATGCTGCAGCGACTGCACACACAGCAGAGGGCCATCAATGAGTACCTTTGCGACTACGGCACCAGGACAGGGTCAGGGGAGCTTGGCTTTTTTTCCCCACGCCAGTGGAGCATGATCAGGGATGCATGCACTGTCCTCTCACCATTTGAGGAGGCCACGAGGATGGTGAGCAGTGACAGTGCATGCATCAGTGACACTGTACCTCTTGTCCACCTGTTGGAGCATACGCTGCGTGGGATAATGGACAGGGCACTTGAGGCAGAACAGAGGCAGGAAGAGGAGGACTTCCTTGTCTCTCAAGGCCCCCTTTATCCAGACAATTTTCCTTCTGTCCCACCCATCACACAGGAAGAGGATGAGGATGAGGAGGAGGAGGAGGATTGTGTGAGCATGGAGGTGGAGCCTGGCACTCAGCATCAGCATCAGCAGTCTTTTAGGGATGATGTACAGTCCCAACAAACCAGTGGACTTGTACGTGGCTGGGAGGAGGTGGCTGGCGATCATGTCATCCTCAGTGACCCAGAAGACTCCGGACCGAATGCCTCAGCTAACCTACGCTGCATGGCCTCCCTGATCCTGCAAAGCCTGCGGAAGGATCCTCGTGTTCTTCGGATCAAGGAGAGTGACCATTACTGGCTGGCCACTCTCCTTGATCCACGGTACAAGGGTAAGGTTGCGGACCTTATCTTGCCGTCGCAGAGGGAGCAGAGGATGAGACATCTCAGGGAGGCCTTGCAGAAAGGTCTGTGCAACGCGTTCCCAGAAACTGGGAGGTTACAAACTCCTGGTCCTGGACGACGAGTTGCTGAGGCTTCGGTCAGTAGCAGAAGGAGCGGTGGGGAAGGTGGACGTCTGACCGATGCGTTCAGACAATTTTTTAGTCCGCAGCCCCAAGGTATGATCGGTTCCAGCAACCATCGCCAGCGTCTGATATACATGGTGCAGGAATACCTAGGGGCAAGGTCAGACTTGGACACCTTTCCCACCGAAAATCCTCTGGCTTACTGGGTCCTGAGGATGGATCACTGGCCAGAGCTTGCACAGTATGCAATTGAGCTACTGGCCTGTCCTGCATCCAGCGTTCTTTCCGAACGCACATTCAGTGCTGCTGGAGGATTTGTCACCGATCATAGGGTGCGCCTGTCCACCGACTCGGTTGATCGACTGACCTTCATAAAAATGAATCAGTCTTGGATCACCACCAGCTACCAGACACCTGAAGCGGATATAACGGAATAATTTATAATGTCACATCCCTTCAAGACTGCCTATGCTGATGCTGAGTGACTGTCCTGTTATGTTCACTGACTATCCTCTTCCTCCTCCTCAATGATCCATGCCACCACACCAGTGCCTAAGGCACAATTTTTCAGCCCCTGTATAACAGGGGCGTGTAATTACAATTTTTTTAAAAAGATGCTTCGCAACAGGTGTGACTGCTGTGCTCCAAGTACAGTATCTGTGAGGGGTTGCAGTGTTGTGGCACCAGCACCAGTGCCTAAGGCACAATTTTTCAGCCCCTGTTGGGGCGTGTAATTAAAATTTTTAGGCAATGCTTTGCAACAGGTCTCATTGCTGTGCTCAGAGTACAGTATCTGTGAGGGGTTGCAGTGTTGTGGCACCAGCACCAGTGCCTAAGGCACAATTTTTCAGCCCCTGTATAACAGGGGCGTGTAATTACAATTTTTTAAAAAGATGCTTCGCAACAGGTGTGACTGCTGTGCTCCAAGTACAGTATCTGTGAGGGGTTGCAGTGTTGTGGCACCAGCACCAGTGCCTAAGGCACAATTTTTCAGCCCCTGTTGGGGCGTGTAATTAAAATTTTTAGGCAATGCTTTGCAACAGGTCTCATTGCTGTGCTCAGAGTACAGTTTCTGTGAGGGGTTGCAGTGTTGTGGCACCAGCACCAGTGCCTAAGGCACAATTTTTCAGCCCCTGTATAACAGGGGCGTGTAATTACAATTTTTTAAAAAGATGCTTCGCAACAGGTGTGACTTCTGTGCTCCAAGTACAGTATCTGTGAGGGGTTGCAGTGTTGTGGCACCAGCACCAATGCCTAAGGCACAATTTTTCAGCCCCTGTTTAACAGGGGCGTGTAATTACAAATCTTGATCTAATAGTTCACAGCAGGGCCCATTCCTGCGCCCACCAAGAGTAACTATGAGGGCCTACAGTCTTGTGGCAACACCGTCCACCACCACCACCACCACCAAAGGCCCAATTTTTCTGCCCTGTTCAACAGGTGCATGCAATTACAAATCTTGATCTAATAACTCACAGCAGGGCCCATTCCTGCACCCACCAAGAGTAACTGTGAGGGCTTACAGTCTTGTGGCAACACCGTCCACCACCACCACCACCACCACCACCAAAGGCCCAATTTTTCTGCCCTGTTCAACAGGTGCATGCAATTACAAATCTTGATCTAATAACTCACAGCAGGGCCCATTCCTGCACCCACCAAGAGTAACTGTGAGGGCTTACAGTCTTGTGGCAACACCGTCCACCACCACCACCACCACCACCAAAGGCCCAATTTTTCTGCCCGGTTCAACAGGTGCATGCAATTACAAATCTTGATCTAATAACTCACAGCAGGGCCCATTCCTGCACCCACCAAGAGTAACTGTGAGGGCTTACAGTCTTGTGGCAACACCGTCCACCACCACCACCACCACCACCAAAGGCCCAATTTTTCTGCCCGGTTCAACAGGTGCATGCAAGTACAAATCTTGATCTATTAACTCACAGCAGGGCCCATTCCTGTGCCCACCAGTCTTGTGGCTACACCAACATCTAATAGGGCACATTTCTGCAGAGTATATACGGCAGGCCCCTACTTTCAAACATCCAACTTACAAACGACTCCTACTTGCAAACGGCAAGAGAAAACAGGAAGTGAGAGGAAATCTACCCCTAGGAAGGGAAATTCTATCCTGTTAGATTTAATTTGGGAAAAAGGTATCTCCTCTCTACTGATGCTTTATCACCAATCCTTGTTTCAATTAAAACCCCACTTTTCCAAAAACATTTGTCATTGGGACGGAAAGTGAGGTGACATGTTCTGAACAGATGTGCAAAGACAGCAAATGTTACAGGGGTGATAACCCCTCCCTATGTTCTCCAAAAAGCTTAAAAATTGTTTTTTTTGGGATGGAGCTACACTTCATAATGTACCTGTTCAGATTCTACTTAAGAACAAACCTACAGTCCCTGTCTTGTTTGCACCACCTATATACTGCTGTTCAGAGTACATAGGGTTGTAGGTATAGGGTTTTATTTTGGGTGCGGGGTCCCCCTTAATATCCATACAAGACCCAAAGGGGCTGGGGTGGGGGGGGTGATGGGGTAGCCATGCCATTTTTCTCAAGGATTTTCAGCCATATGGCGGCCAGGACAAGACATGACATTAAAGCCGCAAGTGGTTTTAAATGGCTTCTTTTTTTCCTTTACAAATGTCATTTTGTGCAAGGACAGTTCTAAACACGGGAAACACATGCCACTTCACAGGCATACTTTAGACACCCCCCAGGTACCATATTTAAAGGAAAATTTCACTTTTTTTTTTCACTTTATGCATCATTAAAATGACTGCTCCCGAAAAAACGTTAGTTTTTAAAATTTCTTTTTGCATTGATATATGTCCCCTGGGGCAGGACCCGGGTCCCCAAACCTGTTTTATGACATTAACATGCATATTGGCCGTTGTAATTAGCAATTTTGATTTCGAACGTTCGCGTCCATTATAGCGAATAGGGTTCGAAAATTTGCGCAAACTTTCGGTCCGTTCGAAGGTTCTGGTGCGAAACGAACCCGGGGGTGTTCGGCTCATCCCTAATGTAGTGTATTGAGTAGTGGTCTGTGGGTAGTGTATAGTGTATTATGTAGTGGTCAGTATAGGAATCAGGTAGGTCAGTGTGTAGTGGGCGATGTAGGAATCAGGTAGGTTAGTATAGGAATCAGGTAGGTCAGTACTATTGAAGGAAGGGAAGGGACTTGGAGAGTGCGAAAAGTCCGCAGGTTAGGGGGGCGCAAATTACTTGCCTTGCCCCGGATGCTGACAACCCACGCTACGCCCCTGATTAGTAGTGAATAGGAATGAGTCGAACACCCCCCTGTTCGGTTCGCACCAGAACCTGCAAACAGACCTAAAGTTCGCATGAACTTTAGACCCCCATTAAATACAATGGACTCGAACGTTCAAAATCTAAAGTGATAATTATAAAGGCTAATATGCAAGTTGTTGTCCTAAAAAGGGTTTGGGGACCCGGTTTTAAAAACGGCCGTTTTTTCGGGAGCAGTGATTTTAATAATGCATAAAGTGAAACAATAAAAAGTGAAATATTCCTTTAAATTTCGTACCTGAGGGGGTGTATAGTATGCCTGTAAAGCAGCGCTTGTTTCCCTTGCTTAGAACTGTCCCTGCACAAAATGTAATTTCTGAAGGAAAAAAAGCCATTTAAAACCACTCGCGGGTATAATGAATTGTCAGCTCCCGGCAATACAGAGAAAAGTCATTGATAAAAAAATAAATAAATGCGTGGGGGTCCCCCCAAATTCAATTACCAGGCCCTTCAGGTCTGGTATGGATATTAAGGGGAACCCTGCATCAAATTTAAAAAAAAAATGACTTGGGGTTCCCCCCAAATATCCATACTAGACCCTTCAGGTCTGGTATGGATTTTAAGGGGAACTCCACCCCAAATTTTTTAAAAAAATGGCGTAGAGTTCCCCCAAAAATCCATACCAGACCCTTTATCTGAGCACGTAATCTGGCAGGCCGCAGGAAAAGAGGGGGGGACGAGAGAGCGCACCCCCCTCCTGAACTGTACCAGGCCACATGCCCTCAACATGGGGAGGATGTCCCCATGTTGATGGGGACAAGGGCCTCATCCCCACAACCCTTGCCCAGTGGTTGTGGGGGTCTGCAGGCAGGAGGCTTATCGGAATCTGTAAGACCCCTTTAACAAAGGGGACCCCCAGATCTCGGCCCCCCTATGTGAATTGTACCCCTACCATTTCACAAAAAAAGTGTAATTTTTTTTTAAAAAAACACACAGAGACCTTGGAAAAGTCCTTTATTAAAAATAAAAAAATAAAAATAAAAAACACATTCCAGCGATGTAATCCAATGTCCCGCGGCGATCCGATGTCCAGCGCGGCAGTTTTCACTCGAAACGTCATTGGCTGAGCGGACCTACACTGCGGAGGAAGTTCCCCATCAGGTCCACTCAGCCAATGAGGTAGGCAGGGTCTGAGGTATGAGGGGGCGGGGGCGCCCTCGTATCTCAGACCCCGCCTACGTCTTGGCTGAGCGGACCTGATGGGGAACTTCCTCTTCAGTGTAAAAAAATTAATAGACCCGCCCCTTCTCACGTTCCCCATCAGGTCCGCTCCTGATGGGGAACGTGAGAAGGGGCGGGTCTATTAATTTTTTTACACTGAAGAGGAAGTTCCCCATCAGGTCCGCTTAGCCAATGACATAGGCGGGGTCTGAGATATGAGAGCGCCCCCGCCCCCTCGTACCTCAGACCCCGCCTACGTCATTGGCTGAGTGGACCTGATGGGGAACTTCCTCCGCAGTGTAGGTCTGCTCAGCCAATGACGTTTCGAGTGGAGACTGCTGCGCTGGACATCGAATCGCCGCGGGACATTGGATTAACATCGCTGGAATGTGTTTTTTTTTTTTTTTAATAAAGGACTTTTCCAAGGTGTCCGTGTGTTTTTTTTACATTTTTTTTTTTTTTTACACTTTCTTTGTGAAATGGTAGGGGTAAGCCGATAAGCCCCCTGCCCGCAGACCCCCCCAAACACCGGGCAAGGGTTGTGGGGATGAGGCCCTTGTCCCCATCAACATGGGGACATCCTCCCCATGTTGAGGGCATGTGGCCTGGTACGGTTCAGGAGGGGGGGCGCTCTCTCGTCCCTCCCTCTTTTCCTGCAGCCTGCCAGGTTGCGTGCTCGGATAAAGGGTCTGGTATGGATTTTTGGGGGAACTCCACGCCATTTTTTTTTTATTTGGGGTGGAGTTCCCCTTAAAATCCATACCAGACCTGAAGGGCCTGGTATGGATATTTGGGGGGAACCCCATGCATTTTTTTTTCATTTGCGGCAGGGTTCCCCTTAATATCCATACCAGACCTGAAGGGCCTGGTAATTGAATTTGGGGGAACCCCCACGCATTTTTTTTTTTTTTATCAATGATTTTTCTATGTATTGCCGGGAGCCGACAATTCATTATAGCCGCAAGTGAGTTTCAAATTACTTTTTTTCCTTCAGAAATGACACTTTGTGCACGGACAGTTCTAAGCATGGGAAACAAGCGCGACTTTACAGGCATACTATACACACACCCTAGGTACGAAATTTAAAGGAATATTTCACTTTTATTGTTTCACTTTAAGCATTATTAAAATCACTGCTCCTGAAAAAAATGCAGTTTTTAAAACTTTTTTTTTGCATTGATACATGTCCCCTGCAGCAGGACCCGGGTCCCCAAACACTATTTATGACAATAACTTGCATATAAGCCTTTAAAATTAGCACTTTAGATTTCTCCCATAGACTTTTACTGGGTGTTCCGTGGCTTTTCGAATTTGCCGCGAACACCCCAAATTGTTCGCTGTTTGGCGAACATGCGAACAGGCAATGTTCGAGTCGAACATGAGTTCAACTCGAACTCGAAGCTCATCCCTAGTAGTGAAGTGCAAAAACAACAATAGGTACGCAGCGCTTCTTGTAATTAGTAGGTAACAGTCAGTAAATAAAGTCCAAACATATAAATCCTTGACTGGACTTCAACAGATCATCAGTGTGAACCAAATGGACTCCAACAGTGTGTGTGATATATCTAACTACTCACCAGAAACTGGGAAAAATTCAGCACGAAATAAACAACACACAGCAATGTGTTTGTAAAAGATTTGCCACACACGTGGTCTCCATTACAATTAGGCTCCTACCACGAGGATACGTTGGCAATGACATCAGCACGTAGGCCCCTCCCGGTGCATTTTATGCTCATGCACATTCTCAAGGGATCTGCCTATTCATCCCTTGAGAACGCGCATGAGCACGAAACACAGCGGGAGCTGCCTACGTGCTGACATCATTGCCACCGCATCCTGGTGGTAGGAACCATGGCTGATTATTGCCTGACTGTATTGGAGACCACCATTCAACCAGCATACCAGGGTGGGTTATCTCTTCGCTACAGAGTAATGATCTAAGGCGCATTACCCTTTGTCATCTGGTGAGTGCAAAAATTGGTGGAGGTGCTCATTTGTGACCAATATTTTTGAAACACATTGGGTGTTGTTTATTTCATGCTGAATTTCTCCCAGTTTCTAGTGAATGGTTAGATATATCACACACATTGTTGGAGTCAATTTAGTTGGGACTTTATTTACTGACTGTTACCTAATAATCACAAGAAGCGCTGCAAATCTTTTGTTGTTTATGATTATTTCAAGGCTGATTACACAGCGCTCACTTTCTTTCTTTTTGCCTAGTAGTGAAGTGCTGCTGACTTCAACCATCCCAGCACGGGCAAGTAAAAATATTTTTTTTTTTTTTAATTCTTGCACATGACTGGGTGTCCTTTGCAAAGTGAATTTTTGCTTTGTTTCAACTCATTACCTAAGATAAGTGATTCTCTTTTAAAGTGAACATGCGCTAAACTTTTAGTAAATCATTCTCAGTGTGTAAAAAAAGATTGATTGTTATAGGTCACTTCCACTCTTTTTACGCTGCTGTATACTGTATAAACTTGATCATTCTGTTAAGCCTTATGCCTTTAGGCAATGCTAAAGCAATTACCTGTGTTCTTCAAAATGTGACACCAACTAGCCACAACCTTTTATAGGTTTACAGCATACCACATTTGGAATTTTCTCCTGAGGCAGCCTGAAGGATTCAGAGATTTCAACTTCATTCCTTTCACATGGAAAAGAAGCACATATCTGTTCAATACATGCCTGTACAATATGTTTCTGTTTCTTCATCTATAAGCAATTTTAAAACCACTGGCAGAGAATACAAAATTGAATTGGACATGAAACACTGGGAATACTCAGCCAACATTTTTCTTACATAACCTTGTTTTAAATAGCGCCACGAGCTTTGAGCAGTGGCAATCAGTAAAGTCCTGAAACCTGTAAAAATAGGGCTTTCTAAATATTTTTCCACATAAATGAGAACATAGTACATTACATTTTAAACTGGTATGTGTACTTTAGGCATGATAAAATCTATGAAAATACTGAATGTTCCTTTACATTATGTACATTGTATAAATACTGCTTAGTATGGAGATACGTTTTTCATGAGGTTTAAAGGGCAATGTTAAAAGTACAACAATGCTCTAAATAACCTGCTTGGGGATGCCCTAATGCTGCAAATGGTGTTACAAAACTGTACAACTTAGGCTGCATTCACACCTGAGCGTAGCGTTTCGGGCGTTTTTACCGTCGTTTTTACCATTGTTTTGTCGCGCGAATTTGCGCCCGTCGAAACGCTCGTTGTCGCGCTAGACGCTTGAATCGGGCGTTTCCATTACATTATATGAATCCTAAAACGCCCAATCTGCCCGATTTGCGCAACAAAAAAGGGTCCAGAACTTGTTTGAGCTTCAGGCGTTCGGCTTCAGACGTTTTTGAGTGGAGATGTGAACCATCTCCATAGAGAATAATGTATTTTTTCCCCTCTAGCGTTTTGTAGCTTCAGGCTTAGGGCTACAAAACGCTCAGGTGTGAATGCAGCCTTAGTCCTTTAACTACTTGCTGCCTGCCTACAGTATAATTACTGTGGCAGCTCCAGGATGAACAGTCTACTGCTACACATACCTTCCAACATTTTGAGATGGGAATGAGGTACACCTATTGGCAAAAGTATGTAGGTATAGGACACACACCCTGCCACGCCCCCTTAAAGGGGAATTATACAGAAAAAAATTGTTAAATCCACAAGTCCCTTTTTTTACCATTATTATACCTTTATATTGACTCTGGTTTACAAATGTAGCCATTTAGAAATTGGATGAAAGGTTTAGCACTGGGAAACACTTTTTTTGAAAGATAAATAGTGCATTTTATATACAAGTATATAGATCAGACCAAAATGAGGGAAAAATGAGGAGGAAAGAGAGACAGAGGGACTCTGTTCCAAATCAGGAGGAAAGAGAGACAGAGGGACTTTGTTCCAAATCAGGGACAGTCCCTCAAAATCAGGGACAGTTGGGAGCTATGCTGGTACATCACTCAGCACAGGCACACTGGTACCCCGATCCCATGCCTGCTGTGTTTGATACCCAACAGCTCACCAATCATAGTAAACACATGATTAAATGTAAGCAAAACTTGCTTGGTATTGTAATGCTGTGATTGGCCCACAGCTATCACCTGGCCCAGTCAGAGCACCCTGTACCATAAGATTAGATGTAGCCAAGCACAGTATCACAATAATAAGCAAGCTGTCATGAATGAAAGACATTCAGGATAGTTAAAACTATTGGTTATAACAGTGATCATCACTGTTATAAGCAATAACAGTGTAAAAAATCCCTGATCACCGCCATTCCCAGAGTAATACGGTAGTCATATGATGATGCTGTACTACATTGGGACAATATGTAAAAAAAAATGTGATTTTTTTTTTAATTTAAGCCCAGGAAGGATTTGCCTCCTAAATGACCAGGCCATTTTTTGCGATGCCGCGCTGCTTTACTTTAGCTGACAATTGTACCCAAATAAAATAGATTTCCTTTTTTCCCACACAAATAGAGCTTTCTTTTGGTGTTATTTGATCACCTCTGTTGTTTTTATTTTTTGCACTATAAACAAAAAAAGACAGACAATTTTGAAAAAAAAACAACAATATTTTTTATTTTCTGCTATAAAACACACCCAATAAAAAAAAATTGGTCCCAGCACGGAACCATGTGGGACCCCACTACCCACCCCTGACCATTCTGAGTATTCCCCATTTATCACCACCCTCTGGACTCGCCCTTGTAGCCAGTTTTCAATCTATGTACTCACCCTATGGTCTATGCTAACGGACCTTAGTTTGTACAGTAAACGTTTATGGGGAACTGTGTCAAATGCTTTTGCAAAATCCAGATACACCACATCTATGGGCCTTCCTTTATCTAGATGGCAACTCCCCTTCTCATAGAAGGTTAATAGATTGGTTTGGCCAGAACGATTCTTCATGAATCCATGCTGATTACTGCTAATGATACTGTTTTCATTACTAAAATCCTGTATATAGTCCCTTATCATCCCCTCCAAGAGCTTGCATACCATTGATGTTAGGCTAACTGGTCTGTAATTCCCAGGGATGTATTTTGGGTCCTTTTTAAATATTGGTGCTACATTGGCTTTTCTCCAATCCGCTGGTACCATTTCAGTCAGTAGACTGTCAGTAAAAATTAGGAACAATGGTCTGGCAATTCCTTGACTGAGTTCCCTAAGTACCCTCAGGTGCAAGCCATCTGGTCCCAGTGATTTAATAATGTTAAATTTCCCAAGTCTAATTCTAATTCTGCCTCTGTTAGCCATGACGGTGCTTCCTGTGATGTGTCACGAGGATAAACACTGCCATTTTCATTACTGAAGCCCCCCGATTCCCTCGTGAAGACTGAGGAGAAGAATAAATTCAATACCTTCGCCATCTCCTTTTCCTCATTCTTTATGGGGCCAATATGGTCTCTCCTCCCTTTTTTACTGTTTACATACTTAAAGAATTTCTTGGGATTTTTTTTTGCTCTCCTCCACTATGTGTCTTTTGTGTTCTATCTTAGCCGCCCTAATTGCACCCTTACATTTCTTGTTGCATTATTTATAAAGTCTGAATGCTGATGATAATCCCTCAAACTTGTATTTTTTGAAGGCCTTCTCTTTTCTTTTTATATGCATTTTTACATTGGGGTTAAGCCATCCAGGACCAGGGATGAGCCGAACACCCCCCTGTTCGGTTCGCACCAGAACCTGCGAACAGACAAAATGTTCGTGTAAACTTTAGAACCCTATTAAATACAATGGACTCGAACGTTCGAAATCTAAAGTGTTAATTATAAAGGCTAATATGCAAGTTATTGTCCTAAAAAGTGTTTGGGGACCTGGGTCCTGCCCCAGGGGACATGTATCAATGCAAAAAGAAGTTTTAAAAACGGCCGTTTTTTCGGGAGCAGTGATTTTAATAATGCTTAAAATGAAAAAATAAAAGTGAAATATTCCTTTAAATTTCGTACCTGGGGGGTGTGTATGATATGCATGTAAAGTGGCGCATGTTTCCCGTGCTTAGAACTGTCCCTGCAAAAAATGTCATTTTTGAAAGAAAAAAATGCATTTAAAACTGACTCGCGGCTATTAATGAATTGTCGGCTCCCGGCAATACATACAAAAGTCATTGATAAAAAAAAAAAAAAAGCGTGGGGGTTCCCCAGAATTCAATTACCAGGCCCTTCAGGTCTGGAATGGATATTAAGGGGAACCCCGCCGCAAATTTTAAAAAAAATTGACGTGGGGTTCCCCCAAATATCCATTCCAGGCCCTTCAGATCTGGCATGGATTTTAAGGGGAACTCCACCCCAAGTTTAAAAAAAAAATGGCGTGGAGTCCCCCTAAAAATCCATACCAGACCCCTTATCCGAGCACGCAACCTGGCCGGCCGCAGGGGAAAAGGGGGGGACGAGAGAGCGGCCCCCCTCCCTCCTGAACCGTACCAAGCCACATGCCCTCAACATGGGGAGGATGTCCCCATGTTGATGGGGACAAGGGCCTCATCCCCACAACCCTTGCCCGGTGGTTGTGGGGGTCTGCGGGCGGGGGGCTTATCGGAATCTGGAAGACCCCTTTAACAAAGGGGACCCCCAGATCCCGCCCCCCCCCTATGTGAATTGGTAACGGGTACATTGTACCCCTACCATTTCACGAAGAAAGCGTAAAAAAAATGTTTAAAAAAACACACAAACACCTTGAAAAAGTCCTTTATTTAAAAAAATAAATAAATAAACATTCCAGCGGTGAAATCCAGTGTCCCGCGGCGATCCCGATGTCCAGCGCTGTCCTTCATTGGTTGTGCCTGAGCGGACCTGATGGGGAACTCCCTCTCAGTATTTTAAATGTATAGACCCGCCCCTTCTAAAGTTCCCCATCAGGTCCGCTCAGCGGACGAGATGCGGAACATGAGAAGGGGCGGGTCTATACATGTATTACCAAAGTGAGAGCAGTTCCCCATCAGGTCCGCCCCCTCGGTATGTCAGACCCGCCTACGTCATTGGCTTGAGCGGGGAACTTCCTTCACTATGTAAATTTAAATTTACATAGTGAAGGAAGTTCCCCGCTCAAGCCAATGACGTAGGCGGGTCTGACATACCGAGGAGGCGGACCTGATGGGGAACTGCTCTCACTTTGGTAATACATGTATAGACCCGCCCCTTCTCATGTTCCGCATCTGGTCCGCTGAGCGGACCTGATGGGGAACTTTAGAAGGGGCGGGTCTATACATTTAAAATACTGAGAGGGAGTTCCCCATCAGGTCCGCTCAGGCACAACCAATGAAGGACAGCGCTGGACATCGGGATCGCCGCGGGACACTGGATTTCACCGCTGGAATGTTTTTTTTTTTTTTTTTTAAATAAAGGACTTTTTCAAGGTGTTTGTGTGTTTTTTTAAACATTTTTTTACGCTTTCTTCGTGAAATGGTAGGGGTACAATGTACCCCTTACCAATTCACATAGGGGGGGGGCCGGGATCTGGGGGTCCTCTTTGTTAAAGGGGTCTTCCAGATTCCGATAAGCCCCCCGCCCGCAGACCCCCACAACCACCGGGCAAGGGTTGTGGGGATGAGGCCCTTGTCCCCATCAACATGGGGACATCCTCCCCATGTTGAGGGCATGTGGCTTGGTACGGTTCAGGAGGGAGGGGGGGCCGCTCTCTCGTCCCCCCCTTTTCCCCTGCGGCCGGCCAGGTTGCATGCTCGGATAAGGGGTCTGGTATGGATTTTTAGGGGGACTCCACGCCATATTTTTTTTAATTTGGGGTGGAGTTCCCCTTAAAATCCATGCCAGATCTGAAGGGCCTGGAATGGATATTTGGGGGAACCCCACGTCAATTTTTTTTTTATTTGCGGCGGGGTTCCCCTTAATATCCATTCCAGACCTGAAGGGCCTGGTAATTGAATTCTGGGGAACCCCCACGCTTTTTTTTTTTTTTTTATCAATGACTTTTGTATGTATTGCCGGGAGCCGACAATTCATTAATAGCCGCGAGTCAGTTTTAAATGCATTTTTTTCTTTCAAAAATGACACTTTTTGCAGGGACAGTTCTAAGCACGGGAAACATGCGCCACTTCACATGCATATCATACACACCCCCCAGGTACGAAATTTAAAGGAATATTTCACTTTTATTTTTTCATTTTAAGCATTATTAAAATCACTGCTCCCGAAAAAACGGCCGTTTTTAAAACTTCTTTTTGCATTGATACATGTCCCCTGGGGCAGGACCCGGGTCCCCAAACACTTTTTAGGACAATAACTTGCATATAAGCCTTTATAATTAGCACTTTAGATTTCTCCCATAGACTTTTTCGAATTTGCCGCAAACACCCCAATTTGTTCGCTGTTCGGCGAACGGGCGAACAGGCAATGTTCGAGTCGAACATGAGTTCGACTCGAACTCGAAGCTCATCCCTATCCAGGACTTTTGTTTGCTCTTTAAAATTTATTACCCAATGGGATGCACTGGCTAATGCCCTTTTTTAATATGCTCTTAAAGCAAACCCATCTCTCCTCCGATTTCTTTGTTCCTAAGATTTTTTGCCAATTTATGCCTTCTAGCAAGGTTCGTAGTTTAGGGAAGTTGGCTCTTTTGAAATTCAATGTCTTTGTATTTCCCTTATGTTTCCTATTTGTGTGGTTTATACTGAAGCCAATTGACCTGTGATCAATGTTTCCTAAATTGCCCCGTATTTCCACATCCGTGATCAGGTCTGTATTATTGGTAATTAGTAGATGTAGTAACAGTTTATTTCTAGTTGATGCGTCTACCATCTGACCCATGATATTGTCCTGCAAGACATTTAGGAACCGGCGAGCCTTAAGCCCTGTACACACGATCGGTTTTACCGATGAAAACAGTCCGATGGACTTTTTTCATTGGACAAACCGATCGTGTATGGGACCCATCGGTCTTTTTTCCATCGGTTTTAAAAAATAGAGCATGTTTTAAATTTTTCCTGATGGATCAAAAAACGATAGCAAATTCCGATCGTCCATCGGATAAAAAGCCCACGCATGCTCAGAATCAAGTCGACACATGCTCAGAAGCATTAAACTTCATTTTTCTCGCCACCGCGTTTGGAACGGTCGGTTTTTTGACTGATGGTGTGTAGGCAAGACTGATGGAAGTCGGCTTCATCGGATTTCCGATGGACAAAACCATCGGATTAGAATCCATAGGAAATCCGATCGTGTGTACGAGGCTTTAGACAAATGCGTGGTTCCCTCTGCCGAGTGTATGTCTGGATAATTAAAATCCCCCATTATGATAACACTTCCCATCCTTGCTGCTAATTTAAATTGTGATAGGAGGTCCGTCTCCCCCTCCTACCTCAGGTTAGTGGGCCAATAGCATACTATTATTTTCCCCTTAGCTTTATCCCTTTGGAGCTCTACCCATAAGGATTCCACCTCCTCCCTTAGTGATGTCATCTCTCAAATTCACTTGTACATTATTCTTGATATATAGACATACCCCTCCCCCTTTTTTACTCTATCTATCCCTGCGATAAAGGATATACCCTTGAATGGTTGACAGCAAATCATGAGAGCTGTTGAACCAGGTCTCTGAAATTCCCACAAAATCCAAATCATCCTCGTATAACAGTATCTCTAGTTCACCCATCTTGTCCGCCAGGCTCCTGGCATTGGTGAACGTGCCACGTAGCTTAGACCGGTCGCATACTATCCTCTTATTGGGTGTTCCGAGATTGCAACTAGGACTTGTTACTATACTTACCTTGGGTTTATGTGCTTTAGTCAACCCACCACTAATGCCCCCAATACTACCCTCTGGACTATGTTCCACACTGACTATCTCTACCTATGGATCAGCAACGCCTGATTTTAATTACATTTTTTATCAAGTTATTATAGGCATGAATTGTCAGATGGAAGTAACAGCCATAACAGATCTAAAAATATATAACAATGTTTACTCTGAAAGACAGCAGCATGAAATATTGTTTAGTGGCTGAGCAGCATGTAAGCAGCTTAGTTGGGCCTCAATAAGAGAGGAAGAGATAAGACATTATTTTCCCTTTCTTTACAATTTATTTTTTATAAATTTTAAACAAAATATACATAAAATACAATAAATACTTGTAGAATTGGGTATTATGGTACATTATCAAAAAGACAGTCAATTTATTAAAATTGAAATACATCTTCATCTGTCAATTTTTCCATCTTTAATCCACCTTTTACTACCTTTTAATCTTTGAAATCCTAGGGTGAGGGATGAGCCGAACACCCCCCGGTTCGGTTTGCAGCAGAACATGCGAACATGCAAAAAATTTGTTCGAACACGCGAACACCATTAAAGTCTATGGGACACGAACATGAAAAATCAAAAGTGCTAATTTTAAAGGCTAATATGCAAGTTATTGTCATAAAAAGTGTTTGGGGGCCCGAGTCAATGCAAAAAAAGTTTTAAAAACTGCAGTTTTTTCAGGAGCATTGATTTTAATAATGCTTAAAGTGAAACAATAAAAGTGAAATATTCCTTTACATTTCGTACCTGGGGGTGCCTATAGTATGCCTGTAAAGTAGCGCATGTTTCCTGTGCTTAGAAAAGTCCCTACATAAAATTACATTTCTAAAGGAAAAAAAGTCATTTAAAACTGATCGTGGCTATAATGAATTGTTGGGTCCCGGTAATACAGATAAAAGTAATTAAAAAAAAAACAGCATGGGTTCCCCCCTTAGTCCATTACCAGGCCCTTTGGGTCTGGTATGAATATTAACTACTTGGAGCCCGGGCCATTGACAAATGACGGCCACAAGGTGGCTCTTCAGGTCCGGGAGGCCGTCTTTTGACGGCCTCGGCTCCTCCGGCCACTGGGTGGGCGCGCAATGCGCGTGCCTGGCGGCCGCGATGTCTGCCAGGTACCAGCGATCGGCCGTTACACAGCCAAGGACGGGGATCTCTGTGTGTAAACACAGAGATCCACGTCCTGTCATGGAGAGGAGATCGATGTTGTGTCCCTTGTACATAGGGACACAGATCGGTCACCTCCCCCAGTCAGTCCCCTCCCCCCACAGTAATAATCACTCCTAGGGAACACATTTAACCCCTTCCTCGCCCCCTAGTGTTAACCCCTTCCCTGCCAGTCACATTTATACAGTAATCAGTGCATATTTATAGCACTGTTCACTGTATAAATGTGAATGGTCCCAAAAATGTGTCAAAAGTGTCCGATGTGTCCGCCGTAATATCGCAGTCCTGACAAAAATTGCAGATAACCACCATTACTAGTAAAAAATTTAAATAAAAAAAAATGTCATAATTCTATCCCCTATTTTGTAGGCGCTATAACTTTTGCGCAAACCAATCACTATACTCTTATTCCGATTTTTTTTTTACCAAAAATATGTAGAAGAATATGTATCGGCCTAAACTGAGAAGAAAAATTGTTAAAAAAAAAATATTGGGATATTTATTATAGCAAAAAGTAAAAAATATTGTGTTTTTTTCAAAATTGTCGCTCTTTTTTTGTTTATAGCGCAAAAAATAAAAACCGCAGAGGTGATCAAATACCATCAAAAGAAAGCTCTATTTGTGGGAAAAAAAGGACGTCAATTTTGTTCGGGAGACACATCGCAATTTTTATCCAAAACGTGACAGTGCTGAAAGCTGAAATTTTGCCTGGGCAGGAAGGGGGTATATGTGGCCCAGTAAGCAAGTGGTTAAGGGGAATCCCGAACCAAAATAAAAAAAAAAAGCGTGGGGGTCCCAACAAAATTCCATATCAGGCCCTTCAGTTCTGGTATGGATATTAAGGGGAACCCCGCGCCATTTTTTTTTTTAATGGCATGGGGTTCCCCCAAAAAATCCATACCAGACCCTTCAGGTCTGGTATTGATTTTAAGGGAAACCCCGCACCAAAATAAAAAAAAAATGGCGTGGGGTTCCCCCCCAAAAATCCATACAAGACCCTTATCCGAGCACGCAACCTGGCAGGCCGCAGGAAAAAAAGGGGGGCAAGAGAGCGCCCCCCTCCTGAACCATACCAGGCCACATGCCTTCAACATGTGGAGGATGTCCCCATGTTGATGGGGACAAGGGCCTCATCCCCAAAACCCTTGTGCGGTGGTTGTGGGGGTCTGCGGGTGGGGGGCTTATCGCAATCTGGAAGCCCCCTTTAACAAAGGGGACCCCCAGATTTCGCACCCCCCTATGTGAATTGGTAATGGGGTACATTGTACCCCTACCATTTCACAAAAGAAAGTGTCAAAAATGTTAAAAGCCACACAGACACAGTTGGGACAAGTCCTTTAATAAAAAGAAAAAAAGAAAAAAAAAATTCCAGCGTTGTAATACATTCTCGATGTCCAGCGATGATTCATTCTCCAGCGATGCTCTCCAGCGATGAGCGAAGCACGATCTTGCCAGCACCGGCTCTCCACTCCAGCGAGAAATGACGCATGGTCCTCCCTGCACCAGAGCCCCCCTGGCTAATGATGCGCAAGCTGTTTCACAGTTATTTTATAACCGATGGCGGGGCCACCCGTGACGTAGACAACCCCCGTGACGTGGACAACCCCCGTGACGTGTTAGAGGGGGCGGGGTCACTCGTCCCCTCTAACGCGCCACGGGAAACCCCCATGACGTGGACGGTGACCCCGCCCCCTCTAACACATCACGGGGTGGCCCTCGGGGAATCTTTGAAATCTGTTTGCTTGATTTCTCTTCTATTAAGCTAATTTCCTCCAGGGCTTGCATCTCGCTCATCTCACATACCTAATCTGCTATTTCAGGGCATTTCGTCTTTCGCCATTTTCAAGCTATTATTGTTTGTGCCGCTATTAACCTATGGGGTAAAATAACCCCCTTAATAGATTTAATTGATCTTGGGATAATTGATAATAACACGGTACAAATATTTGTTTGTATATTAGATTTTGTTATCGTCTGGTAGATATGGAATATCTTTAACCAAAAGTCTAGCACCAATGGGCAATAATACCAAATATGTGCCATTGTGCCCCTTTCTCTAAGACATCTCCGAAATGTTTCCTGATTATTTCCATCCATACTATGTAGGTCCACTGGGCAGCGATACCACCTTTTATAATTTCTCTCTTTTTGATATTTGGCGGATAATGATAATTTATGTATCAAAGGGAATGCCTTTTCCCAATCCAGTAGTGAGATCGGAATCTCTATCTCTATGGTAATTCTGTAAGGGGGCTAGTAGGAAGTAGGAGTTTGAAAATAATTTATAATGTGTTGGCCTTTGCTCTTGTAATAATAATTTCTTAAAATTTGTTAGAGGTCTGTCCAATGAAGAGGTTAATACCAAGAGTCTAATATACAGTATCTTACAAAAGTGAGTACACCCCTCACATTTTTGTAAATATTTTTTCTTTCTCGTACATCACGGGACACAGAGCGGCATAGTCATTACTATGTGGGTTATATAGTTTACCTTCAGGTGCTGGCACTGGCAACTTCCAAACCGGAAGTACCCTCCCCTATATAAGCCCCTCCCATCCGGGAGCACCTCAGTTTTTTGCCAGTGTCTAAGGTGTTGGCCAAGAAGTAACATGTGTTTTTCACTGAGCTTGCGTACAGGTTCTTTTGGGCCTCAGTAAGCTATTCCGGATCCAACCAAAAAAGCTTCATAGCTAAACGGTCGGTACCCGGGCCTTGCAGAGAAGAGCAAGGTTTTGCCTGTAATGCTTCTCTTAGGAGAGCTGGACCCTGGGATCCAGAGCTCTGGTCATACCCACGACTAAGATGCTTTCTGTGCAGGGTGCTATACAGGTCCAGGGGAGTGGAATCCTTGGGAACCCGGTCCCTGAAGGTTTAATTACAATGCCTGCCGTGAGAGGTGAAGTTTGGGCTTCTGTGGACCAAACAGAGTCCTGCGGCGGGGAAAAGGTAAGTGGGGGCCCCCCAGGAACTTGGTTCTATTAGGGGACCCCCAAGCCTAATATGTCTTTCTGCCTGTTACCTAACGGTATTCCCGCTAAATATCTGTGCATGCCTGTAACTACTAAAAAATGTAATAATTTTAATAGTGGTCAAGAAAAAAAAAAAAAATAGACAGACCGCGGTACCTGTGTTAATCCAATAGAGGCCGCTGTGGAACGTTTCTTGTCATGTGGACTTTTTCTTTTCATCAGAGTCAAGTCCAGGCAGATGGTGAGTTCTCTTGTGGGAAACTGCTTCCTCTGCCATGTTGCAATGCTCGTCCATCCCCCGGCCTGCGGCAAAAGGGCCCTGTCTCCTGTCCCTAGTTTCCTTTTTCAAAAAAGAGCGCCGAAGGCGCACGTGCCCGCGCGCGTACGCGTGCACGCGCCTCTATATATAGAGGTGAGCTGGAAAAGGGGGCGGAGCTTGGGGGATGATACTCTGTGCGCGCCGCAGTGCTTCTGCGCATGTGCGGGCGTCCCAGCATGTTAAAAGGCACAATTATGTGTTGTGAGCTGGCTATGGAGTGCAGAGACAGAGCTGGCAACATTTAAAAAAGGCATACAGCAAGCGGTTGATGCAGGCATCCCCATAGAAAGGCACATTAGTAGACACCAACTGTTTTTATAGCAGCAATTGTGCTAGACTATTGTCAGTAAGTGGTGTATTTCGGCTGGAATACCTCAGCTTTGGGCTTAGGAATATGCCGTCTAAAAACTCCGGGACTAAAAATCCCAGGAAGCATAGGGGGTCTCCATCGGGCTCTGAGGATCTTGGGCATGCTTCGGCTGCACCAATCTCCCCTGAAAAATCAGAGGTTAGTGACCGTAGAGCACCCTCAGGAGTACCTGGTACTGTGGCTGTCCTCAGTTCACCTGCTCCTGTGTATGTAACAGAGGAGGTTTCAGGGCCGATCCTAGGGTCACAGACGCCTGGGTGCAGAAATATTTCTGGCGCCCCCACATGGGCGTGGTCACCATCTTACCAACTCCTCCCCTTTACAAATGTTTCTAGGGCAACGACTCAAACACAGAGATGCTCCCCTAAGAAGTCTTCGTTACCCTAGGATCCTCCCATGATCTTTTAACAATTAAGAAAATACTGGAAGAGAGTACACTAATGAGACCTGGAGGGGAGTCTCTCTGATGAACACAGAGAGGGCTTCTGTTAGAGACATAGTGTCTGTGCCCCAAGAAATACTACAGGAGATGCTCAGAGACTGTAGACATGATACAAGACACGGTCAGACACTGCAATCATAGTACTGGAGATGGTCAGAGAGTGCAGACATATTACAGGAGACAGTCAGAGAATGCAGACATATTACAGGAGATGGTCAGAGACTGCAGACATACTACAGGAGACGGTCAGAGACTGGAGATATAATACAGGAGACGGTCAGAGACTGCAGATATAATATAGAAGATGGTCAGAGACTGAAGACATGATACAAGAGACGGTCAGAGACTGCAATCATAGTACAGGATACGGTCAGAGAGTGCAGACATATTACAGGATACGGTCAGAGAGTGCAGACATATTACAGGAGATGGTCAGAGACTGCAGACATACTACAGGAGATGGTCAGAGACTGGAGATATAATACAGGAGACGGTCAGAGACTGCAGTTCCTATGGACGCTAGTAGATAATGGCCGATCGGCCCTCTCACCTGACCCAGCGATACAGCAACAACGTTTCCTCTGATCAGGAGTCAGCTCACTCTGAATTGCCCATGGCGACTCCGCTGGGTAGAGCCCAGGTCTGTATTCTGGCAATGACTCCATCCTTTTTTCCACCAGGGATGGCGCCAGGCTGTGTGGCTTTTACTCTGGTGGCGCAGGGCAGCAGGGTTCTCTCTCTGATGGTGTTCTCTCAGCATTGTCCACTCCCTCTGGAGTCCTGGATGCACTTCCCTGAAAGCTTTCCTGGGCTCCTGGCTCTCTCTCTCTCCCATTCAGCTGGGCATGCTGTGTGGGCTGCAGTTTCTTTGTTATAGTGGGGCTGCCAGTCCTTGAACTACATGTCCCGCAATCCTCTTCTCTGCTCCTTTTTCTATTCTATTTCTTCCCTGGCCGATATGAAGGTGGGGGGAAGAAACATAGTGGGCGGCTGTGCTGGCAAGCGCCGCTCACTAGTACAGCATTGCGTGCGAGGAGGAGAGGGAGGGGGGAAAGAAGAGCCCGCAGCTGCAGTGGCGTCACTAGGGTTGGTGTCACCCGGTGTGGTAAAACATGGTGTCACCCCCCTTCCACCACCTATAGTCGCCCCTCAGTACAGACCCCCTCCACTAAGTATAGACCCCCTCCGTCAGTGCAGACTCCCCACTAAGTATAAACCCCTCCCTCAGTACAGACCCCCCAGGACAAACCACCCCCTCCATTAGTACAGACCCCCCAGGACAAACCAATCCCTCTCCATTAGTACAGACACCCCAGGACAAACCCCCCCATTAGCACAGACCCCCAGGACAAACCCTCCCATTAGTAAAGACTCCCCCCCAAGACAAACCCCCCCTCCATTAGTACAGACCCCTCCAGGACAACCCCCCATAGTACAGACTCCCTTCAGGACAACCCCCCCATAGTACAGACTCCCCCCAGGACAAACCCCCCCATTAGTACAGACTCCCCCCAGGAGAAACCCACCCCTCCATTAGTACAGACTGCCCCAGGACAAACCACCCCCCAACTTTAGTACAACAGATCCCTCCAGGAAAACCCCCCCATTAGTACAGACTCTCCCCAGGACAAACCCCGCCTCCATTAGTACAGACCCCTCCAGGACAACCCCCCCATTAGTACAGACTCCCCCAGGACAACCCCCCTCCATTAATACAGACTCCCCAGGACAACCCCCCCTTAGCCCAGACCCCTCCAGGACAACCCCCCATTAGTAAAGACTCCCCCCCGGACAAACCCCCCCTCCATTAGTACAGACTCCTCCAGGACAACCCCCCCATTAGTACAGACTCCCCCCATTAGTACAGACTCCCCCCAGGACAAACCCCCCTCTCCATTAGTACAGACCCCCCAGGACAACCCCCCCATTAGTACAGACTCCCCCCAGGACAAACCCAGCCTCCATTAGTACAGACCCCCCCAGGACAAACCCCCCTCTACATTAGTGCAGACCCCCCAGGACAACCCCCCCATTAGTACAGAGTCCCCCCAAGACAAACCCCGCCTCCATTAGTACAGACTCCCCCCAGGACAAACCCCCCTCCATTAATACAGACCCCCCAGGAAGAACCCCCCCATAAGTCCAGACCCCTCCAAGACAAACCCCCCCAGGACAAACCCCCCCATTAGTACAGACTCCCCCCAGGACAAACCCCCCCTCCGGCCCCCTCTATTAGCCCCCCCCCCATTACATACATAAAAACACCCGGCGGCAGCTGAAGAGGAGAGGACAATGTGCAGCCGCGTCGCCCGGGTGGAGCACAGATCGCAGCAGCAGCAGGCAGGAGCTAAGACACAGAGAGGAGGAGAAGGCACGGACCGCCCCCTCAGCGACGGCATTGCGCGGCTTGTCTCTCTCCACACAGAGACAGCCGCTCTGATCTCTGCTTCACTCTCCTCCTCTGACAGGAGGAAGGAGGAGGGAGGAGGGAGGGGGGGACGCCGGCCTTAGGTTTGAAAAACACATCGGCGGCGGCGACTGGCACGGACAAGGAGAGGAGGTGGAGAATAGAGGGGAGCACTCTGGCGCTTCAGCGCCCCCTCCTCTGTGGCGCCTGGGTGAACTGCACCCCCTGCACCATATCTAGGATCGGCCCTGGGAGGTTTTTTCCTCAGCTCCGGGAGGGCTGGAAGAGAGATTGTCAACATTGATCGCTGCTTCCCTGTCAGAGGGAAAGCGCGCCCGATCTCCGTCTCCTCCCTCAGAGTACCTGTTAGCAGAGCAACAGTCCCATACAGGGATCGACCTACCTGAAGGGGATCAGGATGAGGTTGATTCTGTTGTAGAGGAATCAACAGTGGAAGAGCCATTCTCAGCATCACATGCTGAAAGATTATGGGTTCAGTCCTTGACTAACATGGTCCGATCAGCATTTAAAATGCCCCTTGCGGAGCCATCATCCACTTCTGTCTCCTCGTTGGGGTCGCTAAAAGCTCCCCAGACTGTTTGTTCCTTTCCAATCCATCCTTTACTGGAAGGGCTCATTTACCAGGATTGGGAACATCCTGATAAAATATTTACTCCTCCCAAGAGATTTCAGGTGGTCTATCCCATGGAGGATAAGTTCATCAAAAAATGGAGGGTCCCTACAGTGGACACAGCCATCTCTTGTGTGAATAAATCACTGACATGTCCAGTGGATAATGTCCAAATGTTCAAGGACCCAATAGATAAAAAATTGGAGTCCTTATTAAAATCTGCTTTTGCTACAGCAGGCTTGGTGACACAACCAGCAGTGGCAGCTATTGGGGTCTGCCAAGCAGTGAAGGATCAGTTGAAACAGGTCTTAAGGGACTTGCTAGATCAGCAGGCCCTTGTCCTAGCTGATCTACCTAGGGCCTTATGCTTTGCGGTTGACGCTATAAAGGATTCAATCCATCAGGCCTCCCGCCTTACGCTGTCTGTAGTACATATGCGCAGGCTTCTATGGCTCAAAAACTGGTCTGCTGAAGCCCCCTGTAAAAAATTGCTGGTCAGCTTCCCATTTCATGGTGAACGCTTATTCGGGGAAGACCTGGACAGATGTATCCAGAAAATTTCCAGCGGTAAAAGTACACTCTTGCCGGTTAAAAACAGAGTTAGAGGTCCCTCTTTTAAGAGGCCTGCTTCTCCAGTCCCTAGGACATCGGCTGTGAAACAGTTCCGACGGCCTCCTCGGTCAGATCCCGGGGGTAAAAATCAGGGACAATCGCAGGGTAACAAGAAGCCCTAGGTCAGGAGAGGTACAAAACCTCCCCCAAAGTCAAATGCATGAAGGGTTGCCCCCCACTCAATCGGGTGGGGGGAAGACTTCAGTTGTTCGCAGAGACCTGGCAGGACACGATCAGAGACAGATGGGTGCTCTCCGCAGTAAGTCTGGGATACAAATTGGAGTTAAAAGACTCCCCTCCTTCCCATTTTATAAGGTCGAACGTGCCAAGGGATTCCCGGAAGAGAGGATCCCTCCTGTTGGCACTAGAACAACTATTGCTCCAAGCAGTAATTATGGAGGTCCCCCTAGAAGAATGGGGGTTCGGGTTTTACTCAAACCTCTTTACAGTCCCGAAGCCAAACGGGGACGTGAGGCCCATATTAAATCTAAAAGGGCTAAACAAATTCCTGCATATCAGGACTTTCCGGATGGAGTCGATCCGATCGGTGGCCACTGCCCTACAAGGGGAGGAATGGTTAGCCTCGATCGACATCAAAGATGCTTATTTGCACATTCCCATCTTTCCAGTCCACCAAAAATTTCTACGCTTTGCAGTAGAAGGGCGCCATTTTCAGTTCAGAGCCTTACCCTTCGGTCTGGCCACAGCACCACGCGTGTTCACAAAAATTCTGGCCCCATTATTGGCCAATTTAAGAACACGAGGTGTAACGATAATGGCATATCTAGATGACTTGTTGCTGATAGACCACTCAGTGGAAAAACTAGAAGTGGTTGTTCACGAGACAATCGAGTATCTGGAATCTCACGGTTGGATTATCAACCGAGACAAGTCAGCCCTAAATCCAGTCAAAAGTCTGGAATACTTGGGGCTAAGGCTGGATTCAGACCAGAGAAAAATTTTCTTGCCTCGAGAAAAGGTGTCGTCTTTGAGAGATTTGATCCACCTAGTGGGTACAAAAAGACAGCCATCCATACGCCTGTGCATGAGGCTGCTGGGAAAAATGGTGGCATCATTCGAAGCAGTACCCTACGGTCAATTCCATTCAAGGAATTTGCAAAGGGCTATACTGTCAGCCTGGAACAAAAAAGTTCAGGCCCTAGACTTACCAATGTCCTTGTCCCCTTCCGTTCGCAAGAGCCTCCGTTGGTGGTTGGTTCCCCAGAATCTGGAAAAAGGGAAATCCTTCAGTCCGATTTCTTGGAAGGTGGTCACTACAGATGCCAGCCTTATAGGCTGGGGAGCAGTACTGGAGCAATGGTCTCTCCAGGGCAGATGGTCGGATGCAGAAAAGGCCCTGCCCATCAATCTCTTAGAGATACGAGCAGCCCGGTATGCCCTAGTAGCATGGACATCCAAACTCCAAGGGTCCCCTGTCAGAATTCAATCGGACAATGCCAGGGCAATGGCATATATCAATCATCAGGGTGGCACCAGGAGTCGTGCAGCCCAGAGGGAAGTAAATTGCTTCCTGAAATGGGCAGAAAGATATGTCCCAGCCATATCCGCGGTATTCATTCCAGGAGTGGAGAATTGGAAGGCGGACTTTCTAAGTCGCCAACAATTATGCCCAGGGGAATGGTCCCTTCACCCCGAGGTTTTCCGGACAATATGTCAGTGGTGGGAAACACCGGATGTAGATCTGCTAGCATCCAGATTCAACGCAAAAGTGGACAGGTTTGTCTCTTGGACAAGGGATCCCCTAGCTTGCGGCTCGGATGCCCTAGTGTTCCCTTGGGATCAGTTCAAGCTGATATATGCATTCCCACCGCCACAATTGTTACCTCGATTACTCCGCAGAATCAGGGTAGAAAAGAAACCAGTGATTCTGGTGGCTCCAGCGTGGCCCCGAAGAGCATGGTACGCGGAGATTGTAAAAATGTCTGTGGGGAGTCCTTGGACCCTCCCACATCGTGCTTTCGCAAGGACCGATATACCACCCTTCCTTACCAGCCCTAGGTTTGACGGCCTGGCTATTGAAGCCCACATTCTAAAAAAGAGAGGTCTCTCTAATTCTGTGGTAGCTACCATGATCAATGCCAGGAAGCCGGTATCCAGGCAGATCTACTATAGAATCTGGAAGGCGTACATCGCCTGGTGTGAGGCCAAGAAATGGCATCCGCGTAAGTACGTAATAGGTAGGATTCTGGACTTCCTACAGTGGGCTGTAGATAGGAAGCTTGCCTTGAGTACTATCAAGGGTCAGATTTCGGCCTTGTCAATATTTTTTCAGAGGCCCTTGGCCTCGCATTCACTAGTCAAAGCCTTTATACAAGGAGTGATGCGTATTAGCCCTCCGGTTAATATTCCCATATGTCCATGGGACTTAAACCTGGTTCTGTCGGTTCTACAGAAACAACCATTTGAACCATTACAGCATATTTCCCTGGTTCTTCTCACCAGGAAATAGATTTTTCTAGTAGCCATTTGTTCGGCTAAAAGAGTGTCGGAATTAGCCGCTATGTCCTGTAGGGAGCCATATCTGGTTATCCATAAGGACAGAGTAGTGTTACGTCCTCATCCAGCCTTTCTTCCTAAGGTGGTATCGAGGTTTCATTTGAACCAAGATGTGGTTCTTCCTTCTTTTTTCCCCAAACCTAGTTCAGTAGAGGAAAAGTTATTACATTCTTTGGATGTAGTAAGAGCAGTTAAAGCTTATCTAAAAGCCACTGCTCAGATTCGCAGAACGGATACTTTGTTTATTCTGCCGGAAGGCCCCAGAAAGGGTCAGGCAGCGTCAAAATCTACTTTAGCCAAGTGGATTCGACAGGTCATTATGCAAGCCTATGGCTTGAGAAGGAGACCGCATTCGTTCAAAGTTAGGGCGCACTCCACGAGAGCAGTTGGAACTTCATGGGCAGTGCATCACCAGGCCTCCCTGGCTCAAATCTGTAAGGCCGCAACATGGTCTTCAGTACACACGTTTACTAGGTTCTACCAGTTGGACGTTAGAAGTCAGGAGGATGTCGCCTTTGGGCGCAGTGTGTTGCAGGCCGCAAAAGATCCTCATGTCTGATAGCGCTCAGCTTATGTATGGTGTATCCCCCCCCCTCATTGGGCATTGCTTTAGGACATCCCACATAGTAATGACTATGCCGCTCTGTGTCCCGTGATGTACGAGAAAGAAAATAGGATTTTTATAACAGCTTACCTGTAAAATCCTTTTCTTGGAGTACATCACGGGACACAGAGCTCCCACCCCTCTTTTGGGGACACTTATTGCTTTGCTACAAAACTGAGGTGCTCCCGGATGGGAGGGGCTTATATAGGGGAGGGTACTTCCGGTTTGGAAGTTGCCAGTGCCAGCACCTGAAGGTAAACTATATAACCCACATAGTAATGACTATGCCGCTCTGTGTCCCGTGATGTACTCCAAGAAAAGGATTTTACAGGTAAGCTGTTATAAAAATCCTATTATTATATCTTTTCATGTGACAACACTGAAGAAATTACACTTTGCTACAATGTAAAGTAGTGAGTGTACAGCTTGTATAACAGTGTGAATTTGCTGTCCCCTCAAAATAACTCAACACACAGCCATTAATGTCTAAACCGCTGGCAACAAAAGTGAGTACTCCCCTAAGTGAAAATGTCCAAATTGGGCCCAAAATGTCAATATTTTGTGGGGCCACCATTACTTCCAGCACTGCCTTAACCCTCTTGGGCATGGAGTTCACCAGAGCTTCACAGGTTGCCACTGGAGTCCTCTTCCACTCCTCCAAGACAACATCACTGAGCTGGTGGATGTTAGAGACCTTGCGCTCCTCTACCTTCCGTTTGAGGATGCCCCACAGATGCTCAAAAGGGTTTAGGTCTGGAGACAGGCTTGGCCAGTCCATCACCTTTACCCTTAGTTACTTTAGTAAGGCAGTGGAGGTGTGTTTAGGGTCGTTACCATGTTGGAATGCTGCCCTGCGGGCCAGTCTCCGTAGGGAGGGGATCATACTCTGCTTCAGTATGTCACAGTATATGTTGGCATTCATGGTTCCCTCAATGAACTGTAGCTCCCCAGTGGCGGCAGCACTCATGCAGCCCCAGACCATGATACTCCCACCACAATGTTTGACTGTAGGCAAGACACACTTGTCTTTGTACTCCTTACCTGGTTGCTGCCACAAAGGCTTTACACTATCTAAACCAAATAAGTGTATCTTGGTCTCATCAGACCACAGGACCTGGTTCCAGTAATCCAGTAGTTCCTTAGTCTGCTTGCCTTTAGCAAACTGTTTGCAGGCTTTCTTGTGCATCATCTTTAGAAGAGGCTTCCTTCTGGGACAATTTGATGCATTGTGTGGCCAATGGTCTGAGCACTGGCAGGTTGACCCCCCACCCCTTCAACCTCTGCAGCAATGCTGTCAGCACTCATACTTCTATTTCCCAAAGACAACCTCTGGATATGACGCTGAGCACATGCACTCAACTTCTTTGGTCGACCATGGCGAGGCCTGTTTTGAGTGGAACCTGTCTTGTTAAACCACTGTATGGTCTTGGCCACCGTGCTGCAGCTCAGTTTCAGGGTCTTGGCAATCTTGTTATAGCCTATGCCATCTTTATGTAGAGCAACAATTCTTTTTTTTCAAATCCTCAGAGAGTTCTTTGCCATGAGGTGTCATGCTGAACTTCCAGTGACCAGTATAAGGCTGGGTTCACACTAGTGCGACACGACAGCCGTCCTACTTAGGATCCGACTTTGCCCCGCGACATGAAGCCGACATATGTCCGACTTTCAATGAACAGGGATCCGACTTGGATCCCCGCCAATAGCAGGCACTGTGTTTGGTATGAATCTTGAGGGGGAACTCCAGGCCAAATTTTAAATAAAAAACCGGCATGGGTTCCCCCTCCAGGAGCATACCAGGCCCTTGGGTCTGGTCTGGATTTGAAGGGGAACCCCTACGCCGAAAAAACAGCGTGGGGGCCCCCCCCAAAATCCAAACCAGACCCTTATCCGAGCACGCAACCTGGCAGGCCACAGGGGAAGAGGGGGGACGAGAGAGCGGCCCCCCTCCCTCCTGAACCGTACCAGGCCGCATGCCCTCAACATGGGGGGTTTGGTGCTCTGGGGCAGGGGGGCAACCTGCGCCCAGATCCCGGGCCCCCACCCTATGTGAATGAGTATGGGGTACATCGTAACCCTACCCATTCACCTGGTGGAAAAAAAATGTCAATAAAAAACACACACAGCTTTTTAAAGTAATTTATTGCACAGCTCCGGGGGTCTCCGGTGTCGTCTCCGCGCTCTCCGGTTCTTTCTTCTGCCGGGCCTCCGCTATCTTCTTCCAGCTCTTTTGCTAGCGGGGCCCGGTCTTCTCCATCGCCTACTTCTTCTCCCGCTCTCCGGTTCTTCTCTCGCTCTCCGGTTCTTTCTTCCACCGGGCCTCCGCTATCTTCTTCCAGCTCTTTTGCTAGCGGAGAGGCCCGGTCTTCCCGTCGTCTCGTCCGGCTCTCCGTTGTCCTTCTGCCGGCCCCTTCACTATCTTCTTCCAGCTCTTTTGCTAGTGGAGGGGCCGGTCTTCCCGTCGGCGTCTTCTTCTCTCTTCTCCTCCTCGATGTTGACTCGTCGCTTCCTCCCGCTGTAATACTGGCTGTTCGCTCTGCTCCGAATTAATATAGGCTTCTCATGACATCACAGTCACATGCTCCCATGACGTCACAGTCACATGCTCTGGGGCCACCCGGAGCTTGTGACTGTGACATCATGAGAAGCCTATATTAATTCGGAGCGGAGCGAACAGCCAGTATTACAGCGGGAGGAAGCGACGAGTGAACATCGAGGAGGAGAAGAGGGAAGAAGACGCCAACGGCGACGGGAAGACCGGCCCCTCCACTAGCAAAAGAGCTGGAAGAAGATAGTTGAGGGGCCGGCAGAAGGACAACGGAGAGCCGGACGAGACAACGGGAAGACTGGGCCTCTCCGCTAGCAAAAGAGCTGGAAGAAGATAGCGGAGGCCCGGCGGAAGAAAGAACCGGAGAGCGAGAGAAGAACCGGAGAGCGGGAGAAGAAGAAGACGACGGAGAAGACCGGGCCCCGCTAGCAAAAGAGCTGGAAGAAGATAGCGGAGGCCCGGCAGAAGAAAGAACCGGAGAGCGCAGAGACGACACCGGAGACCCCCGGAGCTGTGCAATAAATTACTTTAAAAAGCTGTGTGTGTTTTTTATTGACTTTTTTTTCCACCAGATGAATGGGTAGGGGTACAATGTACCCCATACTCATTCACATAGGGTGGGGGGCCAGGATCTGAAGGCCCCCTTATTAAAGGGGGCTCCCGGATTCCAATAAGCCCCATGCCCGCAGACCCCGACAACCAACGGCCAGGGTTGTTGGGAAGAGGCCCTGTCCTCATCAACATGGGGGCAGGGTGCTTTGGGGTGGGGGGGCCACAGGTCGCCCCCCTGCCCCAGAGCACCAAACCCCCCATGTTGAGGGCATGCGGCCTGGTACGGTTCAGGAGGGAGGGGGCGCTCTCTCGACCCCCCCTCTTCCCCTGCGGCCTGCCGGGTTGCGTGCTCGGATAAGGGTCTGGTTTGGATTTTGGGGGAACCCCCACGCCGTTTTTTCGGTGTAGGGGTTCCCCTTCAAATCCAGACCAGACCCAAGGGCCTGGTATGCTCCTGGAGGGGGAACCCATGCCGGTTTTTTATTAAAAATTTGACCTGGAGTTCCCCTCAAGATCAGCAGAGTAGAAGTCGCATGTCAAAGTCGGATCATGCAAGACTGCGGTCCGACTTTGATCCGACTTCAATGATAGTCAATGGGCTGAAGTCGGATCAAAGTCGGACCAAAGTAGTACAGGGAGCATTTCCAAAGTCGGACCGACATGTGTCGGACCAGTTAAGACGGCTCCCATAGGGAAACATTGATTTTCACACGTCATGCGACATGAGCTCCCAATGTCGGAGCGTTTGTCGCCCCAATGTGAACCTGGCCTGAGAGAGTGAGAGCAATAACACCAAATTTAACACACCTGCTACACATTCACACCTGAGACCTTGTAACACTAATGAGCCACATGACACCAGGGAGAAAAATGGCTAATTGGGCCCAATTTGGACATTTACACTTATGGGTGTACTCACTTTTTTTGCCAGGGGTTTAGGCATTAATGGCTGTGTGTTGAGTTATTTTGGGGGACAGCAAATTTACACTGTTTACACTGTTATACAAGCTGTACACTCACTACTTTACATTGTATCAGGTGTTCACTTTCCACTTCGATTGATCACCAGTTTATCTGTATCCACTGCACACTATACCAGACCTATTTATTCATTATTTTGTTATGCTATATACACAAACACATTTTTTCTTCTTAGAATCATCTGGTCTATTGTGTTTATACATCCTAATTACCGCCCCTGGGGTCTTGTTCTTGTTTCTTTCTCGTTGCTTTCCCCATTGGCCATTTTTTGGGTGGTTTATCCTTGCCTCAACCCCATGGGAGACTACATGTCTCGGTGCCTCCCTCTCCTCCCCGATGTTGGACCCATTAATTGAGTTGATGTGTAAGTAGTATAGGTATTTATTTATTTATTCATTTTTTATTTAATTATCTATTCATCTATTTTTTATCCATTTATTTATTTTAATTTATTAAATTTTTTCTTGGTGATTATAATATATATAATTTTTTGTTTTTCATAGATGAATTGCTGCATCAAACTCTTGATGAGTGGACCCTAATGAGATCCACAAAACACGTAGAGATCCATAGATGCTACAATACATTTATTCATTTACGGACCAATTGTGCATTTTGTTGTGATACCTTCATGACTATTATATACATATAGTGTTTTATTATAGATGGATATTTTTACTGCTAATGTTTATACGACTTTTTGCATAGATATATTACATATTTTTTGACGTTTTTTGTATATCATGAATTTATAATAAATTATCAATTGTATCCTAGTTGTGCCTAGTCTGTGACCCATATAATAATGTAGGTGTGGGATTCGTCCTGTAGGGCTGTGCCTCTTCGGTCCCCACACACTCTGGTGGCCCCTCTTTTTCTTTCCCTTCAATCACTTCCTGGCCCGCCTCCCAGTTTGCTTCCCTATATATGCTCAGCCCAGCTTGCATTCCCTGAGAAACTTCACAGTTCTCTGAGCTCTCATCTGATTACTACTTGTGTATCCTGTCTTACTACCTGTGTACCGATCCCAGGCTCATCTACTGTCTGTGCTTGCCTGCTGCCTGCCCTGCTCATTTTCCCTTCAGTCTCCTGCTGTTGCACTCTGCATACACTAAGTGGTCTCCACATTCTCAGCTGGGCATACACTTGGGCCGTGACCTGGTTTCAGCATGCCGCAAGTCAATTCCCAACATCAGGGGCCCTGGTGAAGAAGAAGGCTGGGGCTTAAGCCAGCCATACCTGGTTTGAATGTCAAAAATTTTGACAACTGAGTAGATAGAACTGATTCAGATCCGCATCCCATATACGTAGTGTGAAATACAAGTTCCTCAAAAGTGGTACTTTAATGAACAGTGAATTTGTGATAAAATTACAAATTTATTATAGAAAAAATATTGGGGATTGACAGTACAAAAGATGATAAGATAAAATTAACAAACACATGGTAGAATGAAACAAAAAAGCAAACAAACAACTGGAAAAACCCAATTCCACTGTCATGGAGACAAGGGAAATCCTACACGTTTCAACTAGTGAGGTAGCAGTCTTCTTCGGGGATAATGGGCTGAAGTTGATCAGAAGTGTACAGTAGATCTACAATATCAAAATGTACATCATTACATACGTAGTCAAAAATGCTGGGCCTCAGCACCACCCGAGAGTGACGTCACTCTGGGGGGCGGCGGCCCCGATCACTTGACGGTGCGGAGTGCTGTGTCATCCGCCCACTGACGCACAAGAGATCTAGAGGCGCACAGGGGAATCCCATAGCAACAGAACCTAGAGAGGCCACCATCACCGCCCCTAAATGGGCGGTCCGTATGGCCCGGGTGCGCCAGATGGAAGGGAGCATATAGACGCCGGGGGGGAACTGAAACAACTGCGATGGAGACACTGCGATGGAGACACAGAATAGCTGAGGCTGCAAATCAGCCGACAGGAAAGCAGGGCAGCATGCTCTGCAGAGAATGTATCAAGTGAAGCAGAATGACAGGGATCCTATGGACTGATGTCTCAGACAGTAGTGAAAAAGAAAGAGAAATAAACAAGGGAAGACAGGTATTAAAATCACTGCTCCCGAAAAAACTGACGTTTTTAAAACTTTTTTTGCATTGATACATGTCCCCTGGGGCAGGACCCGGGTCCCCAAACACTTTTTATGACAATAACTTGCATATAAGCCTTTAAAATTAGCACTTTAGATTTCTCCCATAGACTTTTACAGGGTGTTCTGCGGCTTTTCGAATTTGCCACGAACACCCCAAATTGTTCGCTGATTGGCGAGCGGGTGAACAGGCAATGTTCGAGTCGAACATGAGTTTGTCTCGAACTCGAAGCTCATCCCTACTCATGACCACAAAACACAGCAGAAGGCAATGATATTATGAAATGCTAGGGCTGAAACAGCAAGAACCGGCTGTGATTTTAACCGTTAATGGGCAGGCTAAATGTACCCAGTTGATCTATCTATATATTTATCTATCTTTCTATCTATCTATTATTACACAATTTTTTATGGCACAAATAAACAAGAAGATCTGATCTTGATGCACCCCTCCAATATCCATCCCCATTGTCTTCACTTCAGCCCTTCCATAATCCAGTCCCACCTCCTACTCTATCTATTTCCTTCACTGTCCAGTCTCATTACTTATTTTCTCGCTATCTCTGACACAATTTACTCTGACTACCCGCCCCACCCCCATCTGATCTTCCTGACTCCTGGTCCTCAATCTTTTTTTTCTATGAGTGACAGCTTTCTGTTATGTGCTTTATCTGAAGGAGTGGTGGCTGCTGATCCCTACATACTGATTGCAAGCCAGCATTTATATACAGCGTTTCTTGACTTCTCATACACTAAAAGTCACACTATTTCTGGTACGCTCATTTGTGTGGCAAGGTGGTTTGAGCACTGGGTGTTCACAAATGAAAAACCATTTGAAAAACATGTCTCTTGGATGATTGATCTTCACGGGTGTATTTTTTAACCACTTCAGTCTCGTCCCCGGAAGATTTTACCCCCTTCCTGACCAGAGCACTTTTTACAATTTGGCACATCGTAGCTTTAACTGACAATTGCACTGTCCTGCGACGCTGTACCCAAACAAAATTTGCATCCTTTTTTCCCACAAATAGAGCTTTCTTTTGGTGGTATTTGATCACCTCTGCGGTTTTTATTTTTTGCTCTATAAACAAAAAAATAGCAACAATTTTGAAAAAAAACAACAATATTTTTTACTTTTTGCTATAATAAATATCCCCAAAAATGTTTTTAAAAAACAAACTTCTTCATCAGTTTAGGCCAATATATATTCTTGTACATATTTTTGGTAAAAAAAAATTGCAATAAGCGTATATTGATTGATTTGAGCAAAAGTTATAGCGTCTACAAACTATGGGAAAGAGTTATGGCATTTTATTTTCTAGTAATGGCGGTGATCTGCGATTTTTAGCGGTACTGCGACATTGCGATGGACAGATTGGACACTTTTGACACATATTTGGGACCATTGACATTTATACAGCGATCAGTGCTATAAATATGCACTGATTACTATTTAAATGTCACTGGCAGGGAAGGGGTTAACACTAGGGGTGATCAAGGGGTTAACTGTGTTTTCCCTCAGTGTGTCCTAACTGTATGGGGATAAGACTGACTAGAAGAGGAGACAGATCCTTAGCAAGCTGTACACTCACTACTTTACATTGTAGCAAAGTGTAATTTCTTCAGTGCTGTCACATAAAAAGATAAGATAAGATATTTACAAAAATGTGAGGGGTGTACTCACTTTTGTGAGATACTGTATATGTGCTGCTGCCTAGCTTCTTTGGCACTATGTGACCTTTTTGCGTGGTGATAATTTGTTTGTTATATATACAGTGGAACCTCGGATTGTGAGTAACGCGGTTAACAAGCTTTTCACAATACGAGCACTGTAATTAAAAAAATCGTGACTGGGTTTGCGAGTGTTGTCTCGCAAAACGAGCACGATTCAGGCCAAAGCGGTGTGCAGTACCGCTTTTGGTCTGAGGTGGGGGGGGCGCCGGAGCCGAGCCTTTTCAGCCGTTTCTGAGGCATGCGGTATTGCACCCCATTGAAGTCAATGCGGAAGAAATTATTTTATGGCATTTTTAACATTATTAAAGATTATGCCTAGAATGGCCTTTTAAAAAGAAATCAATCGAACACGAATCTCTGAGGGGAAGAAGAGGTTATTGGCAATAAACATCAACAAGTCATCAGCAAATAGAGATTTGTGGGTCTTGCAGGCCCAAAAGATGTCACAAATGTCAGGATTGATTCTTATAGCTATGGCAAGCATTTCTATAGCAATAACAAACCATAATGGAGAGAGGTGGCAGCGTAATAAAAAAAAAATTCTAACCTTGAAACTTCCGCTACCACACTTCCGCAACTACCGCTTCCGAACCGCCCACCGTACATATACTGCTGCAGGGTGGCCCGGCTGCACAAAATCACATACCTGTACTTCGTGCACGCGGTGTAGAGGGAAAGCTCTATTTGTGTTGAAAAAAATGCTATACGTTTTGTTTGGGTATATTGTTACATAACCGCACAATTACCAGTTAAATTAGCAAAGTACTAAATAGCAAAAAATGCTCTGGTCATGAAGGGGGTAAAACCTTCCAGAGGTCAAGTGGTTAAAGTGAGTATTGTATACACAACCAAAGCAAATTAGGCTTATCTCATAAGTGTGAGATAAATCAAGAATTGATTTACAATAAGCAATGCGTTGAACACACTGAACAGTTGTATTTATAGTATTAGTGGTAAACTAAATTAAAGAGAAGGTCAAGGGTTACGTTTAAATCCAGGGCTCTGAAAAAGAAAACCTGAACATACAACACATTGGATGTCTCTAATCTTCTTCCATAAAGTATACACACCACAGTGAGATGTAAGCCTCTGGCCTATGAAGGACTGAATTAAGTGCATATGAGACTCCCCTACCAAAAACTGATGAGTTAAAAAGTGATTTTCTTATCCTGGGGCGTATGTTACTATAGCAACAAGAGCACATCATGTTAACAAAGCATTGATTTGCTGTTAAACATAAAAATATTTATGGCATTTTTAACATTATTGAAGATTATGCCTAGAATGGCCTTTTAAAAAGAAATCAATCGAACACGAATCTCTGAGGGGAAGAAGAGGTTATTAAGAAATGCATGGTTGTACTATTCAGTATGACCACAGAATTTTATATACTGTATATATATATATTCTATATACAGCATACAGTATATCACTTTCGGCAGACCTTCCTTTGGCAATCCAGGCTACGGACAAGCATTTTTCTGTGATCAATGCATGTGTAAAAGTGGGAACACATCCTCTTACTCACCATTTTTTCCTATTACAGTGGTAATAAGGCTGTTAAAATAGTAATGTAGCAGATAAAACCTTGTAATATATTGTAAATAAATGTTTCTTGAATAGGAAATGCAGGAGCAGAAGTGAAAGTTATGGCCATTTGGTGGTCATAAGATGCCAAACAATGGCAGAACCCTGACTGAGAATTTAGGCAGCTCAAAGAACAAGTACAGTAGCCTGAAGTGCACAGGCACTTCTACTCACTAAAATTTAATAGTTGTGTGTTAAAAAAAAAACGCCAATTCATTATGAATGGGTTGGGGGAGCATGGCCAGAAGTTGGGGTGGATGGCAGTATCTTAGGTAAGGTCCTCTAACAGCACTGTTCTAAGACACAGCAACCAGTGTACAGAGGGATCCCTAAACTTGTCTTCCCTCACCACCAACATCTCCAGACCTCACTGCAACAATGAAGAAGAGAAAAGGCAAAGATGGGCCATGAAAACTCCCCATTTTGATCCAAGCTGCAGAGATTTGGCATGGTCAAAATGTTACCAGATAACCCTGTTTAAAATTCTCACTGCAGGTCATTGATTCCTCATTGTCCTGCTCTCCCAGGCAATGTTAAAGCCCACAAAATAACTTGCCACTGGAACATATCCCTGCCACTGGAAATCCAGCTAATTCAGACCCAGGTTCACAGCGAAGGCCTACCAGGTGTTAACAGGGGACATAACTTATCATTAGAAGATACTAGAGAAGCGTTTGCCCTAATAGATAAATTCCCTACCCCTACAATGGATATTTTCTAGACCAAAAAGCATGGAATTGTCAAACAAATGGCAAGGGGGCTGGGGGCACACCCTGGAGAACATGTACCAAAGCAAAAAAATAATTGTTAACCTTCAGATGGCAAGGAGATGTTTTCCTTTATAATGCTAAAACGGAAACATGCATAATTCCTTTAACCACTTGCCGACCACGCCATAGCCGAAAGACGGCTACAGTGCGGTTGAGTTATCCAGGGTTCACGTCCCTGGGACGTCCTCGTGCACTCGCGCTTCCCGCGCGCCCCCTAGGGCGCGCTCGCGGAAGTGTCCGTGCTCGCTGAGTGCAGAGGACCCAGCGCAACAAGGATCGTGGTGAAGAGCCAATGATAGCGGCTCTTTACCACCTGATCGCTCCCTCCAATGAGGGAGCGATCAGAATGTAAACAAACTGGGGTCACACAGAGGTCCATCTCTCTTCTCTCCTCACACCGATACAGCATGTGAGGAGAGAAGAGAGATCATTGTGATCACAGTGAGTGTTCAATATTCTAGTGAACTACAGTGCCCAGCAGTGCCCTTCAGTACTACACAGTGTCACACAAGTGCCAATCTGTGCCACTACACTACCCATCAGTGCCCCTACAGTACCCATCTGTGTCACCAGTGCCACAAAAATACTCATCAGTGCCACTACAGTGCCACCAGAGTACCCATCAGTGCCACTAGTGTCCAGTGCCACTACAGTGCCCATCAGAGTACCCATCAGTGCCACTAGTGTCCATCAGTGCCACCACAAGGCTGATCAGTGTCACTACAAAGCTCATCAGTGCCACTACAAGGCTCATCAGTGCCATCAGTGCCACCTATGCCACCTATCCTCCATCAGTGCCACCTCTGCCACTTCAGTGCCCATCGGTGCCGCCAGTGCTCCACCAGTGCCACACCAGTGCCACACCAGTGCCCAGTGCCACTACAGTGCCCCATCTGTGCCATCAGTACCACATCAGCGCCACTGTAGTGCTCATCTGCACCACTACAGCGCTCAAATACAGCGCTCATCAGTGCCACAGTAGTGCCCATAAGTGAGTGCTCATCAGCGCCGCCTTATCAGTGCATATCAGTGTGGTGCATTAGTGTACATCAGTTCACCCTCATCAGTTCCCATCAGTGCACCCTCATCAGTTCCCATCAGTGCACCCTCATCAGTTCCCATCAGTGCACCCTCATCAGTTCCCAGCAGTGCACCCTCATCAGTTACTAGCAGTGCACCCTCATCAGTTACCTGCAGTGCACCCTCATCAGAACCCAGCAGTGCACCCTCATCAGAACCAGCAGTGCACCCTCATCAGAACCCAGCAGCACTCTCCTCAGAACCCAGTAGCACCCTTATCAGAACCCAGCAGTGCAACCTCATTAGACCAGCCTCATCAGCACCCATCAGTGCAGTCATATCTGTTCCAGTTTTCCTACCACAGTTTGTCACCACAGCCCACAGTCACCAGCATGGCGAAAAAAATGTTTTCCGCTGAGGAGGCATACCAACAGCTTTGCTTGACTGACGAGAGCAGCGGGGAGCTCTCCGAGTCTGATTCTGGTTCAGAATATGAACCTGTTATAAGCAGTGGGTCTTCTACAGATTCAGAGGAAGTGGAAAGTGTGCCCAGGAAACAAAGGCGTTCTGACATGGAGCAGCAGGCTACCACAAGTAGCGCTGTGGCATCAACCAGCAGCTCAGTGCCATCCACCAGTAGCACAGTGCCATCCACAAGAAATGAAGTACCACTACAGCAAAGGCCAAGAACTAGCGGGGTGTCATCTCAACCCCAAAGGGTTAGGACCCATGCCAGCCTTCCCTATGCCCTTGAAAACCCTCTGTGGCTTCCCCCCAATTCAGGAGCAGCAAACATCCCCCCTTTCACCGCCCAGCCAGGTGTTCAGGTGAACACAGAGAAATTTGCCCCTATTGATTTTTTTAATAAAATTTTTACCCAAGACCTATTATCCTCCATCGTGACCCCGTGCAACCTCTTTGCACAACAGTTCATAATAAACAACCCTGGTTCATGTTATGCCCGTCCCTATGAGTGGAAAGCATTGACAGTGGAGGAATTTAAATAATTTTCAGGCCTATCGTTCAACATGGGGCTCTCAAAAAAAATGAAGTATACTCCTATTGGTCCACCAAACCCATCCACCACATGCCAGTCTTTTCATCCCCTATGTCAAGATCCAGATACCTCATGATAATGCGCTTTCTCCATTACAATGACAATACCCAGTGCCCTCCCCGAAATGACCCATCACATGACAAATTATTTAAAATTCGGCCACTTCTAAATTTTTTCTCTGAGAAATTTCCCCAGTTATATATCCCTGACCAAAATATATCCGTGGATGAGTCATTGGTCCACTTCACAGGCAGGCTTGGCATCAAGCAGTTTATTCCAAGCAAAAGGGCCCGATATGGGGTTAAGATCTATAAGCTATGTGACCGAGCCACGGGCTACATTTACGCCTTCCTGGTGTATGAAGGGAAGGACTCCCAACTGCATCCCCCTGAATGTCCAGAGTACATCGATGCCAGCGGAAAGGTTGTTTGGGAGCTTATATATCCACTCCTTGAAAAGGGTTACCACCTTTATGTGGATAATTACTATACCAGCTTGCCCCTCTTCCGCAACCTTCACCAGAAGGGCACTCCAGCGTGTGGTACAGTGCGAGCCAACAGGAAGGGTTTCCCGCAAAAGCTCATTACTGAAAGACTACGAAAAGGGGAGACGGCGTCTTTGCGGAATGAAGAGCTATTGGCTATCAGGTGGAGGGACAGAAGAAACATCCACATGCTCTCAACGATACATAACGACACCTACGTGGAATCCCCAGAAGAAACGGCCCTATCCAAAAACCAGCATGTGTTCATGATTATAATTTGTTCATGGGGGGAGTCGATTTTAATGATCAAATGATTGAACCCTATCTTCCCACAAGAAAAAGCCGCTATTGGTATAAAAAGGTCTCCATATATCTTTTCAGTATGGCCCTTTACAATACTTATGTAATTTACCGTAAATCTACAAGGACCCCCTTATCTTATCTTCGGTACCAAGAAAAAATTCTCTCCGCCCTTTTGTACCCTGAAGACCCACCAGAAAGCATTCGCTCGGTTTCAGTGAGCAGACTCCATGAACGCCACTTCCTGAGAAACTTCCCCCCCCCATGAAACAGGCCGAAAACGTCAGAAGAGATGCCGGGTGTGCTCCAAAAAGGAACTAGAAGAGACACTGTGTATTATTGTCCCGATTGTCCTTCCCAACCAGGCCTTTGTTTTGGTCGATGCTTCCGTCGTTACCATACTTTTCTACATTATTAGGAAAGTATGGTAAATGTAATTGTCATTTACCGCCACACCCCTTATGCCACTGTACATACCGCTGCCTTCTCCGGAACTGACCCTGACCTGCTAAACGACCACGCCTCTGCCTAACGCTAAACTGTACCCACCTCTGCCTGACCTGGAACTGACCCTGGCCTGTTATACGACCATGCTTCTGCCTAACCCTAAACTGTACCTACCTCTGCCTGCTCTGGAACTGACCCTGGACTGTTTGACCACGTTTTTTGCCTGCCTCTTGGATTGATCTTTTACCCTGCTATGCTAATGGGAACACAGGGGTCTCACCTATGTGAGGGGCTCCAGAATTGTTTTTCTGGATGAAGAAAACTAATTTTTAAGTTTTCTCATTCCCGAATTAGGGTCTGGAGACTCTGAGGCTTCAAAGAGATTTGGGTGGGAGAAGCCTCTCCCCCTGTCCCCATTATTTCCTGGCCTGCTACTTGGACCATGTTCCTGCTTACTACCAGGACCAATATTTTTTGGCACTGCTGGCAAAGTCTCTACTTGCACTGACCTTGGACTGTATATGGACAGTATCTCTGCCTGTACTGACTATGGACAATATTCCTGCCTGCTGCCTGGACAATTCCATTCACTGACGCTGACCACGTCCCTGCCTGCTACCTGGATCAGGGCTCTCCTTCTGTGGACAATTGCACTACTAAAACCACAGGTAATCTTTTGTTTACCATTTACTCAGCAGAATGTAGTTCAGGGTGTAATTCTTGGTATATACATGCTATATGCTAGAAATATGAAGGGCCTTCAAAAATGTGATAGATTGTAAGGAAATTAGATGCGTAATTTATGTCCCTAGAACACCTGATGGTGCTTCTTGGATATTGGACCTCTATGTGGCCAGGCTGTGTAAAAGTCTCACACATGTGGTATCGCCATACTCAGGAGGAGTAGGAGAATATATTTTATGGTGTAATTTTTGCTATGTACATGCTATGTGTTGAAAATATGTTATAAATGGACAACTTTGTGTAAAAAAAATGTGTTTTCATTTTTTTCCCACATTTTCCAAAAACTTCTGGAAAAAAATGAACAGTTCAAAAGATTCATAATGCCTCATTGATTATACGTTGGGGTGTTTGCTTTCCAAAATGGGGTCACTTTGTTGGCGTTTCCATTGTCCTGGTGCTCCAGGGCCTTCAAAAGTGTAATAGGTGTTTGAGAGATTAGATGTGTAATTTATGCTCCTAGAACGCCTGAAGTTGCTACTTCAATGTTGGGCCTCTGTATGTGGCCAGGCTGTGTAAAAGTCTCACACATGTGGTATCGTAATACTCAGAAGGAGTAGCAGAATATATTTTGGGGTGTCATTTGTGGAATGTACATGCCATGTGAGAGAAATAACCTGTTATAATGACAATTTGGTGTGAAAAAAAATTAAAATAAAAAAATCTTCATTTTGCAAAGAATTGTGAGAAAAAACTGACAACCTCAAAAAACTAACTATGCCTCTTACTAACTACCTTGGAATGTCTACTTTCCCAAAAGGGGTCATTTGTGGGGTATTTGTACTTTACTGGCTTGTTAGGGTCTCAAGAAATGAGATAGGCTGTCAGTACATCAGGTGTAATCAAATTGATACATTTTCAGTGATTGGCACCATAGCTTGTAGACCCTATAACTTTCACACAGACTAAATAATATCCACTAATTTGGGTTATTTTTACCAAAGATATGTAGCAGTATACATTTTTGCCCAAATTTATGAAGAAAAAATACTTATTTGCAAAATTTTATAATAGAAATGAAGAAAAATTCATTTTTTTACAAAATTTTCGATCTTTTTTCATTTATAACACAAAAAATAAAAAACCCAGAGGCTATCAAATACCACCAAAAGAAAGCTCTATTTGTGTGAAAAAAAGGACAAAAATTTCATATGGGTACAGTGTTGCATGACTGAGTAATTGTCATTCAAAATGTGAGAGCACCGAAAGCTGAAAATTGGTCTGGTTAGGAAGGGGGTTTAAGTGCCCAGTGGTCAAGTGGTTAAATAATATGACTGGCCTGACTGGGTTTTGCCCTTAGCCTGCCTGTGGCTCATCTGTATGACATATACAGCAAAACAACATTTGCCAAGTAAACAAATGCTGTTTAAATTGCCTGTAAATGACAGCTTTAACAGATGAGGGTCTGGTATAAATGCTAATAGGGGACCCTACGCAAAAAAAAACAAAAAAACGTGGTTCCCTGTAAAAATGCATACAAAATCATATCTGAGAATGCAGCCCCATGTTGATGACAGCTGAATGGGCCAGGTCATGATTCTTAGGGATGCTAGTGGCTGCCGGATTCCTAACAACTAACCAAAGGGGAAGCTGCCACTTTTAGCAGTGGTAGTAATACCACTGCTAAATGTAACACTTCCTGTTGCCCCTGGAGGTTTGACTTAGCCAAACACCAATTTTGTTTGTTATTATCACTAAACTAAAAAGAAGAAGTTCACAGGAATTAATGAACCAGTCTGCCCCGGAGAATTCTGCCAATGTCTTTAGCAAATGATCACTACTTTAGTTGAATCACATTTCCCTATGAGGTGATTATAGTGCACATTGATTGCCAGAATCTCCACACCAACTTTATAAGTTTCTCAAAGACATTATTGCACAAATTCATTTTTATTAAGTGCAGAAGCAGCTTGTAGAGATAGCAAGAAACTTTTCCCTTCTGCCTAAACCACAGTCAGGAATTACACTGTGTCCCAATCAACAATTTTAGCTAGAACCAGAAACAACTGTTGTCACTCACCAAAACAATACACAATGGCAAGATTCCAAACAGATCGGGGGGGGGGGGGGTATATTGTCACACTGTTGATAATAAAAAGTGGGGATATTCATGCAGTCCTTAAAGGGGTTGTAAAGGTTTGTTTTTTATTTTCTAAATAGGTTCCTTTAAGCTAGTGCATTGTTGGTTCACTTACCTTTTCCTTCCATTTCCCTTCTAAATGTATTTTTTTCTTTGTTTTCTTTGTCTGAATTTCTCACTTCCTGTTCCTCCTCAGTAAGCTGTTCAGTAAGCTGTTCTGGCTGACTCCACACCACTCGGATGATGGTGTGAAGTTTAGTGAGAAGAAACAGGAAGTGAGAAATTCAGACAAAGAAAAAAAATATTTAGAAGGGAAATCTAAGGAAAAGGTAAGTGAACCAACAATGCACCAGCTTAAAGGAACCTATTTAGAAAATAAAAAATTAACCTTTACAAACCCTTTAATGTAGAACCTTGTTTACACTTCCTGAAAAAGTGGGGCATTCATCCCGAGGTTGAAAACAACAACTGTAAGCTTCAATTTCCTACTAGATCTCCATCTAATCGAACTTACAACCTTCCCACTACAAACTAACTCATAGATCCCTGTGCCCTCCATGCACTGACAATGCAACAGTGATGAATATGAACATTGGCCTAGGAAAGTACTATGACTATACTGCACAAATACCCCCCCCCCTTATTCTTAAAAGTGATGTGTTGCTGTCTGCAGGATCTAACCAAACTGTGTTTTTTTTTTTACTGGTTCCTTTTTTACTAGTTATTGTTCAATTAAATTTCAGGTAATCTTGGATGCCACTACCTCTATACAGTAGTTTACACCAGTCTGCCATCAAAAGGATTTTGGATCTTATCTGCAATACCAATTTTCCTACTTTCCTACTGCACAGAAGGTATTTATTTCATTCAAAGCAGACCATACACACCGCCACTTCATTTTTGAATTGCTACCATCACAAGTATGGTAATTAAAATCTTGTCAATTAATGTTAAAGGACTAAACAGCTCATTCAAATATCCTTTGGGATGAGGCTAGGAGAAATTCTAGTGACATCATTTGACAAGAAACTCACTTTGAAGCTGACAAACAACCTATCTTCAAACAGTTAAAACCTCCCTTATCCTTTTTTTGTCAAACAAACCAAATAAAGAGGTCGAGTCCTCATAGCTACGTATAAGCAACAGTTTTCTTTTTAATTCAGTCTTCCAAAGGTGAACCTAACTGAAAATATATCATCTGAGTTTGTGAAATGAATAATGTAAACACTTCTCTCTAAGAAATTACTTAACCACTTGCCGGCCAGCCGCCGTCATTATACTGCGGCAGGTTGGCAAGGCTGCACCAATCAGTATACGCTTATTGCGATTTTGTTTACCAAAAATATGTAGAAAAATACATATTGGCTTAAACTGATGAGGAAATTTGTTTGTTTGTTTTGTTTTTTTTTGGGGGGGGGGGATATTTATTATAGCAAAACAATATATATATATATATTTTAGTTTTAAATAAAAATATATATATATTTTTTTTTAAATAGTTATTTTTTTTCAAAATTGTCGCTCTTTTTTTGTTTATAGCGCAAAAAAAAAAAAAACGCAGAGGTGATCAAATACCACCAAAAGAAAGCTCTATTTGTGGAAAAAAAAGGACATACATTTTGTTTATGTACAACATTGCATGACCGCGCAATTATCAGATAAAGCGATGCAGTGCCGTATCGCAAAAAAAGGCCTGGTCATTAAGGGGGCAAATCCTTTCAATCCTAGCGGTATTCCCGAGTCTGGCTCGGGGTAAGATTTCAGTACCTAAAGCGGTAACCCCGAGCCAGACTGGGGATCGCATCGCAGGATACAGGGGAGGATACAGGGGAAGTTACTTACCTTGTCCCTGGATCCTGCGATGTGTCTCTGCTGTGTGAGTGAGCCGTCATCTCGCTCGATCCACACTGCTGAGTGCCGCTGAGCTCCGTTCCCTGCGACGTTGCGACGCACGGGGGCGGAGTTTGGCGCCAAATTAAAAAAGTGAAACACACAGTATACATATAGTATACTGTAATCTTACTGATTACAGTACTGTATCAAATAATAACACATCCCCTTTGTCCCTAGTGGTCTGCCCATTGTCCTGCATGCACTTTTATATAATAAAAACTGTTCTTTCTGCCTGGAAACTGGAGATTGTCCATAGCAACCAAAAAGTGTCCCTTTACATCAAAAGTGGTTTTAGACCAGCTAGAAAACAGCGATAATAAATTAAAATCACTTGCAGAATTGAGCGATAGCGATTTGTGGGGAAATTCGTCATCAAACACTGAAAAACACTTTTATTATTATTATATTATTATTGTTATAATTATTTTATAATTCTTTATTATATTATAATTTATGATTTTGTTTTTTGAACTTTATCATACCCGGGATGTCTACTAGACTCTGGTTTGGACAGATTTAAGTGAGTTATTCCTAAGAATTACAGGCCTACAATATAAAACACCAAATTTCCATGCAGAATAATGGTACCGCTTTCAGCACCTAAAATCTGACAGAATCATACCGCCAGGGAGGTTAAGTGGTTAAACTGATCAAATTTTTTTTAAAAGGACACTTGTTCCTTTGTGGAGACTTCAATTCCAGACCCTTCCATAGACTTTTAAAACTCCTAACTTTGTTTTTTTTTTTCCAAAAACAGTTTATTGAAATGTAAAAAGCATTTACAGATATCTTGAACAATAGTAGTACAATAAGGTATTAATACAACCACAAAACATGGATGAATAACATGTGTCACATACAATTCAACTTGCGGGTAGTGAAAATGAAATGGCTATGTGCATCCTTCATGAACTAGGCCGTGTTGGGGTGGGCTACCTTAATTCAAGGTAGTTGTGGGGTCTAGTCAAAGTCCACTACCATTGACGGGGATAGATCTTGTTGGTAGGTTAGAGCTAGGTAGGTTCACGGATGCCGTTATGGACTTTTGGTCTGTGTGGGAGGGAAAGGCCAACAGGTGCAATATGGCAGAAAGGGAGGGAAGGAGCTATAAACAGGTTTATTTCGTTGAGAGTGTATGAATGCGGGAGTGTAGGCTGGAGCTATGTTAGTGGTTGTATTGTACAGAAGCTTGTGGATGAGAAAGTAGGAGGGGTAAGTGGTGGAAGGAGAAGGGGTGGGGTGGGGATCGAGGGGAGGGGAGTGAGGCAGGAAGGGATGGCGTTGGCAGGGGGTCCGTCTCTGACTTCCCCGACCCCTTGGGGTGTTCAAGGGGCGTGTTATGAGAAACTAGGGGCGGATCTGTATAGGGGGAGATATAGGAGGAGAGAGGTGTCTTTGTAAGGTTTAGGGTTAAGGGGAGATCCTGGCACGTCGTAGATTTTTAATGACAATTCTCAGAGGAGTAATTTATCCTTTGTCAGGGTTCAGGGAGTTTGCAAATTCTGGGGTCGTTTTATAGTGTAACCAGCAGGCCCATTTTTTACTAAATGATGACGGAGTCTCTCTTGCAATATGTATAAGATTTTCCATTTCCTCAATTTTGCATATTCTGTTAAACCATTCTTTTATGGTTGGTTGGTGAGTCGATTTCCAGTGTATAGGGATACACTGCTTTGCCGCATTGATCATGTGCATTGCTAGGGATTTGTGATAGGAATTGTGCGACAGGGGTGAATGGTGTAGAAGGAATTGAGAAGGGGAAAGGTCCAAATGATATGAGGTGACTCGAGAGGTTATATGGCATACCTTTTCCCAGAAGTCTTTTAGAGATGGACAGGACCACCAGATATGGAGAAGGGTTCCCCTCTCCCGGAGACATCTCCAGCAAACCTCTGGGATTGTGGGATTATATTTATGCAGAAGGGTGGGCGTGCGGTACCATCTAGATTGGATCTTAAAGCCGTTTTCCTGGGTCGACACATTCGTCGACCCTTTATGTATGTTGAGGAAAATTAGTTCCCATTGTTCCGCTGAAAGAGATACCGAGAGGTCTGACTCCCAGTTCTTACAGGCTAAGGTCTCGTTAGCTTTCATCTCGGCGAAGAGGAGTTCATGTGTGGTAGAAACTAGATGAGATTGGGGTGTCGTTTGGATACATAGCTTTTCGAAAGGGGTGAGTTCTCTGGAGCATTGTATATTCTTGTTAAGGGATTTTAGAAAATGAGCAATTAAAATATATGTCCAAGGGGGAATGGGTGGCTTGTTTAGTTGGGAGGAGAGTTGGGATGTAGACAATAGTTTGCCCCGGAGGAAGAACTGATGTGATCTAATTGGGCTCTGTGTCCAGTTATCGGTAAGAAACTTTGCGTGCATACCTGGTGGGAACCCAGGGTTCATTTTTACAGGTGTCAGTGGGCCGGGAATCGAAGATATGGGTGATCGGTAGCAAAGCTTTTTGAAGCATTGCAAGGTTGGGCCTATAAGTGGGTGTACGTGTAATTCAGAGGGGACGTGGGGTGAGAGTAACCATGGGAGAGACTCCAAAGGGAGAGCAGAAAAAGATGCTTCTAGGGAAACCCAATCTTTGTGGAGAGATTGAGTATTCCAGTCCACTATCCTGGTAAGGTGTGTAGCAGTGTAATAATTGAGAAGGTTGGGGAGGCCTATGCCCCCAAGTCTTTTAGGTCGGGTGAGCTGCGTAAAGCTGATTCTGGGTCTACGGTTCCCCCATAAGAATTTAGTGCATATGTTTCTATAAGATTTAAAAAAGGCCGGAGGTATATGTATAGGGATCGCCTGCAATATATAGAGTATTCTCGGGAGGGCATTCATTTTGAGGATCGCCGCTCTGCCAAACCAAGAGAAAAGCGGTTTGTTCCATGTTTCAAGATCAGAGGATATTCTGTGTAGGATAGGAACATGGTTTTTAGCGTAGAGGTTTGAGAGTTTGGAAGGGAGTTGTATCCCTAGGTATGTGATGGAATCATGTTTCCATTGGAACGGGAAGTTAGCCTTACATTGATCAACTATGTGTTGAGGTAATGTTATATTAAGGGCAAAGGATTTCGAGAAATTAATTTTAAGGTGGGAGAGGAACTGAAATTGTTTAAATTCAGAAAGAAGGTTTGGTAGGGAGATCAGTGGGTTCGACAGGAACAACAAAATATCGTCTGCGAAAGCAGCGTATTTATATTCTCTTTTGGAGGAACTTATACCTTGGATATCTGGGTTGTATGTCAGTTTACGGAGGAATGGTTCAAGTGTGAGTACAAAGAGGATGGGGGACAGGGGGCAGCCCTGTCTTGTGCCATTTCCGATGGGAAAGGCGTCCGACAGAGTATTGTTGACCCGTACCTTAGCAGATGGTCCCGTGTATAGTGACAGGATTAGGCCTAACATATATGGGCCCAATCCTATGGCCCTCAGAACCGCTGTCATATAGTCCCAAGCTACTCTGTCGAACGCCTTCTCCGCATCGAGTGACAAAAACAGGCCTTTTTGGGTTGTCTGTGTCATAAGGTGGTGTAAGTTTATTGCTTTAACAGTGTTGTCCCTGGCTTCACGTCCAGGGATAAAGCCGGTCTGGTCATGAGAGATTAAGGAAGGGAGAAGCGGTAAGAGTCTGTTTGCCAAAATCTTAGAAAAGATTTTGACATCTACATTCAATAATGAGATTGGTCTATAATTTACCGTTTGGGTGGGGTCCTTATCTTCTTTGGGGATAACAACGATATGTGCTTCTAACATTTCGCTTTTGAAAGGATTTGTGGGAGAGAGTGTATTGAAGGCGTCAAGGAAGGGTTGTTGAAGAAGGTCTGAGAATGTCTTGAAATATACGGCGGAAAGACCATCAGGTCCCGGGCTCTTACCAGGCTTAAGTTGTTTTAAAGCTTTTTTCCATTCCTGAATAGAGATCGGGGATTCCAGAATCGTGGTGGTGTCAGTGGGGAGCTTTCCTGGAGCAAATTGGTCTAAGAACGAGTTAATATCATTGGGTCTGTCATTCGATAAGGTAGTAGGGGGTTCGGATTTATCTAGATTATATAGGGACGAGTAGTACTTCTCAAACTCTCTGGCTATGTCATTGTTATTCGTGAGAGTCTTACCCGTGGGGGATTGTATGTGGTGTATCGTATTAGCAGCCCTTTTCTTGCGTAAGGCTTGAGCAAGAAGATGGCCACTTTTGTTGCCGAATTCGTAAAAAAGTTTCTGAGATAGAGTGTATTTCTTCCTGAGGTGATGGCCCAATTCTTCCTGAATGAGTGTACGAGTCTCTAGTAGTTCTACGAGGGTTTGCTGGGCCAGGTTTCGTTTGTGTAGTGCTTCTAGTTTATTAAGTTTGGAAAAGAGATCAGCCAGTTTGGCCCGTTTTTCCTTTCTAATTGCGGCCCCCAGGGAAATCAATTTCCCTCGGACAACACATTTGTGAGCCGCCCACTGAGTAAGTTTAGAAATGTCCGGGGTGTTGTTCTCAGTGAAATAATTGCTTAGGCAAGTTTGAATCTCTAATTCTTTGGTTTTGTCTGTCAGGATGGAAGGGTCTAGTCTCCAAATTTGCGAGCGGTATACTTTTTCAGGGAAAGTGAGGGTCATTGAGATAGGGTGGTGGTCCGAGAAGGTCATCGGTTCGACGGTTGCTGCTTTCAGGGACGGGAGATCCTGTTGGGTAAGAAATATGTAGTCTAGTCGTGAATATTTGTTATGTGGGGCGGAGAAGAATGTAAAATCCTTTACGTTCGGGTGTAAGGTGCGCCATGTGTCGTGGAGCAAGAGTTCTTGGAAACATTTTCTGATTTGTCGGAGCGCCCTGTATGGTAGGTGGGATTTCCCCGACGAGGTGTCTAAAAGGGGGTTCAGGGGTACATTGAGATCCCCTCCCAGTATAAGAATACCCTCTTGGAAATTGGTTAGGTGTCTTGTTACAGCCCTAAAAAAGGGAACTTGGGACGAGTTGGGGCTGTATATGTTAGCCAAAGTGATTGGTTTGTTCCTGAGTGTCCCTTTTAGGAAGATATACCTGCCTAGTTCGTCAAGGTGAGTGTCTGTAATTTGGATGGGAAGGTTTTTGGAAATGATTATGGAGACTCCTTTGGATTTCGAGATAGGTGAGGTGGCATGGAAACTATGGGGGAAGAGGCGATTAGTCATGTTGGGAACTGATTTCTTACAAAAGTGGGTTTCCTGTAAGAAGATTATGTCAGCTTTCATGCTGCGCATGAGGGAAAAGAGTTGTGTTCGCTTTTCAGGTATGTTCAGTCCTTTGGCGTTAAGGGAGACTACCTTTAGGGACAGGTTGGCGCCTCGGACATTATCGGGGCTCATGTTGGTAGTAGAGGTTTAAGCAAGTGGGGGGCGGGAGGATATGGGGAAGTCAGAGACGGGAGGAAAAGAAAGGGGGGGGGTTATGCGGATGGGGAGAAGGGAAGATGTGGGGTAGGTGAGGTTAGGACGTTGAGGAGGAAGATAACCAGGGAGGAAGGAGGGGACAGGTAGGGGGATGGGGTATTATACCGGGTGTGGGACTTGACCTGCAAGCCCACCAATTAGGAGTGGGGGTACCGGTGAGGTTCAGCGGTGTCTACCAGAGTCCGCTGTGTGTGAGAGCGGTAGGTGGAGTTCAACTAGAGAGAGGTGAGGTCTGCGTCTCTCTATGAGGTCTTAAGGATAACAGACGCTGCTGATTGTTAGCGTCATCTATGGCTCATTTTGGTGTCAGAGGAGTAATCTTGTTGTGTAGATGACGGACAGGTCATCCTATAAGGACATGGTGAGAGGGTGATTCGTAGGTGACTTCAGGGCTGTGTGTAACGGCTTATTCTCATAAAGCATGAAGGCTGTGGAGTTGTAAGGGCATTTATTCGGCAATTAGAGGAGGATGTTTAGCATTGTGTAATCTGGGGGTTTGTGTGGAAGAGGGGGATAAGAAATTAAGTGTATTGCTCAAATTTCAGATGTCACATGACAGAGAATAGGGGGCATATACTTTGGTTTAGAGGAATATGCAGGGAACAGAGTCAGTAACATGGTGAATTAGTTAAAACAGAACAGAACAGAACGTACAGCTTGCGTTACCGTGAACAAGTATGCATCTGCAGTTATGGCTGACATCAAAAATCCAAATATGGATAACATAGCAAACAAAACATAGTAAACAAAAACATAGTAAACAAAATCATACCCAGGGGTTAAGGGCAGGCTGTCTAAATCCGAGGGGGGCACGCCCATTCCCAAACCTGAGAATGGATTCTACCGGACATCCACGTAGGCCACACACCTGTGCATGTCCCCCTCGGATCCCCGACCACCCTCAGTGCTGTAAAGCAGAAAATTCAGGAGCTAGGAGCTAGTAGGGCCTGTGGGGAGAAAGACAGCACATAATGCAATCGGGGGATTATATATCGACATGTCATTAGCTGCATTGGAGTAGATAGGAGAATGTAGGAAGAAGGCTTCAATAGAAAAAGGGTACAGCCGATGAGCAAGAATGAATACAGTGTGAGGAGAAGGAGGAAAAGACAATCAGTGCGGGAGAAGGTAGTCTCTGACCCGACATAAGGAAGTTAGGGCGACCGGGGAAACCTTCGGGAGTTGTCCAAGAGGGAAAGAGGGTACCAACCGTTCTGCCAGTGTTCCCTAGGGATTGCTGTATAAAGTTACCTGCGAATTGGAGTGGTCCAGAGTCCAGCTGTGAGGTGGAAACAGAAGGACGGTATTCATGTTTCTTGTTAGGCGATGCGTGCTTTGCGGGGCACTGGAGAAGCCGTCGGGCTACCATTACGCAGGGCTCTTTGATCCTTTGAAGGAGTGTGGGGAGGAGGTGGGTGAGAGCGTCGGCGGCCGATACTAAAGTTGCCTGCTTCTGCGATACCTTCCATGGAGGTGACTCTTCTGAATGGCGGTATACGGAAGTCGCTGTACCAGTCTGGTACTTCTACATACGGTATCTCCATGGCCGTGCAGAAGTGGTCTAAATCCTCCGGGACTTTTAGATTGGCTGTGCGGCCTTGGTGAGTTGCTGTCAGGCAGAAGGGGAACTTCCATCGGTAGATTATGGATCTGGCCCTCAGTGTTTCCAGGAGGGGACGTAGCTCGCGTCTGCGCTGCAGGGTGATGTTAGATAGGTCCTGGTAGATTCTGATATCCGTTCCCTGGAAAGACAGTTGGTTGCGGTGTCTGGCCTTGCGTAATATTTCCTCCTTCAAGGGAAAGTCTGTGAGGCAGCAGACTGCATCCCGTGGGGGATCTGTGTCCCTTCCCCGCGGGCGCAGTGCCCTGTGGAGCCGTTCGAACGCGATCGGGGTATCAGGGGCTCTTTCAAGTAGATCGTTAAAGATGGTAGTTACTGCCACTGGGAGCTGGCTGGCATCGATCATTTCTGGAATACCCCTCACTCTAAGGTTGTGACGCCTTCCGCGATTATCTAAATCTTCCATGTGGCGATTGATCTCCCTGAGGTGGATCGCATGCGACTCTGTTACCTGTTGAACGTGACAAATCGCTGTGTCTTGGCGGGCTTGAGCATATTCCACCTCTTCCACCCTAAGCGTCATGGCGTGTATGTCCGACCTCATGTCCAAGATGGCCGCCATGAGGGTGTTTTTAATATCCGTAGCGACGCTGTGCAGGTCATTAAGGCTCACTGCCGGGGGGTGAGTCATCCCCGTTGCCAGACCTGGGGATCTCTGCTCCTCGGGTCGCTGCGGGCTGGAGCTCTGGGCCCGTGGCGCTTGGGAGGAGGCTGCTTGCGAGGCCTGCATCCTGGCCGTAGGCCGTGACCGGAATATCTCGGGGATTTGCTGACTCAGCGGGGTGTCGGTGTTCAGCGGGGATCGGGAACGGGTTGCCGAGGCACTGCGAGCGGTTCTCACCATGTCCGGTGGAGCAGGTAAGCTGATAAGCTGAAGTTGCTGGACCTCGGGACGGGAGCTCGCACACTACACGTCCATCCTGGAACGGCACCAGACCACGCCCCCTAACTTTGTTAACTAGGTTAAGTGTATATGTGAATACACTCCAATCCCTTTAGGAGTATTTGCAATATCCCGATGGCTCTGAGGATTCTTGGACAAAAGAAGTAGTTCAAATTGCAATATAAATTTATTGATGGGGTTACATAATATATACAAATTACACACTAAACAATATTTACAGCACAATGTACAGTATAAGTATGGTGCGTTACATGATATTTACAAATTATACACAAAACCATATTTACAATACATTGTACAGTACAAGTATAGTGTCCTCTCAGCTTCATGTTTGGTCATACTGACTGCTTTTGTGTCCCAGTGTAAGGAGAGAGCACAGCTTGGTAACAATTTATAATATTGTCCCCTCCTTTCAGTACAGAGGCTAATATACTGCACCTAATTGGTCACTATACCTAGCAAATGTACATTGGGTGCAGCCTGATTGGAGGTTTCAAAGAAGGTTGCTGTTATAACCCATGTGATATGTGATGAGGAAAAATGGTGGCCGTTCCCTTGAAATAGAAAAAAATATTTGCAGTAACACCAACTGGGAAACTAGGAGTGGTACAATGGAGAAAAAGACTCAATGGTTTAAATACAGTATATTCCCATCCAACTAAAATATATTTTTAATTATAACAGTATTTACATTTGTTAGTGAAGATTTCACATAAGCTCATTATCTAACAGTTGGCCCCTTGTGGCTAGTAAAATTATGCCACACAGTAAATAATGGTTTATGTGTAATCTCCTTTATTATTCCAGGCTTTTGGTACTGTAGTATGAAAAGGCTCTTTTAAACACCTGATTTCTCAATCTCAATATCTGCAGTTCATCACTTGTACTGAATGTAATAAGTCCATAATCATCAGTGCAGTGTCAAATAAGCAGACAAAGTAACTTGATTTCAAAATACAGATAAGTGCGAATCCACCAGTTACTTGTGGCTTTAGGAATAATCAAACTAAATTATTTTTGAGTACATTTGTACTATACTATACCTACTATTTGCCAATCACTATGGGGTTGATTTACTAAAAATGAAGAGTGCAAAATCTGGTGCAGCTCTGCACAGAAACCAGTCTGCTTCCAGGTCTTATTGTCAAAGCTTAATTGAACAAGCTGAAGTTAGAAGCTCCAGCTTTAGTAAATCAAGCCCTATGAGTCTCATAGGTCACAGCATATCTACATGATAGCCAAGCAATGTCCTTTTTACTTTATTACAGCAAAAAATAAAACATAACAAATATCAGGACTGACACCTATTAGGACTTAAGAGAGGACTTTGTGCGTCATGTACAAATTGAACGGTTACACAACTGTTTCTTAAGCCCTGTACACACGGGCAGAATATCGTGAGACATTTGTCGGTTAAAAAAGAATCGGCCGACATTCTGCCCAGGTGTATGTCAGACGCGCATGCTGGAAAACCAGCATCCGTCCGATTCCCGATCAGCATTCTCAGCCAATGGCAGTGTTCTGCTGTGTGGGGGTGGGGGTTGTCACCCTGTCAAAACACAACAGCTCATCGGGGGAGATTGCTGGACTAACCTTGCATGGAACTGTAGTGTGTATCCATCTTTAAAACATTTCTCTTTTACTGTTGTCATAATTGACAATATCTTACTGATAAAGGGGAGCTTCAATACATTTGTACACAAAAAATAAATCAATGCTGAAAAATTGCCCAAACATAAAATTGCTCGCAAAAAATACAGAGTTTTACTTGTAAACAAAGAGTGTAAGAAAAAAAGCCTGGTCTTCAAGTGATAAAAGACATTAGATCAAAAACTTCTTCCAGATTAACAGTACAATTAGATCTAAAATATCAATTTTATAGTAGTTAAAAAAATCAGACCATAATAAAAACAGCAAATGAAAACAAAGTGAATTGTAAATCGTAAAAGCTGCAAACGGGCGACCCTACCAAGGTGGCTGATATTCAGACATATCTACAAAGCTCGGGCCTTCCTTGCCTTTCGGAGGAGGAGTTGGCTTCCCTTGAGGAACCAATTTCGGCAGAGGAGCCTGCTGTGCCATATCTCATATGAAAATGTGCAGGGCCCCTGGACAGGACAGTTATTCTATTCTTTATTACAGAATGTTTACATCCCTTTTGACTCCTCATTTCCTTTCTGCATACAATGACGCGGGTACAGGAGCTGTTATTCCAGCAGACACACTTCAAGCACATATCACAGTTATTATGAAGAAAGGGATCCGCTGCATTGTCAAAACTACCGTTCGATCTCCTAGCTGAACGCTGACCTCAAGCTGTTCACCAAAATCTTGGTGAATCGCATGCTTGAACTGATCCCCAAGCTGATTCATTCTGATCAGGTGGGCTTTGTCTCAACGAGAGAAGCCCGAGACAACACAATTAAAGCTATCAATCTGATCCACGCAGCCTGTGTTAGAAAAATCCCTATGTTGCTCTTATCGACAGATGCGGAAAAAGCGTTTGATAGGGTAAATTGGGTCTTTCTAACAAAAACTCTCAAGCATATTGGTTTAGGTCAGCGGATGATGCACTGGATCCATGCAATTTACTCCTGCCCCTCGGCCCTGGTGAAGGTGAACTGATATCTTTCTCCTTCGTTTGGGATCACTAATGGGACCCGGCAGGGCTGTCCCCTATCACCCTTAATCTTCATCTTGACTCTCGAACCTTTCTTATGCTCGATCAAGAATAACCCAGACATTACAGGTATGCATCTTGATTTAACGCTCTCGCCAAAAGTTGCAGTTTACGCTGATGACTTGCTATTTTTCCTGTTCAACCCTCTTGTTGCCCTACCAAATCTAATGTTGGAATTGAAGACTTATGAGGGTTTATCCTTTTTTTTATTAACTATCAAAAATCAGACGCACTTGGCATTTCCATGTTTGCCTCCATGGCTGCCCTTCTTAAGACCAACTTCCCCTTCAAATGGGCTACTTCCCACATAAAATACTTAGGTATCTTTCTTCCTGATAAGGTGAGAGACGTCTTTGCCCTGAACTTTCTGCCTCTTCTAAAGACTATCAAAAAAAATATTTTGAAGTGGCAGCGTGACTTGTTTTCATGGTTTGAAAGATGTAGTATCGTCAAGATGAACATCATAATTTGTTTTCTTTATCCTCTTTAGGCTCTACCAATACGTATCCCGGACCCTCTTTTTGAGCGGTGAATCGAGCGTTGGCCTTATTCCTTTGTGCTCAGAAGCCTCCACGTCTAAGCCAAAACGTTCCTGCGACTCCCAAAACTGCTGGGAGGTATGGCATTACCAGATGTTGCCCTTTATCATGCAGCATGTCATCTGAAAAGGGTGCTGGATTGGTGCCATCATGGCCCTCTTAAACAATCGGTGCAGGTGGAGCAGAGTCTCTCCGGGCTAGATTCTGTGCCATGGTGCCATACGAACCTACCCACTTAGGTTCTCGCCCACCACATGGTGGGTGAAACATGGTACGTATGCTCTAGGATTTTCCGGTTCACCTCTATTTCTCTGGACCCCTCTCCGCTTACTCCCACAATCGGGAATCAGCCCTTTGCTGTGGGAATACAGGGGGCTGGTTTTCAGGATCTGAGGTCCAAGGGTTGTTTTCAGGCCCAGCACTTTCTTATAAATGGACAATGGGCTTCTAGACAAGATATCACAGACGACCCAGCATTTGCGGGATTGTTGTTCTGGCACAAACTGCAGCTAACCCACTTTCTCAGCTATACCAGTAGCAGATGCATTTAGACGGCGTCTTACCTCGTTCGAGCTACTGTGCATAGAGAAATCTCCACTACGCCGTACGGTGTCTCAGACCTGTCAACTACTTGCGTCACCCCCACCGACCTTTCGACTTCCATATATCTCCAAGTGGGAGAGAGATTTGATAGTAAACTGTTCGGACAAACAGGTAGAGAGAATTTTGAAGTTCTCTTACAAAATTTTCACCAAGCACAAAGATACAGGGTTTAAGGTGCTGACCCGATAGTATCACACCTGCCAAGATTAATACGATGTTCCCTGATTGCTCGGACTTGTGCTGGAGGTGTGGGGAGGAGACTGGTTCCCTTCTCCATATCTTCTGGTCTTGTAGTCGCCTACTGTCATACTGGACTCAATATAACATACTGGACTTGTATAACTCAACGATTCACGCACTACGATCTACAGAGAGAGCCTGCACTTTTCCTTTTGCATCACCACCTTTTTTTGCCGGTAGGACGCTCTATCCTACCACTTTTAATCACTGCGGCGAAGAGCTGCATTCCCCTATTTTTGAAACAGACACAGGCACCATCTATAGCCGTTTGGGTGAAAAATGTGAAGGAAATAATGAGTTGGAGGTCCTGGTGCCCTCAAAAAACCTCAAAAAATTATTGGTACAAATTTGTATACACTGAGGATTACAAGGCACTGATGACTTGAATCATACAAGCTAGAGACGTCACCGCTGGGTCTTGCTTGTTCCGGGTGGGAAAGCGGATTGAGTGGTTCTCTCCTCTCTTTTCCCTGACTCCTGCCCCCCCCTATTTTTCTCTTTGGTTTGTTTGTTTTGTTTTAGTGACCCCTTTTTTTGCCATTCCTTGACTTATGGTTTTTACCAGATAAAATACCACATGGGATACAGAGACTCTTTACTTAACCAGATTAGGTCACCTTTTTCTATATGTGTATCTGCCTCCTTGACCTGCCAGTATCTTACTAGTACTGAGTCTTATTTATATATGTACATTTTCTGGACTTGCATGTCAAATGTTTTTTTCAGAATTTTCAGTGTATTTAAAAAATGCAAACAATTGTATATAAATCTAAAACAATTAAATCCGGTGTAAAGGCTAACGCTAGTGTAGCGGGTATATGCTTTTCTCTCATGTTTGATTTTGGTGGGGATATCTGTAATGTATGGTTCCCTGGGGCCCAGCGGGTGGCGCTGTCGCTTTGGGCCCGGGGTTGAGCCATCATTGCAGTGCCGTACCCTTTTTGGCCTCTCACAGCATGAGTACAGCGGGGCGGGGGCTCCGCTGGGCTTGCTGGGGGAGGGTATAAAGGGGTCGGCCATTTTGGTCACTGGGTTGTCGAGTCCCAGGCACCTTCAGCCTGAGGGCTGTGGTTCGTGGTCGGTGTCCGGGCGGCCTAGGCCTGGACACCCGGAGCTTGTGTTCCACCCCAGGCACCTTCAGCCTAGGGTGAGGTACTCGGTTGGAGGCTTGGGGCCCAGTGTCCTCCGCTGGGCTCAGCGAGGGAAGGATTTCCTAGGGGACCCTGGGAGTGGGGTACCCGAATCCAGAGGCGTAAGGGACCAGAGGAGTTACTCACCCGAAGACCTGGTGCAGCAGATTGCCGGTGCCGGGTGAGCCTCAGGAGACCGCCCGGAGGGATATCTTCCCAAACAGGGGCCGAGTGCAGTCAGGAGGAAGGTTCACCGTTCACCCGGTCAGTGGCAGCGACCAAGATTCTCAGCAGGTGGCAGAGACCATGTGCCAAACCTATTCGCTGATAGAGGAATAGGAGAGTTCATTGTGCCTGGGCCTACTCGTATCCACACCCCCTGTCTGTTCGTTGAGGGAGTCCAACTGATTGTGTTTCATCCTGACATTGGAAAATAAAGGAGTGTTGGACTTTTATTGGTGTGGGGCTCATTTACTGGCAGACACTGTTCCACAGAAGAAGCGGAGGCTCCAAACACCGAACACCGACCCGAAGGTAAAGAAACTTTGCTCACACCACACAAACATCTGCGATGAAGGCTTGGCTACACTAATACAATTTAAACTGCAGCATGCATACAAACTAAAACTTCAGACTGCAGTAAATGTCACCTCCACCCAAAAGTAAATATTACTGATTCATCAGATAGTTGGCCCTCATGAATAAAATAGGTTGAATGTGGTTAGTAGTGTGCTACCACATTAAATTAGAATTGCTAAAGCTACCGGACTCCCACTGCACCAGTATGTAATACCACAAATTGCACAGTATACTGTTGTACAGACTCCAACCAGGTAAGTTCCATTTTCCACATACATTTTCACTTCTGGGTTGTGGTCACATTTGTTTGCAGTATAATCTTCATGGAGGTGCACAGAAGTTTGCTGCAGTTTATAATGTATTAATGCAGACTTATATATCTGTTTTAATTTAAAAGCTTGCAGTGGGTTTTAGCTCTAGCTTTTATTTTCATCTCCTTTCGTTTTCACATATGTTTCCAGAGAATATCATAGATTTTTTTTTTCCAGTTTTCAACATTTCTGACAAAGCTTATTATGCTGCATGCATTATTCTCAGCATGCTCAAGATACTTCATAGGATATAGTCAATATACATTATATAGAAATATGTTTACACTATAGGGCAGTACTGACATTCTTCTTTTTTGGATTTATAATGTAAAAATAAAATATACAGGAAATAAGGTGGAGTTGGCAGATTTAGGGAAAAAGTAACATATCAGACTTCCAATTATATATTCATTTTATAGCTCAGGGCTCATATCTGAAAGTAATGTATGAGAGGTATTAGAGGATATAGTTACCACTATGTACTTTTTGTGACCCTTGTAAACCTTTTTTTTGAGTTGTATAAGCATTTATGGGTAAGGTTTCTATTATCCTTTGCTTGGAAATTTTTTGTTTTATTCAGCACCGCCTCTTTATCTATCAGAGTATCTCACTATTTACTCCAACTGTATGCAACAAAATAGCTATTGCAGACCATTTTAACTACTGCTGCTAGAGTATTACATTTCCAATGCAATAAAGCACCAGCATCCAGTCTATTAACCCTGCCCAATGTCCACATATTGATCACTTCTCCAGTTGTACCATATACCAAGAGCTTAAAAATAACAGATCTGGCAGCTTTTTGTTAAGATAGTTAATAACAAACAGATCCAAATTTATAAAATGTTGTGCTTTTAAGCAAGAACAGATAGCATTTTGTAATTAGTGTACAAGGTTTTACTGTTTTTTTTTTTTAAAGACAACCATCCTTTATATGTATTGAATATTCTGTGAAATTAAGTAATCTGCATTGAAAAAAGTGCATGCAATGGAAAAAAAATGTTGTTTAGAAAAGCAAAGAAAATAGGATTTTTATAACAGCTTACCTGTAAAATCCTTTTCTTAGGAGTACATCACGGGACACAGAGCGACATAGTCATTACTAATGGGTTATATAGATACCGTCAGGTGCTGGCACTGGCAACTTCCAAAACCGGAAGTACCCTCCCCTATATAAGCCCCTCCCATCCGGGAGCACCTCAGTTTTGTAGCAAATCAATAAGTGTCCCCAAAGAGGGGTGGGAGCTCTGTGTCCCGTGATGTACTCCTAAGAAAAGGATTTTACAGGTAAGCTGTTATAAAAATCCTATTTTCTTTCTCGTACATCACGGGACACAGAGCGACATAGTCATTACTAATGGGATGTCCTAAAGCAATGCCCAATGAGGGGGGGGATACACCATATATAAGCTGAGCGCTATCAGACATGAGGATCTTTTGCGGCCTGCAACACACTGCGCCCAAAGGCGACATCCTCCTGACTTCTAACGTCCACCTGGTAGAACCTAGTAAACGTGTGAACTGAAGACCATGTTGCGGCCTTACAGATTTGAGCCAGGGAGGCCTGGTGATGCACTGCCCATGAAGTTCCAACTGCTCTTGTGGAGTGCGCTCTAACTTTGAACGGAGGCGGTCTCCTTCTCAAGCCATAGGCTTGTATTATGACCTGTCGAATCCACTCGCTAAAGTAGATTTTGACGCTGCCTGACCCTTTCTGGGGCCTTCCGGCAGAATAAACAAAGTATCCGTTCTGCGAATCTGAGCAGTGGCTTTTAGATAAGCTTTAACTGCTCTTACTACATCCAAAGAATGCAATAACTTTTCCTCTACCGAAGTAGGTTTGGGGAAAAAAGAAGGAAGAACCACATCTTGGTTCAAATGAAACCTCGATACCACCTTAGGAAGAAAGGCTGGATGAGGGCGTAACACTACTCTATCCTTATGGATAACCAGATATGGCTCCTTACAGGACATAGCTGCTAATTCCGACACTCTTTTAGCCGAACAAACGGCTACTAGAAAAATCAATTTCCTGGTGAGAAGAACCAAAGAAATATGCTGTAATGGTTCAAATGGTTGTTTCTGTAGAACCGACAGAACCAAGTTTAGATCCCATGGACATATGGGAATATTAACCGGAGGACTAATACGCATCACTCCTTGTATAAAGGCTTTGACTAGTGAATGCGAAGCCAAGGGCCTTTGAAAAAATATTGACAAGGCCGAAATCTGACCCTTGATAGTACTCAAGGCAAGCTTCCTATCTACAGCCCATTGTAGGAAGTCCAGAATCCTACCTATTACGTATTTACGTGGATGCCATTTCTTGGCCTCACACCAGGCGATGTACGCCTTCCAGATTCTATAGTAGATCTGCCTGGATACCGGCTTCCTGGCATTGATCATGGTAGATACCACAGAATTAGAGAGCCCTCTCTTTTTTAGAATGTGGGCTTCAATAGCCAGGCCGTCAAACCTAGGGCTGGTAAGGAAGGGTGGTATATCGGTCCTTGCGAAAGCAGGTCCGGACGATGTGGGAGAGTCCAAGGACTCCCCACTGACATTTTACAATCTCCACGTACCACGCTCTTCGGGGCCACGCTGGAGCCACCAGAATCACTGGTTTCTTTTCTACCCTGATTCTACGGAGTAATCGAGGTAACCATTGTGGCGGTGTGAATGCATATATCAGCTTGAACTGATCCCAAGGGAACACTAGGGCATCCGAGCCGCAAGCTAGGGGACCCCTTGTCCGAGAGACAAACCTGTCCACCTTTGCGTTGAATCTGGATGCTAGAAGATCTACATCCGATGTTCCCCACCGCTGACATATTGTCCAGAAAACCTCGGGGTGAAGGGACCCTTCCTCTGGGCATAATTGCTGGCGACTTAGAAAGTCCGCCTTCCAATTCTCCACTCCTGGAATGAATACCGCAGATATGGCTGGGAAATATCTTTCTGCCCATTTCAGGATGTAATTTACTTCCCTCTGGGCTGCACGACTCCTGGTGCCCCCTGATGATTGATATATGCCACTGCTGTGACATTGTCTGATTGAATTCTGACAGGGGACCCTTGGAGTTTGGATGTCCATGCTACTAGGGCATACCGGGCTGCTCGTATCTCTAAAAGATTGATGGGCAGGGCCTTTTCTGCATCCGACCATCTGCCCTGGAGAGACTATTGCTCCAGTACTGCTCCCCAGCCTATAAGGCTGGCATCTGTAGTGACCACCTTCCAAGAAATCGGACTGAAGGATTTCCTTTTTTCCAGATTCTGGGGAACCAACCACCAACGGAGGCTCTTGCGAACGGAAGGGGACAAGGACATTGTAAGTCTAGGGCCTGAACTTTTTTGTTCCAGGCCGACAGTATGGCCCCTTGCAAATTCCTTGAATGGAATTGACCGTAGGGTACTGCTTCGAATGATGCCACCATTTTTCCCAGCAGCCTCATGCACAGGCATATGGACGGCTGTCTTTTTTGTACCCACTAAGTGGATCAAATATTTCAAAGACAACACCTTTCCTCGAGGCAAGAATATTTTTCTCTTGCTTGAATCCAACCTTAGCCCCAAGTATTCCAGACTTTTGACTGGTTTTTAGGGCTGACTTGTCTCGGTTGATAATTCAACCGTGAGATTCCAGATACTTGATTGTCTTGTGAACGACCACGTCTAGTTTTTTCACTGAGTGGTCTATCAGCAACAAGTCATCTAGATATGCCATTATCATTACACCTTGTGTTCTTAGATTGGCCAATAAAGGGCCAGAATTTTTGTAAACACTCGTGGTGCTGTGGCCAAACCGAAGGGTAAGGCTCTGAACTGAAAATGGCGCCCTTCTACTGCAAAGCGTAGAAATTTTTGGTGGACTGGAAAGATGGGAATGTGCAAATAAGCATCTTTGATGTCGATCGCGGCTAACCAATCCTCCCCCTTGTAGGGCAGTGGCCACCGATCGGATCGACTCCATCGGAAAGTCCTGATATACAGGAATTTGTATAGCCCTTTTTAGAATTAATATGGGCCTCCCGTCCGCGTTTGCTTCGGGACTGTTAAGAGGTTTGAGTAAAACCCGAACCCTCATTCTTCCAGGGGAACCTCCATAATTACTCCTTGGAGCAATAGTTGTTCTAGTGCCAACAGGAGGGACTCTCTCTTCCGGGGATCCCTTGGCACGTTTGACCTCAAAAATGGGAAGGAGGAGAGTCTTTTAACTCCAAACTGTATCCCAAACATACTGCGGAGAGCACCTATCTGTCTTGATCGTGTCCCGCCAGGTCTCTTGCGAACAACTGGAGTCCTCCCCCCACCCGACTGAGTGGGGGCAACCCTTCAATGAATTTAACTTTGGGGGAGGTTTTGTACCTCCCCTGACCCAGGGTTTCTCATTACCCTGCTATTGTCCCTGTTTTTTTACCCCCGGGAATTGACCGAGGAGGCCGTCGGAACTGTTACACAGCCGATGCCCCAGGGACTGGAGAAGCAGGCCTCTTAAAGAGGGACCTCTAACTCTGTTTTTAACCGGCAAGAGCGTATTTTTACCGCTGGAAATTTTCTGGATATATTTGTCCAGGTTTTCCCTGAATAAGCGTTCACCATGAAATGGGATGCTAACCAGCCATTCTTTACAGGGAGCTTCAGCAGACCAGTTTTTGAGCCATAGAAGCCTACGCATATGTACTATAGACAGCGTAAGGCGGGAGGCCTGATGGACTGAATCCTTTATGGCGTCAACCGCAAAGCCTAAGGCTCTAGGTAGATCAGCTAGGGCAAAGCCTGCTGATCTGTCAAGTCCCTCAAGACCTGTTTCAACTGATCCTTCACTGCTTAGCAGACCCCAATAGCTGCTACTGCTGGTTGTGTCACCAAGCTTGCTGTAGAAAGAAGCAGACTTTCATAAGGACTCCAATCTTTTATCTATTGGGTTCTTGAACATTTGGACATTATCCACTGGACATGTCAGTGATTTATACATACAAGAGATGGCTGCGTCCACTGTAGGGACCTTCCATTTTTTTTTTTTTTTTTTTTAATGAACTTATCCTCCATGGGATAGACCACCGGAAATCTCTTGGGGGAATAAATATTTTCTCAGGACGTTCCCAATCCTGGTAAATAAGCCCTTTCAGTAAAGGGTGAAGTGGAAAAGAACAGACAGTCTGGGGGCTTCTAGCGACCCCAACGAGGATACAGTAGTGGTTGATGGTTCCGCAAGGTGCATTTTTAAATGCTGATCGGACCATGTTAGTCAGAGACTGAACCCATAATCTTTCAGCTTGAGATGCTGAGAAAAAGGTTCCCCCACTGTTGACTCCTCTATAACAGAATCAACCTTATCCTGATCCCCTTCAGGCAGGTCGATCCCTGTATGGGACTGTTGCTCTGCTAACAGGCACTTTGAAGGAGGAGATGGAGATCGGGCGTGCTTTCCCTGACAGGGAGGCAGCGATCAATGTTGACAATCTCTCTCTAATCCTCCCAAAGCTGAGGAAAAACCTCCTCTGTTACATACACAGGAGCAGGTGAACTGAGGACAGCCACAGTACCAAGTACCCCTGCGGGGTCTCTACGGTCACTTACCTCTGAACTTCAGGGGAGACTGGTGCAGCAGAAGTATGCCCAAGATCCTCAGAGCCCGATGAGACCCCCTTCGCTTCCTGGAAGATTCAGTTCCGGAGCTTCTGGACGGCATATTCCTAAGCCTAAAGCTGAGGTATTCCAGCCGTAATACACCACTTTTACTGAGAATAGTCTAGCACAATTGCTGCTATATCACAGTTGGTGTCTACTAAAGTGCCTTTCTAGGGGATGCCTGCATCAACCGCCTCTATGTGCCTTTATATTGTTGCTAGCTCTGTCTATGCACTTCAACAGCCAGCTATAATGTGCTTTAAAACACGCTGGACGCCCGCACATGCGCAGTAGCGCCGCGGCGCACACCTGAGCGTCATCCACCCGCTCCGCCCCTTTTTCCAGATCGCCTCTATGAATAGAGGCGCGTGCTCACGCACGCGCGCGGGCACGTGCGCCTTCGGCGCCTTTTTTGAAAACAACAAGGAGCTAGATGGGAGCCAGGGTCCCTTTGACGCAGGGCCCGGGGATGGATGAGCGCAGCAACAGGGCAGAGGAGACAGCTTCCCAGGAGAGAACATACCACCTGCCTGGATTTGATTCTGGAAGAAAAAAATCCACATTACAAGAAAAAGAACCATAGCGGCCTCTAGTGTCTAACACAGGTACCGCGGTCTTACATTTTTTTTTTTCTTTTCTTGCCTACTATTAAAATTTTTACATTTTCTCAGTAGTAACAGGCATACACAGAATATTAGCGGGAATACCGTTAGGTAACAGACAGAAAGACAAATTAGGCTTGGGGGTCCCCCAATAGAACCAAGTTCCTGGGGGCCCCCACTTACCTGTTCCCCGCCGCAGGACTTTGTTTGGTCCACAAAAGCCCAAACTTCACCTATCATGGCAGGCATTGTAATCAAACCTTCAGGGACCGGGTTCCCAAGGATTCCACTCCCCTGGACCTGTATAGCACCCTGCACAGAAAACATCTTGGTCGTGGGTATGACCAGAGCTCTGGATCCCAGGGTCCAGCTCTCCTAAGAGAAGCATTACAGGCAAAACCTTGCTCTTCTCTGCAAGGCCCGGGTACCGACCGTTTAGCTATGAAGCTTTTTTGGTCGGATCCGGAATAGCTTACTGAGGCCCAAAAGAACCTGTACGCAAGCTCAGTGAAAAACACATGTTTCTTCTTGGCCAACACCTTAGACACTGGCAAAAAACTGAGGTGCTCCCGGATGGGAGGGGCTTATATAGGGGAGGGTACTTCCGGTTTTGGAAGTTGCCAGTGCCAGCACCTGACGGTATCTATATAACCCATTAGTAATGACTATGTCGCTCTGTGTCCCGTGATGTACGAGAAAGAAATATGTTTTAATTATAATTAATTTTGTTTTTCACATTGCATGGTCTTTATTAAATTCATGTTATGTACATTTTAAGTGTTTTTACACAAAAGGAAAAAAAGAAACATCAACCTACATCAGTGATGGCGAACCTTTTTGAGCCAGAGTGCCCAAACTGCAACCCAAATTTTTATTTTTTTCTCAAAGTGCCAACACTGCAATTAAACTTGAATACCGAGGTTTAGGTTTAGAAAAAACAACTCGTACAGTTGTCCAAACTAATTAACAGCTATTTTTTAAAAAGAAACACAATAACAGAGCTTTCTGTTAAACATTTTTTTTTATTGAAAAAAAAAAAACAACAACTGTACACGTGCATGTATTTTTGCATAAGGATACATTTGCTGAGCACTGGTAAGGATACATTTGCTGAGTGCTGGTAAGCATGCCTTTGCTGGGCATAGTTAAGGATGCCTTTGCTGGTCATTTGTAAAGATGGCTTTGCTGGCCATTTGTAAAGATGGCTTTGCTGGCCATTTTCAAAGATGGCTTTGGCCATTTTCAAAGATGGCTTTGGCTATTTTCAAAGATGGCTTTGTTGGCCATTTTCAAAGATGGCTTTGCTGGCCATTTTCAAAGATGCCTTGGCTGGGCACTGGTAAGGATGCCTTGGCTGGGCATTATTAACCACTTCAATACAGGGCTTTTTGTACCACTTCCATACCGGGCCTATTCTAGCACTTCTCTCCTACATGTACAAATCATCATTCTTTTGCTAGAAAATTACTCAGAACCCCGAAACATTATATATGTTTTTTTTAGCAGACACCCTAGGGAATAAAATGACGGTCATTGCAACTTTTTTTCTTGCACGGTATTTGCGCAATAATTTTTTAAACGCCTTTTTTTTTTTTACTTATTTATTTATTTTTTTACACTTATTTTACTTTTTTTTTTGATCACTTTTATTCCTATTACAAGGAATGTAAACATCCCTTGTAATAGGAATGTGTGTAACAGGTCCTCTTTATTGAGAGATGCAGGGTCAATAAGACCCCACATCTCTCCTCCAGGCTCTAAAGCATGAGATCGTGATTTTTTTTTCCACTGATCTCATACTTACTAGCCGCAATGGCGGCTTTGTTTACATTTAAAGGACCCGGGCTTGACGTCATCACATCGCGCCCGGGCCTCCGACGATCATAGAGATGACTGGTGACCATCTGGTCACCAGTCATCTCTATGCTCGTCACGTGACCCACCACCGGCGCCGGAAGATTCTCTCCGGGTCCCCGATCGCATGGGAGATCCCGGAGAAGCACCGGCTGGCGCCACCTATAAGAACGATCAAGTGGCGGAACCACCGCTATGATCGTTCTTATGGCGCACAGAATCGCCAGGACATGAAAAAAGGATATATGAATGATGCCTCTAGCGGCAGGCATCATTCAGATATCCCCCTTCAAACCTAGGACGTCATATGACGTCCACCCAGGGTGGGAGATACCATCTGTGGACGTCATTTGACTATGGCTGGGTAGGGAAGTGGTTAAAGATGCCTTTGCTGGGCATTATTAAAGATGCCTTTGCTGGCCATTGGCAAGGATGCCTTGGCTGGGAATTATTAAAAATGCCTTTGCTGGGCATTATTAAAGATGCCTTGGCTGGGCATTGGTAAGGATGCCTTGGCTGAGCATTGGCAAGGATGCCTTTGCTGGGCATTATTAAAGATGCCTTGGCTGAGCATTAGTAAGGATGTCTTGGCTGGGCATTATTAAAGATGCCTTGGCTGAGCATTAGTAAGGATGCCTTTGCTGGGCATTGGCAAGGATGCCTTGGCTGGGCATTATTAAAGATGCCTTGGCTGGGTATTGGTAAGGATGCCTTGGCTGAGCATTGGTAAGGATGCCTTTGCTGAGCATTATTAAAGATGCCTTAGCTGGGCATTTGTAAAGATGCCTTTGCTGGGCATTTGTAAAGATGCCTTTTCTGGGAATTTTTAAAGATGCCTTTGCTGGGCATTTTTAAAGATGTCTTTGCTGGGCATTGGCAATGATGCCTTGGCTGGGCATTATTAAAAATGCCTTTGCTGGGCATTATTTTTTTTTAATCAAGAAAAAAAGTTTTATTGAACGTTACCAAACATACCATACACAATGTACATGATCCAGAAAGAGGAAGGTCCTTGAATAAAACAAAGATAGTACATACAAATCAATACCGTATAGTACATATACTCAAGACATAGCTCCCAGTTTGTAGAAAAGAGATTTGGTGTATGTATCCACAAAATAGATTTTCAATCAACACACGTATAACAAAAAAGAAAAATGTAATAAGGCACATATCTTTCATATAAACACTCTCCCTTCTCCCCCCTCTCCCCCAATGGTTTTATACAACAGTAAACGTGGAGTACACTGATGTGGACATACCATACGGACGCCCCTCTCCCATCATCTCTTCACTCTATTCCATAGTGTCCAACGCTATCCATGCGGCTACCAACCCCCATTGTTTGGCCTATCCTTTAGCATTGCAGTAATCTGTCTTTAACTAGTTGGTGGGGTGCTAATCCCGGTACATCTAGCCATGCTTGCCACATTGAGTTAAATTTACGCGGAGCATTCCTATGCTGATATGTCAGTTTTTCCCTAATTAAAAGTTTGTTCACCTGGTCAATCCACTGTCTTCTGGTGGGTACCCTGGGAGTAATCCAAAGCTGAGCTATCAGCTTACGCGCCATATATAATAAACGGATAATCGCCGTTAAGACCGGTTGTGACAGAAATTCCTCATCCAGTGTACCCAGCAGACATACAGCGGGGGTTCTTGGGATCACACAGGCGAATACCTGTGTAATCACTTCCAGTATCTCTGTCCAATATCGGAATAGTTTGGGGCATTTCCAAAACATATGCATGAGGTCTCCATGATCCCTCTCGCACTTGGGACACAATGGGGAGTCTCTGAGTCCCCAGTCATGTAGCCTGGCTGGGGTTCTGTACACCCTATGTAACAAGTATAAGTGCGATAGCCTCTGCGAGGGAGACACCGATACCACAGGAGCTGTCGTCAGACAGGTCCTCCACGTTTCCTCATCAATAGGCCCTATATCCTCCTCCCATTTCTCCCTGCATGGTAGACTAGATGGATCTTGAAGTGCGTTAAGCAATATATGGTAGCCTCTTGAGATCATCCCCTTCTTTTCTCCTTCCATGAAGATCCCCTGAATAATAGCGTGATCTGTTAGTCTAAGCAGTCCCTGCCTAGATTGTACCTGCAGTGCATGGCGCAGCTGCAGGTACTTAAAAAAAGTAGAGCGAGGCACACCAAATTCAGCCTGGATTTCTAAAAAAGATTTTAGGACTTTGCCATTATATAATTGTGCTAAGTATCTAATCCCTGCTGCTTCCCACTGCCTGAATCCTGTAAGTTTGTACAGTTCTCTATAGTGGAGATTATGCCAGATAGGGGTGTGCGATAAGAATCCCTTAATCCCCAGTAACCTTTTAACAGAGGTTCATAGTGTTTTTAGTAGGATCAATGTGGGAGTCCTACTTAATAGGTGAGCATGACCAGCCTCCAAGCCAGACAACGCCGGGGCCTGGTCTGTCGGAGGGGCCAGAAGTCTGCGGATAGAATCCATCGTGTTTACCAAACCCCAACCTCCCAGCTGCTGCAATTGGGCTGCTAAAAAATAAGCCCTGGCGTGGGGAACAGCCAGTCCCCCCTCATCTTTATTATATTGTAGAGTAGATAGTCTAATCCTCGCCGTTTTTTTCCGCCAAATCAGTTCTCTAAATTGGATGTCAATCTTATCAAACCAATAGCGTGGAATCCACACCGGGGAATTATGAGTTATGTATAATAGTTGAGGTGCCCACACCATTTTTATGAGGTTCACCCTCCCAACCACCGATAAAGGTAATTTACACCAGGCATTGCATTTGGTCCGAAATTTGGCAAGCAACGGGACAAGATTGAGAGGGATGTACTGGGAAACGTCTGGGGACACCTGTACCCCCAAATAGCGAAAGGAGGACACTATTTGTATCGTCGATGCGCATTCCGGGAGGGGTGCTGTTAGGGGATCTAATGGCATTAGCACCGACTTATTCCAATTAATGGAGAAGCCAGATAATGCACCAAAGGACTGAATGCGATGCATGACCGTAGACAAGGAGCCCTGCGTGTCGCCCAGATATAGAAGGGTATCGTCTGTGTACAGAGAGATAACATCTGTCCCTGTGGCCCGCTTGAATCCCACTATCATACTGTCCCCCCTAACTCGTGCAGCCAGAGGTTCCATTGCCAGGGCAAACAGCAGGGGTGAAAGCGGACACCCCTGCCTGGTCCCCCTGAACAATGGGAGTGGGTCAGATAGGTCTCCATTAACCCTGACTCTAGCCGAAGGGTTAGCATACAATAGTTTAATCCAATTAATGAATTTGGCACCCAACCCTGCACGCTCTAGGACCTTCCACAGATAAGGCCACTCGGCACTGTCGAAGGCCTTAGCTGCGTCTAACGAGAAAATGGCTCTGTTGCCCGTGTTTTCCACTGGCAACTGTAAGTTCAGGAAAAGTCGCCTTATATTTTGGGCAGTGGATCTGGTAGGTATGAATCCCAACTGGTCCTCATGGACCAGTTTATGGACCACCTTTGACAATCTCGTTGCCAACACCCGCGCCAGTAGTTTGACGCCTGTCGTAAGCAACGAGATAGGTCTGTAAGAGTCGGGCTGCGATGCCTCCTTACCGGGTTTCAGTAGAACTATTATAACAGCTTCATTCATTGAATCAGGAAGTACACCCTCTCTAAGGGCTTCATTATAGACCTTTACGAGTATAGGTAGCAGTGTAGCTGCATAGCGCTTGTATACCTCGGACGGAATGCCATCTGCCCCCGGAGACTTATTGTTTTGGGTCTGTTCTAATGCTGTGGCCAATTCATCCTCCGATAAAGGGGCGTCCAGCATGGCAGCGTCCGAAGCAGACAAGCAAGGCAACTCACATTCCCCCAAAAATCCCAATATGTCTCCCTCCGTGGGTTGTACCTTTGAGGTGTATAAATCAGCATAAAAAGACATAAAGATTTGCATTACCATAGACGATTGGGTGTGGGTTACCCCCTGAGCATCACAAAGACTTGAGACCAGTGATGTTGATCTCTGCGTTTTTGCCAATAGGGCTAGCATGTGGCCAGTTGACTCCCCTTCCTCAAAGTGTGATTGCTGCAGGAAAAACCTTTTGTTTTCAGCAAGCTGAAGAGCTAGCTGAGTAGACATTGCCTGTGCCCCCAACCAAACCCTTTTCGTGTCTGCAGTAGGGTTAGAGACGTATGCCTCCTCCGAATCTCTCAGAGTTTGACACACCTCTCCTTCCCAGGCCTTTGTATCCGTCTTTATCTTATTTTTGCTGGGCATTATTAAAGATGCCTTTGCTGTGCATTATTAAAGATGCCTTGGCTGGGCATTGGTAAGGATGCCTTGGCTGAGCTATGGTAAGGATGCCTTTGCTGGGCATTATTAAATATGCCTTGGATGAGCATTAGTAAGGATGTCTTGGCTGGGCATTATTAAAGATGCCTTTGCTGGGCATTTGTAAAGATGCCTTTGCTGGGCATTTAAAGATGCCTTTGCTGGGCATTTTTAAAGATGCCTTTGCTGGGCATTGGTAAAGATGCCTTGGCTGAGCATTGGTAAAGATGCCTTGGCTGGGCACTGGTAAAGAAGCATTTGCTTACTGTGACAGTAGGAGCTACTGTCACTGTAAAATGGACAGTTTGCTGGACACAGGGTCTGCACATTTACAAGGTGCAAGACTACAGAGCGTAGATGTGGACTGGAGAAGACTGCTTTCGCAGCTTTCTCCAGGTTTTGGTATTCTGGAAAGGGGCTTTGTAGTTTGGAGATTCCACAGTGTCTTGGGAGGGATGGGATCTCCAACCCTGTGTCCAGACTTTGCTGATTACCAGCAGGGTGTGTGCTCAGGTGAGCACAGCCCTTATAATGAATGTATGGGAAGACCTCATGGCTCCCAGTTGGAGACGGCTCCACACCAAGAGACAGGAAGTCTTCAGGAGTCAGAGAGGCTGTAGGTGACAGCCAGAACATTGGTGACTGCAAGAGGCAGAGCTGTGGACGCTAAAGGGAAGCCGTCTACTTTGAGGAGTCCGGTGGTCTGGGTGACCAGGAAAGTGCAGAAGTACTTCTACAGAGAGCCAGGTGGGCTAGCATTTTCTGTTATGTGTATTTGATGGAGAAGAACCCCTGCGTGGGAAACCTTTGTTCGGACTTTTATTTTGCCTTTTTTAATAAAAATGGGCTACCATGCCCTTAAATATAGTTCCTGACTGGCTTGAATTGCTGGGAAAACGCATCTACCACTTGAGCTAAACAACCCCCATCTCACAAGTGGTGGATTCAGCGGGCACAAGACGGTGGAATCCGGGTCCTTGTTCCACAGTGAGTTCAGGTCAGGAACTGTTGGCTGTGTGTGGAAGTGCAGCCAGGCAAAAGGCATTGCGTGTTGCAGGTGGTGTACCTGTGAATGAAAACTCAATTTTTTTTCCTGCGGTGAACTGCTGCTAGCTGTGTGTGGCAGCCAGGTGAACTGCATTGCACAGGAGTTCAATTGATGGACTGTGTTGCATACAGGTGGTGTACCTGTGGAATTGAGCTCAGCGTGGCCTGTGAAGATGTCTCCACCTAGAAGGGTCAGTCCAAAAGGCCTAGTGATGCGTGAGACAGTGAATGGATGGTTCAAGCGGAATCACAAAGACTGAGATGCAGTGCAAGGGGCTGTGATCGGGGCCTCTGACTATATGCAACCCATGCTGCCTACAGAGGAGGTTGGGGACTTCCTGCTAAGATTTGAAAAAGTTGCTGTAAAGAGAAAATGGCCTAGGAACCGGTGGCCAAAATTGCTGCAAACCTTATTACGGATAGAGTACCGGTCGGTTTACCATTTGATGGATGGGGACCAGGATGACTACCGCAGGTTTAAAGAGGAAATCCTTCTCAGAGGAGAGTTCCATCGTATCATGGGCCGCCAGCAATGCTCCAGGATGGGAGAAGTGTCACCGGTAGACTTCGGTTTTGGAAATCCAGAGTTACCTGCTACAGGATATGGTAAGGCTGTTGCAATTTGTGGGTCTGATCCCAGTGACGTGGCATTGTGTTCGGTGGGGAGATCCAGATGTGTAAAAATGGACTTGCTGCAGTGTGCTACCCAGATCAGCGGGGAGACACAGGTTAAAACCCAGCTTGCAGCAAGGTCAAGGACTGAAAAGGACATGTGGACTCTGTGTGCACCTAAGGTAATCCAGCAGAGTGCTGGGAGAGATGTGCTAGGGGTAACCAAAGCAGTTGGTGTGCCATGTTCCCTAGTGACAGTGACAGGTGCTGCACAGTTGCCAAGGGAAACCGCCAAGGAGCCTGCAGTGGTGAGGCAAGTGGTTTCCCAGGACAACTGTGAAGCCGCCCTAGTAGGAAAAATAATTCCTTTGGAGAGGAAGGGTGGTGTGCTGAGTGGCATGCAGGGTGCCATGCGTTATGACAAATGAAAACCTGATAGAGCTTATGAAACTGCCATGTTTATGAATGCTGATGATAAAGGTATTGCTGATGATACATGTACTTATGGTGATGTGTTCTTTAGCAATGAGAAAAGGGGGACGTCTCCCTTGGCAACCAGAACCGGAGCCACAGTGTTGTCCATGGAAATCTCTGGGGGTCTCCAGGTGTTGGAGCCAGAGATTGTCCAGGACAGCCCTGATATTGCTCTGATGGAACAAACTGGGTCTATACCATGCAGTGAGAGTTTGTGTGAGCAGTCCATTTATCATATGTGTAACCCAGTTGGTAAGGGGTTAAGTCAGCTGGCCAGAGCTGAAGGTACACAGCTGAGTGTGTTAGCGCCCCCAGAGCAAGGTAGTGATGGTGTATTGCAGCCTGCCTTGTTTGATGAAGATTTAGCAAAGAGTAAAAGCATGTTGTCAAAATGTGATTTATATAGAACTGACAAAGTTACTGTTTGCACTGCAGAATCCCAGGTGCCTCCTAGAGCCGATGATGAGGTACTGCTGAGCCCTCATAATGGAAGCACATCAGATTGGGACAGTTGGGCCAAACAATTACTAGCCATGATAGACAAGGCTATGTTGAGCTACAGGGGTGTGAATACAACAACTGCTATGCCAGACAGGGAAATCGCAGAGCGACCGATGGTTGAGGGTGCGTTGGTCCCTACAAGGGTTGTTTCCCCCCAGTCGGAAGGACCAGATCAGGGCGCATGCATGGCAGATGTGGTGTTCACAGCCCAGCCGCTGAATGTCAAGTGTGAAGGTGACAATGTAACAAATGTTTACGTGTAGGGGCTCATTGTTGAGTTGGAAGGGATGAGTGGGAGACATGCGTCTGACAGTGTTCCAGAGGAGCATCAGGCTGTGATGGGTACCGCCAGTGAGGTGGAGGCCTGTTTAAATGTCTCGGCCCCTCAAGCCGCAGTGAATGAGCCCCTCCATGTCTCTGATAAGGTTAAGGTCACCAAAAATGTTTTGCATATTGATGTGGAGTGTGTAGAAATTACAGATATGTTAGTGGAACTGCTTGAAATGGTGAAAGCACAGTCCTTGTATGCCTGGGTGCCTCCATTACAGTCGGATGTGCTGGTGCTGCGTGGTACCAATGGATGGAGTCAGGTAGTACAACCTGTGCTGGTTAAAATTAATCACCAGTGGAACTGGTTGGTACAGTGCTTTCTAATAGTGTGGCAAATGATTTCCCAGTGTCCTGTGAGGGTGCTTTCCGATACTGTTCAGTACGGAAGGCGCTCTGGGGGGCTGCTGGAGACAGAGGTCTCTCCGCCTGATGCGGTGATGGATATGTCTGCTAGTGCGGCCAGAGGTGCGGCTGAGCAGGGATTAGTAAATGGCGCGGATACTGCCTCACCCGCTAGACCTCCTAAGAAGGAAGGGCCAGATATGGACGCGGCAAAAGCAGAGATTCTGTCTGTCACCTGCAGAGAGGTACAAGTTGGGGTACCCGGAGACGCTCTCAAATATAGTATGGAGAGGAACAAAACTTGTAACATGGAAAAGTGTGAGTTGGCAAAGATTGGTACTGCTAGAAATGGGTCATGCGTTGTTCAATGTCAGTTGTTGGGACAACTGCCCACAGAGATTTGGACAACAGGTGAAGTGAAGCCTTGTGAAGGTCTCATAGGGGATAGCTGCTCACCTGTGTCTTGTCCCTCCTTGGGCTTGGCCCTAACAAACCCTGAACAAGAAATAACTGATGATATTGATAATTGGAGAAATGGTGACTTATTACTGAATGTTAATGTAAATAATGGCCTGGATATGAAAATGAATAATTTCTTGGAAAATGAGTGTGATACACAGATGTTGAGCCCTGGGGAGTTGGTAGTCAAGGGCAAAGGAGTTGGTAAACCCAAGGGACCTATTGTGATGGGGAAAACGGGTACCAGTGAGGGAAAAGGTGGTTCCTCACCAGGCGTAGTGTCTGGAGCAGGTTCCTTACAGAATCCAGAAACTGAGTGTGACAGGAGGGTCACGTTGGACACAGGGTGAGCCAGGAAACCATGGACATTAAGAATATGGCTTGGATTGCTTGAAATTGAAATAGCAATATTAGTCCACAATATTGTTTTATTCTGAACTTAACAGGTTAATTGAGAGATACTGAGGTGTTCAGCCTCAATCACCTGTTTGCCTAGTGTAATGCTAATGAATTCCAGCTTCTAGAAGACCTGTTCATTGTTTGTGGTGATGTGGATTGGGGAAATTAAGTCTGTCCTTGTGTGTATTGTAAAGTACCAGACAGTCTGGTGAATATAAAGGTCATGCATAGTTATTTAAACATAAAGGGGATTAGAACCTGTTGTCTCCTAGCAGACATCCAAATAATGTGTATTGGCTCTTGTTATGTTGTGGGTGGAGCTGGACCATTGTTAATTTTAGGTTAATGCAGTATTGGATGGGTATAAAAGTTACAATGTTTTTCTCAATAAACTAATTCGATCCTAGGAAGATACAGAGTGCGTCTCGTTCTTCCAGAAGGAGTAATTCCTATGGGAAGGGGTCGTCTGACTGTGGAGGATCGACAGTGAATTTGTGTCCAGGAGAGGGAAGATATCTAAACGGCGTTACCCCCCTTTCGTATTTGGGGTGCCGTTACATTTGGTCGTCTGACTGTGGATGATCGACAGTGATTTTGTGTCCAGGAGAGGGAAGGTATCTAAACGGCGTTACCCCCTTTCGTATTTGGGGTGCCGTTACACTGAGTTTAAAGGAAGTAGCAGGAAAGGCAGGGGGCTGCCAGAAGAGAAACGTGAGCTCAGGAACCCCAAGGACAGAGGCAGTAGGCTGGGGATACAGAAAGGTAGGACCCCGTTGCGATCCTGGGTAAGGCATGCCTGGAAAAGCACCCGAAAAAAAGATTGGGCCTACGCAGCGAACAGCTGGCACAGAAGTGCCCCAATCAAGGATTCGGGCTTGTGTGTTCCGCCCCCTTCGGGTCCGAAACATGGGTTGGAGATATGTGATAGTAGGAGCTACTGTAACGGTAAAATGGACAGTTTGCTGGACACAGGGTCTGCACATTTACAAGGTGCAAGACTACAGAGCGTAGATGTGGACTGGAGAAGACTGCTTTCGCAGCTTTCTCCAGGTTTTGGTATTCTGGAAAGGGGCTTTGTAGTTTGGAGATTCCACAGTGTCTTGGGAGGGATGGGATCTCCAAAACTGTGTCCAGACTTTGCTGATTACCAGCAGGGTGTGTGCTCAGGTGAGCACAGCCCTTATAATAAATGTATGGGAAGACCTCATGGCTCCCATTTGGAGACGGCTCCTCACCAAGAGACAGGAGGTCTTCAGGAGTCAGAGAGGCTGTAGGTGACAGCCAGAACATTGGTGACTGCAAGAGGCAGAGCTGTGGACACTAAAGGGAAGCCGTCTACTTTGAGGAGTCCGGTGGTCTGGGTGACCAGGAAAGTGCAGAAGTACTGCTACAGAGAGCCAGGTGGGCTAGCATTTTCTGTTATGTGTATTTGATGGAGAAGAACTCCTGCGTGGGAAACCTTTGTTTGGACTTTTATTTTGCCTTTTTTAATAAAAATGGGCTACCAGGCCCTTAAATATAGTTCCTGACTAGCTTGAATCGCTGGGAAAACGCATCTACCACTTGAGCTAAACAACCCCCATCTCACATTACGCAAGGGATAGAGATCTACAATGCTGTGATGGGTACAGGCACAGTATACTTTGCATAGCCACCGGACATTATTGTACATAAGCAGAGGACGAGTCTAAGGATCCATTTCTGGACATTTTTAAAGATGCCATTTCTGGGCATTTTCAAAGATGCTTTGGCTGGGCATTATTAAAGAAGCCTTTGCTGGGCATTATTAAAGATGCAACTTGTGTCTTGGACAGCAAATACGGCATTAGGTAAAGATGCCTTGGCTGGGCATTGGTAAAGATGCCTGGGCTGGGCATTTTTAAAGATGCCATTGCTGGGCATTTTTAAAGATGACTTGGCTGGGCATTGGTAAAGATGCCTTGGCTGGGCATTTTTAAATATGCCATTTCTGGGCATTTTCAAAGATGTCTTGGCTGGGCAATATTAAAGAAGCCTTTGCTGGGCATTTTTAAAGATGCAACTTGTGTCTTAGACAGCAAATACTGCATTAGGTAAAGATGTCTTGGCTGGGCATTGGTAAAGATGCCTGGGCTGGGCATTTTTAAAGATGCCATTGCTGGGCATTTTTAAAGATGCCTTGGCTGGGCACTGGTAAAGAAGCATTTGCTTACACAAGGGATAGAGATCTACAAAGCTGTGATGGGTACAGGCACAGTATACTTTGCATAGCCACCGGACATTATTGTACATAAGCAGAGGACGAGTCTAAGGATCCATTTCTGGACATTTTTAAAGATGCCATTTCTGGGCATTTTCAAAGATGCTTTGGCTGGGCATTATTAAAGAAGCCTTTGCTGGGCATTATTAAAGATGCAACTTGTGTCTTGGACAGCAAATACGGCATTAGGTAAAGATGCCTTGGCTGGGCATTGGTAAAGATGCCTGGGCTGGGCATTTTTAAAGATGCCATTGCTGGGCATTTTTAAAGATGTCTTGGCTGGGCATTGGTAAAGATGCCTTGGCTGGACATTTTTAAATATGCCATTTCTGGGCATTTTCAAAGATGTCTTGGCTGGGCATTATTAAAGAAGCCTTTGCTGGGCATTTTTAAAGATGCAACTTGTGTCTTAGACAGCAAATACTGCATTAGGTAAAGATGCCTTGGCTGGGCATTGGTAAAGATGCCTGGGCTGGGCATTTTTAAAGATGCCATTGCTGGGCATTTTTAAAGATGCCTTAGCTGGGCATTGGTAAAGATGCCTTGGCTGGGCATTTTTAAATAATTAGGCCGAATAACAGCAATGATGGGGGGTAACATTTTTCCCAATGACACCTATAAGGAGGCACATGAACACCAATGAGGGGGGTAATATGTTTCCCAATGACACCTATAATTAGGCCAAATAAAACCAATGAGGGGGGTAATATGTTTCCAAATGAGAGCTATAATTAGGCCAAATAACAGCAATGATGGGGGGTAAATTTTTTCCCAATGACACCTATAATGAGGCACATGAACACCAATGAGGGGGGTAATATGTTTCCCAATGACACCTATAATTAGGCCAAATAACAGCAATGATGGGGGGTAACATTTTTCCCAATGACACCTATAATGAGGCACATGAACACCAATGAGGGGGGTAATATGTTTCCCAATGACACCTATAATTAGGCCAAATAAAACCAATGAGGGGGGTAATATGTTTCCAAATGAGAGCTATAATTAGGCCAAATAACAGCAATGATGGGGGGGTAAATTTTTTCCCAATGACACCTACAATGAGGCACATGAACACCAATGAGGGGGTAATATGTTTCCCAATGACACCTATAATTAGGCCAAATAACAGCAATTATGGGGGGTAAAATGTTTCCCAATGATACCACCAACATGATTAGGCCGAATAACAGCAATGATGGGGCAGAATTTTTCCAAAAAACACAATGACACCAATGAGGGGGTTAATGTTTCCCAATGACACCATCAACATGATTAGGCCGAATAACAGCAATGATGGGGGGGGGGAAGGAAATGTGCCAATGACACCAATAAGGGGGGGGGGGGAAATGTGCCACAATAATAATTTTGCAGTGCATTTTCTTTTCTCTCACCTTCCGAGTCCTGCAACTCGTTCCCGCACGTCTTCTCCTCATGCTCTCTCCGCGTGTTCTCCGAGTCATGCCGAGGACGTCAGCGCTAATTTGTTTCGACGGTGTGGATGAGACAGCTTCTTTGATTGGACAAGCTGCAAGCACGTCACCTCCGGGCATTCATTCGATGTCACGCCCACTCGGACACGTGACCGCTAGCCCAGAGAACTGTGGGAAATGTAGTTCCTGGGCGCGGTGTGACGATTTTAATAAAATTTTATGTGTGCAATTCTTGAGTGTCACGGTGTGCCCTCAGAAACGGCTCGGAGTGCCGGGAGCGTCACGCATGCCACGTGTTCGCCATCACTGACCTACACTATGCAGGGTCAAATGTAAATTTGTACTCAACTATTGCACTCTGAAAATGTTCTATCAAAGACTAAGGCCGGGTTCACACTAGTGTGACACGACAGCCGTCCTACTTAGGATCTGACTTTGCCCTGCGACATGAAGCCGACATATGTCTGACTTTCAATGAACGGGGATCCGACTTGGATCCCCGCCAATAGCAGGCACTGTGTTTGGTATGAATCTTGAGGGGGAACTCCACGCCAAATTTTAAATAAAAAAACGGCATGGGATCCCCCTTCAGGAGAATACCAGGCCCTTGGGTCTGGTCTGGATTTTAAGGGGAACCCCTATGCCGAAAAAACGGCGTGGGGGTCCCCCCGAAATTCAAACCAGACCCTTATCCGAGCACGCAATCTGGCAGGCTGCAGGGGAAGAGGGGGGGACGAGAGAGCGGCCCCCCTCCCTCCTGAACCGTACCAGGCCACATGCCCTCAACATGGGGGGTTTGATGCTCTGGGGCAGGGGGGCGACCTGCGCCCCCCCACCCCAAAGCACCCTGTCCCCATGTTGATGAGGACAGGGCCTCTTCCCGACAACCCTGGCCGTTGGTTGTCGGGGTCTGCGGGCGGGGGGCTTATCGGAATCCGGGAGCCCCCCTTTAATAAGGGGGCCCCCAGATCCCGGCCTCCCACCCCATTCACCTGGTGGAAAACAATTCACCCATTCACCTGGTGGAAAAAAATGTCAATAAAAAAACACACACAGGTTGTTAAAGTAATTTATTGCACAGCTCTGGGGGTCTTCTTCTGACTCCGGGGGTCTCTTCCATCTTCTGGGGGTCTCCGGTGTCGTCTCCGGTTCTTCCTCCCTTCTGCCGGGCCTCCGCTATCTTCTTCCAGCTCTTTTGCTAGCGGGGCCCGGTCTTCTCCGTCGCCTTCTTCCCTCGCTCTCCGGTTCTTTCTTTCTTCTTTCTGCCGGCCCCTCCACTATCTTCTTCCAGCTCTTTTGCTAGTGGAGGGGCCGGTCTTCTCCGTCGCCGTCTGCGTCTTCTTCCCTCTTCTCCTTCTCGATGTTGACACGTCGCTTCCTCCCGCTGTAATGCTTGGCTATTCGCTCATCAACGATTTATATAGGCTTATCGTGACGTCACAGTCACATGCTTCCATGACGTCACAGTCACATGCTTCGGGGCCACCCGGAGCATGTGACTGTGACGTCATGAGAAGCCTATATAAATAGTTGATGAGCGAATAGCCAAGCATTACAGCGGGAGGAAGCGACGTGTCAACATCGAGAAGGAGAAGAGGGAAGAAGATGCAGACGAGAAGACCGGGCGCCTCCACTAGCAAAAGAGCTGGAAGAAGATAGTGGAGGCCAGGCGGAAGAAAGAACCGGAGAGCGCGGAGACGACACCGGAGAGCGGGAGAAAAAGAAGGCGACGGAGAAGACCGGGCCCCGCTAGCAAAAGAGCTGGAAGAAGATAGCGGAGGCCCGGCGGAAGGAAGAAAGAACCGGAGAGCGCGGAGACGACACCGTAGAGCGGGAGAAGAAGAAGGCGACGGAGAAGACCGGGCCCCGCTAGCAAAAGAGCTGGAAGAAGATAGCGGAGGCCCGGCGGAAGGAAGAAAGAACCGGAGAGTGCGGAGACGATACCGGAGACCCCCGGAGCTGTGCAATAAATTACTTTAAAAAGCTGTGTTGTGTTTTTTTTCTTGACATTTTTTTCCACCAGGTGAATGGGTAGGGGTACAATGTACCCCATACTCATTCACATAGGGTGGGGGGGCAGTATCTGGGGGCCCCCTTATTCCGATAAGCCCCCCGCCCGCAGACCCCGACAACCAACGGCCAGGGTTGTCGGGAAGAGGCCCTGTCCTCATCAACATGGGGACAGGGTGCTTTGGGGTGGGGGGGCCACAGGTCGCCCCCCTGCCCCAGAGCACCAAACCCCCCATGTTGAGGGCATGCGGCCTGGTACGGTTCAGGAGGGAGGGGGCCTCTCTCCCGTCCCCCCCTCTTCCCCTGCGGCCTGCCAGGTTGCGTGCTCGGATAAGGGTCTGGTTTGGATTTCGAGGGGGACTCCCACGCCATTTTTCCGGGGTAGGGGTTCCCTATAAAATCCAGACCAGACCCAAGGGCCTGGTATGCTCCTGAAGGGGGAACCTATGCCGTTTTTTTATTTAAAATTTGGCCTGGAGTTCCCCCTCAAGATCAGCAGAGTAGAAGTCGCATGCCAAAGTCGGATCATGCAATACTGCGGTCCGACTTTGATCCGACTTCAATGATAGTCAATGGGCTGAAGTCGGATCAAAGTCGGACCAAAGTAGTACAGGGAGCATTTTCAAAGTCTGACCGACATGTGTCAGACCAGTTAAGACGGCTCCCATAGGGAAACATTGATTTTCACACGTCATGCGACATGAGCTCCCAATGTCGGAGCGTTTGTCGCCCCAGTGTGAACCCGGCCTCAACCAACTGTATAAATTGCAATGCCAGTTTATAGAAGTTTGAATCACATATCAGCCCCAAACTTTTTACCATCACTTCACTTATTTGTTTGGAAATCAATTTAAATAGACAAATAATATACTAATTACTGAAACTTCTATTATACTCATTATAAAGTCACCTGCCCAAGAATAACACAAAGCTAAATGAATCACTCTACAAGAAATTTCTAATAGCTGCTTATCAGTTGTTGAAAAACACAGTAAGCTTCACTAGGTAGCCAATTAATGACTGTGTGAGCACATTGATTAGTGGACATGAAGATGTGTTATGGTTCAGGGTGAAGAACAAGAATGGATTTTTACTTTTAATAGAAATCTTTACATTTTTTAACATTCAAGAGCACAGACATACATTGATTTAACCAAGGCAAGATTAACGGTGCCTGAAATGGAGCGAAGTACAGAATATTATAGCAGTTATGATGTCAACATCAAGTTTTGTTAGATTCAATCTTAAGAACAATTCATACAAAATAAATCTCATGACTGGAAGCTATTAGGGGTTTAGTATAATTTGTGTGCAAGCTATGCAAAATGTGCGTAATTTTATTTTATTTTAACACTCAGAACTGAGTACTGTATAATGAGTGACTAATCATATGGGTAATATATATAATATTATATCGAATTAAAAGGGAAACATGCAATGACTAGTTTAAAAATATTCGGTGGCACCAACTGTTGTTTGGACAAGGAAACAGTCTTCCAACAAAGAAAGTGATCCAGAAGGTATTACTACTTTTCTGTATCGGCAACTTTTCTCTGTATGAGTAATAATGAGTAAATATGCCCAAATTTGATTTACCAAGGGTTCAGTGAATTGTATTAAATTTGTTGCAAATCCTAAATAAGAAGCAAATCAATTTGAAGTCTATAGTGGTTAAATCTTGTACTGCCAGGAGGTACATGCACAAATGAAAAAAAAAAGAATCAACAGCAGGATCCTTTCTGTCGACTTCAAGGCTAACATTGAAAATACACAAGTCCTTTAAATAACATGCTTGGGGGGATACCTTAAAGCGGAGCTCCACTCAAAAATGTAACTTCCGCTTTTCGGAATAATCCCCATCTCCGGTGTCACATTTGGCACCTTTCAGGGGGGAGGGGGGAGCAGATACCTGTCTAATACAGGTATTTTTCTCCCACTTCCTCGCACAGATATCCGAGCCACCCGTGGGTATCTACGCCACTTCCGGCGCCTTCTCCATCCTCCCCTGCTGTCTTCTGGGAGACACACAGGTCCCAGAAGACAGCAGGGACCAGTGGTATCACGCAGCGTGAGTCGCGCATGTCTCCTGGTGCTGCTGGACCTCAGCGCAGCTTTCGACACAGTAGACCACAAAACTCTGCTCACTCATCTCACAGAAGTAGCTGGAGTCGCAGACTCTGATCTACCCTGGTTTGCATCCTTCCTAGAGAATCGATCCGAGACAGTGAAACTAGGAGCCTTCACTTTGGAAGCATGTACAATTACATGCGGAGTCCCTCAAGGATCACCCCTGTCACCCGTGCTCTTCAACATCTACCTCTGCCCACTCCTCAAAATCATCAGCAAACAGGACCTGCTCTATCACTCCTACGCTGATGACACTTAACTTTACCTTCGCATCACCAACAAAAAAGACCAATACCACACACTAGAAAATTGCCTCTTATTGATTGATAATTGGATGACGGAGAGCTCCCTCAAACTTAATGGATCCAAAACAGAACTTCTCTTTCTCCATGCAAACTGAAAGAAAAGCTCTAGGGCCACCCACCATCCTTGGACAAACCATCACCCCAAGCACCAAAGTCAAAATCCTCTGAGTCATCTTTGACTCAGACATGACTATGGACGCACAAATAGGATCAGTAATCAGGGGATCTCACTATCTTCTCCGCCTGCTGCGTAGACTCATCCCCTTCATCCCAGAAGAGGACACAGTAGTAGTTGGAACAATCATCAATTCCCGACTCGACTACACAAACCCCCTCAACCTCAGACTTCCCAAATACCAGATTTTGCGTCTACAAGTCGTCCAGAACACAGCAGCCAGACTGGTAACAGGAAAAAAAACCTGGGAATCAATCACCCCGTCCCTGAGGACCCTCCATTGGCTAGCCGTGAAGGATCGGGTTACATTCAAGACCCTCTGCCTCACTCACAAATGCACACAGGGAAACGCTCCTCAATACCTATGCGAGAAAATAAAACACTACACCCCTAGTCGCGCCCTCCGGTCAACTAACCAAAACCTCCTCCACATCCCCAAGACCGGCTAAAAATCTAAAGGAGAACGAAGATTCGCAGTCCAAGGACCACGGCTATGGAACGCTCTACCCATGGACATCCGCATGGAAGAAAACCATCGGGCCTTCAGGAAAAAACTTAAGACCCACCTCTTCTGAAGACACAGGATGACACTGGATGCAAAAAGCACCTTGAGGTGATTTAGTTTGCATTTGTAGCGCTATACAAGTTACTCACTCACTCACTCAGTAGGGAACCAGGAAGTGAAGCCGCAAGGAAGATGGCGGCGGCAGCACCCGAGAGCCGAAGGACAGATCGGCTTCGGGTGCTGACATCGCGGGCGCCCTGGACAGGTAAGTGTCTTTATTTTAAAAGTCAGCAGCTGCAGTATTTACAGCTGCTGACTTTGAAAAAAAAAATTGGCGAAACTCTGCTTTAATGTAAACCCTTCCCCCAGAAACATTGAAACCACATTTACGTGCAGCTCTGCATGTTCAGCAGTAAACTTATATACACATACTACAAATGCTGTCATTTATGCAAACTTACAAAAAAAAAAATTCTCTGCCTTACCCGAAGCAATGGTAGCATAGTCAGTGCTTCCCAGCTGTCTCCTGGGAATGCTATTTCACCACTGCCTTCCAGGGAACTCTCATAAGTAATATGTGGGATCTCACAGGAAAAAAACACCCTTTCCTGAGATATCAGGAGATTTTGTGAGATCTTGCAAGATCACGGGAAAGAGTACATTCTATTTGTTTTTCCGCACAAATTTTGTGGACATTATTGGTGGGCTGGTCCAAAGGACTATGAAGAAGAAGCTGGCCAAAGATGATGTTGATTTTCACAATAATTTGCCAGTAACAAGACAATTTTAAACAGCAAGGATAGGCCCAAATTTACTAGAGATAAAAAGCACAGGATAGGACTTTACCAAAAGAATTAAGGTACTACAGAGGATACAGCAGTGTAAACTTGGCCAGCAGCAGGCCAGTTTGAATTGGGGCTAATAGGCCATTATGAACCAGAGACAAAGAGGTTGATTTACTAAAGGAAAATAGTCTGTGCACTGCAAGTGCAACCACAAGTGCACCCACAAGTGCACTGCAAATACAGTAGCTCTAGATCTGAGGGTTACATGTAATCAAAATAAAAAGCTGCCTTTTTGCTTCCACATGATTGGATGATAGAAATCAGCAGAACGTTCCACCATTTCAGAGCTTCCCCTTTGATCTAGAGCAACTGCAATTGCAGTGCACATGTAGTGCACAGTATATTTGCCTTTAGTAAATTAACCTCAACAAGCAGGTGTTTACTGTTGGAATTAAAATATTGCAGATGGAACAGTAGTGTAAACAGGAGGAGAATTTTATTGCGCAATGATAGGCCCAATCTTACTAGGGACAAAGAGCATAGGATGTCAGCACCCGAAGCCGATCTGTCCTTCGGCTCTCGGGTGCTGCTGCCGCCATCTTCCTTGCAGCTTCACTTCCTGGTTCCCTACTGTGCATGCACGACTCACGCTGCACGCTCCCACTGGTCCCTGCTGTCTTCTGGGACCTGCTGTCTTCTGGGGGGATGGAGAAGGTGCCGGAAGTGGCGTAGATACCCGCGGGTGGCTTGGATATCTATGCCCGGAAGTGGGAGCAAAATACCTGTATTAGACAGGTATCTGCTCCCCCCTCCCCCCTGTAAAAGAAAAAAAAAAGATTCACACAACTTACATCAGGATTTAGGAACAAGCCCTAAAAGGGCATTAGTACCCCCCGGTACAAAAGGGATTTTGTAGGCGAACACAAAAAAGATCTAGTATCATAAAAATATCATATATTTAGAAAAATAGTTTGTTTAAAAATGTATATACAAATATCAATATATCTATATATCAATAGTTTACATTGTTGAAAATACAAACTTATATACGAATAAATTTGAACAGTTTACAGTCAGAAAAAGATTTTTCTCCTTTGGTCTGACATGTTTCAGGTGTTGACCTTTCTCCAGAGACACTGCAGGAGAAAGTAAATATATTCTGAAATAGAGCAAAAAGAGAAAAGACTAAAAACAATGTTCCAAGACAGCAATAACACTGAGGCACACAAGCATGTCCGGGATACATACCAGTACTGTACTTATAAAGTTATTCTTTACTCCCATGATGTGGCTCACGCCTGCCACCAGGGGGCGCGGACCTCATCTTTTACTGCCATTGCACAGGCTATCAGCTGCCCTTCTGTCATGCCCTTAGTTACCTCATTCGGCGCGGCGGCGCCATTTGTTGACATCATCAGCCGCCAAACGATTAGTGCGCATGCGCGGGCGTCCAGCGGCGTGTTTACATCGTCACGTCGCCCGACACGATGACAAATGGACAGTGTGCACGCACAGGCTTCTATTTAAACTCCTGCATGGCACGCTGTTCTGTACAGACGCTGCCTTACAGGAAGCACATCATTCTAATCTACATTTTTGAAAAGCAAAGTTCTTTCCTCTTTTTTAGGATTTCCCTTTTCGTTGTGAATGTTGGCAATAGAAATGTGGACCTGGGGAAGTGTGGCTTTCTAACCCCTTTTACCACCCCCCCTTCTTCTATATATATATATATAGCCATATAAAACCCTTAAGGAATGTACATAAATGAAGTTTATTAAATACTGTCATCACATGCGAGTGACAATACCTCTGTTATTCTAATGTGATGGTAATTAGACTATAGAACACATTTACTGATGTATATACTCTCTTTTCTTTTTAATACCAGGATACTTGACTATCCTTTGGTTATCATTAATTTCTTTTGACGATTAAATGATGGGAGTGTTTCCATGGGGACGCTTGTGAGGGCTGTTCCGGGTCTAGACCAGGCTCATCGCTCACCGATGAATGGGCAGCAGCAGTTCTGTTTCATCTCAGAACTTTGCTTTTTTTGTTTTTAAAATAGAACATACACCTATATGAATAACTTTATAAGTCCAGTACTGGTATGTATCCCGGACATGCTTGTGTGCCTCGGTGTTATTGCTGTCTTGGAACATTGTTTTTAGTCTTTTCTCTTTTTGATCTATTTCAGAATATATTTACTTTCTCCTGCAGTGTCTCTGAAGAAAGGTCCAAACCTGAAACATGTCAGACCAAAGGAGAAAAATCTTTTCCTGTCGCATCATGGCAGCATACACCTTTGGGTTGTGGTTCCGCCCCCACAACCTGATAGGACCGTTTAGCTATTAAGCCCAGAGCGGGCCCCCGCCCAGGTATTCTCTTTTTTTTCCTCACCTAAGACCTGACAAGGACATCAAAGAAGAAGAACCCCCTTACCGCTTCGCCCCAGCCAGGTTCTAGCCTCTCCTGGGTGGAAGTCCTATCCTGTAAAGCCTCTAAATGCGCTCTATGGAAGGAACCCCAGTCTGATGGTCTCAGGGGTATGTGCCAGCTTCTTTCTTACAAACCTTAAATAGGTTTATTATGCAGCGACCTCCAGCTCTTCTGTGCACCCTTTTTTCACTAACCTGAGCCTTGTAGTCCCACAAGCATCCCGGCCGATAACTGACAGCTCTTCACAGACCTTAATCAGGTCTCTATAGTGGCCTCCAGCTCTCCTGGGTGTCTGTATAAAAATCGGGCTTTCTGCGCCCTGTAGTTCCATAGCAGGCATAGCGCTGAGCGTCCAGCTACTTCCGCGCATGAGCAGAAGAGATAGAGGTATTCCTCAGGCTCTCCAATGTAATTCCCTCTGTATGCCAGTTTCCAAGATGGCGCCGGCTCGCTCACGATGCTACGGCGCATGCGCGGTCATGACGTCATCACTGGGCGACGGCGGCGGCAGTTTTAAAAACCAAATCCTTTCTGCTGTTTTTTTCTCTTGAACACTGCACCTGTCAACAGCGTTTTCAGTGGGATAGATTGCACTGCTGTCTCTTCCTTAAGGTAAGCTTCCTTGATCTATTTTCTCCTTTACTGGGTTTCACCTTCCTACTGCCTGCATGCTCATTTCCTACTATCTGTTGTAGGGGGGACTATATCACTCCTGATGGAGGTCGCTGCCCTGGTAGACCATCACCAGCCTAATAGGTAAGGGGGGGAAGATTGGTAAGTAGTGAAGACTGAAAAAGAGAGCCTGTCACTAATGCTGTCTAAATTGGACAGCCCTATCAGGTCGGCCAGATCGTCGGATTCAAGACAAGAGCCATCTAGAAGGAGCCCAAGCCATAGACAAAGCCGCTCAGATCACGGTAGAAGTCGCTCACGCACAAGACGAAGTCGCTCAAGTCGCAGAAGGAGCCCCTCAAAATCCCATTCACGGCACAGACACTCCTACAGGAGGTCTCCTTCACGCAGACGCTCTCCTCCCCCTCAGCGTTCCCGTCCATCAGGGAATTCATGCTGGGTTTGCGGTGCCATAGCACTTCCGGACAAGCTGGCCTGTCGCACATGCTTGGATGAAGCCACTAGAGCGAGAGAGCCAAGCAGAGAGCCGGCTATATTTACATCCCTGGAAATCGCAGAATCTGAATCAAGCAGATCAGTGCAAGGCAATTCACCTGCGACTCCCTCCACATCGAAAAAGTCAGAACCCCTATCTGACAATGAGGACTTGGAGGTATCCACCGGGTTTGACTTCTCACTTATAGAACCCTTCATAAAATCAGTGATGGAAGCTATAGAATGGGAAGAGGAAAAAGAAACTCCGCAAAAAGCGAAGAAATATTTTCCGAATCTCAAAAAAGAACCAGAAACCTTCCCATTTATCGAAGAACTGGAAGACTTAATTAAAGATGAATGTCAAAAACCTGAGAAGAAGACCAGTCTCAGCAATAGACTTGCCAAACTGTATCCGCTAAAGGAATCCAGTGTCAATCCACTAGTAACACCACCAGTGGTAGACTCCTCCCTGATGCGCCTAGCCCGGCACATAACTCTTCCAATAGAAGATGCGGTCACATTTAAGGATGTATTAGACAGAAAGATTGATCTGGATCTTAAAAGAGCCTACCTATCCGCAGGTGGTGCCTGCAGATCAGCAATAATGCTAGCAGCAGTGGGAAGGGCTATCTCAAGCTGGTCCTCCAACGCTGAGAAGTTGGTAGAAGAAGGCGTGGAAAAAGAGCGAGTAATCACAGCTCTCCAGGAACTCAGCCTTGCAGGCGATTTTGTCGCAGAAGCCTCTGTAGACATCATAAAGTCAACATCCAGAGCAATGTTAAGCTCAGTGATGGCCAGGAGGGCAATCTGGCTAAAACCATGGTCAGCAGACCCCTCCTCAAAGTCCAACTGGTGTAGGATCCCATTTGATGGCTCAAACCTCTTCGGGGAGAAGCTGGACTCGGCCATTTCAAAAGTCACCGGCGGAAAGTCTGGACTCATTCCTTCAGACAGAAGGCCTAGACAACAAAGGCCACCTACATTCAGACGGAACCTCCCAGATAGATACAGGGAGGCAAAGTCCTATAAGCCCGGCAGGGAGTACAGAAAAAATTGAAAGAATCCACAGTCATCCTTCCTAAAACTCCAATAGTCCAAGACCCCTACCCCGGGGGACCAGAAGTCTTTTTGAAGATGCGTCCGCCCAACCAGCTGTAGTAGGATCCAGACTAAAGGACTTCAAGCAGGTTTGGGCGGAGATAATAAGAGACCCATGGACAGTGGCTACTGTCCAAGACGGACACAAATGGAGGTTCAAGAATCGACCTCCCAGAGACCAATTCATCAAAACCAGAATTCCAACATCCAGGGAAAAGAAGCTCATTTTGGCAGAATATGTCCAAGATCTAATCCAAAAACAGGCCATAGTGGAAGTCCCACCTCCACAAAGGGGAAAAGGTTTCTACTCCCCTCTGTTTTTGGTAAAGAAAAAGACCGGGGATCTGCGCCCTGTCCTAGACCTAAAAAGTCTCAATCGCTCAATCCTGGTGGAGACTTTCAAGATGGAAAGTCTACAGTCAATCCTCTATGCCATAAATGTCGGTGATTGGATGCTCTCTGTGGATTTAAAGGACGCTTACCTGCATGTTCCCATTCACACCGCATTCCAGAAGTTTCTCCGCTTCTCGTAAACCACCAACACTTTCAGTTTCAAAGTCTTTCATTCGGGATTTCTACAGCTCCCAGAACATTTACCAAGGTCCTGCTACCAGTGATAGCTCTACTAAGGGAGCAAGGATTGAGAGTCCACCATTATCTGGATGACATCCTACTGCTTGCAGACAACCAAGAGTCTCTTTTACTCCACCGAGACACTCTAACATCCACCTTGCAAAAATTCGGGTGGCTGATAAACTGGAAGAAAAGCAATCTCCAACCTACTCAGAGAATGGTCTTCCTGGGGGCAGAACTGGATACCAGACTCAACACCATACAACTCCCTCAAGAGAAAATTCCTATCATAATCCAGAGGGCAAAGAGATTACTCTTATCCAACACCCAGCCAGGGAGTGTCTCAGCATCATGGGGTCGCTATCAGCAACCATTCCTATGGTCCAATGGGCCCAGTGGAACACAAGACCTCTCCAGATGTCATTTTTGAGACAGTGGAATGGGGTTTCGATGTCTCAGCGAATCAACATCCAAAAGAAGGTCAAACAATCACTATGGTGGTGGACCCGAATTGCACAACCTAAAAAGGTACAAATGCATAGTTACCCCTCCCCAGGAGGTGATTACTTCGGATGCCAGCAGGGAAGGCTGGGGAGCACACTACCAGCATCTCGCAGTCCAAGGCCGGTGGTCTTTCGAGACACAGGATGTGGTATCGAACATCCTAGAGATGAAAGCAGATTTCCAGGCTCTACTAGCTTTCAGTCCCCTCCTGAAAGGGAAAGAAGTCCTGTTGAAGATGGACAACAGGGTAGCAGTTGCCTATATCAACAGGCAAGGAGGCACCAAAAGCCGATCCATGATGCAGGAAGTGCTCGAATGGGCGCAAGTGAATCTATCGGGGTTAAGGGCGATGTATGTCCCAGAAACCCAGAACCAACTGGCCGACACGCTAAGCAGAAACTTAGTTTCCAACAACGAATGGGCTCTGAGTCACCAAGCCTTTTCCCTCATAGCAAGAACTTGGGGCATGCCGGATATAGACCTGGCAGCAACTCCAAACAATGCGAAGTGTCGGAGGTACCTGACACAAACCTCCTGCCCATTAGCGGAGGGAACAGATTGCCTACAACACAAGTGGAACTTCCATCTGGGTTACATCTTCCCCCTGACACCTCTCATACCAAGATTTCTTCTCAGGCTCAAGAGGTCATCTTCCACAGTGATAACAGTCCTTCCCTTTTGGCTGAGACGACCATGGTTTACCACTCACCTTCAGCTGAATACAGTGAGACCCTTACCGCTTCCACCAGCAGCGGATCTACTCTCCCAGGGGCAACTTCTTCATCCATCCCCGGAAAGGATACATCTGACAGCCTGGAGATTGAAAGGCTAGGTTCTTCAACCAAGGTTGCTCCCAAAAAGTGGTAGAAACTCTTCTTCAAGCCAGAAGATGCACCACCAACAGTACCTATAAGAGGATCTGGGAGAAGTTTCTCTCAGTTTCACAGCAACAAAACTGGAACCCATCATCTCCAACAGTTGCGCAAATCCTTGAGTTTCTCCAGTTAGGCCTAGAGAAAGGCCTTGGATCAAGTACCTTAAAAGATCACGTGTCAGCATTATCAGCTATGACAGGAATCAAGTGGGCGCAAGAGCCCCTAGTTATTCAGTTCCAGAGGGCCTGCCTAAAGATAAGGCCTCCCAGAAAGCCTATCTTCCTGACTTGGGATCTTTCGGTCGTACTAGAAGTTCTATCACACGAACCATTCTTTCCGTTAGAAAACATCTCCTTATGGGACTTAACACTCCAAGTCACTTTCTTAATTGCAATTACATCGGCCAAGAGAGTCTCAGAGATGCAAGCTCTACTGGCAAAAGAACCATACTTGATTGTCTACCCAGAAAAAGTAGTCCTAAGACCATCCGATCGGTTCATTCCGAATGTGTCATCCTCCTTCCACTTCAATCAGGAGATTAACCTTCCTGCTCTCTCCACAGAACAAGGGGATCCACATCCGCTGGATGTAAGAACTAACATTCTATCCTACCTGTCAACAACAAATGACCTTAGGAAGTCGGAAAACCTCCTGGTCATCCCACACGGCTTTAGAAGAGGTCAAGCAGCAACCTCTCGCACCATCGCAGCATGGCTGGTGAAGATCATCAAAAAGGCTTATTCACTGAGTCAAACGCAAATACCTGAGGGCTTAAAGGCACATTCTACAAAGGCAATGGCGACCTCCTGGGCGGCCTACTGCAGAGTGTCCTCAGAAACTATTTGCCGAGCAGCGACCTGGTCCTCAAGGAATACCTTTATTTCTCATTACAAGGTGGACTCTGCCAGGTTATCCACGGCAGAGTTTGGACGAGTAATTATTCAGTCCAACACCTCTATTCCATGTGAATAAAAAATTGTCTTTATGCTCAGACCCACCCAGTCTGCGAGTTATTCACCCAAAGGTGTATGCTGCCATGATGCGACAGGAAAATGGAAAATTGTATACTCACCTTTCCGTAATTTTCCTTTCCTGTCGCATCTTCATGGCAGCATACAAATGCCCACCCGTCTGAGGTGAGGTATATATATACTAGAATACCTGGGCGGGTGCCCGCCCTGGGCTTAATAGCTAAACGGTCCTATCAGGTTGTGGGGGCGGAGCCACAACCCAAAGGTGTATGCTGCCATGAAGATGCGATAGGAAAGGAAAATTACGGAAAGGTGAGTATACAATTTTCAATTTTTCTGACTGTAAACTGTTTAAATGTATTCATATATAAGTTTGTATTTTCAACAATGTAAACTATTGATATATAGATATATTGATATTTGTATATACATTTTTAAACAAACTATTTTTCTAAATAAATGATATTTTTATGATAATAGATCTTTTTTGTGTTCGCCTACATTGAATTCCATTGAAAAAAGTGTGAATACTAGGTTAAAGTTGTGTGAATCTTGTATGAAACATAGGGGTTGATTTACTAAAGGTAAAAGGACTGTGCACTCTGCAAGAGCATTTGCTCCACAGCTTAGTAAATGAGCAGAAGCTCTGCTGACTTCCATCATCCAATCATGTGCAAGCAAAAATGTTTTTTTTTTTATAATCCCTGTATGTAATTTGGTATTTTTTGCAAAGTGAAGCGTTACCTAATTTAATAAGCTTTGGAGCAACTGCACTTGTAGAGTGCATAGTCTATTTCCCTTTAGTAAATCAACCCCTGCGAATCATTAATGAAATGATGCTAAATTATTGATGAGATGACTAGTGTGTCCGTGTTATCAGCTTGCAAAGATTGAGGTCTGCAATATGCGCACAGTGCAATAACCAGATCTCGTCACCACATCACATCAATAACCTAAAGCATTTTGCTGGTACTTTGACTGCCCATCCAAATAAGGGTATGGCAATTTTTGTCCAAATTTCTGCTTGTCCTTTATACAAACAGAAAACATAAATCTCAGGGTAGCTTTGAACCTAGCTAAGGAAAGTATCAATCAATTCACCCTTAATAGTTTTTGTTTGCAATGTCTGTCACTATCTCTTTGTGTCTCTGCACTCTCTTTGTCTGGCGGTCTCTCTCTCTCTCTCCACACCGCGTAATTTCATGTCAAAGCACACCAATTCAGCATGTTGGTGCAAACAGGCCTTTTATGCAGCCTGATTGGCTTGTAAGGCCCCTTTCACACGGGACGGAACCGTGAAGATCCGCCCCGTGAACTTCCGCTTGCTCAGCGGGGATTGCTCCGCCTTGCTTCCCTGGCGAACATCAGTCTGTATGGAGAGTACCCAGTAGCATCACTAGTCGTACTTTTGTATGCATGCACAATGGCGGCCACATGCTTGCCCCAATGCTGCTTCTTCTCACTACTCAATGTCCCCAGCATATTCAACAATGTCCGATTGAATCGTTCAGGTTGGGCATCCCCTTGTGGGTGGTAGGAGGTGGTTCGGGTCTTCTTTATACCCAGTGAATCTAACAGTTTCCATATCAGTCTGCTTTCGTGGAGGCGTTGAGGTAGTCTGTAATGTACAAATAACTTTTCAACAAGAACCTTAGCCACTGTGGAGGCCTTCTGGTCTTTGTTTGGGAATGCCTGAGCGTATCTAGTGAAATGATCGGTTATCACCAGAACATTCCCATGTCCACTCAAATCAGGTTTTAGACAAAGAAAATCAATGCATACCAGATCCAAGGGCCCTTGACTTTGTAGGTGGCCCATTGGGGCAGCTTGATGAGGCAAAGTCTTTCTTTGTATGCATCTTGCACATGAGTGACAATATTCCTCCACTTCAACCCGCATACAGGGCCAGTAAAATCTGTTCCTTACGAGCTGAAAAGTTCTTTCCGACCCCAGGTGACCATGATCATCATGCAAAGCGTTCAGAACAGTCTTCCGGTGTTTCTCCGGCAGAAACAGTTGCCACTTATCCTCCAAATCATCAGAGGGGCCCCTTCGGTAGACCACCCCTTGATGCATCTGTAACCGGTCCCATTCTCTTCTTAATAGGCGAGCCTCCTTTGAGGGGTCCTTCAGAAGTAAGTCTGGGTTTTGGTTTTCCAATGCTTCCAGGGCCAATCTCCCCAGCGGGTCTTCCAGTTGATCTCTTCTTAGACCCTTCTTTGAGAGTTTGGATAGGTTCTCTTCTCCAATCTGGGTCACATCACAGTAATACTTGGGTACTCCAACAACCGAGACTCCTATTTCTTCGGCTCTGGACCCTCCACTTGTCTGGAACTCCACTCCCTTTCACAAGGCTCACACTCCCTCTGGGGCCAGCCGAGTCCAGTCTTCCGTAGGATTAGTGGGAGCATGAGACCTTCTGGATAATGCATCGGCGTCTCTGTTTCCAGTCCCAGGTCTGAATTTTAGACTGAAGGTGAATCCTGAGAGAGCTGCCAGCCAACGGTGGCCGGTGCCATCCAGTTTGGCTGTAGTCAGAAGGTAGGTGAGCGGGTTATTGTCTGTCTTAACCACAAACTCAGCTCAGTACATGCTCAGCTCATACAGGTAGTCCTTCAGCTTATCCACCACAGCCCATTTTAAGGCCAAAAATTCCAGCTTGTGGGTGGGGTAATTCTTTTCAGCTGGGGTCAAACTTCTGCTCACATAAGCAACGGGCCTCAGCTGGTCATCATGCTCTTGATATAGCACTCCTCCCAGACCATCATGACTGGCATCCACATGTAACTCATACGGCTTTCTGGTGTCTGCATAAGCCAAGACGGGGGCAGTGGTCAGCCTCTCCTTCAATCTTGTGATAGCCTCTTCACAGCTCACAGTCCACTGGTCTTCTATAGACTCCCCTGGTTTCCTGGGCCCTGAGTCATCTTCTTCTCCTTCGGTCTTCAGGAGTTCATTCAAGGGCTTGGCGATTTTGGCAAACCCCTCCACAAACCTTCAGTAGTAGGAGCAAAAGCCCAGAAACTACCTAAGCTCAGTCACTGTGGTGGGCCGGGACCAGGAGGTAATTACCTCCAACTTTCCTGGATCTGTGGACACTCCTTCGGCAGACACAATGTGCCCCAGGTAGTGAACTGAAGATTGGTAAAACTGGCACTTCTCCAAAGAGAGTTTGAGTCCCTCATCACTGAGTCTCTTCAAGACCTTCTCCAGCCTCTCCTCATGCTCCTCTAGAGTTTTCCTGAACACAATTATGTCATCCAGATAAACCAGCACTTCAATAAGGTTCATGTCCTCCACCGTCTTTTCCATGAGTCGCTGGAAAGTGGCCGGAGCTCCTGACAGGCCTTGAGGCATGCGATCGAATTCATAGAACCCCACAGGGGTAGTGAATGCTGTCTTTTCTCGATCTTCAGGGTGCATTGGAATCTGGTAATACCCGCTCTTCAAGTCCATCACACTGAACCACTTTGCTCCAGACAAACTCTGTAAGGCATCCTCTATTCGTGGAGTGGTGTATTGATCGGGTATCGTTCTTCTATTGAGGGTCCGATAATCAATGCATAGCCTCAATGACCCATTTTTTTTTCTGACCACCACTATTGGGGAGGTGTATGGGCTCCTAGACTCTCGGATGACACCGGTTCTCTTGAGCTCTGATAGTTGCTCGCACAGATCTTCCAAATCAGCCAAGTGAACCTGCCAGACTCGTTCCCTGAACAGCTTGTCCTCCTGCAGGCGGATGCTGTGGGTAGCACTTTTTGCACACCCCACATCAAACTCATCCTTGGAGAAGATCTTCCGCCACCTAGTCAACTGGGCTCTGGCCCTCTCCCTCCAAGCCGGTGGTAAAGCCGTATCTTCCAAACAGAGTCTCTCCACAATAGCTCTCTCCCCCTCTTCCTTCTTTAAGTCTGACAAGGCAACCGGGGTGGCAGGATTCACTTGGCCCAACAGCATCCGGGCTGGGATCTTCACAGGTGTGTCGGTAGTGTTCCTGATGCTCACCGACATCCTGCCATTAGCCTTCTTCAGAGCTCTCAATGGAACTACCTAAGTGATTACTTCCAGCCCTTGATGGGTATCCAAAAGATCTGGTTCTAGGACTACCAAGGGACCAGGTTGTTCCCAGGTGAGTTTTACGGTGGCCTTCAGGCAAGTTACTTCCCCGGGCTGTAATATACTCTCCTTCTTATCTAACTTCCAGACCTTTCCCACTCCTTCTTCTGGAGCCTTCTGTTCTAACACCAGCCATTGATAGGCCCGTTGCAACATAGGGTGAATTCTGGCTGTTGGGGCATCCTGCTCCTGGGCTATAGGGGCCAGTAATCTCCTGACCAGGTCAGTATTAGTCCCTATTATGAGGGAACTTTTGTTGGCTCCTGGCGGGCAAGGATAAACTACCGCCAATGTGTCGAAGATCTCTGCGTCTCCAGCTACTGAGGGGTCGGAGGCCAGTCTAAGTTTTCTAGCTTCTGCAATGGCAAATGTCTCAGATGTTTCTGGTAAAAGTCCCGGTACAGAAGGGTCACTTGAGCTCCCGTGTCGAGAATGGCCTTCGTGTAGATCCCTTCTACCTGAATGGGAACCACTGGGGAGGGTCCTACCAGTTTAACAGGAAATTTCCTCAGAGAGGTCTCCTTCCTAGATTCCATGGGTTTGGCCTTCTGTGATTTCTTCTTTCTTAATCTCTTCCTGGATCTTAAGCCTTGTTGGGACTGGTATGCATTAATTTCCTGCCAAGGTTTAGGTTTGGACTTAAAGTGAGAAGTATTAAGTTGGTGGGGTGGGGAATTGTCCCCCCTTCTTAGCTTCTCTTGTTCTCTGATCCCTTTGGAGCTTGCTGGAACTGACGGGTTGACTCCTTCACCGGGGCCCTCTGGAGTTTTCCGCCGGCTTGCGATATGTGCTTTGGGATCTCTTCGGGCTGGGGCACACCCGCCGGTAATGTCCAACCCCTCCACAGTTAAAACAAACTTCGTCTTCTCTTACCTGCTGGAAAACTGGTGTTGAGGCATTCTGAAACAGTTCCTTCTTAACTTCTTCTTTCTTTGTAGCTCCTGAATTTTTAGCCATTAAAGAAGTCAACATTTCCAACACTTGGGTCATCTGTGACTTTAAGACAGCCAGCTCAGAGTCCCGTTCTGTGGCCATAACAGATCCAACCCCAGCTGAGGGAGAAGGAGTGGGTTTCTCAGTTGCCTGTTGGTCATTGAGCAAAGCCTCTTCATCTCTCACTACTCGCACAAGGTCTGGATAGCTTAAGGACATGACTCCTCCGGTAGTCTTCAGATGGAGCCAGACTGGATCAGAGCGCAGTGCTCCCCTCATGACCTGCCACATCCTGGCTGCATCTATGGCCTGTGGTACCATCCCTTTATTCAGGACTATCTGGCAGAGCATTTTATTCAACCTTCGGACATATTCAGAGAATCGTTCTCCTGGCTGTTGAAGAGTATGCTCAAACTGGTAGATTAAGTCAGTAACTTTCTCCAACTGGCCAAACTCCTCCTGCAGCATAGTTAAGTAGTCATAGGCAGTACAAGAGGTATTGCTGAATCTAAGATTCTTCACAGCTTCGGCAGAGGCCCCCTTTAAGCTTTCGTTTATGTGCTGTTTCTTTTGGACTTCCGTCACTTCCCATCCTTCCACAGCCTACATTGCTTGTTCCATCCACATATCTAAGTCCTCTTCTCTGAGTGGTACAGGTTGTTTACCCGAAAAAAATTCTCAGCTTCCGGTACCCAGTCTTCACACACACCGTGTTACTCTTCTGGCACTTTGTGACAAGGTCCCCTAAAGCGTTGAGGAGTTCAGGGCCTATAGTGGTCAGGGGCACCGCGAAGATTGTTGTCTCTTTTGGCTGCTTTTCCCTAGGGGCCGGTTCGGGGGGTTCTTTCTTTATAGACTTTGCATGTGCTAAGCGGTATGTCTTCTGGTCTATGGACTGTACACTCTGGCCTCTGAAACTCTCAGGTATCTCTTCCTTCCATTCCACCAATGCGTAGGTACGGGAGGTCCCTTCGTCTGGCCTGAGGTCAATTAACCATGCCTTCTGGCTCGGGGACAGTAACTCCATGAGCCTGTCTACATCGCTCCCTGACCAGTCTTCCCCGGGGAGTTCAACGACTACAGCCATGTCTGGAAAAGCGCTGAATGATGCGCACCACTGGGTCACCGTTAAAGGATCCATGCTGGTACTTCTGGCAGGCTTGATTGCAGCGTACAAGATCCCGGACTCGAGCCCCCACGTGTAGCAATACCCCCAGCTAAGAAGGCTGCTGAGATAGTTTTGGGCCTGTAACACACTGCTGTCAACCCCTAGGAACTGGCTCTAACCTCCCTTGGCACAGCTAGCACAAATGGAAGTGTGAAATCCGTTATGCTATAGGAATCACCACTCCACAATAAAACACACACAATCAGTTAACATCAAGTTACCTGAGCTGACTGCTTCAGCTGGAATAGACAGTACGCCACACAACGTGTTTGCTTAACCACAAATACTTTTACTGAGTAGAAGATATAAGGTTAGACAATGGTACATTTACCTATGCAGAGCCCTGCAATATTAAATGTCAAGCAAATAAACAAGGACTATGTTCTAACAGTTTTATACACACTGAATGTCTTTTAGTAAACTACTCTCGCGAGCTTCCCCCTCGTGGCCAATATGGCGTCCAAACAGTATCTCCCTGCTGAACAGTCAGGCCTGACTATTTCACACACAGTTATTCCGTTGAGAAGGATCTTCGCTAGCAATGGTGGTGCACTTTATAGGTTATTTGTAATCCAAAGGTATTAAGTGGTTAGTTACTTAGCATGCAGTAAGAAACTTAACTCCGGCTGCACAACACACTGTTTCTCTGGCGTGCAATGTAATACTCTGGTAACGGTGGGCCCTGACCAAGGGATGCTGGGCCTAAAAGATAGTCAATAAATCCTGAGCAAGTGCTCTCTCACCCGACCGGACCCATCCATACAACCGACTTCCGTAGCTGGGGCTTCAGCACACAGTCTCACGACACCCGTAGTCTCCGATCCTCCCGACCATCCGAGGGAGATTGATGGATGAGTCCACTCTGGGTTCTCCCGTGAAGATCAGCAAGCTCTTCGGATTCACTAGACCCAGGCTCTCCGGCCTAATCCAGAGCAACAGGCCCCAACGTAGTCTTCACTTGCTAGGAGGGCGGTGTCCAAAGAGACCCGCATGTTGCTCCTCCCTGCTTAAATAGTCCTTCCCCAGCAGACCTTGCGCCGGACAATGCACTGTGGGTGTCCTGCTGCATACTGGGTATAGTAGTCTTTGTACTCATTAAAGTGACACCCCGCTACACACAAACTTAGGCTGGCCATAGACGGTGCAAATTTCTTTCCTGCAACCACGGGTTGCAGGAAAGAAATTTGCGCAATTCCCCCATCAACACTGTCAGTGCTGACAGGGGAATTCCTCCTGCTGAGCAATAGTCTGCTGCTGGCAGGGGGGCAGGGGTGGGAAGAGGAAGCCATCCCCGCTGGGAAAAGACAGTGATTATTGCTAACTGCTATAGCAGTCGCTAGCGATAATCGCAAGTTAATCCAGCAGGCTGGTTGAACCCAAGTTGATAGATCAATCAATCAACTTGGTACATTCAGCCTGCCCACACACGATTCGAACGTCTATGGCTGGCCTTTCACCCACACAAAATGCTGTCTTTAAGGGTTGTATTTATAAAAATGTTGCATAGCTTTTGGTCCAGGAACAAATCAAATTCACAGTTACATGGTGTGCTTACCAGGCAATCCTCTGATTCCAAACTGGGTTAGGATAGAAAGCAACACACCTTCCAAGACTCAGGGGAAGCATATGTCTTGCTGGAGCATTCATCCAGAGAACCCAGCAGCATTGAGAATTTATCGTTTCCAAACAACAATGGTCCATTGTCACTGAACATTACCTCACCAACAGCCTCCCCATCATTGAAAATTAAATGATGACCAAGTCTGGAGCCTCTCAAGAAGTTCACATGGTCTTCTTGAATACTTCATTATTGAAGTCAGAAAAGTATTTTATAAGATTGCTATAACAGTCTACTTGCATTTTTTTTTTATTACAAGTTAAATGATCTCTGCATACTTACAGTGATAACTAACTAATAAGTTGTTTAACCACTTAAGCCCCGGACCATTTTGCTGGTCAAAGACCAGGCCACTTTTTGGGATTCGGCACTGCATCGCTTTAACTGACAATTGCGTGGTCGTGCAAAATGGCCCCCAAAAAAAATTTACGTCCTTTTTTTCCCACAAATAGAGCTTTCTTTTGGTGGTATTTGATCACCTCTGCGGTTTTTATTTTTTGCGCTATTAACAAAAATAGAGCGACAATTTTTAAAAAATGCAATATTTTTTACTTTTTGCTATAATAAATATCCACAAAAAATATACAAACAACCTTTTTTTCTCCCTCAGTTTAGGCCGATACGTATTCTTCTACATATTTTTGGTAAAAAAATCGCAATAAGCGTTTATTGATCGGTTTGCGCAAAAGTTATAGTGTCTACAAAATAGGGGATAGTTTTATGGCATTTTTATTAATATTTTTTTTTTACTAGTAATGGCGGCAATCAGCGATTTTTATCGTGACTGCGACATTATGGCGGACACATCGGACACTTTTGACACATTTTTGGGACGATTGTAATTTTTACAGCGATCAGTGCTATAAAAATGCACTGATTACTGTGAAAATGACACTGGCAGTGAAGGGGTTAACCACTAGGTGGCTCTGAAGGGGTTAAGTGTGCCTAGGGATGTGTTCTAACTGTAGGGGGGATGGGCTATGTGTTACATGTCAGTGATCACAGCTTCCGATTACAGGAAGCTGTGTACACTGTCCTGTCACTAGGAAGACTGGGGAAATGCTTGTTTACATAAGCATTTCCCATTTCTTCCTCACTGTGACACGATCGCGGGTATGCCCGCGGACATCGAGTCCGCGGGACCCGCGATCGGAGTCACGGAGCACGCGGCAGGCGTGTGCGCACGTCCGCAATGCCGCTTCTTAAAGGGGACGTATATATACACCCTTGTGCCTGCCCGTGCCATTCTGCCGACGTATATCTGCGTGCCGTCCTTAACAACCATGTCCCATTTCATTTCTAGTACCTTGGTCTTCAATGTTTGGATATTGTTTTTTATTGTTTTTCAAAGTACCTTTTTTTAGTAAATTTAAAAAAAAGTACCTTTTTCATTTTAAAATCCCAGTCCACTCTGCTATGGCAAGTTACGTCTTCAAGGATGTCTTATTGATTCCTGGGATAACAGTGTTATCAATCTTCTGCTCCATTATTAGGTGTAATTTTTGACACTTGCCTCTTGCTTCCGGGTTGCCATAACAACAGGGTGAGAACTTCTACTGACACTACCGTTGCTATGGCAACCTGTTAACAACAATCTGCACCGTACGTTGTCTTCACTTTTTCAATAACTAGACCTGGAGGTTCATGCTGGGTAGCTAGCTGCACAAAATCAAGAAAGTGTATGGCCGCCGCCTTTAGTTGCCCACACAAGTAATGGCCACCACCAGAATTTCCTGAGGAGAAGATCCTATACAATTAAGGCAAGTCAAAAGTCCACAGACATGCAAGACAGTAACAATAGTAGATTTACAGCTTGATAAGTCCAAATTATGTTTTTATTTAAAAGTTGGTGCAGAGACTGTAGCTCCGCTTTTAAGGACTTGTTAAAGATCTTGGGACTGTTAAGCCTTCTAATTCTTTGTCATCAATCTTACCAGACTTTGTTACAGGCAGTCAACAGTGACAACAGGTTACCTAGCCATTTGAAGCACTGATTGTGTTTGCGTTCTTAAACCACTTCAGCCCCAGAAGGTTTTACCCCCTTCCTGACCAGAGCATTTTTTGCAATTTGGCACTGCGCTACTTTAACTGGTAATTGAGCGTTCATGTAACACTGTACCCAAACAAAATGTATGTCTTTTTTTCCCCACAAATAGAGCTTTCTTTTGGTGGTATTTGATCACCTCTGCAGTTTTTATTTTTTGTGCTATAAACAGAAAAAAAAAAACAACAATATTATTTACTTTCTGCTATAAAACATAGGCAATAAAAAAAATGTAAAAAATTGAATTTCTTCATCTAGGCTAATATGTATTCTGCTACATGTTTTTGGGAAACAAAATCCCAATAAGCGTATATTGATTAGTTTGTGCAAAAGTTATCGTGTCTACAAACTATGGGATATTTTTATGCCATTTTTATTTTTATTTTTACTAGTAATGGCAGCGATTAGCGATTTTTAGCGGGACTGCGACATTGTGGCGGACAAATCTGACATTAAGTGACACTTTTTGGGAACCAGTGACACAAATACAGTGATCAGTGATTGTCACTGTACTAAAGACACTGGCAGGGAAGGGTTTAACATCAGGGGTGATCAAAGGGTTAAATGTGCTCCTAGGGAGTGTTTGCTAAGTGTGTGGGGTATGCTTTGACTTGGGGAAGAGAGAGATCTGTGTTCCTGCTTAGCAGAAACACAAGATTTCCATCTTTTCCTCTGTCAGAACGGCAAGCTCGCCCCAGACCCGTAAGAAGCCGCCACATACAGGTACGTGATTTCCCACTAACGGACTTCCCTGCCAGAGTAAAAGTACATGGGGCATTCCGGAAGCGGTTAAGGTATTGTATGTTGAGATTGCTTTGTTTATAAAGATGGCCAAATTGCCAATAGGCAATGAAAGATCTTTTTGTGTTGATATTTGTGTTTATTTTACTCCCTACCCTGCTAAGAGTTTTGTTGGCTTAGTTTCATGGACTGTTAAAAGGTTGAAATTCCTCAGTGAAGAGCAATATGGTCTTGCTACATCTCAGTGTTTACATTCAGATTTTGTACGCTTTAAAGAGATGCATCTTCTACAGTTGGATTTTGCCAGACTATAGAAAATCTGGGTGGGTGAGGTTCTAGGGTCACCATCTAAAGGGAGATGAGCTGTAATAATTCTTATCAATAAATATCCTTAATATTCTGTTCGCTCTAGGGAATGTTATAATGAGGGGTGGCAACATAGGATCAGTATGAGTCTTTCAGGCAATGTATATTCTCTATTTTCCTAGATCCCCCTCCAAGACCTATTTACAGGAGACCACTTCATGGATCTTGCAATATGATAGTACAGATAGACAAATTGGAGAAGATTTCAACTCAGTAATAGACTATTTGGAATATAGAAGGACTACCTGTTCAGTCTAGCAACTATTTGCCAAATCTCACAGCTAAATATATTCTTCCCCAGCAGATATGAGGCACAATTACAAGTTGCAGATATATTGAGACTGCAGAACCTAATAGAAAATGAATCCATTAATTTCTCCCATGCCCATAACTCTCTGGCTAGCTTGGACTACCTTTCCACTCCTGCCCCCATGGGGCCCTACATCTCATCAACTGAGATACACAAAGTGGCAATCTCCACCTACATCCCCTAGAAATGTGAAGCTACATCTCCCTGATTGTCGCCTTGTGTGCGGCCCAGTTACACATTGGGGAGGTTTGATCTGGGTCATTCAAGGAGAAGTACTCCTTCAGCGCCAGTTCAATGTCGAGGCATGTCGCCGGATTGCTAAGATGGGACTCATTTAGTCGGCAGGTATAGAAGGCTGAAGGGCTTCGCAAAGAAGACAAACGGGCAACTACTGGAGAATGGTCAGACCACGGGGTCTCCAAAATCTTGGAAGCGGTGCAAATAGATAGGGATGAGGCAGACGTGAAGATATGGTCGATCCGCGAATAAGTTAAATGTACATGGGAGTAGAAGGTTTAGTCGCGTTTAGTAGCATTACATTCTCTCCAGACATCCACCAAATCATGGTCATGTAGCAAATTTGGGAATTTGGTGCTCAATTTAGTGGGCTTTAAGATTTGAGAACCAGGTGGGCGCATCCTGTCTAGAGAGGAGTTCTACCTTCTGTTTCTGAATGATTCTGAGTGCATACATCAGTACTGATGTTGATTAGTACAGAAGAAGGTCCTTAGAAGTTTGGAGATGGGACCAAACTCATCGAATGGAGATGACCTTGTAAATTAAATGGTAAGTCTTGTAGTGTTTGTTATAAGGTAATTCTGTTATCCAGGGTTTAAAAACAAACTTTCCTTCTGAGATCCTGAGAAGGAACTCCTTTTGCCCACCAAAGTATTTCCTGCTGAGATGGGCTCATTGTTGTATCAGAAAGGTAGCAGCTCTTCAACAGAGTCTACCACCACCACTTATAATTAGGAGACAACCCATTGGAAGCAATTTCTTCTACTCTCTTCACATAGAGATCTGACAATAACCAGCCTGCAAGTGTGTGTGTTTGGAGGCAAAACTCAATACCTTGTGATCTTAAATCCTATACACAAAGCCTATACGTATATAAGAAATTATCATGCCCAGTAAAATATATTTTTATAGGAAAATAATGTACGGAATATATTTTTATGATATTATTATGAGATAAGGGCCTAGTTTGTGTTTACAAGACTGTCTCCTGTCTCTCAGAGGACAAAAGCTTCTGTTTGGTGCCTTCAATAGCATGCTAAAGCCAAATTATATGGTGGTGGCAATTTTCCAGAGTGCTCAGTACCGTAGCTCATGTGGCTTTGGGTTGAAAAGTTGTCTGACTGTTAATGTCAGGGGATAGGCTGACAAACTTTTAGATTCTTGAAAGCCCTGCCACAGACACTATGGGGGTTATTTACGAAAGGCAAATCCAGTTTGCACTACAAGTGTAAAGTGCACTAGAAATTACACTGATGCCTTTCGTAACCCCCCATAACTCCTTAATATTGGTAAAGCATCATAGAAAAGTATATTTAAATTCCATCTGAATTCCATCTAACACATTTCTTGAGAAAGATTTAATTGTACTGTTTGGACCAATCAGAGGACTCCTCAATGATAGCGAATGAAAGGAACTAGTATAAGAATAGCCAAAGACTGGACACTGGGAGAAGCTTTACAAAGGAGACTTTAGAGGAGAATGGACTACAAATTTCACTGGGAGACATGGCTGGAGAAGTGGAGCTGGAGTTTGGACAGAGAAAGAGCTTATATACTTGTAGGTTAGTAGGCAGAGGGACATCGCCTGTGAGAGACTTCCACCCTTGCCTCATCCCCTAGGATTGGTAACATTTTATATACTTTTGACTAGTTATTAAGTTTGCTAGGAATTTAACTTATGGTCTTGGGCTTTATAGCGGTGGTTTCCTTATTTGATGTTATTTAGAATTTGTTCTGTAGTATTGATGGCATGTTTTCTTGATACTGTTGTTTTTCTATACCTGCACTTTTTATGCTTCAAAAAGCATTAATTTAGGTAATATTTTCTTGTCAGAGACTGAGCTGTCCATGTTGATTCTGGGCACAATATAATATTTTTCACCTACTGTGTTTGATGTGTGTTTCATTGCCGACCTACCCCTAAAAAGAACAGTGAGAAGTGGGCATGGATTAATAATATTGATATTATTTATTAATGTGCGTATTATTATTTGTGTGCTCACCCCCCATTTCTTACACAATGAGCTATTTGTGCAGATCTGTTGGTTTCTAAAAGGTATTGTATTCTCTCAGGTAAGTCCTTTTAGATGGCAGTTACTATAAGTCTGTCAAGCCAATGTTCTGTAATACAGTTTTTAAACCTTTTATATTCAGTCCATGACCATCTCTGTTGTGTGGTGCAAGGTGGGGATATCTGATCTACAATCAATTGATATAACAACGCATTTCCAATCAAAAGTGTCCCTATGCTTTTTATTAAGGTTTACAAATGGTAACCTACCGTGTGTATTGTGTTTCATTGCTGACCTACCCCTAAAAAGAACAGCGAGAAGTGGGCATGGATTAATAATATTAATATTATTTATTAATGTCCGTATTATTATTTGTGTAATCACCCCCCCCCCATTTTCTTACACATAGAGCGATTTGTGCAGGTCTATTGGTTTCAGAAAGGTATTTTACTCTGTCAGGTAAGTCATTTTAGATGGCAGTTACTATGAGTCTTTCAAGCCAATGTTCTGTAATACAGTTTTTAAACCTTTTATTCAGTCCATGACCATCTCTGTTGTGTGGTGCAAGGTGGGGATATCTGATCTACAATCAATTGATATAACAACACATTTCCAATCAAAAATGTCCCTATGCTTTTTTCATTAAGGTTTACAAATGGTGCATTAGCAGGGAAATGAAAATTGATGCATCGTTAATCAAGTAACCTGTTGAAACTTATCACACATTTGATAAAAGACAATAGCAGTTTAAGAGGGGTAGTAAAATAAAGGCATGAGGTTCATGGGGGTAAAAATGGGTTTGAGGGCTCCACCCATGGTCATGCTTTAGATGTCAAGGCCCTTCTAGCCTGAGTGAAATATCCCCACCACTGTTTGTCTCATCTTGGTGTATCCAAGCATAAGGCAGCAGCAGAAAGTGGTTGACTTTGTATGCAAGCATTGCCAGATGAAACAAATGATTTTGACACTTGAGTTCTGATGAACTGCAGGCAGAAAACGATAAGAATGAGAAAGAAGAGTGAAAAGATTGCATCCCTAAGATAAAAAAATAAAATTAAACAAAGTGAAATATATGGGAAGACATTTTCAGAAAGAAATGATATACACTGGGAGGAAATTATCAGAAATAAGGGAAAGGTTTATATAGAGTTAAAAAAGAGACCTTGAAACAACATAAGTATATGCAATTTAGACTGACGTGCAGACACTCTCCACTAACGCTTAACCTGGGGTGCCTTAATCTAAAAGGCAAGAGTCCACAAATCACAAATTAATGTGCAAAATTTAAAAGGGGTAAATAAAGTTCTGTAACTAGGGAAAGTCTCTGATAGGATCTACTTTTATAGTGAAAAACAAAAGTGAATTGCTTCCTCTCTTCTCCTCTTATATAAAAGTGAAGTTTTTAAAATCAGCATCTTCTTATCAAAAATAAATAATTTAAAGTTGTATATGCTTTGACTACACCACAGACAGTACATTACATTTGTGTGACACTTAAAGCACTGGCACATAGAAAGGTGGATGCTCCACATCTTAACCATGGGATCTCAGAGGATCTAATGCACAGATCCCAAGTGACCTGCTCTCAAATGTTTCAAAATCTTTTGAAAAGGGCTGCACTCAAAGTGAACATTTATGGCTGATATTTAACTTTATTGGGGCACTTTCCACAACTGAAATTCAAGAAAGTTTCTTTTAAATGTGCCATGTGAAAAATGTTAAAGTTTGCAAAGAAGCTTGCATTACCTTACACTAATGTGTAAGTTAAAGTCTGCAGGCTTGGAAATATCAGTTTGTAAATAGATAGAAAACTGGCTAAAAGACAGAATTCAGAGAGTAGTGGTTAATGATTCTTACTCTGAATGGTCTAGGCTTATCAGTGGTGCACCCCAAGGTTCAGTGCTGGGACCCTTACTTTTTAATGTATTTATAAATGATATTGGGTCTGGGATCAAAAGTAACATTTCTGTCTTTGCAGATGACACCAAGCTATGCAGTGGAATAACGTCCTTACAGGATGTCTCCAATTTACAAGCCGACCTCAATGCTCTGTCTAATTGGGCAACTATGTGGCAGATGAGGTTCAATGTTGATAAATGTAAAGTTATGCACTTGGGGGCTAAGAATATGCATGCATCATACATGCTAGGGGGAGTACAACTGGGGGAATCCGTAGTGGAGAAGGATCTGGGGGTTTTGGTAAATCATAATCTCAATAATGGCATGCAATGCCAAGCTGCAGTTTCCAAGGCGAGCAAAGTCCTTTCTTGTATTAAGAGAGGTATGGACTCCAGAGAGAGAGATATAATTTTGCCCCTGTTCAAATCATTAGTAAGACCTCATCTGGAATATGCAGTTCAGTTTTGGGCACCAGTACTTAAAAAGGATATTGGGGAACTGGAGAAAGTGCAGAGAAGGGCAACCAAACTGATAAGAGGCATGGAGGAGCTCAGCTATGAGGAAAGAATAGAGGAACTGAATTTATTCACTCTTGAGAAGAGGAGATTAAGGGGGATTAAGGGGGATATGTACAACATGTACAAATATATAAGGGGTCCATATAGTGAAATTGGTGTTGAGTTATTTACTTTACGGTCAACACAAAGGACAAGGGGGCACTCTTTACGTCTAGAGGAAAAGAGATTTCATCTCCAAATACGGAAAGGTTTCTTCACAGTAAGAGCTGTGAAAATGTGGAATAGACTCCCTGCAGAGGTGGTTCTGGCCAGCTCAGTAGATTGCTTTAAGAAAGGCCTGGATTCTTTCCTAAATGTACATAATATAACTGAGTACTAACATTTATAGGTAAAGTTGATCAGGGGAAAATTCGATTGCCTCTCGGGGGATCAGGAAATAATTTTTTCCCCTGCTGTAGCAAATTTTATCATGCTCTGCTGGGGTTTTTCACCTTCCTCTGGATCAACTGTGGGTATAGAATTGGGTATATTGGATTGTTATATATATATATATATATATATATATATATATATATATATATATATATATATATATATTTATATATATATATATTTTTTTTTTAATGGTTGAACTGGATGGACTTGTGTCTTTTTTCAACCTGACTAACTATGTTGCTTAACTCTTCAGTGGACTTCAGCTCATTACAAGAAGTGGGCTGAAAAAAAAGAATAGAGTCACTCCACAATGTTCTCCTGGGGATATGATCTGTATCCTAAAAGTATATATGCCTGAGGATACAATCTCCCAAATACAGTATGACCCTTGTTTCACAGGTCCCTTCATTGTGTTAGCCCATATGAATCCTGTCACCTATAAACTTAAAGTGGAACTTAACTGTATTTGGGCACCACAAATCAAAAATGCTATTTAATTCATGTTTATTATTTAAAGCAAACTTAATCATCCATCCATGTGTCCTTCCTTAATTGTATTGATAAATCACTTTGTAATGCACCATCCTAGCATTTCTAGCTGTGGCCATCTTGAGAAGTGGCAGATGATTTTTTTGGCATTTACTGCCTGGAATTCATTTGTCCTTAGGTCAGGCATGCAGGCAGGAGGGCATGCTTAGTGGAGAAAGCTCCTCCTCCAGGTAAGAGAAGAAAATGCCAATGAAAACTCCTGGGATGTATGACATCATTATGGCTTAGGCCAGTGGTCTCCAAACTGCAGCCCAGGGGTTGGAAGTGGTCCTTTGCTTGCCTTTATCGATTTCCTGGAGCACTATTCCTCCCACTGATATGAGACACTATTCTGCCAACTGACATCATTAATGGGGCACCATTTCTCCAACTGATATCAACAGTGGATACAATTCTTCCCAATGATACCAACAATGGGGCACTATTCTTCCCGTTAATGAAGCAATGTTTATTCAGACTGATCCAAGGAAAATTTCCAATCCTGCTGACCACAGTCCGGCCCCCCTAAAGAAAAGCAAGGGAGAGGCGCCTCTGAGTGCAGATGTTTAAAAACAATTTAATAAAGGATAGTGCTACAAGCAACTCACATTTACATAGTAAAAACGGGCATTTGTACGAATTCCATTAGAAGAGGAAGATGTCATCAGGTCTGTCATGGGGTACCTCCTCCTGCTGGGGCGCTGTACTGCTGGTTTTCAATTCACCGCTGTAGATGGTTTTCATACGGCCGGCAGCGGTGGGGAAATGCAGTGCAGGGCCTTGGTGATGGTTGCGAATGTCAAGCGAGGGCCGATGACGTCACTTGCGTGCGACACGTTTCCTGAGCCGGCGTGCTGCGTGTAATGTGGCAGTCGCGCTCCTTTGTCGGCCCCCCTAAAGTCTGAAGGACAATAAACTGGCCCTTTGTTAAAAAGTTTGGAGACCCCTGGCCTAGGCCATAAACCAGGAAGCAACGGAAGAAATGTAAAAAAAAAGTTTAAAACAAGTCAATATATTATACCTTCCTGTCTACCTAAGGATAACAGTATAAGGATTTAAATTTGTTAATGTTGATTTATAAAGTAAAGTTACACTTTAAATTGCCACCTTACCTCCACATTTGCAATATGTTCCTCTGTTAGAACCTGTCCCTTGGTTACTAAAACTCTTCCACTGTCTATTTTTTAATAAGCCAGAAGGATCTCAACTGGGGAGGGGCCCTAGAAGGGGGGGGGGGGGTATTGTCACAACTGACTGTTTTCAAAACCAACCTGTAGTACGGTCTGCAGCTGTTAATGTTCTCTGAAGGATCGGTTTGTTGTTTTGCATCTAGGTCCAACATTGTATTCCTGTTCATCTGTTCAATAGCATGCTAGATCCCTAGAAAACTGCCATAGGTATTTGAGCTTTTTCTATCAGCCCCCCGCTGGTAACCAGTGAAAAGTGCTGATGAACACTTCATCTGAGGTTATTTCTGGAAAGCTATTCAAACCTATTCAGGGCACATAGAAGTTGGCTGAGCAAAAGACAATCTGATTATCTTTTCCTAGTCACATGTTTCTGTGTTTTCTGTTTCAGTGATTCACTGCAAGTCATAAATTAGGACCATCTATGCAATTCTTAAAACTAGAGAGTAAGTACTATGCCCCTAATGAGAGAAAAAATTCTCCACCTGCTTCACCATCCCCTATTTCTTTAAAGTGAACTCTGATCTTCACCCAGTTCTTCCCCTCCTTGAGACCCTCACTGGCAGTTTTCATGCTTCTTTGATTACTTTTTTCTAGATGTATTCTGGATAATCAAGTGACCCAGTGGGTCCTCTTCCTCCTCTGGCATTGTGACTTACTGTACCCCCTCCTCTCTGCTCTCTAATGATTACATCAGTGCCACTCTTTGCATCCATGCAACATCTGTGCATGGCCACTTGTCAAGGAGGCAAGGTCATGACACCTTGCATTCATAGTCTTTCCTATTTTTTTTAGGTTGAATGACACAAAGAAGAAGAACAGCTCCTGACTGAAAGTGTGTATTACAGCCAAAAGTGTTTGTTTTTTTTTTTTTTTTACTATGGCGTAGGGGTCATAAAAAAAGATTAGGCTCTAATAGTGTAGCTCAGTTTATTGCTGGGTGAAGAGTTTAGCAGGGAAGGGAGAGGTGGCAGTCATAGACACAGGTGACACTTAAAACATTTCCTGCATGTGTGATTGGCTCACCAATTTTCCCAGAAGTCTGCCTAAGATACAAGTCAGATTTCAGGCATCCCCTGCAACACAAATGCCATTTTTAGAGGGATACTTTAAATAGAAGCACTTCTAATGGGATGCAGGCCCAGCAGATTTTCCTCATTAGTGTCCTGCAGCTGCACACCTGATAGTTAATTATGGAACCACTCCCATTAGACCCACTAAGTACAGAGGCACAAACAAACACACATGGATTTCTTCAGAATAACAAAAGGTAGCAATCTGCAACAAAGGTTGTTATAATCCTTACAATGTACATCACCCAGAGGGTAGTGTTTTTTTTTTCTCAACTAAGTGGAATTACGCTTTAAATCAGCAATGATAGGGGTACAGTCTAAGTAGTATGTGCCTGCTGAAATATGCTGCTGCATTGGCTGCCTTTATGTGTGTAGAAGAGCATGCATTCACCATAGTGTTTAATAATAAATCACTGATGTTATAACTTACCTATCTAGCGTGTGAGCAGCAGATGGTACAAAAGCATCAAGATACATCTGCGAAGGCCCATGTTTTCAGCTGTATCCTTGAAATACAGTATGTGTTTAGTGTATATAATGCACTTTTTCTGTAAGTTCAGACATTCAAGGATAAGCACAATATAAAAAAAATACATAGGGGGGGCGTGTCCGGACGTGAACCAGGGAGGACGTGTGGATACTGAGCTCTCCACAGGCAGTGTAAATCCACGGCCATCTCTGCCCTATCCCACCCCGGGGGGGCCCAATTTCAGTGCCATCAGCCCTTGGGCCTCGTCTCCTATGGCCCTGGCTGATTAGTGGAGGTTTTTGGCCGACTGTACCTGCTCTAGGCCTGAGAGTGTTCCCGCATTGCTGAGGACCGCCGCCATCTTGGGGCCTACGGATCCGCGGGCTCTCTTCCGCATCTACCCTGTGCAATCCGGGGGTAAAACGAGTGTCCCTCCGCGGGCCGACAGCTGCCTTACCCCTGGAAAACAACTAAGCATCGGAGGAGTCGTCCGGAGGACCCTGCTGTCCACTTCCTTATACCGCGATCCGATGCCATCTTGTGGCCTGTCGACCTGCCTTCTTCCAACCCTGGACACAGTGAGTAGTGGGGTAGTACCTTGCCCCCTCCAATTGGGACACGCTAGGGTGAGACTGTATGCCCGGGGGGCCCTGAACGCTGGTCCTGGTGGGGAGATTTTGGCCTGAACGGAACGGATCTCACCCGGGTGGCACACGCTATCAGGAAAGCCCCCGGCTCCGGCCTACTCACGGAGGTCGGAGGCCATATTGCTACTCCGGGTACACCTCATATTTACAGTGACACTGCATCTAGGGCCCGGCCCCTTCACTTCTGAGCCTAGGTTCTCCACTGGACATCTGTGGGTCTGTGGATCCCCCTTTCTACAGCCACTGCATTAGTCACTGCTGTACCTGACTGGTACACATGACAAATAGAATGATGGTCGTTCCAGCTGACACAGGGGATGCCATTTAAGTGAGTTCAGGATCCCGGCTGCTCTCCAAGATCCCCGAGTTGTTACCTTAGCCATATTATAGCCCCGGGGATAAGCCTGTTTATTCTCTAAGCCCCTTGGGCATCCCATGGGAAAAGTCGGCCAGCAGAAGCGATATTATAAGCCTTTATTTGGATCACGTGCAGAATCAGATATGGAACGCTATGTTTCCAGGTCGCAATCTGCGACCTCGCACTCCCCCACAGTTCCGCACACTTCAATAGACCCATTACTGGGAACGGAGAATGCTGAGTACCCTCCATTAGCTCCCACCCAGGGTCCAGATTCCATCTCATCCTCTCCTCAGGAGATACTTACCCCAGACATTCTGGATGCCAAGTTGGACGCTAAGCTACAGCTCCTGCTTCAACAAATCACGTGCAATGTCTCGGCAGAAGTGAGCAAGTTAGCTGCAGAACTGAGAGGGGAAATCAACCAAATTGGGGAACGTACGGACACTCTTGAAAATAAATTTGATGAGTTGATAAGCTATGTTCAGGCTGTTGAGGAGGACAATCATAACCTACATATTTCGGTTTCTCAACTGCAATTGCAGCAGGAGGACCTGGAGAACAGGGAAAGGAGGCAGAACCTGCGCTTCAGAGGTATCCCGGAAATGGTAGGAGACCCTGACTTACGCACCTATATTCTTGGTCTTTTCAATACCCTGGCCCCCACAGTGGTGGACATAGACTGGCGCCTTGATAGGGCCCACCGATCCCTGGGCCCAAAACCTCCGGCTGGAGCTAGACCCAGGGATGTTATAGTCCGATTCCATTTTTTTGAAAGTAAGGAGGCACTGACCCTGGCCACGCGCAATAAATCCCAACTTCAGTACAAAGGAGCAAAATTGCAGATCTTTAGCGACCTCTCTCCAATTACCCTTGCTAAACGTAGAAATCTACGCCCAATCACCTCCCATCTACAACATCATAAGATCCCCTACTACTGGGGTTTCCCTTTTCGCCTTATTGTATCCAGAGATGGTGTTCAGGTTACCCTGCGTGAACTGCAGGAAGGCGAAGCATTCCTGAAACATCTTGGCCTCCCCCTTTGCCAGAAGATGATTTGATTCCTCCAGCTGCCCAGGTCCGTCAACATCCCGCCACTCCTAACTGCATCTGGACCCCCGTGAGGGGCAAATCAAGGAAACAATTCTCAACACCCCAACGTCTGCGTGCCTCCAACCAACCTCCTTGATTCACTCATACGTTCCTCTCTGGATCCATAGTTTGATGCTCTCTGCATCTCCGTTTCTCCTCGATTCTAAAACAGATACGATGATTGTTGCTCTGGTTTACAAAAGTTTTCAGTCTACCCTGGTTCCTGTTCAGGGTAGAGTTCTTCTCCAACCCATGGGGTGAAAATCACTACAAATATTGTTGAGAGTGTTTTCCTTCTTGGTCACCGTACCCTATTTGGCAGTAACTCCTGTTTATTTGCTGACTTTCTAACCGTCGTCAACAGGTCCTCTACTGTCAGACTTATTTTAAAGGTTACCGAGTTCATAAGGAGAGCAGCCGATCCTCCCCATCTCTCTTGCTAGAGTTTTCTGATGGAAGTTCGTGTATGTCCCTATTTGGCCTTGGCTTACTTCCAAGGTCCCCTGAGACGCAAGTGGCTCTTAGGCTTTCAAGAACTTAAGTTCTATTTTCTTTTTTTTTTCTGTTGATTTTTATTTTTTTTATTTTTCTTATGTCCATGGTTATAAGTCAGCTTTGTAGGTTGAAAGTGCAATGTTTTTTTTTTCCTAACCGAATGTCATTTTCTTACAGGGTTTATCTGTTACTATTTGGGCCCCGAAGGGATGCCCTTGTCTGCAATGTCTATTCACATCATTGCTTTTATACGCATTTTTGCTTTTATGTCTCTGTTTCCTATATTTTGTTATTTTTTAGATTCAAAGTCCTTACACAAGCCTATTTGAATGTCTTACTATGGCTTTAAAGATCATGTCGTATAATGTGAAGGGTCTGGGTTCCATCCGCAAACGCTGGATGGCCCTGAAGGATTTCAGGGCCTCAGGCGCAGATGTGGTGATGATCCAGGAAACTCACTTCAGGGCTGGTGGTTCACTCAAATTTGCCTCGAAGTTCTTCCCCACCTCCTTCCTTGCCTCTGATTCCACGGGCAAGGCGGGAGTGGCGATTTTGATCAAGAAATCCTGCCCTATCAAGTTTAAAAGCTCACATGCTGATCCACATGGGAGATTCCTCATATTGGAATGTGAATATGTGAATACTTCTTTCTCTCTTGTGAATCTCTATGCCCCCAATACAGGTCAGATTGACTTTCTCAACAAACTTTTTGACTCCCCTCAATTTCGTTCTCAACCTTTTCAGATTATTGGTGGGGATTTTAACCAGGTCATGTCACCCACTAGAGATAGACAGTCTCTCCTTAGTTCTACACCTTCAAAACAGGTTATATTGCATGCCAATTCCTTCCGCAAATGTATTAGGTCCCGTCAATTTTTCGACACATGGAGGATCAGGCACCCTTCTGCTAGGCAGTTTACATTTTATTCCCCAGCTCATAGAATGTATTCACGCCTTGACCATTTTTTTATCACAGCCCCACTCATTCCTTATGTGATAGAGTCGGACATATTGCCTATCACATGGTCAGATCACGCTCCCATTGTGATAGACCTCATGCTTTCTCAGGCCTATACCAAATCCTGTCACTGGCGTCTGAATGACCATCTCCTACAGTCCGAAGTTCCACGTTCTACCCTAGCCAAAAGCTTGGAGCAATTTTTCCAGCTTAACATGGGCTCAGTTTCCGAGTTTTCCACACTGTGGGAGGCGCACAAGGCAGTTTTCCGAGGTGTTTGCATAGCTGAAGGCGCCCGGTTAAAAAAGGATATAAATGGCCTACTGCAGTCCCTTACATCTGCTCTGGTAACTGCGGAGTAGGGATGAGCTTCGTGTTCGAGTCGAACATACGTTCGACTCGAACATCGGCTGTTCGATCGTTCGACGAAGATCGAACGATTTGGGCCGTTCGCGCCAAATTCGAGTGACGCGAACGGCCCACAATGCACTACGCCATCGCAGTGTCATCCAGGCGCTGTGATTGGCCAAGCATGCACTGTGACCCCGCATGCTTGGCCAATCACAGCGCCGGCAGCGAGGAGAGCAATGATTGGCCACAGGCAGGATGACTGTGGCCAATTATTGCTGAGGGTGTTTAGTACACGCCCCACACTATAAAAGGCCGCCAGCACGGCGGCCTAGTGTAGTGTGTTCCGGAGCAGGGAAAGACAAGCATAGGCAGGGACAGTGACATTTATTTCTTTCTTGCTTAACCTGGATTCCTTTAGTTTAGGGAAAGAGAAGGATAGGTAGGGAGAGTGTCAGTGTGTTTTACTGTGCGAATCCTTGTTTCTAGGGACAAAGAAGGAAAGTGAGGGGAATTCTCCTTGTGCTATAGTGTGCTTTAAAAAAACATTTTTTCTAGGGACAGAAAACTCTAGGTAGGGAGAGTGTCAGTTTCTTTCACTGTGCGAGTCCTTGTTTCTAGGGACAAAGAAGGAAAGTGAGGGGAATTCTCCTTGTGCTATAGTGTGCTTTAAAAAAACATTTTTTCTAGGGACAGAAAACTCTAGGTAGGGAGAGTGTCAGTTTCTTTCACTGTGCGAGTCCTTGTTTCTAGGGACAAAGAAGGAAAGTGAGGGGAATTCTCCTTGTGCTATAGTGTGCTTTAAAAAAACATTTTTTCTAGGGACAGAAAACTCTAGGTAGGGAGAGTGTCAGTGTCTTTCACTGTGCGAGTCCTTGTTTCTAGGGACAAAGAAGGAAAGTGAGGGGAATTCTCCTTGTGCTATAGTGTGCTTTAAAAAAACATTTTTTCTAGGGACAGAAAACTCTAGGTAGGGAGAGTGTCAGTGTCTTTTACTGTGCGAGTCCTTGTTTCTAGGGACAAAGAAGGAAAGTGAGGGGAATTCTCCTTGTGCTATAGTGTGCTTTAAAAAAACATTTTTTCTAGGGACAGAAAACTCTAGGTAGGGAGAGTGTCAGTTTCTTTCACTGTGCGAGTCCTTGTTTCTAGGGACAAAGAAGGAAAGTGAGGGGAATTCTCCTTGTGCTATAGTGTGCTTTAAAAAAACATTTTTTCTAGGGACAGAAAACTCTAGGTAGGGAGAGTGTCAGTTTCTTTCACTGTGCGAGTCCTTGTTTCTAGGGACAAAGAAGGAAAGTGAGGGGAATTCTCCTTGTGCTATAGGGTGCTTTAAAAAAACATTTTTTCTAGGGACAGAAAACTCTAGGTAGGGAGAGTGTCAGTTTCTTTCACTGTGCGAGTCCTTGTTTCTAGGGACAAAGAAGGAAAGTGAGGGGAATTCTCCTTGTGCTATAGTGTGCTTTAAAAAAACATTTTTTCTAGGGACAGAAAACTCTAGGTAGGGAGAGTGTCAGTGTCTTTTACTGTGCGAGTCCTTGTTTCTAGGGACAAGGAAGGAAAGTGAGGGGAATTCTCCTTGTGCTATAGTGTGCTTTAAAAAAACATTTTTTCTAGGGACAGAAAACTCTAGGTAGGGAGAGTGTCAGTTTCTTTCACTGTGCGAGTCCTTGTTTCTAGGGACAAAGAAGGAAAGTGAGGGGAATTCTCCTTGTGCTATAGTGTGCTTTAAAAAAACATTTTTTCTACGGACAGAAAACTCTAGGTAGGGAGAGTGTCAGTTTCTTTCACTGTGCGAGTCCTTGTTTCTAGGGACAAAGAAGGAAAGTGAGGGGAATTCTCCTTGTGCTATAGTGTGGTTTAAAAAAACATTTTTTCTAGGGACAGAAAACTCTAGGTAGGGAGAGTGTCAGTGTCTTTTACTGTGCGAGTCCTTGTTTCTAGGGACAAAGAAGGAAAGTGAGGGGAATTCTCCTTGTGCTATAGTGTGCTTTAAAAAAACATTTTTTCTAGGGACAGAAAACTCTAGGTAGGGAGAGTGTCAGTGTCTTTTACTGTGCGAGTCCTTGTTTCTAGGGACAAAGAAGGAAAGTGAGGGGAATTCTCCTTGTGCTATAGTGTGCTTTAAAAAAACATTTTTTCTAGGGACAGAAAACTCTAGGTAGGGAGAGTGTCAGTTTCTTTCACTGTGCGAGTCCTTGTTTCTAGGGACAAAGAAGGAAAGTGAGGGGAATTCTCCTTGTGCTATAGTGTGGTTTAAAAAAACATTTTTTCTAGGGACAGAAAACTCTAGGTAGGGAGAGTGTCAGTTTCTTTCACTGTGCGAGTCCTTGTTTCTAGGGACAAAGAAGGAAAGTGAGGGGAATTCTCCTTGTGCTATAGTGTGCTTTAAAAAAACATTTTTTCTAGGGACAGAAAACTCTAGGTAGGGAGAGTGTCAGTTTCTTTCACTGTGCGAGTCCTTGTTTCTAGGGACAAAGAAGGAAAGTGAGGGGAATTCTCCTTGTGCTATAGTGTGCTTTAAAAAACATTTTTTCTAGGGACAGAAAACTCTAGGTAGGGAGAGTGTCAGTTTCTTTCACTGTGCGAGTCCTTGTTTCTAGGGACAAAGAAGGAAAGTGAGGGGAATTCTCCTTGTGCTATAGTGTGCTTTAAAAAAACATTTTTTCTAGGGACAGAAAACTCTAGGTAGGGAGAGTGTCAGTTTCTTTCACTGTGCGAGTCCTTGTTTCTAGGGACAAAGAAGGAAAGTGAGGGGAATTCTCCTTGTGCTATAGTGTGCTTTAAAAAAAAACATTTTTTCTACGGACAGAAAACTCTAGGTAGGGAGAGTGTCAGTTTCTTTCACTGTGCGAGTCCTTGTTTCTAGGGACAAAGAAGGAAAGTGAGGGGAATTCTCCTTGTGCTATAGTGTGCTTTAAAAAAACATTTTTTCTAGGAACAGAAAACTCTAGGTAGGGAGAGTGTCAGTGTCTTTTACTGTGCGAGTCCTTGTTTCTAGGGACAAAGAAGGAAAGTGAGGGGAATTCTCCTTGTGCTATAGTGTGCTTTAAAAAAACATTTTTTCTAGGGACAGAAAACTCTAGGTAGGGAGAGTGTCAGTGTCTTTTACTGTGCGAGTCCTTGTTTCTAGGGACAAAGAAGGAAAGTGAGGGGAATTCTCCTTGTGCTATAGTGTGCTTTAAAAAAACATTTTTTCTAGGGACAGAAAACTCTAGGTAGGGAGAGTGTCAGTTTCTTTCACTGTGCAAGTCCTTGTTTCTAGGGACAAAGAAGGAAAGTGAGGGGAATTCTCCTTGTGCTATAGTGTGCTTTAAAAAAACATTTTTTCTAGGGACAGAAAACTCTAGGTAGGGAGAGTGTCAGTTTCTTTCACTGTGCGAGTCCTTGTTTCTAGGGACAAAGAAGGAAAGTGAGGGGAATTCTCCTTGTGCTATAGTGTGCTTTAAAAAAACATTTTTTCTAGGGACAGAAAACTCTAGGTAGGGAGAGTGTCAGTGTCTTTTACTGTGCGAGTCCTTGTTTCTAGGGACAAAGAAGGAAAGTGAGGGGAATTCTCCTTGTGCTATAGTGTGCTTTAAAAAAACATTTTTTCTAGGGACAGAAAACTCTAGGTAGGGAGAGTGTCAGTTTCTTTCACTGTGCGAGTCCTTGTTTCTAGGGACAAAGAAGGAAAGTGAGGGGAATTCTCCTTGTGCTATAGTGTGCTTTAAAAAAAAAAATTTTCTAGGGACAGAAAACTCTAGGTAGGGAGAGTGTCAGTTTCTTTCACTGTGCGAGTCCTTGTTTCTAGGGACAAAGAAGGAAAGTGAGGGGAATTCTCCTTGTGCTATAGTGTGCTTTAAAAAAACATTTTTTCTAGGGACAGAAAACTCTAGGTAGGGAGAGTGTCAGTTTCTTTCACTGTGCGAGTCCTTGTTTCTAGGGACAAAGAAGGAAAGTGAGGGGAATTCTCCTTGTGCTATAGTGTGCTTTAAAAAAACATTTTTTCTAGGGACAGAAAACTCTAGGTAGGGAGAGTGTCAGTTTCTTTCACTGTGCGAGTCCTTGTTTCTAGGGACAAAGAAGGAAAGTGAGGGGAATTCTCCTTGTGCTATAGTGTGCTTTAAAAAAAACATTTTTTCTACGGACAGAAAACTCTAGGTAGGGAGAGTGTCAGTTTCTTTCACTGTGCGAGTCCTTGTTTCTAGGGACAAAGAAGGAAAGTGAGGGGAATTCTCCTTGTGCTATAGTGTGCTTTAAAAAAACATTTTTTCTAGGGACAGAAAACTCTAGGTAGGGAGAGTGTCAGTGTATTTTACTGTGCGAGTCCTTGTTTCTAGGGACAAAGAAGGAAAGTGAGGGGAATTCTCCTTGTGCTATAGTGTGCTTTAAAAAAACATTTTTTCTAGGGACAGAAAACTCTAGGTAGGGAGAGTGTCAGTGTCTTTTACTGTGCGAGTCCTTGTTTCTAGGGACAAAGAAGGAAAGTGAGGGGAATTCTCCTTGTGCTATAGTGTGCTTTAAAAAAACATTTTTTCTAGGGACAGAAAACTCTAGGTAGGGAGAGTGTCAGTTTCTTTCACTGTGCAAGTCCTTGTTTCTAGGGACAAAGAAGGAAAGTGAGGGGAATTCTCCTTGTGCTATAGTGTGCTTTAAAAAAACATTTTTTCTAGGGACAGAAAACTCTAGGTAGGGAGAGTGTCAGTTTCTTTCACTGTGCGAGTCCTTGTTTCTAGGGACAAAGAAGGAAAGTGAGGGGAATTCTCCTTGTGCTATAGTGTGCTTTAAAAAAACATTTTTTCTAGGGACAGAAAACTCTAGGTAGGGAGAGTGTCAGTGTCTTTTACTGTGCGAGTCCTTGTTTCTAGGGACAAAGAAGGAAAGTGAGGGGAATTCTCCTTGTGCTATAGTGTGCTTTAAAAAAACATTTTTTCTAGGGACAGAAAACTCTAGGTAGGGAGAGTGTCAGTTTCTTTCACTGTGCGAGTCCTTGTTTCTAGGGACAAAGAAGGAAAGTGAGGGGAATTCTCCTTGTGCTATAGTGTGCTTTAAAAAAAAAAAATTTCTAGGGACAGAAAACTCTAGGTAGGGAGAGTGTCAGTTTCTTTCACTGTGCGAGTCCTTGTTTCTAGGGACAAAGAAGGAAAGTGAGGGGAATTCTCCTTGTGCTATAGTGTGCTTTAAAAAAACATTTTTTCTAGGGACAGAAAACTCTAGGTAGGGAGAGTGTCAGTTTCTTTCACTGTGCGAGTCCTTGTTTCTAGGGACAAAGAAGGAAAGTGAGGGGAATTCTCCTTGTGCTATAGTGTGCTTTAAAAAAACATTTTTTCTAGGGACAGAAAACTCTAGGTAGGGAGAGTGTCAGTTTCTTTCACTGTGCGAGTCCTTGTTTCTAGGGACAAAGAAGGAAAGTGAGGGGAATTCTCCTTGTGCTATAGTGTGCTTTAAAAAAACATTTTTTCTAGGGACAGAAAACTCTAGGTAGGGAGAGTGTCAGTTTCTTTCACTGTGCGAGTCCTTGTTTCTAGGGACAAAGAAGGAAAGTGAGGGGAATTCTCCTTGTGCTATAGTGTGCTTTAAAAAAACATTTTTTCTAGGGACAGAAAACTCTAGGTAGGGAGAGTGTCAGTGTCTTTTACTGTGCGAGTCCTTGTTTCTAGGGACAAAGAAGGAAAGTGAGGGGAATTCTCCTTGTGCTATAGTGTGCTTTAAAAAAACATTTTTTCTAAGGACAGAAAACTCTAGGTAGGGAGAGTGTCAGTGTCTTTTACTGTGCGAGTCCTTGTTTCTAGGGACAAAGAAGGAAAGTGAGGGGAATTCTCCTTGTGCTATAGTGTGCTTTAAAAAAACATTTTTTCTAGGGACAGAAAACTCTAGGTAGGGAGAGTGTCAGTGTCTTTTACTGTGCGAGTCCTTGTTTCTAGGGACAAAGAAGGAAAGTGAGGGGAATTCTCCTTGTGCTATAGTGTGCTTTAAAAAAACATTTTTTCTAGGGACAGAAAACTCTAGGTAGGGAGAGTGTCAGTTTCTTTCACTGTGCGAGTCCTTGTTTCTAGGGACAAAGAAGGAAAGTGAGGGGAATTCTCCTTGTGCTATAGTGTGCTTTAAAAAAACATTTTTTCTAGGGACAGAAAACTCTAGGTAGGGAGAGTGTCAGTGTCTTTTACTGTGCGAGTCCTTGTTTCTAGGGACAAAGAAGGAAAGTGAGGGGAATTCTCCTTGTGCTATAGTGTGCTTTAAAAAAACATTTTTTCTAGGGACAGAAAACTCTAGGTAGGGAGAGTGTCAGTGTCTTTTACTGTGCGAGTCCTTGTTTCTAGGGACAAAGAAGGAAAGTGAGGGGAATTCTCCTTGTGCTATAGTGTGCTTTAAAAAAACATTTTTTCTAGGGACAGAAAACTCTAGGTAGGGAGAGTGTCAGTTTCTTTCACTGTGCGAGTCCTTGTTTCTAGGGACAAAGAAGGAAAGTGAGGGGAATTCTCCTTGTGCTATAGTGTGCTTTAAAAAATTTTTTTTCTAGGGACAGAAAACTCTAGGTAGGGAGAGTGTCAGTGTCTTTTACTGTGCGAGTCCTTGTTTCTAGGGACAAAGAAGGAAAGTGAGGGGAATTCTCCTTGTGCTATAGTGTGCTTTAAAAAAACATTTTTTCTAGGGACAGAAAACTCTAGGTAGGGAGAGTGTCAGTTTCTTTCACTGTGCGAGTCCTTGTTTCTAGGGACAAAGAAGGAAAGTGAGGGGAATTCTCCTTGTGCTATAGTGTGCTTTAAAAAAACATTTTTTCTAAGGACAGAAAACTCTAGGTAGGGAGAGTGTCAGTGTCTTTTACTGTGCGAGTCCTTGTTTCTAGGGACAAAGAAGGAAAGTGAGGGGAATTCTCCTTGTGCTATAGTGTGCTTTAAAAAAACATTTTTTCTAGGGACAGAAAACTCTAGGTAGGGAGAGTGTCAGTGTCTTTTACTGTGCGAGTCCTTGTTTCTAGGGACAAAGAAGGAAAGTGAGGGGAATTCTCCTTGTGCTATAGTGTGCTTTAAAAAAACATTTTTTCTAGGGACAGAAAACTCTAGGTAGGGAGAGTGTCAGTTTCTTTCACTGTGCGAGTCCTTGTTTCTAGGGACAAAGAAGGAAAGTGAGGGGAATTCTCCTTGTGCTATAGTGTGCTTTAAAAAAACATTTTTTCTAGGGACAGAAAACTCTAGGTAGGGAGAGTGTCAGTTTCTTTCACTGTGCGAGTCCTTGTTTCTAGGGACAAAGAAGGAAAGTGAGGGGAATTCTCCTTGTGCTATAGTGTGCTTTAAAAAAACATTTTTTCTAGGGACAGAAAACTCTAGGTAGGGAGAGTGTCAGTTTCTTTCACTGTGCGAGTCCTTGTTTCTAGGGACAAAGAAGGAAAGTGAGGGGAATTCTCCTTGTGCTATAGTGTGCTTTAAAAAAACATTTTTTCTAGGGACAGAAAACTCTAGGTAGGGAGAGTGTCAGTTTCTTTCACTGTGCGAGTCCTTGTTTCTAGGGACAAAGAAGGAAAGTGAGGGGAATTCTCCTTGTGCTATAGTGTGCTTTAAAAAAACATTTTTTCTAGGGACAGAAAACTCTAGGTAGGGAGAGTGTCAGTTTCTTTCACTGTGCGAGTCCTTGTTTCTAGGGACAAAGAAGGAAAGTGAGGGGAATTCTCCTTGTGCTATAGTGTGCTTTAAAAAAACATTTTTTCTAGGGACAGAAAACTCTAGGTAGGGAGAGTGTCAGTTTCTTTCACTGTGCGAGTCCTTGTTTCTAGGGACAAAGAAGGAAAGTGAGGGGAATTCTCCTTGTGCTATAGTGTGCTTTAAAAAAACATTTTTTCTACGGACAGAAAACTCTAGGTAGGGAGAGTGTCAGTTTCTTTCACTGTGCGAGTCCTTGTTTCTAGGGACAAAGAAGGAAAGTGAGGGGAATTCTCCTTGTGCTATAGTGTGCTTTAAAAAAACATTTTTTCTACGGACAGAAAACTCTAGGTAGGGAGAGTGTCAGTTTCTTTCACTGTGCGAGTCCTTGTTTCTAGGGACAAAGAAGGAAAGTGAGGGGAATTCTCCTTGTGCTATAGTGTGCTTTAAAAAAACATTTTTTCTAGGGACAGAAAACTCTAGGTAGGGAGAGTGTCAGTGTCTTTCACTGTGCGAGTCCTTGTTTCTAGGGACAAAGAAGGAAAGTGAGGGGAATTCTCCTTGTGCTATAGTGTGCTTTAAAAAAACATTTTTTCTAGGGACAGAAAACTCTAGGTAGGGAGAGTGTCAGTGTCTTTTACTGTGCGAGTCCTTGTTTCTAGTGACAAAGAAGGAAAGTGAGGGGAATTCTCCTTGTGCTATAGTGTGCTAAAGCATTCCTCATCAACCATCTTTGAAATCCTTGTTTTTTGGACAGTCAGGGAAATTGTCGTTGTGCTATTCTGTGCAAAAGCAATCATCCTCAACCATATTTAGAAATCCTTAAGTAAAGGGACAGAGAAGGACACCTGAAGGTAGCCCTAATTGCTTTTTTCCCATCTCCCTGCAGGCCATCTATTAGAATGTCTGGAAGGCAAACAAGGAGAGGCAGACAGTCAGGAGGCAATAAAAGAGGGCAAGCAGGCTCTGTGTCTGGGGGCAACAGTGCTGGTCGTGGACGCGGTGCATTGTCATCAGCACATGGCCATGGGACACGCTTGTCCTTCTTTTCGGCAGCTGGACATGTTGAGCCACATCATGCCGAAGACTTGGTAGAGTGGATGACCAAGCCCTCCTCCTCCTCCTCATCCTCTCTCACCCAGGCTCAGGGTACTGGCAAAGCAGCTGCCAAAGCGTCCTCTTCCCTGGTATCAATGTCAGACTCATCATCAGTCACTCCTTCCCTAGACCCACCATGTCCTCCTCCTGAGGAGTCCCCCGAACTGTTTGAGCACAGTGTTGGGTACATGCTCCAGGAGGATGCCCAGCGTTTCGAAGGGTCTGATGATGAAACCCAGCTACAGGAAGGCAGTAGCGTGAGAGCAGACAGAGGGGATGCTCAAGAAGGACACCAATCTGGCAGTCATGTTCCAGCAGCTGCAGCATACTGCCAGATTGGCTCCAGTGATGAGGAGGGAGGGGATGATGAGGTCACTGACTCCACGTGGGTGCCTAATAGGAGAGAGGAGGAGGAGGAGGATGAGGAGGAGGCACATCTCCAACGAGGCAGGATGCCCTTTGGTGGCCAGCGTAAGGGCAGTACACCGACGGAATCACACCGCAGAGCTCTGCCTGTGCAGGGCGCTGCCTCTGCCCGTCATTCAAAAAGTTCCTTGGTGTGGGCCTTTTTTGAGGCTAGTGCATCAGATCGCACAGCTGCTGTTTGCAACATATGTCTCAAGCGTATATCGCGTGGCCAAAACATCAGCCGCTTGGGTACCACATGCCTGACCAGACATATGTTGACCTGCCATGCAGCTCGTTGGCAAGCCTACCTCAAAGACCCACACCAAAGAACAAAGCGGACCTCTCCTTGCACCGCATCAGCTGGGATCTCCAACCCCACTATAACTTCAGTCCTCTCTGAAACATGCACTGAGAGGAATGAAGGTGTAGATTTAGGTGTGTCACAGCCAAGTACTTGCGGCCACTCTGCTAGCAGTACACCGACGTCCGATTCTAGCAGGCAAATTTCCCTGCCCCAGCTGCTGGACCGTCGAAAGAAGTTCACTCCCAGCCATCCACATGCCCAGCGGTTGAATGCTAGCTTGGCTAAATTGCTAGCGCTTCAACTGCTGCCTTTTCAGTTGGTAGACTCGGCCCCCTTCCGTGAGTTTGTGCAATGTGCGGTTCCTCAGTGGCAGGTTCCCAAACGCCACTTTTTCTCACGGAAGGCTATTCCGGCTCTCTACCGGCATGTGGAAGGCAATGTCTTGGCCTCGCTGGACAGGGCGGTCAGCGGTAAGGTGCATATTACCGCTGACTCATGGTCCAGCAGGCATGGACAGGGACGTTACCTTTCTTTCACGGCCCATTGGGTCACTCTTTTGGCAGCTGGGAAGGATGCAGGACAAGGTGCAGTAGTGTTGGAGGTTGTTCCACCGCCACGCCTCCAAAATGCTACTACTGGTTGTGACACACCTCTCTCCTCCACCCCCTCCTCTTCTTCTTCCTCCATGGCCTCTTCCTGTGGTTTGTCCTATGAACCAGCGGTGCTCCGTAGCCGTTCACGGGGCTACGCAAGTACGCAGGCAAAAAGATGCCATGCCGTGCTTGCGCTGGTGTGTTTGGGGGACAGAAGCCACACTGGGGCAGAGGTCCTGTCTGCTCTGCAGGGCCAGGCCGAGAGGTGGTTGACGCCACGCCAGCTTAAGCCAGGAATGGTGGTTTGCGACAATGGCACCAACCTCCTCTCCGCCCTCCGACAGGGACAACTGACCCATGTGCCCTGTGTGGCTCACGTCCTTAACCTGGTGGTGCAGCGGTTCTTGGGCAGGTACCCGGGCTTACAGGATGTCCTGAGGCAGGCCAGGAAAGTCTGTGTGCATTTCCGCAGATCTTATAATGCCAGTGCTCGCCTGGCTGAGCTGCAAAAGGAGTTGAACCTGCCCAAGAACCACCTTATATGTGACATGCCCACCAGGTGGAACTCAACGTTGGCCATGCTGCAGCGGCTGCACACGCAGCAGAGGGCCATCAATGAGTACCTGTGCGACTACGGCACCAGGACAGGGTCAGGGGAGCTTGGTTTTTTTTCTCCACGCCAGTGGGGCATGATCAGGGATGCATGCACTGTCCTGGCACCATTTGAGGAGGCCACGAGGATGGTGAGCAGTGACAGTGCATGCATCAGTGACACTGTACCTCTTGTCCACCTGTTGGAGCACACGCTGCGTGGAATAATGGACAGAGCACTTGAGGCAGAACAGAGGCAGGAAGAGGAGGACTTCCTTGCCTCTCAAGGCCCCCTTTACCCAGACAGTGTTCCTTCTGTCCCACCCATCGCACAGGAAGAGGAGGAGGAGGAGGAGGATTGTGTCAGCATGGAGGTGGAGGCTGGCACTCAGCATCATCAGCAGCAGTCTTTTAGGGATGATTTACAGTCCCAAGAAACCAGTGGACTTGTACGTGGCTGGGAGGAGGTGGCTGCGGATCATGTCGTCCTTAGTGACCCAGAGGACTCCGGAGCGAATGCCTCAGCAAACCTACACTGCATGGCCTCCCTGATCCTGCAAAGTCTGCGGAAGGATCCTCGTATTCTTCGGATCAAGGAGAGGGACCATTACTGGCTGGCCACTCTCTTTGATCCACGGTACAAGGGTAAGGTTGCGGACCTTATGTTACCTTTGCAGAGGGAGCAGAGGATGAGACAACTCCGGGAGGCCTTGCAGAAAGGTCTGTGCAACGCGTTCCCAGAGACTGGGAGGTTACAAACTCCTGGTCCTGGACAACGAGTTGCTGAGGCTTCGGCCAGTCAAAGAAGGAGCGGTGGGGAAGGTGGCCGTCTGACCGATGCGTTCAGACAATTCTTTAGTCCGCAGCCCCAAAGTATGATCGGTTCCAGCAACCATCGCCAGCGTCTGATAAACATGGTGCAGGAATATCTAGGGGCAAGGTCAGACTTGGACACCTTCCCCACCGAAAATCCTCTGGCTTACTGGGTCTTGAGGATGGATCACTGGCCAGAGCTTGCACAGTATGCAATTGAGCTACTGGCCTGTCCTGCATCCAGCGTTCTTTCGGAACGCACATTCAGTGCTGCTGGAGGATTTGTCACGGATCACAGGGTGCGCCTGTCCACCGACTCGGTTGATCGACTGACTTTCATCAAGATGAATCAGTCTTGGATCACCACCAGCTACCACACACCTGATGCTGATATAACAGACTAATTGATTTTAACATGTCACATCCCTTCAAGACTGATGCTGATGCTGAGTGCCTGTGCTGTTATGTTGACTGGCTATCCTCCTCCTCCGAGTCCTCAATGATACGATTGATGATGATAGCTTGGAAGATCATTTTTGTTTATGGGTGCCGCCACCAGTGGCTAAGGCCCAATTTTTCAGCCCCTGTTTTACAGGGGCGTGTAATTACAATTTTTTTAGCAATAATTTGCCATAGGGCTCATTGCTGTGCTCCAAGTACAGTATCTGTGAGGGGTTGGAGTGTTGTGGCACCAGTGCCTAAGGCCCAATTTTTCAGCCCCTGTTTAAAAGGGGCGTGTCATTACAATTTTTGAAGCAATACTTTGCAACAGGGCTCATTGCTGTGCTCCAAGTACAGTATCTGTGAGGGGTTGTAGTGTTGTGCCACCAGTGCCTAAGGCCCAATTTTTCAGCCCCTGTTTAACAGGGGCGTGTCATTACAATTTTTGAAGCAATACTTTGCAACAGGGCTCATTGCTGTGCTCCAAGTACAGTATCTGTGAGGGGTTGTAGTGTTGTGCCACCAGTGCCTAAGGCCCAATTTTTCAGCCCCTGTTTAACAGGGGCGTGTCATTACAATTTTTGAAGCAATACTTTGCAACAGGGCTCATTGCTGTGCTCCAAGTACAGTATCTGTGAGGGGTTGTAGTGTTGTGCCACCAGTGCCTAAGGCCCAATTTTTCAGCCCCTGTTCAACAGGGGCATGCAATTACAATTCTTGATCTAATAATTCACAGCAGGGCCCATTGCTGCACCCACCAAGAGTAACTCTGAGGGCTTACAGTGTTGTGGCAACGCCACCACCACCACCACCACGAAAGGCCCAATTTTTCAGCCCCTGTTCAAAAGGGGCATGTAATTACAATTCTTGATCTAATAATTCACAGCAGGGCCCATTCCTGCACCCACCAAGAGTAACTCTGAGGGCTTACAGTGTTGTGGCAACACCACCACCACCACCACCACCACGAAAGGCCCAATTTTTCAGCCCCTGTTCAAAAGGGGCATGCAATTACAATTCTTGATCTAATAATTCACAGCAGGGCCCATTGCTGCACCCACCAAGAGTAACTGTCAGGGCTTACAGTGTTGTGGCACCAGCACCACCATCAAAGGCCCAATTTTTACTACCACTGTTCAACAATTATATGTAATTAAAATTCCTGATATAATAGTTGACAGCAGGGCGTTCCAGCACCAACCAAGAGTAACTGTGAGTGCTTACAGTGTTGTGCCAACACCAACAACTAAGGGGCCTATTTCTGCAGAGTATATATGGCAGGTCCCTACTTTCAAACATCCAACTTACAAACGACTCCTACTTGCAAACGCAAGAAGACAACAGGAAGTGAGAGGAAATCTACCACTAGGAAGGAAAATTCTCTCCTGTAAGAATAAATATGGGAGAAAGGTGTCTCCTCTGTACTGATGCTTTATCAGCAATCCTTGTTTCAAGAAAAACACCACATTTCAAAAACAGTTGTCATTGGGACGGAAAGTGAGGTGGAATGTTCTGAACAGGGGCACAGACAGCAAAACAAATGTTACAGGGGTGATAACCCTTACCTATGTTTTCCAAAAAGTTTAAAAATAGATTTTTGGGCTGGAGCTACACTTCAACAATGTACCTGTTCAAAATTACAAACAGATTCTACATAAGAACAAACCTACAGTCCCTGTCTTGTATGCACCGCCTGTATACGGCTGTTCAGAGTATATAGGGCCTTTTTTATTTTATGTGCGGGGTTCCCCTTAATATCCATACAAGACCCAAAGGGGCTGGTAATGGGCTGTGGTAGGGGGGGGGGGTCATGGGGTAGCTATGCCATTTTTCTTAAAGATTTTCATCCATATTACCGGGACCAGACATTACATTAAAGCCGCAAGCAGTTTTAAATGGCTTTTTTTTTCCTTTAGAAGTGTCATTTTGTGCAGGGACAGTTCTAAACACGGGAAACACGTGGCACTTCACAGGCATACTTTAGACACCCCCCAGGTACGATATTTAAAGGAATATTTGACTTTTTTTTTTTCACTTTATGCATCATTAAAATGACTGCTCCCGAAAAACGACCGTTTTTAAAACTTCTTTTTGCATTGATACATGTCCCCTGGTGCAGAACCCGGGTTCCCAAACCCTTTTTAGGACAATAACATGCATAATAGTTGTTATAATTAGCACTTTAGAATTCGAACGTTCGCATCCATTGTATTTAATAGGGTTCTAATGTTCGTACGAACTTTCGGTCCGTTCGCGGGTTCTGGTGCGAACCGAACCCGGGGGTGTTCGGCTCATCACTACTGCGGAGCGGAGACTGCTGTGTGGTCCCACGGTGTTGAAACTCCAAAAGGTCATTTCCCTTAGGGAACAAATAAAGTCTTTACAGCTCGACAGGGCGTCTAAATCCCTACTATGGACAAAACAAAAATTCTATGAATTTTCGAATAAGCCCCATAGGATGCTGGTTCATAAATTACGACCACGCCCATTCAATTCCTTTCCCGATTTTCTTACGAAGGCCGACGGCTCTAGAGCATACTGCCCCCGCAAAATGTCAAATATTTTTGGCAAATTCTACCACAGATTGTATAATTGCCTGACTCCAGAGAACCACTTTAACTTTACTCAGGAAAAATTTGAGACTTTCTTCTCTAACATAAACCTTCCAAGACTATCCTCAGCGGACTTGGCCAGTTTGAATGTGGCTATATCAGCTGAGGAGTTGTTGGCTATAATCAAAGAGCTACCTCTGCACAAATCGCCTGGCCCTGATGGTTTACCCTACTTTTACTACAAAACTTTTTTCAACATTTTGTCTCCTCATATGCTGACTTTATACGACTCACTGCTTAAGGGCACATCTCCACATCCACACTTCTCCCACTCTTACATCTCAGTCATCCCAAAGCCTGGTAAAGACCCCTCGATCCCAGATAATTATAGGCCCATAGCCCTTTTGAATTCGGATTATAAAATTTTCACCAAAATTCTTGCATCCAGATTGTCTAAGCTCATTCCTAAACTGATCCATAGAGACCAGGTGGGCTTTGTCCCTGGCAGGCATGCGGGGGACAACACCCGCCGTACAATAGATCTGATAGATCTTTTGGATAGGTCATCCCGTTCGGCGCTAATTTTGAGTCTAGATGCCCAAAAGGCTTTTGACAGGCTGAGTTGGCCTTATATGTTCGCTGTCCTCAAAACGTTTGGATTCACTGGTCCCTTTTTAAAAGCCCTAGAGGCCCTGTACTCCACTGTCACAGCCCAGGTTCAGATGTCTTCTTTCCTGTCGCCTGCCTTCCCCATGACAAACGGAACTCGGCAGGGGTGTCCTATATCACCGTTACTTTTTATTTTATGTCTGGAACCCCTGGCCGAGTCCATCCGCACTCATCCAGATATCAATGGGGTGGTGATGCGGCAGGGAGAATATAAACTGTCGCTCTTTGCGGATGACATTCTGCTCACTGTAACTAATCCGTTGATATCGCTTCCTTCGTTACATAAATTACTAGCCTCCTTTGGTGCCATCTCCGGTTACAAGGTTAACACTTCCAAAACTGAAGCACTCCCTATACACATTCCAGCATTATTGTTATCTCAGCTTAAAGGGTCATATCCTTATAAATGGTGCACCACCTCCATTAAATACTTGGGTGTCCTTCTTACCCCCTCTTACTCTTCTCTCTATCAAGCCAACTTCCCCCCTCTCGTCTTAGACATTAACAAATCCCTGATGGCTTGGACAAAATATCCCCTGTCTCTGTTGGGTAGGATTAACGTCCTAAAAATGTCTATATTACCCAGACTACTTTATCACTTTGAAACATTACCAGTTGCCCTGCCTTCCTCTCAACTAAAAGCGATTCAGAGGAATTTTCTAAAATTCATATGGGGCGATAGAGCACATCGTATAGCTTATTCAGTGGTATTCGCCCCAAGGTCCAGGGGGGGATTGGGTGCCCCGGACATTTTTAAATACTACCACGCCTCACACTTGAGGGCTATTGTTTCGTGGTCCTCCCTACATGCACCAAATCAATGGTCTGCCATTGAAAAGGGGGTACTATACCCGGTCCACCCATGTTCCTTGGTCTGGGACAATGTCTCATCCTTGGATTCCATTTTCAAACGCCAATGTACTGCTCCGATGGCTTTCACCTTAACCATTTGGCGTAAATGCCTTAAGACTCATCACTTTGCTTCAACATGCTCTCCCCTTGTAAATGTATTGTTTAACCCAAATTTACCAGACAGTTTGCCCCTGGGCAGGGTTTTCTCATGGCTTGATGCCCCTCTCTTTCAACTCCGGAATTTGGTACATCCTATCACGCGACATTTGCATACTTTTGAAACTCTGAGTAAAAAGTTTAATATACCCACCCAACTTTTCCATTTCTACCTGCAGGTTAGACATTTTTTCCACTCCAAGTCCCCAACTCTGATTCTTGACAAACCGACTACCTTTGAATACATATGCGCTCAGGGTCCATACCAACTACATTTAATATCTTCTATACACCGTCTCCTTCATGAGTCTACTCCACTGACTGAGACAACCCACCATTACATGAAAAGATGGTCTCTTTTGTTGGATAGACCTATTACGGTCCAGATGTGGGATATGATATGGTCCTCTACATTAAAATCTTCTCAATGTGTGTCCCAAAGGGAAACGTCCATTAAGATTCTTATGTTTTGGTACAGAACGCCTAATGTACTTCACAAATATGATCCCTCAGTCTCGCCGCGCTGTTGGCGATGCGGGACTGATACGGGTTCCCTATTCCATATCTTTTGGCAGTGTTCTATGATCCAACCCTTTTGGCATGATGTGAGGCTGCTGATACAGAGGGTGGTGGGTGTGTCCCTACCGCTCGATCCCTTAAATTACTTATTGGGTCTCCCCTTTCCGGGCATACCCAAGAAGGTAAATCGGCTTGTCTCCTACATTTTACTAGCTGCCAAAAGGCTTATCCCATTATGTTGGTTATCTAATATGCCTCCTCCATGGCCTAGGTTTCTCCATCTGGTGGCTGAGATTCGGAGGATGGAATACCTAACGGCCTCTGTGCATGATAAAATTCCCCAATTTGATAAAGTGTGGGAACCCTGGGATCGATCGGATTATGGGACCCTCGCATCACCTGCTACACCTTGACATATACTAGCTTGATATTTACTAGCTTCGCATTTCTTGTTGCCTACCATATACGTACTTCATAGGTACCCTTGTCTTTGACGCCTAAGGTTTCATTTTGGTTATTAATCCCTATTGTAAACCTATAAGTTGTTGTTTATATATTTTTGATCTGGTGTACCGAGCACGCCTGTGCTCTGTACTTATGGACATTGCTTGACGAATTCCTCCTACTTTTAATTTTCTTTTACTTTTTCTTTCTTTGATATCATTCTGTGTTTGATATCTGTATATTGTGCATAATGTAACAATATCTTGTTTGTTCTTTAAAACCCAATAAAAATTACAATTATAAAAAAAAAAAAAAAAAAATACATAGCACAAACAATCAATCAAAAAAATAGGAATGAAATTCCTGTGATCTGTTTTTTTATAACAACTAAATAAAAACCTTAACCCTGGGCTGTAGTTATACTTCATATGCTATTAGGCCAATTATTTTGGGTGCCACCCCTAGTCAGCTGGCTAGTCTTATGACCTGTATTAATGGCCTTTTGTTTATGTCCGAACTGCTTTTCCTACCATACATGTCTATGGAATGTAAAAGCCGTTTAATGCAAATTCAGGTCCAAAGAAGTTGAACTGGAGGTCAAATGCACCTGTCAATGAACTCTGAATTCTGAATGATCTCAAAAGCATCCTAAACTGATGTCAAAGGCAAGCTGAATTTGCTCATTTACACAAACCCTAGGCAAGTTGCACAGGCCCGGAGTATCACATTAACAAAAAAAAATTCATAATGTTCATAGCCAAACAAGGCATTAACTCTGCAGGACCAGCAACAATGAGGACCCAGCCGGATTGCACTGGCAGATAGGATAGCAGTCTGGAATATTTTTATTATACATGGGAATATATTTCTGACAGTCAGTAACATCTATCGACAACTTTAACTGGAATCAAGTACGTAAATGTCAGGAATAAGACACTTGCCAATTAGATTTGCACAGGTTCATGTATTGTACAATGGCTGCACACACATTAGCATTGGCATTTAATAGCCTGTTTAACCTTTCCTCCTCTGTACCTCACTGGTCTTCTAACTTTGTTGTCCATGTAAAGTATGTAGCCACACCTGATTGGACCCTTATTTCTTTTAACAACCAAGCTTGGTCATGTTCTTACTTATTCTTCTCCTTAGCATCTTCACAACCTTTTGGGATCTTGCCCTTAATGTCAAGCTGTCATCAAGCCTCATCTTGTCCCCAATTACCATCTGACTTTCAGTCATGTTGCTGTACCTTTGTCCTGGCTCCCTGGGTAAACGTGTACACTGCCATCTGTGACAAATTTGTAATATAATATTTTTTATAGGTTCTGGAGAAAACCAAGTGTTGCCCTTTGCAATATAATATCCCTTTTAAGCTCTGGAGAAAAACAAGTGTTTCAGGTTCAAATACAATGATCCCAACTATTACCTGTCCAATCTGCATGTGTCACTAAGATTTTGATTATTGTTTCAATTTTGGAGGGGCAATACATCCAACTCTTTGGTTTCTACTAGGTATGTTACAACTGTATCAGATTTTTTCCTTTCAAGCCACTGACAATCTAAGATATAATACACTCTGCGGGCACACCTATTAACGAGTAACTGACCTTTTGTGGGGAAAAAATGCAAAAGTTTCCTCATTAGAGCCCTGCAGATACCGCAGCTGACTGATAATTATGAAACCACTCCCATTAGATTCACTTTCCACATGAACTCAGAGAAACACACAGTGATTTCTTCAGAATAACAACATTTAGGAATCTGCAACAATGTTTGTTAAAATCCTTGCAATGAACATAGATCACCCAGAGGAGAATGTTTTTTTTTCTCAACAAAAGTGGAGTTATACTTTAAGTAATAGATTTTTGGCAAAAATCATTTAGAAAGTATGACAACAGTACTTGACACATATCAGAAGCATTTAAAAATCATAAAATTATAAAACAAAAAGCATAAAAATATATGGAGATTTAACATTGTTTCAGGTAAACTTTATACTAGCAACATAATACTTACTTAACATATACAGCAGCTTCCCAATCAATAAATAAATGAATGAACCAATCAATCATTTTTCTTTTTGTTATAGTTTTATCATATGACTCAGTGTTTGTAAAACAATAGGTTAGGACCCAAATTGGGTCTCAGACATGTTTGTGATAGGTCTGCACCAAGGTTGAGATGGGAACCCACAAACTCCAAACATAATGCCTATAACTCACTAAAGTCTATAGTCTATAGAAGCCAAATCTTGTCATTTGTCCCACCTATTTTAATGGCAATTTGCAAGCTTTTGTTAAAAACAAAACAAAAACATGGGTAGTTCTACACAGCCAGGATGAGTATGCAATATCAATGTTGAGAACATGCGGTCTAGTATGGTTCAGGAGCGGGGAGCCGCACGCTTGCTGTTTCCCCCTTTTTCTTGGCCAGCCAGGTTGCATGATTGGTTAAGGGTCTAGTATGACTCTTGTGGGGGCACATCTTTGTTTTTTTACCTGCTGTTCCCTCGCCGATTGTTATCAACAATGATTTCCAGTTTCTGGGGAAAAGCTATCAGCAAGTAAATGGAACCTCTATGGGGGCTCTTATGTATGTGTCCATTTTGGATACTAGGAAGAGCAGACGATCTATAGATCTTCAATGTACCTCAGCTATCTGCATTTTTCCCAGGCCAAAGGCATAATTGCCTATGGCCATTGCCAACTGTGCCCTTATGTAGAACATACGGATATGTTCGCTGATGCTGATAACATAAAACGTTTTTGAATAAATGGCCTAATATACTGTTCCACCATAAGATTTATGTAGATATGTATATATATATATATATATATATATATATATATATATTACCATGTCCCTGTGGCAACATGTGCAAAGGGAAAACAAATGACAACTCAGGATCTGCATTGGCGAACATATGAGAGATATTAGGGGTAAAGGCCATTGTCCACTGGCACAGCATTTTTGTAAAATACATAATAGTAAAATGTATGGATTAAGGGTGAAAGGACTCTACGCCCTGAATCTCTTGCCTAGGCGAGGTGATTTTATTACCATTGTATTGAGGAAAGAGAAGATGTGGATTTACAAACTTAACATCTTCTCCCCAAGAAGGCTGAACACAGAACTTAATTTTCAGGTATTTCTGGAAAACCTAAATCTGATGATATGATCCTTGCTATCCTTTTTTTCTTCTCTTTTCATCTTATTGGGTATGTAATTTACCTCTATTCCATGATAATATTTGGATTCCAGGTTGGATGTTTCTTATGAATTGTAATAGAATGTTTGAATTGTCATATTCTTTTTTTTTTTATAAAGTGCAACAATAAAGTACATTATTAGTAGTATATTGAAGTGCTCCTTCTAAAAAAAACATAATGGAAATCTATATCTGCTTTTAGGCATCTACAACGTTATATTTTATTTGCACACTAACTGTTCATAGCTCCTTTAAGAGCAGGAAAGTACAGCACTAAAAAGAGGTTTGGATCTCTGAAATAGGAAGAGTGTTTGGCTGCCTGCCTGCCCTGTTGAAGCTCTGTTACACTAATGAGGGAAACGCATTGATGTCAGCATACTGTGCCATTATCATAGCCACACCCCATCCTTTCCGGGTGCCCGGGGGACTGGCCCTATGAAATGAAATGTAATGTGATGTTTACAATCAATGAAGGCAATTAGAAATAAGAAGAATCATTTCCCTAGACTGCACACAGATTGTTCCTGGATTGTGTATTGTTACCATCAACTGCTTGGCCAACCAAACGAGGTGTAATACAGTATTTATAAAAAGATTTACCACAATAGTAATTTTAATCATTAAGGATAATTATACCCCAGAAACTGTGAAGGAGCTGAAACAACAGCATGGCACGTTATGTCACTTTTGTGTTAGTATTACTGGCCTTGATAGCCTATTATATGTTGCCATTAGTTGTTGCAGTGGACAGCTTGATGTCTGGACGTTAGCTAGGGGTGTATAGACAACATTGTCTTTTTATATTAGGGTGTGGTGAAGAGTATTGAATTATATATAAATGATAAAGGTATAGGTTTAATTGGGGTACGGCGCTGCTCACTAAGCCTAGTGAAAGGGTTAGTATTCCTAAGTGTTTGCTATATAATTAAACAACAAATAGTGAACAATTATGGTCAGCCCACCTTTCAACAGTGGTATTGACACTAAGTGCATAAGACCAACATCAAAATCTCCCTGTAGTGAACATAATGGCAACCAAAAACAAATATAAGTGTCAGGCTAGCTCTGTGCTAATTGCAAAGAATGCAATCAGCTACACAACCAGTAACACTAGAATGTGTACACAAAACTGTATCATCTAGACCACAGTTTAATGCAACACACCTATGCACAGTGATAGATCCAAATGTGATAAGTGCAAATTGGCTCAAACCAAGAGCACCAGTCTGCAGCTGCAGAACCTAGCTCTGCCAAAAAACAGCACAATCCAAAAATGTATATGCACACAGGATAACAAGGCAAAGCTCAGAAAACAAAAACACAAAACAAGACAGTAAACAGTCCTCTTCTTAAAGTTCAAAAAGTAAACGTTCTGCTCTTCACTTAGATGTCAGTGTCCCCCACATGTGTCCCCACTCACCAGATCCTTTCACCCCCACAGGGGTAAACAGCTTAAAGGGTCACACGTCCAGAGGGGAGATGTCAGCTGGGCAAGTTCTTCATATAGGTTGTGGACATCCGTGGAAGGGAAGATTCCCAATTACCTCATAGATGCAGACAGAAAAAGAGAGAGGCTTCCATAGTGCAGATGAAAAAAACTTCCGGCTTTATTAAAAAAAATATATATATAAAATGTACACTGCAGCAAGTCTACAAATAGACAAGCTACACGGCAAAAGGCCAAAGAAACAAACAAAAACGGAGAGCACAGCAGTCCTCAAACTCGTATCGCATTGATACTTCTCTCTGGTCAAATGTGGACCACGGCATTCGATTTTGCATACTACTGGCACTTTTGTATTCATTTCTCTAATTAATGGTAGGTGAAACACATTATATATATTATATACATATATCATTGTATATGCATACCCTGGGATACATATCTCCCATTGATGTGATATCTGTATATAGATGTGCGAGACACACTGACAGTGACTTTTCTATATACCGCCTGCATATGGATACAGACATTTTTTCTTTATTCTATATTTAGCTGTCCCCTATGTGATGATTCCTTTTGGTTCGCTGAGAGAGACGAGGGCACTTAAAAATTATATATACACCATATGCATATGTGGACCATCGTTTTATCCTAGATCTCTCTTTCTTGACATCCTAGTCTAGACACCTTGATTTGTGCTCTGGATAGTCAATCACATCGCTTTTGGTAGGTTATTCATTATTTTTATAATCTATGTAAATGTAATTTCCTTTTCTTTCCCTAGACCTCTCTTCCCCCCCCCTTTCCCCCCCCTTTTTCCCATTCCCCCTTCTTGCTTTCCTTTTCCCTGTCTTTCACTACCCCACCTTCCTTCTTCTTTCTCCCCCTCATTTTCCTTTCCCCCCCCTTTTTTTGATTGATTTCAATACACCTCCATTTATTTATTTATCTATTTTAATATTTTTACATTCCTAGCGGTGTTCAGAGGTGGACTATCTGATCCTCGTTGGAACATCTGCGCATGCGTTTATTTATCCTTATTATGTGTATCCTTTCATGCGCATATTTTAAATCAATTATGGTGGCTAATTTTCGATCTCGTGGATGAATGCTCGATGTAAGATATGTTTCACCTTCATGCATATTTTCTGTATTATTATTATTTTTCATTTTTCTCCTTGGTCCGTTTCCATGATTTTGAGTTCTCTGTTCTTCACTGCATAACATGGAACGCATGTCTAAATATACTATTTGTATTTATATGTTATATGTATTTTACCAGATGGTATTGCTCTACGCACCTGAAATATACCCCTGAAGAAGGGCTTCCTGCCAGAAACGTCGGGTCATGTGCCACGAGCTACGCCCACAGGCAGTCAGATTTATCTAAATCACCACCTGGTCCTGTAATATATGTATTAATTTTTGTTAATAATTTTTTATCATTATATGTTTAATTTAATTTAATAAAATATACTTTTGTACTTTATATTATTTGTTTGTCAGTCACTTTCAAAGTCCCAATTTCCCAAGGGGGTTATTTTCTTTCTTCCAATTAGGGATGTGGTGACTGTCAAACTTTCTGTGTTTGGTGGGATATTCTCTCTACAGTTTCCTAGTAGGGATCTGGGCAGAACCTTGAGATGGGTAGGACTGTTTTGATTACCACAGAAGTGGATACACTACATTTGGGATGTTTGTCTGTTTTGCTTAAAGTGATACTTAAGGTTCAATAAAAAAAAAAAAAAAATAACAAACATGTCATACTTACCTCCACTGTGCAGCTCGTTTTGCACAGAGTGGCCCCGAATGCCGTTTTTTGGTGTTCCTCGCGGCTCTCTCGGCTCCTCCCCTCAGATAACCCCCTATATGAAGCGCTCTCCCAAGGGGGTTACTTTGCGGGCACGCTCCCAAGTCCTGCATTCAGCTTCCATAGCCGCCGAGTGCAGGACTCGGCCCCTGCATAGGATGCATTAAGGTGAAAGAACATGAGGGTATACAACACCTTTAAAGAGGAAGTAAACCTTGGTGAAGTTTTCTTCATTTCTAATTAGCTCCAAAGTAAAGGCATAATGTGTTTGTATGCATAGCATACAAGCACATTGTGTGACACTTACCTGCAAACGAAGCCTGCGTCGTCCCAGCTGCAGGCTGCATTCATCTATTCTTCACCTGTAATCCTTCCGGGGGCCACGTGACTGGCAGGAGCCGCGTGACGTCACACCCATGATTGTGCTCATGAGCCGTCAGTCACGGCACACTCTCCTGAAGAAACAGCACGGGCTTTTGGTGTTCCTCGCGGCTCTGCCGAGGACTGGCAGGAGCCGCGTGACGTCACACCCATGATTGTGCTCGTGAGCCGTCAGTCACGGCACACTCTCCTGAAGAAACAGCACGGGCCGGCCATCCCTTCAGAGCGCATGGGCCGAGGACATCATTGGCAGGGTAAACAGTAAATATCTTCTAAATGGAGCATGTTTAGGAAATATTTACAGTACCTATAGGCCTTTTTCTAGGCTTACCTATAGGTACAACAGAGAGGTTTACAACCTCTTTAATAACGTTATAGCTACCTATTTTAGCATTGTCAATACCTATGGGTATTTGCTTAACTGAACGATAGTTCTGACAACTTTGAGCAATTATCAGACTTATCCAGGGACCCTGGGCTTCTGACATCCATCAAAGGAGAGTAACCAGATCAGCTGCATCCAATTATACAGATCCCCTAAGTTGAGTCTATAGACCCACTCTGTGTAGGGGACATAATTCTCTGCACCATAGCCACTTAAGCCCCGAACCATTTTGTAGCTAAAGGACCAGGCCACTTTTTGCGATTCAGCACTGCGTCGCTTTAACTGACAACTGCGCATGCGTCGTGGCTCCCAAACAAAATTGACGTCCTTTTTTTCCCACAAATAGAGCTTTCTTTTGGTGGTATTGGATCACCGCTGCGGTTTTTATTTTTTGCGCTATAAACAAAAATAGAGCGACAACTTTGAAAAAAATTACATATTTTTTTACTTTTTGCAATAATAAATATCCCCAAAATATATATAAAAAAACTTTTTTTTTTCCTCTGTTTAGGCCGATACGTATTCTTCTACATATTTTTGGTAAAAAAAATCGCAATAAGCGTTTATTGATTGGTTTGCACAAAAGTTATATTGTCTACAAAATAGGGGGTAGTTTTATGGCATTTTCATTAATATTTTTTTTTTACTAGTAATGGCAGTGATCAGGGATTTTTATCGTGACTGCGACATTATGGCGGACACATCAGACACTTTTGACACCATTTTGACACATCGAACACTTTTGATGCATTTTTGGGACCATTGTCATTTTTACAGCGATCAGTGCTATAAATATGCACTGATTACTGTGAAAATGACACTGGCAGTGAAGGGTTTAACCTCTAGGTGGTGCTGTAGGGGGTAATTGCAACCTAATGAGTGATTCTTACTGTAGGGGGCGTGGCTTGGCATGTGACGTCACTGATGATTGTTCCCTATGACAGGGAACAGACGATCACTGACATGCCACTAGGAAGAATGGGGAAAGGTTTGTTTACACTTACCTCTCCCCGTTCTTCAGCTCTATGACCCGATCGCGGGACACCGGTGGAGATCGGGTCCGCGGGTCCCGTGGGCGCGGTCATGGAGCTTTGGACCGGGTCACGAGCGTGCCACAACCCACGGGTGGGTTCTTAAAGTGGACATACCTGTACACCCTTGTGCCTGTCTGTGCCATTCTGTCGACGTACATCGTCTTGCGGCGGTCCTTAAGTGGATAGTATGCTAAAGTATACCTCCAGAAGGGAATCCTCCACCTTGCTCACTCTATGCAATGGCCTATCACAAATGCTCTTGGCATACGCACTCTATCAGGTTTAGGAACCTATGTCTTCCTTGGCAAAAACACTGATGTGCCGTCAGAGGTTCTCAGGTGTGCCGTGGGATTAGGGGAGAGAAGGGCTGTCAGATGAGCCCGATCCCCTGCCGAACAGTATATCGGCACTGTGAGAAGCTCCGTCAGCCTCAAGAGTGAAAGTAAAGTGCAGGGGAGTATGCTGTGCTCTCTGCTTCCCCCTGCAGTGCAGTACCCAGCTGAATGAGGAAACTGGAAAGGTATAGTACTGTGCTAGAAGCTAGATTAGTTTTAAAAGGGCTTTATTCATGTGTCTGTGCATGTGTGTGTCTGTCTGTATGTGTGTGTGTGCATGTGTCTGTATGTGTGTGTGCACACATGTGTCTGTATGTGTGTGTGTGTGCGTGCATGTGTCTGTATGTATGTGTGTGTGCATGTGTCTGTATGTGTGTGTGCGTGCATGTGTGTGTGAATGTGTATGTATGTATGTGTGTGTGCATGTGTCTGTATGTGTGTGTGTATGTATGTGTGTGTGCATGAGTCTGTATGAATGTGTGTGTGCATGTGTCTGTATGTGTGTGTGTGCATGTGTCTGTATGTATGTATGTGTGTGTGTGTGTGCATGTGTCTGTATGTATGTGTGTGTGCATGTGTCTGTATGTATGTGTGTGTGCAACTGTGCATGTGTCTGTATGTGCATGTGTCTGTATGTATGTGTGTGTGCATGTGTCTGTGTGTGTGTGTGCATGTGTCTGTATGTATGTGTGTGTGCATGTGTCTGTGTGTGTGTGTGTGTGCATGTGTCTGTATGTATGTGTGTGTCTGTATGTATGTATGTGTGCATGTGTGCATGTGTCTGTATGTATGTGTGTGTGTGCATGTGTCTGTATGTATGTGTGTGTGCATGTGTCTGTATTTATGTGTGTGTGTGCATGTGTCTGTATGTATGCGTGGGTGTGCATGTGTATGTATGTGTGTGCATGTGTCTGTGTGTGTACGCATGCATTCATCTGTGTGTGTTTGCGCATGTGTCTGTGTGTGCACGTGCATTCATCTGTATGTGTGTGTGCATGTGTCTGTATGTGCATGTGTCTATATGTGTGTGTGTGCGTGCATGTGTCTGTATGTGTGTGCATGTGTGCATGTGTGGGTGTGTGCGCATGTATCTGTATATGTGTGTGTGCATGTGTCTGCATGTGTGTGTGTGTGGGTATGTTCCTTTTAATCCTGAACCCCCATTCCTGTACCATCAGAACTGCTTTTGTAGGGCTTGTTTGTGATAGCAGCCAGGCTCCTCTGAAAAGCAATCCATGCACAGATCGCTTTTCATAGGCATTTGTTGCCTCCTCACCACCTGTTTTAAGCCCGTAAATGCAGCATCACTACACCGCAACCGTGCAATGCACACAGTTGCGGGGTAGTTGCAGTGCAGCCCCATTCACCCTGGGTATACCTTCCGCTGCAGCCACAGCATGTGTACACCCCCAGCTGCTGCCTCAGCAGCTAAAGGGGGAGAAGTTGGGGGTGATAGAAACAGCTCAACCATGTGGTTTTACCGCAACCTGACGTGAACAAATGACACAACAAAATGACCAATACCAACAATTTTCACCCATAAAACAAATTAAAACTACACTCTAATAATCCATCCATACAATTAAAATACAACATAGAATAAATACCGTAACACAAATTAAAAAATAACTAAAAATCTAACTACTAAAATGCAAATAATACACCACTTTCTCTAGCATTACCCAAAATAATAATTAACATAATACCAACCTACTATAAAAACAACAAAAAAGTCCTGGTCATAAATTGGATTTAAATCTTTACCTCCAGCCCTCACAGAGAATAATTATATAACTTGATGGCCACAGGCAAAAATTATTTTCTGTGTCGCTCTGTGGTGCATGGTGGTTGTAACAATCTGTCACTGATGTTACTCCACAGACTGACCAGCGTATTGTGGAGTTGGTGGGAGGAGTTGTTTAAGATTGAACGTTGTGAAAAATTAATAAGTAGTGAGGGTGCTAAAAATTGATTAAATATATATGTAATAACCCCTATATGAGTAGCATAAAAGAGTTATAATTGCACCCGCCTAATAATACTGTAGTGGTGTATAAAATCAAAAAATCTCTCCCAAAATAATGAATGATAAACACAAAAATATGAATAAAACAATGAAGTGACCAATGAGATAACTCACAATCTAAACCAATTGTTAGATGTAGTGTGCAACCAAGGCAAATAGAATTGATACGTGAATCCCCACAATGACAGTGAACCAACTGAATCAAATAAAAACAAATTCTGTTAGTGATAAAATTGATGTGCAAAAAAGTCCAAAGAAATTTCAATGAAGTTGACACAAAAAACCCCCACAATACAGTGAACAGTCTTAAACAGAAAAGGGAGCTTTTTCTGCATATGTTGGAATTTCTTCAAGTGCTGAATGCTGTGTAGTTTTCAAAGTGAATTCTTGTGACTTTTAAAATCCTTGTGACTTTTTAGGATCCACCTTCACCAAAAGCAGTATCACCCGAAGTGCTATGATAAAGATGGCAGCTTACCCCAACAAATAGACCCTTTTAACTAAAAAAGAGGTCAAACAGGCTTTCTGCAAGTAGAAGATCTATCTAGTTGGATTACGGAAGGAGCTGATAGGAACATACTAGACACCAAGGAAGCCCAATATCTTTTACCCGAGTGCCCCGTACACCGGTATTATACATATTACCGAAAGTCCACAAGAATAAGGATAACCCCCCTGGTCGACCAATCATAAGTGGGATTGGGTCACTCTATTCTAGGTTGGGGGAATATTTGGATATATATTTACAACCCTTGGTCACACAAGGGAAGTCCTATCTTAAAGACAGTAGAGAACTCATCAAATCACTGTCTTCCATAGAAGTTACACGGGAGACCTTGATGGTCACCATAGATGTTGAATCTCTTTACACGAATATCAAGCAGGGAGATGCTTCTGTGGCGGTCGAACTGACTCTCATAGAGCACTCACATCTACCCACAGAACAAATTAAATTTTTAGTGGATGGATTGAAACAAGCAATGGGCATTGGGCAATAACTATTTTTGGGCACAGGGCAGGTTCTATAACCAGATCAACCTTTTTAGGATCCACCTTCACCAAAAGCAGTATCACCCGAAGTGCTATGATAAAGATGGCAGCTTACCCCAACAAATAGACCCTTTTAACTAAAAAAGAGGTCAAACAGGCTTTCTGCAAGTCTCAGCTTGCTGTATGGAAAGTGTCAGCTGGACCAACGATGATAATGCCTAGGAAGCTCCGGTGGTATGCAAATAGAAGAGAGAGGCTAAAATAGTGTAATCCTATTTATTGCAAAAGTATAGTATAAAAAAGACAAATGCACGCTTACTTAAAAAGTGCCCTGAACCCGGCACTGAGGCTGTAATCGCGTGGACAAGGTAAGTAGCGGTCCCGAACCTGTGGAAGCTGGCGTGCGTTCCACCTCTAGGAACAGACAGCCAGCGGGACCGGAAGTGGCGTCAGTTGCGTGACCTGTATTGCGCCTCGACGTACGTTTCGGATTCCGTCATCAGGAAGTGTAACAGGTCACACTGGAGGTGCGGTATTTATGTCACTCAATTTACATGTGGGAGGGGAGGTGGGAGGGGATAACTTCGCAGACAGCCTCTGTCCCGGCAAGGCGGCACAACATGTTATAACAATACAAAGGCGTGGGAAGATCCCATACAACGAGATCACATGTTGAATTGTATAAAAGACATTACATACATAATATAATACCACATGAAATAATCAGTACCATGGCAAAATGACCAAAATTTTTTAAAAATATTAAAAATAATAAAAAAGAATAAAAAAGAATAAAAATAGGTATATAGCCCCTATTCATGTTTATTCGTTAGTGAGGAAACAATTTAAGTCCAAATCAATGTTAAGGCCCAACGGCTGCATCGTGCAAAGTCGATACAGCCATTGGGTCTCATTCCGAGATATGGACCTCTTGAGATCTGTTCCCCTCCAATGGCCAACTGCCTTGTCAATCCCATAGAAAGTCAATTTCCCAGGATCTTGATCATGGTATTGGGCAAAGTGGCGTGAGACACTATGGTTAGGAAATCCCTTAAGAATGTTTGTCACATGCTCGTTTATCCTAACCTTCAATTCCCTAGTGGTCCTACCCACATATTGAAGGGAGCAAGGACACTCTAAAACATATGTCACATGACTAGAGTCACAAGTAATGAGCGGTCTAATTACAAATTCTTGCTGTGTGACATTAGACTTAAACTTGTTAATTTTCCTTGCATGTCTTTTAGTTTGCCTACAGGATTTGCAACGGGTGCAATAATGGAAGCCCGCCCCATCCAAAAAAGTGGAAGGTCTCTTAGGAGGATCAGGTATGTTGGGCGCAATCATGTTTTGCAACGCAGGCGCCCTCCTGTAAATGAATTTCGGTTTGGGGGGTAAAATTTTGGCCAAATCCGCATCTTTCAGAAGTATAGGTCAGAATTTCTTGAAGGTTTTTTCCACATCCTTGTATTGCCTGTGGAAACCCGAAAGAAAGGCAAGATCACCTGAAAATGGAGGCTTTTTCTTGGAAACCAAAAGAGATTCTCTATCCATCAAAAGCACTTAATTTTTTGCTTTCACAAGATTGTGTTGGGGGTAACCCTTTTCTACGAACCTCTTAGTAAGAGTGGTAGCCTGGGATTCAAAGTCTGAAATTTGATCACAATTGCGTCTAATCTGCATAAATTGCCCCTTGGGGACGACACCCAACCATTGAGGGTGATGACAACTTGAAGTGGGAACAAATCCATTCCTATCTGTGACTTTAAAGTATGTCTTTGTGCCCACTCGACCCTCTTTTTTGACTAGTGTTAGATCTAAATAGTTGATGGAAGTAAGGCTGCTTTCAGATGTAAATTTGAGACCATAATGATTGACATTCATGGCCTCTAAGAATGTTTCAAAGAGGGATGATGGCCCCTCCCAAAGAAGAATGATATCATCAATGTACCTTTTGTAGTAAATCAAACACCCAGAAACGTCACAATGTATTGACTCTTCTTCCCATTTGTTAAGGACCAGGTTAGCCACACTGGGGGCATATCGAGCCCCCATTGCAACACCTTTGATCTGGTTATAGAACTTGCCCTAAGCCCAAAAATAGTTATTGCCCATTGCTTGTTTCAATCCATCCACTAAAAATTGAATTTGTTCTGTGGGTAGATGTGAGTGCTCTATGAGAGCCAGTTCGACCGCCACAGAAGCATCTCCCTGCTTGATATTCGTGTAAAGAGATTCAACATCTATGGTGACCATCAAGGTCTCCCGTGTAACTTCTATGGAAGACAGTGATTTGATGAGTTCTCTACTGTCTTTAAGATAGGACTTCCCTTGTGTGACCAAGGGTTGTAAATATATATCCAAATATTCCCCCAACCTAGAATAGAGTGACCCAATCTCACTTATGATTGGTCGACCAGGGGGGTTATCCTTATTCTTGTGGACTTTCGGTAATATGTATAATACCGGCGTACGGGGCACTCGGGGTAAAAGATATTGGGCTTCCTTGGTGTCTAGTATGTTCCTATCAGCTCCTTCCGTAATCCAACTAGATAGATCTTCTACTTGCAGAAAGCCTGTTTGACCTCTTTTTTAGTTAAAAGGGTCTATTTGTTGGGGTAAGCTGCCATCTTTATCATAGCACTTCGGGTGATACTGCTTTTGGTGAAGGTGGATCCTAAAAAGTCACAAGGATTTTAAAAGTCACAAGAATTCACTTTGAAAACTACACAGCATTCAGCACTTGAAGGAATTCCAACATATGCAGAAAAAGCTCCCTTTTCTGTTTAAGACTGTTCACTGTATTGTGTTTTTTTTTGTGTCAACTTCATTGAAATTTCTTTGGACTTTTTTGCACATCAATTTTATCACTAACAGAATTAGTTTTTATTTGATTCAGTTGGTTCACTGTCATTGTGGGGATTCAAGTATCAATTATATTTGCCTTGGTTGCACACTACATCTAACAATTGGTTTAGATTGTGAGTTATCTCATTGGTCACTTCATTGTTTTATTCATATTTTTGTGTTTATCATTCATTATTTTGGGAGAGATTTTTTGATTTTATACACCACTACAGTATTATTAGGCGGGTGCAATTATAACTCTTTTATGCTACTCATATAGGGGTTATTACATATATAATTAATCAATTTTTTTATTTTTTTATTTTTTACTTCTTTAGCGCCCTCACTACTTATTAATTTTTCACAACGTTTTTTTTCAGCCACCACTGAATTTTTGAGGAGCAGCTTAATTTTACAAATAGTACTACTATTTTGTTGGCGCGGGTTCTTCACATTTTTTCAAGCTCTAAGATTGAACGTACCTTGAACAACATTCTCCTCTACAACACCGTTTGGTGTCCGTCATCCTAAGCCTGTATCCACAGCATGCTACTGCATACAGAAGATTGCTGACCGCCACAGACTCATAAAACATCTTTAGCATCAGCAGATTTTAACCACTTAAGCCCCAGACCATTTCGCTGGCCAAAGACCAGGCCACTTTTTGCGATTCGGCACTGCGTCGCTTTAACTGACAATTGCGCGGCTGTGCGAAGTTGCTCCCAAACAAAATTTACGTCCTTTTTTTCCCACAAATACAGCTTTCTTTTGGTGGTATTTGATCACCTCTGCAGTTTTCATTTCTTGCACTATAAACAAAAATAGAGCGACAATTTTGAAAAAAATGCAATATCTTTTACTTTTTGCTATAAAAAATATCCCCAAAAAATATCTAAAAAAACCTTTTTTTTTCCTCAGTTTAGGCCGATACGTATTCTTCTACATATTTTTGGTAAAAGAAATCGCAATAAGCGTTTAATGATTGGTTTGCGCAAAAGTTATAGCGTCTACAAAATAGGGGATAGTATTATGGAATTTTTTTAATATTTTTTTTTTACTTGTATTGGCGGCGATCAGCGATTTTTATCATGACTGCGACATTATGGCGGACACATCAGACACTTTTGACACCATTTTGGGACCATTGTAATTTTTACAGCGATCAGTGCTATAAAAATGCACTGATTGCTGTAAAAATGACACTGACAGTGAAGGGGTTAACCTGTAGGGGCGCTGAAGGGGTTAAATGTGACCTAGGGAGTGCTTCTAACTGTTAGGGGGCGTGGCTTGCCGTGAAACGTCACTGATCGCTGTTCCCAAAGACAGGGAACAGACGATCAGTGACATGTCAATAGGCAGAACGGGGAGATGTTGTGTTTACACTAACATCTCCCCGTTCTTCAGCTCTGTGACAGGATCGTGGGACACAGGCGAACATTGAGTCCGCGGGTCCCACGGGCACGGTCACGGAGCTCGCACGTGCGACCACACGGCGGCAATTTAAAGGGGAGGTATATTTCCGCTATTTGCCTGTCCGTGCCATTCTGCCAACGTAAATGTTTGTGCGGCGGTCGGCAAGTGGTTAAAATACCTCACTCTCTTCAAAAATCCATCCACATCCACTCCTCAGATGGGGAAGGGAGTCACTGGTGCCCTTCTCAAATCCCCAACCACCTCCTTTGTCTTTGTCACATTTAGATACAAATGTTTAACCCCAAATTACCATGTTACAAATTTCTCCACCACAGTCCTATACACAGTCTTTTCCCCATTCCTGATACATTTTACTACCGCAGAGTAATCAGAAAACTTCTGAAGATGGCATATCTACATCTTTTTGTGTCAGGCCCCTTTCACACTGAGGCGTTAAAAAAACGCAAAAAAATCATGAGTTTTTTCCCACGTTTTTACCGCGTTTGCGGTAAAAATAACGCTAACGCCTATGCGTTTTTACCGCGTTTTTACTGCATTCGCGCTAAAATTGCGTTAACGCTTATGTGTTTTACCGCGTTTTTACCACATTTTTACAGCGTTCACGGTAAAAATAGCGCTAACGCCTATGTGTTTTACCGCGTTTTTACCGCGTTACTCATTAATTTTAATGGAGATAGGCGTTTTTACAGCGCTATTTTTAGCGCCCTAAAGATGCTCCAAAAAAGCTGTTTGCAGGATTTTTTCCAACGCACAGCCAGCAAAACGCCTCAGTGTGAAAGCCCTCAGGGCTTTCACATTGAGAATGATGGGGCAGGATTATTTCAGGCATTTTAACAGCAATATTTTTACCGCGAAGATGCGGTAAAAACGCCTCAGTGTGAAAGGGGCCTTATAGCAGAATACTGGTGTGATTGGAGGCTACTAAGGTGCCAATATCCCAGAAATAGACTATCAAGCAAAGATTTCCCAGCACACTTACAAGACACAGTTACCAAACAAAACCCTGTGTTTTTAACGTGAATTGTTAAGGGTCAATTTGTTTTTGTTTTTTTTGTAGGATAGTTGGTATATGTGTTGGAAAATCTTTGTTTGTAATGTGTGTTGCCCTTCCATGTGCGCAATGCTGCAAAGACTAGTTATAGGTTACGGTGGTTGCCACTTTTTTGAATAATTGGTTGAAAGCGATGTGGGGATGCACTGGATGCATTCAGCTGCCATTGTGCTCTTGCTACAGTAGGTGTCCCATGTGCCTTTAAGGAGGTGTGGATTCCCTCCAGGCAAACCTGCCCTTAATGTATCCATTGCTTTATGTGCTCCAACTTTGTAAATGTGTGTAAACAAAACCCTAACGTGAATCGTTAGACAGGATCAATTTGGTTGTTTTGCAGGCTAGCTGGTAAGTGTGCTGGGGAAGCTTTGTTTTCAAGATGCAGACAACAATGCATTTAGCGATCTCCCTTTTATATGACACAAAACAGTAAATTGCTGAAGGCGTAACTAAACATCAAAAAGAGCACAGGAAGCTGACCAGAGTGTATACTGAAAATTACCATACTGGACCCCCCTGGTTGCAGCACTATGGGCTTGGGGGTCTCTCTATCGGTGGACCTCAGTGGCGGGCTTTGTGGAGCACTTTGTCCCTTACAAGTCAGCTCCAAGTTCAACATATAGGATTGAAAATTGAGGGTTGCTGTCCCGGGAGCAGTGGCAGTACGGGCTGCGGAAACCCAAGGGCATACATATGCAGACTTCCAGGAGGATATAGGTCTCTATATCATAATCAGTGGTGATACAAGTAGCAGCTTCAGAGGGTTTCTATAAAGAGTATTGAATTGTGTATAACTCCCGGGACAGACACCCTGAGCAACACTCAATTTTCAATAACACATGTTGAGAGCTAACTTGTAAGTAATTCTGGGATGAACATTTCTTCTCCTCCCTCTCCCTTTCCCGCTTGTTGGGCTAACCATTAGACCATATTGTTAGTGGAGTTAATTCCATGAAACGCGTCAAGATTTTTGGATGCAGCTATATTATAATCATGTGTTTATATTTTAGATCCTATTATGAATTTTCTGGTAATATAAATGATTTTTAATGTATTTTTATGATATGGATTACAAATCAGCTCATAATAATATTATATATCACAATTTGCTTTGATGATATCTGTGTATGTACAGTATATGAATTGCAATGTGCCATTATGATATCTGTATATATATGAATTAATAAATGTGCCATCATGTATTGATCACCTAATCAGTTGTGTGCCACATGCTTCATTTAATGTCCCAAATCTTTGTTTTTAATCTTGGTTGTATTAAATGGTTATTTGAGTTACTGTTGCCTTTCTATCATCTGAAATCAGTCTGCCCATTCTCCTCTGACCTCTGACTTCAACAAGGCATTTTCATCCCCACAACTGGTGCTCATTGGATATTTTATCTTTTTCTGACCATTCCCAGTAAACCCTAGAAATGGTGTTGCGTGAAAATCCCAGTAGATCAGCGGTTTTTTAAATACTTATACAGCCCGTCTGGCACCAACAACCATGCCACAGTAAAAGTCACTTAAATCCCCTTTCTTCCCCATTCTGATGCTCGGTTTTAACTTCAGCAAGTTGTCTTCACCACGTCTTACCGAGCAATTGAACAGGTCTACCTTTAATACCTAAAGTGGCCGATGAGTTTATATTATAAAATACACCATAGGTGTGTGCAGCCTATTGCATTAGGGTGTGCGCCCCAAAGCTTAAACACATGTGTGTGTGTGTGTGTGTATGTATATATATGTATATATATATATATATATATATATATATATATATATATAAAAACAAGGACAGTGTCAGTAGAGGAGTGGATGGTGTCAGTAGGGCAGTGGGGCCTGGGCAGCAGGGGCAATCCACACACCTGGCACACCCCCTGCACACGCCTATGAAATACACAATCAATCAATAAAGGAAGCATAACATGACATCAGGAGGTGGAGCAGACTGAAGAAGTGAGTCAGCTTATGAGCTTACTGCCAGTAGAGTGAAGGGGGTGTGGGTGCACTGAATTTGCAAATGTGGCTGGCACATTAGATCGGTAAAGGAGAGGTGGTTTTCAATTTCTGGTGTGCAGACAGGAGGTCTGATATATATGAGATTGCAGAGACAATCACCACCACCATCAGTGGACTGATCCTATCTCCCCACCACCACCACCGCTGCCACTGATCTAATCCCCCAACACCCTCAGTGGACTGATGCTATTCCTTCCACCATCGCTGCCACTGATCCCATCCCTTCCAACACCATCAGTGGACTGATCCTATCCCCCCACCACCACCGCAGCCACTGATCCTATCCCCCCCACCACCATCAGTGGACTGATCCCACTTCCCTCACCACCGCTGTTGCCACTGATCCCATCCCCCACCACTCTCAGTGAACGGATCCCATACCCATCACCACCGCTGCCACTGATCCAATCCCCACCACCACCATCAGTAGACTGATCCCACCCCCCCTCACCACCACCTATGCCACTGATACCAGTTAAACCAATGGGTTTAGTTACACGTTAGCAGGAAGTAATTCTCCAATCACAAAAAATTGGATTTTGGATTATTATATATAGGATTGGTTTAACGGGGGGAAGTATATTATGGTATTGAGGGGAGTATACATTTTGTCACAAATGTGTGCACAAACACATTAGGATTTGCTTTAACTTTTTTTTACCAGCATGAGATGAATATGGAACTCAGAGGTGTACTATAGTACTGTTATAGAAAATTGATCACTGAACACTATTTACAGAATATTATTTTATCATAAACATTGCATAATTTTAATTGGTAATTTTAAGTACACATTTCTTTGTTTTTGTATATTGATGTTATAGCGCTGCACTATTGTTATTTTAGGTATTTTGATATCCAGAAGATATCGAGTGTTCTGTTCAGCAGCTTAGGAGGTTTTGAGTAAACACAGTGCAGGATATATTACTATATTGATAACATTTAGTAGCTGTGAGCATCAGGGACTCCTGGAAGAGAGCTCAAAATAGATCACCAGAGCACTTTTCCGTGCAAGGTCCATTTAAATCCATAGAACTGCACTTAAAAACAAGTTTAGCCTGATCTGCTTGTGTATTTCATTTTTCTTAAGGCATGTGTGACAGTTAACCTAAGGCCTCCAAGCTAGATAGGAAATGTAATATTTTATCTGGTGTTTTTAGCTTCTAAACTGTTTATAGTGTAAATAGGCAAAAACCTGAAAATTCCCTCTCAAATACTTACCGTAATTCAGCATACTACATGGGAGCATACGTTTGGGTAGTTACGCCCTCACTCCTACCCCATAGTACCCCACCATAAATTCTGAGGCTGAGCCAGAGGCCAAAGTCTTTAACTAGCCTACTCATGACACTGGGAGGGATCTCATGTTGCCATGCAGTTCAAAAAATTATGGTAAGTATTTGATAGGAAATTTTCAGTATTCCTGACAGACTCCATGGCAGCATACATTTGGGAACGAACTAGCCCAAAAAAACCAAGGGTGGGATGCCGAAAAAAGTAGGGTTTCATCATAGCACTTATCCAACAGAAAGCTTATGGATAGATATGTATTAACAGTATAAGGAAGCTAGCTACACCCCACAGTGAGCCAAAACAGCCTTAATGGAAGACATGTCACCAATACAAATATTCCTGGTGTCCTTTCACTGGGAGCCCACAAAGTCTACACACTCCTGGTTGAGTGCGTTGTCACTGCTTCTGTAGGAACCTAACCCTAACATCTAAAAGCCTGTTGGCTATCTTGAATAACCCATCCAGTGATGATATCTTCATCCCACGGGTTCTGCTAGAGAGAGTGACAAAGAGATGTCTCAAAATCGAAGTAAAGCTGTAGTTTGTGAACATGCTTGACCTATCCCAATATCAATGATCTGGAACCAGTTATCCTTAGTGGTCCTGCATATGGAAGGAACTAATTATTTGATCTCATAGGATAGTTACATAGTTACATAATTAGTCAGGTTGAAAAAAGACACAAAGTCCATCCAGTTCAACCATAAAAAAAAATAAAAAATATCGTACAATCCCATATACCCAATTCTATACCCACGGTTGATCCAGAGGAAGGCAAAAAAAAAACAGTAGAGCATGATCCAATTTGCTACAGCAGGGGAAGAAATTCCTTCCTGATCCCCCGAGAGGCAATCAGATTTACCCTGGATCAACTTTACCTATAAATGTTAGTACCCAGTTATATTATGTACATTTAAGAAAGAATCCACGCCTTTCTTAAAGCAATCTACTGAGCTGGCCAGAACCATCTCTGGAGGGAGTCTGTTCCACATCTTCACAGCTCTTACTGCGAAGAAACCTTTCCCTATTTGGAGATGAAATCTTTTTTCCTCTAGATGTAAAGAGTACCCCCTTGTCTTTTGTGTTGACCATAAAGTTCACTATATGAACCCCTTATATATTTGTACATGTTAATTATATCCCCCCTTAATCTCCTCTTCTCAAGAGTGAATAAATTCAGTTCCTCTAATCTTTCCTCATAGCTGAGATCCTCCATGCCTCTTATCAGTTTGGTTGCCCTTCTCTGCACTTTCTCCAGTTCCCCGATATCCTTTTTGAGAACTGGTGCCCAAAACTGAACTGCATATTCCAGATGAGGTCTTACCCATACTAGGTAAAATGCAAACAAGGAATCCATCCTGGCAAACCTCCTGGCTTAAGAATAAAAAAAAACTCTTATGCGGCGTACACACGATAATTTTTCATGCCATTTTTTAAACCAACGTTTTTCTCGTCGTTTTTTTCATGTTTCCCCTCAAGCCTGTCTTGCGTACACACGATCATTTTAAAAAACGTTCAAGCAAAGCGCAGTGACGTACAACACGTACGACGGCACTGTAAAGGGGAAGTTCCGTTCGGATGGTGCCACCCTTCATGTTAGTAACGTTTGTTGAGCGACGATTCGCGCTTTTCAGCCTCCTGCTTTTCAGTCCGTTACAGCGTGACGAATGTGCTATCTCCATTACAAATGCTAGTTTTACCAGAACGTGCGCTCTCGTCTCATACTTGATTCTGAGCATGCGTGTTTTTTTTCACCTTGTCAAAGCATAAACACCATCGTTTTTCACATCGTTAAAAAAAACGACATGAAAAACTACGTGAAAAAATAGAGCATGTTCGAAATTTTTAATGCCCATTTTTCACGTCGTTAAAAATGCTCTGGAGCATACACACGATCGGTTTTAATGCCCATTTTTAAAAATGGCATTTTTAACGGCATGAAAAACGATCGTGTGTATGGGGCATTAGAGAGGCTGCCTTTATGACTGAGCCTTTACTCAAAACTGGACCGAAAGAGATCCCATTTGGATCAGCAAGCTGCCAAAGGGTTTTAAAGGCCCCGATTCTGGCAAACTTCCAGCTGAGGGTGTAGCCCTTACAGAGATTGTCATAATGGCTCAATCATTTCTCCAACTGGAGTCATCAAAGGATCCTTCCTAGCCTAAAGCCCTGTACACACAGCCGGGAATCCGTCAGGAAAAAAACGTTGGTTTTCCTGATGGGATTCCTGGCAAGCTTTTCTTGCTCGCCGAGTGTACACATGGCACATTCAAAAGAACCGCCGTTCTTTTGAATGGCAAGAACGTGGTGATGTCATCCACTATGATGAGCATTCGATGCCGTCACCGCCATCTTGCTTCACCCTACACTAACTACCGCGCATGCGTCGAAGTCTCATCGAACATGCACGGGTTTACCTGGAGATAGGTAAGCATACACATGCACGGTTTTCTCGTCGGGAAACAGGCCGACGAGAATCCCGATGAGAAAATAGAGAGCAGGTTTCCCGACGAGAAACCATACACACGGCCGGTTTTCTCTGCAAAAAGCTCTCCCAGCTGTTTTCTTGCAGAGAAAACCGGCCGTGTGTATGAGGCTTAACGCTTTAATCTTGGCAAGCTTCCTGCCTGATTAGATAGCCCTTAGAGTACACATCTTCATAGCTCAGTCTTTACCCAAGCTGGACTGAAAAGAGATCTCATTTGGAGCTGGCAAAGAAGTCCAGAGCAAGTAGTAAATACCAAACATTTTCTCCCATGGAGTCTGTCAGGAATATGAAAAATTTCCTATCAAATACTTACCATAAATGTTCTTTTCCTCATTGATTCTATAGCAGCATAAGTACCCTCCCAGTGTTATAAGTAGGTTAGATATGGAAAACGGCCTCTGTCTCAGCCTCAAAATTCATGAGAATGGGGTCCTATGGAGTAGGAGCGAGGGTGGAGCTACCCAAACGTATGCTGCCATAGAGTCTGTCAGGAAACTTGTTTTCTAGCTTTGGATAGAGTAGGGAAGCATTAGAACTCCAGTCGGGTTTTAACTGCTACCCAAGGCTCTGTTTGAGAGACTAGTCTCTAGTGGGGTACCACAAGGCTCTGTACTGTGTCCTGTTCTCTTTAACCTATATGTAAGTGATATAACTAAAGGTTTGTTGGGCTAGGTATGTCTTTTTGCTGATGACACAAAAGTGTGTAATAGGGTTGATATTTCTGGAGGTGTCTGTAACATGGAACATGATTTGGCATTGCTGGAAGATTGGTCAAAGCAGTGGAGATTTCAGTTCAATATTTCTAAATGTAAAATAATGCACCTAGGGAAAAAAAAATCCACAGAGAGAGTAAAACATTGGGGTTACAGTGTTAGCCAGCACTACAGAAGAAAAAAATTGGGGGGGGTGCTTATTTTAGATGATTGTAAAATTAGCAAACAGTGTGACCAGGCAGCGAGAAAAGCAAATAGAATACCAGGCTGCATCACTAGAGGGATCACCAGTAGGAGGAAGGAGGCCCCAATGCCCCTATATAGATTTTTAGTGAGACCTCATTTAGAATACAGTGTCCAGTTCTAGAGACCTCACTTACAGAAAGATATTGATAAGATAGAACGAGTCCAGAGATGGGTAAAAAAAATGGTGAAAGGTGTGGGGGATAAAACATATTTTTAACTTAATATGTACAGTCTGGAGGAAAGAAGGGAAAGGAGAGACATGATTGAAACCTTTAAATACATCAAGGAGGTGAATAGGGTTCAGGAAGGCAGTCTTTTCAACATGAAATCAAAATCAAGAACACAGGGACATGACCTCAACTAACTGGAGGAAAGTTCAAAAGTAATCTCAGAAAGTATTATTTAACTGAAAGGGTAGTTGATGATTGGAATAAACTACCAACAGAGGTAGTGAGTCAGTCAACAGTAAATGACTCCAAACATGCTTGGGATAAACATAGATCTATAGTCAGACAACAAGGTTAATGAAAAAAACAAAAACAAAAAATAAAATGGGCCGACTCAATGAACTACTTAGTCTTTTTCTATGATCACTCTCAATTCCGTTCTTGCTGACAACAGTTTCACCAGGCAGAAAAGTAAGGGAAACTTCTGCAACAGGTCCCCTGAAAACAAAAAAAACAAAAATCTGAGGATTATATATTTATCTTACTACACTAAATAAAGGCATTTTGATTTCTGTCTGTTTTGTTTCCCTCACATCCTGCCTAGTAAAATTTTGTCAGCAGGAGAGGAGCCCAGGATAGCAGGTAAAACTTGACAGGAGTTCGAACACTTATGCTATCCAAAGCTAGAAAACATGTTTTTGGCTACACAAACACTTTAAACAGTTTAGAAGGGATACATATAAACAACAGAACTTCTCCCAGAGTGGCTTCCTATCTGATTGGCTGGAATCTAAAAAATTCCTGACACAAATTAATGCACGGGTAGATCTCTTTATCAAACTAGTCACAAAAGAAATAGAGACACTACTACTTAGATCTAGGAAACATAATTCAACTTTCAAGCATGTAATGCCACGTACACACGATCGGAAATTCTGACAAGAAAACTTGTGTTGCATACACACGGTCACACAAATGTTGTCGAAAATTCCGACCGTCAAGAACGCGGTGACGTACAACACTACGACGAGCCAAGAAAAATTAAGTACAATGATTCCGAGCATGCGTCAAATTGATTCCGAGCATGCGTAGGATTTTTGTGCGTCGGAATTGCATACAGACGATTGGAATTTCCGACAAGAACTTTTCTGGTCGGAAAATTTGAGAACCAAGTCTCAAATTTTTGTTGTCGGAAATTCCGACAGAAAATGTCCGATGGAGTCTACACACGGTCGGAATTTCCGACCAAAAGCTCACATCGAACTTTTCTTGTTGGAATTTCCGATTGTGTGTACGTGGCATAAGGATCTAGTTATAAAGCTGTCCAACAAAGGAGGCAACATCAAAGCTGCTAACACATAACTACACTTATATCATATGAGTCGGAGAGTAAACTTAATTGGAGTGTGATAAGTGTTAGTAGGTTTAAAGAATATAATTTGGTATTTGTTTATATAGCAACTCATAAGGTGTAATATACTGTATTATTCTTATATAAAGAAGGCAACATTGTTTTTATGTTCAATAATTGTTAGAGCCGGTTCACACAGGGGCGTCCTGGGATCCGACTTTAAGTCGCCCCAAGTCGCCCCAAGTCGCGCAGTTTAGAAAAGTAATGGAAGTGAATGGAGCCGTCTTAATGTACACTACCGCAGTCGCTCCGACTTCAGAAAAGGTTCCTGTACGGCTTCAATCCGACTTCTAGGCGACTTGTACCCATTGCTTTCAATGGAAGTCGCCTCCAAGTCAAATTCCCGTTCATAGAGAGGCAACTTTACAGGAAGTCGCCCTTCTGCTCTAAGGCAAACCCCTCCCTCCCTCCCTCCCTCCCACAGAGCTGGTATTTGGTATGAATCATGAGGGGGAACTCCACGCCAAATTTTAAATAAAAAATCGGCATGGGTTCCCCTCCAAGAGCATACCAGGCCCTTAGGTCTGGTATGGATTTTAAGGGGAACCCCCTACGCTGAAAAAACGGCGTGGGGGTCCCCCCAAAATCCATACCAGACCCTTATCCGAGCATGCAGCCCGGCCGGGCAGGAAAGGGGGTGGGGACGAGCGAGCGCCCCCCTCCTGAACCGTACCAGGACGCATGCCCTCAACATGGGGGGGTGGGTGTTTTGGGGCAGGGGGCGCCCTGAGGCCCCCCACCCCAAAGCACCCTGCCCCCATGTTGATGTGGACAAGGGCCTCTTCCCTACAACCCTTGCCGTTGGTTGTCGGGGCCTGCGGGCGGGGGGCTTATCAGAATCCAGGAGCCCCCTTTAATGAGGGGGCCCCCAGATCCCGGCCCCCACCCTATGTGAATGAGTATGGGGTATATCGCTTTTTAAAGTAATTTATTAGGCAGCTCTGGGGGTCTTCTACCGACTTCGGGGGTCTTCTTCCGACTTCGGGGTCTTCTACCGACTTCGGAGGTCTTCTTCCGACTTCGGGGGTCTCTTCCGACTCTCCGGCCTCTTCTCCCGCTCTCCGGTGCCTTCTCAGCGCTCTCCGGTTCTTCTCCCGCTCTCTGGTGCTTTCTGCCTTCTGCCGGGCACCTCCGCTATCTTCTGCCAGCTCTTTTGCTAGCGGGGGCCCGGTCTTCATCGTCGTCTTCTCCCCTCTTCTCTCCACCCGATGTTACCTCGACGATCTCTGCCACTATAATGCCGTGTGCGTGGAGCGCAACGACTTATATAGGCATGGGGCGTGTTCACCGGGTGACCGTGCCTCTTATGACGTCACGGTCCCATCATACTCCGGGTGGTGATGACATAAGGGGCGGGGTCACATGGTGACATCACCCGGTGACCACGCCCCATGCCTATATAAGTCGTTGCGCTCCACGCACACGGCATTATAGTGGCAGAGATCGTCGAGGTAACATCGGGCGGAGAGAAGTCGCGCTGTGGTTCACTCTCAAGTCGTGTCCAAGTTGACTCGCAAAGTCGTGCTCAAAGTCGTGTTGCACCTGTGTGAACCGACTCTAACGCATACAAAAGATAAAAAAAAAAAAAATTTAATATCTAGTCACTCCTACATTTTACTCTATTCCCACAACACATAAGAACTTACAGGAACCTCCAGAAAGACAGATAGTCTCAAGAGTAAATTGTCTTACACAGAATGCAAGCAAGCTAATTGATGACTATTGACACCCACATGTGGAAAGATTGCCTTCATATTTGAAGGATGTCATTGATTTACCTACTGTCCTAGACAATTTGTATGCTACACCTGATACAATTCTAGCATCCATTCACAAAGAAACACTCTATTCGAGTGTCCTTTATGAGAAGGGGTTTAGAGATGGCATCTTTTTTGAAAGAGAGGAGTTTAGAATTTGCAGAGTACAATAATTATGTTATTGAGATTCTGCTGTTCATTATGACGTATAATATATATTTTTTAATGGCTCCCACTACCTCCAGGTGCAGAGTGTGACATTGGGGACTACTTTTTCCACATCGTACACAAACCTCTACCTAGGTTCGTGGGAGCGATTTTTGTTTTCTTCGGATGACCTGTCGAGGTACCTGTGCCACATTCATCTCTGATGTAGGTACTGTACATCAATGATGTCCTGATCTTTTGGTTGGGTCCATTGGAATTGTTGATGGAATTCATCTGAGTTATGAACTGCAACACCTTCAATTTGTCATTCACCCTCACTCAGAATTTTGAGTCCCTTTCCAATTGTGGACTTTTTTTTTTTTCAATAGATTTTTATAAGTGTATTTTCATAGTTAACAAAAACTACAAGGGAAGAGATATACACAGTAGCTGATACACATTGACAATTTCCATTAGTAGTGAAATATTCTACTTTTAGGGTTTCTGAGCAATGAAGCAAACTATCGATCGATCATAAAAGCTTGGGCCAAATAGACCAGCAATCGTCAAACACCTTACATTTTAAAGAATGAATTTCTATGAGAAGTTCAAAGGTATAGTTTCTATGTACCGCTGTAATGACGTCAGAAATGTTTGTAGCCTTATTGGATTTTCAATTGCGTAGTATCATCAGGCGTGTCTCTAGTAGTATGTGTGTTATGACTGGTCTGAAGGTGTTCGGATATTTAGGTGCAATAGCACTAAGGCCGGGTCGGGGCATGCAATTATTCCTGTTAGGGTCGGGAAGAGATCAGTTGAAAAACCTGGTTCCATTAACTTCTTATGTTAGGGCAGTGCCAGAACATATGTAATAAGTTCCCTACATGCCCACACTCCCTCCAGCATTTTGGTGATGTTCCTGGAAAGTATGTGGCTAGTCGGAATGGGGTGTAGTGCCATCTGTTTGCAATTTTGATCATTAGTTCTCAATGTTTTACACAGTGAGAAGATTTGTGTGTTTCTGTGAAGGCGTGTTGCCATTGTGTGTCCGAGAAAGTGGTACCCAAGTCTACCTCCCATTTTTGCATTGCTGCTGTCTTAGTGAACGTCATCCGGTCACGCAGTATATTGTAGAAAAAGGATATGCTTTTTGTATCTGGTTTTGCTGTGGAGTAGAATTGCCAAATTTTATTCCGTAAGACCACTGTTGGGGGAGTTTGGTATTTTAGGAAGTGTGTGATCCTTAAGCATTTGAAAATGCTGGTGTTCAGTTTGTTCAGTTCCTAGGGGGGCATGGTCTAGCGGCAGCGGCGGGAATGGCGGAGTAAGGAGACAAGCGTGTGGAGCATGGTGCGATCCCTGTGACTAATGCAGCTTGTATGAAGAGTCTAAACGAGTCTAACCACCATTGCTATCTCACTCTACCTTACATGGCTCCACCGTGTCCTATCCCGATCTGATTTGTAATTGCGGCGGTGCGATGGAGGAGGAGTAACAGTAACAGCAGTAGCAACGACTCACGGAGGTGGAAGGAGGTGAAAGGAGGAAGTTACGGGCCGGCGGAAGTCGCGGACTGCTGAGTAGAGGAGGACGGGACACCAGGTATAGATGCATAGACTCCTGTAGATTTACTCCATACTGCAGTATCATAGTAGAGACCTGGCTCACGGCTCACGGAGGTGGAAGGCGGAAGTCTCGGCGCTGAACTGCATGAGATACGGGTCAGCAGGCTCTGGAGGCTTCAGAATAAAGGAGAACTGGCGGCTCAGGTATTGAAATATAGATTCCCGCAGGTATGTCAGTGACAAGAGTATGCGGGGTGCCTAAATACTAAGTAATTACCGAGCACAACATTGAACTTGGCTGGTAGAGTGAGGGGGAGCGCATAAATAGGAAATAGACTATATGACCCCATATGAGCTATAGCTCTGCACTCTGATAAATTAAGACAGAGGGGGGTGAGCAATAGAAGGAAGAGAGGGGGAGAAAATAAAAACCCTCTGCATACAACACCTGTACAACTGGCTATTAAGGACTTTTTTTACCCAGACAAGAGCAGCAGCAGCAGTGGCACGAGCAGCAGTAGTGGAGACCCGTGGAAACCTGTGTCTGAAGATACCGAAGGCGGCACCCCGCCTGAGTTTACCCCTGATCCCGGACTTAATAATAGATAAAACCAGGGAACAAAAGGAGGAGGTGGAGAGCCAGAGCCAGAGACAGAGAAAAGCAATGTTAGAGCAAGAAGAAGGGATATCATTTGGGACAATAGATCCAGAACTAAAAAAGATCTCGAAAGCACTGCCTACACGGAGAGATATGGAGACAATGATGGCTCACTATGAGGATGGCCATAGACAGGAAATGCAGTTAATCAGGGCTGAGATACAAACATTAAAAGAGAAACAGCGACAAAAAGAAATAAATGCGCTACCCAAAAAACACATAAATAATAACAACTCTATAGAGGGAGGTGAAGCAGCTGTGCTGGAATGTGACAAATTCAAACAAAATGGAAGGTAATAGTACAGCGCTACATATAGGCCAGTAAAAACTGGACTGTAACTCAAATGTGACCATAAATGGAAACACACAAAAAAGTGAGAAGGGGCAGGCTGAACGCCCTACCCAATATATATAAAATGTCCACAATAATAAACAAAAACAAAAAAATTAAGAGTGTTCAAAACAGTGGGTAAATAACAAGGAATGGATGTAAAACTTCTGGCACAATTCTTCACGTGGATGGTGACATTCATGTGTGCTTACCAGAAATGTTGGACCCGATTGTCATACAACAGCGGATCAATCGAGCTTGAGAGTATCTCCAACGGCTTCTCCACAGGAACGTCCCCGGATCTCTGATGGATGTAGTGGTATACCGGCTAGGCGATCGGATGTCTTCAATCCTGGGTGGAACTGATGGATGCAGTACTTCTCGGGTCTCCAATACCCCCAAGGCTGGAGATCCCACCAGAAGACTGGCACTCTGGATCCCGGTATTCAACCGGACGATGGGATACGATCAAACTTAAATGGAAAATACCCCGACAAGGGTATTGTAGAAGGACCAACTGGAGAAAACTGAAAAAACTTTTCCTCACCAATTTCATGCAAAGAGAAGAAAAAAATAGGGGGCTCCAATGGTTTAGGTAAAAAAAATGGGGTTTTTAATCAGAAAAACAGCAACATACAAAGATAAAAAGTGATCACAGTTCATGTATTAAAAGACAACATGGGAAGCAAAATGCATATTCCAACGCGTTTCGTTCCTAACAGGATGTCTACAGGGACAATGGGGTATTTTCCATTTAAGTTTGATCGTATCCCATCGTCCGGTTGAATACCGGGATCCAGAGTGCTAGTCTTCTGGTGGGATCTCCAGCCTTGGGGGTATTGGAGACCCGAGAAGTACTGCATCCATCAGTTCCACCCAGGATTGAAGACATCCGATCGTCTAGCCGGTATACCTCTACATCCATCAGAGATCCAGGGACGTTCCTGTGGAGCAGCCATTGGAGATACTCTCAAGCTCGATTGAACCGCTGTCGTATGACATTCGGATCCAACGTTTCTGGTAAGCACACATGAATGTCACCATCCACGTGAAGAATTGTGCCAGAAGTTTTACATCCATTCCTTGTTATTTACCCACTGTTTTGGACACTCTTAATTTTTTTGTTTTTGTTTATTATTGTGGACAATAGATCCTTCTCACTTTTTTGTGTGTTTCCATTTATGGTCACATTTGAGTTACAGTCCAGTTTTTACTGGCCTATATGTAGCGCTGTACTATTAAAAGAGAAAGTAACAGGAGAGGAGATAGTGGTGAGCAAATTAAATGAGCGGATCACGAAACTGGAAAAGGAACAACTATCACAGAGAAAACAGGTTTCTATGTTCCAGCTAAGATTGGAGGAATCCGAAAATCGTAGCCGAAGGAACAATTTAAGATTCAGAGGGATCTCTGAGGAAGTGGGGGATGATAAATTACAGATAGCAGTAATAGCCATATGCCAACAACTAGGTGTAATAGAAAATGTTAAGGAAATCGAATTTGACAGACTACATAGAGCGTGGGGGCCCCGCTCTACAGACCCAGTAAGACCTAGAGACGTAATAGGACGATTACACCGGTATGCCCATAAAGAACTTATTGGTCGTAAAGCATGGGAAGTGGGGCAAATAACCTATGAGGGATCTACTGTTAAAATACTCCCAGATCTTTCTCGGGCTACTCTCCAGCGGAGGGCTATATTACGACCACTGCTGGAGAAAATTAGATCAGTAGGCGCCTCTCACCGCTGGGGGTACCCCATCTCTTTGACAATCAAAAAAGGGGTACAATTTTTTTCTGTGAATGAACCCTCAGATCTACCAAATGCATTTGCATTTTTGGGGATAGAGCAATGTGACATACCAGATTGGTTACAAGCACTTAGGTGGAGACAACGAGGGGGAACCTGGACATTAACAAGAGAGGAACCCACATAGGCCCTGGAACTGGCCCGTGAATACAGTGTAGAGAGAAGGAATACTGAACAGGAGTTAATGGGAAGACTTAAGAATACATTAAAAAATTATTTTTATTTTTTTGGTATTTTTATATTTTTGGGAGTGGATTATAGATTGGGAATATATGACTGAATAACCCCCCCCTCTTTTTTTTTTTTTTGGAGGCCAACCCCTCTATCAAATAATTGATGTTGGTTTTGTCTGGACGAAAAATACCTTCTCTTTTTTTCCTTTTTTTTTGGTTGTTTTTTCTTTTTTCACTCCTTTTTGCCTTCCTCTCTTTCTTGCCTCCCCTTTTTTTTTTACATATATTTCTTGCATATATCTCTCCCATCTGGGCTGGGGAGGAAGGGAGGGAGGAGTTTAATAGAATCAGTATTTGGAAGTTTAGGTAACTGTAATTGCAAGTAATATCTTTAATAGGAAGCAGATGTCTGTAATGGATATAGAATGTATTAATCTAAAACTGAAATCTGAAGTCTGAAATTATTTTGAAATTATTGATCTGAAATAAGGGTGTGATGGAAAAATGTATCTTATGTAATAATTAGCTACACAGATGTTGTGGTGGACTTTTACGTGTAGGTGGATAATATATTGTAATCTATTTTAGTATATACCCCCTTTAAGAAGTAAATGGTAAAGCAAAAGTTAGAAAATAAGATTTGTTTAAACATGCAAGGGTTATGAATAGTGTTGAGCGAACCCGAACTGTAAAGTTCGGGTCCGTACCGAACTTTAGCTTTTTCCCGAACCCGAACCTGAACCCGGACTTTGCGCAAAAGTCCGTTTTCGGGTTCGGGTTCGGCAATCTAATTACGCATTTAGAAATGCTTCAGGGGCCAGCCAATCACCTTTTGATTAGCTGGTGTGCCCTTAGAAGCCATCATAGCCATGCCTACTAATGGCATGGCTGTGATTGGTCAGTGCAACATGTGACCCAGCTTCTATATAAGCTAGAGGCACACAGCACACACGTCACTCTGCTTCAGAATAGATAGGGAGAGGATCTTGTCTGCTGCTGCTGCTTTTAGGGAGAGATAGAAAAATACATGAGTTAGTCCTGATTCTGGAATCTGAGGGAAAAGATAGAGAGACAGTGTAGTGTAGGGCCAGGTTCCTGTTTTTTGCTTTTAGGGAGAGAGATATATTATATAGGAATAGGAGTCCAGATTCAGAGATATAACTCAGCGATCTGCATAGGTTTACCTGTTTGTGTTGCAGTGCAGTCTTTTTACACTGCTATGAGCCCAGTGTCAGAGAAAATCTACCTTTTATCTGCAAGCTCAGTGCACCAGCACTGCATATATTACGTTGAGAGATACGCCGTTTCCATACTGTGGGTGTATTCTGCTCTTGGAAAAAGATCCATTTAGGACAAAAAAAAGGCACTTTATTGTGCTCTTTTCCAAAAGACCCATTAAGGGCAAAAAAATTGCATTTCATTTTGCTCGTGCAAAAAAAGACCCGTTTAGGGCAAAAAAAATAAATAAAAATTTGTACTTTAATGTACGCTTGCAAAAAGACCCATTTAGGGCCACAAAAAATATTTTGCAGTGTGTTATACATATGTGGAGGCGTGTGAAATAAACCATTTCTATATATTTGTCTTATACTGTGCTATACTAAAAAACAACATTTTTTTTAATAGCATTTTCTGCAGTTCTGTAGCTGTGCGATTCAGCGGTTACGTACTGTGGGTGTGTTGTGGTCTTCCAAAAAATGCCATTTAGGGCCACAAAAAATATTTTGCAGTGTGTTATACATATGTGGAGGTGTGTGAAATAAACTATTTATATATAGTTTTCTTCTACTGTGCTATACTAAAAAAAAACATTTTTTTTAATAGCATTTTCTGCAGTTCTGTAGCTGTGCGATTCAGCGGTTACGTACTGTGGGTGTGTTGTGGTCTTCCAAAAAACGCCATTTAGGGCCACAAAAAATATTTAGCAGTGTGTTATACATATGTGGAGGCGTGTGAAATAAACCATTTCTATATATTTGTCTTCTACTGTGCTATACTAAAAAAACAACATTTTTTTGAATAGCATTTTCTGCAGTTCTGTAGCTGTGCGATTCAGCGGTTACGTACTGTGGGTGTGTTGTGGTCTTCCAAAAAACGGCATTTAGGGCCACAAAAAATATTTTGCAGTGTGTTATACATATGTGGAGGTGTGTGAAATAAACAATTTATATATAGTTTTCTTCTACTGTGCTATACTAAAAAAAAAACTTTTTTTTTTAATAGCATTTTCTGCAGTTCTGTAGCTGTGCGATTCAGCGGTTACGTACTGTGGGTGTATTGTGGTCTTCCAAAAAACGCCATTTAGGGCCACAAAAAATATTTTGCAATGTGTTATACATATGTGGAGGTGTGTGAAATAAAACATTTCTATATAGTTTTCTTCTACTGTGCTATACTTAAAAAAAAAACTTTTTTTTTGAATAGCATTTTCTGCAGTTCTGTAGCTGTGCGATTCAGCGGTTACGTACTGTGGGTGTATTGTGGTCTTCCAAAAAACGCCATTTAGGGCCACAAAATTTTTTTTGCAGTGTGTTATACATATGTGGAGGTGTGTGAAATAAAACATTTCTATATAGTTTTCTTCTACTGTGCTATACTAAAAAAAACAATTTTTTTTTTGAATAGCATTTTCTGCAGTTCTGTAGCTGTGCGATTCAGCGGTTACGTACTGTGGGTGTGTTGTGGTCTTCCAAAATATGCCATTTAGGGCCACAAAAAATATTTTGCAGTGTGTTATACATATGTGGAGGTGTGTGAAATAAACAATTTCTAAATAGTTTTCTTCTACTGTGCTATACTAAAAAAACAACATTTTTTTTGAATAGCATTTTCTGCAGTTCTGTAGCTGTGCGATTCAGCGGTTACGTACTGTGGGTGTGTTCTGCTCTTCCAAAAACACCCATTTAGGGCAACATCCTAAATTTGGAAAATATGAGGAGAAGGTCAAAGGGACGTGGTGGCCCCGGTCGTGGTGCTGCTGGTGGAGCTCCTGTTGCAGGCAGAGGACGTGGTGGATCTGTGCCAGATACACGCACAAGTGAAACACCTTCCTCAGGTGCGAGTAGGTGACCGAGCCTGCGGCGGTATTTTGTCGCGCCTAATGAGGCTGTACGAATGTTTAGGCCAGGACAAGTACAGGCGATAGTAGATTGGGTTGCTGACAGTGCCTCGGGTTCCTTCACATTGTCTCCCACCCACTCTTCTGATGAAAGATCAGAGTTGGCACCTGAAACCCATGTCCATCAGTCTTTCACCTCACCCCCTTGCAAATCAGCCAAGCAGTCTGAGCCCCAAATCATGCAGCAGTCTCTTCTGCTTTTCGATGACTCTGTTACCAGGGTTTCCCAGGGCCATCCACCTAGCCCTGCCCCAGAAGTGGAAGAGATTGAGTGCACCGATGCCCAACCACTTATGTTTCATGATGAGTACATGGGACGACCATCGCAGCACGTCTCGGATGATGACGAAACACAGGTGCCAACTGCTGCTGCTTTCGCAATTGTGCAGACAGACAAGGAGGGCAGGGGTGAAGACTGGGTGGAAGATGATGTGGAGGACGATGAGGTCCTCGACCCCACATGTAATCAACGTTATGCAGGTGACCAGTGTAGTTTGGAGGAAGAGGCGGTGGTCGCACAGAGCCACCAGCACAGCAGAAGAGGGAGCAGGGTGCAAAAGCGGAGCGTCCGTCCCCTAGACAGTATGTCTGCTACTGCCCAACGCAGCAAGGGACCAAGCACACCAAAGCCAGGTCCAAGGAGTTCCCTAGCGTGGCAGTTCTTCACACAATGTGCTGATGACAAGACACGAGTGGTTTGCACGCTGTGCAATCAGAGCCTGAAACGTTCTCAACCTGAGCACAACCTGCATGACCAGGCATCTAAGTGCAAAGCACGAGCTGCAGTGGAGTAGACACCTCAAAAACCAAGAAAGGTCTCTGGCTCCTCCTGCTTCCTCTTCTGCTGCAGTCTCGGCCTCTTCATCCACCTCTGTAGTGACAGTGGCACCTGCCACCCCGCAAACAGAGGATCTGCCAGCAACACTACCACCTGGGTCACCAACCATCTCCACAATGTCCCATGGAAGTGTTCAGCTCTCTATCTCCCAAACATTGGAGCAGAAGAGGAAGTACCCCCCTAGCCACCCGCAATCCCTGGCCCTGAATGCCAGCATTTCAAAACCCCTGGCCTTTGAAATACTGTCATTCTGTCTGGTGGAGACGCAGAGTTTTAAAAGCCTGATGGCATTGGCTGTCCCACAGTACATCGTGCCCAGCCGCCACTACTTTTCCAGGCGAGCCATCCCTTCCCTGCACTACCAAGTGGGGGACAAAATCAGGTGTGCACTGCGCAACGCCATCTGTGGCAAGGTCCACCTAACTACGGATGCATGGACCAGTAAGCACGGTCAGGGACGTTATATCTCCCTAACAGCACACTGGGTAAATGCAGTGGCGGCTGGGCCTGAGGCAGATAGCAGTTTGGCTCCTCCTACTCCGCTTCCTCATCCTCTACCGCCTCCTCATCCGGTCAGCGTAACACCTTCACCACCAACTTCAGCACAGCCAGGGGTAAACGACAGCAGGCAGTTTTAAAACTTTCCTGTTTTGGGGGAAAATCCCCACACCGCGCAGGAGTTGTGGAGGGACATGGAACAACAGACCAATGATTGGTTGCTGTCAGTGAGCCTCAAGCCCGGCCTGGTGGTGTGCGATAATGGGTGAAATCTCGTAGCAGCTCTGGGCCTAGCCGGTTTGACGCACATCCCTTGCCTGGCGCATGTGCTGAACTTGGTGGTCCAGAGGTTCCTTAAAAATTACCCTAATATGCCAGAGCTGCTGCAGAAAGTGCGGGCTGTGTGTGCACACTTTCGGCGTTCTCACCCTGCTGCTGCTCGCCTGTCAGCGCTGCAGCGTAACTTCGGCCTTCCCGCTCACCGCCTCATATGTGACGTGCCCACAAGGTGGAACTCCACCTTGCACATGCTGGCCAGACTGTGCGAGCAGCAGCAGGCGATAGTGGAGCTTCAGCTGCAGCAATCACGCGTGAGTCGCTCTGCGGAACAGCACCACTTCACCACCAATAACTGGGCCTCCATGCGAGACCTGTGTGCCTTGTTGCGCTGTTTCGAGTACTCCACCAACATGTCCAGTGCCAATGACACCGTTCTCAGCGTTACTATCCCAGTTCTATGCCTCCTTGAAAAAACGCTTCGGGCGATGATGGAAGAGGATGTGGCACAGGAGGATGAGGAGGAGGAGGAGGAAGCGGGATCATTTCAAAGGCTTTCAGGGCAGTCTTTCACAAGTGGCTACAAGGGTGGGTTCCTGCACCAACAAACGCCAGGTACACAATTGTCCGGCAGAAAGGGCACAGTTCTGGAGGATGACGAGGTGGAGGAGGAGATGGAGGAGGAGGAGGAGGAGCCATTTTCACAGCAGGGTGGCACCCAGACCAGCTCGTGGCCATCACTGGTGCGTGGCTGGGGGGATACAGAGGACACAGACGATACACCTCCCACAGAGGACAGCTTTTCTTTGCCTCTGGGCAGCCTGGCACACATGAGCGATTACATGCTGCAGTGTTTCCGCAATGACCGCCGAGTTGCCCACATTTTAACTGGTGCTGATTACTGGGTGGCCACCCTGCTGGATCCCCGTTACAAGGACAACGTACCTGTCACGAGCCGGACTGACGGCTAGTGGGAATACAGGAGGTGGATCCTCTGTACCAGAGAGGGGATGGCACGGGTCGTACTGAGGGACCGGTTCTAAGCAGCTACCGGTTTTCACCAGAGCCCGCCGCAAAGCGGGATGGACTTGCTGCGGCGGTAGCAACAGGTTGTGTCCTCCAGTAGCGACTCCACCTCTCTGGCGGCTGAGATAGGCACGGTACAAAAGGACTAGGCAGAGGCAAGGTCAGACGTAGCAGAGGGTCAGGGCAGGCGGCAATGTTTCGTAGTCTGAGACAATGGCAGCAGGTCAGATACACAGGCAAGGCAACTCACAAAACGCTTCCACAGGGTACTAAGACAACAAGATCCGGCAAGGACAGGAAGGGGAAGTGGGTTTATATATGCTTTGGGTGTGCACACAGTAATTGGGCCAGGCACCAATCAATAGTGCGCTGGCCCTTTAAATCTTAGAAGGCCGGCGCGTGCGCGCCCTAGAGCGCAGCGGGGCTGCGCGCGCCGGGAAGGAGCAGGAGGGGGATGGTGAGTAGGATGGGATGCGATCCGCAGACGGAGATGTGCCGCCGTGTGGATCGCATCCCCGCCGGTGACAGAGCAGCGCCCACGGCCAGGAGGGCTGACCGGGGCGCTGCAGGGGGACCGACGCCGCGAGCGCTCCGGGAAGGATGGGACACCCGGAGCGCTCAGCGTCACAGTACCCCCCCCTTAGGTCTCCCCCTTTTCTTGGAACCCAAGAATCTACGGATGAGCTCCTTGTCTAAAATGTTGGTCTCAGGCTCCCAGGATCTCTCTTCAGGACCACAGTTCTCCCAATCAATTAAAAAAAAATATTTTACCTCGGATGACCTTGGAGGCGAGGATTTCTTTCACCGAGAAGACATCGGAAGAACCAGAGACAGGAGCAGGAGCAGAGACCTTGGGGGAAAATCGGTTAAGAATGAGGAGTTTGAGAAGAGACACATGAAAAGAATTGGGGATATGAAGAGAAGGAGGAAGATGGAGTTTGTAAGAGACAGAATTGATTTGGTTTTTGATTTTAAAAGGTCCGAGGTAACGAGGGCCCAGCTTGTAGCTAGGTACCCGAAACCGAACATATTTGGAGGAGAGCCACACTTTGTCACCCGGGACATAGACAGGAGGAATTCTTCTTTTTTTATCTGCATGTCTCTTCATGCGGGCAGAGGCCAGTGATAGCGACTTTTGAGTCTCTTTCCAGATAGAGGTGAAGTCTTGAGTTAATTCATCCACAGCAGGAACTCCAGAAGAAGTGGGGATGGGGAGGGGGGGCAATGGGTGACGGCCGTAGACCACAAAGAAAGGTGATTTGGAGGACGATTCAGAGTTCTTGAAATTGTATGAGAATTCTGCCCAGGGTAATAGGTCGACCCAATCGTCTTGACGGGCGGAGACAAAATGTCGTAAGTAGTCACCAAGGACCTGGTAAACTCTCTCCACCTGTCCATTGGATTGCGGGTGATAAGCGGAAGAAAAATTCAACTTAATCTTTAGTTGAGTACAGAGAGCTCTCCAAAATTTTGAGATGAATTGAACGCCTCTATCAGAGACGATATGTGAGGGTAGCCCATGGAGACGGAAAATTTGAAGAAAAAAATGCTTCGCCAACTGAGGTGCAGTAGGCAGACCAGAAAGCGGGACAAAATGAGCCATTTTCGAAAAGCGGTCAACGACCACCCAGATGACAGTGTTACTATGAGACAAAGGAAGGTCCGTGATGAAATCCATGGCAATGTGGGACCATGGTTGTTCAGGCACAGGTAGAGGAAGGAGAAGACCTGCAGGCTTCTGGCGTGGAGTCTTGTCACATGCACAGATAGTGCAGGCCCGTACAAAGTCAGTCATATCTTTTTCCTGGGTAGGCCACCAATAGTGTCTGGCCATCAATTGTATGGATTTTTTGATCCCAGCGTGACCGGCTAGATGGGAGGAATGGCCCCACCTGAGTATCTGGAGACGAAGGCGTGGAGGAACGAAAGTTTTTCCTGGAGGAACTGGCATCAGAGAAGCAGGAGCAGAGGAAATCAGACACTCAGGGGGTACGATGTGTTGAGGGGGAGTCCCGGTTTCAGAGGCATCGGAGGAACGGGACAAGGCATCAGCCCTGACATTCTTGTCTGCGGGACGAAAATGGATCTGGAAATTGAACCGGGCAAAGAACAATGACCACCTGGCCTGGCGAGGATTTAAGCGCTGAGCGGACTGAAGGTAGGACAAATTTTTATGGTCAGTGTAGATGGAGATAGGGTGAAGGGATCCTTCCAGGAGATGTCTCCACTCTTCTAATGCCAGCTTGATGGCCAACAGTTCACGGTCACCTATGGAATCGTTTTTTTCAGGAGGGGAGAAGGTTTTAGAGAAAAAAAACACACGTGACGTTTCTTCCTTTAGCGTTTTTTTGAAGAAGAACAGCTCCGGCTCCTACCGAGGAGGCGTCAACTTCAAGGAAGAACGGCTTTGTGGGGTCTGGTCGAGACAGGACAGGTGCAGAGGAGAAGGCGATCTTAAGGCGAGTAAAGGCTTCTTCCGCTTGAGGCGGCCAGGACCTTGGATTCGCGTTTTTCTTAGTCAGTGCCCCTATAGGAGCAACGATGGTGGAGAAGTGGGGTATGAACTGACGATAGTAGTTGGCGAATCCAAGGAAGCGTTGGATAGCACGGAGTCCAGAGGGGCGTGGCCAATCCAAGACTGCGGAGAGCTTGTCAGGGTCCATTTGAAGGCCTTGTCCTGAGACCAGATAACCTAGGAAAGGAAGGCTGCTGCGCTCAAAAAGGCATTTTTCAAATTTAGCGTAAAGATGATTTACGCGGAGGCGCTGGAGCACTTGACGGACATGGAGCCGATGTTCCTCAAGGTTGGTAGAGAAGATTAGGATGTCGTCAAGATAGACAACCACACAGGTATACAGTAAGTCCCGAAAGATTTCATTGACAAAATCCTGAAAGACTGCAGGAGCGTTGCAAAGTCCGAAAGGCATGACGAGATATTCAAAGTGACCATCTCTGGTGTTAAATGCGGTTTTCCATTCATCTCCTTCACGGATTCTGATGAGGTTATAAGCGCCCCTGAGGTCCAATTTCGAAAAAACTTTTGCTCCGCGCAGACGGTCAAAAGTTTCCGAGATGAGGGGCAGAGGGTAGCGATTTTTAATAGTGATTTTATTGAGACCACGATAGTCTATGCAAGGGCGTAGTGATCCGTCCTTCTTGGCAACGAAGAAGAACCCCGCTCTGGCTGGAGAAGATGATTTCCTGATAAAACCTCTCTTGAGGTTCTCCTTTATGTAATCAGTCATGGCCTTGGTTTCAGGAGAGGAGAGAGGGTAAATTCTGCCACGGGGTGGTGTAGTACCTGGGAGCAAGTCAATGGGGCAGTCGTAGGGTCTATGTGGTGGTAAGACCTCCGCCTGTTTTTTGCAAAACACATCAGAAAAGTCCTGATAGGCCTTGGGAAGGCCGGGCAGAGGAGTAGCGATGGGAACTTGACTGGGGGTTACAGACTTAAGACAATGCTTGTGGCAGGAGTAGCCCCAGGATTTGATGTCCCCAGTGGTCCAGTCGAGGGTAGGAGAGTGGCGCTGGAGCCAGGGTAGGCCAAGAAGGATGTCAGAAGTACAGTTCGGCAAAACAAAGAATTCAATTTTTTCTTGGTGAAGAACACCAACGGGACACCTCAGGCCTACAGACAGCCTCCTCGTCCTCCCCTGCACTAACATCAAGACTTAATCCTGACACCCCGCCTGCACGAGGGGAGAACCGGGCTGCTATGCTAGAAGACTTATTTAGGTGGGGATCTGCTAGGACGGCGGCCGGGATGGCGGCATGAAGATAGGATTCCTGCATGACGGGGATGTGAAACGCTTTCTTTAGACACCACAATCAGCTGAATCATGGGGAAATCCACTAGAAGTTCCTCCACACCACGCACTCTCAAAGACTCAGGGGCACAATTGAGCAACAATATTCCGGAGATGTTCAAGAATCGGCCCCCAGGGGACCACGGGGAGATGCAGAACTCACAGAGCTCACAGGCCTCATCCTTGATCCCGCTTGAAAATACCGCTGGTCTGAGATTAGCCACAGACCCTAACCCGAGCCTACTAGACCTCCAAAGAGATCTGCAGAGAGTGGCACTAGACATCAAACATACTCTAACAACGGCCATTGCGGATCTGAAGTCGGACATTCACACAATGAACCACCGCCTCACTGAGGTGGAAGAAACCACCCAAACTCAGGCAGTAGCAATCAGGCAAGTACAAAAGACTTACGACTCACAACTGTCTCACATGTTTGACCTCCACAGACAGGTGGAGGATTTAGATAACAGGGGTCGCAGACATAATGTTAGGGTTCGGGGGGTCCCCGAGGGTATAGACCCGGCTACACTACCACAAACGGTCTGCTCCATTTTCAACGACCTCTTGGGTCGCCCGGCTGACTCCCCCATCGAGATGGAAAGACTGCATCGGGCCCTGAGACCCCCTCCCCGAGATTCTGAGCCCCCCAGGGACATTGTGTGCTGTATCGTAAATTTTCCACTCAAAGAGGAGATACTGAGGAAGGCAAGAGATAGAGGCCGAATTTTGTTTAATGGCACAGACATTAAATTATTCCAAGATCTCTCTCAAATAACTTTGCAGAATAGGCGCACTCTGCGTCCCCTGCTGGATACACTGCGGGCCCGCAATATACAATATAGATGGAAGTTCCCGTTTTGCCTCTCAGCGTCCATCAGGGGCCGTACAGCCTTCTTACGGACCCCGGAAGATTTGCCTGTATTCTGAGAACAACTAGACATACCACTGATTGACCTGCCTGACTGGTATTCTTTCTACTTTCCCACGGAGCCTTGGAAACCTGTCTCGCACATCTCCTCACCAAAAGCTCAGCGACAACGCTCCAGACGCCGCAGATTGGACCCGACATCACCAGGAGACCGCTATGCCCGCCGTGACAACCTCCTGCAACATCAGGACCCGGCTGGAACCCCGAGAGGGGGACTTCAAGATGCTTAACTCTGCTCCTTTCTACATCAAGCCTCTACACTCGGTGCCCCCCCCCTTTTTTTTTTTTCTTCTCTTCCAGACATGACTAACTATGATTTGCTCCTACAGTTTCTCTGGGGGGCCTTCTCGGGGTCCATTCCTTCCAGGGTCTAGGTGATGTATACTACCAAGAAGGTAACAGATGCTCACACGCATGGTTTGCCAGGGATATGCCTTTGCCTACTTAGATCGCTTTGTTTTTATGCCTGCTGATTACTTTGGGGAGGTGGACTCGGCTCCTGACAGCTTGAGGAATGTCTCTACAATCTGGACATATTGTCTTTTATATTGACCCCTGTTGTAGGATTCTGCTAAGGGATTCGCCAGGCCAGATTACCGTCTTTCACGGTGGGGCCGGGTTCACTCCTCCACTTTCCCGTTTTTGATTTTTTATGGGTTGAACCTGCACTTATTCTGTAGCCTGTGATAAGCTCTTCATGCTAGGCATTTACCTCTTTCACAATAAGACCTAACTTGAACCACGCCCATGCTTAAGCGGGATGGCATTGGGTCTCAGGGGAAGAGTATACTCTTACCTTGAACACAACCCTGGGGTATCTCCTGAGACTGGTCCTAGACCTGGACAAGGGATTTTCAGATTGAGGCCCTACTGGATTGACACACAGTTCGAACCCCTTGGGGGGCGGGGGGGCAGCGTTGCAATGTTTCAATGCCTGTTTGTTTATTTGTTTATCTAATTCTATGGTTTTCTGGTCGGTGGGCTCAGAGGCCTACATATTTGTGGGCTCAGGGACACACCGATCTCCACAAATGTGTGATAATGTTTAAAGATGAATATTGCCCATCCTAAGCCCTTGGTAGGGGGTCCGTTTAGATTCCGGTCACAATAGGTTTAGACTGGTCTATCATATAACTCGGATAGGCTTTTGGACCGCCCCTGTTATCATTATGCAACAGTATATCCCGAAGTAACAACCTGTGCAGGGGAATTCCACGTCTCAATATTCATTTACTCCTTCTCGATTCCCTTTTGTACTTTTCGTATTTTAATCCCATGATTCTCACTTACGCCATCCATTGTCTTTTAAGCACCTGTTTTATCTCCTTACGTCCACCGTTGTGCGGGATTCCAGTATCCCGTCCTGGTCTTTCTACCCCTCCACAGCCTCCCACTTGGCGGGAAGCTGACACTCCGGATTTTCCCTTATTAGGCGGTTAGATTTATATTTAACTGCCTCCGGTATTATCACGCACGCGCTGTAGACCATCCCAGCGTTAGTGCGTTGTTCTTCTCCGTGCGTTTACCCCCCCCCCCTGCTTCCTGACTTCCTTACTTACTCCCTCCCATCTTTCTCTAGATCCTACGTGTCCCTTCCCCCCCCCCCGTTTTTTTTTTTTTTTTTTTCTCTCCTTTCTTTTCTTCATCTTCGTGGGGGCCGCTCTTCTTTCCTCTCTCCTGTCAGGGACAGTGCGGTGGCTCCTGATCACCGCGCTGGCAATCAGACTTCGCTCATAAATATTATATTCTCCGTTGGATTATACCATGCAGAAGGAGAATATAGTTAGACAACAGCTATCATTGAAATGTCTCTCACTCAACGTCAAAGGCCTAAATCTCCCTGAAAAGAGAACACAGGTTTTGTCAGCATTGACTAAACACAATGCTCACTTTCTTATGCTCCAAGAAACTCATTTTAGATCTGATGCAATCCCCAAATTGGGGAACCATATTTACAAGCAGGTAATACATTCTACGAACCCAGAGTCCAAGACGAAGGGAGTTTCCATTCTGATATCCAAACGCGCTGATTTTCGATTGTCGGACTCGATAAACGATCCGGAGGGCAGGTACATTTTTATTAAAGGTACCTTTGCCTCTAAACCAATCACACTAGCCAATGTGTACTGCCCAAACGAGCACCAAGTGTCGTTCTTTAGGAAAGTCTGTGACCTGCTTGCCACATTCCAGGAGGGTATTGCACTCTTGGGAGGGGACTTCAATGTTCCATTAAACCCAACTATAGACTCCTCTACTGGCACATCCATCCTCACACACCGGGCACTTCGCCAGATTAGACTCCAAATGCAATACCTAAAGCTCCATGACACATGGCGTACCATGTATCCTACCGATACCGATTTTTTCTCTCCACCCCACCAGAAGTACTCTAGGATAGATTACTTTTTTCTCTCGCAGACTGACCTATCCTTTCTCTCGCAGGCCACTATAGAGCCAATGTTCTTATCAGACCACCACCCTATAACAGTAACTCTTACGTTTCCTGACGTTCATAAGACAACGAAACCTGGAGACTGAATCCAACGCTATTCAAAGACCCTGAAATTGTTAGACAAGTGCGTACCCGAATTCAATTGTACTTTCAAGAAAACTCTACCCCAGATGTCTCTCCCATAACACTTTGGGAAGCACACAAATGTGTCCTAAGGGGAAAATTAATCTCTTTAGCCACGATAGCCAAAAAAAGACACCAGGAAGACGTTAAATCTTTAATTGAAAAAATAAACCGCCTGGAAAGAGCCCATAAACAGTCATCCATGCAAGCCACAATGCAGGAGCTTTTACAGGCGCGTTCTGATTTGGTGGGTGAGTTGGGGAAGCGCACTAGAAGGCGATACGTCCTCAGACAGAAAGTGTTCTACGAACACGGTAACAAAAGTGGGAGACTGTTGGCTCGCACGATACAGGCAGATAAGGTCTCGTCAGTGATTCATCATATTCGTGACAGCCAAGGTACACTCCTTTCAAAAAACGAAGAAATAACCAAACACTTTGAAAAATTCTACTCCAAATTGTACAATTTGGCGCAAGATGGGGGAGGGGTGACCAATATGGCCCGGCGTTCCTCTCAAATATCGGACTTCTTGGCGGATTACTGCCCCAAACCTATCACCCCCCAACAGGCTGAAGCCATGGAGAGCCTTTTCTCCATGGAAGAACTTCACTTAGCAATCAAACAGATGAAGGTGGGGAAAAGCCCAGGCCCCGATGGCCTCCCGCTGTTGTACTACAAATGCTTTCAGGAGGACCTTACTCCCAAAATGCTAAACACATTTAATTCCCTTTCGTCCCCCCACACTTCCCTAGGCAGATTACTGGAAGCCCATATAGCAGTTATCCCGAAAGATGGGAAAGATACCACACAAGTTTCTAACTATAGGCCGATCTCCCTGCTTAACGTGGATATAAAAATCTACGCCAAGATGCTAGCAAATAGGTTACTCCCCTTGATCCCTGGCCTCATATCATCTGATCAGGTGGGCTTTATCCCGGGTAGGGAGGCTAGGGACAATACTATCCGCACTTTAAACCTGCAGCATTGGCTGGCCTCATCGAAGACCGAGGGATTCCTCCTCTCCCTTGATGCTGAGAAGGCGTTTGACAGGGTGTCATGGGATTACATGCGGGCGGTCTTGGAAGGCATAGGCCTCCTGCCACGTATGCTTGCACGTATCACTGCCCTCTATACTAACCCCTCCGCGAGGGTGAGGGCTAATGGCCTCCTGTCGGACGCCTTCTCGATTAGCAATGGTACCCGTCAGGGCTGCCCGTTATCTCCCCTGATCTTTGTTTTGACTCTGGAGCCCCTACTAAACAGACTAAGGTCCAACACGGATATCAAGGGAATCTCCATTGCCCACAGAGAATTTAAAGTTGCGGCCTTTGCTGACGATATCCTATTGTCCTTGCAATCCCCTCGGATATCGCTACCCAATCTTTTGAAAGACATAAAACACTTTGGCGAGCTATCAAATCTCAAAATCAATTATTTCAAATCGCATGCCCTAAATGTATCCCTTCCCTCTCATGAAATCACACATTGTCAGGAATCCTTTCCCTTTCATTGGCAGAAGACAGCCATTACCTATTTAGGCATCCAGATCACTAAGAACATAACGGATCTTTATAGCCACAACTTCCTCCACGCCCTCTCTAAGCTCCAGGCAAATTTGAAGGATTGGGACAACCTTAACGTTTCTTGGTTTGGGCGCTCGGCCCTCAATAAGATGGTTGTTCTCCCCCGCCTATTATATTTAATGCAGACAATCCCGATTCACTTACCCCCCTCATTCTTTGCGGCATATAAAAAAGCATGCACTAGCTTTATTTGGAAGAATAATGCCCCACGAATTAAATACTCACGGTTGACATGCTCCAAAACAACCGGTGGGATTGGGTTACCAGACCTTTATAAATATTACCTGGCCTGCCACCTAACTAGAGTGGTGGACTGGAAACTTCACAAACTAAGGAAAGCATGGGTGACGCTAGAAAATTCTCTCACGCAAACTCCGATTGCCACATTACCTTGGCTGTCACCTCGATGCTGGCCCCTGATCCTCAAGACACACCCGCTCATTGCACCTTCCCTATCGGCCTTTAGGAAAGCGGTCGCTCTCTTTAACCTCTCCTCACAACCGGGTCCACTAACCCCTCTGAGAGGCAACCCTGAGTTCCCTCCGGGAGATTCTAACTCATTCCTCCACACGGAATGGCCACACGAGGAGGTTCTGGCGTGCCATTTCTTTCATAAGGGCCGAAGACGAACCTATGAGGAGCTTACTTCTGAATCACGTACTAACACTTTTCCTTTCTGGTCTTTTAGACAGCTGACTCACTTTCTTACCTCCAAAGATGCGAAGGTCACGTGGGATAGACAACTTACACCATTTGAAGTACTTTGTTCACGCAATGCACCACAACGACACCTCGTGTCACACATTTACGCCCTATTACAGGATGTCCCTGGTACTCCCACGATGCAGAATATACGTGCTTCTTGGGAAAGGGACCTGCAAATCACACTTGAGGACGATGACTGGGAATCCATATTCACTCTTGCGCATAAAGGCTCAATGAACGTTGCGATTCAAGAAAACGGTTATAAAATTATCACGAAATGGTATAGGACCCCATCTCGTCTACATAAATTCTCACCCTCTATTCCGGATACATGTTGGAGGTGTACAGAAGAGGTAGGATCTATGATCCACATTTGGTGGGGGTGTACCTTGCTCCAACCTTTTTGGAGGGAGGTCCACTCCATCATTAAACGGGTCACCACTTTCACTCTAGACTACACTCCTGCTCAATACCTTCTACACCATACTACTCTACCCAAACGAAATTACCAAAAATCATTGGCTATGCATATGGTTAATGCAGCCAGGTTATGCGTCCCTACACATTGGCGTTCAAAGGATATCCCGACCATTCGAGAATGGTTGATCAGAGTCGCTAAGATAGAGGAGATGGAGGAATTGATACACACAGCCCATGACCACTTACAGAAGTTTAGTTTGACCTGGTCTTGTTGGACGCATTTTAGGACTACGGATTACTATAAGTCCTTCTTCTAGAATGCTGTCCTGAAGTATCTGAAGTAAAAACAGTCCACACAGTAATCTTTCCTGCGTTTTGATCTGGTGCAGGGGCCTGGGACGGAGAGCGGCCCCCACCACCCCCCACCTCATGCTTCTCTTTTCGCCCCACTTCTCTCTATTTTCTATTCTTGACTGCTACCCTCTACCTACCTTTCTTCTTCTCCTTTTCCCCCTTTCCCACGCCTATGTCAATGTACACCTCTTATCTGTCTACTCCCCCCCCCCCGATATGATTGTTATTTTTCTCTATTTGTCTTTCCCAATACCGAATTAACCGACCAAAAGATAGCCTGGAGCCTTACTAGGGGCTCCCAACACCTATACAACCAGTGCAGTTTCCGATTTCAGAAGTTTTACCATGACCCCGGATAGGCCTGTTGATATTGGCCTTTGGCGGGTCCTTGCACTCTTACACGGGTTTACTTGCTCTCTTTCAGTTACTGGTTATTGCTCTGTGTTAACGTTGGTTAGTCTTGAAATGTCCATGAGCCTGTATGTCTTGTATGTACATGTAACCTTACTTTTCTTTCAATAAAATCATTTATGGAAAAAAAAAAAGAAGAACACCAACGGACATGAGCAGGGGTTCGGTGCGGTAACGCACGGTACAATCCAGATTCTCTCCATTTACAGAGGAAATGAAGAAGGGTTTGATGAGACGGATAACAGGAACGTTGAACCTGTTGATGAAAGAGGCTTTAATAAAGTTTCCTGCAGAACCAGAGTCCAGGAAGGCCACCGCAGAGAAGGGGCAGCCAGCAGAAGGGGAAATCCGCACAGGAATAGTCAGACGTGGAGAGGAAGAATTCACACCTAGTAACGCCTCTCCCACGTTCACTAGGTGCGGGCGTTTCCCTGACGTAGAGGACGAATAGGGCAGTCCTTTAGGAAATGTTCAGAGCTCGCACAATAAAGGCATAAGTTCTCATTCCTACGGCAAGTCCTCTCTTGTAGGGTCAGGCGAGATCGGTCCACCTGCATGGCCTCCTCGACGGAAGACATAGTATCAGGATGCGTTGGATTCAGGAAGAGAGGAGCCAGGCGCGGATAACGCCTGGTGCGAACAAGATCTTTCTCCTGGCGAAGCTCTTGGCGTCTTTCAACGTAGCGTATGTCAATGCGGGTAGCTAAGTGGATGAGCTCCATCAGGGAAGAGGGTATCTCTCGTGCGGCCAGACAATCCTTGATGTGGCTGGATAAACCTTTCTTGAAGGTCGCGCAGAGAGCCTCATTATTCCAGGCTAACTCTGAGGCCAGTGTGCGGAACTGTATGGCATATTCGCCCACAGAGGAGTTTCCTTGAACAGGGTTAAGCAGGGCGGTTTCAGCGGATGAGGCTCGGGCTGGTTCCTCAAAAATGCTACGAACCTCAGCAAGGAAGGACTGAACGGTGGCTGTAGCAGGGTCATTGCGGTCCCAGAGTGGCGTGGCCCAGGCCAAGGCCTTCCCAGACAACAGACGGACCACGAATGCCACCTTAGACCGTTCTGTGGAAAACTGGTCTGACATCATCTCAAGATGCAGGGAACATTGGGACAAGAATCCCTGGCACCTCCTAGGATCCCCGTCAAATTTCTCCGGAAGAGACAAGCGGATCTTCGAGGTAGTAGCGGCAGCTCGGGGAGGGGAAGATGCTGAAGCTTGTGGCGGCAGACGCTGCTGGATCATGGCGGTCAACTGCGACAGCTGCTGTCCTTGTTGGGCAATCAATTGTGACTGCTGGGCAACCACGGTAGTGAGATCAGCGAGACTAGGCAGCGGCACGTCAGCGGGATCCATGGCCGGATCTACTGTCACGAGCCGGACTGACGGCTAGTGGGAATACAGGAGGTGGATCCTCTGTACCAGAGAGGGGATGGCACGGGTCGTACTGAGGGACCGGTTCTAAGCAGCTACCGGTTTTCACCAGAGCCCGCCGCAAAGCGGGATGGACTTGCTGCGGCGGTAGCAACCAGGTCGTGTCCTCCAGTAGCGACTCCACCTCTCTGGCGGCTGAGATAGGCGCGTTACAAAACGACTAGGCAGAGGCAAGGTCAGACGTAGCAGAGAGTCAGGGCAGGCGGCAATGGTTCGTAGTCTGAGACAATGGCAGCAGGTCAGATACACAGGCAAGGCAACTCACAAAACGCTTCCACAGGGTACTAAGACAACAAGATCCGGCAAGGACAGGAAGGGGAAGTGGGTTTATATATGCTTTGGGTGTGCACACAGTAATTGGGCCAGGCACCAATCAATGGTGCGCTGGCCCTTTAAATCTTAGAAGGCCGGCGCGCGCGCGCCCTAGAGCGCAGCGGGGCCGCGCACGCCGGGAAGGAGCAGGAGGGGGATGGTGAGTAGGATGGGATGCGATCCGCGGACGGAGATGTGCCGCCGTGTGGATCGCATCCCCGCCGGTGACAGAGCAGCGCCCACGGCCAGGAGGGCTGACCGGGGCGCTGCAGGGGGACCGACGCCGCGAGCGCTCCGGGAAGGATGGGACACCCGGAGCGCTCGGCGTCACAGTACCCCCCCCCTTAGGTCTCCCCCTTTTCTTGGAACCCAAGAATCTACGGATGAGCTCCTTGTCTAAAATGTTGGTCTCAGGCTCCCAGGATCTCTCTTCAGGACCACAGTTCTCCCAATCAATTAAAAAAAAATATTTTACCTCGGATGACCTTGGAGGCGAGGATTTCTTTCACCGAGAAGACATCGGAAGAACCAGAGACAGGAGCAGGAGCAGTGACCTTGGGGGAAAATCGGTTAAGAATGAGGAGTTTGAGAAGAGACACATGAAAAGAATTGGGGATATGAAGAGAAGGAGGAAGATGGAGTTTGTAAGAGACAGAATTGATTTGGTTTTTGATTTTAAAAGGTCCGAGGTAACAAGGGCCCAGCTTGTAGCTAGGTACCCGAAACCGAACATATTTGGAGGAGAGCCACACTTTGTCACCCAGGACATAGACAGGAGGAATTCTTCTTTTTTTATCTGCATGTCTCTTCATGCGGGCAGAGGCCAGTGATAGCGACTTTTGAGTCTCTTTCCAGATAGAGGTGAAGTCTTGAGTTAATTCATCCACAGCAGGAACTCCAGAAGAAGTGGGGATGGGGAGGGGGGGCAATGGGTGACGGCCGTAGACCACAAAGAAAGGTGATTTGGAGGACGATTCAGAGTTCTTGAAATTGTATGAGAATTCTGCCCAGGGTAATAGGTCGACCCAATCGTCTTGACGGGCGGAGACAAAATGTCGTAAGTAGTCACCAAGGACCTGGTTAACTCTCTCCACCTGTCCATTGGATTGCGGGTGATAAGCGGAAGAAAAATTCAACTTAATCTTTAGTTGAGTACAGAGAGCTCTCCAAAATTTTGAGATGAATTGAACGCCTCTATCAGAGACGATATGTGAGGGTAGCCCATGGAGACGGAAAATTTGAAGAAAAAAATGCTTTGCCAACTGAGGTGCAGTAGGCAGACCAGAAAGCGGGACAAAATGAGCCATTTTCGAAAAGCGGTCAACGACCACCCAGATGACAGTGTTACTATGAGACAAAGGAAGGTCCGTGATGAAATCCATGGCAATGTGGGACCATGGTTGTTCAGGCACAGGTAGAGGAAGGAGAAGACCTGCAGGCTTCTGGCGTGGAGTCTTGTCACGTGCACAGATAGTGCAGGCCCGTGCAAAGTCAGTCATATCTTTTTCCTGGGTAGGCCACCAATAGTGTCTGGCCATCAATTGTATGGATTTTCTGATCCCAGCGTGACCGGCTAGATGGGAGGAATGGCCCCACCTGAGTATCTGGAGACGAAGGCGTGGAGGAACGAAAGTTTTTCCTGGAGGAACTGGCATCAGAGAAGCAGGAGCAGAGGAAATCAGACACTCAGGGGGTACGATGTGTTGAGGGGGAGTCCCGGTTTCAAAGGAATCGGAGGAACGGGACAAGGCATCAGCCCTGACATTCTTGTCTGCGGGACGAAAATGGATCTGGAAATTGAACCGGGCAAAGAACAATGACCACCTGGCCTGGCGAGGATTTAAGCGCTGAGCGGACTGAAGGTAGGACAAATTTTTATGGTCAGTGTAGATGGAGATAGGGTGAAGGGATCCTTCCAGGAGATGTCTCCACTCTTCTAATGCCAGCTTGATGGCCAACAGTTCACGGTCACCTATGGAATAGTTTTTTTCAGGAGGGGAGAAGGTTTTAGAGAAAAAACCACACGTGACGTTTCTTCCTTTAGCGTTTTTTTGAAGAAGAACAGCTCCGGCTCCTACCGAGGAGGCGTCAACTTCAAGGAAGAACGGCTTTGTGGGGTCTGGTCGAGACAGGACAGGTGCAGAGGAGAAGGCGATCTTAAGGCGAGTAAAGGCTTCTTCCGCTTGAGGCGGCCAGGACCTTGGATTCACGTTTTTCTTAGTCAGTGCCCCTATAGGAGCAACGATGGTGGAGAAGTGGGGTATGAACTGACGATAGTAGTTGGCGAATCCAAGGAAGCGTTGGATAGCACGGAGTCCAGAGGGGCGTGGCCAATCCAAGACTGCGGAGAGCTTGTCAGGGTCCATTTGAAGGCCTTGTCCTGAGACCAGATAACCTAGGAAAGGAAGGCTGCTGCGCTCAAAAAGGCATTTTTCAAATTTAGCGTAAAGATGATTTACGCGGAGGCGCTGGAGCACTTGACGGACATGGAGCCGATGTTCCTCAAGGTTGGTAGAGAAGATTAGGATGTCGTCAAGATAGACAACCACACAGGTATACAGTAAGTCCCGAAAGATTTCATTGACAAAATCCTGAAAGACTGCAGGAGCGTTGCAAAGTCCGAAAGGCATGACGAGATATTCAAAGTGACCATCTCTGGTGTTAAATGCGGTTTTCCATTCATCTCCTTCACGGATTCTGATGAGGTTATAAGCGCCCCTGAGGTCCAATTTCGAAAAAACTTTTGCTCCGCGCAGACGGTCAAAGAGCTCCGAGATGAGGGGCAGAGGGTAGCGATTTTTAATAGTGATTTTATTGAGACCACGATAGTCTATGCAAGGGCGTAGTGATCCGTCCTTCTTGGCAATGAAGAAGAACCCCGCTCTGGCTGGAGAAGATGATTTCCTGATAAAACCTCTCTTGAGGTTCTCCTGTATGTAATCAGTCATGGCCTTGGTTTCAGGAGAGGAGAGAGGGTAAATTCTGCCACGGGGTGGTGTAGTACCTGGGAGCAAGTCAATGGGGCAGTCGTAGGGTCTATGTGGTGGTAAGACCTCCGCCTGTTTTTTGCAAAAGACATCAGAAAAGTCCTGATAGGCCTTGGGAAGGCCGGGCAGAGGAGTAGCGATGGGAACTTGACTGGGGGTTACAGACTTAAGACAATGCTTGTGGCAGGAGTAGCCCCAGGATTTGATGTCCCCAGTGGTCCAGTCGAGGGTAGGAGAGTGGCGCTGGAGCCAGGGTAGGCCAAGAAGGATGTCAGAAGTACAGTTCGGCAAAACAAAGAATTAAATTTTTTCTTGGTGAAGAACACCAACGGACATGAGCAGGGGTTCGGTGCGGTAACGCACGGTACAATCCAGATTCTCTCCATTTACAGAGGAAATGAAGAAGGGTTTGATGAGACGGATAACAGGAACGTTGAACCTGTTGATGAAAGAGGCTTCAATAAAGTTTCCTGCAGAACCAGAGTCCAGGAAGGCCACCGCAGAGAAGGGGCAGCCAGCAGAAGGGGAAATCCGCACAGGAATAGTCAGACGTGGAGAGGAAGAATTCACACATAGTAACGCCTCTCCCACGTTCACTAGGTGCGGGCGTTTCCCTGACGTAGAGGACGAATAGGGCAGTCCTTTAGGAAATGTTCAGAGCTCGCACAATAAAGGCATAAGTTCTCATTCCTACGGCGAGTCCTCTCTTGTAGGGTCAGGCGAGATCGGTCCACCTGCATGGCCTCCTCGACGGAAGGCATAGTATCAGGATGCGTTGGATTCAGGAAGAGAGGAGCCAGGCGCGGATAACGCCTGGTGCGAACAAGATCTTTCTCCTGGCGAAGCTCTTGGCGTCTTTCAACGTAGCGTATGTCAATGCGGGTAGCTAAGTGGATGAGCTCCGTCAGGGAAGAGGGTATCTCTCGTGCGGCCAGACAATCCTTGATGTGGCTGGATAAACCTTTCTTGAAGGTCGCGCAGAGAGCCTCATTATTCCAGGCTAACTCTGAGGCCAGTGTGCGGAACTGTATGGCATATTCGCCCACAGAGGAGTTTCCTTGGACAAGGTTAAGCAGGGCGGTTTCAGCGGATGAGGCTCGGGCTGGTTCCTCAAAAACGCTACGAACCTCAGCAAGGAAGGACTGAACGGTGGCTGTAGCAGGGTCATTGCGGTCCCAGAGTGGCGTGGCCCAGGCCAAGGCCTTCCCAGACAACAGACAGACCATGAATGCAAACCTTAGACCGTTCTGTGGAAAACTGGTCTGACATCATCTCAAGATGCAGGGAACATTGGGACAAGAATCCCTGGCACCTCCTAGGATCCCCGTCAAATTTCTCCGGAAGAGACAAGCGGATCTTCGAGGTAGTAGCGGCAGCTCGGGGAGGGGAAGATGCTGGAGCTTGTGGCGGCAGACGCTGCTGGATCATGGTGGTCAACTGCGACAACTGCTGTCCTTGTTGGGCAATCAATTGCGACTGCTGGGCAACCACGGTAGTGAGATCAGCGAGACTAGGCAGCGGCACGTCAGCGGGATCCATGGCCGGATCTACTGTCACGAGCCGGACTGACGGCTAGTGGGAATACAGGAGGTGGATCCTCTGTACCAGAGAGGGGATGGCACGGGTCGTACTGAGGGACCGGTTCTAAGCAGCTACCGGTTTTCACCAGAGCCCGCCGCAAAGCGGGATGGACTTGCTGCGGCGGTAGCAACCAGGTCGTGTCCTCCAGTAGCGACTCCACCTCTCTGGCGGCTGAGATAGGCGCGGTACAAAAGGACTAGGCAGAGGCAAGGTCAGACGTAGCAGAGAGTCAGGGCAGGCGGCAATGGTTCGTAGTCTGAGACAATGGCAGCAGGTCAGATACACAGGCAAGGCAACTCACAAAACGCTTCCACAGGGTACTAAGACAACAAGATCCGGCAAGGACAGGAAGGGGAAGTGGGTTTATATATGCTTTGGGTGTGCACACAGTAATTGGGCCAGGCACCAATCAATGGTGCGCTGGCCCTTTAAATCTTAGAAGGCCGGCGCGCGCGCGCCCTAGAGCGCAGCGGGGCCGCGCGCGCCGGGAAGGAGCAGGAGGGGGATGGTGAGTAGGATGGGATGCGATCCGCGGACGGAGATGTGCCGCCGTGTGGATCGCATCCCCGCCGGTGACAGAGCAGCGCCCACGGCCAGGAGGGCTGACCGGGGCGCTGCAGGGGGACCGACGCCGCGAGCGCTCCGGGAAGGATGGGACACCCGGAGCGCTCGGCGTCACAGTACCCCCCCCTTAGGTCTCCCCCTTTTCTTGGAACCCAAGAATCTACGGATGAGCTCCTTGTCTAAAATGTTGGTCTCAGGCTCCCAGGATCTCTCTTCAGGACCACAGTTCTCCCAATCAATTAAAAAAAAATATTTTACCTCGGATGACCTTGGAGGCGAGGATTTCTTTCACTGAGAAGACATCGGAAGAACCAGAGACAGGAGCAGGAGCAGTGACCTTGGGGGAAAATCGGTTAAGAATGAGGAGTTTGAGAAGAGACACATGAAAAGAATTGGGGATATGAAGAGAAGGAGGAAGATGGAGTTTGTAAGAGACAGAATTGATTTGGTTTTTGATTTTAAAAGGTCCGAGGTAACAAGGGCCCAGCTTGTAGCTAGGTACCCGAAACCGAACATATTTGGAGGAGAGCCACACTTTGTCACCCAGGACATAGACAGGAGGAATTCTTCTTTTTTTATCTGCATGTCTCTTCATGCGGGCAGAGGCCAGTGATAGCGACTTTTGAGTCTCTTTCCAGATAGAGGTGAAGTCTTGAGTTAATTCATCCACAGCAGGAACTCGAGAAGAAGTGGGGATGGGGAGGGGGGGCAATGGGTGACGGCCGTAGACCACAAAGAAAGGTGATTTGGAGGACGATTCAGAGTTCTTGAAATTGTATGAGAATTCTGCCCAGGGTAATAGGTCGACCCAATCGTCTTGACGGGCGGAGACAAAATGTCGTAAGTAGTCACCAAGGACCTGGTTAACTCTCTCCACCTGTCCATTGGATTGCGGGTGATAAGCGGAAGAAAAATTCAACTTAATCTTTAGTTGAGTACAGAGAGCTCTCCAAAATTTTGAGATGAATTGAACGCCTCTATCAGAGACGATATGTGAGGGTAGCCCATGGAGACGGAAAATTTAAAGAAAAAAATGCTTTGCCAACTGAGGTGCAGTAGGCAGACCAGAAAGCGGGACAAAATGAGCCATTTTCGAAAAGCGGTCAACGACCACCCAGATGACAGTGTTACTATGAGACAAAGGAAGGTCCGTGATGAAATCCATGGCAATGTGGGACCATGGTTGTTCAGGCACAGGTAGAGGAAGGAGAAGACCTGCAGGCTTCTGGCGTGGAGTCTTGTCACGTGCACAGATAGTGCAGGCCCGTGCAAAGTCAGTCATATCTTTTTCCTGGGTAGGCCACCAATAGTGTCTGGCCATCAATTGTATGGATTTTCTGATCCCAGCGTGACCGGCTAGATGGGAGGAATGGCCCCACCTGAGTATCTGGAGACGAAGGCGTGGAGGAACGAAAGTTTTTCCTGGAGGAACTGGCATCAGAGAAGCAGGAGCAGAGGAAATCAGACACTCAGGGGGTACGATGTGTTGAGGGGGAGTCCCGGTTTCAAAGGCATCGGAGGAACGGGACAAGGCATCAGCCCTGACATTCTTGTCTGCGGGACGAAAATGGATCTGGAAATTGAACCGGGCAAAGAACAATGACCACCTGGCCTGGCGAGGATTTAAGCGCTGAGCGGACTGAAGGTAGGACAAATTTTTATGGTCAGTGTAGATGGAGATAGGGTGAAGGGATCCTTCCAGGAGATGTCTCCACTCTTCTAATGCCAGCTTGATGGCCAATAGGGATGAGCTTCGAGTTCGAGTCGAACTCATGTTCGACTCGAACATTGCCTGTTCGCCCGTTCGCCGAACAGCGAACAAATTGGGGTGTTCGCGGCAAATTCGAAAAATCTATGGGAGAAATCTAAAGTGCTAATTATAAAGGCTTATATGCAAGTTATTGTCCTAAAAAGTGTTTGGGGACCCGGGTCCTGCCCCAGGGGACATGTATCAATGCAAAAAGAAGTTTTAAAAACGGCCGTTTTTTCGGGAGCAGTGATTTTAATAATGCTTAAAATGAAAAAATAAAAGTGAAATATTCCTTTAAATTTCGTACCTGGGGGGTGTGTATGATATGCATGTGAAGTGGCGCATGTTTCCCGTGCTTAAAACTGTCCCTGCAAAAAATGTCATTTTTGAAAGAAAAAAATGCATTTAAAACTGACTTGCGGCTATTAATGAATTGTCGGCTCCCGGCAATACATACAAAAGTCATTGATAAAAAAAAAAAAAAAAAGCGTGGGGGTTCCCCAGAATTCAATTACCAGGCCCTTCAGGTCTGGAATGGATATTAAGGGGAACCCCGCCGCAAATTTTAAAAAAAATTGACGTGGGGTTCCCCCAAATATCCATTCCAGGCCCTTCAGATCTGGCATGGATTTTAAGGGGAACTCCACCCCAAATTTAAAAAAAAATGGCGTGGAGTCCCCCTAAAAATCCATACCAGACCCCTTATCCGAGCACGCAACCTGGCCGGCCGCAGGGGAAAAGGGGGGGACGAGAGAGCGGCCCCCCCTCCCTCCTGAACCGTACCAAGCCACATGCCCTCAACATGGGGAGGATGTCCCCATGTTGATGGGGACAAGGGCCTCATCCCCACAACCCTTGCCCGGTGGTTGTGGGGGTCTGCGGGCGGGGGGCTTATCGGAATCTGGAAGACCCCTTTAACAAAGGGGACCCCCAGATCCCGCCCCCCCCTATGTGAATTGGTAAGGGGTACATTGTACCCCTACCATTTCACGAAGAAAGCGTAAAAAAATGTTTAAAAAAACACACAAACACCTTGAAAAAGTCCTTTATTAAAAAAAAAAAAAAAACATTCCAGCGGTGAAATCCAGTGTCCCGCGGCGATCCCGATGTCCAGCGCTGTCCTTCATTGGTTGTGCCTGAGCGGACCTGATGGGGAACTCCCTCTCAGTATTTTAAAGTTATAGACCCGCCCCTTCTAAAGTTCCCCATCAGGTCCGCTCAGCGGACCAGATGCGGAACATGAGAAGGGGCGGGTCTATACATGTATTACCAAAGTGAGAGCAGTTCCCCATCAGGTCCGCCCCCTCGGTATGTCGGACCCGCCTACGTCATTGGCTTGAGCGGGGAACTTCCTTCACTGTGTAATTTAAATTTACATAGTGAAGGAAGTTCCCCGCTCAAGCCAATGACGTAGGCGGGTCCGACATACCGAGGGGGCGGACCTGATGGGGAACTGCTCTCACTTTGGTAATACATGTATAGACCCGCCCCTTCTCATGTTCCGCATCTCGTCTGCTGAGCGGACCTGATGGGGAACTTTAGAAGGGGCGGGTCTATACATTTAAAATACTGAGAGGGAGTTCCCCATCAGGTCCGCTCAGGCACAACCAATGAAGGACAGCGCTGGACATCGGGATCGCCGCGGGACACTGGATTTCACCGCTGGAATGTTTTGTTTTTTTGTTTTTTTTAAATAAAGGACTTTTTCAAGGTGTTTGTGTGTTTTTTTAAACATTTTTTTACGCTTTCTTCGTGAAATGGTAGGGGTACAATGTACCCCTTACCAATTCACATAGGGGGGGGGCGGGATCTGGGGGTCCCCTTTGTTAAAGGGGTCTTCCAGATTCCGATAAGCCCCCCGTCCGCAGACCCCCACAACCACCGGGCAAGGGTTGTGGGGATGAGGCCCTTGTCCCCATCAACATGGGGACATCCTCCCCATGTTGAGGGCATGTGGCTTGGTACGGTTCAGGAGGGAGGGGGGGCCGCTCTCTCGTCCCCCCCTTTTCCCCTGCGGCTGGCCAGGTTGCGTGCTCGGATAAAGGGTCTGGTATGGATTTTTAGGGGGACTCCACGCCATTTTTTTTAAATTTGGGGTGGAGTTCCCCTTAAAATCCATGCCAGATCTGAAGGGCCTGGAATGGATATTTGGGGGAACCCCACGTCAATTTTTTTTTTAATTTGCAGCGGGGTTCCCCTTAATATCCATTCCAGACCTGAAGGGCCTGGTAATTGAATTCTGGGGAACCCCCACACTTTTTTTTTTTATTTTTATCAATGACTTTTGTATGTATTGCCGGGAGCCGACAATTCATTAATAGCCGCGAGTCAGTTTTAAATGCATTTTTTTCTTTCAAAAATGACATTTTTTGCAGGGACAGTTCTAAGCACGGGAAACATGCGCCACTTCACATGCATATCATACACACCCCCCAGGTACGAAATTTAAAGGAATATTTCACTTTTATTTTTTCATTTTAAGCATTATTAAAATCACTGCTCCCGAAAAAACTGCCGTTTTTAAAACTTCTTTTTGCATTGATACATGTCCCATGGGGCAGGACCCAGGTCCCCAAACACTTTTTAGGACAATAACTTGCATATCAGCCTTTATAATTAACACTTTAGATTTCGAACGTTCGAGTCCATTGTATTTAATAGGGTTCTAAAGTTTACACGAACATTTTGTCTGTTCGCAGGTTCTGGTGCGAACCGAACAGGGGGGTGTTCGGCTCATCCCTGATGGCCAACAGTTCACGGTCACCTATGGAATAGTTTTTTTCAGGAGGGGAGAAGGTTTTAGAGAAAAAAAACACACGTGACGTTTCTTCCTTTAGCGTTTTTTTGAAGAAGAACAGCTCCGGCTCCTACCGAGGAGGCGTCAACTTCAAGGAAGAACGGCTTTGTGGGGTCTGGTCGAGACAGGACAGGTGCAGAGGAGAAGGCGATCTTAAGGCGAGTAAAGGCTTCTTCCGCTTGAGGCGGCCAGGACCTTGGATTCACGTTTTTCTTAGTCAGTGCCCCTATAGGAGCAACGATGGTGGAGAAGTGGGGTATGAACTGACGATAGTAGTTGGCGAATCCAAGGAAGCGTTGGATAGCACGGAGTCCAGAGGGGCGTGGCCAATCCAAGACTGCGGAGAGCTTGTCAGGGTCCATTTGAAGGCCTTGTCCTGAGACCAGATAACCTAGGAAAGGAAGGCTGCTGCGCTCAAAAAGGCATTTTTCAAATTTAGCGTAAAGATGATTTACGCGGAGGCGCTGGAGCACTTGACGGACATGGAGCCGATGTTCCTCAAGGTTGGTAGAGAAGATTAGGATGTCGTCAAGATAGACAACCACACAGGTATACAGTAAGTCCCGAAAGATTTCATTGACAAAATCCTGAAAGACTGCAGGAGCGTTGCAAAGTCCGAAAGGCATGACGAGATATTCAAAGTGACCATCTCTGGTGTTAAATGCGGTTTTCCATTCATCTCCTTCACAGATTCTGATGAGGTTATAAGCGCCCCTGAGGTCCAATTTCGAAAAAACTTTTGCTCCGCGCAGACGGTCAAAGAGCTCCGAGATGAGGGGCAGAGGGTAGCGATTTTTAATAGTGATTTTATTGAGACCACGATAGTCTATGCAAGGGCGTAGTGATCCGTCCTTCTTGGCAATGAAGAAGAACCCCGCTCTGGCTGGAGAAGATGATTTCCTGATAAAACCTCTCTTGAGGTTCTCCTGTATGTAATCAGTCATGGCCTTGGTTTCAGGAGAGGAGAGAGGGTAAATTCTGCCACGGGGTGGTGTAGTACCTGGGAGCAAGTCAATGGGGCAGTCGTAGGGTCTATGTGGTGGTAAGACCTCCGCCTGTTTTTTGCAAAAGACATCAGAAAAGTCCTGATAGGCCTTGGGAAGGCCGGGCAGAGGAGTAGCGATGGGAACTTGACTGGGGGTTACAGACTTAAGACAATGCTTGTGGCAGGAGTAGCCCCAGGATTTGATGTCCCCAGTGGTCCAGTCGAGGGTAGGAGAGTGGCGCTGGAGCCAGGGTAGGCCAAGAAGGATGTCAGAAGTACAGTTCGGCAAAACAAAGAATTAAATTTTTTCTTGGTGAAGAACACCAACGGACATGAGCAGGGGTTCGGTGCGGTAACGCACGGTACAATCCAGATTCTCTCCATTTACAGAGGAAATGAAGAAGGGTTTGATGAGACGGATAACAGGAACGTTGAACCTGTTGATGAAAGAGGCTTCAATAAAGTTTCCTGCAGAACCAGAGTCCAGGAAGGCCACCGCAGAGAAGGGGCAGCCAGCAGAAGGGGAAATCCGCACAGGAATAGTCAGACGTGGAGAGGAAGAATTCACACCTAGTAACGCCTCTCCCACGTTCACTAGGTGCGGGCGTTTCCCTGACGTAGAGGACGAATAGGGCAGTCCTTTAGGAAATGTTCAGAGCTCGCACAATAAAGGCATAAGTTCTCATTCCTACGGCGAGTCCTCTCTTGTAGGGTCAGGCGAGATCGGTCCACCTGCATGGCCTCCTCGACGGAAGGCATAGTATCAGGATGCGTTGGATTCAGGAAGAGAGGAGCCAGGCGCGGATAACGCCTGGTGCGAACAAGATCTTTCTCCTGGCGAAGCTCTTGGCGTCTTTCAACGTAGCGTATGTCAATGCGGGTAGCTAAGTGGATGAGCTCCGTCAGGGAAGAGGGTATCTCTCGTGCGGCCAGACAATCCTTGATGTGGCTGGATAAACCTTTCTTGAAGGTCGCGCAGAGAGCCTCATTATTCCAGGCTAACTCTGAGGCCAGTGTGCGGAACTGTATGGCATATTCGCCCACAGAGGAGTTTCCTTGGACAAGGTTAAGCAGGGCGGTTTCAGCGGATGAGGCTCGGGCTGGTTCCTCAAAAACGCTACGAACCTCAGCAAGGAAGGACTGAACGGTGGCTGTAGCAGGGTCATTGCGGTCCCAGAGTGGCGTGGCCCAGGCCAAGGCCTTCCCAGACAACAGACAGACCATGAATGCAAACCTTAGACCGTTCTGTGGAAAACTGGTCTGACATCATCTCAAGATGCAGGGAACATTGGGACAAGAATCCCTGGCACCTCCTAGGATCCCCGTCAAATTTCTCCGGAAGAGACAAGCGGATCTTCGAGGTAGTAGCGGCAGCTCGGGGAGGGGAAGATGCTGGAGCTTGTGGCGGCAGACGCTGCTGGATCATGGTGGTCAACTGCGACAACTGCTGTCCTTGTTGGGCAATCAATTGCGACTGCTGGGCAACCACGGTAGTGAGATCAGCGAGACTAGGCAGCGGCACGTCAGCGGGATCCATGGCCGGATCTACTGTCACGAGCCGGACTGACGGCTAGTGGGAATACAGGAGGTGGATCCTCTGTACCAGAGAGGGGATGGCACGGGTCGTACTGAGGGACCGGTTCTAAGCAGCTACCGGTTTTCACCAGAGCCCGCCGCAAAGCGGGATGGACTTGCTGCGGCGGTAGCAACCAGGTCGTGTCCTCCAGTAGCGACTCCACCTCTCTGGCGGCTGAGATAGGCGCGGTACAAAAGGACTAGGCAGAGGCAAGGTCAGACGTAGCAGAGAGTCAGGGCAGGCGGCAATGGTTCGTAGTCTGAGACAATGGCAGCAGGTCAGATACACAGGCAAGGCAACTCACAAAACGCTTCCACAGGGTACTAAGACAACAAAATCCGGCAAGGACAGGAAGGGGAAGTGGGTTTATATATGCTTTGGGTGTGCACACAGTAATTGGGCCAGGCACCAATCAATGGTGCGCTGGCCCTTTAAATCTTAGAAGGCCGGCGCGCGCGCGCCCTAGAGCGCAGCGGGGCCGCGCGCGCCGGGAAGGAGCAGGAGGGGGATGGTGAGTAGGATGGGATGCGATCCGCGGACGGAGATGTGCCGCCATGTGGATCGCATCCCCGCCGGTGACAGAGCAGCGCCCACGGCCAGGAGGGCTGACCGGGGCGCTGCAGGGGGACCGACGCCGCGAGCGCTCCAGGAAGGATGGGACACCCGGAGCGCTCGGCGTTACAGTACCGTCCTTAATTCCCTCACTGGAGTGGGATCGTAAGATGCGCGAGTACAAGCGCACGCTGGTAGACGCACTGCTGGTGGCATGCCCACCTGACAGCGGGCGTACGGTGAAAGCACAAGGCGAAGGCAGAGGAGGAGGAAGAGGTCGCCAACGCAGCCGGGGCACCGGCAGCACCTCAGAAGGCAGGGTTAGCATGGCTGAAATGTGGAAAAGCTTTGTCAGCACGCCACAACAACCAGCACCACCAGCTGAGATGGAACGTCTTAGCAGGAGGCAGCATTTCACCAACATGGTTGAGCAGTATGTGTCCACAGGCCTACACGTACTGGATGACGGGTCTGCCCCCTTTAACTTCTGGGTCTCCAAATTGGGCACATGGCCTGAGCTTGCCCTTTATGCCTTGGAGGTGCTGGCCTGCCCTGCAGCCAGTGTATTATCTGAACGTGTATTTAGCACGGCAGGGGGCGTTATCACAGACAAGTGCAGCCGCCTGTCCAGAGCCAATGTGGACAAGCTCACGTTCATTAAAATGAACCAGGCATGGATCCCACAGGACTTGTCCGTACCTTGTGCAGAATAGACATGTATACCGGTGTTGTGACAAAAACTGTCCAGCCATCGGATTGTGTCCGGCCCGTACTGCGAAGGCGCAGCGCTTGCGCAGTACAGAGGACAAGGAGATTCACAAAATCTCCGAAGATGAACGGCGCCTGCGCCGTGAGTGCAGGTTCAAGCCCCAACATCCAAGTGGACATACGGTAGCACATAGTAACAGGGCCCCTCACGGGCTCGCTTCGATCGCCACGCTTCGGGCACGGCCTCACTTGGCTCGGCTTGAACCACGGATGGTGTGGCCTTCACCTGAACTCACCACGCAGGCGCCGTTCATCTTGGGAGATTTTCGAAATCCTCTTGTCCTACATACTGAGCAAGCGCAGTACAGGGTGGACACTATTCGACGGGGGACAGAATTCGACACATCACTGGCCTTACCCAGCCATTGTTGTATTTTTTAACCAGTGTTGGCTACCTCGTCCTCCTCCACCGCCGCTTCCACCTACACAGCCACATCCACCGCCACCTCAACCTCCTACTCCATATGGACCTCGTCCTCCTAGGTCAAGATTATAATTTTTATTTAATTTTTTTGTAGCGCACAGATCCTTTCCCCCTTACCTGCCTTTATGTTGTTGGCTCCTCGCAGGAGGGAGAAAGGCACACCGCACTACCAGCCCGTACCCTCCTATATAAAGAGGTTGAGCGGTGTACTTGACGGGCCGTGTCCACAGCCGGAGTCAAAACTCTTCCAGAGGATGATTCTCACCTCTACTGTAGGTAGAGGCAAGTCCTTTAATTCCCAGTAAAGTCAATGTCCACACCAGCTGAAATTACAACTCTTATTCTCTCATGGCAAAATAAACTCTACTCGGATAGAAAAGGTTAGAGCAAAGACACAGGACAGCTTAAGGTGTGGAGGAGGTCCAGGCACAAACGTAGCACATTCACTTCACTGCTTAGGTTTCTCAAACAGTTTTAGGTGCACGGTCTCTGCCACAGACCTTGAGGTTGGTCTCTGCCACAGATCGGGTGTACAAGGCCCCTGCCACGGACCTGGAGAACTTTGGTCTCTGCCACAGACCAGGGTGTATAAGGCCCCTGCCACGGGCTGGGTGAATAAGGCCTCTGATACAGTCAAGATGACCTTGAGCTTCTCCTTCTATGAACCTAGCCCATATCAAGGGGAAGACATCTCTCCAGGGAGTCAACAGACCCTTCCTTCACCGTGACTCCCGCATCGGTCCATCAGAATGATCCTCCCTTCCCTGGAACATGGTCCCCTACACGAGGCGGCACCCTAAGACTCCTCGACCCTTAGCGGACTCCAGACGAAGGCTCTGGACTCCAGGCTTTACTCCCGCACCTAGGCCTCCATAACCAGGGCAGCAGGAACTCCAGGATAGTACCTCACCCCGGGCTAAAGGTACCCGAGATGGAACAGGAACACATGCACCCAGGCCGAAGGCACCTGGGCGTGGACCCCACTGGACATCAGCCCCCAGGCCAAAGGTCTGCCCCTTTTATATGCTCTCCCGGCATGCACAGCAAGTTCCCCGCCCCGCTGTACTACTGCCAAGAGGGGACACAAAAGGCACAGCACTGTATCGGCGGTTCAACCCTAGCCTACCATGGCAGCGTCACCTGTAGGCCGCAGGGAACTGCACACCAATACTGTCCCCCGAGGACAAAATGGTCCATGAATCCTACAGAATTAGGGTGTTTGAGCCTATTTACCACTCAAACACTTCCCTTAAATTTAGCACCCCGCTACATTTTTATTTCAAGGTATTTTATTTTCCCACTAGCTTATCCATTAAATTGAATAATTTATTCCAGAAAGGGCGTATTCTGGGGCATTCCCACCATATGTGTGGCATCGTGCCGTTGAGTTTCTGAGGTTCTTAACCACTTAACGACCGCTCACTGTATATATACGTCGGCAGAATGGCACGACAGGCACAATCACGTAGAGCATACGTGATTGCCTTTGTATAGTTGGGGGGTCCAATCGGACCCCCTCCTATACAGTGAGCGGTGGCTAAGTGTCCGGGAGCGTTCCGGGATGAGGGGGCAGCCATTCGTTTCTGGCCACCCCCTCGCGATCGCTCCCGGCGAATGGAAATGTCCCCTCTGTCTGTGTCAGACAGAGGGAGCAGGAGGAAGTGATGTCATCTCTGGTGCGGCGCTCACATATACCGAGCGCCGTACAAGAGAAGACATCAGGTCAGTGCACACAACACTACACTGACACCAGGACACATAGGGACATAAATCGCCCCCCAGGCCCCCCAGACACCCCAGATCACCCCCCAGATCACCCCCCCAGCCCCCAGTCACAGTGTCACTGATTGCAGTGACCATTTATTTAGTGATCACTGCAATCAGTGACATTTGTGACTGTAAAAGTGTCACCAAAGTTTAGTCTTAGGTCCAGTGTAGCCCCCTAACCCCCCCTAATAAAGGTTTAACTCCCTGATCACCCCCCAGATAACCCTTTCACCGCCTATCACCACTGTCGCTTAGCGATCATTTTTCTGATCGCTGTCTTAGCGTCAGTGATGCCGATCGGCAGGCAGTAATTTTTTTTAGGTTCGCCGCAGGTTTTTATAGCGTCAGGTACCCCAATATATTATCTAATAAAGGTTTAACCCCCTTGATCGCCCCCCAGGTAACCCTTTCACCCCCTATCACCACTGTCACTAAGCGATCGTTTTTCTAAACGCTGTCTTAGTGTCTGTGATGCAGATCGGTAGCCGGTAATTTTTTTTAGGTTCGCCGCAGGTTTTTATAGCGTCAGGTACCCCAATATATTATCTAATAAAGGTTTAACCCCCTTGATCGCCCCCCAGGTAACCCTTTCACCCCCTATCACCACTGTCGCTAAGCAATTGTTTTTCTAAACGCTGTCTTAGTGTCGGTGATGCAGATCGTAGCCAGTAATTTTTTTTAGGTTCGCCGCATGTTTTTATAGCGTCAGGTACCCCAATATATTATCTAATAAAGGTTTAACCCCCTTGATCGCCCCCCAGGTAACCCTTTCACCCCCATCAGCACTGTCGCTAAGCGATCGTTTTTCTAAACGCTGTCTTAGTGTCGGTGATGCAGATCGGTAGCTGGTAATTTTTTTTAGGTTCGCCGCAGGTTTTTATAGCGTCAGGTACCCCCATATATTATCTAATAAAGGTTTTAACCCCCTGATTGCCCCTAGTTAACCCTTTCACCAGTGATCACCATATAAGTGTTACGGGTGACGCTGGTTAGTTAGTTTGCTTTTTATAGTATCATGGCACCCGCAGTGTATATAACCCAATAAAGGTTTAACCCCCTGATCGCCCGGCGGGTGATATCAATTAGGTTTTAGCGTCAGAGAGGGTCTGAGTCACACCCCAGGCAGCGTCAGGTTAGTGCCAGTAACGCTAACACCCACGCGTGAAGCATACACCCCCCTTAGTGGTATAGTATCTGAACAGATCAATATCTGATCTGATCAGATCTATACTAGCGTCCCCAGCAGTTTAGGGTTCCCAAAAATGCAGTGTTAGCGGGATCAGCCCAGATACCTGCTGGCACCTGCGTTTTGCCCCTCCGTCCAGCCCAGGCCACCCAAGTGCAGTATCGATCGATCACTGTCACTTACAAAACAAAAACACACATAACTGCAGCGTTCGCAGAGACAGGCCTGATCCCTGCTACTCCAGTGCTGTAGGAGGTGATTTCACCACCACAGTTAAAAAAAAAAAGCAAACATGCCGAAGCATTGGGGCAGCAGGGGCGGAGGAGCGATTTTGCTCCTAATGCCGCGTACATACGGTCGAAATTCCGACGGAGGCTTGCCCGTGGAAAAGTCCGACCATGTGTGTGCGGCATAACTTTTTTGCGGGAGGATGCCCCCATGCTTCGGCATATATAAATGGTGCGTGTATGCCCATCATTGGAAGTGGGTGGATGAAGGGCGGTATTCTAATGGTGGGCATACCCACCGATCAATCTCTTTTTTCGTTCAGCCAACTGGCTGCATGAAATAAAAAGATTACAATACATGTCCAACAAGGACCAGCAACGTACTGGTATGTTGCTGGGCTTTGAATGTTTATACCAGAATGATGCCTGCGGGTTTAGGTATCATCTTGGTATCATTCTTTTCAGCCTGCGGCCGGCTTTCATGTAAAAGCAATCCTAGCGGCTAATTAGCCTCTGGACTGCTTTTACAAGCAGTGGGAGGGAATGCCCCCCCCGGATATAAAAAGCGCCATTGGGAAATTGGGAAAGCATTTTATCACACCGATCTTGGTGTGGTCAGATGCTTTGAGGGCAGAGGAAAAATCTAGGGTCTAGAAGACCCCAGTTTTTTTCAAAAAAAGAGTACCTGTCACTACCTATTGCTATCATAGGGGATATTTACATTCCCTGAGATAACAATAAAAATGATAAAAAAAAAAATACTTGGAAGGAACAATTTAAAAATAAAATAAAAAAGCAAAATTAATAATAAAAAAAAAGAAAAAAAAAAAAGCACCCCTGTCCTGCCCTGCTCTTGCCCAATGGCGAACGCAAGCGTCGGTCTGGCGTCATATGTAAACAGCAATTGCACCATGCATGTGAGGTATCACCGCGAAGGTCAGATCGAGGGCAATCATTTTAGCAGTAGACCTCCTCTGTAAATCTACTGGGGTAACCTGTAAAGGCTTTTAAAGGCTTTTAAAAATGTATGTAGTTTGTCGCCAATGCGCGTTTGTGCGAAATTTTAAAGCATGTCGTGTTTGGTATCTATGTACTCGGCCTAAGATCATCTTTTTTATTTCATCAAACATTTGGGCAATATAGTGTGTTTTAGTGCATTAAAATTAAAAAAAGTGTATTTTTTAACCCAAAAAATGCGTTTGAAAAATCGCTGCGCAAATACTGTGTAGAAAAAAAAATGCAACACCCACCATTTTAATCTGTAGGGCCTTTGCTTTAAAAATATATATAATGTTTGGGGGTTCAACATAATTTTCTTGCAAAAAAAAAAAATGTTTTCATGTAAACAAAAAGTGTCAAAAAGGGCATTGTCTTCAAGTGGTTAGAAGAGTGGATGTAAGCTTCCTAATGTTGTGTATAAAATGCCAGAACAGTTCAAAACCCCCCCAAATGACCCCATTTTGGAAAGTAGACACCCCAAGCTATATACTGAGAGGCATGTCGAGTCCATGGAATATTTTATATGTTGACACAAGTTGCGGAAAAACGAAAAAAATTTTTTTTTTTTTGCACAAAGTTGTCACTAAATGATATATTGCTCAAACATGCCATGGGCATATGTGGAATTACACCCCAAAATACATTCTGTTGCTTCTCCTGAGTACGGGGATACCACATGTGTGAGACTTTTTGGGAGCCTAGCCACGTACGGGACCCCAAAATCCAAGCACCGCCTTCAGGCTTTCTAAGGGTGTAAATTTTTGATTTCACTTCTCACTGCCTATCACAGTTTCGGAGGCCATGGAATGCCCAGATAGCACAACCCCCCCCCCAAATGACCCCATTTTGGAAAGTAGACACCCAAATCTATTTGCTGAGAGGTATTGTGAGTATTTTGCAGATCTCACTTTTTGTCACAAAGTTTTGAAAATTGAAAAAAAAAAAATATATATATATATTTTCTTTCTTCATTTTCAAAAACAAATGAGAGCTGTAAAATACTCGCCATTCCTCTCAGCAAATAGCTTGGGGTATCTATATACCAAAATGGGGTCATTTGGGGGGGTTTTGTGCGATTTTGGCATTTTATGGCCTTCGAAACTGTGATAGGTAGTGAGGAGTGAAATCAAAAATTTGTGCCTAGAAATCCTGAAGGCGGTGCTTGGTTTTCGGGGTCCCGTACGCGGCTAGGCTCCTAAAAAGTCCCACACATGTGGTATCCCCGTACTCAGGAGAAGCAGAAAAATTTATTTTGGGGTGTAATTCCACATATAACCATGGCATGTGTGAGCAATATATCATTTAGTAACAACTTTTTGTAATTTTTTTTTATTTTTTTTGTCATTATTCAATCACTTGGGACAAAAAAAATATATTCAATGGGCTCAACAGGCCTCTCAGCAATTTCCTTGGGGTGTCTACTTTCTAAAATGGGGTCATTTGGGGGGGTTTTGTGCTATTTTGGCATTTTATGGCCTTCGAAACTGTGATAGGTAGTGAGGAGTGAAATCAAAAATTTGCGCCCTTAGAAATCCTGAAGGCGGTGCTTGGTTTCCGGGGTCCCGTACGCGGCTAGGCTCCCAAAAAGTCCCACACATGTGGTATCCCCGTACTCAGGAGAAGCAGCAAAATGTATTTTGGGGTGAAATTCCACATATAACCATGGCATGTGTGAGCAATATATCATTTAGTGACAACTTTTTGTAATTTTTTTTTTTTTTTAGTCATTATTCAATCACTTGGGACAAAAAAATAAAAAATTCAATGGGCTCAACATGCCTCTCAGCAATTTCCTTGGGGTGTCTACTTTCCAAAATGGGGTCATTTGGGGGGGTTTTGTACTGCCCTGTCATTTTAGCACCTCAAGAAATGAGATAGGCAGTCATAAATTTAAAGCTGTGTAAATTTCAGAAAATGTACCCTAGTTTGTAAACTCTATAACTTTTGCGCAAACCAATAAATATACGCTTATTGACATTTTTTTTTACTAAAAACATGTGGCTGAATACATTTTGGCCTAAATGTATGACTACAATTGAGTTTATTCGATTTTTTTTATAACAAAAAGTAGAAAATATCATTTTTTTTCAAAATTTTCGGTCTTTTTCCGTTTATATCGCAAAAAATAAAAATCGCAGAGGCAATCAAATACCATTAAAAGAAAGCTCTATTTGTGGGAAGAAAAGGACGCAAATTTTGTTTGGGTACAACATTGCATGTCCGCACAATTTACAGTTAAAGCAGCGCAGTGCAAAATTCTGAATTCACCTCTGGTCCTTTAGCTACCAAATGGTCCGGGGCTTAAGTGGTTAATGACTTCCCATACCTCTTCTGCTGAAAAGGGGGCCTCCAGCATATTTTTTTTTTTAAAGTTATTTTAAGTTATTTCCCTATCCACATTTGTTTGCAGAGCACTTGCCATGCTCTTAACAACATTTTGCTGCCATTTGCAGCCCTCTAGCCCTTTCCATTACTTTTTTAGAGCCTTTTTAGTCCTTAGAAGTCCGGGTCCCCATTGACTTTTTTCCGAAGTTCGGCCGAACCCGTCGATCCCGAACATCCAGGTGTCCGCTCAACTCTAGTTATGAAAAGGAAAATAACCTCTGAGCAAGGTATTGGAAGGAGAGGAGGTAAAGAGAGGGAGAAGGGGTCGAATTATGAATTATTTATTCTCTCTTGTTTTGATCTCTGTTTTTTTTTATTTATTTTTTCTCTCCTTTTTTTTGGTGGTTTATTTTTATATATTTTAAGTAATAAAACAGCCATGGGGATATGGTCCATTGCTCCGCTACCCCGACCGAGGCTAGACAACCCCCCATACTCAGTATCTACGGGCAAATAGATAATCCCAAGTAGGGATGAGCTCGGTGTTCGAGTCAAACATACGTTCGACTCGAACATCGGCTGTTCGACCGTTCGGCGAACATCGAACGATTTGGGCCGTTCGCGCCAAATTCGAGTGACGCGAAAGGACCACAATACACTGCGCCATCGCAGTGCAATCCCGGCGCTGTGATTGGCCAAGCATGCACCGTGACCCTGCATGCTTGGCCAATCACAGCGCCGACAGCTAGGAGAGCCATAATTGGCCACAGGCAGGTTGCATGTGGCCAATTATAGCTCAGGGGGTTTAGCACACGCCCCACACTATAAAAGGCCGCCAGCGCGGCGGCCTTGTGTAGTGTGTTCCGGCGCAGGGAAAGAGAAGGATAGGCAGGGACAGTGTTAATATTCTTTGTGCTATTCTTGTGTGCAGGGAGAGAGAAGGATAGGCAGGGAGAGTGTCAGTGTCATATTCTTTGCTAAACCTTGTGTGCAGGGAGAGAGAAGGATAGGCAGGGGACAGTGTCAGTGTCATATTCTTTGCTAAACCTTGTGTGCAGGGAGAGAGAAGGATAGGCAGGGGACAGTGTCAGTGTCATATTCTTTGCTAAACCTTGTGTGCAGGGAGAGAGAAGGATAGGCAGGGGACAGTGTCAGTGTCATATTCTTTACTAAACCTTGTGTGCAGGGAGAGAGAAGGATAGGCAGGGAGAGTGCCAGTGTCATATTCTTTGATAAACCTTGTGTGCAGGGAGAGAGAAGGATAGGCAGGGGACAGTGTCAGTGTCATTGTTGCTAAGCCTCCTGCACATTATACACCTGAAGTTAGCCCGTATTGCTGTGTTTTCCTGGTGTGTTACACCAACAGGCATTTGCAGCACTTACAGCGGGCGGAGTGTGCCTCCTGCACATTATACACCTGAAGTTAGCCCGTATTGCTGTGTTTTCCTGGTGTGTTACACCAACAGGCATTTGCAGCACTTACAGCGGGCGGAGTGTGCCTCCTGCACATTATACACCTGAAGTTAGCCCGTATTGCTGTGTTTTCCTGGTGAGTTACACCAACAGGCATTTGCAGCACTTACAGCGGGCGGAGTGTGCCTCCTGCACATTATACACCTGAAGTTGGCCCGTATTGCTGTGTTTTCCTGGTGTGTTACACCAACAGGCATTTGCAGCACTTACAGTGGGCGGAGTGTGCCTCCTGCACATTATACACCTGAAGTTAGCCCGTATTGCTGTATTTTCCTCGTGTGTTACACCAACAGGCATTTGCAGCACTTACAGCGGGCGGAGTGTGCCTCCTGCACATTATACACCTGAAGTTGGCCCGTATTGCTGTGTTTTCCTGGTGTGTTACACCAACAGGCATTTGCAGCACTTACAGCGGGCGGAGTGTGCCTCCTGCACATTATACACCTGAAGTTGGCCCGTATTGCTGTGTTTTCCTGGTGTGTTACACCAACAGGCATTTGCAGCACTTACAGCGGGCAGAGTGTGCCTCCTGCACATTATACACCTGAAGTTGGCCCGTATTGCTGTGTTTTCCTGGTGTGTTACACCAACAGGCATTTGCAGCACTTACAGCGGGCAGAGTGTGCCTCCCGCACATTATACACCTGAAGTTAGCCCGTATTGCTGTGTTTTCCTGGTGTGTTACACCAACAGGCATTTGCAGCACTTACAGCAGGCGGAGTGTGCCTCCTGCACATTATACACCTGAAGTTAGCCCGTATTGCTGTGATTTCCTGGTGTGTTACACCAACAGGCATTTGCAGCACTTACAGCGGGCGGAGTGTGCCTCCTGCACATTATACACCTGAAGTTAGCCCGTATTGCTGTGTTTTCCTGGTGAGTTACACCAACAGGCATTTGCAGCACTTACAGCGGGCGGAGTGTGCCTCCTGCACATTATACACCTGAAGTTGGCCCGTATTGCTGTGTTTTCCTGGTGTGTTACACCAACAGGCATTTGCAGCACTTACAGTGGGCAGAGTGTGCCTCCTGCACATTATACACCTGAAGTTAGCCCGTATTGCTGTGTTTTCCTGGTGTGTTACACCAACAGGCATTTGCAGCACTTACAGCGGGCGGAGTGTGCCTCCTGCACATTATACACCTGAAGTTAGCCCGTATTGCTGTAATTTCCTGGTGTGTTACACCAACAGGCATTTGCAGCACTTACAGCGGGCGGAGTGTGCCTCCTGCACATTATACACCTGAAGTTAGCCCGTATTGCTGTGTTTTCCTGGTGAGTTACACCAACAGGCATTTGCAGCACTTACAGCGGGCGGAGTGTGCCTCCTGCACATTATACACCTGAAGTTGGCCCGTATTGCTGTGTTTTCCTGGTGTGTTACACCAACAGGCATTTGCAGCACTTACAGTGGGCGGAGTGTGCCTCCTGCACATTATACACCTGAAGTTAGCCCGTATTGCTGTATTTTCCTGGTGTGTTACACCAACAGGCATTTGCAGCACTTACAGCGGGCGGAGTGTGCCTCCTGCACATTATACACCTGAAGTTAGCCCGTATTGCTGTGTTTTCCTGGTGTGTTACACCAACAGGCATTTGCAGCACTTACAGCGGGCGGAGTGTGCCTCCTGCACATTATACACCTGAAGTTAGCCCGTATTGCTGTGATTTCCTGGTGTGTTACACCAACAGGCATTTGCAGCACTTACAGCAGGCGGAGTGTGCCTCCTGCACATTATACACCTGAAGTTAGCCCGTATTGTTGTGATTTCCTGGTGTGTTACACCAACAGGCATTTGCAGCACTTACAGCGGGCGGAGTGTGCCTCCTGCACATTATACACCTGAAGTTAGCCCGTATTGCTGTGTTTTCCTGGTGTGTTACACCAACAGGCATTTGCAGCACTTACAGCGGGCGGAGTGTGCCTCCTGCACATTATACACCTGAAGTTGGCCCGTATTGCTGTGTTTTCCTGGTGTGTTACACCAACAGGCATTTGCAGCACTTACAGCGGGCGGAGTGTGCCTCCTGCACATTATACACCTGAAGTTAGCCCGTATTGCTGTATTTTCCTGGTGTGTTACACCAACAGGCATTTGCAGCACTTACAGCGGGCAGAGTGTGCCTCCTGCACATTATACACCTGAAGTTAGCCCGCATTGCTGTGTTTTCCTGGCCAACTTCAGGCATTTGCAGCACTTACAGCAGGTGTAGTGTGATTCCTGCAAAATATACTCCTGAAGCTAGGCCTTATTGCTGGTTTTCCCATCTCCCTGCAGGCCATTAGAATGTCTGGAAGGCAAACAAGGAGAGGCAGACAGTCAGGAGCCAATAAAAGAGGGCAAGCAGGCTGTGTGTCTAGAGACAACAGTGCTGGTCGTGGACGCGGTGCATCGCCATCAGCACGTGGCCATGGGACACGCTTGTCCTTCTTTTCGGCAGCTGGACGTGTTGAGCCGCATCATGCCGAAGACTTGGTAGAGTGGATGACCAAGTCCTCCTCATCCTCTCTCACCCAGGCTCAGGGTACTGGCAAAGCAGCTGCCAAAGCGTCCTCTTCCCTGGTATCAATGTCATCATCAGTCACTCCTTCCCTAGACCAACCATGTCCTCCTGAGGAGTCCCCCGAACTGTTTGAGCATAGTGTTGGATACATGCTCCAGGAGGATGCCCAGCGTTTCAAAGGGCTGATGATGATACCCAGCTAGAGGAAGGCAGTAGCGTGAGAACAGAGAGAGGGGATGCTCAAGAAGGACCCAAATCTGGCAGTCATGTTCCAGCAGCTGCAGCATACTGCCAGATTGTCTCCAGTGATGAGGAGGGAGGGGATGATGAGGTCACTGACTCCACATGGGTGCCTAATAGGAGAGAGGAGGAGGAGGAGGCACATCTCCAACGAGGCAGGATGCCCTCGGGGGGCAAGCGTAAGGGCAGCACACCAGCGGAATCACATCGCAGAGCTCCGCCTGTGCAGGGCGCTGCCTCTGCCCGTTATTCAAAAAGTTCTTTGGTGTGGGCCTTTTTTGAGTCGAGTGCATCAGATCGCACAGCTGCTGTTTGCAACATATGTCTCAAGCGTATATCGCGTGGCCAAAACATCACCCGCTTGGGCACCACATGCTTGACCAGACATATGTTGACCTGCCATGCAGCTCGTTGGCAAGCCTACCTTAAAGACCCACACCAAAGAACAAAGCGGACCTCTCCTTGCACCGCATCAGCTGGGATCTCCAACCCCACTATACCTTCAGTCCTCTCTGAAACCTGCACTGAGAGGAATGAAGGTGTAGAATTAGGTGTGTCACAGCCAAGTACTTGCGGGCACTCTGCTAGCAGTACACCGATGTCCGATTCTAGCAGGCAAATTTCCCTGCCCCAGCTGCTGGACCGTCGAAAGAAGTTCACTCCCAGCCATCCACATGCCCAGCGGTTGAATGCTAGCTTGGCTAAATTGCTAGCGCTTCAACTGCTGCCTTTTCAGTTGGTAGACTCGGCCCCCTTCCGTGAGTTTGTGCAATGTGCGGTTCCTCAGTGGCAGGTTCCCAAACGCCACTTTTTCTCACGGAAGGCGATTCCGGCTCTCTACCGGCATGTGGAAGGCAATGTCTTGGCCTCTCTGGACAGGGCGGTCAGCGGTAAGGTGCATATTACCGCTGACTCATGGTCCAGCAGGCATGGACAGGGACGTTACCTTTCTTTCACAGCCCATTGGGTCACTCTTTTGGCAGCTGGGAAGGATGCAGGACAAGGTGCAGTAGTGTTGGAGGTTGTTCCGCCGCCACGCCTCCAAAATGCTACTACTGGTTGTGACACACCTCTCTCCTCCACTCCCTCCTCTTCTTCTTCCTCCATGGCCTCTTCCTGTGCTTTGTCCTCGGAACCAGCGGTGCTCCGTAGGCGTTCAAGGGGCTACGCAAGTACGCAGGCAAAAAGATGACATGCCGTGCTTGCGCTGGTGTGTTTGGGGGACAGGAGCCACACTGGGGCAGAGGTTCTGTCTGCTCTGCAGTGGCAGGCCGAGAGGTGATTGACGCCATGCCAGCTTAAGCCAGGAATGGTGGTTTGCGACAATGGCACTAACCTCCTCTCCGCCCTCCGACAGGGACAACTGACCCATGTGCCCTGTGTGGCTCACGTCCTTAACCTGGTGATGCAGCGTTTCTTGGGCAGGTACCCGGGCTTACAGGATGTCCTGAGGCAGGCCAGGAAAGTCTGTGTGCATTTCCGCAGATCTTATAATGCCAGTGCTCGCCTGGCTGAGCTGCAAAAGGAGTTGAACCTGCCCAAGAACCGCCTTATATGTGACATGCCCACCAGGTGGAACTCAACGTTGGCCATGCTGCAGCGGCTGCACATGCAGCAGAGGGCTATCAATGAGTACCTGTGCGACTACAGCACCAGAACAGGGTCAGGGGAGCTCGGGTTTTTTTCACCACGCCAGTGGGGCATGATCAGGGATGCATGCACTGTCCTGGCATCATTTGAGGAGGCCACGAGGATGGTGAGCAGTGACAGTGCATGCATCAGTGACACTGTACCTCTTGTCCACCTGTTGGAACATACGCTGCATGGAATAATGTACAGGGCACTTGAGGCAGAACAGAGGCAGGAAGAGGAGGACTTCCTTGCCTCTCAAGGCCCCCTTTACCCAGACAGTGTTCCTTCTGTCCCACCCATCGCACAGGAAGAGGAGGAGGAGGAGGAGGATTGTGTCAGCATGGAGGTGGAGCCTGGCACTCAGCATCATCAGCAGCAGTCTTTTAGGGATGATTTACAGTCCCAAGAAACCAGTGGACTTGTACGTGGCTAGGAGGAGGTGGCTGCGGATCATGTCGTCCTTAGTGACCCAGAGGATTCCGGACCGAATGCCTCAGCTAACCTACGCTGCATGGCCTCCCTGATCCTGCAAAGTCTGCGGAAGGATCCTCGTATTCTTTGGATCAAGGAGAGGGACCATTACTGGCTGGCCACTCTCCTTGATCCACGGTACAAGGGTAAGGTTGCGGACCTTATCTTACCGTCGCAGAGGGAGCAGAGGATGAGACAACTCCGGGAGGCCTTGCAGAAAGGTCTGTGCAACGCGTTCCCAGAGACTGGGTGGTTACAAACTCCTGGTCCTGGACAACGAGTTGCTGAGGCTTCGGTCAGTCAAAGAAGGAGCGGTGGGGAAGGTGGCCGTCTGACCGATGCGTTCAGACAATTCTTTAGTCCGCAGCCCCAAGGTATGATCGGTTCCAGCAACCATCGCCAGCGTCTGATATACATGGTGCAGGAATACCTAGGGGCAAGGTCAGACTTGGACACCTTCCCCACCGAAAATCCTCTGGCTTACTGGGTCTTGAGGATGGATCACTGGCCAGAGCTTGCACAGTATGCAATTGAGCTACTGGCCTGTCCTGCATCCAGCGTTCTTTCAGAACGCACATTCAGTGCTGCTGGAGGATTTGTCACGGATCACAGGGTGCGCCTGTCCACCGACTCGGTTGATCGACTGACTTTCATAAAGATGAACCAGTCTTGGATCACCACCAGCTACCAAACACCTGAAGCTGATATAACAGACTAATTTATTTTCAAATGTCACATCCCTTCAAGACTGATGCTGTTTCTGAGAGACTGTCCTGTTATGTTGACTGACTATCCTCCTCCTCCTCAATGATCCGATTGATGATGATAGCTTGGAAGAACATTTTTGTTTCTGGGAGCCGCCACCAGTGGCTAAGGCCCAATTTTTCAGCCCCTGTTTAACCACTTCCCGCCCAGTCAATAGCGAATTGACGTCCGGGAAGTGGTTGCAATATCGATACTGGACGTCATATGACGTCCTGCAGGATATTGCCTTGCGCGCGCGCGGGGGGGCGTGCAGCGCGGTGATCGGGGACGGCATGTGTCTCTCGGACACAGCGCTTCCCCGATCACGGTAAACAGCCAATTTCATTGGCTGTTTACCATGTGATCGGCTGTGTCAAAGTCACAGCCGATCACCTGTCAAAACAAACTCGGCGGCGCGCTCCGTGCGCGCCGCCACAGGCTTGCAGAGCGGGGATCGGGGAAGGCGAGTGTCCCTTGGACACAGCGCGTCCCCGATCAGAGTAAACAGCCAATGAATTGGCTGTTTACCACGTGACCGGCTGTGTCCAATCTCAGCCGGTCACAAATGTAAACAAACTCCACAGGAGTTGCTACCTGATCCCTGCTCTCTCCTCACACACCGATCTGTGAGGAGAGAGAAGAGATCAGTAAGTTAGCTCAGTGTAGTTTGTCTACATAAGTTTACAGTGCACAACACGCCCCCCCTCATAAAGAGGACCTGTCACACAGCCCAGCACATCAATCAGCCCAGCCAATCAGCCCATCTGTCAATCAGCCCATCTGTCAATCAGCCCATCTGTCAATCAATCAGCCCATCTGTCAATCAATCACCCCACCTGTCAATCAATTACCCCATCTGTCAATCAATCAACCCATCTGTCAATCAATCAATCAGCCCATCTGTCAATCAATCAGCCCATCTGTCAATCATCTGTCACAGGCCCACCTCCATCGGTACCGCCATTGGCACTGCCACACAGGCTACCAGTACCGCCATCGGTACCAGTACCACCACCAGTACCGCCACCAGGCCCAGCATCTATACTGCCACACAGGCCCGCTACCAGTATCACCACTAGTGCCGCCATCGGTACCACCACCAGTACCACCACCCGTACCACCGTCGGTAGTGCCACCACCACCTGTACCACCACCTGTACCGCCATCGGTACCATCACCACCCGTACCACCACCACCTGTACCGCCATCGGTACCACCACCACCTGTACCGCCATCGGTACCACCACCACCCATACCGCCATCGCTACCACCACCACCCGCACCGCCACCTGTACCGCCATCGGTACCGCCGCCACCACCACCACCCGTACCGCCATCGGTACCACCACCACCTGTACCGCCATTGGTACCACCACCACCCATACCGCCATCGGTACCACCACACAGGCCCACCACTAATACCTCCATCGGTACTACCACACAGACCGCCACCACTACCACCAGCAGTACCATTACACAGGCCCACCAATAAGCACTGCCATAATGTCCCAAAGGGTTTACACACCTGAGGAGGCATATGCCATTCTTGCCATGTCGGATGATGAGAGCAGCGGGGAGCTCCCATTATCCGATTCTGGTTCGGAATACGAGCCAGTGGAGGATAGTGGCTCAGAGTCCGAGTCCCCGGAGGAAACCGTCCCTCCCAAAAGAATGCGATCGGCACCAAGATCAGCACCAAGATCAGCACCAAGATCAGGAGAACTGCCCACCACCAGCAGCGCCATACCCCAGGAAGAGGAGCCCAGTACAGGCAATGGAAATGCACGCCCAACCCGAAGAATCCAGCCCCAATCCTACCTTCCCGATGCCCTGGCAAACCCCTTATGGTTGCCTGCCAACTCAGGATCCGCTATCATCCCCCCTTTCACCGCACAGCCAGGTGTGCACCCCGACACTACAAATTTTTCTAAATTTGATTATTTTTGTTTATTTTTCCCACAAGATTTGCTGCAGAATATAGTGGATCAAACGAATCTGTATGCATCCCAATTTATTGCTGCCAACCCCGATTCTTCCTACGCCCGCATGTTCCAGTGGCGGCGTCTAACATTGGAGGAATTTAAATTATTTTTGGGCCTTATGTTCAATATGGGGCTTACAAAAAAGAACAAAGTCCATTCATATTGGTCCAAACGCCCCATCCAACACATGCCCATATATTCCGCTGTCATGTCCAGGAAAAGATACAACATGATTATGCGCTTTCTCCACTTCAATGACAATTCACAGTGCCCTCCCCGAGATCATCCCAACTACGACAAATTGTACAAGATACGCCCCCTAATCAATGCCTTTTCCCAGCGATTTGAAGAAGTTTTCATCCCAGACCAAAAAATTTGTGTGGACGAGTCCCTCGTACATTTCACCGGCCGACTGCAGTTCAAGCAGTACATACCAAGCAAGAGAGCCAGGTATGGGTTAAAATTAAATAAATTATGTGATTGAGCCACTGGATACATCTGCAAATTCAGGATCTACGAAGGCAAAGACTCCCAGCTCCAGCCCCGTGATTGCCCCACATATATTGGAACCAGTGGGAAAATTGTCTGGGAGTTGGCATACCCCCTGTTCGGAAAAGGTTACCATTTATATGTTGATAATTATTATACCAGCCTGCCCCTTTTTCGCCACCTTTACAGTAAACAAACCCCGGCCTGCGGTACCTTAAAAAAAAAACGGAAGGGATTCCCACAAAATTTATTGACAAAAAAATTGCGACCTGGAGAATCGGCATCCATGAGGAACGAGGAGGTGTTGGCCATGAAGTGGAGGGACAAGAAAGATGTCCACATCCTCTCTACGATCCACAATGACACCATGGTGGAGATCCCAAGAAGATGTGGCTCCATTGTAAAGCCTGAATGTGTCCACGACTACAATTTGTACATGGGGGGGTGGATTTAAACGATCAGATGCTACAGCCCTACTTATCAACCAGAAAGTCCCATTATTGGCACAAAAAAGTTGCGTTTCACCTGTTTCACATGGCCCTTTTTAATTCGTTTGTCTGCTACCAAAAAGCAACTCAAAATCACCGACTCCACTACCTCCAATATATCGAAGATATCATCGATGCCCTCATTTACCAACAAGATCCCGCCCCAGGAAGCATTCGCTCTGATAGTGTGAGTCGGCTTCACGAGCGACACTATCCCTTTAGCATCCCCCCCACAGAATCTGGAAGAAGACGCCAAAAGAAATGCCGTGTATGCAGCAGAGGAGGAGTAAGAAGAGACACCAGCTATTATTGTCCCGATTGTCCCTCCCAACCTGGCCTGTGCATCGGAAATTGCTTCAAAAATTATCATACATCCATTAGTTCCCCTTATTATTAACAGACTGCCACTTCCCTATTTGCCTGCTACCATGTTACTAACTACCTTCCATGTTAATTAACTGACCCTGGCCTGTTTACCGACGATGCCTCTGCCTGCCGATTTAAACCACGTTTCTGACTTCCACGTGTACCGACCTTGGCCTGTTAATCGACCATGTTTTTGCCTGCCACTTGGACTGATCTTTTGGCCATCTACTTTTAGTACACAGGGGTCTCACATATGTGAGGGGCTTCAGAATAGCGTTCTGAGTAGAGAAAACCAGTTTTTCGTTTTCTGTGCTCCAAGAACAGGGTCTGGTTGCCCGGAGGCTTCAAAGCGATTTGGGTGGGAGAAGCCTCTACCCCTGTCCCCCTGGCCCTAAGCTTGATGGTCCTTCCTGCTGCCTGGACCAATAATTTGGCTGTGCTGACCATATTACTGCCTGTAATGACCCATGACATTATGGACCATGTTTCTTCCTGCTGCTTGGACCAATACTTTGGCTGTGTTGACCATATATCTGCCTGTTGCCTCTACTGACTTTGGACAGCATTTCTGCCGGTACACCTCTGCCTGCTACCTGGACCTGTGCTTTGGCTGTGCTCTGGCTGTGCTGACAGTATCTCTGCCTGTGCGAACTATGGACAGTATTCCTGCCTGCTGCCTGGATGATTGCTTTTGCTGTCGCTGACCTCATCCCTGCCTGCTGCCTGGACCGATGCTCTCCTCTGTGGACCACTGCACTTCTAAAACCACAGGTAATCTTTTGTTATTTGGTATGTACCTGCTATGTGTTAGATATATGAAGGGCCTTCAAAAATGTGATCGGTAGTCAGAAAATGATATGTGCAATTAATGCTGCTAGAATGCCTGGAGGTGCTACTTGGATGTTGGGCCTCTGTATGTGGCCAGGCTGTGTAAAAGTCTCAAACATGTGGTATCGCCATACTCAGGAGGAGTAGCAGAATGCATTTTGGGGTGTAATTTTTGCTATGTACATATTATGTGTTAGAAATATCTTATAAATTGACAACTTTGTGTAAAAAAAATGCATTTTAATTTTTTCTCCACATTTTCCAAAACCTTCTGGAAAAAAATGAACCGTTCAAAAGACTCATAATGCCTCATAGATTATACGTTGGGGTGTGTGCTTTCAAAAATGGGGTCATTTTGTGGAAAATTCTATTGTCCTGGTGCTCCAGGGCCTTCAAAATTGTAATAGGTGGTTGAGAAAGGATATGTGCGATTTATGCTTGTAGAACGCCTGAAAGTGCTACTTCAATGTTGGGCCTCTGTATATGGCCAGGCTGTGTAAAAGTCTCACACATGTGGTATTGCTATACTCAGGAGGAGTAGCAGAATGCATTTTGGGGTGTTATTTTTGCTATGTATATGCTATGCGTTAGAAATATCTTATAAATGGACAACTTTGTGTAAAAAAAATGCATTTTCATTTTTTCTCCACATTTTCCAAAACCTTCTGGAAAAAAATGAACCGTTCAAAAGACTCATAATGCATCATAGATTATACGTTGGGGTGAGTGCTTTCCAAAATGGGGTCATTTTGTGGAAAATTCTATTGTCCTGGTGCTCCAGGGCCTTCAAAATTGTAATAGGTGGTTGGGAAAGGATATGTGCGATTTATGCTTGTAGAACGCCTGAAAGTGCTACTTCAATGTTGGGCCTCTGTATATGGCCAGGCTGTGTAAAAGTCTCACACATGTGGTATCGCTATACTCAGGAGGAGTAGCAGAATGCATTTTGGGGTGTTATTTTTGCTATGTATATGCTATGCGTTAGAAATATCTTATAAATGGACAACTTTGTGTAAAAAAAATGCATTTTCATTTTTTCTCCACATTTTCCAAAACCTTCTGGGAAAAAATGAACCGTTCAAAAGACTCATAATGCTTCATAGATTATACGTTGGGGTGTGTGCTTTCCAAAATGGGGTCATTTTGTGGAAAATTCCATTGTCCTGGTGCTCCAGGGCCTTCAAAAGTGTAATAGGTGGTTGAGAAAGGATATGTGCGATTTATGCTTGTAGAACGCCTGAAAGTGCTACTTCAATGTTGGGCCTCTGTATATGGCCAGGCTGTGTAAAAGTCTCACACATGTGGTATCGCTATACTCAGGAGGAGTAGCAGAATGCATTTTGGGGTGTCATTTTTGCTATGTATATGCTATGCGTTAGAAATATCTTATAAATGGACAACTTTGTGTAAAAAAAATGCATTTTCATTTTTTCTCCACATTTTCAAAAACCTTCTGGAAAAAAATGAACCGTTCAAAAGACTCATAATGCTTCATAGATTATACGTTGGGGTGTGTGCTTTCCAAAATGGGGTCATTTTGTGGAAAATTCCATTGTCCTGGTGCTCCAGGGCCTTCAAAAGTGTAATAGGTGGTTGAGAAAGGATATGTGCGATTTATGCTTGTAGAACGCCTGAAAGTGCTACTTCAATGTTGGGCCTCTGTATGTGGCCAGGCTGTGTAAAAGTCTCACACATGTGGTATCGCTACACTCAGGAGGAGTAGCAGAATGTATTTTGGGGTGTAGTTGAATTATGCATATGCTGTGTGAGAGAAAAAAACTGTTAATATGACCAGTTTGTGTAAAAAAAAAAAAAATTAATTTTCCCAAGAATTGTGGGAAAAAAATACAACTTCAAAAAACTCACCACGCCTCTTAGTAAATACCTTGGACTGTCTACTTTCCAAAAAGGGGTAATTTTGGGGTATTTGTACTTTCCTCGCTTGTTAGTGTCTCAAGAAATGAGATATCCCTTCAGTACATCAGGCGTGATCAGATGTGATAAATTTTCAGTGATTGCCACCATAGTTTGTAGACTCTATAACTTTCACAAAGACCAAATAATATACACTAATTTGGGTTCATTTTACCAAAGATATGTAGCAGTATACATTTTGGCACAAATTTATGAAGAAAAATTACTTATTTGCAAAATTTTACAATAGAAACTAAAAAAAAAGTGTTTTTTTTTTTTAAAAATTGCAGTTTTTTTGCTTATATCGCAAAAAATAAAAAACCCAGTGGCGATTAAATACCACCAAAAGAAAGCTCTATTTGTGAGAAGAAAATGATAAAAATTTTGTTTGGATACAGTGTAGCATGACTAAGTAATTGTCATTCAAAGTGTGAGAGTACTGAAAGCTGAAAATTGGTCTGGGCGGGAAGGTGCATAAGTGCATGGTATTGAAGTGGTTAACAGGGGCATGTAATTACAATTTTTTATGCAATGCTTTGCAGCAGGGCTCATTCCTGCACTCCAACTAGAGTATCTGGGAGAGGTTGCAGTGTCGTGGCACCAGCACCAGTGGCTAAGGCCCAATTTTTCAGCCCCTGTTTAACAGGGGCGTGTAATTACAATTTTTGATGCAATACTTTGCAACAGGGCTCATTGCTGTGCTCCAAGTACAGTATCTGTGAGGGGTTGCAGTGTTGTGGCACCAGTGCCTAAGGCCCAATTTTTCTGCCCCTGTTTAACAGGGTCATGTAATTACAATTCTTGATCTAATAATTCACAGCAGGGCCCATTCCTGCGCCCACCAAGAGTAACTGTGAGGCCTTACAGTGTTGTGTCAACACCACCACCACCAAAGGCCCAATTTTTCAGCCCCTGTTCAACAGGGGCATGCAATTACAATTCTTGATCTAATAATTCACAGCAGGGCCCATTCATGCGCCCACCAAGAGTGACTGTGAGGGCTCACAGTGTTGTGGCTAGTGATGAGCCGAACACCCCCGGGTTCGGTTCGCACCAGAACCCGCGAACGGACCGAAAGTTCGTACGAACATTAGAACCCTATTAAATACAATGGATGCGAACGTTCGAATTCTAAAGTGCTAATTATAACAACTATTATGCATGTTTATGTCCTAAAAAGGGTTTGGGAACCCGGGTTCTGCACCAGGGGACATGTATCAATGCAAAAAGAAGTTTTAAAAACGGTCGTTTTTCGGGAGCAGTCATTTTAATGATGCATAAAGTGAAAAAAAAAAGTCAAATATTCCTTTAAATATCGTACCTGGGGGGTGTCTAAAGTATGCCTGTGAAGTGCCACGTGTTTCCCGTGTTTAGAACTGTCCCTGCACAAAATGACACTTCTAAAGGAAAAAAAAGCCATTTAAAACTGCTTGCGGCTTTAATGTAATGTCTGGTCCCGGTAATATGGATGAAAATCTTTAAGAAAAATGGCATAGCTACCCCATGACCCCCCCCCCCTACCCCAGCCCATTACCAGCCCCTTTGGGTCTTGTATGGATATTAAGGGGAACCCCGCACATAAAATAAAAAAGGCCCTATATACTCTGAACAGCCGTATACAGGCGGTGCATACAAGACAGGGACTGTAGGTTTGTTCTTATGTAGAATCTGTTTGTAATTTTGAACAGGTACATTGTTGAAGTGTAGCTCCAGCCCAAAAATCTATTTTTAAACTTTTTGGAAAACATAGGTAAGGGTTATCACCCCTGTAACATTTGTTTTGCTGTCTGTGCCCCTGTTCAGAACATTTCACCTCACTTTCCGTCCCAATGACAACTGTTTTTGAAATGTGGTGTTTTTCTTGAAACAAGGATTGCTGATAAAGCATCAGTACAGAGGAGACACCTTTCTCCCATATTTATTCTTACAGGAGAGAATTTTCCTTCCTAGTGGTAGATTTCCTCTCACTTCCTGTTGTCTTCTTGCGTTTGCAAGTAGGAGTCGTTTGTAAGTTGGATGTTTGAAAGTAGGGACCTGCCGTATATACTCTGCAGAAATAGGCCCCTTAGTTGTTGGTGTTGGCACAACACTGTAAGCACTCACAGTTACTCTTGGTTGGTGCTGGAACGCCCTGCTGTCAACTATTATATCAGGAATTTTAATTACATATAATTGTTGAACAGTGGTAGTAAAAATTGGGCCTTTGATGGTGGTGCTGGTGCCACAACACTGTAAGCCCTGACAGTTACTCTTGGTGGGTGCAGCAATGGGCCCTGCTGTGAATTATTAGATCAAGAATTGTAATTGCATGCCCCTGTTGAACAGGGGCTGAAAAATTGGGCCTTTCGTGGTGGTGGTGGTGGTGGTGGTGTTGCCACAACACTGTAAGCCCTCAGAGTTACTCTTGGTGGGTGCAGGAATGGGCCCTGCTGTGAATTATTAGATCAAGAATTGTAATTACATGCCCCTTTTGAACAGGGGCTGAAAAATTGGGCCTTTCGTGGTGGTGGTGGTGGTGGTGGCGTTGCCACAACACTGTAAGCCCTCAGAGTTACTCTTGGTGGGTGCAGCAATGGGCCCTGCTGTGAATTATTAGATCAAGAATTGTAATTGCATGCCCCTGTTGAACAGGGGCTGAAAAATTGGCCCTTAGGCACTGGTGGCACAACACTACAACCCCTCACAGATACGTTACTTGGAGCACAGCAATGAGCCCTGTTGCAAAGTATTGCTTCAAAAATTGTAATGACACGCCCCTGTTAAACAGGGGCTGAAAAATTGGGCCTTAGGCACTGGTGCCACAACACTCCAACCCCTCACAGATACTGTACTTGGAGCACAGCAATGAGCCCTATGGCAAATTATTGCTAAAAAAATTGTAATTACACGCACCTGTAAAACAGGGGCTGAAAAATTGGGCCTTAGCCACTGGTGGCGGCACCCATAAACAAAAATGATCTTCCAAGCTATCATCATCAATCGTATCATTGAGGACTCGGAGGAGGAGGATAGCCAGTCAACATAACAGCACAGGCACTCAGCATCAGCATCAGTCTTGAAGGGATGTGACATGTTAAAATCAATTAGTCTGTTATATCAGCATCAGGTGTGTGGTAGCTGGTGGTGATCCAAGACTGGTTCATCTTGATGAAAGTCAGTCGATCAACCGAGTCGGTGGACAGGCGCACCCTGTGATCCGTGACAAATCCTCCAGCAGCACTGAATATGCGTTCCGAAAGAACGCTGGATGCAGGACAGGCCAGTAGCTCAATTGCATACTGTGCAAGCTCTGGCCAGTGATCCATCCTCAAGACCCAGTAAGCCAGAGGATTTTCGGTGGGGAAGGTGTCCAAGTCTGACCTTGCCCCTAGATATTCCTGCACCATGTTTATCAGACGCTGGCGATGGTTGCTGGAACCGATCATACTTTGGGGCTGCGGACTAAAGAATTGTCTGAACGCATCGGTCAGACGGCCACCTTCCCCACCGCTCCTTCTTTGACTGGCCGAAGCCTCAGCAACTCGTTGTCCAGGACCAGGAGTTTGTAACCTCCCAGTCTCTGGGAACGCGTTGCACAGACCTTTCTGCAAGGCCTCCCGGAGTTGTCTCATCCTCTGCTCCCTCTGCGAAGGTAACATAAGGTCCGCAACCTTACCCTTGTACCGTGGATCAAGGAGAGTGGCCAGCCAGTAATGGTCCCTCTCCTTGATCCGAAGAATACGAGGATCCTTCCGCAGACTTTGCAGGATCAGGGAGGCCATGCAGCGTAGGTTTGCTGAGGCATTCGCTCCGGAGTCCTCTGGGTCACTAAGGACGACATGATCCGCAGCCACCTCCTCCCAGCCACGTACAAGTCCACTGGTTTCTTGGGACTGTAAATCATCCCTAAAAGACTGCTGCTGATGATGCTGAGTGCCAGCCTCCACCTCCATGCTGACACAATCCTCCTCCTCCTCCTCCTCCTCCTCCTCTTCCTCTTCCTGTGCGATGGGTGGGACAGAAGGAACACTGTCTGGGTAAAGGGGGCCTTGAGAGGCAAGGAAGTCCTCCTCTTCCTGCCTCTGTTCTGCCTCAAGTGCCCTGTCCATTATTCCACGCAGCGTGTGCTCCAACAGGTGGACAAGAGGTACAGTGTCACTGATGCATGCACTGTCACTGCTCACCATCCTCGTGGCCTCCTCAAATGGTGCCAGGACAGTGCATGCATCCCTGATCATGCCCCACTGGCGTGGAGAAAAAAAACCAAGCTCCCCTGATCCTGTCCTGGTGCCGTAGTCGCACAGGTACTCATTGATGGCCCTCTGCTGCGTGTGCAGCCGCTGCAGCATGGCCAACGTTGAGTTCCACCTGGTGGGCATGTCACATATAAGGCGGTTCTTGGGCAGGTTCAACTCCTTTTGCAGCTCAGCCAGGCGAGCACTGGCATTATAAGATCTGCGGAAATGCACACAGACTTTCCTGGCCTGCCTCAGGACATCCTGTAAGCCCGGGTACCTGCCCAAGAACCGCTGCACCACCAGGTTAAGGACGTGAGCCACACAGGGCACATGGGTCAGTTGTCCCTGTCGGAGGGCGGAGAGGAGGTTGGTGCCATTGTCGCAAACCACCATTCCTGGCTTAAGCTGGCGTGGCGTCAACCACCTCTCGGCCTGGCCCTGCAGAGCAGACAGGACCTCTGCCCCAGTGTGGCTTCTGTCCCCAAAACACACCAGCGCAAGAACGGCATGGCATCTTTTTGCCTGCGTACTTGCGTAGCCCCGTGAACGGCTACGGAGCACCGCTGGTTCATAGGACAAACCACAGGAAGAGGCCATGGAGGAAGAAGAAGAGGAGGGGGTGGAGGAGAGAGGTGTGTCACAACCAGTAGTAGCATTTTGGAGGCGTGGCGGTGGAACAACCTCCAACACTACTGCACCTTGTCCTGCATCCTTCCCAGCTGCCAAAAGAGTGACCCAATGGGCCGTGAAAGAAAGGTAACGTCCCTGTCCATGCCTGCTGGACCATGAGTCAGCGGTATTATGCACCTTACCGCTGACCGCCCTGTCCAGCGAGGCCAAGACATTGCCTTCCACATGCCGGTAGAGAGCCGGAATAGCCTTCCGTGAGAAAAAGTGGCGTTTGGGAACCTGCCACTGAGGAACCGCACATTGCACAAACTCACGGAAGGGGGCCGAGTCTACCAACTGAAAAGGCAGCAGTTGAAGCGCTAGCAATTTAGCCAAGCTAGCATTCAACCGCTGGGCATGTGGATGGCTGGGAGTGAACTTCTTTCGACGGTCCAGCAGCTGGGGCAGGGAAATTTGCCTGCTAGAATCGGACGTCGGTGTACTGCTAGCAGAGTGGCCGCAAGTACTTGGCTGTGACAAACCTAATTCTACACCTTCATTCCTCTCAGTGCATGTTTCAGAGAGGACTGAAGTTATAGTGGGGTTGGAGATCCCAGCTGATGCGGTGCAAGGAGAGGTCCGCTTTGTTCTTTGGTGTGGGTCTTTGAGGTAGGCTTGCCAACGAGCTGCATGGCAGGTCAACATATGTCTGGTCAGGCATGTGGTACCCAAGCGGCTGATGTTTTGGCCACGCGATATACGCTTGAGACATATGTTGCAAACAGCAGCTGTGCGATCTGATGCACTAGCCTCAAAAAAGGCCCACACCAAGGAACTTTTTGAATGACGGGCAGAGGCAGCGCCCTGCACAGGCGGAGCTCTGCGGTGTGATTCCGTCGGTGTACTGCCCTTACGCTGGCCACCAAAGGGCATCCTGCCTCGTTGGAGATGTGCCTCCTCCTCATCCTCCTCCTCCTCCTCTCTCCTATTAGGCACCCACGTGGAGTCAGTGACCTCATCATCCCCTCCCTCCTCATCACTGGAGCCAATCTGGCAGTATGCTGCAGCTGCTGGAACATGACTGCCAGATTGGTGTCCTTCTTGAGCATCCCCTCTGTCTGCTCTCACGCTACTGCCTTCCTGTAGCTGGGTTTCATCATCAGACCCTTCGAAACGCTGGGCATCCTCCTGGAGCATGTACCCAACACTGTGCTCAAACAGTTCGGGGGACTCCTCAGGAGGAGGACATGGTGGGTCTAGGGAAGGAGTGACTGATGATGAGTATGACATTGATACCAGGGAAGAGGACGCTTTGGCAGCTGCTTTGCCAGTACCCTGAGCCTGGGCGAGAGAGGATGAGGAGGAGGAGGAGGGCTTGGTCATCCACTCTACCAAGTCTTCGGCATGATGTGGCTCAACATGTCCAGCTGCCGAAAAGAAGGACAAGCGTGTCCCATGGCCATGTGCTGATGACAATGCACCGCGTCCACGACCAGCACTGTTGCCCCCAGACACAGAGCCTGCTTGCCCTCTTTTATTGCCTCCTGACTGTCTGCCTCTCCTTGTTTGCCTTCCAGACATTCTAATAGATGGCCTGCAGGGAGATGGGAAAAAAGCAATAAGGGCTACCTTCAGGTGTCCTTCTCTGTCCCTTTACTTAAGGATTTCTAAATATGGTTGAGGATTATTGCTTTTGCACAGAATAGCACAACGACAATTTCCCTGACTGTCCAAAAAACAAGGATTTCAAAGATGGTTGATGAGGAATGCTTTGGCACACTATAGCACAAGGAGAATTCCCCTCACTTTCCTTCTTTGTCCCTAGAAACAAGGACTGGCACAGTGAAAGAAACTGACACTCTCCCTACCTACAGTTTTCTGTCCCTAGAAAAAATGTTTTTTTAAAGCACACTATAGCACAAGGAGAATTCCCCTCACTTTCCTTCTTTGTCCCTAGAAACAAGGACTGGCACAGTGAAAGAAACTGACACTCTCCCTACCTACAGTTTTCTGTCCCTAGAAAAAATGTTTTTTTAAAGCACACTATAGCACAAGGAGAATTCCCCTCACTTTCCTTCTTTGTCCCTAGAAACAAGGACTGGCACAGTGAAAGAAACTGACACTCTCCCTACCTACAGTTTTCTGTCCCTAGAAAAAATGTTTTTTTAAAGCACACTATAGCACAAGGAGAAATCCCCTCACTTTCCTTCTTTGTCCCTAGAAACAAGGACTGGCACAGTGAAAGAAACTGACACTCTCCCTACCTACAGTTTTCTGTCCCTAGAAAAAATGTTTTTTTAAAGCACACTATAGCACAAGGAGAAATCCCCTCACTTTCCTTCTTTGTCCCTAGAAACAAGGACTGGCACAGTGAAAGAAACTGACACTCTCCCTACCTACAGTTTTCTGTCCCTAGAAAAAATGTTTTTTTAAAGCACACTATAGCACAAGGAGAAATCCCCTCACTTTCCTTCTTTGTCCCTAGAAACAAGGACTGGAACAGTGAAATAAACTGACACTCTCCCTACCTACAGTTTTCTGTCCCTAGAAAAAATGTTTTTTTAAAGCACACTATAGCACAAGGAGAATTCCCCTCACTTTCCTTCTTTGTCCCTAGAAACAAGGACTGGCACAGTGAAAGAAACTGACACTCTCCCTACCTACAGTTTTCTGTCCCTAGAAAAAATGTTTTTTTAAAGCACACTATAGCACAAGGAGAATTCCCCTCACTTTCCTTCTTTGTCCCTAGAAACAAGGACTGGCACAGTGAAAGAAACTGACACTCTCCCTACCTACAGTTTTCTGTCCCTAGAAAAAATGTTTTTTTAAAGCACACTATAGCACAAGGAGAAATCCCCTCACTTTCCTTCTTTGTCCCTAGAAACAAGGACTGGCACAGTGAAAGAAACTGACACTCTCCCTACCTACAGTTTTCTGTCCCTAGAAAAAATGTTTTTTTAAAGCACACTATAGCACAAGGAGAATTCCCCTCACTTTCCTTCTTTGTCCCTAGAAACAAGGACTGGCACAGTGAAAGAAACTGACACTCTCCCTACCTACAGTTTTCTGTCCCTAGAAAAAATGTTTTTTTAACCACTTGACAACTGGGCACTAAATCCCCTTCGTGCCCGGACCAATTTTCAGCTTTCAGTGCTCTCACATTTTGAATGACAATTACTCGGTCATGTAATACTGTACCCAAATGATTTTTTTGTCCTTTTTTTCATACAAATAGAGCTTTCTTTTGGTGGTATTTGATCACCTCTGGGTTTTTTATTTTTTGCGCTATAAATGAAAAAATACGGCAAATTTTGAAAAAAAAAGGCTTTTTTTTAGTTTATGTGATAAAATTTTGCAAATTATTAATTTTTCTTTATAAAATTTGGCCACAATTTATACTGCTACATATCTTTGGTAAAAATAACCCAAATTAGTGGATATTATTTGGTCTTTGTGAAAGTTATAGAGTCTACAAGCTGTGGTGCGGATCATAAACAATTGATCACACCTAATGTACTGGTGGCCTATCTCATTTCTTACGACCCGAACAAGCCAGCAAAGCACAAATACCCCCCAAATGACCCCTTTTTTTAAATTAGACATTCCAAGGTATTTAGTAAGATGCATCGTGAGGTTTTTGATATTGTAATTTTTTCCCACAATTCTTTGCAAAATGAAGATTTATTTTTATTTTTTTATTTTTTCCACAAAATTGTCATTGTAATAGGTTATTTCTCTCACATGGCATGTGTATACCACAAATGACGTCCCAAAATACATTCTGCTACTCCTCCTGAGTATGGCGATACCAAATGTGTGAGACTTTTATACAGCCTGCCCACATAGAGAGGCCCAATATTGAAATGGCACCTTCAGGCATTCTAGGAGCATAAATTACACATCTCATTTCTCAACCACCTATTACACTTTTGAAGGCCCTGGAGCACCAGGACAATGGAAACACCCACAAAGTGACCCCATTTTGGAAAGATAACACCCCAACGTATAATCTATGAGGCATAATGAGTCTTTTGAATGGTTCATTTTTTTCCTGAAGTTTTTGGAAAATGCGGGAAAAAAATGAAAACGCAATTTTTTTACGCAAAGTTGTCCATTTATAAGATATTGCCAACACATAGCATGTACATAGCAAAAATGACACCTCAAAATACATTCTGCTACTCCTCCTGAGTATGGCGATACCAAATGTGTGAGACTTTTATACAGCCTGCCCACATACAGAGGCCCAATATTGAAATGGCACCTTCAGGCATTCTAGGAGCATAAATTACACATCTCATTTCTCAACCACCTATTACATTTTTGAAGGCCCTGGAGCACCAGGACAATGGAAACGCCCACAAAGTGACCCCATTTTGGAAAGATAACACCCCAACGTATAATCTATGAGGCATAATGAGTCTTTTGAATGGTTCATTTTTTTTCCTGAAGTTTTTGGAAAATGCGGGAAAAAAATTAAAACGCAATTTTTTTACGCAAAGTTGTCCATTTATAAGATATTGCCAACACATAGCATGTACATAGTAAAAATGACACCTCAAAATACATTCTGCTACTCCTCCTGAGTATGGCGATACCAAATGTGTGAGACTTTTACACAGCCTGGCCACATACAGAGGCCCAACATTGAAGTAGCACCGTGAGGCGTTCTAGGAGCATAAATTACACATCTCATTTCTCAACCACCTATTACACTTTTGAAGGCCCTGGAGCACCAGGACAATGGAAACACCCACAAAGTGACCCCATTTTGGAAAGCTAACACCCCAATGTATAATCTATGAGGCATAATGAGTCTTTTGAACGTTTCATTTTTTTCCAGAAGTTTTGGGAAAATGTGGGAAAAAAATTAAAACACATTTTTTTCACACAAAGTTGTCAATTTATAAGATATTTCCAACACATAGCATGTACATAGCAAAAATTACACCCCAAAATACATTCTGCTACTCCTCCTGAGTATAACGATACCACATGTGTGAGACTTTTACACAGCCTGGCCACATACAGAGGCCCAACATTGAAGTAGCACCGTCAGGCGTTCTAGGAGCATAAATTACACATCTAATTTCTCAACCACCTATTACAATTTTGAAGGCCCTGGAGCACCAGGACAATGGAAACGCCCACAAAGTGACCCCATTTTGGAAAGCTAACACCCCAACGTATAATCTATGAGGCATAATGAGTCTTTTGAATGTTTCATTTCTTTCCAGAAGTTTTGGGAAAATGTGGGAAAAAAATGAAAACGCATTTTTTTTACGCAAAGTTGTCCATTTATAAGATATTTCCAACACATAGCATGCACATAGCAAAAATTACACCCCAAAATACATTCTGCTACTCCTCCTGAGTATGACGATACCACATGTGTGAGACTTTTACACAGCCTGGCCACATACAGTGGCCCAAAATGCAAGGAACACCATCAGGTGTTCTAGGGACACATAACATGCACATACCAAGAATTACACCCCAAAATACATTCTGCTGAGCAAATGGTAAACAAAAGATTACCTGTTTTAGAAGCGCAGTTGTCCGCAGGAGGATAGCACTGGTCCAGGCAACAGGCAGGGACTTGGTCAGCAAAAGCGAATGCAATTGTCCAGGCAACAGGCAGGAATACTGTCCATAGTTCATACAGGCAGCTGGTGAGCATTCTGCAGTACTCCAATAGTTAACAGTCTTTTTGTTATATACAGTCCAGGGTCAGTGCAAGCAGAGATTGTCAGCAGTGACAAAATATTGGTCCTGATAGTAGGCAGGTCCATGTGGTGTGGTCAGTTCATGCAACAGGCAGAGGCATGATGGCATAGGTCCTACAGGCAGCAGGCAGAAGTAGGGCCTCGTTCAGGACTGAATGGGGACAGGGGTAGAGGCTTCTCCCACCCAAATCTCTTTGAAGCCTCCGAGTCTCCAGACCCTAATCTAGGAATGAGAAAACAAAAACAATTGTTTTCTTCATCCAGAAAAACAATTCTAGAGCCCCTCACATATGTGAGACCCCTGTGTTATGAATCCCACTAGTCCACTGGCAGGGTAAAAGATCAGTCCAAGAGGCAGGCAAAAAGCATGGTCAAACATTCCAGGGTCAGTTCCAGATCAGGCAGAGGTATAAACAGAATCGGTAGGCAGAAGCGTGGTCAAATAACAGTCCAGGGTCAGTTCCAGATCAGGCAGAGGTATAAACAGAATCGGTAGGCAGAAGCGTGGTCGAATAACAAGCCAGGGTCAGTTACAGAGAAAGCAGATGCATAAGGGGCGTAAAGATAAATGGCAGGAAGTGAACTAATAATTTATTTTGGTATGGTAACGGCGGAAACAATCAATCATGCAGAGGCCTGGTTCTGAAGGACATTGGGAACAATAATAAATGGTGTCTCTTCTCTCTCCTCTTTTGGAGCACACCCGGCATTTTTTCTGGCGTTTTTGGCCTGTTGGTCTGGGAGGGATTTTATCTGGGAAGTGGCGCTCAGAGAGTCGGCTAATGACATCGGATCTAATGTTTACTGGTGGGCTGTTCGGATATATAAGGGCAGTGGTGATTTCCTCCTGGAAGAAAAGGAAGGATTTGGGTCTTATAGTGGATTTTTGATATATTACATATGAGTTGTACATGGCCAAATTAAATAAATAAATGGAAACTTTCTTATACCACTGGTATGTTCTTCTTGTGGAAAGGTAGGGTTCGAGCATCTGGTCGTTGAAGTCGACACCCCCCATGAACTTATTGTAATCGTAGATGCATTTGGGTTTTTGTATCCGGCCATTCCTTCTGGTGATTTCAACGAATTCATTGTTGTGGATGGAAGAAAGCACGTAGACGTCTCTTCTGTCCCTCCACTTCACAGCCAAAATTTCCTCATTCCTCAAACTCGCCGTCTCCCCTCTTTTCAATTTTTTGGTGACCAGGCTTTGAGGAAAGCCCTTCCGGTTCGTCCGTACGGTGCCACATGCTGGAGTCTTCATTCTGTGCAAGTTTCGGAACAGGGGCAAACTTGTATAAAAATTGTCCACATACAAGTGGTATCCTTTCTCTAGGAGTGGGTTTATGAGTTCCCAAACTACTTTCCCACTGGTTCCAATGTAGATTGGGCAATTAGGGGGGTTCAGTTCGGTGTCCTTCCCTTCATATATGATGAAGCCATACACATACCCAGTTTCTCTGTCGCACAATTTGTACAGCTTCACCCCATAGCGGGCCCTTTTGCTGGGTATAAATTGTTTTATGCCCAGCCTGCCAGAAAATTTTATTAGGGACTCATCCACGCATATGTGTTTGTCTGGGGTAAACAACTGGGGGAAGGTTTCAGAAAAATAATTTAGTAGCGGCCGAATTTTATAAAGCTTATCAAAATTTGGGTCATTTCGGGGAGGGCACTGGGTATTGTCGTTGTAGTGTAGGAATCTCATAATCATTAGATATCGGGACCTGGGCATTACTGAGGAAAAGATGGGCATATGGTAGATGGGGCGGGATGACCAATATGAACGCACTTGATTTTTTCCGTTTAGTCCCATGCAGAATGTGAGGCCCAAAAAGATTCTAAACTCCTCCACTGTGAGGGCTCTCCACTGGTAGGGACGGGCATAATAGGACGTTGGGTTGCTTGCTATGAACTGTTGGGCGTATAGGTTGCACTGGGCCACAATTGATGCAAGGATGTCGTCAGTGAAAATTAAATTGAAAAAGTCAATCGGGGCAAAATTTTCTGTGTCCACCTGGACTCCTGGCTGGGCAGTGAAAGGGGGAATGTTGGCTTCTCCTGAATTAGGAGGAAGCCACAAGGGGTTCTGAAGGGAATAGGGAAGGCTGGCATGGGACCTAACCCTTTGGGACTGAGATGACACCCCACTGGTACGTGGCCTTGCTTGCCTGGTGGATGGCACTGCAGTGCTGGTGGATGGCACTGCGGTGCTGGTGGATGGCACTGCCTGCTCAGCAGAACGCCTTCGTCTGGCGGGCGGGCCCTCCTCCTCCTCCTCCTCCTCCTCCTCCTCCTCTTCTGAGGCTGTCAGTGCTCCACTGCTTAGGACAGGCTCGTAGTCCACGTCAGACTCATAGTCAGGCTCATAGTCTGAACTTGCGGAGGAATCCGAATCGGAGAGCTCCCTGTTGCTCTCGTCGGCCGCAAGAATATTGTATGCCTCCTCGGCTGAAAATAATCTTCTAGCCATTGTTGGCACTGACGACACGTGGCACTGATACGTGGCACTGATGACACTGATACGTGGCACTTATACGTGGCACTAATGGCAGATGGCACTGGCAGATGGCACGGGCAGATGGCACTGGCAGATGGCACTGGCAGATGGCACTGGCAGATGGTTCTGGCAGATGGCACTGGCAGATGGCACTGGCAAATGGCACTGGCAGATGGCACGGGCAGATGGCACGGGCAGATGGCACGGGCAGAGGGCACTGGCAGATATGGGACTGGCAGATATGGGACTGGCAGAGGGCACTGGCAGATATGGGACTGGCAGAGGGCACTGTTTTTTTACTTCACTTTACTTTGATTGTAATATTGTAATAAACTCACTGACAGCAGCACAGATCTCTCTCTCTCCTCACACGCGGTCTCTGTGTGAGGAGAGAAAGCCGGCAATGAGAGATGATCTCATATGTTTACATTTGAGATCATCTCTCATTGGGCAGTGAGATCGAGTGCTGAATGGCCTCTGTGATTGGCCATTCAGCACGATCTGTGATTGGCTGTGTCCAAGGGACACGGCCAACACAGATTTTCCCCGATGCGCGCTCTCGGGAGCGCGCAGGGAGAGTGTAAATACAAGGACGTCCTGGGGACGTCCACTCGGCAGTTAAGGTCCGCGCTGCAGCCGTCTTTCGGCTATAGCGCGGATCTGAAGTGGTTAAAGCACACTATAGCACAAGGAGAATTCCCCTCACTTTCCTTCTTTGTCCCTAGAAACAAGGACTGGCACAGTGAAAGAAACTGACACTCTCCCTACCTACAGTTTTCTGTCCCTAGAAAAAATGTTTTTTTAAAGCACACTATAGCACAAGGAGAATTCCCCTCACTTTCCTTCTTTGTCCCTAGAAACAAGGACTGGCACAGTGAAAGAAACTGACACTCTCCCTACCTACAGTTTTCTGTCCCTAGAAAAAATGTTTTTTTAAAGCACACTATAGCACAAGGAGAAATCCCCTCACTTTCCTTCTTTGTCCCTAGAAACAAGGACTGGAACAGTGAAAGAAACTGACACTCTCCCTACCTACAGTTTTCTGTCCCTAGAAAAAATGTTTTTTTAAAGCACACTATAGCACAAGGAGAAATCCCCTCACTTTCCTTCTTTGTCCCTAGAAACAAGGACTGGCATAGTGAAAGAAACTGACACTCTCCCTACCTACAGTTTTCTGTCCCTAGAAAAAATGTTTTTTTAAAGCACACTATAGCACAAGGAGAAATCCCCTCACTTTCCTTCTTTGTCCCTAGAAACAAGGACTGGCACAGTGAAAGAAACTGACACTCTCCCTACCTACAGTTTTCTGTCCCTAGAAAAAATGTTTTTTTAAAGCACACTATAGCACAAGGAGAAATCCCCTCACTTTCCTTCTTTGTCCCTAGAAACAAGGACTGGCACAGTGAAAGAAACTGACACTCTCCCTACCTACAGTTTTCTGTCCCTAGAAAAAATGTTTTTTTTAAAGCACACTATAGCACAAGGAGAATTCCCCTCACTTTCCTTCTTTGTCCCTAGAAACAAGGACTGGCACAGTGAAAGAAACTGACACTCTCCCTACCTACAGTTTTCTGTCCCTAGAAAAAATGTTTTTTTAAAGCACACTATAGCACAAGGAGAATTCCCCTCACTTTCCTTTTTTGTCCCTAGAAACAAGGACTGGCACAGTGAAAGAAACTGACACTCTCCCTACCTACAGTTTTCTGTCCCTAGAAAAAATGTTTTTTTAAAGCACACTATAGCACAAGGAGAAATCCCCTCACTTTCCTTCTTTGTCCCTAGAAACAAGGACTGGCACAGTGAAAGAAACTGACACTCTCCCTACCTACAGTTTTCTGTCCCTAGAAAAAATGTTTTTTTAAAGCACACTATAGCACAAGGAGAATTCCCCTCACTTTCCTTCTTTGTCCCTAGAAACAAGGACTGGCACAGTGAAAGAAACTGACACTCTCCCTACCTACAGTTTTCTGTCCCTAGAAAAAATGTTTTTTTAAAGCACACTATAGCACAAGGAGAATTCCCCTCACTTTCCTTCTTTGTCCCTAGAAACAAGGACTGGCACAGTGAAAGAAACTGACACTCTCCCTACCTACAGTTTTCTGTCCCTAGAAAAAATGTTTTTTTAAAGCACACTATAGCACAAGGAGAAATCCCCTCACTTTCCTTCTTTGTCCCTAGAAACAAGGACTGGAACAGTGAAAGAAACTGACACTCTCCCTACCTACAGTTTTCTGTCCCTAGAAAAAATGTTTTTTTAAAGCACACTATAGCACAAGGAGAAATCCCCTCACTTTCCTTCTTTGTCCCTAGAAACAAGGACTGGCATAGTGAAAGAAACTGACACTCTCCCTACCTACAGTTTTCTGTCCCTAGAAAAAATGTTTTTTTAAAGCACACTATAGCACAAGGAGAAATCCCCTCACTTTCCTTCTTTGTCCCTAGAAACAAGGACTGGCACAGTGAAAGAAACTGACACTCTCCCTACCTACAGTTTTCTGTCCCTAGAAAAAATGTTTTTTTAAAGCACACTATAGCACAAGGAGAAATCCCCTCACTTTCCTTCTTTGTCCCTAGAAACAAGGACTGGCACAGTGAAAGAAACTGACACTCTCCCTACCTACAGTTTTCTGTCCCTAGAAAAAATGTTTTTTTTAAAGCACACTATAGCACAAGGAGAATTCCCCTCACTTTCCTTCTTTGTCCCTAGAAACAAGGACTGGCACAGTGAAAGAAACTGACACTCTCCCTACCTACAGTTTTCTGTCCCTAGAAAAAATGTTTTTTTAAAGCACACTATAGCACAAGGAGAATTCCCCTCACTTTCCTTTTTTGTCCCTAGAAACAAGGACTGGCACAGTGAAAGAAACTGACACTCTCCCTACCTACAGTTTTCTGTCCCTAGAAAAAATGTTTTTTTAAAGCACACTATAGCACAAGGAGAAATCCCCTCACTTTCCTTCTTTGTCCCTAGAAACAAGGACTGGCACAGTGAAAGAAACTGACACTCTCCCTACCTACAGTTTTCTGTCCCTAGAAAAAATGTTTTTTTAAAGCACACTATAGCACAAGGAGAATTCCCCTCACTTTCCTTCTTTGTCCCTAGAAACAAGGACTGGCACAGTGAAAGAAACTGACACTCTCCCTACCTACAGTTTTCTGTCCCTAGAAAAAATGTTTTTTTAAAGCACACTATAGCACAAGGAGAAATCCCCTCACTTTCCTTCTTTGTCCCTAGAAACAAGGACTGGCACAGTGAAAGAAACTGACACTCTCCCTACCTACAGTTTTCTGTCCCTAGAAAAAATGTTTTTTTAAAGCACACTATAGCACAAGGAGAAATCCCCTCACTTTCCTTCTTTGTCCCTAGAAACAAGGACTGGCACAGTGAAAGAAACTGACACTCTCCCTACCTACAGTTTTCTGTCCCTAGAAAAAATGTTTTTTTAAAGCACACTATAGCACAAGGAGAAATCCCCTCACTTTCCTTCTTTGTCCCTAGAAACAAGGACTGGCACAGTGAAAGAAACTGACACTCTCCCTACCTACAGTTTTCTGTCCCTAGAAAAAATGTTTTTTTAAAGCACACTATAGCACAAGGAGAATTCCCCTCACTTTCCTTCTTTGTCCCTAGAAACAAGGACTGGCACAGTGAAAGAAACTGACACTCTCCCTACCTACAGTTTTCTGTCCCTAGAAAAAATGTTTTTTTAAAGCACACTATAGCACAAGGAGAATTCCCCTCACTTTCCTTCTTTGTCCCTAGAAACAAGGACTGGCACAGTGAAAGAAACTGACACTCTCCCTACCTACAGTTTTCTGTCCCTAGAAAAAATGTTTTTTTAAAGCACACTATAGCACAAGGAGAAATCCCCTCACTTTCCTTCTTTGTCCCTAGAAACAAGGACTGGCACAGTGAAAGAAACTGACACTCTCCCTACCTACAGTTTTCTGTCCCTAGAAAAAATGTTTTTTTAAAGCACACTATAGCACAAGGAGAAATCCCCTCACTTTCCTTCTTTGTCCCTAGAAACAAGGACTGGCACAGTGAAAGAAACTGACACTCTCCCTACCTACAGTTTTCTGTCCCTAGAAAAAATGTTTTTTTAAAGCACACTATAGCACAAGGAGAAATCCCCTCACTTTCCTTCTTTGTCCCTAGAAACAAGGACTGGAACAGTGAAATAAACTGACACTCTCCCTACCTACAGTTTTCTGTCCCTAGAAAAAATGTTTTTTTAAAGCACACTATAGCACAAGGAGAATTCCCCTCACTTTCCTTCTTTGTCCCTAGAAACAAGGACTGGCACAGTGAAAGAAACTGACACTCTCCCTACCTACAGTTTTCTGTCCCTAGAAAAAATGTTTTTTTAAAGCACACTATAGCACAAGGAGAATTCCCCTCACTTTCCTTCTTTGTCCCTAGAAACAAGGACTGGCACAGTGAAAGAAACTGACACTCTCCCTACCTACAGTTTTCTGTCCCTAGAAAAAATGTTTTTTTAAAGCACACTATAGCACAAGGAGAAATCCCCTCACTTTCCTTCTTTGTCCCTAGAAACAAGGACTGGCACAGTGAAAGAAACTGACACTCTCCCTACCTACAGTTTTCTGTCCCTAGAAAAAATGTTTTTTTAAAGCACACTATAGCACAAGGAGAATTCCCCTCACTTTCCTTCTTTGTCCCTAGAAACAAGGACTGGCACAGTGAAAGAAACTGACACTCTCCCTACCTACAGTTTTCTGTCCCTAGAAAAAATGTTTTTTTAACCACTTGACAACTGGGCACTAAATCCCCTTCGTGCCCGGACCAATTTTCAGCTTTCAGTGCTCTCACATTTTGAATGACAATTACTCGGTCATGTAATACTGTACCCAAATGATTTTTTTGTCCTTTTTTTCATACAAATAGAGCTTTCTTTTGGTGGTATTTGATCACCTCTGGGTTTTTTATTTTTTGCGCTATAAATGAAAAAATACGGCAAATTTTGAAAAAAAAAGGCTTTTTTTTAGTTTATGTGATAAAATTTTGCAAATTATTAATTTTTCTTTATAAAATTTGGCCACAATTTATACTGCTACATATCTTTGGTAAAAATAACCCAAATTAGTGGATATTATTTGGTCTTTGTGAAAGTTATAGAGTCTACAAGCTGTGGTGCGGATCATAAACAATTGATCACACCTAATGTACTGGTGGCCTATCTCATTTCTTACGACCCGAACAAGCCAGCAAAGCACAAATACCCCCCAAATGACCCCTTTTTTTAAATTAGACATTCCAAGGTATTTAGTAAGATGCATCGTGAGGTTTTTGATATTGTAATTTTTTCCCACAATTCTTTGCAAAATGAAGATTTATTTTTATTTTTTTATTTTTTCCACAAAATTGTCATTGTAATAGGTTATTTCTCTCACATGGCATGTGTATACCACAAATGACGTCCCAAAATACATTCTGCTACTCCTCCTGAGTATGGCGATACCAAATGTGTGAGACTTTTATACAGCCTGCCCACATAGAGAGGCCCAATATTGAAATGGCACCTTCAGGCATTCTAGGAGCATAAATTACACATCTCATTTCTCAACCACCTATTACACTTTTGAAGGCCCTGGAGCACCAGGACAATGGAAACACCCACAAAGTGACCCCATTTTGGAAAGATAACACCCCAACGTATAATCTATGAGGCATAATGAGTCTTTTGAATGGTTCATTTTTTTCCTGAAGTTTTTGGAAAATGCGGGAAAAAAATGAAAACGCAATTTTTTTACGCAAAGTTGTCCATTTATAAGATATTGCCAACACATAGCATGTACATAGCAAAAATGACACCTCAAAATACATTCTGCTACTCCTCCTGAGTATGGCGATACCAAATGTGTGAGACTTTTATACAGCCTGCCCACATACAGAGGCCCAATATTGAAATGGCACCTTCAGGCATTCTAGGAGCATAAATTACACATCTCATTTCTCAACCACCTATTACATTTTTGAAGGCCCTGGAGCACCAGGACAATGGAAACGCCCTCAAAGTGACCCCATTTTGGAAAGATAACACCCCAACGTATAATCTATGAGGCATAATGAGTCTTTTGAATGGTTCATTTTTTTTCCTGAAGTTTTTGGAAAATGCGGGAAAAAAATTAAAACGCAATTTTTTTACGCAAAGTTGTCCATTTATAAGATATTGCCAACACATAGCATGTACATAGTAAAAATGACACCTCAAAATACATTCTGCTACTCCTCCTGAGTATGGCGATACCAAATGTGTGAGACTTTTACACAGCCTGGCCACATACAGAGGCCCAACATTGAAGTAGCACCGTGAGGCGTTCTAGGAGCATAAATTACACATCTCATTTCTCAACCACCTATTACACTTTTGAAGGCCCTGGAGCACCAGGACAATGGAAACACCCACAAAGTGACCCCATTTTGGAAAGCTAACACCCCAATGTATAATCTATGAGGCATAATGAGTCTTTTGAACGTTTCATTTTTTTCCAGAAGTTTTGGGAAAATGTGGGAAAAAAATTAAAACACATTTTTTTCACACAAAGTTGTCAATTTATAAGATATTTCCAACACATAGCATGTACATAGCAAAAATTACACCCCAAAATACATTCTGCTACTCCTCCTGAGTATAACGATACCACATGTGTGAGACTTTTACACAGCCTGGCCACATACAGAGGCCCAACATTGAAGTAGCACCGTCAGGCGTTCTAGGAGCATAAATTACACATCTAATTTCTCAACCACCTATTACAATTTTGAAGGCCCTGGAGCACCAGGACAATGGAAACGCCCACAAAGTGACCCCATTTTGGAAAGCTAACACCCCAACGTATAATCTATGAGGCATAATGAGTCTTTTGAATGTTTCATTTCTTTCCAGAAGTTTTGGGAAAATGTGGGAAAAAAATGAAAACGCATTTTTTTTACGCAAAGTTGTCCATTTATAAGATATTTCCAACACATAGCATGCACATAGCAAAAATTACACCCCAAAATACATTCTGCTACTCCTCCTGAGTATGACGATACCACATGTGTGAGACTTTTACACAGCCTGGCCACATACAGTGGCCCAAAATGCAAGGAACACCATCAGGTGTTCTAGGGACACATAACATGCACATACCAAGAATTACACCCCAAAATACATTCTGCTGAGCAAATGGTAAACAAAAGATTACCTGTTTTAGAAGCGCAGTTGTCCGCAGGAGGATAGCACTGGTCCAGGCAACAGGCAGGGACTTGGTCAGCAAAAGCGAATGCAATTGTCCAGGCAACAGGCAGGAATACTGTCCATAGTTCATACAGGCAGCTGGTGAGCATTCTGCAGTACTCCAATAGTTAACAGTCTTTTTGTTATATACAGTCCAGGGTCAGTGCAAGCAGAGATTGTCAGCAGTGACAAAATATTGGTCCTGATAGTAGGCAGGTCCATGTGGTGTGGTCAGTTCATGCAACAGGCAGAGGCATGATGGCATAGGTCCTACAGGCAGCAGGCAGAAGTAGGGCCTCGTTCAGGACTGAATGGGGACAGGGGTAGAGGCTTCTCCCACCCAAATCTCTTTGAAGCCTCCGAGTCTCCAGACCCTAATCTAGGAATGAGAAAACAAAAACAATTGTTTTCTTCATCCAGAAAAACAATTCTGGAGCCCCTCACATATGTGAGACCCCTGTGTTATGAATCCCACTAGTCCACTGGCAGGGTAAAAGATCAGTCCAAGAGGCAGGCAAAAAGCATGGTCAAACATTCCAGGGTCAGTTCCAGATCAGGCAGAGGTATAAACAGAATCGGTAGGCAGAAGCGTGGTCAAATAACAGTCCAGGGTCAGTTCCAGATCAGGCAGAGGTATAAACAGAATCGGTAGGCAGAAGCGTGGTCGAATAACAAGCCAGGGTCAGTTACAGAGAAAGCAGATGCATAAGGGGTGTAAAGATAAATGGCAGGAAGTGAACTAATAATTTATTTTGGTATGGTAACGGCGGAAACAATCAATCATGCAGAGGCCTGGTTCTGAAGGACATTGGGAACAATAATAAATGGTGTCTCTTCTCTCTCCTCTTTTGGAGCACACCCGGCATTTTTTCTGGCGTTTTTGGCCTGTTGGTCTGGGAGGGATTTTATCTGGGAAGTGGCGCTCAGAGAGTCGGCTAATGACATCGGATCTAATGTTTACTGGTGGGCTGTTCGGATATATAAGGGCAGTGGTGATTTCCTCCTGGAAGAAAAGGAAGGATTTGGGTCTTATAGTGGATTTTTGATATATTACATATGAGTTGTACATGGCCAAATTAAATAAATAAATGGAAACTTTCTTATACCACTGGTATGTTCTTCTTGTGGAAAGGTAGGGTTCGAGCATCTGGTCGTTGAAGTCGACACCCCCCATGAACTTATTGTAATCGTAGATGCATTTGGGTTTTTGTATCCGGCCATTCCTTCTGGTGATTTCAACGAATTCATTGTTGTGGATGGAAGAAAGCACGTAGACGTCTCTTCTGTCCCTCCACTTCACAGCCAAAATTTCCTCATTCCTCAAACTCGCCGTCTCCCCTCTTTTCAATTTTTTGGTGACCAGGCTTTGAGGAAAGCCCTTCCGGTTCGTCCGTACGGTGCCACATGCTGGAGTCTTCATTCTGTGCAAGTTTCGGAACAGGGGCAAACTTGTATAAAAATTGTCCACATACAAGTGGTATCCTTTCTCTAGGAGTGGGTTTATGAGTTCCCAAACTACTTTCCCACTGGTTCCAATGTAGATTGGGCAATTAGGGGGGTTCAGTTCGGTGTCCTTCCCTTCATATATGATGAAGCCATACACATACCCAGTTTCTCTGTCGCACAATTTGTACAGCTTCACCCCATAGCGGGCCCTTTTGCTGGGTATAAATTGTTTTATGCCCAGCCTGCCAGAAAATTTTATTAGGGACTCATCCACGCATATGTGTTTGTCTGGGGTAAACAACTGGGGGAAGGTTTCAGAAAAATAATTTAGTAGCGGCCGAATTTTATAAAGCTTATCAAAATTTGGGTCATTTCGGGGAGGGCACTGGGTATTGTCGTTGTAGTGTAGGAATCTCATAATCATTAGATATCGGGACCTGGGCATTACTGAGGAAAAGATGGGCATATGGTAGATGGGGCGGGATGACCAATATGAACGCACTTGATTTTTTCCGTTTAGTCCCATGCAGAATGTGAGGCCCAAAAAGATTCTAAACTCCTCCACTGTGAGGGCTCTCCACTGGTAGGGACGGGCATAATAGGACGTTGGGTTGCTTGCTATGAACTGTTGGGCGTATAGGTTGCACTGGGCCACAATTGATGCAAGGATGTCGTCAGTGAAAATTAAATTGAAAAAGTCAATCGGGGCAAAATTTTCTGTGTCCACCTGGACTCCTGGCTGGGCAGTGAAAGGGGGAATGTTGGCTTCTCCTGAATTAGGAGGAAGCCACAAGGGGTTCTGAAGGGAATAGGGAAGGCTGGCATGGGACCTAACCCTTTGGGACTGAGATGACACCCCACTGGTACGTGGCCTTGCTTGCCTGGTGGATGGCACTGCAGTGCTGGTGGATGGCACTGCGGTGCTGGTGGATGGCACTGCCTGCTCAGCAGAACGCCTTCGTCTGGCGGGCGGGCCCTCCTCCTCCTCCTCCTCCTCCTCCTCCTCCTCTTCTGAGGCTGTCAGTGCTCCACTGCTTAGGACAGGCTCGTAGTCCACGTCAGACTCATAGTCAGGCTCATAGTCTGAACTTGCGGAGGAATCCGAATTTGCACTGACACTAGAACCCTTTTTGAATAAGAGCAGGCAGAACCCAGACATTTTGGGAATAAGAATAGGAGGAGAAGAATATAAGGTATCGGCGTATGCCGATGACTTATTGTTTTCATTAGCTTCTCCAGAAATATCATTGCCCAATTTGCTGAAGGAAATAGAACAATATGGAGCTCTGTCTGGCTTCAGGATAAACTATAGTAAGTCGGAGACTATGGGAGTGGCGATGCAGGGACACCTAAGTAGAAATCTTCAACATAACTTTAAATTTAGATGGACGACAACGGCGTTGAAATACTTAGGGACACAGATCCCCTCAAATTTAACAAAGATTTTTGACCTGAACTTCCGACCATTACTAATGACTGTCAGAATACTTCTAAAAAAATGGAATAAGGGCATGCACTCCTGGTTCTGGAGGTGTAACATCCTAAAGATGAATATAGTTCCTAGGTTTCTGTATCTGTTTCAGGCATTACCTATATATATTCCCAGGTCCTACTTTAATCAGATAGGGACAGAGTTCTCAAAATGTATTTGGGCCTGCAGACGACCTAGGATTAACAGAAGCCTATTAACAATACCGAAGGAGCGGGGTGGAATTGCAGCCCCAGATATGTATAAGTATTATCAGGCAGCGCAGTTAGGTAGGCTTATTGACTGGTGCAGGCACACAGAATATAAATTATGGATCAGAATTGAACAACAAATAAGCATTATTCCATTGAGTAGAGCCGTTTGGTGTTATACATCTTTACCTTCCTCATTGAAAACGCACCCTATATTAGGTCCTACACTTCAAGTGGGATATAAGATAAGTCGGAATCCTAGGATATCTACAGAACAGTCACCTTTGACACCAATCCTGGGGAACCCAGCGTTTCCACCAGGAGTGGAGGTAAGAGGCTTTCAGGGACTTAGAGACAGAGGATTATATCAAGTATCACACTTTACAAACTTAGATAATTGGCCATCAATAGAAAATATGACCCAACAGGTCGGCCAATTTGAGATGTCGGACTGGCAGGCACGACAAGTGCAACATTTCCTGGTATCCCTAGGCCCAATGGAGAAATATTGTAGACCATGCACAAGATTTGAGACATACTGTGAAGAAAAGGAACCAATCTCCCATGTTACCGTATTTTTCCGTGTATAAGACGCCCCCATGTATAAGACGCCCCCCACTTTTCCTACCCAAAATCAAGAAATCAATGTTTTAAACATAGGTAAAACAGAACACATTTTTATTTAGTAATGTTTACATACCAGTATATTATGCAGAATATCACTTTATTCAGCCTCTGTTGCATCAATGTTCTCTTCTTCATCACTAGTTCCAGACAGAATTTCTTCAACTTCTTTTGCATCACTGCTGTCTTCTGAATCACTGTTTATATATGTGAGATCATCCTCAGTTCCATCCATGGCATTGCTGATTCCACATTTCTTGAAGGACTTCACAATCACCTCTTGTTTGACGCCATGCCATGAGTTTAGGACCCAATTGCAGACCTCAGTAATGGTTGGTTTTTTCACTCTTCCTGCCGGTGTCAAGTTATCACCTGCTTTTTGCATCCATCTACTCCATTCTTCTCTCATCAGGACCTTAAATGGCTTATTTATTGAAACATCTAGTGGCTGTAGCTGCCCTGTAAGGCCACCAGGAATAACTGCTAGGTATGTTCGCAAATCCGATGCAACCCTTTTAGTCTTTTCTGTTAAATGTGCTCGGAATTGATCATAGACAAGCAGAGCTGGCTTCTTTAAGAGCCCTCCAGGTCTTCTGGACCAAACCTTTGCAAACCAAATGGCCATAATGTCTTCATTCATCCATCCCTTCTCTTGAACTTGCACAATAATGCCAGGTGGTATGGTCTCTTTAGGAAAGGTTTTCCTCTTAAAAATAAGCATAGGAGGCAGTTTAGTACCATCTGCACAGCATGCAAGCACAGCAGTATAGTGTGTCTTTTCATGGCCACTTGTTTTGATTGCCACTGTTTTTATTCCTTTCACATCAACAGTTCTGTTGGAAGGCACATCAAAATTGAGAGGGACCTCATCCATGTTTGCAATCTGACTTGGTTCAAAATCATATTTTTTCCTAAGTTGTATGACATAGGAGTGAAACTGTTGGATTTTATCCTCATAAACTGGTGGCATTTTCTGAGCTAACTTTGTTCGTGTTCTCATGGCCAACCCTTCTCTCCTCATGAAATTGAAGCACCATTTTGCCTTTCCTGTAAAATCAACAATGTTCATTTCGCTTGCAAACATTCTTGCCTGACATTTAATAAGCTTGGTTGACACACATAAGCCACTCTGGCGCTGCTCCAAAATCCAAGTCTTAAGCCTCTGCTCCAAATTTGGCCATTTTGCTGGTTTTCCTCTTAGGGCCTTCTTCTTTTTTGGCATCTTAAGGAGTTGTTCTTCCTGTTTTCTCCACTGTCTGATCATACTCTCAGTGGGGGGAGGTCCAAACTGTCTCTCTGCAGCTCTATTTCCATGCTCTTTCGCATAGCTGACAACATTCAGTTTGAATTTTGCAGAATAAGACAATCGCTTACCGGTACTTTTATTATTCTGTGACATCTCAATATGCTCCGGTCCCTGATCTGCGCACTCTCCACGTCCAATAGGATCGCATCTGCACACTATCCACACTCTCCACCTCCTCCTCCAACTCCAGCTGACGTCACTAACACAAAGCTCGTGATTGGAGGAAGCCGTTCGACGACCTATGACCCGCTACGCACCCGCGCGTCTCTCTCCAAGGCTGACTGACCGTGTATAAGACGCTGCTTGATTTTCCGTCGAATTATTTTAGCAAAAAGTAGCGTCTTATACACGGAAAAATACGGTATATCCAAAATATATGCTCTTCTGGTAACACCTCCAGAGGAGTATAAAATAAAAAGTTTGAGTAAATGGGAGAGAGATCTGAATCAAAGCTTCTCTTCAATACAGAGTAAGAAAATAGAACAACTGGCATTGAGTACCTCTAGATGTACCAAAATACAGGAATCTAACTATAAATTGTTAACACGATGGTACTATACCCCAGTAGTTTTAAATACATTTTTTCCGGAAGAGTTAGATAGATGTTGGAGAAACTGTGGTGAACGGGGGACTATTTTTCATATTTTTTGGCAATGTCCAGTGATTAGACGGTTTTGGTTGGAAGTTCAGAGGATAACGCAAATGTTTACGGAATATCATGTTCCGGATGATCCGGTCTTCTTTCTGCTACAAAGTTCCCAAAGATACAAAAACTCAATAATATGTCACATGGTGAATGCAGCCAAAAGCTGCATATCTATATGTTGGAAGGAAATTTGAACTCCCCCTATTTCTATGTGGCTGGAAAAAATTAGACGAATTTGGATAATGGAAAATCTATGGCCCAGTGTAATGGGAAGAACGGAACAAATTAATGAGATATGGGCACCATGGGAAGAATTTTTAAAATCGGAAGAGGGAAAAAAATTATTTGGAGAAGATAGAGAATGGGGTCTAGAAGCTCCATTGGGGAGTCCAGCAGGCAGGGGAGGGGAATTGAATTGTATTTTTTCCCCCTGTTTTTTTTTCCTTCGTCGGGGTTAAAGGGGATAGGCGCAGATGAATGTGATATATAGAATGGGAGGGAGGGAGGGTAAAGTAAAATAAATAGACAATCAATACTCAGTTTTTTTTGTTTTGTTTATTATGGTTAAGATAATATAACTGATATGTAATATGTAAAATGCTTTGTATTATGGTTCTTATTATGTTCTTGATATTGTCTATAAGGGAAAAAAAAGATACAGAAATAAAGAATAAAAAATAAAAAAATGCTGGTGTTCGGGAGATGGTGTTGTACAAGAATTTGATCCGCAGTTTTGTGTCGTGGACCTTCGTATAGGTCTGAGATATGAGAGATGTCCTTATTGGTCATGTCTGTGATGTCTAACATTGGAATCTTGGACTCCAATAAGGTCAAGGGAAGCTTGAAGTCTATGGTCTGCATGTCCTGGTGGGTTTTTCTTAAGAGGAATCTCCAGGCTCTCAATGAAGCCTGCATTGGGGGTGAAAGAGTGGTCATGTTCCAAGGGGCCCATTTGTCTCCCATGAGAAGTAAGATCTTTCGTTGGGGATATAGTTGTTTCTATATCAACCCATAGAGGTGAGTTGGATTTTTCAATCCAGAATTTGATCTGATTTAGGCGTACCACCCAGAGGTAGTCAAAAATGTCTGCTAGGCCCGCCCCTGCCTTCCTGTGAGATGTCAAATTATTTCTCGAGCACCTAGCTTTATTCCCGTTCCAGATGTATTTCCAGCTAAAATTTGTGATGCTTTTGAGGTAAAGGTGAGGTATGTGTATTGGTAGGGTGCGGAACACATATAAGATTTGCGGTAATATTAACATTTTGTATGCGGATATTCTACCTAACCATGAAATTTCATTCTTTGATATATCCCTGAACTGGGCTTCCAGTCTGGCCACCAGCGGAGTCATGTTGGCTTTAGCAAGAGCGGATATTTTACTATTGAGTGAAATACCCAAGTAGGTGATGCTTCCTTTGCTCCAAGTATATGGTATGTGTTCCTGTAGGAACCTTTTTGTGTGGGGCTGTACTCCTAGGTCTACGATTAAAGATTTTGTGAAATTGACCTTATAATAAGAAACATCCCCAAATGCAGTGAGAATTGTATGTGCTTCTTTTAAGGACTTCAGCGGGTTGGTTAAGAGCAGGATTACGTCATCCGCGAAGAGATTTATGGTGTGCACATTGGAGCCAAACTGAAAGCCTGAGATCGAGGGTTGCATTCTGATTGCTTCGGCTAGGGGTTCTATCATTAGGTTAAAAATGGTCAGAGACAGGGGGCAACCCTGTCTAGTCCCATTTGAAATATTAAAAGGCGTAGATAGGAAACCTGCAGAATACACCTGAGCAGACCGGCATGAATAAAGGGACAAAATAGCCTTCAGTATCGATCCTTTGAAACCAAACTTAGCTAGAACCATTTCCATATAGGTCGAATGGACCCTGTCGAACGCCTTCTCTGCATCAATAGAAAGCAGCAGAGAAGGCGTTTGAGT